>JARQOC010000003.1:783175494-784421848 GCA_033576535.1 Allobates femoralis
CCACTTTGCACAAGCAGGTGGTTTTTGCATCACTGTGATAAGATGTGGGAAAGTGAGAAGAAGTAATGTCACTTTCATCAGCAAACATCCGTCTATTGAAAAAAAATGTGAGCAGGGATTGGTTTATGTATGTTGCTGTTTTTGATTCCTTCCTAGTTTAGATTGAAGGGGAACTCCAGGGAGATAAAAATGTTTTGTATGGTCCCTGAACTCCTATTTTATAATGCTGAGCTGCCTACTGCACTTGTATAACTTCTAGAACACTTGTAAATCTCTTATTCACTAGCTGATCCTAAGGCGTCTCTCCTTCCGTATGGGACAAGTCACGCTTGATTGTGAAGCCCCCTGCTGTGAGCACCAGGGAGTCCAATAACTGACTGTTTTTCATTGCCCTAATGTGGGCGTGACGTCACAGAAGTTCCCATACAGGAGGTCATGTTATGCTTGATTGTGAAGCTCCCCTTCTCACAGTGAGTGAGCATCAGATCATACAATAACAGACACTTCCTCATTCCAATCAGTTACACCCCCCAATACCCCACAGTAAGCATCTGCTAATCCGATAATGGACACTTCCTCATTCCAATCGGCTTCACCCACCAACCCCCTGCAGTAAGCCTCAGCGAGACCAATAACGGACACGTCCTTATTCCAATCAGCTACACCCTCCCCAACCCCCTGCAGTAAGTCTCAGCGAGTCTGATAACAGACACTTCCTCATTCCAATCAGCTATACCCACGAAGCCCTGCAGTAAGCCACAGCGAGTCCGATAATGGACACTTTTTCATTCCAATCAGCTACACCCTCCCCAACCCTCTGCAGTAAGCCTCAGCGAGTCCAATAACGGACACATCCTTATTCCAATCAGCTACACCCTCCCCAACCCCCTGCAGTAAGCCTCAGTGAGTCCGATAATGGACATGTCCTTATTCCAATCAGCTACACCCTCCCTAACCCCCTGCAGTAAGCCTCAGCGAGTCCGATATCGGACACTTCCTCATTCCAATCAGCTACACCCTCCCAACCCCCTGCAGTAAGCCTCAGCGAGTCCGATAACGGACACTTCCTCATTCCAATCGGCTATACCCACGAACCCCCTGCAGTAAGCCACAGCGAGTCCGATAACGGACACTTCCTCATTCCAATCGGCTATACCCACGAACCCCCTTCAGTAAGTCTCAGCGAGTCCGATATCGGACTCTTCCTCATTCCAATCAGCTACACCCTCCCAACCCCCTGCAGTAAGCCTCAGCGAGTCCGATAACGGACACTTCCTCATTCCAATCGGCTATACCCACGAACCCCTGCAGTAAGCCTCAGCGAGTCCGATAACGGACACTTCCTCATTCCAATCAGGGTTAACAAAAACCACAATTTTGAACCCAACATATATCCATCATAAGTGTAATTACCAAGACATTATATGGGCTCTATAGGGACTATTTATAGGAGGACCAATCGCAATCAATGCTCAAAGTACAGCCAAAATAGAAAAAAGCGATCAATTGTCCATATACATCAAAAGTGCAAGTCTTTATTAAGTATGTGCAGTACAAAAATACAGTGGGACAATTAATAAAATCTCAAGGTACTATTTGAACACAGATCATGAAAGAGATTATGTCCACATGTACTCGTATAGTGGTGTGGTTGAATACCAGGCTTGCTCATATATATATATATATATATATATATATATATATATATATATATATATATATATATATATATATATATATATACTAGCTGGGAGCCCGATGCACATGCATCGGGATTCTAGAAGGGCGAGTCTCTGACTCGCAATGGCCGCTTCGCAGCCAATGCTTCGCGCTGCAAAGGCGACTCGCCATGCCCGCTGCGCGGGCATAGCGAGTCGCCTTAGAACTGCTCGCAATGGCCGCTGCGCGGCCAATGCTTCGGGCGTATCCACATGACCACGCCGACTCGCATTGCGAGTGGACTCAGAAGGGGCAAAAAACCCATTCGCAATTATATAATAGATAGATATATATATATATATATATATATATATATATATATATATATATATATATATATAAATACACAAGATAAAGAACCGCAGCACTCTTCATTGTGAAACAACCACCTTTATTCGGCCATCAGGTGGGGGGTGACAACGTTTCGAAATCCGGTCCCTTTCTCTAGCCGCTAGAGAAAGGGACTGGATCCCGAAACGTTGTCACCCCCCACCTGATGGCCGAATAAAGGCAGTTGTTTCACAAAGAAGAGTGCTGCAGTTCTTTATCTTGTATACTTATACACCAAGGAGGAGAGGAGCTGTGACTGCTGAGCACCAAGGGGAGCTGTGCTGCACCAATATAGGAGGAAAAGAAGGGAAAATAGGATTTTTAAGATAATTGTAGTTAGAATACAAAGGTACAGAGAGTATAGGATTCTCAGTATAAGGGGGGGGGGGCCCTAATCACTGTGCAGTGCAGCGTGATTAAATGTAAGTGAGCTAGTCAATGTACATCTAATGTGCACATGGTATAATTATCCAGGCATCAATCAATGCTCACAAAATGCACTTCAGAGTTCAGAGACACCATAATCCCTTATTTAATGTGGGACTAAAATTAATAACCATAGGATTGTACACCAACCTATAATGGGCAGGTTAGCACTACCAAAGAACCCTCTTATAAGATTTCCCCTATCAAACTGTCTATGTAGCTGTGACCAATGCAGTACAGTTGGAGTTGGGCCACTATAATCTGCACTTGCCCAACACACCAATCCTATAAATTGTGCATATACATGGTATCACCAAATAAAAAAAGTGGAGTTATATTAGGAGACATTGCCTGGTCTATATAACAACCTGTGCTGGTGTGTGCATGCACTCTATGCACATTTCGGTAATGGCCTTTGTCAGGGGGCGTGTGACACTTCCTCATTCCAATCACGTGGGTCCTGCTCTGAACCACACTCTTATAGCTGCCTCCCCCACAATCAGCCCGATGGAAGGAGGTGAGGCCGACCCCTACCCTGTACAGAAGCAGATATCGGAGACTGGCTCACATATTCTGTGATGTCACTTCCACATGATTGGAAAGAGTAAGAGTCTGGTATCGGGCTCGCTGACTGCAAGGGGGAGGGTACTGCACAATCAGGAGTGACATGATGTCCCATATGGGAGGGATGACCGGTGAGGAGGAGCAGCTAGTCAATAAGTGGTTTATATGAGTTCTAAACATTATACAAGTGTAGTAGGCAGCTCAGCATTACAGTATAGGAGTGCAGTGACCATGCAAAACATTATCTCTCCAGAGTTCCCTTTTAAGCTTAAGGAGGCACTAAAGTCATAAAATCTATAATGGTGTCCCCTGCTACAGCATTGGAATTGACAGCTGTGTCTCTGGCTAGGAGGCAGATTGCTGCAGCAGAAACCTTCCCTCCCTGCTCTGTCTGATAGGAAGCCCCTACCTCCCTTATCTAAAGCCTTGATGACTTTTTGCCCCTGTAAACATTGAATCACAGTTGTAAAGCTCTACCCTGAAATGCATTATTCTCCTTGTAGTTTTCTGTCGCTTACTAAATGGTGTACATTACCTACTAGGTAGAAAGAACGGAGTGCAATGATGTTGGCTTCTCTTCCTGTATTTTTATGCTGAATGTGTACAGATTATTTTTTCTTTGCAACTCATCTTTTTATAATATGATAGATCTTAAAATCAAAACTATGCAAGTAATTATTTTACAAACTCCTACCGCTAACGTAGCACTGTGTATGATGGAGAACCGAGGGTTTCGTGTTCTTCAGTACTAATATGGATTCACACGTTTTGCACTTTTTTGGTTCAAGTAAATATGGGACTTGTGAATACTGTCTGAACAGTTATTCCTATGTTAGTAGTTGATGGCACATGAGTAAAATAAACTCTTGATTTAAGAATCTCTGGGACTTCCACTGATCCGGAGTATAAAGGTTTTGTTTGTTTCTTTCCTCTGCACTGGGGAAATCCTGGCCACATCCAGCGCTGCTTAATGCAGGTGCAAGGGGGGGGATCTGCTACAGCACCTTTTTTTTTTTTTCTTCAAAATTGGTAAGGGGTCATTATCAACATTTTTTTATGGGTTAAAGAGGAATTTCAGGAAGATAAAAAAAAAAGTGTATGGTCCCTGCCTATGCTATAATGCTCAGCTACCTATTACATTTTTGTATAATGTTTATAACACATGTAAATCATTCATTAGCTGCTTCTCACTCTCGTATGGGACGTCATGTCACATTTGATTGTGAAATCTTCCCCCCGCTGTGACCATCAGCGAGTCTGATAGCAGACGCACCGTCATTCCAATCACGTGGGCAAGATGTCACAGAAGGTCCCAGTGTGAGGCTGTCTCTTATAACTGCTTCCCCCTCACGGGTGTCGCCAGAAGCAGATATCGGAGACTTCTATGACGTCACGCCAATGTGTTGGAATGAGGAAGCGTCTGTTACTACTCACTGCGGGGAGAGCTGCATCATCAAGCGTGACGTAGTGAATAAGTGATTTACAAGTCTTCTGATCATTATACAAATGTAGTAGGCAACTCAGCATTATAGGATAGGAGTGCAGGGACCATACAAAAATGTTTTCTCTCTCCAAAGTTTCGCATTAAGTTGCAGTAACTTACAACTTTGTAATATACTTTTCATTTAAATTCTTCTTTGTTCTCCTGAATGGAGGAAGTTAAAATATTTTTTGTTTACTGTTCATGTCCAGATGTCACATTAGTGGCCGGTCTCCTCGGCAATGACCGCAGTGCTTACAAGCTCTTACCAATGGTGTCAGTACAGCTCTGTACCCTTTCGCCTGCTAGATGTTGCAGAGGCAAAGTTGCTCATGCAGCACAATCAGTTTGGGCCAAGATGATGCTGCAGATCCAATCTGTCTATCAGGAGCTATTGAAAGTTAAAATGAGACAACCCCTTGAAAGATGATGATGTGCCATCACTTACTAAGATGGGAATACTTTTTTAAAATATTGGCCACTTTCTGTACTTACATGAAAATATTAATTCTCTGTTCCCTAGTTAAGCAGATGGGACCATATTCATATATGTGGTGTGTGAGAGTCATCCTGCAATCATGATCTCTATGGTCCTAACAGATAGTGTGGATCAGTTTATCACATCACCTTATCCGTGAGGAAAGGGGAACATGGACTAAAGGCACTGACAGCACAAACTGTAAGAAGAATACAGTGTGCTTTACAGGGGACACCCACTATGATCAAAGCTTAAAGCTTTACAGGTAGCCATGTTAGAAAATGCAAGCTGTTAACTTAAATGAAATAGTAATCAGTCAACAACGTAAATGGAAACTTTACCGGGTGCATGTAAGAATTTAGTGCTAATCGTGTACCATAACAAAGATGTGCTTATTATTAAAGGGAAACTCCGGGGAGATACCATTTTTCTGTATGGTCCCTCCATTCCAATACTATAATGCTAAGCTGCCTATTACACTTCTATAATGTTTATAACTCATATAAGTCACTTAAACACTAACTGCTCCTTACCAATCATCCCTCCCGTAGGGGACAATGCTTCACAAACTCTTCCTCCTTCAATCACGTGGGTGTGATATCATAAAAGGTCCTAGACTCAGCCGGTAACTGGAGATCTGCTTCTGTACAGAAAGCAGGGGGCGTGACCACACATCCTCTCTGCAGAGACTGTCCCAATATAGGATCTTATATAACATCATACCCACGTGATTGAATGAGGAAGCGTCAGTAATCTGATGCGCTAAAACTTGCTGACAGAGCGGGAGGGCTGCTCAATCAGGTATGACGTATTGTCCTCTACAGGAGGGGTGGCGAGTAAGAAGCAGCCAGTGAATAAGTAATTTATTTGAGTTCTAACCATTATACAAGTGTAATAGGCAGCTCAGCATTATAGTATTAGAGTTCAGGGACCATACAAACCTTTTTATACCCCTGAAGTTCCCCTTTAAGCCATGACCACAATATAATAACTAACAATAGTTCTTAGTAGCGTTGAAAAAAAAGTTAGAAATGAGTGCTCAATCATGGCAACCTAGGATAGACAGCCTTGCACCAGAATGAAGAAGTCTTGGTGACATTTCCTTTCCTTTTTTAATCTAGCATTTTGCACATAATGTATGTTTAGAAGTACATTTTGGAATATCTGTGCCTTTTTTTAAATACTTGCAGGTTCCCGTATGTATGTTCCCCCGTTCTATATTCTCTCACCTCTACTTTGTATAAGAGGTGACTGCTTTTATCCTGTGTATAGTATACAGTGTCTGTGTAATATCAGGATATGAAAAATTAATGCTTCTCTAAATGGTTGTTACCTTTTTGCTTTCTCCTTTACTCATTTATACAAAATGCTGTAACCGCTAATAAACTCAAAGAAAAAAAAAAAGACATAAGGACTTATTCTTAGACGAGCTGTATTTTGAGACTGGGCCACCAAAATTATCATCAGAAAGTCAAAATCTTAATATCTTCCCTTTTCGTGGCTTTGTGCATTTATGCTGCAACAATCATTCTTGGGTTATCTTTGATATGGCTGATCCCTTGAATTGCACAGAATAGATTAGGCTGCCTTCAGATTTGCAGATGCCTCCGCAGCGTTTTGCGGAGGCATCTGCAAGCATCTGCATGCAGACGGCAGCCCCTATGTTTATAATGGAGCGCACGGCGGTCTGCAGATGCTTGCAGACCGCCGTGCGCACCCATTCACTCCTATATGTGTTCTGTGCGCAGGCGGATGCCTGCGTACAGATCACACACTCTCGTCCGCTCCATTATAAACATAGGGGCTGCCGTCTGCATGCAGATGCTTGCAGATGCCTCCGCAAAACGCTGCGGAAGCATCTGCAAATCTGAAGGCAGCCTTACACCAGCTAGAAACCCTTTGTGCCTGGAAGATAAATGTAATTAAGCGGCCACTATATAAGAGAAATGCCTGCACCTGATTTGACTCTACAAGTATAGGAGGTACACCCTTTAAGGGTGGAGAAACGCAGAATAGTTCTAGTCTGTTTTTATTTATTCATTTGCCTACATTGTGGCTTATTAATCTGCAGGTATCAGCTGTCATCTACAGGGCGAGTTTTGTGTGGTCCGATGAGTGGCTAACACATGGTTATGTAATTCTGCCAAAGCTCACAGTGATCCCTGGGAAGAACCCCCTCCATGAGGACCAAATGCTCGAACAAGAAAGGCACTGTCCATATGAGATCGTTTCTTTAAATTATAACTCTACCAGCAATAATATATCGCTTGATACAATTTATATATGAACTTATATATAACTACAAAGTCTACATTTCTCTAGTTAAAACAGAGTTAACCCTTTTATGGCTTGTTCACACGTTGCGTTTTTGCCAGAAAAGATAAAAAATGTGTTTTACTGTATAAGTAAATTACGATTTCTGAAATCTCATGCACACCTTGCTTACGGTATTTTTTCCTTGCAGATTTAATATCTGCAGCATGATAATTCTTTCAGCGTTTTTGCAGCATTTTTCACCTATTCATATGATTTGGGGGGGGGGAAGAGATGCATAAAAAGTGCATATTTTATGCAGCGATTTTCCCTGTTTTTTGGTGCAGAAATGTCCTCTGCGAATGCTTCACATGCCCTAAAGGACATTCTTAACCATAAATAATGAGCTTTTTCCACTGCTTCTTACAACAGAATATCTGCATTTTACTGTCCACACATAGTGGATTTAATTTAATGTAAACTCCCACCCACTGTGCGTATTAAGGCCGGTTTCAAATTTGCGTTTTTGAACGCAGGGTGGGCTATGTACCGTATATACTCGTGTATAAGCCGACCCGTGTATAAGCCGACCCCCCTACTTTTGCCCCCAAAACCTGGGAAAATCTATTGACTCGTGTATAAGCCGAGGGTGGACCCCAGCACAGGTATACAGCCCCCAGCAGTGTGGTATACAGCAGCCTCCCCAGTGGTATGTACAGGCCCCAGCAGTGTTACAGCAGCAGCCCCAGTGGTATATACAGCAGCAGCCCCAGTGGTAGTATACAGCAGCCCCAGTGGTAGTATACAGCAGCCCCAGAGGTATATACAGCAGCCCCAGTGGTAGTATACACGCAGCCCCAGTGGTAGTATACACGCAGCCCCAGTAGTATATACAGCCCTAGTGGTAGTATACACGCAGCCCCAGTAGTATATACAGCCCCAGTGGTATATACAGCCCCAGTGGTAATATACACGCAGCCCCAGAGGTATATACAGCCCCAGTGGTAATATACAGCAGCCCCAGTGGTATATACAGCCCCAGTGGTAGTACACATACAGCCCCAGTAGTATATACAGCCCCAGTGGTAGTATACAGCCCCAGTGGTAGTATACAGCAGCCCCAGTGGTATATTCAGCCCCAGTAGTAGCATACAGCAGCCCCAGTGGTATATACAGCCCCAGTGGTAGTATACAGCAGCCCCAGTGGTATATACAGCCCCAGTGGTAGTATACATACAGCCCCAGTAGTAGTATACAGCCCCAGTGGTAGTATACAGCCCCAGTGGTAGTATACAGCCCCAGTGGTAGTATACAGCAGCCCCAGTGGTATATTCAGCCCAAGTGGTAGTATACAGCCCCAGTGGTAGTATACATACAGCCCCAGTAGTAGTATACAGCCCCAGTGGTAGTATACAGCCCCAGTGGTAGTATACAGCAGCCCCAGTGGTATATTCAGCCCCAGTGGTAGTATACAGCCCCAGTGGTAGTATCCAGCAGCCCCAGTGGTATATACAGCCCCAGTGGTAGTATACAGGGCCCCAGCAGGGCCCCCCTCATAATTTGGCGCTCCCACCTCACTTGCTGGGCCCCCCCGCATGCAGCGCTGCGCATATACATTACCTGTCTAGCAGCTGTCACCCTCCGATGGCGGATCGCGGCTCCTGGGCTCCGGCTTCCATCTTCCTCTCTGTCTTCCTGCTTTGTGACCGGGGCTCATCGCGATGACGTCATCGTGACGCCGGCCGGTCACCTGACAAGCAGGAAGACAGAGAGGAAGATGGAGCCCGGAGCCCAGGAGCCGCGATCCGCCATCGGAGGGTGACAGCTGCTAGACAGGTAATGTATATGCGCAGCGCTGCATGCGGGGGGGCCCAGCAAGTGAGGTGGGGGCGCCAAATTATGAGGGGGGCCGTATTGACTCGCGTATAAGCCGAGGGGGGGACTTTTCAGCCCAATTTTTGGGCTGAAAAACTCTGCTTATACGCGAGTATATACGGTACTTATTTTCTAAAATACGCAAGCTTATTGCGCACCTATCTTTAACATGGTGTACGCAGGGAAATGTGTTTGGGTCAGTATCTGTGTGCGTATGCGTCCTTGTGCGCGGTTTCGCGGCGGCCAGTGAACGCAGCATGTTGCATTTTTTGTGCGTCGCTGGCTGCTTGGCTTATACGCAAGGTGCCAGACGCGCACAAAGAATGAATGGAAGTCAATCTGTGCGCATTGCCATCTGCAGGCGAGCACAAGGAAATGCAGCGCACGGTGATGTAATTCACTGCTGGTATTTCGTTCTGGCATCCATCTCTCTCTTTCTCATGGGTGGCAATGCATTCGTATGGACAAAATTCTATGAACGCATGCAGACAAATCACGCTGCGTTCACAGAATCTTGTCTGCGTTTCTGCATGCGCATCATACGCAGCGTTCAAAAGCGCTAATGTGATAGTAGCCTAAGATGCTGTTCATCAGTGGGCTTTTAAAAAAAAAAAAAAAAAACATTTTTCCCATAACCTTCTATTGGGAACCTGTAAGACAAATGTAAGAAAAACACTTTTTTTTTTTTTTTTTTTTTTTTTTTTTAAGTGCAGAATCAAATCTTTTCTATGCTAAAGAAAATCCATTAGAAAACACCAGAATCACATTAAATAATGGGAAAACAAAGCAAAATATGCAATGATCAGTGAAGCATTTAGGCTGTGTGTGAAGACAGCCATCAGATTCCGTTGCATTCACCAAAGCTGCATTTCCATCATGCGCTCTCACTGGTTCAATTTGTGTTATGTTTGAAACCTTTCATCTAGTGATTGCAGCTGGGTAATGTAGTGCTCTTTTTATTATAGTTCCTAATTGTACCCGGTATCACATTAGTCCTGGCGTTTTTTGTTGCAGTGCCGGCATGCCCTACCCCAATCCTGTAAAACAGAACAGCTAGGTCAAACCTATGCTTTGGGAATAAATGATCGGTTCAAAAGAGAAGTTTGTCTTTTGATGATGCAGAGCTGTTCTTTAATTCATGTCCTAATACAACTGCATTCGCCTGAAAAAAAGGTGATTAACTTGTCACCCACTTTTCCAGCAGTACATGAAAGAGTTTTACTTAATCAGAAGCTCCCCTCCCCGCTCATCTATTCGTGAACACGGAGGATCTGTTCTATCGAGACACAAGGATTTCATTTTCTATCGGGCGCCCACACAAACTGAGGCTTTCTATCTATGGCTTTGATTTCTCATATTACTAATATGATGTAAAGGTTTAGTGTTACACCCCCATCGGTGTTACGGTTTGAATGTGTACTGTTACACCCCCATCGGTGTGACAGTGTGAAGGTATACTGTTACACCCCATCGGTGTGACAGTGTGAAGGTGTACTGTTACACCCCCATCGGTGTTACGGTGTCAAGGTGTACTGTTTCACCCTCATCGGTGTTACGGTGTAAAGGTGTACTGTTTCACCCCCATCGGTGTTACGGTGTAAAGGTGTACTGTTTCACCCCCATCGGTGTTACGGTGTAAAGGTGTACTGTTTCACACCCATCGGTGTTACGGTGTAAAGGTGTACTGTTTCACCTCCATCCCATCGGTGTTACGGTGTAAAGGTGTACTGTTTCACCCCCATCCAGTATTGGAGCTTAGTCCTATGTAATGAGATTTTTCAAAAAAAGATAACTATACATCGATTAAATTTAAAACATTATCTTGATGTTGTTTCTTTTATAAAATGTGTTATTTTTTGTGTGCTGCTCTTTTGTTTAAATGATCTTCATTGTATGATGATAAATACTATATTTCCCAACATCGCAGAGCCAGCTCTGCCCAGTCTTTTCCTCGACTAGTGCCACCTTCCCTGCTGTTCACATGGTTCACAGGACATCACAGATGATGGCAGTACATAGAATGGAACAACATGGCATATGTATGGTGTGTCATCGACTTGTGACCCCAGAACCGCATGTAGCCACTTTTCAAGCCACAAGTACAGAGGTAGTGACTGCCAGCGGCTGGGGGATGCGACGGCTGCTCTGAGCGCCCCTGATTCATATTGCAGGGGGCTAGGAGGATCGCTCAGAGCGCCGCTAATTCATAGTGCAAAGTGATAAGACGACTGTTCAGGGCGACGCTGATTCATAATGCATGAAAAGGCTGTACTAGCAAATGGCATACGTGGCCATGCCGCACAATGCAGTTACGGTAGTGTGAAGCACTCATGTTGGCTATTTTGATGGCTATACTTTTACAAAGAGCATTGATTTTTAGAACATGAATGGGAAACAGAATGTACTTTAAGGGGAATGTGGCCCCAGAACTATTAATATTAGACCACTACTTTATTTTGGCCGCATGGGAATTAGTAGCAATAAACTGACTCATACGCCATCTTTCACTTAGGCTGGGGTCACACACACAGATATCTGGGCAGATATTGTTCACAGATCTCTGGTTGCAGTGAAATCATGGACACATTTTTACATTTGTACACAGCCACAAAATGGAACCATGTGTCCATGATTTCACTGCAACCAGAGATCTGTGAACAATATCTGCACAAATATCTGTGTGTGTGACCCCAGCCTTAGAAATATTAAGGAAGCTGCAATCTTGGCAAAGGTGATTGTGTAGGGAAGGGGGAAGAGGTGAACTGTAGCATTCACGTAAATAGTGAATCCTTTATCCTCTATACATTGAGGTGTTCTCTCTCATTGTGATGCTGTCTGTAATGATAATGAGATTGCTGAAAAGTCTTCTGTAAAGAACAGGAAGTATGAATCTAGTATAAAGGCACTGTCTCACATAACGATATCGTTAGAGAGATCGTTGTAACTGTGACGTTACAACGATCTCTCCAGCGATGTCATTCTGTGTGACACTTTGCAGCAATCGGGCCTCTGCTGTGAGGTCGCTGATCGCTGCAAAGTGCTGCGGGTCATTTTTTGATCGTTTGTTTCCAGCTGGTCAGCACGCATCGCTGTGTGTGACTGCAAGAAACCAGCGATCGGTGACCTCACTGGCTGGTAACCATGGTAAACACCGGGTATCTAGGCAGCGCGCGCTACCATGGTTACCAGCGTTGTCCCTGCTTAGCACTGCCTGTAAGCAGGGAGGACGCTGGTAACTATGATAAACAGCGGGTATCCAGGCAACTTGCGCTGCCTGGATACCCGCTGTTTATCATAGTTTTTTTTATGAATCTGGGTCACACATGAATAGTTATCAATATATATTGGGGCTCTCCCACATCTATTGTTACTCATATTTCATCGGTTTTGGAGAGTTTCTATACCACAAATACAATTGCACCAATAAACTGCTTTTCTTATAGATGCTTTTATTATTTCATCAAAAGTTAAAATTGCAGATATAAAGTGCTCACAGACATAGTAAAAATTCTTAGATATACATGGATCTGGATAGGAGGACATTAAGGGGTTAAAGTCCTACTCCACACACAACAGGACCAAACATGGTAGTCTTTTCAAACAAAGATTCTGTGATACAGAGGCATGCATAAATTAGGTTTGAGGGCTCTGACCCAAAGTATATGGAAGTTCCAGTTTATAGTCCCTTCTCATTATACCAACAACTAATCATTTGCTATCTCCAAACCTCCATTGTCCAGATTAACATCACACAATATTTGGTTTCATGCTTACCCATGCAAAGTGCCTGTGTGCCTGGATGACCTCTAGGGGACGCCCTATGTTTATCATAGTTACCAGCGTTCCACTTGAGGAAGACGCAGTTAGCGTCGAAACGCGTTGTTTAGGAGGGCTTTTAATTGTTGAATGAATAAAACTTAAAGGTAATATATTCAAGAGCATTGTGTATCCTGTTTTAGCTCTTAGCGCTTACCTTTATTATACCACATTTGTTTATCGGCTTATTTGTAGCAAGAATCCTCATTTTTAATGTCTCAGTGCTGAGGTTGTCTTATTATTATACTATCACATACAGTTAATATCACCAGCATTCTGTGGCTGAACATCCCCTGGTATCTTTTCTGATCCCATCGTGTGTCCTTTCTGTCCTTTTCATTTCCATGATTGGCCTTCTGATAGCTGGTGTCCATCTTGTAATGCACTTTCGATGTGATATGTAGTAGTTTTTGTTATTTGGATGTTCCGCACACACCAGTACATGGTCAGACTTTCTAGAGGCTGCTATGTGGTCGTGCATTGGTGAATACATAGTCAGGTCCTGTATGTGGTCTCTGCCATTATAGCACTCGTTCTGAGTTTCCATATACGTTCTACTATGAAGGTGGAGGACGTTCAGTGCACCGATGCTGCAACGTTGTAAAAGATGCCATAACCGCCTACAATTCTTGTATATAGTTTGTATGGATTTAGCGGATTATTTTCATAATGTAATGCTTTGTGACTATATTCTGAATGTTATTTTTACCCCTTTGATGGAAAGCGAGCCAAAGCACTTTAAAATAAGTAAAGCACTATAAAATGTAGACGTTTCTGGGTAACTCTACAATGGGATTGTGTAGTCCTACGTGAAACTGTAATGAAGAATCCTGTACCATACTCTACGGATAATGGCAGACCTCTGTGTGTGTCTTCTGAAGAAGACCCATTAGCACTTCTAACGTGTATCAATGCTAGATCACCTTTATTTAGCACTATACACTGTGCCTCACTTATTCTTCCTGGAAATATTAGAACAGTAACTCACACTTGTCAATTATTTTTCCTATTTGGCATTGGGACGTTCTACTACAGTCTGACCCAGCTAATTAGTGGCTATAATGTCCGACTGTGCAGGGAAACCATTACCAAAAGAATGCTGAATTCATTCATGCACTTCTAGGAGGAATGACAGAGGAAGGGTAGGATGCAAGAGAAGATGCTCCAAAATTGGTATTACAATGAAAGCTTTTCTATTAGACTGGAAACAGACTATCCGGGTGACATGTGAGTCACTCAGCCGAGTCTCAGATGACCAACTTGGAATGACCTCCTCCCTCTCTGGATGGGAGTGTCAGCTGCTTGTGTTTCTAAGCAGCTCTACACTCCCATCCTGACAGGGCAGTGGCCATTCAAAGTAAGTCATCTGAGACTCATCCGAATGACTCGCACGTCACTCAGACAGTCTGTTTCCAGCCTTACAAACACTGTGGGGATGAGGGATAATTCATGAAACACTTTACGCCAATTTTTTGTTTTACAAATTTGTGCACAACCTGCAATTTAGTAAGATGGCGAGGGTTACTAGTCTTCAAATAAAAGGTCTGTCTTAGGTGAAAGAGATGGGGCCAACCATGGCCAAAGGATTTACTATTATTAAAGGGAACCTGTCACTAGGATTTCCCAGTATAAACCACAACCACCACCTTTAATCCCCTTTTGACAGCGGTCTAGTAAGCTGTATACGAGTCCCCAATGCCTTCTGCATAGCCCAAAAATACTTTTTATAATCGCCCCATACAGTCTGATCTGATGGGCTTTGCTGTTTTCTCTTCTGCACCTCTCTGCTCACTGGTGTCTTCTCCCTGCCCTGCTTCATGTGGATCCACACAATGTCTCCCATTGCGCTCTTGCACAAGCATACTTCACCCTGCCTTGCTGAGGGTCTTGGCCAAGTACCAGCTTTATTTCTGGGTCATTGGCGCTCTTGGACCTTTCCTGGCGCATGCCATTACTTGTACTTTGCTCTGCCCTATGCAGGAGAACAATTGTGGACACTGTGTAGACGATATAGGAGGCATCATTCTCATGAAGCAGGGTAGGGTGAGCGAAGGCACCGAGCAAGACCAGCGACTCCCATCAGATTGGACTGCACCATATGGGGAGACTATAGAAGGTATTTTTTGGGGCTTAACAGAGGGGACTTGTATACATCTTACTTACTGCTGGCAAAGAGGCATTAAAGGTGGTGGTCATAGTTTATATCAACCTAGGGATTGGTTTCCTTTAACTTCTAGTGAAAAGCTTGTGGTTTCCATTTCTGGCACACTGACCGGCCAGAGACTCACCAAATTTATTAAGAGATGTAATAAATTTGGCACGAGTCACTCCAGCAAGTTTTGGATAAAAACTGACATAAAATGATTGATCTTCCTCTATGTCCTTTAGAAACGTTTCATTTTGTTGCAGCAGTGTGAATGCTATTATCCAGACACACGCACAGCATGGATATATGGACAGGAAACCTATTTATTCTCGTCTTACTAGCTGACAATGGGGTGAAGCGAGACTTCATTAGATCAGCCGGTCAATAAGCTGCTGCCTTAAGACTCTGCCTCCATAGTATTCACTTATTTTCTACTAAAGTAACCGTGCGTGCTCCGCTGTGCTGAGCGTGCCTCTCTGTGGGGGAGGGGTGGATTGGATTATTGATATGGTTTAAATTATGTTTGTAAAACAATAACAATCCTCTGACTTTCACAAGGTAAAGTGTGCAAGAGTATTTACCTTTTCTTCCCAATTTTGATGGTAGTTTTTTTATGAGTTAGGTGTTATCCTCTTTTGAGGACAGGTTTCTTTCCTGCCTGCAATTGGTTTTCATTAAAAATTTTGCTTTATAGTCTTTGTTGCATTGTCCATTGCTAACTGCAGAATGAGTTAACTAAGAATCTGTTAGTGAGCTGGATCTGATGGTCCAAAAGGAAGGAAACGGTTCCTTATCTAGATTTTTGTTTCTTAGCTGATTAATGACCACAGTTGAATGTGTCTGGAAACAAAGTCTGTAAAGCAAAATCGGTGCAAAATGTTTAATTCAACCAAATTTCAAAAATGATTTTTGGCCACAAATACATGCCTACAAAGAAGAAAAAAATAATAATTGTATGGTCACAGTTGGCTCTGCATGCAGTAGGTCTACTGTGTACATTAATTCTGCTAAACCATATAAACCAGGTCTTGTGCCTCGGCCGGCACACTGAATGCCCATGCCTACGGCGCATGTGCCTACAGATACAGATCGGTTCTCACATACTATACGCTGCCTGTACCTGTCTTTTTTATGTGTAGGAAAACATCATAGGAAAACGTAGACTGCTCACATTATAGCTTTGTGCAATAGACTAAAGGCGATGTTGGCGCCCGACGCTGTCTGCAAGACAATATCACTTTAATAAATGGCTATTTTCAATGTATTGTAAATGGTGATGCAGAAATGTCCAGTTTCCAACAAATGATCCATTATTCTAAAGTATTTATTAAGTGATGAAAGTATCATTTTAAGAGATAAAAAAAAAAAACCTTTATATATAGCAATACTATGAGATGACAATATTTAATTTTCTGTTTCTCGTTTGCTTTTTTCTTTTCTATTATAGTCCGGTTATTCCTCCATTTTATTCCAGCCTTCCCTTATTTTTACCATTTGATATGTTGTTTCTCAATCACTTTTCTCATATTATGTGTAACTTCATACTCACAGTTTTTGGTGCTTTTAAACTATTAATTTGTTTTATTCAATAAAGGTTATTTATTTGAACCAAAATGATTTATCTGTTTTGTTTTTTTTCCCCTGTATGTTTTTATCCTGTAAAAATCATATTTCTGGTTACCTAAAGATTCTCTTGCTCTCTCGCTGTCTCTCGATCTCGCTTTCTACCTCTCTATATAATGTGTTTTGGGTGCAGCAATTGATGATTTATTTAATTTGAATAATTTGGTTTTATTTTCATATTATGCCATGAATAACTCTTTGTGGGCGATCACAGGTATTTTGCACCACTCAAATTTCTCCACCTGCTCCGCCTCGCTCACACATTATTGACAAGTGAGCTGGTAATCCCAGTTGTGTATCTGTTCATATATTACCAGGAGGAGTAACTATGCAACTACACTGTAATATTTAAAGGACTCATCCCCTTTCTATTCTAATAACCTTTCTCTAGTAATCCAATTGAGTCTTCAGATGCTGGCTAATTTCTTCCATCTTTTCCTGGCTCCATAATTGTGTCTGTGCTCAGTTTGATGTGGACAGCCCTTCATATGCTGCACGTCACTTACGTGTAAATTACATTTCCCACAAGTACCTGCTCTTCACTGCATACTGATGACTTAAAGGGAATCTGACAGGTCAAAAATCCATGGGTAATTGCTATCATTTTCTAATTCCTCAGGTGAAGCTCTTTCTATTCATGTATTACTATTATTTATACTCCCCCCTTCCCCTCCTCCATCTTCTGTAAACTGCAACTAAAGAGATTCATTCCATCTGTCAATCACAGTGAGTGACTACTTAATTCTCTGCTACACACTCCCCAGGGAATGAATAATAATGTAATGACATCACTGCACTGCCCTTCTGTGCAAGCATACAACCAAAGTGAAAATGAAAGCAGGTGTGAGACGCAGAGCACAGGGGGGGGGAGGCATAGCTACCTTGGAAGGAGTGAATGATAAATGAGCATTTGCATACTGCGGACTATCCAGCAGTGAAAGTAATAAACCGGACTAGTGTAGCAGATGCCTGCTGGGTGTGAAGATGCTTGTAGACTGTAGACAAGATTACCATTGGGCGTCATTCACATTGATATATATGATGCATAGTGTCAGATTGCAGCCTATTGGTCACGCCCACGCTATTAGATCAGGTAGGCTGCTCCGAACCATGTATATGCATCGCAAATGACAGACACCCCCCAGAGGGCTCAGCCACATACTGCAAAAGATAAAAAGGTGCAATAAACACAATAGATGAAGATGTGAGGTGCTAGTGGATATTTTGGCCAAAATACCTAAGCTCATAACCCACCGTCAAGGGCCCTCACGCTTACGAGTACTAGCCATATGTCTCCTAACCCTCTTAACCATATGTTTGTTTAGTGGTAAACCACCATTCATAAAAAAAATCACCGAAATAGGACATAAACCTCACCGAAAAATAGCCATGTAAAACATCCATTGCACCTGTCATTTGCACCGAAAAATAGCCATGTAAAACATCCATTGCGTCTGTCATTTGTGATGCATATACATGGTGCGGAGCAGCCCGCTTGATCTAATAGCGTGGGTATGACCAATAGGCTGCAATCTGACACTGTGTGTCACATGTGCGTAGGTGACTGATGCTCAATTTTAACCTTGTGCCTACAAATACTACCGATCACCTCCCCCATAGCATGGTTGGTTGCAGGTGCCACAACCGCCCCCAATGCTTGGTTGGTTGCAGGAGATTGAGCACCGGTATTCAGACACTTGTGTTACTTCTCAGTGGAGCTGGCACCCTCCTGCTAGGTGCAATGGATGTCTTACATGGCTATTTTTCGGTGAGGTTTTTTTTCTTCTTGTGAAGATGCTTATAGCAAGAGAACTACAAAGGGTACAGGAATGATTTTTACATATTCTGATAGGTCTGCACAGGCATTGTTCAAGGATCCTATTAGTATTATACTGAAAAATGACCTGACAGAGTCCCTTGCTGTGCAGCAAAGATTGCTCAATCACGTGTGTCATCTCACTGCAAAGTAAGTATAGAAGAATGGCGGGTATCTACTGAGCATGTACGACCTGTCATGAAAAGAACTACGGAAAGTATCTATAGGAAACAAGGTAGGGAAAAAACTGTTTGCGTTTGACAAGCTTAACATAGGATTTTAAGTCATTGAGCTGTGATTGATATTGTGGGAAAAAAGTAATTCAATGGCTTGTCTTGTCTAAAACCACAAGTCTGCAGTCACTGTATGTGTCACTATGTGACTGCAGACTTATCCTCACAGCACATGGACTGAGCGCCATGAGGATTCTCCGGTATCAGAGCCAGGAATGGAGGTCACATGGCGCGAGTGTGCGATATGAATATCCCGGCCAGAATCCAGCTAGATGGGCGCAGCTTCACTCATTTTAAGTGTATGTAATCTACACATGAATGTATAAATAGTTTTGTGAAATAACAGGACCTACTGTATCAAAAACAAAGCAAATTCATTTAAAATCTGATGTAACAGAAAGAAAAATCACAGCATCAAAAATGCATGTAAAAAAAAAAAATTAGCAAGTAACTTAATTCACCTAATATGTGAAGACAATGCTACAGGCAACGTCAAAATGAGTACAATGGACACGTGTTTATGCATAGAAGATAAATGTCTATTTAGTCAGGCCTCAGCAATCAATTGAAAGAGGGTCCTAAGCCTCTCGTTTCACTGAGGAAGAGACTGAAATAGGCAGCTGTTAAAGGGATCCTGTCACCCCCAAAACACCTCAAAAGCTATTAATAGGCTGTCCCTACAGCATAGTAACACTTACCCTACACTCCTTTTACCTCCTAAATGCAGCTAGTGAAAATGAAGATAAACGTTATTAAGCTCACTCATTAGTGATGATAATTGGTGACTATGGTATGCATAGTCACCCTGGCAGGCTCTCCCTCTTCATGATATCACGCCTCAATAGGCGTGATCTTCAAATCAGATTCAAATGCGCTCTGTCCTGTGTCGGCCGGGCTGCAGTGGGGCTGGGTGATGCGAATCGCGTAATTTCCGGCGCCGGGTGACGGTATGTACACCCGCGCCGCTCTGTTAGCTTCAAAACGCGCACTGCACATGCGCAGTGCTGGTCTTGAGGCTAACAGCAGCGCAGGTGTACATACGTCACCCGGCGCCGGAAATGACGCGATTCGCGTCATACAGCCGCACAATGCAGCGGTCCGGCTGGCGTAGGACAGAGCGGGGAGGCGCGCATTTGAATCTGATTTGAAGATCACGCCTATTGAGGCGTGATATCATGAAGAGGGAGAGCCTGCCAGGGTGACTATGCATACCATAGTCACTAATTATCATCACTAATGAGGTAGTGTAATAACATTTATCTTCATTTTCACTAGCTGCATTTAGGAGCTAAAAGGAGTGTAGGGTAAGTGTGAATATGCTCTAGGGACAGCTTTTAATAGCTTTTGAGGTGTTTTGGGGGTGACAGGATCCCTTTAAGCATTCAAGGATCCCCTCTATTCAAAGTCAATATGACACTTGGTGGGGTCCGGGTCAAACTCCACCTCACTGTGGCTGTGCAGTAGGGTTGGGTTCATATGGCCATATAGAAAAATAGATAATTCGCATCCATAGATTGAGGACATTCCCCAAATCATATTATCTTTTTTTTTTTTTTTTTAATCAAATAAATTTTATTAAATCATCGAGTAAAAAATTACAAATAATATATTCAAAACATAGTGACAATGAAGAGATGATTATTGTTTGTGATGTACAACACCCTTCCCATTAACAGGAACCAAATCATATTATCTAACATTGTTTGATAGCAGCTGGGAGCCAGCAGTCACGCCTTGTCAACAGAGCAGAACGGAAGACAATCCGCAGCTTTGTAGACATGAAGGCAGCAGAAGCCTCTGAATCACCAGAAGAAGCCATTTGTGACCACTGTACCAGCAGAGAACTGCATCGGCCACAACAGGCAGGTAGTTGCCTACCCGATATTGGTCAGGCACATAGTTAAACAAATAAATAGTCCTAGATAACCCCTTTAAAAATTGGATTTTGACTTGAAGTTCTATAGTGGAAATATCTCATTGCAAAGTACCTATTCCTGCCATCCTGCTGCTACCAGTACTGTGTGTGCTGTTTCACTACCACTACAGTGCATTTCAATTCTCCCAAATACTGTATTTTAGATATACCACTATTTGTGTGGATGCAAATGATAACGGGCAAAACTACAACATGATGGGCCTTCACCAAGGCACAGGTTCATCAAAGCAATTTTGACAGAATTCTTGTGTAGCTTGCTTTGAAAAGTCACAACATTTTGGTGCAACTTGGAGTGGAACAAAAATTATCGGCTTT
Source organism: Allobates femoralis (assembly GCA_033576535.1). Classification (NCBI taxonomy): domain Eukaryota; kingdom Metazoa; phylum Chordata; class Amphibia; order Anura; family Aromobatidae; genus Allobates; species Allobates femoralis. The sequence continues at coordinate 783,196,505 of JARQOC010000003.1, forward strand.
TGACATTTTTGACTTCAATAGATTTTTATTTGCATATATCAGATATAGTACAATTAAGACATTAGGTAACCAATGAAACATTACAAAAGGGAAAACAGAGAAACCGCACAAAGTGGATGGCAAAAACGAATCATGTCTTCACACATCTCCTTTATATCGGAAGACGCTTTTTCCCTACTGTCTGGATTCAAAACTCAAATAAGATCCCAGGCAAAATTGCTTCAGGATGCAGGATGCAGGGCCACTGTCATACCCTGTATGTTGTGTCTATCTTGCATCATCTAGTCGTGTTCGATAGGATACATTATTGTTACCATTGCCTAATCAGGCCTTGTGAAGAAGTATAGGGAACAAGAGCCGACTTAATTATCCAGTCGGAAAGTAGGGTGTCTGAGCAACATGTTCAGAGTAACATTCTCATATTAACATCTCCGACTACAGGCTAAATACAAGGCAAGACAAAAAAAAAAAAAAACCAAGGAGGAAAAGCGAGCAAAAATATGCAGGGAGCATAATGGGTATGAACGGGGTCAAGAATAGAATAGGGAGGGAAGACTGAGAGGACGAGTCAAAAGACAAGAGGAATAGAGATGAAGAGAGCGAGAAGGGGAAAAAGAGAAAGGAAGTAAAATGCCGAAAGGAGGGAATCCGCAGAGCAAGGGCAATCCCAAGGAGTGCCGTTGTACGAGGCCAGATGGTCAGAAAGGGATTTTGAGAGCCAGGGGGTGACCCGCCCAGCAAGACCAAGCTTCGGCCACATATCTCTTGGATTTGACCTCCATTGCCAAATAGAACTCATGACAGAAAATCGAGTTCAGTTTGTCAACGAGTTCTTTCATGGATGGAGGGGATGGGTCCTTCCATTTTGCGGCAATACAGATCCTGGCCGCTGTCCGCACGAAGGTGACCAGAAGGCGAGGTATTGGAGGAAGGCCCTCCACCCCCACGTGGAGGACAGCGGTTTGGGGGGAAAGCGGACCCCTGATTCCCGTGAGGGTTTCCAGGAGTCCTGCAACCAGTTTCCAAAAAGGAGCCAGTCCCCGGCAGCCCCACCACATATGGGCCAGGTCGCCTTTACATCCGCACTGTCTCCAACACAAGGCCGAGGAGCCTGACCCAAACCTCGCCAACCTGAAGGGGGTGTATACCAACGAAGGTGCACCTTCTTCAAGAGCTCTATGTGATTTATGCAGCTAGTAGCACCCATTGTACACCGAACCGCACCCTCCCAGTCGTCCGGATCTGCTGAAAAGGAGAAATCATTCTCCCATTTTTCCCATTGCGGCAATTTAGTCGGTGCTTCACTCTCAATTAGACCTCCATAGATGCTTGATAAACCCTTGACGACCTCTGGTCCAGAGAAAATGAACCGTAGTAAAGGGGACACACATGGAGGGCCTAGATCGTGGAAGCATGAATCCGACCTAAGGAAGTGCGTGATCTGGTGGAACTGTAAAAAGGAATGACCAAGTGAGGGGTGAGCCGACATAAACTCCCCTAAGGTCATCAATCTGCCCGAGATAAGTAGATCACTCAATTTCTCCAGACCACATTCTCCCCAGCGGGACCAATTTATGTTTAGGGAGGGAATCAACAGTCTCAATGCCCTCAAAGGGATTTCAGTAGGCGAAATCTTCGACCAACTTCTCCGCAGTCCCCCCCAAACTTTCAGCACCGCCCTCACTGTTTTTAGTAAGCTACTCTTCTGAGTCGTTCCCAAGGATTCCGGCTTTTGACATTTTAACAACAGTTCCTGCCAGCTGAATCAAAATGGCCAAAGCTGGATGGACTGAGGACTTGACGCCACGGCTAGTCATATTCATGACTAATTCATGGACTGGTGTAAGATTTCTGATGTGGCACATGGGTGCCCGCTGCTTGCCAGACACTCCTGATGCATGAAGATCTCTTTATGAATCGGGAGTGTCTGACTCCGCCACGTTCCTCATCAAGAGGGAAATTGCCTTGATGAATTAGGGCCAAAATGTTTTAAAGAGTCCTAGAAGAATGAAGCACTATATTAATAAAGACACTAACGTTATGGGAATTAAGGCACAAGGCCTCATAAATGAAGCACCCCTCGCAACATTTGTCTATATAAATTCAACCTACATACTTGTTGTGGAGACCCGGGGGTCAGTGGGTGCTCTCGTCCGCAGGCCCAGCCGCCTTTACAAAGACAACGTGGACCAGGGCTCATCCCCAACTGAACGCCCGAGCTCCTTAACCGTGGGCGGAACACTACTCAGACAACGCAGGGTGAGGGAATCACAATATTAAGGCTTTATTGGATCCCCAAACAGTTAACAGCATATAACGCATAACCAAGCACAACACATTATGTAACAGGCAACAGAGTCTCACCCTTCCGCTGGCTCACCAGGGATTAGAATGTAGCACGGGAAAGTCTGTAGCCAGGTGACTGTATCGTCCCAACCTGGGTTGCTTCCTTGTCCTTAAGCAGTCTATCACAGCCGAATCCGATAATCCGATACTGAAGTCCTTGTGGTTCTTTAGTCCGTGTTCTGATCCCCTTGGTCGGCACCGAAATGCCTAGGCCTAGGGTTATGGCTCGCTCACCGTCCCCGAAGACCCTAGATTAGCTGCCTATATCCAATCTTCAATCTCCAATCTCTCATCCTTCAATCCAGTGGACCTCGAGCAGGGACCGAAATCCCTAGACTGAGGCCACTAGACAGAACCTAACTCCAATCTGCTGGTCAAAGTGAACAGTCCTCCTTATATACCCTCAGCCCTCATTGTAGGATATTGGGGACGTCATGATTGGTTCAATAACAGTCTTTTCATTGGCTGAACTCCAATCCTCATTTAACATATTTTAGTACTATTGCAATCCAAATGCTGATTGATATAGCACCTAGCAGTGATACAATGGAATGTTAGTATGAGACATTGAGTCTGCAATCAATGACACTTAAACAATAGTGGCTGGGGCCCCTGTACATGGAATCAACATTCACAGGGTAATAGACAATGGACGATTAGCATAATTAAGTTCTCTGGCCTGCTATGACAAACAAGTTAGATAATTACATTACCAAGCTAAACTTACACCAGTCATCTATGAAAATACTGTAGGAAATTCTCCTTGGCCAATACCAATTTACAAGCCTATATACAATATGATATGTCTGGGTTACATAAGAAATCATCATATGTCCTACATTGAAGGGGTCCATTTCGTCACACTTGTCACTCATGCAGATGTCTTTGAACATTTGTCTGCACATGGATCACAATTCACAGACTTGCCACATATCTCCTGACCCAAACTCAATAGCCTTATAGGCATATACAACCCCTGGCAAAAATTATTGGAATCACCTGGCTCGGAGGATGTCCATTCAGTTGTTTAATTTTGTAGAAAAAAAAGCGGTCTGATGAGTCCAAATTTGAGATCTTTGGTTCCAACCACCATGTGTTTGTGAGACGCAGAAAAGGTGAACGGATGGACTCTACATGCCTGGTTCTCACTGTGAAGCATGAAGGAGGAGGTGTGATGGTGGTGGGGGTGCCTTGCTGGTGACACTGTTGGGGATTTATTCAAAATTGAAGGCATACTGAACCAGCATGGCTATCACAGCGTCTTGCAGCTGCATGCTATTCCATCCAGTAACCGTTTAGTTGGACCATCATTTATTTTTCAACAGGACAACGACCCCAAACAAACCTCCAGGCTGTGTGATGGCTATTTGACCAAGAAGGAGAGTGATGGATGTTACGCCAGATGACCTGGCCCCAATCATGATGGTTTGGGGTGAGCTGGACCGCAGAGTGAGGGCAAAAGGGCCAACAAGTGCTAAGCATCTCTGGGAACTCCTTCAAGACTGTTGGAAGACCATTTCCGGTGACTACCTCTTGAAGCTCATCAAGAGAATGCCAAGAGTGTGCAAAGCAGTAATCAAAGCAAAGGGTGGCTACTTTGAAGAACCTAAAATATAAGACATATTTTCAGTTGTTTCACACTTTTTTGTTAAGTATATAATTCCACAAGCGTTAATTCATAGTTTTGATACCTTCAGTGTGAATCTACAATTTTCATAGTCATGAAAATAAAGAAAACTCTTTGAATGAGAAGATGTGTCCAAACTTTTGGTCTGTACTGTTCTTGAATAAAAAATTTCCTTATCTACACTATTTACTTGCTTTTCTATTTTTTCCCTACTTCTCCCTGATGACGTTTGATTTGAAAATCCTAGTGTATGTTGGTGTGAGGAGCTGGCTATGGACTTTAGACTAATGGACGTAGAGTGGACTTTTCACAGCACGGAGCACCGGTTGCGTCAATCTTGTTGCTTTTATTAGATTGCTTGCTTGTTTGAACTACACAATTTGAAAGGAGATGTGGTAACAATGTGTCATCCTAGTTACACTACATACACTACACATAAACCCTACACACATACACTACATACATTACACATAAACCCTACACACATACACAATATAAATTAGACAAAAACCCTACACACGTACATTACATACACTACACAAATCCTACCCACATACACTACACAAACTCTACACACCAACACTACATACTCTACACATAAACCCCACACACTGATACTACATACACTACACATAAACCCTACACACCGAGATTACATAAACTACACATACACTGTGAGCAGAATTATTAGGCAAGTTGTATTGTAGAGGATTATTTTTATTATTGATCAACAACTATGTTCTCAATCATTTCAAAAGACTCAAATATCAAAGCTTAATATTTTTGGTAGTTGGAAGTGTTTTTTTTTATAGATTTGGCTATCTTAGGAGGATATCGGTGCAGGTAACTTTTATTGTGCAGAATTATTAGGCAACTTAATAAAAACCAAATATATTCCCATCTCACTTGTTTATTTTCACCAGGTAAACCAATATAACTGCACAAAATTTAGAAATAAACATTTCTGACATGCAAAAACAAAACCCAAAAAAATTAGTGCCCATTATAACCACCTTTCTTTATGATGACACTCAACAGCCTTCCATCCATAGATTCTGTCAGTTGCTTGATCTGTTTATGATCAACATTGCATGCAGCAGCCACCACAGCCTCACAGACACTGTTCCGAGAGATGTACTGTTTTCCCTCCCTGTATAGCTCACATTTTAGAAGGAATCACAGGTTCTCTATGGGGTTCAGATCATGTGAACAAGGGGGCCATGTCATTACTTTTTCTTCTTTTAGACCTTTACTGGCCAGCCACGCTGTGGAGTAGTTGGATGCATGTGATGGAGCATTGTCCTGCATGAAAATCATGTTTTTCTTGAATGATACCGACTTCTTCCTGTACCATTGCTTGAAGAAGATGTCTTCCAGAAAGTGGCAGTAGGTCTGGGAGTTGAGCTTCACTCCATCCTCAACCCGAAAAGGTCCCACAAGTTAATCTTTGATGATACCAGCCCATACCAGTACCCCACCTCCACCTTGCTGGCGTCTGAGTCGGAGTGGAGCTCTCTGCCCCTTACTAATTCAGCCTCCGGCCCATCCATCTGGCCCATCAAGAGTCACTCTCATTTCATCAGTCCATAAAACCTTTGAAAAATCAGTCTTAAGATATTTCTTTGCCCAGTCTTGATGTTTTATCTTATGTTTCTTGTTCAAAGGTGGTAGTTTTTCAGCCTTCCTTACCTTGGTCATGTCCCTGAGTATAGCACACCTTGTGCTTTTTGATACTCCAGTAACGTTGCAGCTCTGAAATATTGCAAAACTGGTGGCAAATGGCATCTTGGCAGCTTCACGCTTGATTTTCCTAAATTCATGTGGTTATTTTGCGCCTTTTTTGCCCAACACGTTTCTGGCGACCCTGTTGCTATTTGGCATGAAACGCTTGATTGTTCGGTGGTCACGCTTCAAAAGTTTGGCAATTTCAAGACTGCTGCATCCCTCTTGCAAGACATCTCACAATTTTGGACTTTTCAGAGCCCGGCAAATCTCTCTTCTGACCCATTTTGTCAAAGGAAAGGCATTTGCCTAATAATTAAGCACACCTTATATAGGGTGTTGATGTCAATACACCACACCCCTCCTCATTACAGAGATGCACATCACCTGATTTACTTAATTGGTAGTTGTCTCTCAAGCCTACACAGCTTGGAGTAGGACAACATGAATAAAAAGTATCATGTGATCAAAATATTAATTTGCCTAATAATTCTGTACACATACATTACACACACAACCTACACATCACAATACAGTCACACATTCACTATACACATACTATTTCCCAGCTCCAAATATGCCAATCAGTATAGCTTCGTCCTGCCTCCAGTTTTCTAGTAACTAAATAACGTAAGGTGTCATAGAAACTGCTTTCCTGCTGCAAAGCAGATTTCTTGTTGATAGTAAAACATCAAAGCTACCCGGCAATGGCACATGGCCATTCTTGTGGTGCTTTATTAATGTGTCCTGAGGCCCTGGATCTAGTCTGACCAGGCAGAGGCAGAGTTACATATTTTGGATTTGTTTTTCTAGAATAGCTTTCCCTTTTTTTTTATTTTGTTGATTTTCAAAGAGCTTTGTCTTCTTCCAGGCAATGCTCAGGCACAGTTGCAGTTCAACACATATACCGAGATGCACTCACATTCCCCAGGTCAACCTGTGAGTCTACGTTGCTCTTCTAGTGTCCGGCATTGACTGTGGTGCTGCGGTTGTAACGGCTTGTTAACAGTGCAGCAGCCAATTAATGAGTTCAGTGGCACTGCCCTTGTAGACTGAGCACCCGCTATAGAACTGCTGAGCTCTTTGATTGGGTGCCACGCTGTCAATGTGACATCAGTGCTGCAGCCAATGTCGGAAAGTAGAAGCCGCTGTGGAGACTTGCCAGTAGACCCAGGGATTATGTTTTAACAAACTGCAATGGGCAGAAATTGTCTAAAATTGAAGAACCTCTGTAAACATCCCAAAATATTCAATGTGCATATATATATAGCACCATTAATTCCATGGTGCTGTACATGTACATATATATATACAGTTGTGCTCAGATTGTCCGGCAGATTTTTTGCTTTCTTGGCCTTTTGTAAGAGAATATGAATGATAACACACAAACTTTTTTTTCCACTCATGGTTAGTGGTTGGGTGAAGCCATTTATTGTCAGACTACTGTGTTTTCTCTTTTTAAATCATAATGACAACCAAAAATGAACCTGATCAAAAGTTTGCATACCTCAGTTCTTAATACCGTGTATTGCCTCCTCTAACATCAGTGACAGCTTGAAGTCTTTTGTGGTAGTTGTAGATGAGGCTCTTTATTTTCTCAGATGGCAAGGCTGCCCATCCTTCTTGGCAAAAAGCCTCCAGTTCCTGTAAATTCTTGTTGTTTTTTTTGAGCATGAACTGCGCACTTGATTTCTCACCATAGTGGCTTAATGATATTGAGGTCAGGTGGCTGAGATGGCCACTCCAGAACCTTCACTTTGTTCTGCCGAGCCAATGACAGGTTGATTTGGTCTTGGGTTTTGGATCATTGTCATGTTGGAATGTCCAAGTACATCCCATGCGCAGCCTCTGGGCTGATGAGTGCAAATTTGCCTCCAGTATTTGCTGATAACTGCTGCACTCATCTTTCCTTCAACTTTGACCAAGTTTCCTGTGCCTTTGTAGCTCACACATCCCCACATCATCAGCGATCCACCTCCATGCTTTACAGTAGGAATAGTGTTCCTTTCATCATAGGCCTTGTTGACACCTCTCCAAATGTAATGTTTATGGTTGTGGTCAAAAAGTTTGACTTTGGTCTCATCACTCCAAATTACCTTGTTTTAGAAGTTTGGAGGCTTGTCTGTGTGCTGGCATTTGGCATATTATAAGACTAGATACTTTGTGGTATTTGCGCAGTAATGGCTTTCTTCTGGTGACTCAACCATGCAGCCCATTTTTATTCAAGTGCCTCCTTATTTTGCATCTTCAAACAGCTACACGAGCTACACCACTAGTTTTCAGTGAGTCCTGTATTTCAGCTGATGTTATTTGTGGGTTTTTCTTTGCATCCTGAACAATTTACCTGGCAGTTGTGGCCAAATATTTGTTGGTCTACTTGATCGTGGTTTGCTTTTTACAAATCCCCTGATTTTCCATTTGTTAATCACAGTTTACACACTGCTGACTGGCATTATCAATTCCTTAGATATCTTTTTGTATCCTTTTTCCTGTTTTATACAGTTCAACTATCTTTTCCGTAGATCCTTTGAGAAATCTTTTGCTTTCCCCATGATTCACAATCCAGAAACTTCAGTGGCTGGATGAAGGATGCAAGAGTCTGTCTGGATCCTAGAAACTCACTCAGCTTTTATGAACACAAACTGTTTAAAATAAAAAAGAGGTTGTTACCTTTATTAGCCATTCAAACCCATTTGTGTCAACTTCTGTGTATGTCATCAGACCAAAATCACCAGGGTAAGTGAACTTTTGATGAGGGTCATTTGGATGTTTTTGGTTGTCGTCATGATTTAAATAGAGAACAAACAGTAGTTTGGCAATAAATTGCTTCACGCAACCACTAACCATGAGTGGAAAAAATGTTTTTGTGTTATCATTCATATTCTCTGGAAAAAAAAGGCCAAAAAAACAAAAAAATCTGTTGGGATATGTAAACGTTTGAGCAAAACTATATTTTTACTTTAACATATATATACTGTGTAGCAGGTGATATATACAGTATAATAGAAACTGTTGTAGGCTATAATTTAGTTGACTATTACGAATTACACAAAGTTTTCCTATTGTTCACATAGTTTACTGACAAGTACCGTGTTTCCCCGAAAGTAAGACCCTGTCTTACATTTTTTTGGGGGCCAAAAGTGGCCCCCGGTCTTACTTTCGGGGGGGTCTTACATTGTGTGCCCCAGCAGTGTGGCCTACAGGCCCCCTCCTGCTGGGACACTGCAGGAGCGGGTCGCACGTCACGTGCGCCCGCTCATTACATATGCACTGCATCCCCCTGTCAATCAGCGGCAGGGGGAGCAGTGCATTATACGGTATTTAGGTATGGGCCCCCTCCTGCTGGCACACTACCCCCCTGTTCTGAGGCCCCCCCTGCTGCTGCTGCAGACATCTTACCCTCCAGGGTCTTCTTGCAGCAGCCAGCGCGTCCGTCCTCTGTCCTCGGCTGTCTCCCGGATCATGTGACCGGCCGGTCGCAGTCGCGATGACGTCATGCGCTGCGACGGGTCACATGATCCGGGAGACAGCCGAGGACAGAGGACGGACGCGCTGGCTGCTGCAAGAAGACCCTGGAGGGTAAGATGTCTGCAGCAGCAGCAGGGGGGCCTCAGAACAGGGGGGTAGTGTGCCAGCAGGAGGGGGCCCATACCTATATACCGTATAATGCACTGCTCCCCCTGTCGCTGATTGACAGGGGGATGCAGTGCATATGTAATGAGCGGGTGCACGTGACGTGCGACCCGCTCCCGCTCCCCCCCCCCCCTCCGCTAGGGGCCTTACATTGGCCCCCCCGGTTGTAAGGCCTTATAATCGGGGGAGGCCTTACATTAGCAGGCCCCCCCTTTACCCCTAGGCGGCCTTACAATCGGGGGGGCCTTATTTCGGGGAAACACGGTATATAAGTTCTGTCCCACACTTAACAATATGTTTTTGAAGTAATTTGTGACCCTCAAAATTTTGTTAGCCTCAAATCTATTGGGCAAAAAGAAGTGCCATGAATGTGCCTTTCTTTGTTTTGAAGGAGACAAACTTCTGTTAGCAGGTGATGATTCCTCGTCCACATAAAGAGACATGGGTGGAGAGTGGAGCCCAGAGAAGATGAATATACTACATAGATAACGACGTGCACTCTCTAGCCTTATCACTATATGTAGGTGTTCTGTGGATCATTACATATAGGGTCAGATGTGAACAAACCATTGGTTCAACCTGTACACAGATAAAGGTGCCCATTTTCAACTTCAAAGTTGAGTTATGGCATTATGATGAGCTATTAAACTGCAAGGGGCCCATATGTAGTTACTACACATTAGCCCTCTTCTGATGTGTGAATCCAGCCTTATGGACTGCAATGCATAGATCAGCTTTGGATCTCCAGACACATTCTAGGCAATCTGACATATGCCCATGGGGCTGTTTGGGTAAGTAGATTCACAGAACCCAAAACACATATATGTAAATGCAACCTTACTTTGTAACTCAGCAATTTTCAGCCAAAAATATCTAAAATAGGAATACCCCATAAGGGGCTTCCAAAAGCAGTTACAGCATGTTTCATGTCCTTGGTGTCCTAGTTGTATGTGAATGTTAGGAGATCTCACCAAAAATAACTTGGCACAAATTTATATATTTGAGTTCCTTTTATTTAGTAGCCTATATAGACAGAATTTTAAGCAAAACGTTGCGGCCCACCGGCCTTCATCAGTTGCTAAAAATTATAAAACAGAAAAACAAAAGATACATGATAAATCCTCATGATACATCTAAATGTATAAAACAAAAATGAGAAACAAAACAATTCAATACCAATAATTTTTGTCTCCGTGCTACTTCTCACATATGGCAAAGAATTCACATTGGCTGTTCAGAAAAAAACAAAAAGCATTTTCAATCCAGGGAAGTAACGCAGTCAAGATACAATAGTAATGAGAAACATCCTATAAAGGTCACAGTAGGATAGCTCAGGATGCACATTGGAACCATGCTAAACTGTAGAAATATAATCCCCATGTAGTCCAATACACTTATGTAATGAGGTGTACAATTCAGATTGTATTATTGAAATTGAAATGAGCTGTGCACAGTCCGCCACTGCCCCCTTGTGGACAATTGCTGAAATGACTGCAGAGAGAAAAAAAAAACAGCATTGATTGCTGCTCCCCTCCCCAACAGCCATGTGCTGAGGAGAGAGGGCGGGAGATCAGTACAGACACAGAGTTGAACAAGAGAACATCTGCCTGTGGATGTGTGTTGAAAGAGGGCTACTTTGCAACACCTTGCCGGAAAAATCACCCCGCAGAAGCCCCTGTGACTGATCCTGGGCCACTGGACTTTGGTGCTGTGACTCTGGCCGCTCTGCAAAACCTTGCCCGCCGTGCACCCAGAGTGCTTGTGCAGGGGCCGTGACCTACATAAGGGAGCCATTTGTGCTGCTGTGATCTCCCTTCTCCTGATCTGTGTGCCCTGAGACTGGGAGAGACAGACTGTTACCTGCAGAAGGAGACCAAAGAAGAGTGAGGAGATCCCAGGCCTGCTACGTGGGAGCGACATCTTCTTCTGTGATAAGACTGGTACGTGATTTTAGGGAAAGTTAGGGAAAGATACCTTCATTGTTGTGTTTTCTTTTCTTGCCGCGTACCCGGAAGAAGTGAAGATTCAGAGACTCTAATATATACAAGTGCGCATATGGTTCGGTTGACTGTGAGATAAATATGTTTTACAGTAAAGAAATGTTATTATCGGTTAAACCTGAGTATGGGGATTCTGTTGAGAAAGATCATACACACACACCCGCGGCCTTACCACCGGTCGCTACACTTACCAAATGTTCACACTGTAGAGACAGACACCGTGGTGTAGGAGATATCAGCGTGCTGACCGCTGACTCTCCTGTTTATTTATCCCCGCAAACCGGAAGTTCAATTCCGGACATGTCATGCTACGTCACAATGACGCGGGCGCATGCGCCGCAATGTTTTGTTTACCAGTAACCAGGAAACCCGGTCATGTGATGAAACACATGACCGCTGTACTAAGGGATAGTCTGAATACATGAAGGGGATTCTATATCTACTGTAACTAAGTGATAAAGTGAACTAAGAGATAGAAAGAGATGTAAGAGACAATGTACTAGAATGAAAAGGTAAACAAAAGGCAAAAAGGGGAAGAGGGAAGAGAAAAATAGAGAAAATAAGGGGGAAAAAGGAGAAAGTAAAGAAAAGTGAAAAGAATAGAGAAGGAAAAAAAAGGGAGGGAAAAAGGGGAGAATTACGGTAGTTTAAAGGTGAAAGAAAAGAAAAGCATTACCTTCACCAATGGGAAAATCAACACTTCTGTGAAAAAAATGACAATATTAATGAAATAATGACCGTGTTAAAGGAAACTACTAGTATCATAGTCACGATTTAAACCATTGGGACTCAGGGTTTGTAACTTATAATTCCAAAATGCCTCTCGTAAACGAAGCAATTTATGGAGATCATTCCCCCTACTATAGCTATATATACCACTAGTGGTATAGCTACTCACCCCTAGTACCTGATATTTGAGTTGTGACATTCCATGTCCAGCTGTTATGAAATGATGTGGCAATGGTAGCGCCTTGTTTCGCCTACAAAATAAGTCCACAAGGACATTTTATTGCATATATCACATTAGCAGAGTCGCATGTGAAAAAGCCCATTATCGGGATGCCTTTACACGTATGGGCATGATAAATTTTATTTCCCCTCTGCACATTGTTGCATTGTAAGCAATTTAAACAAGGATAACTCCCCTGTTTCTTACTAGATAAAAAGGTCTGGCGAGGTACCTTTAGGGCTGACTACCTCTTGAAGCTCATCAAGAGAATGCCAAGAGTGTGCAAAGCAGTAATCAAAGCAAAAGGTGGCTACTTTAAAGAAACTTAGAATATAAGACATATTTTCAGTTGTTTCACACTTTTTTGTTAAGCATATAATTCCACATGTGCTAATTCATAGTTTTGATGCCTTCAGTGTGAATCTACAATTTTCATAGTTCTGAAAATACAGAAAACTCTTTGAATGAGAAAACTGCAGCTCAGGCCAAATTTGATTCAGGTACTCATGAAAAACCAAGAGATCTTGGAGAGAGCCCCCCCCATTTTTAGCAACTAAGGAAGGCCGGTGGGCCGAAACGTTTTGCTTTAAAATCTGTCCATATAGGCTACTGAATAAAAGGAACTCAAATGTATAAATTTGTGGCAAGTTATTTTTGGTGATATACTACGGGTTGGAACCCCTACTTGAGCACTAACCAATTGGGTTATCAATATTATGTTACATAAAATGTTAGGAGATCGGTCATGCTTGACTAAAATCCTGTTTTTGTGAAACAGGCAGTAGCACGATACATTCTATACTGTACCTTACTACAGTATCATCCAGTTTTAAGTTTATTCATTATCTTCTAAAAAATTAGCACATTTATATGAGCCGCCATCATGTACCTCACACAGTATGTTTGTTTCTTAGCAACATGGCTGCCTCGTTTTTTGTCAAGGATGCATCATCAAAATGTTATTTAAGCAATAAAAAGAATTTTTGAGATGAAATGAAAAGAGTATTGACTTTTAAAGTAAAATGTAAGTAATAATTAGTGTCATTTCTTTTCTCCTGTAAATCCTGTCTTGTAAATAGTCTTTACATTAGAGCATTGGTCCGACATCCAGATTGGTAATCCGTGGCAGATGGACCATCGAAGTGCGAACTTCCTCAGCACTCAAATGTCGGCATCGTGAGGTATGTTGTGTTTGCTCTGCCTTATGATGTCATAATATTTTAGGGGCCTACTAAATAAATATGGCCAGGATGCCTGCATTCAAGTACCAGTCAAGGAAGTTCACACTGGTCTGGCTGCCACAGAGTACTGGCATAGAATTTTTGATCAAGTTCAGGTTCTCCTATGACACAGATTTCACTTGGCAGTCACTGTGATTGACTCATACATGACTCAAATTCAGTGTTTAATATTGTTGTAGACAGCCCAGGAATCTCAACAACTTCCAGATACCCACATGCTGGTGTTCTTGCCATGTCCATAATTCTAAAGACCCATTTTTCTTGATCCAGGTCATGACCCGATGCTACTGTATTTTATGATGAGATCTTCAACATAAACATAATGATTGTTGGCCACCGAGCAAAACTAGAAAACTTGGAGAATGAGAGAAATGTCATAGGACTGGAGAAGAGCAAATGTTGTCCCTATCTTTAAAAAGGAAAAGAAGTTGGACCCAGGGAACTATAGGCATGATGTGATCCTGACTTCTATACCAAAAAAGATCTTTGAACAAAATATTAAACAACATGTATGTACCTGGATGAGGATGAAGTAACCTGTACCATCATGGGTTTTAAACTAATAAGTCATGCCAGAACTAACTTTATTTTCTTCTAACTTTATTTCCTTCTATGACAGAATCACTGACTGGGTGGATCAGGGGAACGCAGTAGAAATACTATGCCTTGATTTCAGCAAAGCATTGAGAAATGATCTCATATCATTCTTATTGAAAAAAATGACAAGCGTGGAATGGACAAAGCAACTGTTAGGTGGATTCATAACTGGTTAATACTAATAGCTAATACTAGAAAGAGAGAGAGGATTCAACAAGATCTAAACCAGGGGTCTCATACATGCGGCCACATGCGGCCCGCGGGGCTTCAAAGTGCGGCCCCAGCACCGAGGATAATGTAAGGACGCCGGGATCCACTTTGCAGGGGGCCGCCATGATGCACTGCGTAAGGGCCGCCGCGGTGCAGTGTGCTAGGGACTGCGGCTTTATTATCACTTCTTGCCGCCGCTACGACTTCCCTCAGCTACATCAATGGAAGCTGGCGGGCCAATCAGATCACAGACTCGCTAGTGACGTTGGCCAATCACAACCCTCAAGTGACATCATACGCTGATGTCACTTGCGGGTCTGTGATCTGATTGGCCTGCCAGCATTAATTGATGTAGCTGAGGGAAGGAGGCTCGGAGCTTGTCGTAGCGGCCGCAGGAAGTGATCATAAAGCCGCAGTCCCCAGCACCATGCACTGTGGTGGCCCCTTACACAGCTCACCGTGGCGGTCCTTTACACTGCCATCATGGCGGCCCCTTACACAGCGCACCGTGGCGGTGCCCTGCAAAGTGGATCCCAGCATTGCTAAGGTGTGTGTGTGAAAGAGAGTGTGACTGTGTGTATGAGAGATTGTGTGTATATGAGAGTGTGTATGAGAAAGTGTGTTTGAAGTGTATGAGTGTGTGTATGTGAGTGTGTATATGAGTATGTGTGTGTATGAGAAAGTGTGTGTATGAATGTATGTATGAGTGTGTATGTATGAGAGTCTGTGTGTGTATGAGAGTGTATGTGAGTGTGTATATGAGTATGTGTGTATGTGTGTGTATGAGAAAGTGTGTGTGTGTACGAGAGTGTGTATATGAGTGTGTATGAGAAAGTGTGTATGTATGAATGTGTGTGTGTATATGAGTGTGTATGTATGAGAGTGTGTGAGTGCATATGAGAGTGTATGAGTGTATGAGTGTGTGTGTGTGTGGCAGTGTGTATGTGCGTGTATGAGAGTGTGTGTATGAGCACAACAAATTTTTCGCAAAATTCTGGTCCAGCAGTCATGCCTGATCAGATCACAGCAATCATGTCCATCTTAACAAATAGGCCCAAAGGGCACTTGCCCGGGGACCCTATGAGCATAGGGGCCCTTGCTAATCTGTCTATGGTAGAGTTTAACTAAAACTTTCAGACAATTTTACTGTAAAGAACATTCACGTTTAACTGAGCATTTTTTAAAAAAAAGTTTGCTAGGGACCTTGTAATGCACTGACTCCTGCCTTAACACTGGCTAAAAATTTTAAAGTAAAAATCCTGACATTCACTGATTTCCCGCAATTCCTTTCCTGAGGCTTACAATTTCCCTGATGGTCTCATCTTCCTGGTTCCATCTTGAAACACCAGAATTGGCCAGAAAACACATTAAAGGGATCCTGTCACCCCCAAAACACCTCAAAACCTATTAAAACCTGTCCCTAGAGCATAGTAACACTTGGCCTACACTCCTTTTAGCTCCTAAATGCATCAAGTCAAATTGAAGATAAATGTTATATCAGTACCTCATTATGGATGATAATGAGTGACTATGCTATTCAGTGTCACTCAGCCAGGCTGCCCCTCTTCATCATATCACGCCTCCATAGGCGTTATCTTGTAAGCAGATTAAAATGCGCGCTTCCCCCGTGTGCCCTGTGTCGTCCGAGGCTGCAGTGTGGCTGGGTGATGCGAATCGCGTCATTTCCGGCGCCGGGTGACGTATTTACACCCGCACCGCTGTTAGCTTCAGGACCCGCACTGCGCATGCGCAATGCGCGTTTTGAAGCTGACAGAGCGGCGCGGGTGTAAATACGTCACCAGGCGCCGGAAATTCGCGTCACCCAGCCACACTGCAGCCTCGGACAACACAGGGCACAGCGGGGAGGCGCGCATTTTAATCTGCTTACAAGATCACGCCTATGGAGGCGTGATATGATGAAGAGGGGCAGCCTGGCTGAGTGACTATGAATAGCATAGTCACTCATTATCATCCATAATGAGGTACTGATATAACATTTATCTTCAATTTGACTTGATGCATTTAGGAGCTAAAAGGAGTGTAGGGCAAGTGTTACTATGCTCTAGGGACAGGTTTTAATAGGTTTTGAGGTGTTTTGGGGGTGACCGGATCCCTTTAAGCCGATCAGTGTAATGATCGTCCTCTGTGAGGTATTAGCCAAGTGTGCATTACTGGTATTTTCCGGTGTTGAGACTTGCTCTCACACTGGCGTTTAACCTCCCTGGCGGTATGATTATGTCAGGAATTTTGTACTAAAAGCGGTTCCATTTTTTGGTAAAAAATTTCTTTTATGGGCAGAAATTTTATACTTTTTTATTTCCCACCCAGTTCCGCCTCCAATGAGCCGCTGCGGCTCACAGAGACGGAACCAGGAAGTCATATGGAGGCATCTGAAGGGGCTCTCACCGGCGATCACAGCGGGAACATCGCTGGATCACCAGGACAATGTACAGTCATGGCCAAAAGTATTGACACCCCTGCAATTCTGTCAGATAATACTCAGTTTCTTCCTGAAAGTGATTGCAATCACAAATTCTTTGGTATTATTATCTTCATTTAATTTGTCTTCAATTAAAAATACACAAAAAGAATTGTCCTAAAGCCAAATTGGATATAATTCCACACCAAACATAAAAAAAGGGGGTGGACAAAAGTATTGGCACCCTTAGAAAAATCATATGATGCTTCTCTAATTTGTGCAATTAACAGCACCTGTAACTTACCTGGGGCACCTAACAGGTGTTGGCAATAACTAAATCACACTTGCAGCCAGTTGACATGGATTAAAGTTGACTCAACCTCTGTCCTGTGTCCTTGTGTGTACCACATTGAGCATGGAGAAAAGAAAGACCAAAGAACTGTCTGAGGACTTGAGAAACCACATTGTGAGGAAGCATGAGCACTCTCAAGGCTACAAGTCCATCTCCAAAGACCTGAATGTTCCTGTGTCTACAGCGCACAGTATCATCAAGAAGTTTAAAGCCCATGGCACTGTGCCTAATCTCCCTAGATGTGGACGAAATAGAAAAATTGACAAGAGATTTCAACGCAAAATTGTGCAGATGGTGGATAAAGAACCTCGACTAACATCCAAACAAGTTCAAGTTGCCCTGCAGTCCGAGGGTACAACAGTGTCAACCCGTACTATCCGTTGGCGTCTGAATGAAAAGGGACTGTATGATAGGAGACCCAGGAAGACCCCACTTCTTACCCCGAGACATAAAAAAGCAGGCTGGAGTTTGCCAAAACCTACCTGAGAAAGCCTAAAACGTTTTGGAAGAATGTTCTCTCTTTTTGGGCAAAGGCATCAACATAGAGTTTACAGGAGAAAAAAAGAGGCATTCAAAGAAAAGAACACGGTCCCTACAGTCAAACATGGCGGAGGTTCCCTGATGTTTTGGGGTTGCTGTGCTGCCTCTGGCACTGGACTGCTTGACCGTGTGCATGGCATTATGAAGTCTGAAGACTACCAACAAATTTTGCAGCATAATGTAGGGCCCAGTGTGAGAAACCTGGGTCTCCCTCAGAGGTCATGGGTCTTCCAGCAGGAAAATGACCCAAAACACACTTCAAAAAGCACTAGAAAATGGTTTGAGAGAAAGCACTGAAGACTTCTAAGGTGGCCAGCAATGAGTCCTGACCTGAGTCCCATAGAACACCTGTGGAGAGATCTAAAAATGGCAGTTTGGGGAAGGCACCCTTCAAATATCAGGGACCAGGAGCAGTTTGCCATAGAGGAATGGTCTAAAATTCCAGCAGAGCATTGTAAGAAACTCATTGATGGTTACCGGAAGCGGTTGATCGCAGTTATTTTGGCTAAAGGTTGTGCAACCAAGTATTAGGCTGAGGGTGCCAATACTTTTGTCCGGCCCATTTTTGGAGTTTTGTGTGAAATGATCAATGTTTTGCTTTTTGCTTCATTCTCTTTTGTGTTTTTTCATTAAAGACAAATTAAATGAAGATAATAATACCAAAGAATTTGTGATTGCAATCATTTTCAGGAAGAAACTGAGTATTATCTGACAGAATTGCAGGGGTGTGAATACTTTTGGCCATGACTGTAAGGCTTTCTTCACACCACGGTGTGATCCAATCCGGGGCTGTCCGGGATGACCCAGACAGCCCCGGACCGGATCAGCACACAGAACCAGAAGGCCAAATGTGCCCTCCGGTCCTGTGTGCAGTCGGATGGCTGTAATTGCAGCTGCAGCTGCTGATTTTTCAAGACCGCAGCTCGCATGGAGCCAGCTGCAGTCCTAAAACAACAGCTGCATTCAGCCGCAGGTGTCCGCTTCCTTCCCGGCCGTCCCCGGATGCGGAGCCGCTCACTGTCAGCACCCCGACTCCCCCCGCACTTCATCCAAAGCTGCAGGGGCGGCAGGGCTGTAAGCGCTCAGTGCTCCCCCCCCCCCCCGCCCTGCTCGCCGCACCTCTTCTAAGGCTGCAGGCAGCGGAGCTGTGCTGTGAGCTGTCAGCACCCCTTCCCCCTCCTCACCCACCGGCACAGGCACTGCTGCTAGCACCCCCCCCTCCTCACCCACCGGCATCAGTAAGCAGCACTGCACCAGCCCACCCCTCCCCCCTGGCTCCTCACCCACCGGCACGAGCAAGCAGCTCTGCTGGCACCCAAACCCCAGCCACTGGCACAAGCAAGCAGCACCAGCAGCCCCCCCCCCTCCTCACCAACCGATACCGGCACCAGCACTGCTGCTGGCACCTGCCAACAACACCCCCCACCACCCACCCAGCACAAGCAAGCAGCACAAGCAGATCACAACCCCCCCCACTCCTCACAATGAGCTGCGGCACTCTCCGGAGGTCGGCGGTGACGGCGGGACTGCAGGAGGAGGAAGACCGGCGGCGGAGACTGGAGCACGGGAGGAGGCGGCGGCGGCAGCTGGATGAGGTGAGCAGGAGGAAGAGGCGGGTGGAGGCTGGTCAGTGGCAGACCACAGGGGGATGAGCTGGGAGGGGGGAAGCCGCAGGGGGACAGGGAGGATGAGCGGGGGACAGAGCACTGCTGCTAGCACCCCCAAACCCCCCCCTCCCCCCCAGCTCCTCACAATGAGCTGCGGCACTGCCTGCGGGTAAACCCGAGAGTGACTCAGTGAAAGTTAACCCCGAGTTACACTCGGGAATGCCGCTAGGCAGGTTAAAATGGAATTGTGCACTGTGATAAATAATCGCAATGCACCAGGACAAGTGTTAATAAATGAGCCCTCTCATATCTGCAAGTGTTTCCGCAGCTCAAATTGGACTAAGGAAACAAGCGGCAGCATGTTGCAATTGTCAGCGAGTCTAAAGCTACCGTTACACGTCGCAACATTGCATGCAATTTCACTTGCAACTTACTGGTTGCAGTGAAATCATGGACACATTGTTCTATCTTGTTGCTGTGTACAAACATAACAATGTGTCCATGATTTCACTGCAACCAGTAAGTTGCAAGTGAAATTGCATGCAATGTTGCGACGTGTAACAGTACCCTCAGACTCCATTCATCAATAGAAGTCTATGGGTGCAAGAAAAAAAAAGGACCGCCACACGGACAGCACATGCACGGCAGAGGCAATGCGTTCTTCACATAATCTTTTACATGCTGTAAAAAGTTAAAATATATAGGTAGAGCTTACAGGACTCTCGCTGCAGGCATGCACACTCACTTCTGGGTCCCACTTGTTAACTTCATGAATATTCACTGCAATGACTGCAACAGCCAATCACAGATGCCCACTCTCTCTGGCAGCCTCTGTGATTGGCTATTGCGCCCCCACCTATTGTTCCGGTGTCTGTGATTGGTTGCCATATACAGTAGTGTATGGCAACCAATCTGCTGTCATAGGTGTGTAAAAATAATTGAAAAAAAATTGAGTAAAACTCCACCGTATTTTTGATTCTCAGCGCAGATAAAGCAACCAGGTTGCCACCCAAGCTGCTTGGTTTTCCCTTGGCTGGCAATCAAAAATACAGGGGAGACCTTTTTTATTATATAAATAAATAATTTTAAAAATTGCATTGGCTCTGCCATATTCTTGATTGCCAGTCAATGTAAAACCAAGCAGCTTGGTGCTGGTATTCTCAACATGGTGAGGCCCATAGAAATTGTCCCCCCACACTACAGAATAGCAGCCTGCAGCCGCCCCAGAAATTGACGCGTTCATTAGCAGCGCCAATTCCTGGTGCTTTATCCAGCTCTGCCTTATTCCCCAGTGCAGTGGCATGGGGGTAATAGAAGACGGAAATGACAGCTGAGTATTGACAGCTGTCATTAAGCCCTAGATTGGTAATGTTCAGGCATCTATGACACCCATACAAGTAAGTAAAAAGTTAAAAAAAAACAAAACATACAATCCTTTATTCGAAATAAAACACACATACACCCTCTTTGATCCATTTATTAGCTCCCAAACATACTCTCTGACAGTAATTCGCAGCTTGATGTCTGTCGACAAAGTTCCCGGTTCAAAACCCTAACCCTGACATACAAAGCCATACACAACCTGTCCCCTCCATACATCTCCGACCTGGTCTCCCAATACCTTCCATAAGGCAATCTGCTCTCCTTTTAAGAGCTCCTTCTCTTCTCCCCTTGCATTTCCTCCTCACAGAACCGCATACAAGACTTCTCTTGTGCATCCGCCATGCTTTGGAACTCTCTCCCTCACCACATCAGACACTCCCCTAGCCTGGAAACCTTCAAGAAAAACCTGAAGCCCCACCTCTTCCTTCAAGTCTACAGCCCACACTGAGACCTAATCCGCTGCATCACCTCACCCTCACCTCTCCCCTTCCTACTTTCTCCCCACCCATCCAGTATAGACTGTGAGCCCTCGTGGACAGGATCCTCTGCCCTACTGTACCTCTGTGATTCAAGTGTCATCATTTTATGTTCTTGTGCTTGTCTGCCCTTACACATGTAAAGCGCCATGGACCCTAATGGCGCTATATAAATAGCAAGGTAAAGGAAAAGGCGGCACTCACCATTTGTAGAATCTTGTGCTTTATTACATCATGGTGGGGAGGGGGTGCAGAGGGCACTTTCCCATTTTCCACTTTTTCCTTAGTTTGGTAGCCACACTTGGACACCATTGTGACATCCTAGTACACACCAGTTCGTCGTTTTTAATTACATCTAGGACATATAAATCCATTCACATCACACTACTTCATCAGGGCATAGTGTTAGGACTTGGCAGTGGAGGCTCCTTGAAGTGGATGCCAAGCTTGATCTTTAGTGGCCACTACTGAGACTAAGATCTCCGGTTTTCATATTCAGCACAGGGCAGTTTCTGCATTACACATTTGCATTATACCCATAGATCTTCTTTTCTTTAGTGCCACTCATTCATTCACATTAATCATGAATATAGTAGTGTCGCGGCGGTTCACTAGTCTGTAAGTATATATTTTTTCTGCCAGCACCTACACCTGTGGTGATGCCAGTCTTAACTCTATTTATACATTCCTTGTATCAAGCCACTCATGACCAATAGACAACACAAGAAGCATCTTACCTGGGCCAAGGAGAAAAAGAACTGGTTCAGTGGTTCAAGGCGTTTTCAAATGAAAGTAAATTTTGCATTTTATTTGGAAATCAATGTCCCAGAATTTGGAGGAAGAGTGGAGAGGTCACAATCCAAGCTGCTTGAGGTCTAGTGTGAAGTTTCCACAATCAGTGATGGTTTGTGGAGCCATGTCATCTGCTGGTGTAGGTCCACAGTGTTTTATTAAGATCAAAGTCATCGCTGCCGTCTACCAGGAAATTTTAGAGCACTTCATACTTCCCTCTGCCGACAAGCTTTTTGGAAATGGAGATTTCATTTTCCAGCCGGACTTGGCACTTGTCCACACTACCAAAAGTACCAATACCTGGTTTAATAACCACATTATCACTGTGTTTGATTGGCCAGCAAACTCATCTAACCTAAACCCCATAGAGAATCTACGGGGCATTGTCAAGAGGAAGATGAGAGACACCAGACCCAACAATGCAGATAAGCTTAAGGGTATGTGCCCACAGGACGTTTTTTAAGCAGTCCTGAACGCAGCAAAACCTGAACTGCTTTCAAGATCCTAGAGTCCTTGCCAGGAGATTAGCTATGATCTTGTCTGCGTTTTCTGTGTTTTCTGTGCGTTTTTACTGCAATTTTGATTCTGTGTTTTTTCCTGCATTTTTTCCATTGACTGCAGCAAAAACGCAGGAACATAGAGTATGTCAATTCTCTCCCATCCGCACCAAAACCACAGGTATTTGACAGTTCTTGACACTGCAAAACCAATGTGTGGGCACAGCGTTTCTGTGAAACACATTGGTTTTGCTGGGAATCAAAACCGCAGGAACAAATTAGCATACATTACCATAAAACCAATGGTAAACTGCATACAGAAACCGCAGCAAAAACATCCTGTGGGCACATACCCTAAGGTTGCTATCAAAGCAACCTGGGTTTCCATATCACCTCAGCAGTGCCACAGGCTGATTGCCTTCATGCCACGCGTAGGGATGAGCGAGTACCGTAGTATTCAGAATCGCTATACCCGCAACGAGTAGGTCCCGGTGCCGCCACGTCACAATCACGTGATCGCTAGCGGCCACCTGATTGGCCAGATGGAAAGGTCCTTGGTGTACCTGAGAGGACATTTCCATCTGGCCAATCAGGTGGCCGCTAGCGATCACGTGATTGTGACGTGGCAGCATCTGATTGGCCAGATCTCTCCTAGCCATCTGATTGGCCCGGGAGAGTGAAAGATCCTTTAACATGCATAGATGTCCATCGGCCGGTCCCGGTCCAGCCATCGGTTAAGGTGAATATCCGATTTTTTTATTTTGTAACCACTTTTCTTCTCTTTTACAGGACTTTTGCAGTGTATCTATTGATACACTGCAAAAGTACTCGGTACTTGCTACTCCCGAGTAATCCTAATTTACTCGGCAAGTAGCAAGTACCCAAATACCGCTACTATTCAGCGAGTAGCCAAATAGTAGCGAGTAGACTCACTCATCCCTAGCACGCGGCATTGATGCAGTAATACATGCAAAAGGAGCCCTGATTTATTGAGATGCGCCTGTATATCTTTCCATGTTTGTTTACTTTCTTAAAATAAAAATGTATATAGAATAATTTAGCATGTAAAAGATAATGTTAAAAACGCATACCATACGGATTGCACACGGACGCTACGTGAGAAAAAAATCAGACTAGCATTGCACTCGCATGACATACGGATTGACACATGTCACTCGCATCTCACTCGCAGTTTTCAGGAGTAACATAGGATCAATTTTTCAAACTCCAGTGTGAGAGCAGAGCACCCTTATAAGTAGAATGTTGTTGGGAATTGATGAGGGTGAATATCCGTTCTTCTCTTTAAGCAATTATTTTTATCGCCTGGATGACCCCTTTAAGGTCTGGTGGACACTACACAGTTCTCATATTTGTCATAGGCTTTGCAGTAATAAAGAAAATCTGGCATTCACCTGTTATAAATTGTATTTCCAGAATAACTGTTGGAACAGATCTTTACTATTCCAGATATAGCAATTTCTAGCATAATTAGTTAATTGATTCCCATCACAGAACCGTTTCCATATTTGTCATCTTACGCTTGCTCTTGGCTTGGCAGTTATTGTCAGTGTCTATCACATGCTACATGTTAGGTTATTTATGCCTCTTGGAAGCTGCCCATAATAGCAGATGCTGTACATGGGTCTTGAAATGCTCATCTCTAAAGAGCAAAATAATGGAGATTTTTTAGTTAAAAAATATTCTTTTCATAACCGGAAGATTAAAACCTGTTCTCCATTATTTGCTTCATTTAGTATTCAGTATATGACATCCAAATCCCTCGCCTGCTCCCACATGTACTCCTACCATACACGATCTGTGTTTTGAGATCTTTAGGAAAATTAAATCACTTTTATGTTTAAAGTGCAGTTTATATAATGACATGAATTTGAGTCTCATCCCTGTCAGACCCAACAGATCCCGACACTCCCTACAGTTGCGTCTCCACTTTGTCACGTGTATTAAAGCTAGATTAGTCACTTACTAAGGGTGTGTTTACCCGGGCCAACAAACGGCATGACCACCGATTGGGCCTTTTTTTTTACACTCACATAACATTGTACTACAGATAACACATTGCGCATTGGCTGCCATAGTTCTCAGTAGTGCGAGTCCTGTTTACACCGGACGATGCACTGCTGAGAACAATGATCATTTGTATTGCACAAAAGATCATTTCTGATGATGATCATTTTGCTTGTTTATCGGTTATTCAGCAGCCTGGTTACTCTGAAAATTATTGTGAAACAAGCATTTTTAAAAATGCTTATTGACGATTAAGTGTAAGTGTAACCCGTAATGTCAAATAACTCTAACTTTTAGATATGGAGTTAATCTGCAGTTTATTAGATTTCTGAAGCCATGCAGTCGCCGCAGTAAGGGGAAATTAACTTTATTCTTCCCAGCAGTCTCAGGATTTCAGTGATACCGGTTCTGTCGGCACAGATTCAGTCTCCAACAGGGACAGTGTTAGGGTGGGGCAAACTGGGCAAATAACCAGGGCCCCCATCTCCTTGGGAGCCCTCAGCAGATTATCAGGGTAGCTTTGATGTGGAGACAGCTTAAAGATCTTTGATGACATCACGATCATGTGATTGGTCACCACAGATCTCTGCGGGACTTTAGGACATTTAATGACATCACAATCATGTGACTAGTTATGTGACTGTAATGTCACCATCAGAAGTACTAAAGAGGGGATGGAATGGTGGTAAGTGTGTGTGTGTCTCGATTGTATGGCCTCCTAATGGTATATATGTCAAGAATCTATGGGCTACTGGTGGTATCTATTAACCCCTTCATGACATCGGTGTACTTGTATGGGCAAGTCTGAAAAGAGTGTATGGAGCGGATGCATGGGGTGTGCTTGCCCTATATTTGGTAGGCAATGGCTGTATATTACAGCCAAGACCTTCCTCTAACAATCTTTAACCTGTTAAGCCTATTATTATTAACTTGATAAATCTCGCTGTGAAACTCTGACAATGGCATTTAACATGCTCTGACATGGGACTGCACAATTTTAAGCTGCCGTCATCACAACCGTGGCCTGATCGCAGCTCACCAATGGTTTGTTATGACAGGAGGGGATCTGCTGAAGACCTCCATACTTGTCATTAGAGCGCTCCTCTTTAACCTTGACTTGGGCTTCAAAGGTGTCTGTGATTTTCACTATATGCAGCAATACTGCGGCATTGCTGTATATAGTACAAGCGATCAGACGATTGCAGCATCTAGGTCCCTAAGGAACAGTGAAAAGTAAAAATAAATTGTTTTAAATTATATGAAAAAAATGTAAAAACATAACATTTCAAATCACCCCCCCCCCTTTTACCCCATTAAAACTAAAGATTAGAAAAATTAAAAAGATACATCACATGAGCAAATAAAGGAGAAAGAAAAGAGCACTCACCCGTATTGACGTTTGCACTTAAAATCCTTAGGCCCCTTTCACATCAGCGTTATTTTTAAATCGCGGCAGATGCGGTGAAAAAAATGCATCTGCCGCGATTAACGCATAACCAAGACACCTGCGGCACAGTTGCGGCAAGCCCAATGCAATGTCTATGGGGCTTGCGGTAAGGGTGCGGCAGGTGCGGTATCGGCACTTGCGGCAGGTGCGGCCACAAAAAAACCGCGGCTGACCGCGTTTTTTTTTGGGCGGCCGTACCTGCCACAAGTGCCGAAACCGCACTTGCCGCACCTGCCGCACCCTTACCGCAAGCCCCATAGACATTGCATGGGGCTTGCCGCAACTGTGCCGCAGGTGTCGCGGTTATGCGTTAATCGCGGCAGATGCGGTTTTTTTCACCGCATCTGCCGCGATTTAAAGATAACGCTGATGTGAAAGGGGCCTAATTACGGTAGAGGGGTTACATGGTGCAGGGAGGGAGGACGAGGAATGGACAACATGTCATTTTGCACTGAGTTGGCGCTTCCAATGGTCCTATCCCCATGATGTAATCTCCCATATTTAAAACAAATGGGTGAGGATTAATGTCACAGGTGCATATACATAGAAATTGCTATAAATAGCCAAATACCTAAAGTAAAATCAATCAAATACAATATACAGAAGTTATTGAATCTTGAAGCAACAGTATAACACTTTAACACTTATAAATATATACAAAAATACATTGATGTGTCATCACATAAAGAACAAAAGCAAGAAAATAGATTTGTCATCTTATATATCTATTTAGGTTTTCCAATGGACATCCAATGTAAAGTGTTTTCAATATTAATCTAACAAACTCTCATTTTATATAATAATATATCTTACTTATTAACAAGTGGAACAAAATTATTATTCTGTTATCCATATCCAAAAACTTTTTATGATATATCAAATTTTTTAAAAAATAAAACATATACAGGAACATCATAATCAGGGCCGTATTTGGAGTTCCTGCCCCCTAGGCACTTTTGGTGGCTGCGCCCCCCCGATCAGTCAGACTAAGCGTATGTCCACACAGCATTTTATTTTTCAGGCAGATCTGCTCAGTATTCCACCTGAAAAAGCAACAAATAAATGCCAAAAGGAATGAACTCATGCATGGCAATGTAAAAACGACCTGCTTTTCATATATTCAGTCTTTGGAGGGTTCTTTGTTTCCTCAACTTTGTGTCCTGAAGCATTTTTCATCTGATTAAGCTGCATTCACATGTAGCGTAATTAGCATAATTGTTGCGCTTCTTTACATGCGCTTTTACCCCCAAAGCGCATCTTCATTTTCCAGCAAAGTGAATGGGCTTTCACTTTTGTCGTTCAGACGCTGCGCTTTTTTCGGCCGTGCTTTTATGGGATAAAGGGCGCGCATAAAAAGAATGAAATTGTCAATTCTTTGAGCAAACATGCGTGCACTTTCTCCCATAGGCGCCATTACAAGCAGCTGGAATATGCATCGCCGTTCCGACAATGCCTATACCACAGCCTGTAATGCGAGCGCAGGGGGAAGTGATGTCACACAGGGGGAGGAAGAAACTGTGTTCCTCCCTGTGTGACATGCAGTTTGGCCTTCGCAGTGCATCTATATACACTGTGAAAGCTAAATAAAAGTTAAGAAAAGGTATTAAAAATAAAAAAAATTGAATACTTACCTCTCCGCTGGCTGTCCCTTACAGTGTTCAGGAGGGTCCCACACATCTGAAAGTGCCATAGCTTCAGATAGTAGTGAAGACCTCCGCACATATGACACTAAAGTTACTGCAGAAAAAAACGCATGAAAAAACGCAGCATGTGAATGCAATGCTTTTTTTTACCTGCTCAAAAAAAAGTATCTTTAAAATCCAAGAAATACACGCGCGTAAAAAAAGCAGCAAATACGCAGTGTGTGAACGGTGCCTAATCATCAACGTATTATTGCATTTTTTTTATTGACATTATTTTTGTCAGGCACACACATGCACAAGGATACACAAAGGCACACGCATGCACAAGAATACACAAAGGAACATGTATGCACAAGAATACACAAATTCACACACATGCACAAGAATACACAAAGGCACACGCATGCACAAGAATTAACAAAGGTACAGCACTCACAAGAATTCTGACAGCTACACCGCACAAGGACACAGACAGGAACACATACAAGAACAAAGACAGGTACATGCACAAGAACAAAGATAGGTACATGTACTCACAAGGACACAGCTACACGCACAAGAATGCAGACAGCTACATGCACAGGAATGCAGACAAGTACATACACTCACAAGAACACAGACAGGTATACGCACTCACAAGAACACACACAGGTACTTGTATGGCGCCCCGCTAAGAGTGCGTCACAAAAGGGTACTGCACCCCTGACTGAAGGTGCCATATGCTTTGTTTTGGTAATGAGTAGAATAAGCCTGAAGATCCAGCACCACATGCAAACATCTAGTGATAGAGGACGAATTAGATACCTGTTAGTAGGGTAACCGGTCCTGGTGGGAGGAGAGGCTAGGTGATAAAGCGAGTGGGGAAAGGAGCAAGGAGTTAGTGAGCAGAACAGGGTTGGGAAGGAGAAGTCAAGAGAGTGAAGTGGAGTTGAAAGTCGAGTCGGAAGCAGCAGATGAAGCAGAGCTGGAGAGCTACAGCGGAGTGAAGCTAACAGGGGGGCACCTCAACCTGGTGACCCGGAAGGGGCCAAGAACAGAAAGGGTAACCGAATAACCTAGCCCAGTCCAGACCCGGAGTACCGGCTCTGAAGTGGTTCCACCAGCTAAATCCCTGAACCTCAAACCCGGAGAGGTCGATGACTTTGTAGGAGCATGACCCAACCGCCCTACACCAAGCACGGTCCTCACCAGAAGCACTAGACTGAGTTGGGTTCTCCTTAGAGAGATAAGGGGATCCCATTTATCTCGACAAGCCTGGTCTAACAAGCAGGATCCGTGCAGGGCAGCAGAGCAAGGGACAGAGTGTGATAGAGAAGGAACACCAGTGGAGCTTCAGAGGGACACTGCTCATTGCCAGAACCACGTGGTCCACTACTCCGTAACAAGAACTGCATCAGCCTGTAACCCTGCAGAATTCAGGAGTAAAGTACCCGTTCAGAGTGAGCAACGTGTCAGTGATTTCTTCCTTGAACTGTGATTTACCTGCCTTGCTCCACAGTGACTGTGCTGCTATACTCCACCATTCCTACTTCCAATACCCCAGGGACCCCGCTCCTCCTGTAGGGAGCTACTCCATCTTGCTGTCGCCCATCACCCCGGAGGTTCCCGCAGCGCAGGTGCCATCACCGGGACCTACAGGTGGCGTCACAAACAAATTTCTTTTATTTTTCTTTTATTTTCCCTTGTTCAATGACCACAGCCTCAGGCACCGCCACCAGTGACCTCCAGAATGCACCTGAGATCTGAGTCCCCTGGCCCGGGTGAGTCACTTGCACTCACAAGAACACAGACAGGTACATGCACAAGAATTCAGACAGCTACACGCACAAGAATGCAGACAGCTACTTGCACAAGGACACAGACAGGTACACGCACTCACAAGGACACAGATGGGTACACGTACTCACAAGAACGCAGACAAGTACATGCACAAGAAC
This sequence comes from Allobates femoralis, assembly GCA_033576535.1. Classification (NCBI taxonomy): domain Eukaryota; kingdom Metazoa; phylum Chordata; class Amphibia; order Anura; family Aromobatidae; genus Allobates; species Allobates femoralis. The sequence goes on from JARQOC010000003.1 coordinate 783,225,948, forward strand.
ATGGACAGCTACATGCACAAGAACACAGACAGGTACATGCACCCACAACAACACAGACAGGTACATGCACAAGAATACAGACAGGTACACACACTCACAAGAACATAGAGAGGTAAACGCACAAAAACACAGACAGGTACTGTACAAGGACACAGACAGCTACGTGCACAAGAATGCAGACAGCCACATGCACAAGAATGCAGACAGCTACACACACAAGGACACAGACAGGTACATGCACAAGAACACAAACAGCTACACGCACAAGAATGCAGACAGCTACACGCACAAGAACACAGACAGCTACACGCACAAGAACACAGACAGCTACATGCACAAGGACACAGACAGGTAAACGCACTCACAAGAACACAGACAGGTACACTCACTCACAAGAACAGACAGCTACATGCACAAGAACGCAGACAGGTACATGCACTCACAAGAACGTAGACAGGTATACACACACAAGAACACAGACAGAAACATGCACAAGAATGCAAACAGCTACACGCACAAGGAAACAGGTACACGCACAAGAATGCAGACAGCTACATGCACAAGAACGCAGACAGCTACATGCACAAGGATGCACACAGCTACATGCACAAGAATGCAGACAGCTACACGCACAAGAATGCAGACAGCTACACGCGCAAGAATGCAGACAGGTACAGCACAAGAATGCAGACAGCTACATGCACAAATGCAGACAGCTACACGCCCCAAAAGAATGCAGACAGCTACACGGCAAGAATGCAGACAGCTACACGCACAAGAATGCAGACAGCTACATGTACAAGAATGCAGACAGCTACACACACTCACAACTATTATGCAGACAGGCACATGCACTCACAACCACTATGCAGACAGGCACACAAACTCACAAGAACCAGATAAGTACACGCACTCACAACCACTATGCAGACAGGTACACACATTCACAAGAACACAGAGACACGTATTTTCAGAAATACACATGTATATCGAAGAGAAGAGCACTTAGCATAAAAGTGAGCACACTACTGAGTAAAATCAAAGGACAATATTATAAGTACAAAAAACACACACATTTAAAAACCTGCACAATAATGCTTAAATATGAACGTGCCTGACACCACCAGAATAAGCAATATACTCAGTACGCCAAGCTAATAAGCTATTAGTAGGAATAGGAATATAATATCCCAAAAAATAAACAGGATGTAAACAAATGTACACAAAAAGGGGGCAGATGGTAAGAGACAAATTAGTGTGTGGTGTCTGCAGCCAGGTCACATCTATCAGTACAGGCACCATACTGTCCAGTCATGTGTGTAGTCATAGACACCATGAGATTCATGGCAGCTGCTTGAGTCTTCTACGATGGGTGATGCTTGGGCGACTACCAACAGCGACACCGATCTGTTTAGGGTTCAAACAGCTGCCATAAATCTACTGTGCCTTACTAGTGAGCCAGACACAACATAATAATATGTGGGACTTGTCTAGGAGGAGACCGCTTCTGTGACTTCCTCCCTGCAATGTGACACTATCCAGCCCCGGATGCAGGCAGCAGCCTGCGCGCTCACTTACTGCACCTTCTGATCTCGGTCCTGCCTACTGGCGGGAAGAAGGAACATCAAGTACTGTGCAGCGTGACATCTCTACAGCACACACAGTACAATGCAGGTGGCCAACAATATACAGGAGGCTCAGGCAGATGTCTACAATCAGCCAAGTACAGTGCTGGCACACAGCGGCCCCACACAGCCACATAGGGAGCAGCCAGAGGGACAATTCCCCACCAGTCCGTCGCCGCCGATGCACCAACACTCTCTCCTCCACCGCAAAGACTCCGTTTTCATATAAAGTCTGGGGGGGGAAGGTAAAAAAATAAAAAAAATCTCTACCCTGGCGCCGCCCCTGCGATCTGCTACCCCAGGCATATTCCCTCCACTGCCTACTTGTAAATATGGCCCTGATCATAATAGCAATCCAAAGGTACTTAGGATTGCAGGGCTAGGGAAAATCTGCCCTTCTACTTTTTTTGGTTGCTGCAATAGTACAAAAAGTACTGCAACAAGTGATCAAAACATCATGTCTATCTTAACTGGTATCAATAAAAATGTCTCACTCCACAAATAATAAGCTGCCATTACACACCTCCATCAACCAAAAAATGAAAATGTTATGGGTCTTGAAAAAGGCAAAACACCCCAAAAAAATTTTTTCCAAACTCACGATTTTATTTCACCGCTAAAATAATGAAAAGAACACACACACTTTGGTCCCGCAGTTGTACTAGAATCGTATTGAGAGATTTTTACCAAAAAAATATACACTGTAAAAACAATTGCCAAAAAAAAGTCAGAATTGTGTTTTTTTTTCCACAATTTCTCCACATTTGGATTTTTTTTCCTGTTTTCCAGTACATTATGTGGTATAATGAATGGTGCCATTCAAAAAATACCCCCAAAAAAGACCTCATATGTCTTATAGGCAGAAAAATAAAAAGGTTTGGATCTGGGGAGAAGGGGAGGAAAAAACTAAAATGCAAAAATGGAAATTGGCCGTGTCAAGAAGGGTTTATGAGGACACCAGAATGTATGGGCTCCTTGTGAGTATACATGTGTCTGTATGTATGTGCTCTTTGTATGCATTGTCTGTATGATGGTACTCTTGTTCTAAGAAGCACTTTGCTGCTGCAACCTATAGAAGTGCTGTAATAACATGATAATGGATGGGACAGATTTTCTACTAGTGATCATTCCATGTAAAGAGGTTGAAAACAAGCGCAAAACAACTTAAAGTGTAACAGCCCGTTTACATTTTTATTTAATTGTAATGTAGAGCAATTTATAATAAACTTTCAAATATACTTCACAAGTGAAATCTGGAAGAAAACCTTTCAAAAACCTTCCAGAAGATGTCCCCACTAGGCTGTTTCTAAACCTGATATATGCTGGTTGTCAGGGAAATCCATCTTCAGCTCCATACATGAATATTAATTATTATTATTTCATTTATATAGCGCCATTAGGTTTCTATGGTGCTTTACATGAACGATAGGAGACAAGCACAATTACAATAACTCTAGACAATCAGGACATATAGGTACAAGGAGGGGAGGAGACCCTGTCACAAGGGCTCACAGGTTCTACATGAATACGTCATGATAAGGGTGTGGGGGGTCACCACAGTGTTCACAGCTAATTAACATATCAGCAGTTTCCTCACAGCTGTCGGCACAACAGATCACAGCTCACAGCTCAAAGCTGTTATCTTATCTGACTCCTCTCCATTCACATTGCTCTGCTCTGTGCAATCAGTTGATAACATGGAGACCTCAATGGAGAGGAGTCAGATAAGAGCTCAGCTGTGAGCTGTGATCTATGTGTGCTGACAGCCTGAGGTAAACTGATACACTGATGAGCTTTGAACACTGTTTAGGTCCCCCACTCTTATATGGCCGTATTCATATGTGGGGCTGAAAACGGATCTCCCTGACAACCAGCATATGTCAGGCTTAGAAACAGCCTAGAGGGGACATCTTCTGGAAGGTTTTTAAAATGTTTTCTTCTAAATTTCACTTATGAAGTATATCTGAAAGTTGATTATCATCATATGCTCTACATTATTATTAGATAAAAATTTAAACGGCGGTTACACGTTAAATATTGTTGATGACGCTCATTTAATGGTCTGCCCTCAGCGCATGTAAATGCAACATACAGTTGTGGCCAAAAGTATTCACATCCCTGCAATTCTGTCAGATAATACTCAGTTTCTTCCTGAAAATGATTGCAATCACAAATTCTTTGGTATTATTATCTTCATTTAATTTGCCTTCAATGAAAAAACACCAAAAGAATTGTCCTAAAGCCAAATTGGATATAATTCCACACCAAACATAAAAAAGGGGTGGACAAAAGTATTGGCACTGTTAGAAAAATCATGTGATGCTTCTCTAATTTGTGTAATTAACAGCACCTGTAACTTACCTGTGGCACCTAACAGGTGTTGGCAATAACTAAATCACACTTGCAGCCAGTTGACATGGATTAAAGTTGACTCAACCTCTGTCCTGTGTCCTTGTGTGTACCACACTGAGCATGGAGAAAAGAAAGAAGACCAAAGAACTGTCTGAGAACTTGAGAAACCAAATTGTGAGGAAGCATGAGCAATCTCAAGGTTACAAGTCCATCTCCAAAGACCTGAATGTTCCTGTGTCTATCGTGCGCAGTGTCATCAAGAAGTTTAAAGCCCATGGCACTGTGGCTAACCTCCCTAGATGTGGACGGAAAAGAAAAATTGACGAGAGATTTCAATGCAAGATTGTGCGGATGGTGGATAAAGAACCTCGACTAACATTCAAACAAGTTCAAGATGCCCTGCAGTCCAAGGGTAGAACAGTGTCAACCCGTACTATCCATCGGCGTCTGAATGAAAAGGGACTGTATGGTAGGATACCCAGGAAGACCCCACTTCTTACCCCGAGACATAAAAAAGCCAGGCTGGAGTTTGCCAAAACTTACCTGAGAAAGCCTAAAACATTTTGGAAGAATGTTCTCTGGTCAGATGAGACAAGAGATGAGTTTTTTGGGCAAAGGCATCAACATAGAGTTTACGGGAGAAAAAAAGAGGCATTCAAAGAAAAAAACACGGTCCCTACAGTCAAACATGACGGAGGTTCCCTGATGTTTTGGGGTTGCTTTTAGCCTCTGGCACTGGACTGCTTGACCGTGTGCATGGCATTATGAAGTCTGAAGACTACCAACAAATTTTGCAGCATAATGTAGGACCCAGTGTGAGAAAGCTGGGTCTCCCTCAGAGGTCATGGGTCTTCCAGCAGGACAATGACCCAAAACACTTCAAAAACACTAGAAAATGGTTTGAGAGAAAGCACTGGAGACTTCTAAGGTGGCCAGCAATGAGTCCAGACCTGAATCCCATAGAACACCTGTGGAGAGATCTAAAAATGGCAGTTTGGAGAAGGCACCCTTCAAATATCAGGGACCTGGAGCAGTTTGCCAAAGAAGAATGGTCTAAAATTCCAGCAGAGCATTGTAAGAAACTCATTGATGGTTACCGGAAGCGGTTGATTGCAGTTATTTTGGCTAAAGGTTGTGCAACCAAGTATTAGGCTGAGGGTGCCAATACTTTTGTGTGGCCCATTTTTGGAGTGTTTTTTTTCATTGACAAATTAAATGAAGATAATAATACCAAAGAATTTGTGATTGCAATCATCTTCAGGAAGAAACTGAGTTTTATCTGACAGAATTGCAGGGGTGTCAATACTTTTGGCCACAACTGTAAATGTTTGAGAGTGATGGAGCTAACATAAATGGCCCCATCTTTTGACCAGGACCCCACTTTGTGTAAAACCCTTCCTGGTCAAAAATGAGCAGCATTTGTAACCACGCCCCAACACTGACTGACAGTCGTCTCAGCAGTGCACCAATAAGGAGCCAGGTATCAGTCACTGCTGAGGTGCAATTATAGCCGCTACTTACAATGTACTGAGCAGTGACTGAATTCGCACTGACTGTACCTCTATGCTGGAGGCTGCCAGGGGGAATAAAGTTAATTTCCTCCCTGCAGCGGGGCTTTCAGTGCAGTGGCTGCACAACTTCAGAAGACTATTACCTGTAGATTAACCCCACATCTGCAGTTTAATAATATGCCAGATTCTTTTTGTCTCTACTGCTGCATTGTGCTAACTACTCCACTGCACATCATGATAACTTGTTCTATGCTCAATCACACCTAACATTGCGCAGGTTGATGAGTTGTGCCATACGACAAGCTCATCTCTACTACATCTCTGTAGGTTGCCATGGTGATTATTATCCTGCTTCATGTGTTCCACTGTAATTTACATTTGTGACTTAGTTTAGTAGACAGGTTTTCAGCTCATCTTATCTTCCAATACAGAGAGTTTCATTTATATAAAGCCTATAGCTTTTATTAGCACTCCATACTTTAAGCATTTATTCTCGAATACCACATGCAAATCTTAATATTGTGATATTCAATTGCAGTAAACCTTATCTAATCCCCATTGTAAATTAGGTTTATTAGCAAAATGTACAAACTTTCTGCTGTTTGATATAAACCAAACAAGAACAATTAAAATACTTTAACACAACCAATATAATAAGTGGTGTCTCCAAATTCAGCACAAACTGCCCCTGTTACTTCCTACGGCAGACACAGAACAATTCACCTCCTTCATAACTGTCTTTTGTACTTAGTTCAGTACCTTTGGCTGTTCTGACGTGCTATGAGCATGATGCATAACCGGACACCAGCTTCTGGCAATGTCCAGCTGAATCTTAGCCTATTGATCATGCACAAAAGCATCCAGCTCACTCATATTCTTGAGTCTCCTGATGAAGCTGTGTGTGAAACGCGTGACTAGTTTGGTTAGTGAGTCTCAATAGTCAGACTCTGGTCTTTAATGTGTGAGTTTTCGACTATCATTCTCTTCATGCAATCAATCTCTTCCCTCGTATTTTTTTGCTTCTACTCTACACTGTGGTGTTGGGAAACTTTGGCTAAACCATTTAATTACATTTTTTCATGCAATATGCTTTATTCCCTGACTGATTAATTTGTTCCTTGCCCAACCATGGTGCTTTTTTGGGGACAAAATTATTTATTTCCTCCACAGTGTGCAATTATTGATGTGCTAATATTCTTGAGTTGTCAAAAAAGAGAAGAGATTGTTACCTTGCACAAACAAGGGTAATGGTACAAAAATATGCAAGGGAATTGAATGTTCCTAGAGATACCATTGGAGGTAGGAAAAATAAATCTTTGTATCATATTGGCCAGTAAATAGAAAAGTATTAAAGGAAACCAGCCAGGAGGATTTAGCGATATAAAGTGAAGCCAGTGCCTTTCAGGAACTGGGTGTCACGGGGGTGGTATAGTGGTTAGGGAGACAGGAGGTAAGATGGGCAAGGCATTCAAGGGAACTAGTCTGACCCTTAGATTGGGGTTCCCTAACTTACCCTGTTCCCAGATGTGCCCCAGATGGTGTGGAGGTCTGGGTCGCCACCTAGCCCTTTACTCCTGATTAGCTCTAGGCTATGAGCCTCTACCTCCACCCACAGACCGGGAAAAGTCAACTATTCCAATGAAAGTGAACAGCAGTAGCTCCAGCAAAACATGTCTGCACAGCATGGGTCCTAGAAGAGAAATGAACTGTTTCTGTGACACCTAGTGGAGGGAATTGGAACTATTTCAAGGCTGAGGGACTGGAGATCTGAATGCTAAGACACACCCCTCCACCTCCACCAAAAAGCTATGAATCACCCCTCCACCTGCACAGCTGCACACCACAGACTAAAGGGAAAAAAAACTGTTTAAATACAGCAGCAGCGCTCATGGACTGCAAAACAGTCAACACATGACACTGGGATGCTGAATGCAATCATATCTTTACTTCAATGATTACATGTATGATGACAGAGAAAAGTGTTATAAAACTCCTGAAAACAGGGCAGCAGATGATTGATGTTTGTAGAACTGCGTTACTATTCTGGGTAGTTTTTTTTCTCCTTTGTGTGCAAGCCTTTCAGCTGTAAGCCAAACTCTCTCCCCTCCCTCTTATCTATACTCCAGCCACTGGGTGCCTGACCAAATTGAAAGTAGAGACGAAATGGAGGGGAGAGGGTTTGGCTTACAGCTAAAAGATTTGCCCACAGAGGAGAAAAAAACCCAAGCCAGAATAGTGGACGCAGTCAGTGCTGCACACGTCAATCACATGCTGCCCTGTTTTCCAGGAGTTTTATTACTTTTTACTATGCAATTAAACATAAAATTATTCAAGTAAATGTATGATTGCATTCTGTATCCCAGTGCCTGTAAGGCACTGGCTTCACTTTATAGCCCACTGAGGGCTCTCAATTTTTAATATTTTTATAACTGGAAGCAGAAGTCACAAGTTCAAAGTTATATGAACACTAGTTATACTGCCTGAACATTGCAGAAAGTGGAATCTATCACCCACTGCGATCAGATTCTTGAGGAGGTCATGACCCGCCCCAGGGCCGTGGGGTACCTGGTTTCAGGCATTGTTCTACTGGGGATGTCATTGCCTGTTTCCCGGGTCCGTGGCCCTGGTGGTCGCTGAAAAGGGGAACAGTTTTTAGGAATGAATGTGACGCCACCCGTGGATTGTGGCCAGCTGTAGCCACCGCTGCAGTTAGGACCCCTGGGGATGATGAGAGTTGGCAGCCAGGATGTTGAGCCCTCCACGGGTAGGGCTATTCCCCAGAGCTGTCAGATACCCTCAAGTTACAGCGAAATACCTGTAGCAAGAATTAGAAGAAGCAGGCACTAAGGTTTCAGTTTGCATAGTAAGGTTTACATTAAACACTGATGGTTTTAATGACTGTGCTCCAATACATATACCTTGATGGTCACAAAAGCACAATGAAAGTTAGTCCAAATATGCAGGGTCGCACTGGCCCAGGTGCCAGGGTGGCATTTGCCCCCCAGGCCGGTGGTATAGTCCAAGTGTAGGGCCGTCCATAGGGGCGAGAGCGGCCGCTAGGCGGCGCATTACGGCTGCAGCTGCCGCACCCTCTTAAGTGTCTGCGGGACCCGGGACTGGAGCTGAGGCAGCCAGGAGGTGAGAAACGGAGCGGCACCCCCCCCGCTCCTCACTTGGCGCCAGCAGTACCCCCTCCCCCTGCTTCTCACTCGGTGCCAGCAGCACCCCTAACCCTTCACCCCACTCCTCACTTGGCCCCAGGCTGTGCAAGGTAGACTGCCACCCAGGGTAAGAGCAGTCAGCCGGACCCTGCAAATATGCTCAAAACCATAATTAGCAACAGAAGTTTTGGAATCTTGTTCAGTTGAGGGATGGGTCAGAAATTGAACTTTTTTAGCCCTTTGGTTAGCGGTATGTCTGGAAGTGGAAGAATGAAGCATACACTGGAAAGAATACCCTACCTACAGTGAAACATGCCGGTGGCTCGTTTGACTTCCAGTGAAGCATATCCGTGATTCAGCTAGGCTTTTAGTCAAGTATGTGGGTGGTGTGGCTAGACTTCCAGTTAAGTATGTGGGTGGCTTGATAAAGCTTTTGGGACTACTATGCCGCCCATGGTATTGGAAACCTGCTATGCTTTCCCAGCTTTCTTAAAGTTGCAAATGTAAAGTTATGCATTCATTAGTCCCTCATTTCTATATCACTGCATAAATAGATTAAACATTCAGGACCAGACTAGTATAATGACCATTATTAGTATTCTAAGGCCCCTTTCACATCAGCGTTTTTATTAAATCGCGGCAGATGCGGTGAAAAAACGCATCTGCCGCGATTACCGCATAACCGCTGCACTTGCGGCACAGTTGCGGCACAGTTGCGGCAAGCCCCATACAATGTATATCCTTTTTTTTTCCTCTTGATGAGCCCATTCAGGGTCATGGTTGACATTTGATTGTGCTTTTTCTTATTCTTTTATTCTGCATGATATTTTTCCTTTTTATTTTTTTACCTTTTGGACTGGCTTGTACTGGTGGTGCTGGTCATTATATTAAAGGGACTGTGGTGTAGCAGCTCTCTAAGCTAAAGTTTGACTACATAGAACTGTCTACTAAAGGCGGGAGGAGGGAGTGTGGGCGAAGTTTAATTAGTGTGGTTCACTTTAAGTGCTTGAGAAATTTTGCTGAGGGATGTATAGTTGGGAGGCTGGGTCATGGGATTTTACCCACTCTCATATAGAGGGAAGTTAACTGGGTCAGGGGGAGGAGGGGAATTATATAATGGGAATGTTTGGTTTTGTGGGGGAGGTGGGAGGAGAGGGGCGGGTTGTTGTGGGATGGCATTGTAAACAGCGAATTGCAGCAAACTCTCGGAAAGTATATGAGAATCTGGTTCCATTATGACTGGAACGATTAGAATCATAAGTTGGAATGTTAAAGGTCTGGCGGATAGAACTAAGAGGACTGTGGTCCTCAATCATATCTTATCATATAAACTGTCCATAATATGCCTGTTAGAAACTCATATAGTCAAAGAGCGAGTTGGGGTATTGGCGAGGCGTTGGGTCAGACATGCATATCATGCTACGTATTCTAATTATGCAATGGTGTCTCGGTCCTGGTGCATGCTTCTTTACCATTTGAAGAGGTGAAGGTGAGGGTAGATAAAGATGGGCAGTACGTGTTCTTGGTGTGACGAGTGTATGGGAAGCTAATGTGTGTGATTGCAGTGTATTTTCCCCAGCCGTATTCTGATGCGAAGATGAAGGAGATCCTGGAGTTGACTAGAAACAGAGTGGGGATACCACTACTTGTGATTGGTGAAATGAACAATATTCTGAACAGAGGATTAGATAAAAGTAGGCAGGTTGTGCGAGGGAATGAAGATGATGGGGATACACCTTTTGCAAAATATGTTATGTTTTGTTGATCTGTGGAGAGTGAGAAATACGGATGTGAGATGCTATTCATGTTTTTCCTCCTCCCACGGATCCATGTCCAGAATAGATATAGCATTGGGGAACAGATTTATGGACTCATGGATTAAGGCAGTGGACTATCTACCAAGGGTGGTTTCAGACCATAAGCCAATAGAGGTGGTCGTTTGTCCTGGACTGAGAAGTGGGGTTCATAGAGAAAAATGGAGGGTTCACCATGTCTGTTTAAAATCTTTGGATATGGCTAAGATTGCAGGGGAGGTGGAGGAATTCTTTAGAGTAAATGGTGGGAGTGCATCCGTGGGGGTAGTATGGGATTTGATGAAGGCCTTTCTTCAGGGACTATTTATTAAAGACATATCTAAATGTAAAACGGAGTCTAAGAGGGAGGAATGTAAGGCTCTGGAAGACCAGAGTGTGGCTGAGAGGGAAGTGGTGAGTTGGCCCACCCCGAAGATGCAGAGAAACCTTAAAAGCGCACAAGATAACGTAGATGAACTTCATTTACAGGGTGCTCATAAGAGACAGAAGTTTCAGAGGATTTCGTTCTACGAAAATGGTGAGAAGGTGGGGCACCTTTTCTCGGTAATAACAGCAGCCCAGAGAGATTTGTCATATGTATATACCGTATATACTCGTGTATAAGCCGACCCGTGTATAAGCCGACCCCCCTACTTTTGCCCCCAAAACCTGGGAAAACCTATTGACTCATGTATAAGCCGAGGGTGGACCCCAGCACAGGTATACAGCCCCCAGCAGTGTGGTATACAGGCCTCCCCAGTGGTAGTATACAGCAGCCTCCCCAGTGGTAGTATACAGCAGCCTCCCCAGTGGTAGTATACAGCAGCCTCCCCAGTGGTAGTATACAGCAGCCTCCCCAGTGGTATATACAGCAGCCTCCCCAGTGGTAGTATACAGCAGCCTCCCCAGTGGTAGTATACAGCAGCCTCCCCAGTGGTAGTATACATCAGCCTCCCCAGTGGTAATATACAGCAGCCTCCCCAGTGGTAGTATACAGCAGCCTCCCCAGTGGTAGTATACAGCAGCCTCCCCAGTGGTAGTATACAGCAGCCTCCCCAGTGGTATATACATCAGCCTCCCCAGAGGTATATACAGCAGCCTCCCCAGAGGTATATACAGCAGCCTCCCCAGTGGTATATACAGCAGCCTCCCCAGAGGTATATACAGCAGCCTTCCCAGAGGTATATACAGCAGCCTCCCCAGAGGTATATACAGCAGCCTCCCCAGAGGTGTATACAGCAGCCTCCCCAGAGGTGTATACAGCAGCCCCAGAGCTATACAGCAGCCCCAGAGGTATACAGCAGCCCCATAGGTATACAGCAGCCCCAGAGCTGTATACAGCAGCCCCATAGGTATACAGCAGCCCCATAGGTATACAGCAGCCCAGAGGGGTATACAGCAGCCCCAGTGGTATACAGCAGCCCCATAGGTATATAGCAGCCCCAGAGGGGTATATAGCAGCCCCAGAGGGGTATACAGCAGCCCCAGAGGGGTATACAGCAGCCCCAGAGGGGTATACAGCAGCCCCATAGGTATATAGCAGCCCCAGAGGGGTATACAGCAGCCCCAGAGGGGTATACAGCAGCCCCAGAGGGGTATAAAGCAGCCCCAGTGGTATACAGCAGCCCATAGGTATATAGCAGCCCCAGAGGGGTATACAGCAGCCCCAGAGGGGTATACAGCAGCCCCAGAGGGGTATACAGCAGCCCCATAGGTATACAGCAGCCCCATAGGTATACAGTAGCCCCAGAGCTGTATACAGCAGCCCCATAGGTATACAGCAGCCCCATAGGGGTATACAGCAGCCCCAGAGGGGTATACAGCAGCCCCAGAGGGGTATACAGCAGCCCCAGTGGTATACAGCAGCCCCAGTGGTATACAGCAGCCCCATAGGTATATAGCAGCCCCAGAGGGGTATATAGCAGCCCCAGAGGGGTATATAGCAGCCCCAGAGGGGTATACAGCAGCCCCATAGGTATATAGCAGCCCCAGCGGGGTATATAGCAGCCCCAGAGGGGTATACAGCAGCCCCAGAGGGGTATATAGCAGCCCCAGAGAGGTATACAGCAGCCCCAGAGGGGTATACAGCAGCCCCAGTGGTATACAGCAGCCCCATAGGTATATAGCAGCCCCAGAGGGGTATATAGCAGCCCCAGAGGGGTATATAGCAGCCCCAGAGGGGTATACAGCAGCCCCAGAGGGGTATACAGCAGCCTCAGTGGTATACAGCAGCCCCATAGGTATATACAGGCCCCAGCAGTGATATGTGCCCCCAAATGCTGGCACTCGTCCCCCTCTGTTATAAGCATCCCCCCCGGCTGCTTAAGTTACCATCCTTGCTCTTCTGATCCGCGCCGGTCTTCCACGGTCCCGTCCTCTGCTGCATCCGGGGTCCCCGGCCAGTAGCGATGACGTCATGCGACCGGCCGGTCACATGACCCCGGATGCTGCCGAGGACGGAGCATGGAGCCCGGCGCGGATCAGAAGCGCAAGGATGGTAACTTAAGCAGCCGGGTGGGGGCCTTACAAGGAGGGGGGCGAGTGTCAGCATTTGGGGGCCATATATGAACTGCTTCCCCCTGCTGCTGATTGACAGGGGGAAGCAGTGCATAATGAGCGGCCCCACGTAATGGGGCCGCTCATACAACAGCCTCCCCCGCCTCCTCCAGCCTGAGTTACCATATAGGCCCGTGTATAAGCCGAGGGGGAGACTTTTCAGCCCAATTTTTGGGCTGAAAAACTCGGCTTATACACGAGTATATACGGTAATCTGTATGGTGAAAGAGATGTGTTGGTGTCAGGTACAGAGGAGATCCTGAAGATTTTTATGGAGATCTATACACATCCTAACTGTCTGTGTCCAGGAATCAGATCTGTGAGTTTTTGTAGGAGGTGGAGTTGCCAAAGCTTAGTGTGGAAAATAGGGAGCATTTGGACCTCCCATTGGCAGTAGAAGAGTTGGAAAATGCACTGGCCTGTATGGCAAATGATAAAGCTCCTTGGGCAGATGGTTTGCGGACGGAAGTTTATAAGCAGCTTAAAGACGTCTTACTGCCTAAACTGGGGGAGATATTCCTTAGGGCACTGGGGGAGGGGCTAATAATAAGTGATGGCTAATAGATTGATGGGGGCGATCACCAATGTGATTCATCCAGATCAGTCTGGCTTTATGCCTAATAAATCAACGGCTATCAATTTGAGAAGATTATTTTTAAATATTAAGCTACCGGCAGATAATGCTGGGAGTAGAGCGGTTGCGTCTCTTGATGCCCATAAAGCGTTTGACAGCGTGGAGTGGGACTATTTGTGGTTGGTCCTTGAACGAATGGGTTTTGGACTGGTGTTGGCCTCACGGGTGCAGTTGCTTTACTCTTCCCCTGTGGCACGTATTCGGGTAAATGGAGAGAAGTCAGAGAAATCCCTCTTTCCCATTTATTGTCTGCCATTGCAATTGAGCCACTTGCAGATCATATTTGAGGAGATGGGATGGTAAAGGGTTTTAAATTTGGCTCAGTAGAGGAGAAGGTCATACTTTATGCGGATAATGTTCTTTTTTTTGCAAGATCCCAAAGAGACCTTACATCAGGCAGTGATGGTAGTAGAGCATTTTGGGGAGAATGTCGGGACTTAAAATCAATTGGGGCAAGTCTCACCTTATGATAGTGGATAGGGATGGACTCGGTGTACTGGAGGAGTGTAGATCTACTAGGCTTAAGATGGTGGATCAATTTAAATATTTAGGCATACAGGTAACAATTGCCGAGTATGTAAGATTGAACGTGCTCACTTTGATGTCTAAATTGAATGACAAGGCCCAAACTTTGTGTAAACTGCGTCTTTCAGTGGTAGGTAGGATGAACTTGGCTAAACTGGTGCTTATGCACAACCTCCTTTATGTGCATAATTCACCAACGTGGCTACCATGGGAAATATTCGAGGCTTAGCTCCATCTTTGGGACTTGGTCTGGGAGGGGGACGCCAACCCAGAATAAAATTGGAACTTCTACAGAGGTCTAAGGAGGAGGGGGGCTCACTCTTTCAAATCCTTGGATCTATTTTTTGGCGTCCCAGTCTCAGCACTTTAGAGGTTGGGTGGTACGGGCTGAACAGAACTCAGTGCAGACTTTGTTAGAACAGGTTGTACAGAGAATTCCGTTGGTACAAGGGTTGGAAGCCAGGATATTTGGTAGAATGGGTAAGAAATGTCTCACACTGTATTTGATACACAGGGTATAGATTAAAATTGAAAAACTTAGAGAGGTGAATGGCTTGACAATTTACACCCCCATATGGAGGAATGAAAACCTAGCTGAATTTGCTAAATTGGGAGACCAGAGAGAATGGAGACGGAAAGGTTTATGCTATATGTCACAATTGATAGTGAATCAAAACTTGAAGGCATTTGAATCACTGCAGGAGGAATTTGGGATGTCAGAGGTGGATAGATATTGGCATATTAGAGTCTAACATGCACTCAGACTACAAAAGCGAGCGGGTAACCTAGAGGTACAAAAGGATATAGTGCTAGATTATATTTGTAGAGAAGGAAACACAAAAGGAGTCATATCAACTATATATAAAGACTTGTTGCACACATTTTTGTTGAGACACCCTATACGTGCCAGAGATAAATGGGAAGAAGAAATTGGGGAGCTTGATAATGAAGTCTAGGAGACTACACTGGAGTATATCCCAAAGTTGTCCCTGAGTGAGTCGGGAAGGCTGTCTCAATTATATACTATACACAGGGCATACAGATCGCCTGCGTTTTTGCATAGGATAGGTGTGAGAGCTACTTCAGAATGTCTGCGGTGTATGAATGAGGAGGCAGGCATCTTACACATGCTATGGGAATGCCCGAGACTACAAGCTTTTTGGATGGTTGTGTTGAGCTTGATTGAAGGCAGGTATAAATGTGTAGAGCCCGGTCCCCTGTGGTGTGTGTGCTTGGGTATGTAGAAGAAATCAATATAACCAATACACGAAATTATATATATTATATATATATAGCCAGGAAAGTGATTGCACGCTGCTGGATCAGGTCCGAGCCCCATTCTTGGAAAGGATACATTCAGCAAATAGACTATATATTATTATTCTTGGATGAGCCAAGCGGAATTCTGATGTATACCCAATTGACTTTTAAATTGATGGATCTTGATTCATTAATTTGTGTGGATAAATATGAATATGAATAAAAACTATCTGATTTAAAAAAACAAATGAAAAAATGTGTAGAAATACTACAACCATATTACAGTGTGGTGGGAAATACTAGTGGCCATATTACAGTGTGGACGTAATACCGGGGACCATATTACAGTGTGGTGGGAAATACTAGTGGCCATATTACAGTGTGGACGTAATACCAGGGACCATATTACAGTGTGGTGGGAAATACTAGTGGCCATATTACAGTGTGGACGTAATACTGGGGACCATATTACAGTGTGGGGGAAATACTGGGTCCATGATAGCGTTGGGGGAAATACCCAATACAGCCATATTAAAGTGTGGGAGGAATTCTGAGGGTCATGATATAGTGCGGGGGTGATATTGGGGGCCACATTACAGTGTGGGAGAAATATCTACACAGAATAACTATGGCTACTGAGGCCATCATACAATGAAGGGGGTGTGTATACGGGGGGCTATGTACAGTGGGGGCTATTGGGGGCAGTCATACAGTGGAAGGGCTACTGGGGGCCATCATACAGTGTGTGGGGGGGCTATTGGGGCCATTATATAGTGGGGGGATACTGGGATCTGTCATAGAGTGAGGGCTACTGATGGCTGTCGTTCATTATGGTTTTAGGTTTTTTTTGGGGGTCCTCATACAAAGGGGGGCTACTGGGGGCCATCATGCAGTGGAAGAAGCTAATGGAGTACACTATACAGGGGGATGTTACTGAGAGGGCCATTATACAGTGGGTTTGGCTACTGAGGGACATTATACAGGGGCACTACTTGGGGCTATCATACATGGGTGGAGCCTCCTGAGGGCCATTATGCAAGGGAGCCATCATAAAGTGGGAGCGGGCTATTGTGGGGTTCTTCATGCTGTGCATAGGGGAGCCGTGTATCTATCATGCTATGAATGTGGGAACTGTGGGGGGCATCATGCTGTGTAAAGAAAAACTACTTGTGAGGAGACATTAAGTGGGCACTTAAGAAACATTTGTGAGGCACCGCCGGCATGGTCCCCATGGCCGGGGCGCATCACATGCAGGATCAGGGTATGATCCTGTTCACACTGGCCGGTTTTCCTGTGATGATGCTGTGTGAACCTACCCGAAACACAAGGTGTTAAATGTGAGAGTGACTGCAGTAGATCTGATACATTCATGAGCGTAATGAGCGGCTGTGAGTGGCTCCTGAGATCAATGAGGCCCTGAGGAAAAGAATGGGTGTTGATTACTGACAGCCCAGGTGGGTGTGTCAGGTGGGTGTTCCTGAGGAATAGCAACCCAGCTGGATGAGTCAGTGTGGGAGTGGCAGGCACAATAAGAGCCTGCCAGCTGAGAGACTGGGAGATGATTATCAGTTCACAGACTTCTGAGATCACTCAGCCTGAGTCCAGAGAGAGAGACAGATCCAGTCTGTGTGAGGGACTGAGTGAGAGTCCATACCGTCATGTTGAGATGGTGAAGGGAGCATGCTAGCTCCATACTGGTGGCCAGGATCGGTGTTGTTACAGCTCCTGGAGTGGGGAAGCCGGGGCTGACCCAGGTGGATACTGGTCCGAGCGTGTGGTTGAGACACGTCCGGGAAAGGAGCCCTTGGGGACACTTGGTGGACCCGTGACCCAGGCAGCGAGACTCAGATCCGTGCCCGGTAAGAAAGCAGTTCCCGAATGTTTGTGTGAACTGTGCACCTGGTGCGTGAAATCTGCCAGGCGGGCATAGCCGCCCTGAGGTCCGACTAGATAGTCAGTCAGGGACCTGTTTAACGGTATATGTATGTTATGGCTTAGATAGAAAGGCCATGTACGGTGTCTGTGGGAGAGCTCCAGCTGGAGTGGGTGATATTGGAGGCGTTCCGTCCCTGTGGGACAAGAGGGAGGCTTGGCCTGCTGCTTGCAGCGGGTACCTGTCCCTCAACCACGGCCTCTAATGGTGTGGGTGTGCCTGTGGCCAGAGACAGGGGTCACGAAGGCTCCTAGAAGGGTATCCATGGCTGATCCGATAGGGTGCTACTCAGACCCAGGGTACAGTCATCGACCTGGAGACCTGCCATGAGATGGAGGTTTGGTGGCGACTGGTGGCCCGTACTGTGGTGAGTAGGCCATGATGATGCGTGGTTAGCCCGGATTCTACTGTTGGCCAGGTCCCTGTTATGGGCATGTAGGAGCCACAGTCCATGTATGTATTATGATGGGCTGTGAGCGGATGTGAGGATGCATGGGATCCATGAATATTGTATGATGGATCACATGTGATGTGTAAGGTCCCGGTCAGGCAGGAATCCTGACTACGGGGTAAATATGGAGTCATCAAGCTGGGTGACTAAAGCCAGGCGGCGGGTACCGCCATTGGGACCCACAGGGCCGTTGATGTGTATATATATGGTAAACTGATAAATGTATGTGTAAAGGGTATATAGGCCGGAGGCTGTAGCCACCACGGGAGCTGTTAGTAGAGCTCCAATGGGGACAGAGAGGTGGTTAAAGGTCCCGGGTTACGATAAGACGTATTCATGGTAATGTGTAATATATGGGTTATGTAATGTTATATGTAAATGTATGGTGTATTTATGTAAAGTGTTTAATCAATGTGTTAGACATGCTACCCAGGTTATGTTATGTATGTGAGAGAAATAAACGGGTAGACATTGGTTAAACATTATAAATACGTGTGTTTTGTCGTCATGCAAGCGGGTTCCCTGGGTGCTACCTCACACATTATTGTTATAGTGACACTCAGTGTATTGTGGAATGGGCACACTGGGGAGATTATTACTTTCTAGTGGGCAAAATATTGGCATTCTTTTCTAGGGAACTTGCTCAGGGGAATTAATTTTGTATGGGGGCAATTTTACCATCTAGAGGGCACAAAGAAGGCATTTTTCTTTGTAAGAGGCATATTGGTGGACATGATATGGTTTACTAAGAGGATCAGTAATAGAGACACAAGGCAGCTGCGGCTCATCATTACAGTATTATCAGGATGAAGAGTCTGTGAGGATCGGAAATAGATGGGGAAATGTGCTAATTCAGATGTGTCTTTGTTGTAATCTCCGTAGACAAGTTGTGGCTGGAAGAAGTTGTTATGTAGGTCTGGGCCAGATGGAAAAGATGGGAAAAGTGAAAATCTCCCATCAAGAACGTCAGCATCTATAACTGTACTGTAATCTCTTATATGCCCAGCAGGACTGGTTTTCTACAACTATACGATCGCGTATGGTGTTTATATCGGTGTTAATCTATGTATACTGATTTTCATTAACAGCCTGTCACCATGGACGACCCGCTCCCTGGCACCTCGCGCCCTGTTGCCTTGCTGCCCGCCTGCCCTCGGTCTGCGACCGCTCTGAGGCCTGTCAGGAGGCATGGGGTTCGGGTCTCGGCTGGCCGCCGCTGTCCCCTGGGGTCCCGTTCTCTTACCGGCACCATCCTCGCTCCTGTGTCCTCTTCCCCTCCTGCCTCGCTGCTCAGGTCTTCAGCTTCCTCCTCCTTGCATCCTAGGGGTGCACATAGGGCACACGCGCGCTCTGCTGCTGTACCTTAAAGGGCCAGCGTTGTGATTCTTCTGGCCCCACCTCTCAGCCAATCGCTGTGAGGTGGTGGCTATTTAATGTCCATTTTAACCTTAGACCAATGCCTGGGCAACTTCTTGTTTGAGTGGTTGCCAGTCCCAGGTCTTGCTGCCTTTGTTGCAATTTATTATCCCTGTTCTTACTGCTTGTTTCTCTTCTGCAGTCGGATTCTCTGTGCTCCGTGTGGACCCCGTCTTCCATCCCATACCTTGTACTCCCGGAGGATCCCGGACACTGCTCCCTGGATTTTGTGCTCTCTATTATCTGTCTTGCTCCCCTTGGGTCGGTTCGCAGGCTCCCGGCACACTGGTACCTCCTTAGCTGTCCTTGAGAAATCCCTGTATTGGGGTCACTCGTCTTGGACTCCCTTGGTGGCTTCCCGGTGTGTCAGTCCTGTGGCCCTCCTTTGGGTTTCCCTCCCTGCCTGTTTTGTTGAATAAACCTTCGAACCTGCCTTCTTGTCTCCGGCTGTCTCTCTCTGGGTATCAGCATCCACACTATACTGTAGTACAGTTTGTCCACGAGTCAGTTCCACCCTTGGTAGCGTGACACAGCCCAGTCATCTGCTGAGGTTCCTCTATACCTATGATACCTATGATTAGGCTGATTCCTGATGAAGGAGTTGGAGATAACTCTGAAACGCGTTGGATAATAAAGAAGAATCGTTGATCCAGACATTCCCTTGTACTGGCTTCTTGTGTTCCTTTCTGAAGTGGCAGCGCGGACCTCGAGGTACTGTGTCCTGGGAGATGATTAGGCTGTGGCACTGTAGTTGTTAACATGGTTACCTGGTTAGGGGCCTACTCAAATGTTTCACCCTTCCTGAGCCAAACCCCTAGCTATGCCTCTGGGACACCTATATTTCTTATGTAAGGTACACATTTTGTTGTAGCATAATCGAACATATCATTGGTGCAACATGATGTCCCTCAGGTGTCCCAGAAACATTATTGGACTGCATCTATGATCAGGTGGTAATCACTCTTTCATCTATAACCCTGGTTGGGAATTACTGGTATAACTGGCTATATTTACACTTCTCTAGACTGGAAGACAATCCTAGTTAGAGTTCTGCAGTGATTGTCATGCACAAATATGGACTGAGGTTTCTACAACCTTCATAACAAGAATAATTTAAAGATCTACAGTTGAAACCAGAAGTTTACATACACTATATAAAAAGACGCATGTCATAAAAAAGGGAGAGAGGAGAGAAAACCAGGGGTGCAGAGATCTGAGTGTACGTGTACAATATAACATAAAAGAGGTTTATGCACTCACCCTTTTGATCTCTTGCTGTGTCGCACTATTGATCCAAAGTTTATGGATCACCTTTTCTTTTTCTCTGGCATGCGGCTCAAGTCGAGGACTATGCTAGCTTCATGCGGGCTGACATGAAGGAATGCAATATAACCGTGATTTTCCTCAGCATGGCGCTTCTGGGATTCAAGAAATTGATAGGTCTTCTGAGTGTAGGTATTACCCAAAACGTATTTTAAAATACATGCAAATACAAACCACTTGTTTCAGCCAAAAATGGCCTTCATCAGGTATTATATGGCATATTTTACCTGATGAAGGCCATTTTTGGCTTAAACGCGTTATTTGTATTTACATGTATTAATAAACTCACGTTTGGGTAATACCTACACTCTCAGAAGATCTATCAATATCTTGAATCTATAGAGGCTCCATATAGAGGAAAATCAAGGTTAAAAAGATGCGTATGTTAGGTTTTCTCACTATCTGACATGAAATCAGAATAAATCTTTCCTGTTTTAGGTCAATTAGGATTAACATAATTAATAATATTTGCCAAATCCCAGAGTAAAGAGAGAGAGAGACTGTTTAAGGTATTTTTATTACTTTCTGCAAAGTCACAAGTTTACATGCATTTCATTACTATTTGGTGCCATTGCTCTTAAACTGTATAACTTTGATCAAACATTTTGGATATCTTCCACAAGCGTCTCACAATAGTTGGTAGGAATTTCAGCCCATTCGTCCTGACAGAACTGGTGTAACTGAGCCATGTTTGTAGGTCGCCTTGCTCACACCTGCCTTTTCACCTTTTGTCCATGAATTTTCAATAGAATTGATATCAGGGCTTTGTGATGGCCACTCCAAAACATTAACTTTGTTATCCTTAAGCCACTTTGTTACCAGTTCGGCAGTACGTTTCAGGTCATTATCCATTTGGAAGACCCATTTCCGCCCAAGCTTTAACTTCCTGGCTGATGTCTTGAGTTGTTGCTTCAGTATTTCCACATACTATTCTTTCCTCATGATGTCATCTATTTTGTGAAGTACACCAGTCCCTCCTGCAGCAAAATAACCTCACAACATGACGCTGCCACCCCTGTGTTTCACAGTTGGGATGATGTTCTTAGGCTTCCAAGCTTCACCCTTTTTCCTCCAAACGTAATGATGGTCATTATTGACAAACAGTTCAATTTTAGTTTCGTCAGACCACAGGACGTGTCACCAAAAATGTAGGTCTTTGTTCCTGTGAGCACTTGCAAAAAATAATCTGGCTTTTATGGCTTCTTCCTGGCAGAGTGGCCTTTTAGTCCATGTTGATACAGTACTCGTTTCACTGTGGATAATGACACAATCTTACCAGCTTCTGCCACCATCTTCACAAGGTCTTTTGCCTTTGTTCTTAGGTTGATATGCACATGTCGGAGCAGAGCACGTTCAGAACCCATCTCCTTCCTGAGCGGTATGATGGCTGGAAGTTCCCATCTTGTTTCTACTTGAGTATAATTGTTTGTGCAGATGAACAAGGCATCTTCAGGTATCTGAAAAGTACACCAAAGGATGAACCAGGCTTGTGCAAGTCCACAATTCTCTTCCTGCTATCTTGAATGATTTCTTTAGACTTTCCCATGATGCTACACAAAGAAGCAATGTGTTTCAGGTGTGCAATAAAATACATCCACAGGTGTGTATCTAATCAACAGAAGCTTCCAAACACATGACATCATCATATGGGCTGTCCCAAATTGTTTAAAGGCATAGAAATCTTAGTGTATGTAAACTTGTGACTTTGCAGAAAGTAAGAAAAATGCCTTAGAACATTTTGTCTCAATGTTCTGGCATTTGGCAAATATTAATAATTATCATAATCCAAACTGACCTAAAACGCCAAAGGTGTATTTGGATTTCATGTCAGTTAGTGAGAAAAACAGCGATATGTGTCTTTTTATATAGTGTATGTAAACTTCTTGTTTCAACTGTGTATGTACTGATCTCTTCTCCTTATTTTAGGAGGATTGCTCTTTAATGAGCCCTGTGTATTTAGCCCCTTCATCCTTCTCCACTCTCTCTTCAGACTGTATACACCAGCCCATGAGGAGCCTCCCCTGACAAAGTCTCAGAATGACCAGAACAGATTTGATTTAGACATCATTTAATCATAAATAATAAATTCTGTCATTTCCATGGTGATATTTTATGCTGCATATTGGAGCCAACTAAAGACATTAAAATGAAGAAGTTTCTTTATTTGAAGTATCAATCTTATTTTTCACTGTAAAAAAAAGAATTTACGTTGAGTTAATGCCACAATGATTGCAAGAGGCAATTTCTGTATATTACAGTGTAGTGGTTAAGGCAGATATTGCACCAGTATTTTATCGAGATATCAGCATAGTGTGTATTCATTTATTTAAGAAAAAAAAAAGAATTAGAGATAAAATTATGGTTGAAATACAGGGGAAGAGCTGAGTGAATCAGTCAAGTATACACATTCATTCAGACCTCAGTACACAACCATAGCTGGCAGGAAACTGAATTTGCATTATTGCTTTTCAATACATTTTACTATGCGGTTGGCTGCTGGGTATTAGCCCTTGGGGACTTCTAAGGCTAATAAATATCAGCAAAACTCAATGTAACTTCCTGATCATTAAAACAACTTTTTAGAAACTTAAACATGACTTAAAAGATGATTCTCACAGTAGACATGTATGGTATATTCAGAATGTACAGATCTAACCAAAGGTTGCATTGATTCAGTTACTAAAGCACTTGGACATGATAGTACAAAAAAGTGGAATCAACACATAACATGACACAGGTCAGTGAAGACCCCATAGATGACCCACCATCTAATGTGAATGAGGTTATATGTTGGAGAATGTATGGATCAGACTGTTGAAATACAACAACCTGATCCTTTTGCTTGTCGGGGAGATAAACCACTGGCAGATAATTCTTGCAGCTTCTTTCTCATACAGTGAAGGAAATACTTATTTGATTCCTTGTTGATTTTGTAAGTTTGCCCACTGACAAAGACATGAGCAGTCTATCATTTTAAGGGTAGGTTCATTTTAACAGTGAGAGATATAACATCAAAAATAAAATCCAGAAAATCACATTGTCTAAAGTATATAAATCTATTTGCATTTTGCAGAGAGAAATAAGTATTTGATCCCCTACCAACCATTAGGAGTTCTGGTTCCTACAGACCAGATGATGCTCCTAATCAACTCTTTACTTGCATTAAAGACAGCTCTCTTAAATTGTCACCTGTATAAAAGACTCCTGTCCACACACTCAATTAATCAGTCAGACTCTAACCTCTACAACATGGGCAAGACCAAAGAGCTTTCTAAGGATGTCAGGGAAAAGATCCTAGACCTGCACAAGGCTGGAATGGGCTACAAAACCATAAGTAAGACAAAGCTGGGTGAGAAGGAGACAACTGTTGGTGCAATAGTAAGAAAATAGAAGAAATACAAAATAAGTGTCAATTGACATCAATCTGGGGCTTCACGCAAAATCTCACCTCGTGGGGTATCCAGGATCATGAGGAAGGTAAGAGATCAGCCTAAAATTACATAGGGGTAACTTATTAATGGTCTCAAGGCAGCTGGGACCACTGTCACCAAGAAAACCATTGGTAACACATTACATTGTAATGAATTAAAATCCTGCTGTGTCCGCAAAGTTCCACTGCTCAAGAAGACACTTGTGCAGCACATCTGAAGTTTGACAATAAACACCTTTGTGATTGGGAGAAGGTGCTGTGGTCAGATGAGACAAAAATTGAGCTCTTTGGCATTAACTCAACTCGCCGTGTTTGAAGAGAAATTCTGCCTATGACCCAAAGAACACCATCCACATTGTCAAGCATGCCAGTGGAAACATTATGTTTTGGGGGTGTTTCTCTGCCAAGTGCACAGGACTACTTCACCACATGAACGGGACAATGGATGGAGCCACGTACCGTAAAATCCTGCGTGACAACCTCCTTCCCTCTGCCAAGACATTAAAACTGGGTGATGGCTGGGTCTTTCAGCATGACAATGCCCCAAAATGTACAGCCAAAACAACAAAGGAGTGACTCAAAAAGAAGCACATTAAGATCATGGAGTGGCCTAGCCAGTATCTAGACCTTAATCCCATAGAAAACCTATGGAGGGAGCGGAAGCTCCGAGTTGCCAAGCAATATTCTCAAAATCTTAATGATTTAGAAATGATCTGCAAATCTTAATGATTTAGAAATGATCTGCAAAGAGGAGTGGACCAAAATTCCTACTGGCATGTGCGCAAACCTGATCATGAACAACAAAAAGCGTCTGCCTGCTGAGCTTTCCAACAAGGGTTTTGCCACTAAGTATTGTCTTGTTTGCCAGAGGCATCAAATACTAATTTCTCTCTTCATAATGCTAATACATTCATATAATTTAGACAATGTGATTTTCTGGATTTTATTTTTGTTATTCTATCTTTCACTGTTAAAATTAACCTACTGTTCATGCCTTTGTCAGTCGGCAAACTTACAAAATCAGCAAGGAATCAAATTATTATTTCCTTCACTGCACATGACATCAGAAAACTTGGCTGGACCACGTATGTGTCAGTATGTGAGAGTGGAGAAACATAGCAGTCAGCTGGGTGACAGCTATCTAATGTGAGTGGTCAACTTTATCTAAATTTTCGCGCATGCGATAGCCTTCTGTAACTAGTCATCAAAATGGTGCATTGTGCGTAATGATAACTTTTGCTACATCTGTGTGCCATAAATATCTGATAGGTGAAGGTCCCATAAGTGAACTCTACTTCTATTTCCAGAACCCCTGTTCTACCTCTGCAAGCAGATGCTGGCAGCTAAGGCCAAGTGGAGAGTATCGCAATAGACACAGCTGAAATAGGATTGGCCACCTCTCCATTTACTCTTTGCCTAGATGAAGAACTCATGAATATACCATAAATGTCTAAGGCGGTTAATAAACCCATTTAATATTAAGAAATAACAAGGTTTCACCTCCAAAGATATTTATCAACTTTGCACTGGATACATATAGGACCCATATTCATCAAAAAAACATGAGCAATGGGCACTTATCTATCTCCAGCAATATCATAGACAATGCTCGACTATGTGCCCTTTCATTGCTGGAGGTGTAAGGAAGAACATGACCCCCATTCTAGTGATTCCAGCTTCTGTTGAGGTTTCATGTTGTCGCCATAAAAAGTGATTGAACGCCTTACAGGCTCCTATTTGTAATAAAGTAAGATAATAGTAGTGACCAATTCAGGTTTGGTCATTTCTGCTATTGGTTTGTAACTAGATTTCTATAGATAACTATACTGAAAAAGGGCTGTAGATGGAAGAAAGGAGCTTTCCTTGGTGCTGGTCATGCCAGTAAACATATTTAGAGAGACCATAAAGCAAACTCCTTAACTTGCCTAAACATGCCCAATAGTTATTACTCCTGATGGAAGAACCAGAACTTTGTTGTTCTACTGGACTGAAAAAACCCCATAGTGATTTATGGTGCTGCTAGATCAATTCAGTATAACTGCAGTGGTCTCAGATGTCATAACACAGGTATACTATACCAGTCTTTTTTAAACCTTACACTGGAGAGATTAGTCCAAATTAATGCACAACCTCTCTCTTCTGGTTCTGAAGACCAGCCACTAGGGTAATTGTCTCCCAGAAAATTATTGCAATTACAGATATTTTGTCATACACATTTATTTCCTTTGTGTTAATTGGAACAACACAAAAATACTTAGAAAAAAAGGCAAATTTACACTTCAAGTGTTTCTCCACTTCCTTAAAGAAGTGCAAATTTTTGAGAGGAGGGAAGTGGCTACAATCTCCTCACCTACTTCGCTGTCTCCATAAGGTAGATAACAAGATCCCAGACCTTGTCTTAGCCCACTCACACAGCCAGATCAGAATATCCCACACACTACACTGATGAGGGGCAGGTACCCCGAAACGCAGCGTCTGTAGTTTGGGGTTCTGATCTGGCACAAATCCCTTAGTCATATTAAAAGAGTGTTGGAAAGCGATTATGACTTTGAGAGGGTGCTTAAATGCGGCACTGGAGTTTCTCCACTTCCATAAAGAAGTGCAAATTTGCATATATCTGAGAGGAGGGAAGTGGCTACAATCTCATTACCTACTTCGCTGTCTCCATAAGGTAGATAGCAAGTTCCTAGAAAAAAAGGAAATTGGACAGAATTTCACACAAAATTCCAAAAGTGGAACGGACAAAATTATTGCCACCTTTCCAAAGTTGTGGGTAAATAACTTTGGTTCAAGCATGTGAAGCTCGTTCAAAGTCCTCCGGGCAATTAACAGGTGTGGGTAATATGAAAATTACACCTGAAACCAGATAAAAAGGGGAGAGGTTGACTCAATCTTTGCATTGTATGTCTATTTGGGTCACACTAAGCGTAGAGAACACGAAAAGAAGAGAACCATCTAAGGACTTGAAAAGAATAATTGTTGAAATATATTAATCTCAAGGTTACAAGTCCATCTCCAGCAATCTTGATGATACTTTTGTTCACAGTACACAACATAATCAATAATTTTACAACCCATGGCATTGTAGCTAGTTTCCTTGGATGGCAGAGAAAAATTGATGAAAGGTTGCAATGCAGGATAGTCCATATGGTGGATAAGCCCCAATCAAGTTCCAAAGAAATTCAAGCTGTTCTGCAGGCTCAGGGTACATCAGTGTCAGCACAAACTAGCTGTCGACATTTGAATGAAATAAAACGCCATGGTGGGAGACCCAGAAGGACCCTACTGCTGACACAACATAAAAAAGCTAAACTGCGGTTTGCCAAAATGTATGTGAGTAAGCCAAAATCCTTCTTGGAAAGAGCCTTGTAGACAGATGAGACCAAGAAAGAGCTTTTTGATAAAGCACATCATTCTACTTTTTACCGAAAACAGTATGAGGCCTACAGTAATGATTGCGTATGGGTGTCCACAAATGCCATTAAGAGAAAATGACAGAAAGAATGAACAGTGCAGCGGTTAGAACAGGGCGCTCAGACAGAGAGGCAGGACACAGGTTGGGTAAAATTATACTTCTTTTACTCAGGTCCTCACAACGCGTTTCGGCAGAGAGCTCTGCCTTCATCAGGTGAACTCTATGCCAAAATGCATTGTAATGACCTGAGAAAAAGGAAGTATACTTTTACCCAACCTGTGTCCTGCCTCTCGTCTCAGCGACCCGTTCTAACCGCTGCACTGTTCATTCTTTCTGTCATATCTAATGCCTCTTGGGCGAGCGGTGGGCTGCTGCAAAGATCGTGGGGACAGTGGAAATCATTCACCAGGACCTGTGTGTGAGGAGAAGCAGAGGACCTGCGGTGACGTCACAGCTGTGTGACCACCCATGTGACCGAGCCTCTCAGCAAACCTGTAAGTCAGTTTCAGCGTGCGGTTCGCGTTAAGCACCAGGAGTGACAACCACAGGGTTATGCCAGCTGCATAACCGTCCAGGTGAGCGCCCAGCACCTGTCTAATCCTCCACTTGACCACCAGGTAATACACCAGGAGCGCTCCCTCCTGTCTCTCTGTTTTCTTTATTAAGAGAAAATGTGCTTCTGGGTGCTCTAAAATATGTTGGTCCGTATCAAGTAAGGTACATTATTAACCCTTCAGCCATTCAGCTAGTGCTACCCCCAGCACTTCATACCCATGATGTTTTTCACAGGTTGTGGCTTAGGAGATGTGTTGAGTCTTAAGAGCCAATATTTATAGTGTCTCAAGAGCCAACCTATCTTTTTAGTTAAGAGCCAACATTTGTTCCATCACTACCAAGCTGCACAGATTATGACCTTGAGGGACAGGTGGTAACCAAAGTGAATGTAGGTGGTTCGTGGCATTCCTTCCATAGGTGTTATCTGGATAATTCTGGTTTTGAGGGTGGAAAGGGCCCTTGTTAAAGGGTGGAGGGGTACTGTCATGTTGGTCTCCTGTGCCTTGGAGACTTGTGAAAGTTTAAGGTGCAGTCTCTTTGCCTTGGGAAACTCTGGATATTAAAATTAGTTCATTTCCTTTGGCACACTATGGGTTAATGTCATTCTGATGCTAGCAAGCTTCTTTGTGATCTGTTCAGGTGTGATCATACCCATCTCCTTCAAATAGTCACATGACCCATAACCCAGTGCTGGTGATTGAATTCCATTCATTGCAAGCCACCTGGTGGAAGGAGCTCTCAGTGAACTGAATGGTGACAAGCCGTCGTCTGGCTAGGAGTTTGGCCACAGCCGTGAAGTTGATTTTATCCCGTGATTCCCCTGTGTATCGTGTTTTGTGGCGGACAACCGTTGGTCTGTGTGCCACATGTATGCAGGATTTTTGGACACATGTTTATTCCGTGCTTGATAGTCTGGCCAATTTTTGAGTTTTTTGTGAAATGTCCATTTTGCCTTATTTCTCCTCTATTTTTTTTATTTTGTGTTGTTCCAATACACACAAAGGACATAAACGTTTTAACAAAACGTGCACTTACAGTTATTTTGTGGGAGAAATGCTTCATTTTCTTACCAATTTCAAGGGTGCCAACACTTTCGGCCATGACTGTATCTATTTTTTCAATTAAATGAAGTAGCACATGATTGAGCAAAGTACTCATTTGTTGGATAAAATCATTGTTACCGGCAGCACATTACTCTGTGTAAACAGGCGATGTGCTGCCAATAACAGGATATTGTAGAGATGCATATTATCTACTGGCTAACACGGTACAAACATTTTTTGCATATTAGTGATCATTTTGTACCCATCATTGTTTGTCAGGCTGTTTAAACAGGTGATAAATGAGCTCCGATGGACTTGTACGTCGTTGACTGGTGTACGTTCAGATGCAATAATAGACAAAAATCGGTACATCTAAATGCACCATGTGGAACATGTCATCTAGGATTGTGAGTCTCAGAAAACTTCAGACTCAAATATGGGTAAAACTTTATTTGTGTTTTTTTGTTGAGTTATGGCCCAAACCTTCTTAATTCGGCAAACATGATGCATGTGGGTCAAATGAGTTAAAAAGGTGCACAGCCACTATGCATTGTGGATATCATAGTATATCGAGCTGTGGAAACGATACAAAGGTCAAGTCTGCACTTAAAAATAAGATTGTTTTTACACATATACAAGATGCTCACCCAGTCTTAGAAAAGGGGCATTTACTTTATAAATAAATGTACATTAAATAAAGCATATTTTTTTGCATTAAGACACAGACAATAGGTTATACCTAATAAACTTGTATTTTGAGGTATTAATACCTAGCAAGTGCCTAAGTATATGCTTATAAATGCAGCACCAGAAACACACTGTGAACGTCTCCTGATCTGCCTCTCAGGAGCCTAATTTACATTATTACTGGCACTTGGTACAAGAAAGATGTCACCAAGCAGGAAAAACCCATTGGCATATTGGTAAAGAGTTTCATTCTTATTCCCAAAGGAGATCCTTATAATGAAAATTACCGTATTCCAGGGAAACTTTGCAGAAATGGTCTTCATGGATGAAGGGGCTAAACCGGGATCATTACGTCTCCAAGAAATTGAGTTCACAGTTTGATCAATTAAAATGAACAGCTTCCCAATAGAGGTACATCCTTAAATATAATTAACAAACAGGATTTCCTATTATCACTGACTACGTACATTGAGATGCATCGGACGTTCAGAAATGATGTCTTCCAAAATACATAAGTAAACATTTTTTTTGCATTCATTTCAAAACATACTCATATGCAGTTAAAAGTCCATATATTAAACTCTTGTTAAATATTCTTAGTAATACTCTTCAAATATATACTAATGTAACAACTTTAATCTCCATAATGTACAGCTGCCTTTGGAGTTGGCTTTACAGTGTATAAGAAAATGAGACCGAGTTGTTTTTTTTTTTGGAAATAAAATTGCCTTAGAATGAACCAAAAAGAAAGGTAAACTTTACACCAGACGTCCTAGTAAAGAAATAAAGACCAGAGTGAAGGTTGTAAAGAGACATCTTCCAGTATAAAAGAAAGAAAGAACATTATACAACGGGTTGGAGGGTTCTCTAACTACCGTCAGTTAAAGTGTAGTCTCTCTCACTCCTGGCTAGGTGAATTAGTAATGCACTTTTTTTTCAACAGTGCAAAAATATCCTGAGAAAATGTTCAGATTTCAACAAAAATACAAAGGGCTTCTCCCATCACTAAGTTTTTTTTTTACTTTTTTTTTCTTTTTTTGATTTTTTTGCACAAAACACTGCAAGCAGGTATTGTATAGAAAAGAACAAAATAAAAACCTATAAAATAAAGCAATATCCTGTGTTAGAATGTCTGAAAAAAAAAAGAAAAGGAAAAAAACAAAATATTGGCGGCTATATATATATAGTTTTTTTTTTAAATATTCATCTGACAGCAAACCAGAGATAGATTGCTCAAAAATTACTGGAAAGAATCGTGTACATTCAGGGCTAGATTGAAGGGAGTACCTGGCACTGAATGTGTTAAAGTTCGTTATGGCCAATAAGGGAATAAGGAGGTAATTTGTAATTCAAGTTTTATTTTTTAATTTCCTCTCTGTTAGCTAATAAAGCAAGTCTCAATTTCACACTTCAGCCAACTACGAAATTTGCAATTAAACTCTCGGAAAGGAGTTTTCCCATTCAGATTTTGTGCAACTCTGATACAGAGCCCACCACCGTGCTGTGAAGAGAGACGGTGCGTCTTTAAGAAGGGTGGTGGTGGCAGCCCTTTTTTTTTGCCTTTTTAACTGCACTCTATCAACTTGGCCAGGTTGTCTCTCAATTCAGTGAGTTCAAAGATTTTGCCATCCAGGATTTCTAAAAGAGTCTTCAAGTTATTGCGAAATGCTTCCTGCTCGCCCTGACTTTTCTCCAGTCGTAGTTCTAGGTCGCTCAGTTGTCCTTCCAAGTCTTTGTTATGCGTCTCCACTTCCTATGGTTGAAAAGTAAAAATGACAAGTTAACATTTCAGTATTGATTGACTTACTTGCCATGAAGGTGGTAACATGATAAAGTCATCGTAAGGTTACAATCAGACACAGCATTTTTGATCCGTTTTTGGTGCAGTTTCTGGATCCTCTTTTTGCAAAAAACCATCACAAATGCATCATCCGTTTGTGTTGCTTTTTTGCTCCGTATTTCTGGGACACAGACAAAGACAGACACACGGACACACTTTCTCACCCTCCCCGTGATTCCTTGGTGATTCCTGGTGATGGTTTCCTTCCAGGCAGCGGCAGGACTTGTGTGTGAATTGGTCGGTGCTTCCAAGACTTTGCACTGCACCATGTGACTCAGAACATGCTCAGTCACATGTGTAGGTCACAAGTCCTGCCGCTGCCCGGGAGGAGAACATCACCGAGGATCACCGGGGAAGGTAAGTAATTGGGTGTTAGTGGTGCAGAAAGCGCACCAGAAAAACACTACACGAATGGACACACCCATTATATTCTGGACACGCTTTCTGCACCACTAACGGAGCGTCAAAAATCGCAGCCTCTGAACAGCACATTGACAATCCCATTCACTTTGCTGCCAGATGTTTTTTTTTTTTTTTGAAACATTAATTTTTATTTAATTAAGAGGGTAACAAGGAGAAAACAATACAAAATAAGTGCAATATAAGCAGTGCAGATCACAAAATAAAACATAGTATATCTGGAGTATAGATACAAAAGAATGTAAGGGGTTGAGGGAAGAAGATTAGGGAAGGTAAGGAATAAAAGGACAAGTTGGTATTGGATTCCATATTATAGTAGTCCATAAAGAATAGGAGGTGAGTAGTAAGAGACAATGGAGACAAGTAACCTATTAATGGGTCGCTGGAGCATATTGGGATAGGGCCCAAGGGTCCCACCAATTTAATTTCTTGAATTTAACAACATTATCATGAGACAATATTGTTTCATATTGCATGTGCAAATTAATGAGAGCTATTAATTCGTCTTCAGATGGGGAGGTCCCATCCCTCCAGTGTCTGGCCACACACAACCTAGCTGCTATTAAAATATTTGTGATGATAGGTTTAAGAGGAGAGGGGAATTTGTCTATCTCTATACCTAGAAGGGCCAGAGGAGCCTCCAATGTAACAGGCAGTCCTGTAACCTTGCTTAAAATGCGTTCTGTTATTCTCCAGAAATTCCGAGTTTTTGGGCAGTACCACCACATATGCTCCATTGTACCATCCTCTATACAACCCCTCCAACAATGTTTAGGTGTAGATGGATGAAATTTGTGGAGTTTCAGAGGAGTCAGGTACCAATTCAATTGTAATTTTTTAGCCTGTTCCAGATGGTTTAAACAGGACGTATATTTAGAAGTGTGTGAGGCAGCTGTTTGCCATGTCTCCAAAGATGTTGTGAATCCCAATCTCTTTTCCCAGGTTTCCATATAGGGGAGTTTAATTTTCTCAATAGGGGATAGGAGAGCTTGATATATTATAGAGACTCCGTGCTGACTAGAAGAAGATTTGAAATATCTCTGTAGGTGAGGGTTCGCCCTCTCTAGATCGATTATAGGAACTTTACAACTGTTTATTAAGTGGCGTACTTGTAGGTATTGGTAAAATAATTTATTGGACAGTCCAAATTTATTTGCTATATCTTGAAATGGTCGTATCTTATCTAAATCAAGTAGGTCGATCAATAAAAGGGCTCCTTTTTCTCTCCAATCTTTGAGAGATAAATCCGGAATTAGGATCTCCAACGCTTTGAGAGATATGTATCTAAATAGAAATTGGAGATGGGTCCTACTCAGCTGAAACCACAACCCCAACAAGGCGTCCATGGTGGAAAGATTATCACCCCTCGTCTGGGGGCTCAATAGCCCAGCTTCCAATAGGAGCCTGAGCGACCCATAGGGGGCTCTGTTAGTCTCCAATTGCAGCCAACCTACCGAGGTCGTGTCTCCCGACCACCAGCTGCCAGATGTTTTGACTGATCCGTTTTTGGTGCAGTTTAAAAAAAGACAAATCAAAAAACAGCACCAAGAACGTCCAATGTGAACATAGTGTTAAAGTCTAGGCCCATGTTCCCATGTGCAAAAAGGCAGCATTTTCTGCTAATCTGCTAAATATTGTGATTTTGCTGTGCATTTTTATACATTTTTTTTGTTTTCTATGTGTTTTTGATACTGATTTGAATCAGCTCTTTTTAATACTTTTTTGGTGGCAGAAGCCTACAGGGAAAAAACACATCAAAGAACACACGATTCAAGAGCGTCTTTAAATGTGATTATGAATTTTCATCAAACCACATTCACTTTGCTTGAATTGTTAATCGCACATGATTTTCTGCGCAAGGAAAACGTAGCAGAAAAATACAGGGTTTACAGTACAAATGCACATGGTCTTAGGTTTGTCAAGCACTCCTCTTGTTTGTTAAAAATCTATATATTTAATATCTACATTTCTGGGCAATTTGTAAGATAAGAACAGAGGTCTATCTTCTACAATCATATCTCGAATCATGCTTACAAAGATGTGTTTTTGATGTCTTAATATACAACATGTCTTAAGTTTGAGATGAAAAGTTTAAGGATAACAAAGTCCTAGGAAGACACGTTCATTAAAGAAGAATTTAAGAAGACGCAATAAATTGTGTCAAAATAGACTTAAAATTGGTTATTATCACTTCTCTGTCTTTGACTTCTCATCCTGCAAACCTTTAACACATCAATAATTCATTAATGCTATAGGGAAGCACAAGCTATTAAATGTTTAGGTCTTTTTATGCTATAATATTGAAAGGGAACCTGTCAATTTGAAACCTCCTAAACCACCACCATTGCTTAATTGGGCATTTTAATAGTTTTACCATCATCTTCTTACATGAACTGTATTATACTGCATTATTAAAAATAAATAAATAAAAAAAACTTTTATGCAGCATTTTTCCTGTCAAAACTCAGTTTTTTTTTAAATCAACGTGTGTAAGTACCACTATATGTCCATATTATGGCCCTATAAGCACTTCTTGTGCACATACAAAACACATTATAAGCTTATTCCAGGGTGAAAATAGCCAATAGCTACACAAATAATTATAAGACAACTCCTTTGCTTTGTCATGCTAGTGACTGTTGGATGGGTAGGGACAGGGGGCACTTTAGATGTCTCTCAAGCTAGGGATTCCTAAGTTAATCACTGTCCCCAAGATTACCCCTAAAGGTGGGGATGCCTGGGCCTTGTATCTTGAATATAACTTACATAGATGTCCTCCATCAAGGGAGTAAAGGGGCAAGAGTTCAAGGAAACACACAGGAAACTCAGGCAAGGCAAAAGATATAATACAGCCTCAAGATTTTCTCGAGATAGTAGCTTTGCTACTATTATTATTATTATTAGGTATTTATATAGCGCTATTAGGATACATGGCGCTGTACAAGTTAGAGGGTAGACAAAAACATGTGGTCGAAAAACGACGACAAATCGACAAATCTATCATACGGGTACAATAGGGCCGGGGATCCTGTCCGCGAGGGTTCACAGTCTAGATGGGGTGGGGAGGGAGACAGTAGGAGGGGGAGAAGTGACATGGTGCAGTGGATTGGGTCTCAGTGTGTGTTGTAGGCTTGTAGGAAGAGGTGGGTCTTCAGGTTTTTCTTGAAGGTTCCCAGGGTAGGGGAGTGTCTGATGTGGTGGGGGAGGGAGTTCCAGAGTCTGCTGGAAGCACGAGAGAAGTCTTGAGTGCGGTTGTGGGAGGTGGAAATGCGGGGGGTTGAGAGAAGGAGTTCCTGAGAGAAGCGCAAGTTGCGTGAGGGGAGGTAGCGGGAG
The DNA here is from genome assembly GCA_033576535.1 of Allobates femoralis. Taxonomy (NCBI): domain Eukaryota; kingdom Metazoa; phylum Chordata; class Amphibia; order Anura; family Aromobatidae; genus Allobates; species Allobates femoralis. The sequence continues at coordinate 783,261,211 of JARQOC010000003.1, forward strand.
ACTAGGTCGGAGATGTAGGGAAGGGACAGGTTGTGTATGGCCTTGTATGTCAGGGTTAGGGTTTTGAAGCGAGATCGCTGGGGGATGGGGAGCCAGTGGAGGGCTCGGCGGAGAGGAGAGGCGGGGGAGTAACGGGGAGATAGGTGGATGAGTTGGGCAGCAGAGTTGAGGATGGTGTGGAGAGGTGCGAGGGAGGAGGCAGGGAGACCGGTGAACAGGAGGTTGCAGTAGTCCAGGCGGGAGATGACGAGGGCATGGACAAGTGTCTTGGCCGTGTTGTGGTCAAGAAAGGAACGGATACGGGCAATGTTTTTTAGTTGGAGTCGGAATGAGGTGGCGAGGGTTTGGATGTGGGGCTTGAAGGAGAGGCAGGAGTTGAGGTTTACCCCGAGACACTTGGTGTGGGGGAGGGGTACTACTAAAGTAACAGCACCGCTGCTTAACAAAAATTAGCTCCTCCACAGTGGTCAAATTAGAAATTCTATATCCGGCATGAAATGAAGCCAGGGACGGCTAAATATAACAAAAGGGATAGACAATCACAAGCTGCATCTGGAATCAAGGCTAAAAGAATTATGAGCCAGCAGATGGAAGGGGTCCTTAACTCCTTCCACATAGAAGGGAAAGTACATCAGCAAGCTAACCATCAAGTGAGCTCTACAGATAGCTTCTTGATCAATTAATTGCTGAGACCAGCTGATCCCAGATCTCCCAGGATGCAGCACACTCATGACATGCTTACGAACCTATATATTGATTATATTGGGGTGGTTTTCTGCTTAGGATACCCCTATATAAACCAAAGCAAAGTAGCATTGAATAGTGTTTCACACTGTGGTCTCACAGCAGAAGTAGGTTCTGTAGACATGCGTTGATCTCCAGACCAGCTTCATAACATAAGGTGCCAGCTCCTCTATTAACAGTCAATTGGATCCTTCCTCAATCTTGTACATTTTTTTGATCTCGCAACTATAAGTAATTTGAATCCAAGTCTTTTTATCGTCCCTTTTGTTGTAAGAGCAGATGACAATTAGGACAATTAGCCAAGTGCCCTCACCAGCCTTCTGCTGTACTCATTCCTCTGAGCTGGAGAGGAAGACGTGTAATTAATCTCTGTCTACCCTCAACTACAAAGCACCACATTGACTGCTGTGACTTGAAAATATTTTACATTTTATTATTGCAATTAAGTGTCTGTCTTTTTCATTACTCTCTATATTATCCCTGAGCTTTATTTTAAATTAATTATTTAAGGCTTATCAAACATTCTTTCATATTCATTTAACCGAGATTGCTGTGTCCATATATTGGCTTCTGGATGAACCACGCAATTAGAATCTTATCAGTCCTTATTAATATTCCCTTAATGAGACAAAAAATCTGAATATTTAAGCAGATTTTACATTTCACGCAGAGCTAAGCATTTACAAAACATGCTACACAAATGTGAAGAAATATTTCACACTAAAAGTACATGTAACGTACCGGTGGGTTAATATCAGTCATTCATCAACAGACAAGTGGGATAATAATGTGGAAGAATACCTGTAATTTTTGGCTCAAAGAATCCCTCTGGTCTTGTAGTTCCTTAGCATGTTCGACTTCTTCCTTCAATCTCTCTATTTCCTAAAAAAGCAAAGTTTATAGTAAGAAATTTTGCACAAGTTCTCAACGTTATCCTACGAATTAATATATAAATTGGTGATTCCCTGGACAAAACATGCTTTAATATACATCACCAATATCGTTTTCGCATGAGCTGACATTGTGTTAAATAGCTACGTTACCACCTGCTTTATGGTCTAGAGCTGCAATCACACTTCTGCTGATTTGCATTGGAAACAGTCACCATATTGTTGACAGACACAAATTTGACAAAACTTATGTCCCTTCGAAGGTGATAGATTCAGCAGGTACTTCTAGCATAGTACTTTCGTTACCTAAAGGATACATATAATTAAAGAAAACCGCACTCTATCTACAGAGAGACTTAATATCACAATTAGGCCACTTTGTAGATACAGCGCTTCTTTATTATATAAATCGTTAAAGGGTCATCCAACGTCATTTGTAACTGCTCGCTTATGGATACAAATACCTGCTCCAGCCTCTGGTGACCCGCTCCACTACCACCGCGCCCCCACAGGACAGCCATTCACACATCCGGGCTGTAAGACGCACCCCCACTTTCCCCAAAACAATTTTTGGGAAAAAGTGCATGTTGAGTCTGAAAAATATGGTAGCATTTAGAAATTGATACAGCAACATGTCTCAAAGAAGCTGGGACAAGGCTGTGTCCACTATTCTGTAGCAACTCCTCTTCTTCTTACAACAGTCCGGAAATACCTGGGAAGTAAGGAGAACAATTGCTGCAGTTTTGAAAAAGAAATGCAGTCCCATTCTTGTCTGATGTAGGATTCTTGTTGCTCAACAGTCCTCAGTCTTCTTTGCCTGATGTTTCATTTCACAATGCTCTAAATGTTTTCTATTAGTAAAAGATCTGGACTGCAAGAGTCCGGTTCATCACAAAAACTCTCCTTCTAGGAAGCCATGCTATTAAAATGGATGAATGTTGTAGTTTATATTGTCCTGCTGAAATTTGCAAGACCTTTCCTGAAATAGATTGTAATGCACCTGTCCTAAACTCATGCCTTACTCCCCTTACCCTGGCCCAGTGGACTTTGTTGTGCAGATGTCCCGGCGTAAACCCATGTGATCATCTGCCTGGGCTATATAATGCATCCAAGACGTACACCTCTGTCTTGTTAGTAAAACTTCATTGCTTTTAAGACTCTGAGCTGTTCTATGCACCTTGACCTGTTCTGCTGCCTCTCCATGGTCTCCTGGACATCTCTTCCTGCCTGCAGCCTCTAGTTACTCTGCCACCTTTCTGCTGCAACCTCCAGTAACTCTGCTATCTTTCTTTAGTCTCTAGCAGCTCGTAATCTGTCTGCCAGAAGCCTCAAGTAACCCTGCTGTCTGTCTGTGTTTCCAGTGACACTGCTTCCTCTGTACAGTCTCCAGGATGTCTCCTGTCTGTACCATCCTGACCTTGGACTTAGAGTGTCCTCCTCACCTGTTGATTCGTAACATAGACATTGTCTGGATGGGAGCATATTTTGTTCTGAAACCTATATGAAATGCTCAGTATTGATAGTGCTTTTCAAGATGTGTGAGCTGCCCATAATGTAGGTACTCCTGTACCTGTACGTCCTGATCGCCTAGATTTAGTGTACTTGTTCTTGTCTCCCTTATCCTCATGTAAAGCGCCATGGAACCTAATGGCGTATATAAATAAAATAATAATAATAATAATATTAATGAAATCCCACATCATCAAATATGAAGGTTTTTGAACTGTGTCGAATAACATGTTGGATGATGCTGTTTCGATCTGCAGGAATCATTCATGCTTTCAGAATTTCAAATTGTGTAAATCAAGTTTATTAACAAACCATAGAAACAATTGAGATCAATTACAAATAAATGTGTAATCTAGTCACTTAAATGCTTCCATTTGGAGGATTCAAACGTACCTCATTTTAAGTTAATCAGCTTTGACCTTCAGGTCTTTGCCCTCTATATCAGATGCACACGTTTCTGTGCCAACGTAAGTTTGCATTTAATGTCTGTACAAAATACTATCTTTCAGATACACTGAAGTGCACTGATCAGAATTTCACTCTGATTGATCCAACCACAGAACAATTTTCCATTGTGCCCAGTCTATTCTAATAAGCCTTCACCTGAGATGATGGCAACTTCTGGATTGTGTGATGAATGGCTTCTCTAAGATGATAGAATGTCACTTACATTTCAGGATTCCAATGCAAACTGTGTTCACAGACAATAATAATTTTAGGAAGTATTCCTGAGCCCATGCAGTGATTTTTTATCACCAAATCATGCTTGTTTTTTGATGCAATGCTGCCTAAGGAATCGAGAGTTATGAGCATCCCTATCTAATATTGAACGCCGGCCTTGTCCCTTATTTGCATTAATTTTTCCAAAATCTCTTAATCTGTTGATTATATTATGTACTGTGGTGGATATTCAAAGTCTTTCCAATTTTTCATTGAGGAACATTTTTCTGAAATTGTTCCACCAACTTTTTAGATGATAAACATTTAGCTGGGATTGAAAAAAGATGAAGTTTGTTGATTTAGGAAAACCTGTACTTAGTGGGAGTTGGACCTCGTAGCCCTTGAGGTACCTTCCAACTCTACCCTTCTATGATGATCCTAGTTGTGCACAGATTGGTGAACCTCTGACCATCTTTGCTTCAGAAAGACTCTGCCTCACTAAGGGTACCGTCAGACCTGGCCATATCGGCGGTGATTTCATAGGCGATGCAGGGGCGTGGCCTATCGCTGCCGACATCGCCAGTGTGTCGCCTAATGTAAAGAGGCGATATCGACGCCTCTGAGTGGTGGCCTGGTTTCTCAGCACTGCTCTGAAACCAGGTGAGCACTCTGGGGCGATGTGTACACATCGCCCCATGTAACATGGCAATCACCGATGTTACAGGCGATGGGAGCCCATGTTACTGGATCGCCGCTGGGGTTTGCAGACACATCGCTGTAACATCGCCGGTGCGTCACCGGAGGTATCGCCACGTCTAAACACGCGCCGTTGACGCTGGCGGGGCGCCAAAAACGTGCGCGCTCCCGTGTGTCGCCGCCGATATCTCCGGCGATGTCACCAGGTGTGAGGGTACCCTAACAGTCTTTTTATACACAGTCATGCAACTTAATTAAAAATTGACCCTCCATATGTTTTAATTTGAGCCATTTATTTTTCCAACCTTTTCTTAACCTTTTCCCTAATTTTTTAAGATTTGTTGTTGTTATAATTTTAAATGAGGATAATTTGTGCAAATAAAATGGAAAAATATCTTTCACCTTCTGATTTGTGTCTAATGTTTTGTTGTGAATAAAATATGACTAGAAGAGATTTCCACATTATTAGATTCTTGTTTTCTTTACAATTTAAACTCACTACCAACTTTTCTGAAATTGGAGTTGTACATTGAAAATGTGTGAATTGGGCCTCATTAAGACGTCCGTTTTTCCAAATACATGTTCTTTGTTTTTCACAGACAGGCCATGTACCCATTACAGTCTCGGGGTTTTTCACATATCCAAATTTTTTATGTAAACTGAGTAACAGCAACAAAAAAAAAAGAAAAAAGAGAGGTGTTTTTTTTTATTTATCTAAATCACGACTCAAACCTACCAGTGCAAGTCAATCAGTTTTTCATCTGATGTCCGGTATTTACTATGTAATGGGTAGGAGACACTTGAAAGTGTTTCTTTTTTTTTTGCATATGATAAAAGAGGATGCCATACTGAGGGTAAAAATGGAAACGACCCAAAAATGGACAAAAGTGGATCCAGCACAGTGATGAAAAATGGCCTGTTTTTTCTCACATATGCAATAAAAGGTCATCTGAATGAGCCTAAAGGCCGCTTTAAGGCCGCTTTACACGTCGCAACGATAAAAGTCACGTTGTACGGCCGTTGCAGTTGATATCGTTCGTGCGTTGTCGTGTAAATGGGCAATGCGACGCGAAAACAACCTAACTACGATATTGCAAGAAGATTGTGCAACCTTCAACCATACGATATTGTATAGGCGATGTGGCAGGATCGTGCTGTCTGACAGCGCAACTATGATTTGGAGCGCAACTTCCCTATTCACTCCAATGTTAAATGCTCATTCCCAGGGTTGCTCATACGCAGCGTGGAAAAGGGGCGTACCACATCGCAGTTGCGTTGCCTGCCGATATCTCCCTGTGTGACATCTCCTATGCGATCTTGGACAAGAGCCAAAAACGTGCGCGCTCCCGTGAAATTGTTTGCAATATCGGAACGATATCACGTCATGTAAAGCGGACTTTAGATCTATAAGTAACAGTCCTAAGAGTGCAGCTAAAGAACGCTTTCCTGTGTCAGGTACAAACCAGGCAAGAACCTTCTGGGACCCAAGATTGGAGCTTTTGGCTGAAGATCAGGATATCTTTTAGACATGTCCTGTACTAGTAAGTTGCATAATTTACTAATTAAGTTTTTTTTTTTTTAGCTGAATAACACTTTTAAAGGGGTATCCCCATGTTTGGAAGTTATACGCTATCTATGGAATACAGTAACTTTGTGAATATTAGGGGTATTGGGGAACCCCAACCGATCTGAAGAACCACTTCCACTCCATTCATTGTTAATAAGACCGATGTATACAGCCGAGTGCCAGTGACCCTAATCATCCACTGCTCCATTCACATTGAATTCACTCTAAAGAGCCCCGATTCTTGGGGTCAGTGGGAGTCCCAGAGGTTAGACCACCAGCGATTTCTAAATTTTACTTTCCCATGGGTAAGGGATTAGTTCCAAATTTGAGAATATGCCTTTAAGTTCCAAAATGAGAAAAAGATACATGGATAGTTCAGTGGTTGGTTACTTTAAATCATAAGAGATTATGGTAATGCCAATATGTTGCTCTCCTAGAGAAATATTTGACCTATGATATCTAGCACGGGAATAAGAAAAAATAAGGCACATAACAAACAGTGAAGAGTAAAATCCTGTGTAAGCATTAGTTACATTGGAGAATTGTACTGTACCTCTTCTTTCTTTTTTAATGTGGACTCTAATTCTTGTATAGTCTGGTTCAGTTCTGTTTTGTGCGTTTGCACTGCATTCGCTTGACTGCTGACACATTCTAGCTCACTCACCTGTGAAAAGAGAGAATAATATTAATATTCATTCATTTACATAGCGCTATTAATTCCATAGTACTTTACATACATTTGCAACACTGTCCCCATTGGGACTCACAATCTAAACAGCCTATCAGTATGTCTTTCAAGTGTGGGAGGAAACCGGAGAACCTGGGGGAAACCCACCCAAACACGGGAGAACATACAAACTCCTTGTAAATGTCCTTGGTGGGAATTGAACCCAGGCCCTGCTGCAAAGCTTCAGAACATCAATTATGATAGTAATCTATACATTCATTTGTTTCCTTGCTCAATGTCTTAGGGTCCCGTCACACTTGGCAACGCTCCAGCGATCCCGACAACGATACAACCTGGTAGGGATAGCTGGAACGTCGCTACGTGGTGGCTGGTGCGATGTCAAACAGTCAGATCTCACCAGCAATGCAGCAACGATCCGATCCGGTGACCCGTATAACGACCTCGGCGGTCGTTGGGACCCTGTCACATAGCAGCTAGTCTGACAACTCTGACCTATGTGGCTAAGTTCTGAGTCGTCAACTAGTTCGTTGTTAGGCGTCAAACACACCAATGCATGCTGCCCAGCGGGAACCCGCCGATCAAAAAATGGTCAAAGCCAATGTGACACGATCAGCGATCTCACAGCGGGGGCCTGGTCGCTGCTACATGTCAAACATAATGAAATCGCCGGCGAGGTCACTGTTGCATTGCAAAACATGTGACATATCAGCGATCTCAGTGTAGAGCTTTAAAGGAGTTCTTCAGCTTTATAAAACTGATCAAGATCAGATCTCAGCACTTCCACCAATCAGCTATTTAAAGGGGTGCAGGCATAACACAAGTGCTGCTGCACCTATACTAGTTACATTACTCTGTACACCAGAACTATATATTCAGAAGGAGCTATTTTCCCTTCCCGCACCATGCCATATATATGCTATATATATACTGTATATATACTAGATGGAGGCCAATGCTATCTCATCGGGAGGGCAGTGATGTTACGATGGGGCGAGCTTTATGGTGCTGGAGCAGTGGCCGTCTATTTCCCATGTGCTGTCCCTCTCCCCTTCTGCTGTCTTTCTTCCCCCCCTGTGTGCTGTCTCTCTCTCCCTGTGCCATCTTCATTTCTCATGTGCGCTCTCCTTTGAGTGGTCTTCCCCGTGCACTGCTTTCTTCCCTCATCTGATCTCTCCTTTGTGCTATCTCCCCGTGTGCATATCCTCCCTGTATGTAATCTCTTGTCCCCCGTGCTGGCTTCTCCCCGTGTGCTGTCTCTCTCCCCCTGTGTGCTGTGTCACTCAACTTGTGTTGCCTTCTTTTCTCATGTGCTGCCTCCTATGAGCTGTCACCCCCAGTGCGCCCACTCTCCCTCCATGCGCTTTCTCTCCCTCCATGCACTCTCTCACCCTCCGCGCACTCTCTCCGTCTGTGCCCTCTCTCTCCCACTATGCACTCTTTCTCTATGCGTTTTTTCTGCTTCCTCTTTGCGTTCTATCTCCCACCATGCACCCTTTGTCCCTTTGTGCGCTCTCTGCCCCTCCTGTGCTCTCTTTGTGCCCCACCCTTCTCTCTGTCCCCCGCACACGTTCTGCTCCCTCCGTGTGCACTCTTTCCTTCCTTGCATGCTCTTTCCCTCGGTGTGCACTCTCTCTATGTACGCCCTGCCCCCACCCCTCTCTCTGCCGCCCTGTGCTCTTTCTGTCCCATCTCTTTTTTCCCCACTGTGCGCTCTCTGGCCCCTCTCTGTGCTCTCTTTCTGCCCCCTCTCTGTGCTCTCTTTTTGCCCCACTGTGCGCTCTCTTGCCCCGTGCTGTATTTCTGCCCACTGTGCACTTTCTACCACACCTCTTGCTCTCTTTCTTCCCCGTCTCTGACCCACATGCACTCTTTTCTGCCCCCAGTGCTCTTTCTGCCCCGTCTTTGCCCCCATGCTCTTTTCTGCCCCCAGTGCTCTTTCTGCCCTGTATCTGCCCCCATGCTCTTTCTGCCCTGTCTCTGCCATGCTCTTTCCCCAGTGCCTTTCTGTTCTGCCCTTGCTCTCTTTCTGCCCCATGCTCTTTCTGCCCCTGTCTCAGCCCCTTGCTCTTTTCTGCCCTAGTGCTCTTTCTGCCCCCATTCTTTGTCCCCCTTGCTCTCTTTTCTGCCCCACTGCTCTTTCTGCCCTCTATCTCTGCACCCTTGTCTCTTTCTGCCCCACTTTTTGCCCCCTGTCTCTTTTGTACCCCACTGCTCTTCTCCTGTGTCTGTCCCCCTGTTCTCTTTTGCTCCACTGCTATTTCTGCCCCCTGTATCTGCCCCCATTGCTCTCTTTTCTGCCCACTGCTCTTTCTGCCCCTGTATCTGCCCCCATTGCTCTCTTTTCTGCCCCACTGCTCTTTCTGTCCCCTGTTCTGCCCCCTTGCTCCCTTTTCTGCCCCACTATTTCTGCCCCTGTCTCTGTGCCCTTGCTCTTTCTGCCCCACTGCTTTTTTGCCCCCTGTTCTGCCCCCTTGTTCTCTTTTCTGCCCCACTGCTCTTTTTGTCCCCTGTCTCTGCCCCCCTTGCTCTCTGTTTGCCCTTCTGTCTCTGTTGCCCGCCCTTGCTCTCTTTCTGCCCCTCTTGCTCTTTGCAGACCCCTGTCTCTGCCCCCCTTTCTTTCTCCCTCCCCACTATCACTCACTGCGGTGAATTCCTTACTATTATCGGAGCTGTGGGGATGTGACGGTCATGTCACTGATCACATGATTGTGACATCACCGCAGCTCCTGTAGCCTGTATCTCACCACAGGCTACAGGACATCGATGGATTGGCGGGTGGGCGGTGTATGTGGATTGCTGCAGGCGGTGGTGAGGTGGGCGGTATGTGAAGTGGCGGGTTTCTGTGCTGCAGCCAACGTGCGCCATATTACTGTACCCATTACTTTGATGTGCTAATATGGTGCTGCGGGGGGCGCAATGGATTGTGGGATAGGTAGACATCTGGACGGAAGCGGAACCACAAGGCAATTGTGTAGATGTCATATATATTTTATATATATATATATATATATACAGAGCCTTCCACAGTGAAGTGGAACAAAATTTATTGGATATTTTAAACTTTTTTAACAAATAAAAAAAACTGAAAAGTGGGGCGTGCAATATTATTCGGCCCCCGTGAGTTAATACTTTGTAGCATCACCTTTTGCTGGTATTACAGCTGCAAGTCGCTTGCGGTGTGTCTCTATCAGTTTTGCACATCGAGAGACTGAAATTTGTGCCCATTCTTCCTTGCAAAACAGCTGGAGCTCAGTGAGGTTGGATGGAGAGCGTTTGTGAACAGCAGTTTTGAGCTCTTTCCACAGATTCTCGATTGGATTCAGGTCTGGACTGTGACTTGGCCATTCTAACACCTGGATACGTTTATTTCTGAACCATTCCATTGTAGATTTTGCTTTATGTCTGGGATCATTGTCTTGTTGGAAGATACATCTGCGTCCCAGTCTCAGGTCTTTTGCAGACTCCAACAGGTTTTCTTCCAGAATGGTCCTGTATTTGGCTCCGTCCATCTTCCCATCAATTTTAACCATCTTCCCTGTCCCTGCTAAAGAAAAGCAGGCTCAAACCATGATGCTGCCACCACTATGTTTGACAGTGGGGATGGTGTTTTGAGGGTGATGAGCTGTGTTGCTTTTACGCTAAACATATCGTTTTGCATTGTGGCCAAAAAGTTCGATTCAGGTTTCATCTGACCAGAGCACCTTATTCCACATGTTTGGTGTGTCTCCCAGGAGGCTTGTGGCAAACTTCAAATGAGACCTTTTATGGATATCTTCGAGAAATGGCTGTCTTCTTGCCACTCTTCTATAAAGGCCAGAATTGTGCAGTGTACGACTGATTGTTGTCCTATGGATAGACTCTCCCACATCAGCTGTAGATCTCTGCAGTTCATCCAGAGTGATCATGGGCCTTTGGCTGCATCTCTGATCAGACTTCTCCTTGTTCGAGGTGAAAGTTTAGAGGGACGGCCGGGTCTTTGGTAGATTTTCAGTGGTCTGATACTCCTTCCATTTTAATATGATCTCTTGCACAGTGCTCCTTGAGATTTGGGAAATCTTTTTGTATCCAAATCCGGGTTTAAACTTCACCACAACAGTATCTCGGCTTGCCTGGTGTGTTCCTTGGTCTTCATGATGCTCTTTGCACTTGAAACAAACCCTGAGACTATCACAGAGCAGGTGCATTTATACGGAGACTTGATTACACACAGGTGGATTCTATTTATCATTACCAGTCATTTAGGACAACAATGGACCATTCAGAGAGCCTCACTGCACGCCCCACTTTTCAGTTTTTTATTTGTTAAAAAAGTTTAAAATATCCAATAAATTCCGTTCCACTTCACGATTGTGTCCCACTTGTTGATTTTTCACAAAAAAATTAGAATTTATATCTTTATGTTTGAAGCCTGAATGTGGCAAAAGGTTGAAAAGTTCAAGGAGCCAAATACTTTCACAAGGCACTGTATAAATTATGTTTCACCTTGGTCTCTAATCTGAGCGCTCCATTGACACGAAAAAAACCCTGACTTTACTTTCTCTACCTCCCTTTGGGAGATCGTGAGGAGCAGCGTGGATTAGTACCTGCGGTATTCACAACAGGACCTGGCGTGACGTAGGAGCGGTGTCAAATGATTGGAGTCACGTGACCGGAACACAGCCAGAGAGCACGGCCCAGGTGCCCGGATTACATGGATACCATGCAGCTGACAGCAACAGAGACGCAATAGACCGGGGTTGTGCTGGGCGAGCACAACCTGGCCAGGTGAGAGGCCAATCTCTCGTTATCCTTGTCACTATTAATCTTAAGAAAGACATAAATATATGTTGCTACCTGGGAATGCAAAACAGATAAGTGCACCACATACTAATCCTCAGCATCTCAGGCTTTCCCAATAATGTAACCAGAAGCTACATTGAAAGAGCCTAAAACAACCATACGTTCCTAAGAATGTAGGGTGAATATGTAGAATGCACAGAACAAGGTGATTACAAGAAAATGAATAACACATGTAACATCCTGTAAATATAATAAAAAACAAACTGCTTCCCACCTGGCGCTCCACACCATGAGCCGCCATTGCTTTTTCTATACTCACCCGTTTGTGGAGACGCTCTGCTTCCTCCTGATACGCAGCAAGCTGTTGTTTCCATTGTTTGACATTGGCAGTAGACTCCAGCAAGGCTGCTGTGAGCTTGGCATTGTTTCCTTTGAGTGTGGCCAGTTCTGCTTCCCAGTGCTTGTTAATGGCAGAACTGCTGTAATAACACAAAATAAAAGGACAAAAATTACAATGCGCTGGCTAAAGAAAACATACAGCCCTGCTTCATTACAGACACTATAAAGTTACATAGCTGAAAAAAAAAGAAGCAGTCTATGGACATCATTAAATCGTTAAAGGACACCTTTCATGTTGAACTGATCTGCGAACATAACGTTATAGAACAGAAGGAGCTAATCATACAGATACACAGATATATGGTTTTGTGGGAAAAGATCGTAATTAGAATTTTATTGACCCTGAATCTTTGTTTAGGAGTCCAGTGCTTGGTCCTATTCATTCAAGCCTTTGGTGTAAGAGCTGGAAGGCTCGTCAAAGGAATCTGTCAGCAGGTTTTTGCTACTTCATCTGAGATGTAGGCAAAGAGATTCTGAAACTAATGATTAGTGATAAGCGAAAAGTTTGGTATTTGGGTTCAATCAGTCTAACTGAATACTTTTTACTATTTGGATATTTGTCCGGATTAGTGAATGTTAAGTAAGTCAATGGGGAACTCGGATATCTGTCTGGAAGATTCCCTACACAAACATCCGAGTTCCCCATTGACTTGAATTATGTTCACTATTCAGGATGAATATCTGATATAGGCTGGGTCACACATAGAAATCCGTTTTGGAATGATTCCATGACAATCGTTTTTTGGGTGCTTTGACCTCCTACACCCGAACGTTTGACTTAGTCATTTGACCAGATTCCAAAAAAACGGATCCGTTTTTTAAGGCCCCAAAAGGATCGTTTTCATAGGCCATGTTAAAAAAAAAAAATGTTTTTTTTTTTTTTGAAAAATGGACCCCAAAAACGTTGCTAGCAACGTTTTTGGCTCAAAAACAGACATAGCAATGTTTTTAAGTGCAGAAAAAACGGACAGGGTGTTTATTACATCCAATCCGTTTTTCTATCAGTTTTTGGACTTAGAAAAAAAAAAATGCCAAAAATGAAGCCAAAAACGGACCAAGGGCTTATGTGTGACCCTAGCCTAATAGAAAGTATTCAGTTAGACTTATCTAAACCCAAATACCAACTATTGGTTCATCACTACTAACACTGGTACTGATGATCTGTGTCTGATCATGAGTCTCACCCTGAGCCTGCAGGATCCAGCAGAAACTTAGTTATGCCCCAGCCTATCTATTGATCTCTATGGAAAATGGATGCTTACCGCAGCCGCCGGGACCACAGGATATGCGTTTTTGCAGAGTGCACAGGAAAAGCTGTTTGCAGTGTTTTCCTGTGCGCTCTGCAATAGCACATATCCTGGAGATCTCTGTGGAGCCGGCGCTTGCGGTAAGTGTCCAGTTACCATAAGAGATCAATAGACAGGCGGCTCATAGCGTTACCTGCTAGTAACACTATGCACTACTCCGGCCAGAAACTACGTTTCTGCTGGATAAAGCAGGCTCAGGGTTAGATGCAAGTCTGACTTTAGCCTAACTTAAGGGCCTGTCACACACTACGATATTGTTAACGATATCGTTGGTACGTCACAACGTTTGGGGCGGTGCGTGTGACACGTAGATACGACCAATGATAAGTCGGCTGATCGTTGATCATAAGTTTATGAACTGGACCATAAATCAGTTGTTGGTCGTCCATTCAACCTGCAGCATTGGCGTGTGTGACACCTTGATAACGATGTCGTTTACGACTTCGCCTATTCAGAACTGAGGAATATAGGCATCCAAACGACTGCTAATATCGTCGCTTATCGTGGAGTCGATGCTGCGACGTTCACGATATCTGTACGTGTGAGACCTCACCAGCGATCATTGAATATCGTTCAGGTCAAGTCGGATCGCTGGATGGATCGCTGAGGCATTGAAGCGTGTAACGGGCACTTTAGATTACTGGCTTCAGCTGTTCTGTCACAATCAAAGCATTGCATTTTAAGCATTTAGCAGAGCTGGGAGTGCTGTCCTAGCCCATTCCAGGCTCTCAATAGAGATTGTCCATTGACAGTGATGTGTCAATCACAGCATGGGGCAAGTTAGACTAAGTAGTCCTGTAGTGGTAATCAATAGTGCTAAAATCTTTAGTTAACGTAAACAATAGCACACACTAATAACACAAGCACAGTTGCTTTTTGTCTTTAGATCCTTATAGCATGCTGTCCTCAGCTAACATAGCAAAACCTGCTGACAGATTCCAATTAATAGACCTGCCCACTGAACTCAACTCCTAAGAATAGATAAAACAGGGATGCAAATGAACAAACTAAGAATTATATAGAATATTTTCCAAAAACACTTTTTCAATCTGCTTAGCTACTTCTGCTTTTCACCATGTTCCAGATGGACTTTGACAGATTCTCTTTTAGAAGTATTATTAAAGTATGCAGAAAATCATATCTACTCATGGAGCTCAGGGGTGTCATGATGCCAATTAAGTAAAGTCAGAGAACTGGTGACATTCTCTACTTCATGAAATGTTCTGCTTCCATTATTTTATAGTAGAACATGTGGGGACAAGTAAAGAGAGCTCGGCTCAACTTCATTCCCGGGTTTAAAGTCATTCACTGCTCAAAATTTGCTAGAGTTATAATAATATTAATAATAGTCTTTATTTATATTGCCCCAGCATATTCTACAGTGCTTTACTTATCAGAGGCAGATGTTATAGAGTAAGAAAACCATGTCCCAGCTCACAAAAGCTTACAATCTATGAGGAGAGAAGGACGACACTGTTCATGTCGTGTTGGATATTGTGCCTCATATAAGAGGAAGTTATCATCAGAAAACAACTTAGGCTTGGCTTCACACTTGTGTTTGTGTCTGCATGCGTACGGCATGCAGACGCAAACACAGCCATATTAATGTGAACGCAGCGGAGAATCTCTGCATGCGTTCACATTAGTATGCAGCCCGCCAGCCATCAGCTGTCTCGGGGGCGGCCGGGAGGAGGAGATCAGCGGTGGAGACCTCCTCCTCCCAGCACAGCTGATCTCCCGCCGGTGTCAGTGAGGGAGATTTGAAGATACAGCTGATCTGACAGCTGTTTAAATCTCCCGCATCGACAAAGAATAGGGTGATATCGGTGCAGGAGATAAGAAACAACTGATCGCTGTTTCAAATCTCCTGCACCTACCTCACCTATTTGGTGTCAGTGTGGGAGATTTAAACAGCTGTCAGATCAGCTGTATCTTCAAATCTCCCGCGGTGACACCGGCGGGAGAGCAGCGGCAGCTCTAGCTGATCTCCCGGTGGCCACCGCTCATCACCGGCATGAGATCCACAGCATTCTCCTGCGCTGTCATAAGAGGAGACTGCGGATCCATTGAGATCCATGCATGGTTTGTGCGCTTGCTGATAAAACAACAGCCCACGAACGCACAAAAAATGCAACATGATGCGTTTGGAGGGCGGAGGAGGGCGCACAAATCGAGATATGAATGGCGGCCACGTGCCGCTGTCCTCCGGTGTGGCTCCCCGCTGTCCTCGCTGTTCCCCGGTGTGTCCAGGCTCCTGCAGTGTCCTCTGTGTCCCCCAGGTGCAGCCGCGCTGGAGCAGATGGGGTTAATCACAGCCTAACATGCTGTGTGCCCCTGCTCAACTCCGCCCAGCCTGACGTCACAGCAGCCCGGCCCGAGCTCTGATTGGCTCCCAGGAACCAGCGGGCGCGGCCAGATGATATTGTGACCTCTGATTGGCTCGTCATCTGGCTGTGCCTGCTGGTTCCTGGGAGCCAATCAGAGCTCGAGCCGGGCTGCTGTGACGTCAGGCTGGGCGGAGTTGAGCAGGGGCACACAGCATGTTAGGCTGTGATTAACCCCATCTGCTCCAGCGCGGCTGCACCTGGGGGACACAGAGGACACTGGAGGAGCCTGGACACACCGGAGGACAGCGAGGACAGCGGGGAGCAACACTGAAGGCCGGGGGAGCCGGTAAGAAGTGGATTGCGTTTGTGTGTGTTTGTGTGCATGTGTGTGTATGTGTGTTTGTATGTTTAAGGAAAATGGCGCCTGACAGCACCTCAACACCGCCCATACCCCCCCCCCCCCCCCCGGCTCCTCACCTTGCCGTACCGGCAAATATTTTTTACAAAAAAAGCACTGGTTCCGACTATTGTGGCTAATATACATGTGGATTTCCTGAACCAACTGAAAGTTAAGGCCACTTTACACACACAGATATCTGTGACCAACGTCTGAACAGATCTCTGGTTGCAGTGAAATCATGGACACATTGCTCCATTTTGTGGCTGTGTACAAAATGGAACAATGTGTCCATGATTTCACTGCAACCAGAGATCTGTTCAGAAGTTGGTCATAGATATCTGTGTGTGTAAAGTGGCCTTTAGAGTCTAAAAATTATATGTAAAAAAAATGTTTTTTTTAAATAATACATTGAAAACAAAAACCTGATTTAAACAATAGGAGATAAGAGGTGTGATAGTTCATGTAAAAAGACATAAATCCATGCAACACCTTTATTCCTAATCTGAATGTGTCAAAAGTCATCATCAAGTTGTATTCCCAGATTCTCCTGTCTCTTTGGAATTTGAAATAACTTTTCCATACTAGTATTTTCATATCCATTATGGTGTGATCAGGGCTACAAAATGATTGGTCACAGGTTGATCTGTTCTTTTTTCTTTAATTATGTGGTGATGAGAGTTCATCCTATTTCTAAATTTCTGTCCTGTCTCCCCTACATAGAGACCCCCACTCAAACATTTGGTACATATAAGTACACCACACTGGTTATGGTTCAGCTGAAGGCACCTTGGATCTTGTAGTCCTCATCAATATGATATGAAAATACTAGTGTTGAAAGGTCATTTCATATCCTAAAGAGACAGGAGAATCTGGGAAAACAAATTGATGATGACCTTTGACACATTTAGAGCAGAAATTACTATACGGTATAGCTCAGATCCGTCAAAAAATTGGATCTGTAAAACAGATCCGATTTGCTGTACTGCGCATGCTCAGAAGCAAGGTACAGCCCTATCTCTGGTAACTGATGACGGATCCGTGGAAAACACGGATCCATGGGCATCAGTGGCATCTGTTGGTAGAGACCCGTGCCTGTCCGTGTGAGCCTTGAAATTCAAGGATCACCATGGATGTGCAAAAAACATGATGTGAAGGGGCCTTAGAGCTGGGAAATAGCATGAAAAAATTACAATGAAATTGCGACAAAATTAGCAGCTTTTTATGCAAGAATAGTGGCATAAAAGCTTTCATGAATTGGGCACTACGTCTATGATTTTCTGCACATGCTTTCATGCATATTCTTTTTGGATTTATAATTGTTCCATGTTCAGAAGACGATTAATAACGTAAAGGGGAAGATTAATAGACATTTGTCACTCAATTTATGCTGCTAAATCATAGCAGAATGATCCTGACTGCACTGTGGCATTTCAGACAAAACACAGGTTAAAGAGTTGGTTGCAGGCCAGTGGAGTCGATTCCAACTCCTCAATTTCCCTGAATCCGACTCTGACTCCCTCATACATGGCTCATGTTTAAGTGATACATTTATTGTAATAATATATGTATTGATAATAATATTTATTCATTTATATAGCGCTATTAATTCATTAGCACTTTACATACATTTGCAACGGTGTCCCCGTTGAGGCTCACAATCTACTCTGTAATACACTGTGAACATAAAGTTTTAATCATTATTATGATACAATAATCAAGCTATTTAAATAGATATTTATATAGACCAAAATAATTCATAATAATAATATTCAGCACATCCCTGGCCGGTTGGAGACTGAACGGAGAAATGGCCCCAGGCCAGCTACTCCCGCTTCGCTCCACATGATTGACAGGTGTCTCCCTGTGTACACTTGAGAAACCTGTCAATCAACTAGAGCAGCATTACCATCTTCTCCTATAATCCCTAGCCGGCTTTTCAAACTATCTTTTCTCGGAAAGGCAACAGCATTTCATGGACATCAACCCCAGCTGCAATGGTGCAGTCAGGTTCTTGATTTATGTTGCCAGTGGTTTGGGCAGCGTGAATCGATTGAGAGATTCCCTTTGATAAAGTGACAAAATTAATTATAATTCATGCAGTATAAATAAACGTGAATATGCATATGGTATCACCACGTCCAATACTACCACTATTCAATGTTCTAATATATGATATCAGGTAATATGTATGGTAATACAACTTGGCCACACATATATAAGCAGTTACTGTCACAAACTCAAACTCCGTTGTAACAATATTAGCATTTATAAATCTAAATCGTTATCAAAAGCCACATTTACATTTAGGACAGTTAATGTTATGCACAGAACTGACATGAAGGACAAAGGTGTGGTCTTCATTTGTGGCTGGAGTTTACTAGTTATATTACCAATTATACTACAGTATGCTGCTGGCAACAAGAGACAAGAAAGATTAGCCTTATCCAGGCCTAGTCTGGGTAGGTGGCAGTCAGAAGTGACAAAAGCAAAGCAGCCCTTGCAGAGGCTCTACTTTTATATTTGTTTCGGCACTTACCGGACATTGCTTTATTACCCGAATGCCTCCAGTGTTGTCATTTTTATGTAATGGTCCCTTTACACGCGGCCACAGGAAGGTAGGAACAGGCAGGCATCGGACACAATTGCCTGTTGCCTTGAAAAGACCACGATGTGGCGGCGTGTAAATCAGGACTTTCCTTCCTGTGTCTTCCCTGAAGGAAGGAAAGTCCTGAATTACACGCCGCCACATCGTGGTCTTTTCAAGGCAACAGGCACAATTGTGTCCGATGCCTGCCTGTTCCTACCTTCCTGTGGCCGCGTGTAAAGGGACCATTACATTTGTCTCATTGTGGTATTACAGTAAGGCTGTGTTCACACCTACGGTGCGTCCAGAACAGGCTCAAACGGGTGCATCTGCATGAGGTCCTGCATGTGGAAACGCATTCCACCGCAGCTGCCGGTTGTTTGATACAGAGTTCGGGAGAAAGGGAGAAGGGAAGATGTAGGGAGAGAGACTGAGACTAGCCAGAATGCTGTAAATGCATAGGGAGGGGCAGAAAATAAATATTGAGCATGCTCAGTGTGGAACAACGGCTCTGATTGGACGGATCTGCCCTTTTCTGGATCCGTACACCAATGAAATGCATTATATTTGTGACTCTTGGATGCAGAACATTTTACTGTATAGAGATTCAGTCTCATATATATAAAAAAAAAAGTACATTGCACTGTATACAACATGTGAACGTCTATTGGACAGAGTGACATTTCAAGCATCCGCTATATCATCCACTAAATCCCTACATGTTTGTGATTGTTACATAGTGTCTCTTTAAGAATTATCGTTCAGCCTAGTAGGAAACACGAGCTCGTGGTCTCCCTCAGGAGAGGGTTCGCCATCAGTTCTATAAATTACTTTTGATCTCTGCAGTTAGTGTTCAGCCTTAATCATTCATAAACCTGCAAACAGTTCAAAGCCGATCACCCATTTCACACAAAGCGATAGGGACAGGTTTATTTAACTAAGGAGACAGCAGTCTTCAAATGCGGAAAAATCACTTCATTAGATGCAATTTACAAACAAAGTAGAAAGAAAAGGTAAATCAGAGAAACCCTTCATGGGTCTATACAGCTCAGTATATACAGATACAATATGTGCTGTGTAGTATCTGACGTTTAGGAGGAGCAGTTGGATCCTATGAGGAACATATTTAAGGAGGACCCCGCTAATACATTCATCATCAATCCCCAGATAGGTAATACGTGGATTACTTCTGTGGATCTAACCTTTGTGAACTCCAAAGATCTTGAGAACAGGGTCCCAAGACAGACTGAGTAAATGTATTAGGGGTTTACACATATTGCAATGTTGTGCATTCTATAGGATGACGTAGCTCTTGGTATCACAGTGGTTGCCCACTTAGGGATGATAGACACCATTTAATCATTTTACTCACAGAAAGCCAATGAGCTTGATTGTTGCAAAGACTCCCAAGAGGTAATGTATTTGATAACTACAGGTTCTAAGAAGAGGAAACAGCTTACCTTTATGAGAGGTAAAACCTCAACAATGGGCAGATGTAGGGATAACAGCCATGCAGGGGTGTGACTATAGTGAGTACAGGGTTGCAGTTGCACTCTGGCCCAGAAGCTTTGAGGAGCAGAAAAGGTCTTCTTGACCGATAGCAGAAGACCAATTCTATTAAAGATTCATGATAGTGGGGACCACAAGCTCTAAGTTAAGCCACCTATACACATTAGATTAATGTCGGCAGCATTCACGGATATAGAGGGGTTCAGCCAACAGTCAAATATGTGTCTTATCGGAGCACCAGCCAAATGACTGTCACCGGAGATGTTGATCGAGCATGTTTGATTTTGGGCTGCAGATCACTTTGTTCTCCTGGAGATAAACCACCGGCAGAGACGTCTGTCAGCTGCTTTCTCGTAGAGAACACAGGAGCACTCGGCCAAACGAGATGGCTGTGAACTGAGCAATCGGTGAAAACAGCATTCACCTGACAGCCATCTAATGTGTATGGGGGGCTTTATGCTACAGCCACTGTGGTCTGGGTATATCACCCGTGTTACATGGTGCCTTTCTGTGAACAACTAAATATAGATGACACATGAATATTGTATTACCTATGCAAACGATTAAAAGTAAAGCTAATCAACTTACAGGTAAATTAACCATTATTGTTCTGGTATATGAGGTAATTAAAACACCAATGAAAAGAAAACCACTGAATAGAATTAGGGTTCTCTTAAAATAAAACACAATCGCATCCCAGTCATTCCTATTTCACATACTCACAGCTCTCCTGATTAATTTAATGGCGTACATCAATGCTATTTCACGCTGTTAGACCATAAACCCAGCTGAAGGAGCTTCTCTCCATGTTGGAAATTATCATTAGAATTAATGTGAGTCATTAAAGAAGTACCTTCTCTATCTGTGCGTCGGATCAGAATTCACTGCCAAAGGCTATGAAAGCAGTTTTATTTTCTGCAAAGTAGGTCAGTTATGAAAAATAAATCCCATTAGTTTCACCATATGGAGTATTATTTGGCATCGAAGATAAGCATACAATTATTTCAGCTCACCAAAAAAAAAAAATGCAGAGCATGAGATTATGTGGGAAATGGCTTCCTACCAGTATATACGGCATTATTCTATGGAAGAGACACAGACATTCTCTGAGGATCTGAAGAGCAATCTCCTAACAGATCTGAAATCAGGACTGATAAGAAGGTGATCTGTTCATTATCGGAATAGTTCATCAAGTGAAGATGTTTTATTAAAGTTGCTTCAAGCTCTTTAGTCACTAACAAGCAGTAGTGCTGATATAGGGAGTGAGGAGTAACCCTTAGGTCCTAGGGGGCCCTATGGCATATAGAGACGCAACTATGCATACAAAGTATTACATGGTAGGTGGGGCAGGGCTGTTGAAGTCGGAGTCGGTGTCCATTTTGGATGGAGTTGGATTAAGGGAAATTAAGGAATCGGAGACGGATGTTTGGCTTAATGACTTCACCGCCATGGTTGTGGAGTCGGAATCGGTGTCCATTTTGGTGGAGTCGGATGTTTGGTTGACTGACTCCACAACACTGGATGACCTATTACAGATTCTCTATTCCTGACCAGTACCCTTAAAACGTCTCCATGTCACTTTATATGTAGATCACATGACTAACTACTGTTTAACCAGATATGCACATGACACTTTTAGGGTACCTTTACAACTTTTGGCGGCGATCGGAGGCAACCTAACGTGTGCATGCACATTTTTCATGGTTGCCTCCGAACGCCAAAGGTGCTTTTAGACACCACAATTTCGCCCTCATCCTAAGGCGATGTGTTGCCCTGGAAGTTGCCACACCAACAGCAGAATCAATCTGGTGGAGTTCCATCGCCGCTTCACACGTCGCAATCCCCAAAGGAATGTGGGCGTACATGGTTGGAACTGCAAGAACATAGGGCGTGACAGACTGGTGTATTCCGCGCCCCAAACACGCTGATTAGACAATGCAATAGCGTTATGATTGGCCAGCCTGCGCAGGAAGGTTGGCTAATACATGACGCCATTGCCATTGTGTAGTGTGAATGGACAGCTGTTCAAATATGGCGCCCTGTGAAGGGATAGCCAATGGAAACACAGTAGCCACCGCCAATCATCGCTGACGGGGCGTGGTCTCCAGCACGCTGTGGCACGCCTCCGGGAAATCAGTAGGCGACGCAGATTCCATCCCTATCGCCCCTTCACACGCCAAAAGCCGTGAATTTTCCCATGATGATTGCCTCTGGTTTTGGAGCAGTGCTGTGAAATCGGAACCAGGCGCAACCTTTTTGATCGCCGCCAGATTCCCCAATTACACGCCGCAATTTCAAGGCAATTTCACCTGAAATCTCGCATTATTTCCAAACGCGAGAAAAGACACTTTCAACAAAGTCTTTTTTCAAGTTAGGAAACAGCGCGGTAGCACCACGTTTATGCTGCCAAAGTCTACGTTTTAACGGCGACTCCCCTGAGCATGGCAGAAACGGTAATGTGACCCTAGCCTATGGCTTTTTTTTGTCAGCTCCTTTGTGGTAGCAAAGCTCAGTGCTTTATTACTCAATTCCTGTCTAGTCAAGGGTGCAAATATTTACTGTAAATCAAATGCCACAACTTTTTAGATATTGTTTGCTATTTAAGGGATCATTCAGATTTCAGGTTTTCACCTACAAGCTTTCTCCATGTTTTTCAGAGATAGAACTCATACCTATTATAGTGTATAGGGCTATTCACATGTCCATGTAATTTTGCAGATTTAATGATCAGCACCAAAATGAAGAGATATGTCCAATTTTTCATCCAGGTCACATATTAAACTCAACAATGCTAATCTATGAGTGAAAAGTTGTACTTCACTCAGAAGTTATCAGTATGCTGCCCAGCTTTCATTTTTGTCTCATAGGATAAGCTTGAGAAGTGTCTTGTATGCAAAAAAAACAAACCCTCAAAGCAAAAAAAAAAAACTGTTACAGAAAAAGACTTGGGTGTATGGGTGGACGGCAAACATACTTTTAGTGGCCAGTGTCAGGCAGCTGCTGCAAAGGCAAATAAAATAATGGGATGTATTAAAAGTTCAAAGAGGCATAGATACTCATTAGGGTGGACGCTGCGTTTTTGATGCATGACAGTGATGCGAGTGCAGTGCTAGTTTGGTGCTAGTGTGGTGCGAGTGTGGTGCGTGTGGTGAATGTGCCTGGCTGTATGTAAGTGTATGTGGTGCGAGTGTGAGGTGTGAGTGCGTGTGTGCTGTTTTTTTCTCTGCTGTCCATGGTCTTGATGGACCACGGAACAGCATTCCTGCTATCCCCATACAGTTACAATAATGTTTCATTGCTGTGACAGCAGCAGTGAAGCAGTATTGTATGTATAATTTATTATTTATTGCAAAGTTACACTTATCAGCTTAATTTTACATGTTTTTACAATGTCGGCTGTTCAGGAGTTCATTCAGCACTGTGCTACCGAGGGGGTTTTAAACCGGTGATTAAGGGGTTAATCAGACGTTGGTGTCATGACACCATCTGTCCAGGGGTTGTCCTCCCCCCCTGGATACATGGTGACATGACATCATGTGTCTGAATGGGTTAATTATTCTGTAAACCAACTTTAAGTTTATGTCGGGACAGAAAGAGCTGGGATTTATGAATGAAGCCAGGGCTTCAGCACCATGGACAGCCTCTCACAAATCACGGCTCTTTCTGTCCCGACATAAACTTAAAGTACAGAATAATTAACCCATTCAGACACATGAATAATAAATTATACATACAATAATGCTTCACTGCTGCTGTCACAGCAATAAAACATTATTGTAACTGTATGGGGACTGCGGGGGCCAGTGATTTTGACAGCACACGGCTGCGATTATCGCACCTTGTGCTGTATGGGTGCGAGTTTGACTCGCACCCATATACTTATAATGGGCTCTCGCGCGAGGGAATTGCGTGCAATCGCAGCATGCTGCGATTGCACTCGCATTGCCCTCGCAAAGCGAGAGTAATGCGTGAAACTCGCATTGGTGTGACCTGTATCATTGAAAGATACAGGTCCGAGTTGAATGCGAGTTTTTCTCGCTTTAAACTCGTGCGAGTAAAACGCCAGTGTGCCTCCACCCTAAGAACATAGTTTTACCTCTATACAAGTCACTAGTGCGACCACACTTAGAATACTGTGTACAATTCTGGTCTCCGGTGTATAAGAAAGACATAGCTGAACTAGAGCGGGTGCAGAGAAGAGCGACAAAAGTCATTAGAGGACTAAGGGGTCTGCAATACCAAGACAGGTTATTAAACTTGGGGTTATTTAGCTTGGAAAAACGAAGGCTTAGGGGTGATCTTATAATAATGTATAAATATATGAGGAGACAGTACAGAAACCTTTGTAATGATCTCTTTACTCTTAGGCCTGAGACGGGGACAAGGGGGCATCGTCTACGTCTGGAGGGAAGAAGGTTTAATCATAATCACAGATGTGGATTCTTTACTGTAAGAGCAGTGAGACTATGGAACTCTCTGCCACATGATGTTGTAATGAGTGAGTCACTACTAACATTTAAGAAGGGCCTGGATGCCTTATTGAAAAATATAATATTATTGGTTGTACATAGTAAATTCTGTGATAGGGCGTTGATCCGGGGAACTAGTCTGATCGCCGTATGAAGTCAGGAAGGAACTTTTTCTCTGTCATGGAGTTTCGTGTCTACCCCCGTTTTTTTTTTGCCTTTCTCTGGATCAACATGTTAGGCTATGGGTTGAACTAGATGGACTTAAAGTCTTCCTTCAACCTTAAAAACTATGAAACTATGAAATGATAAAGCTGATGGTAACAGATGACCAAAGTGATAAAAATCTGATCCAAAACAATGATGAAAATAGGTTAGTTTTTCTTGGTATATCTGAATGAGGACAAACTTTATGAACCAGTTAATCTATTATTAGATAACGTGTCCACAGAGCCTAGTTAATCTGACTGCCCAGGACCCTATATCAGGCACATCATTATTTGCACTGGTACTCTTCTTGGATACAGAATGCTACTAAATCTGGTAGTCTGCCCCACCCCATTTCCTGATAATACTTGACTAATTTGGGGATCTCCTAATCTTGCTATGAAATGTTCCCCAATTGCTGTGTGTTGTAGAGGTCACCATAGAGTGCAAACTGTGTCACCTACCCATAAGATGGCTGATCACTTGGGGTCTCAGTGCCTGGATCTCTACCAATCCTTAGAAAAGGGCCACGTCTTAATAGAGCTATCGTCTTCATTCATTGTCTATGGTAGATAGCAACTGCTATAGTCTGCAGGGTTTGCGTAGACTTATGGCTCCGCAATAACTGTAAAGCCATAGGTTGCATCAAGTTATCGTTAGGTTTTTTCATGTGTAATTTTTTTGTTGTTGCTTATAGAAAGAGAGTACTTTTGACTATTATAAAATGATAGTAAGGGGGTGTGAATATTGGAGCGCAGCTATCTTTAATGTTTCTATGGAGACAAGATCATTTTCGCTTTACAAAGCTACCAGATATCCTAATATATGCATGTACTATACAAAAGGATCCCTCATGACTTGTACTGTGTGTGAATATTACTACTGCTTCTCAACCTGGACATGATATAGAAAGTGAATGGTAGCATACCATTATACTAGGAAGCCAACATCTTGCCCCAGTTCATTGCGGTTCGTGAGGTGCTGCAGACTTTCCCATATGAGCAATGAAACATTTAAAGATTTTATTAGTACGTTATCATTTCTATCACACAGATACATGACAGATAAAGGAAAACTATAGCCAAATCATACTGATATTGATTGGAGATATAGAAAGCATATTTAGGCTTGGACCCCATAGTAAGCCGGCCAGTAGCCAAGCCCGCCTGTGACCACAACTGAGCGCATACGTTTCCAAACATTGAGGTGTTACCTGCAAATTTATGAGCATTTTCACCTCTGCCGGTAGATACCCAGGTGAGCGCAGGAACACAGCTGTAAAAAGGACCTGTCATCAAATCAAAATGACCACGCTCACTTTATTCCTGCCGCTCAACTGATTATTTCGATTTTTGTTTTATTAAAATTTGCTATATGATTCCAAAAGTAAAAATAAAACTAAGTAAAAAGGTCAATTTCTCTGAAACTGTATGGTGAACTTAAAAAAATAACTTGAGGAATTAGAGCAAGAACTTATTTCTTTTGACTTGGGGATAGATCATAGTGGTTAGTTCAGTAGACTATTCTCCTGACTGTCCCTCACACATGAGTTTACCCAAGTGAAAATGTATTTTCCACATGGAGAGAGGAGACATCTCTGGCAGCAACATTTCACCTGAAAACTATGAAGGAAGCGACAATTGAAACTCCAAATGCCGAATCCGTCTCTTCCCGAAGATCGATAATCAGGAGAATGAGGAGGTTCCTAGTAACGTCAGATAGTCGTCTGCTTCCGGCAGAATCAGTGGGTTCAGCCATCTTTAATCTAATGTATATAGGGCCTTTAATGATGACTAATGCAGCTGAAATGTTAAGGTACCTTTACACGCCGCTACAGCAGGGTGGAAACAACCGGGTGTTTCACGTGCACGAGCACGTACCAACGGTTACAAACGGTACCCGATACCGCCTTTACACGCCTCTACAAGGTGCTCTACAGAAGGTTTAATCTATCTCTGGATGCACCGCCGGGTGCCTCAAGTTACCTTCTGCAGAGCACCTTACCTCATTTACACGCCGCTACAGAAGGTGATATGGGAGGACCTGGTGCAGCAGGGACAACACATAGGCGTGCCAGAATTGTGGATTACGAGACGCTCTTACGATGATTGGACAATGCAATAGCATCATGATTGGCCAGCCAGCGCAGGAAGGCTGGCTAATACATGACGCTATTGCAAATGTGTAGTGTGACTGGTCAGCTCTTTAAATATGCCGCCCTCTCATAAACCCGGTTGTTTCCACCCTGCTGTAGCGGCGTGTAAAGGTACCTTTATGGTTAGAGTCGGGATGCAACATCACAATGTATTACTTAAAGTGAACCTGTGAGGTCCCCTAAGCACCCAGCACCAGGAGCACTTCTGTGCCCATGTCTCTAATCTCTTCCTGACAGTCCCTTCTTGTAATAACATACCGTATATACTCGTGTATAAGCCGACCCATGTATAAGCCAACCCCCCACTTTTGCCCCCAAAAACTGGGAAAACCTATTGACTCGCGTATAAGCCTAGGGTGGACAATGCAGCAGCTACCGATACTGAAAAATTTTCAAAAATGAAAATAGATACGAATAAAATTTTGAACTTTTATTTCAAACAGAAACAGTAAGGCTGCGTTCACACATTGCGTATTTTGCCGCGTTTTTTTACGCGCGGTTTTCAAAATACGCAATGTGCCTTTTGTCTGCCTGCAAAGTGAATGGGATATGTCAATTGTTTACGCAGCTACTACTGCGTATTCTCCCAGAGGGGAGGAAGAATCCTGCTTCCTCCTCCCCTCTGTGACAGCTGTGGCCGCCCATTAGACTTCACAGTGTTAATACACACTGTGAAGTCTAAATTAAACAAAAGCAAGTGTGTGAAAAATAAAAAAGAATGAATACATCACCTGTCCGACGCCTTCTCCCGGTGTCTGGTGCCTTCTGCCGCTCTCCGGTGTCCGATTCTAAGTCAGATCTCTTCTGACAAGACCTGTGGTGACGTCAGAGGGGGGGGGCGTTCCCGGGCACTCGCGGTCATGTGATACCACATGACCGCGAGCAGCCAATCAGCGATGGGACCGCCCCGGGAACGCCCCCCTCTGACATCACCACAGGTCCTGTGAGAACAGACATCTCACTTAGAATCGGACACCGGAGAGCGGCAGAAGGCACCAGACACCGGGAGAAGGCGTCGGAAGGTGATGTATTCATTCTTTTTTATTTTTCACACACTTGCTTTTGTTTAATTTAGATTTCACAGTGTGTATTAACACTGTGAAGTCTAATGGGGCGGTCACACATGTCACAGAGGGGAGGAGGAAGCTGGATTCTTCCTCCCCTCTGTGACATCACTGCGCTTTCTGGGGGAAAGAAAGCGCAGTGTGTGAAAGCCCCTGCGTATTTTGCGCGGCCGAAAAACGCGGCAAAAAGCGCAGCAAAATACGCAAATGTGTGAACGTAGCCTAAAACTGCTTTATTATGGTATTACTGTACTTTCCCTGACAACCCAGCTTTCCCCTGCTCTACTCCTTTTTTCCCCTCACTATTCTTTTCCCTGCTCTTTAATGCTAACTAAAAATACTGTACTGTATCACAATGGCTCCTCACCTCCTTCCTTAGGGCCAGGCACTGTAATTAAAGTCCCTTGCGGCCACACCTTGTTTTAGGTCAATGTCTGGCCGTAGGGACTTTTTTTTGTGTTTGCAGACATGGGCACAGGTGGACAGCGCCTATTGCAGGGCGGAGGGACACTGTCCTCCCCATCACTATAGCATGGTGGAGGGATACATTCCCCCCCATTGCTATAGGAGGGCGGAGGGATACAGGCCCATTAGTACAGCATAGCCCTGCAGATGGAGCGATCATTAGGTGGAGGGATCCGGGGCCTCTGTGCCTCTGATGCCACACAAGAGCGATCTGACCGGGAGGCAGGAGGATGGACGGGATCGGGGCCGCAGGCTACTACACCGGAGGAGGATGGAGGTAAGGTGGAGGGATCCGGGCTGCAGCGGGGAAGATCTGGGCAGGCGGGGGGGTCAGAGGCACAAAAGGACCCTGGTGGTCTGAGGATGGATGGATCCGGACTGCAGCAGGGGAGATCTGGGCGGGCAGGGGGGTCAGAGGCACAAAAGGTCCCTGGTGGTCTGAGGATGGAGCGATCCGGACTGCAGCAGGGGAGATCTGGGCGGGCGGGGGGGGGTCAGAGGCACAAGCAGGACCCTGGTGGTCTGAGGATGGAGGGATCCGAGCAGGGTGACCGCACTACACAGCACAGCCACACACCGAGGAGCAGGAGGATGGAGAAAACCGGCAGGGGCACAAGGGAAGAAGGGGGAGGGTTTGAGGAGGGTGCGGAGCCATTTAAAGCAAGCACATAAGTGCTTGTTAGTTAGTGACTCGTGTATAAGCCGAGGGGGGGACTTTTCAGCACATTTTTTGTGCTGAAAAACTCGGCTTATACGCGAGTATATATGGTATATAAACAGATCTTTAGAAAAACTATTTATGAGATGCTAATTACGGCTTTGACTTGTTGAGGGGGCATTAGTTCCCCGACTAATTAGCCTACTTTGCACGTTACCACATCCCTGTGGGCGTGTTAACGTGGTTTCCATAGTTGCGTGCATGTGTGCAGCTTTGTATCTTTCAGCATTGAGCTTCTCTGACACTGTATGTGTCCTGACTTCAGAGAGGCTCACTACGCATGATCAGACGTCGTCTGCACTTCCGGTCATGTTCACCACTCTGAAGCCAGGTGTACGCATGCCAGCTTCAGAGAGGCATAGTTTGCATGAATGGAAGAGAGGACAACTTCCAATCATGCGCAGGGAGCTTCTCTGAAGCCAGGACACACACACCCGGGGTCAGAGACGCTCAATGCTGTTTGGTACAGAGCTGCATGCATGTGCAGCTTTGTATAGCGCTGCCAATGCCGTTGGTTGTGCAAAGCACGTTATCAGACCCACAGGGACATGATAACAAGCAAAGTGGACCGACTAATCAGGGAACTAACGCCCCCTTGACTAGTTAAAGTCTTAATTAGCATATCATAAACGATCTTTAGAAATACTTTTTCTAAAGATCTGTATATGTATGCTACTACAGGAAGGACTGTTAGGCAGCGATTAGAGATATGAGCACAGAACTGTTCATGGTTCTGGGTGCACTGGGGACTGGACAGGTTCCCTTTAAGTATTTGAGACTTGGGGCAAATGAAGAACTGTGTAACTATTCCTACTCCTCAAATGTGTGGTGTGTGCCCATGTGAATGGAGCAGTAGTGTGTACATGACCACTGCTCTGCTCCATTCACTGATATAGGTGCATAAACCTAAGACAAAAATTATATGAAAAATACCCTGCTTTAAATAAATAAGTAAAAAGAAAATGCATATAAATAGCATAGGGTACTTAGTTAACAAGTTTTTATCAAAAAAGTGTAAAGCCATCCCACTGTGATAAGGTGCTTAGTCAGACACAACACATATTAAAAAGCTCCATCGACCAATGGAAGTCAATGGTAGTATTGTAATTTTTTTCATATAGGTGGATGTCCAGGTGGGCTAGAGTAAATGCACTATGTGAATGGTTACTTAGAGAGGGAATGTATAAGTTGTATCTGCCAGAAGAAGATGACAATGTCACATGTTGAACCCAACCAGTTTATCTACTGACACTTTATCAGAGACAAAAATTCCATTTCCTACACAGCATGCCATGTCCATACTGGGAAATGTTAGTTATCGGAAAGCTTTCCAGTAACCTTCACAAAAGACATGTCTAAATTAAGAACTGTCATACTTATCACCTACATTCATGATTACAGAAATATTCTCCTTGTGAAACAGATTCTCCTAATGGCTTTCCTCACTGGTTATGGAATTTTTTACCTCTCCTTTGCCAATTTTCTATTTTCATCAATTATTATTCTACTTTTCATTGTAATAGATAAACATGTAGTTGCTTCGTCAGTAAGTCTAAAAACACTATCTAATGCACTAAGGTAATAGAAACAGTAGAGTTGAGTGAAAAGATTTGCAAGACCCTAGCCCAGTAGCCATGTGAGTGGTCATGGCCAGCGGACCAGAGCACAGCGAACCTCCGTCTACTTGTACTTTCCCCAGTGCCTCTTCTAATTACTAGACTGCCATAACATCATTCAGAACACAACCCAAAGATGTTGTGACGGCCTAACAATCGGTAGCGGTGCTGGGGATGATGAACAAGGTGTAAGGATCTGGTCAGGCAACCATAGATTGCCGAAGTGGCCAATGCTTAAGTACTAAAAATCCACACTTGGCCTTGTGTATCTGTTATGTGACAGGTATGTTATGCAATATTTCATTCTATGTCTATTGATGGACCATCCACGAAAAAAAAGTTGAGAACTTTGTCTCCATTGCCACCTTTATCCATGCACTTTCCTATCTCCAAAAAAAATCAACTTTTAAAGTGTAGATAACAACACTTTGTAATATATCTTATTAGGGAAAGATGGCTCCCGATCCCCTTATCAGGCCCTTTTCATCCCCTGCACTGATCTCTCTCTCAAATACTATTCAAATCTGTCTACTAATCAATCCAATTACAACGTCTGCCTAGAAAAACCCCGTAAAGAGGGGAAGGGGGGAAGAAGAAGCTGGAGGGTAATAAGCAGCAACCAGGCACAAGGAGAAACTGCTGAGGCTTCTAGTACATTTGGAACAGCTGCTGAAAGTTCAGGATACAATTCATTTAATGCCCAGAAGTATTATTATTCCTCATATACATACGCCTGACAGATGCTTATTTTCACAAGTCACCTGAGAGCATAGTTAAACTTTTTTCATCACTGACATAAAAAAGAAGTCTATATATAGTTTCCACCAGGTTTATGTTGTTTTTGCAAAATACATTTATTTTCTGATGTGTCCACCTATCCTAGACTTCAGATAAGGACTTGAATTCCTCAATATCACAACCCATTTACCTTGACAGCTACAATACACATCACAACTAGTGGGTGATACACAATGACATCTTGTGACAGAGTATCATCACCAAATCATGACTTTTACGGTAAGAAGGAAACACCTGTATTATGTAATTCCTTATGATAAACATTCTTAAATCCAGTCCCTGATGGTCCAGAAGCTCTGATAAACTCAAATGTATGAAAAAAAATGTCAATTTCTTCTAAAAGCTGTTTTCATTGAGTTGTATACCAATGAGTTAAAGAAGTTAGTAGGGCTTTGTTCACACTCCTGTCAAAGGCTGATGCAACACTTTTTTTCAAAGTGATAGACATCACAATGGAACTGACCCTATAATGAGTCAGTGAGCTACATAGGGCATCATTAGTATCTTTGATACATTGGTGGCTTCCTGAGAGTCATGCTTTTCACTTTATGCTTGTCACTAGAACTATATATAATGGACAGAGTAAATGTAGGTGAGAGCTCTATGAATCTATCTTCTATGAATGACCAGTATATCTGTTTTTCAAAATAATATTAATTTGCAATCATTCATTCAACTTCAATTTTTATGACCTGATTATGAAATGAATATGGTTAGGAAAAAAATAAAGTCATTATCATGCCTGTGACTGTAGGAAAGCATGGATAGAGTATAGTTTAACTGTTCCTCAAGCTAGGGGTCCTTAGGCTGGAAACACACTATTCGTGTGATATACGAGTCACTCGGACAAGTGTCGGATCATTAACCCTGAACGACCTCTTCCTGTCAGGACGGGAGTGTGGAGTTGCTGACAGGGAGAGGTCGTTCAGGGTTAATGACAGGTAATGACTCATAAATCACACGGACAGTGTGTTTCCAGCCTTAGGGTGATCCTTGTCCGCAAAATTACCCCTAAAGATGGGGACACCTGGGTCTTGTATCTAGCTATACTGCTAGCTATAATTCACCTTTTTGTCTCTCTTCCGCGCCCCACCCCCCAAGGGAGTGAAGGGGCAGGAGTGCAAAGAGAACACAGAGACAGAACAGGGAAGTATATAGGTAGCAAAGGAGTCCAGATCATGACCAGTAGTAAAAACTTTGCAGCTGCAAAAGTAGCGAACACTTCTGAACTTCAGAGACGAGCTTCTAACTCCTAAACCACGGTCAGTATAAAGATTTCATATCCAGCAAGAAGTGAGGCCAGTGGTGGGTAAATATAGTGGAAGAGCGTAATAATAAGAAGCTGCACCTGAGATTCAAGGTTAAGAAAAATCTCAGCCAGCAGGAAAGGCGTCCTTGATCCCTTTAGCATAGATTGAAAGTAAATACCCAAGATGGGCTCCACAGAAGACCTGTGATAGATAGAATAAACGTTGAGACCTCCTCATCCCCCAGAGTGTGACATCAGTATGCGAAACACTAATGGCAGTCATCGGCGCTCCTAGGTAGCAAAATAAAACACTTGTACATGAATCAGACAACAATACAAGTACAAGAAGTAAAGTTAAAACTTTATCTTAGTTAGTTATTAAGAACAAACATGTTGCTTCATAGGCATTAAAAGACTGAAAAGCTGAAGAATGTAGCAAACAAGCCTAGACATCTGCTGAAGCGTTGGAGGTGTTAATAGAAGTAAAGTGTATGTAATAACACAGGCTTGTCTATCACATACCTAAGTAGGGGACCATAAACTAAAGGCTACGTTACACATACCGATCTTCCAGCGATCCCACCAACGATCCGACCTGGCCAGAATCGCTGGAACGTCGCTATGTGATCGCTGGAAAGATGCCAGAGAGGCAGACTTAACAGCGTTCACCCAGCGATGCGCCAACACCCGACAGTCGTTGGAATCGTTCAGGTTCTCGGGCGCAGACTGGGGATCGCTGGTCGCTGCCCCTGTCACACACAGCGATGCAGCCTGGCCAGCGGGAGGTGGCCGATCAAAAAATGGTTCAGGCCGTTCATTAACAATTAGCGATCTCCCAGCGGGGGGGCGATCGCTGGTGCGTGTCACACTCAGCGATATCGTTGGCGAGGTCGCCGCAGTCCTGCGCCCGAGAACGTTAACGATATAGCTACGTGTAACAGGGCCTTAAGAGTAATCTGTTTGTTCTAAAGTGATTACATCAAATGATCAATCGCAGAAACTCCATCTGTGGCCTAATTCCGATTTCCAATTTTTGCATATGAACACTATCGGTGGTTTTCACGAATAGCACTTGCACTTGTGACAGTACATGCGGCAATTCACATGTCCTTGATTTTTCGTCTATCGGGAAGTCTGCAGAAAATCGTAGAAACATGTCTGATTTGGATCCAAGAGCCAGAAAATTAACAATACAACTCTATGGGAGTGAAAATGGACTGTGTTAATGGAAAAGGTGGAGAATCTTTTTTTTACTCCAGTTACTAGAAAACTGATGACACTCACTGCACTCTGATAAACTCTGAGAAGAAAAATTGTTCCGTTTTTCTCATACAGAGAAGAAAGTGAATGATTGGATGGGGCCCCAGGGTATGTGCGCATTAAATATTTGCTGCAGATTTTTCTGTTGCAAAAAACAGAGCATTGACAGGGAAAAGACTGCGTAAAATACATGCTTTTTTTGCTGCATTTTTACGTGTTTTTGACACATTTTTACTTCACTTGAGTGAAAAATGCTAAAAGAATTGAAATGCTGCAGATTTAAACAAAAACTCAAACGGTTCAAATTTGCAAGGAAAAAAATAAGCATCATCTGTATGAAAATTCAGAAATCTCACTTTACTGCATGCACACAATGCAGCGTTATGAACGCAGGGTGTTTATGCTGTGTCCCTAACACTGCACTATACATTGCAGGCACAGTGGATGGATTTACAGCAATGCCGTGCCCACTATGCTTTTTACGAACTTGGCGGGTGAATGCAAGGAAAAGCTGCCCTGCCCCAAATGCAGATCGTGGGCACAAGGTGGCTGTGTTCACCCATAAAGACTGCTTGCTTCCTTCAGATCCGGAGACACTGCGTCCTGGATGCAGTGTCTCTGGATTCCCCGCACATACACTTAAACGCTTTGCTTTTGCCATGGCACAAATGTGTACTGTATGTGTGCATGTCAGCGTATACATATGCATGTCTGTGTACTGCATGTGTGCATGTCTGTGTACTGCATGTGTTCGCCAGCCAAGGTAAAACCAGGCAGCTGGGGGCTGTGATTCTCAGCATTGTAAGGGCTAAGCATCCTGGGCCCCCCATGCTGAAAACGGCAGCCTGCAGCCGCCCCTGGAAATGGCATTCTTTGAAGCACCATTTCCAGGCGCTTTACCCAGCTTTTCCAGCGGCTGGGTAATAATGGGGCTAATACAAGTTTTGCATTGTCAGCTGGTACTTAGTCCGAAATTCATGATGTTAGGCCAAATTAGACACAGCCCCCATGAATTTCTAGCAAACATAAAAAAAACCCACAACAACAGAGAAAAGGTTTTTTTATTAAAAATAAAATACAAAATACATTTAGGAACTCCATCTTTATTAGCAAAAAAAACCCAAAACATTCTCCCACCGACGTAATCCAGGTCTTCTTACTTCACCTCTGCTACATCTTTGCCAGCAAACACTGTCTGCTAGCAAAGAGAGCAGGCAGGCACTCAATGACAGCACAATCGAGTGCTGTGCGTGGAGTAACCTGAAAGCAACCAATACATCCTACCATACTACACTGTGTGCAGAATTATTAGGCAAGTTGTATTTTAGAGGACTATTTTTATTATTGATCAACAACTATGTTCTCAATCAACCCAAAAGACTCATAAATATCAAAGCTTAATATTTTTGAAAGTTGGAGTGGGATTTTTTTTAGATTTGGCTATCTTAACAGGATATCTGTTTGTGCAGGTAACTATTACTGTGCAGAATTATTAGGCAACTTAATAAAAACCAAATATATCCCCATCTTATTTGTTTATTTTCACCAGGTAAACTAATATAATTGCACAAAATTTAGAAAAAAATTTCTGACATGCAAAAACAAAACCCCAAAAAATTAGTGACCAATATAGCTACCTTTCTTTATGATGACACTCAACAGCCTTCCATCCATAGATTCTATCAGTTGCTTGATCTGTTTACAATCAACATTGTGTGCAACAGCCACCACAGCCTCCCAGACACAGTTCCGAGAGGTGTACTGTTTTCCCTCCCTGTAGATCTCACATTTTAGGAGGGACCACAGGTTCTCTATGGGGTTCAGATCAGGTGAACAAGGGGGCCATGTCATTATTTTTCTTCTTTTAGACCTTTACTGGCCAGCCATGCTGTGGAGTAGGTGGATGCATGTGATGGAGCATTGTCCTGCATGAAAATCATGTTTTTCTTGAACGATACCGACTTCTTCCTGTACCACTGCTTGAAGAAATTGTCTTCCAGAAACTGGCACTAGGTCCTGGATTTGAGCTTCACTCCATCCTCAACGCGAAAAGGTCCCACAAGTTCATCTTTGATGATGCCAGCCCATACCAGTGCCCCACCTCCACCTTGCTGGCGTCTGAGTCAGAGTGGAGCTCTCTGCCCTTTACTGATCCAGCCATCTGGCCCATCAAGAGTCACTTTCATTTCATCAGTCCATAAAACCTTTGAAAAATCAGTCTTAAGATATTTCTTGGCCCAGTCTTGACATTTTATCTTATGTTTCTTGTTCAAAGGTGGTCATTTTTCAGCCTACCTTACCTTGGCCATGTCCCTGAATGTAGCACACCTTGTGCTTTTTGATACTCCTGTAACGTTGCAGCTCTGAAAAACTGGTGGCAAATGGCATCTTGGCAGCTTCACGCTTGATTTTCCTCAATTCATGGGCAGTTATTTTGTGCCTTTTTTGCCCAACATGCTTCTGGTGACCCTGTTGGCTATTTGCCATGAAACGCTTGATTGTTCGATGATCCCGCTTAAAAAGTTTGGCAATTTCAAGCCTGCTGCATCCTCTGCAAGACTTCTCACAATTTTGGACTTTTCAGAGCCTGTCAAATCTCTCTTCTGACCCATTTTGCCTAAGGAAAGGCATTTGCCTAATAATTAAGCACACCTTATATAGGGTGTTGATGTCATTACACATTACAGAGATGCACATCACCTGATTTACTTAATTGGTAGTTGGCTCTCAAGCCTATACAGCTTGGAGTAGGACAACATATATAAAAAGTATCATGTGATCAAAATACTAATTTGCCTAATAATTCTGCTCACAGTGTAGAATGTATGGGCTGATTGCATATTACTTGAACAGCCAATCAGGCGCCCATTCTGAGTGACAGCGTCTGTGATTGGCTGTTGAAGCCAGTGAAGTGAATATCCCCGAAAGATAATGAGCGGCCCAGAAGCAGATGCGGTCTGGACAGCAGGATGGGAACACACAGGCCGCAGGTCCCGGTAAGTACTGTATGATAATGTTTATTAAACGTCTACTTTGTTTTACAGCCCTCGGACACAAACTGTAACATGGATTTCCCAGGGAAACCTGTGTTCGAGATCTGTGCACAAACATTAGGTGTTCAGTACAGACCCCAAATTTTACAGTTCGGGTTTGCCCATCACTAGTTGCCATGTGTTGCTGCCATGTTGGTTATACTATAAAGTCCAGCCTAAGTTGGGCTCCTTATCAGATGTCACAAGGAAAGTGCCAGGACATTATGACAGCACACTTACTTTGTAGTGAGTGATGAGGGATAACAACTCCTCGCTCTGTCCCTATCACAGGAAGCGGAGTGGCAGCTGGGGAATAAAGCTTAATTTTTTTCCCTGTAGCCAACGTTTTTACAGTGCACCTGCTAATTAGGCTTTAAACACTAGTTACTTGCAGATTAACCCTATATCTGCAAATATATAGCATTTCTCGAGGTGACATGTTCCCTTTAAAGAGCTGTCCAGTGCATTTGTAGGATTTCACTCTGACTTCTAACACTGTGTAATGTACTATTAGGCTACATTCACACACACCATTTTTGATCTGTTTTTTTAGCATCCGTTTTTTGCAGTGCACTGCAGAAAATGGATCACTCAAATGGAATCCCAGCAAAGTCAATGGGTTTTCACTTTTTGCCATTCAGACAATGAATTTGCGGTGTGATCCGTTTATTTTAGTAAAAATGATCCATCAAAGAAAAGTGCATGTTAATTCTCATTATTCTCATGCGCTTTTTAGATAGGGAACCATTCTAAACGGAAAAAAGAAAACACAGCACCGAAAATGCAGAAAAAACGGATCAGAAATGCAGTGTGTGAATAGGTGATACGTTTTTTCAAGAGTGGATCAGTTTTGCAGCTGAAAAACAGATAAAAAAAAAAACGGTGCAAAAATGGTGTATGTGAATTTAGCCTTAGGGTTTGGATGTTTTCACACTCTCAGCACTCATCCCATTATTATTATCATTATTATTATATATTATTATAAGTATTTCTATAGCGCCATTAGGTTACATGGCGCTTTACAAGTGAGAGGGTAGACAAAGACAAATGGTAAAAATGACGACAAATCAGTCATACGGGTACAATAGGGCAGAGGATCCTGTCCGCGAGGGCTCACAGTCTAGAGGTGTGTGGGGAGGAAGACAGTAGGAGGGGAGAGGTGAGATGGTGCAACAGATTGGGTCTCAGTGTTTGTTGTAGGCTTGTAGGAAGAGGTGGGTCTTCAGGTTTTTCTTGAAGGTTCCCAGGGTAGGGGAGTGTCTGATGTGGTGGGGGAGGGAGTTCCAGAGTATGGCAGAAGCATGAGAGAAGTCTTGTATGCGGTAGTGGGAGGTGGAAATGGGGGGGTTGAGAGAAGGAGTTCTCATTACCGCTCCATATGCAGTTTGCACAAAACAATTACGTGCCACTCGTTTTTCTTATCTTCTTCTCTGATTATTTCAATTAAGAAAAGCAGATGAGAAAGGTTTCACGTGCTGGCTTCACACCACGTTTTTGGGGATCTGGGTCTATCCATTTTGAAATGGATAGGTAGGGATCCCTTTTGGCCTCCCTTGTATCCCTATGGGTATGGATTCGTCATATATGGTCACCTGTTAGTGTAACTTCAGTCAGGGATCTGTTTGTTTCAATTTTGTCAGGGATCCATTTGCATTCTGTTTTTTTCCCGTGCCCAGAATCTGAGAATGCTCCGATTTTGGGTGCACTGGACAAAAACAGACAGAAATGAATCCGGTGTGGTCCGGAGCACATAATTTGGGAGTCTATTGTGCCGTATCTGGGAAAAAAAGGACTGTTCCCGGATCCGGTTTTAGGTACTGAGCATGCTCAGAACAAATGCACTGGTCTTCCCAGCCCAATTTTTGTTCAGGATCTCGCTCTCTCTGGCTAGGGTCACACTGGCGCTATTGCCTGCGTTCAGGGGGGGTTCCATTAAAGAGATCTGGCAGCATTAACGCAACATAACAGTAATGGTGAGGCTGTGTTAACGCTGCCAGTACATTCCTATGGGTTATGGACCCCCGAGTGCAGGTCAAACGCCAGGCATCTAGGTGCTGGAGTTTGAAACCTTGCGCTATTTCCAAGTACATCACATGACATGTGCTTCTGCATCATGTGATGCGCTTGGAAGTAGCGCGAGGTTTCAAACTCCAGTACTTACATGCCGGATTTGACCTGCGCTCGGGGGTCCATAACCCACAGGATTGTAATGGCAGTGTTAAGGCAGCATTACCATGCTGCCAGATTCTATCTTTTTAATGGAACCCCCCTGAACGCATTACTAGCGCTAGTGGGACTCTAGCCAAACTGCATAAGGTGCGGTGCGGTGATGTGATGAGTGCATAGAGTGTGAAAGCAGCTGAATAAGGCTATACTCACACACCATTTTCAATCAGTTTTTTAAATGTTTCTGCAGTGAAATGCAGTGAACGGATCACTCAAATGGAATCCCACTAAGGTCAATGGGTTTTCACTTTTTGCCATTCAGACAGGGAATTTATGATATGATCCGTTTTTCCCCCAGAAAAGTGATCCGTCCAAAGAAAGTGCATGTTAGTTTCCTTGGTGTTTTTCTGATCCACTTTTCCCAATAAGGAACCATTCTAAATGGAGGGAAAAAAACGCAGCACCCGAAATGGATCAGAATGGATGATCTGTTTTCTGGTGCGTTTTTTTTTTTTCTTAAAGCTGATCCAGTTTTGCAGCAGAAAAGGAGAGAAAACTGTACCAAAAAAAAAAAAAAGAGCAAAACCAATGTGTGTGAATGTAGCCTTATATATATAAAATAATAAATATATTTTTTGAGGGTTTGGAAGTTTTCAAAAGTCTTTTTTTAAAGATGGTGGGAAAAAGAGCCTATCTATATAACTTTTGTATAGTGTTCAGTTTTTGTTAATTTAACTTGCTGTTGGATGAATTAGGCAAAATTGTGAGAATAAAGGCCCCGTTACACACTGCGATGTCCCAGCGATCCCACCAACGATCGGATCGCTGGGCCATTGCTATCTGATCGCTGGTGAGCTATCACACAGGCAGACTCACCAGCTAATCAGTGAGAATGGGTAAACATCGGGTAAGTAAGCATAGCGGTGCGCTTAGTTACACGATGTTTACCCTGGTTACCAGTGTCTCAGTGTGTCTGTGCGCCGCTGGGCATTGGCCGGGAGGTCGTTGATCGTTGGTCTCCCGCTGTCACACAAGCCAATGCTGGCCGCCCAGAGGGAGACCAATGATCAACAAAAAATGGTCCTGGCCATTTACCAGCGATCAGTGAGCTGATTACTGGTCATTGGTACATGTCACACGCAGTGGTATCACTACGAGGTTGCTGCAACGTCACAAAACTGGTGACTTTGCAATGATATCCTTAGCGATATCGTTGCGTGTAACGGGGCCTTAACTTGCAGCTTCCAAACCACAGACTTTTTATTCTAACATCAGAAAGAGGTTGGTAAATAGGCAAACGACATAAGGGGTGATGATGTGATAAGTGCAGAGAGAGTGAAAACAGCTGAATTCTGCAACAGAATCAGAATATATTTTTTGACATTAAAAATAAAGTTTCCAAAAGCAATTTTTTAAGGTGGTGTGCAACAAACAGGGCCTCACTATATAACTTGTGTATAGTGTTCAGTTTTTGTCAGCATAACTTCAATGAATTAGGAAAAACTGTGACAATAATTTGCAATTTACTGTTCATAATATTTTTTATTGAGTTTTAAATCAGATTATTCAACAACAATAATTTGTAATTTCTAATCCATAGACTTTTTATTCAGACATCAGCTTGTTTGCACATCTCTGTAGTAAGCTTAGTTTTGCCCCTGTATCTACTGTATAGTTAACTCAGCTCTGGTACTGTATTTATGTAGTAAGCTAAGTTCTGTTCCTGTATTAATAAAGTAGGCTCGGTTCAGTTCTCATATCTATGTAACAAGCTCTGTTTTTATACTGTATTTAGGTAGTAAGCTCGGTTGTGTTCCCATATTAATGTAGTAAACTCTGTTCTATTCCCATATCTATGCAGGTAAAATATGTTTGTACCGTGTTAGCCAGTAGATAGAAAAATATTAGAATCTGAGAGTCCTCAGTGGTTCATACCTTTTAATGGCTGACTGAAAACATAGTAACAAGCAGCAAGCTCAGTTCTGGTACTGTATTTATGTAGTAAGCCTAGTTCTGTTCCCGTATTAATGTAGTAAGCTTGGTTCTTGTACTTTATGTAGTAAAGTTAGTTCTGTTACTGTATTTATGTAGTAAGCTCAGTTCTGGTACTGTATATATGTAGTAAATTTGGTTCTGGACTGTATATATGTAGTAAGTTTGATTCTGGTACTGTATTTATGTAGTAAACTTGGTTCTGTTTCAATATTTATGCAGTATCTCGGTTCTGTTCATGTATTAATGCAGCAAATTGTTTCTGTTCCCATATCTTTGTAGTAAGCTCTGTTTTTGTACTGTATTTATGTAGTAAGCTCTGTTTTGGTCCCATATTAATTTCATAGACTCGGTTCTGTTCCCATATCTACGCAGTAAGCTCAGTTCTGGTACTATATTTATGTAGTAGTCTTGCTTCTGCTCCCATATCTATGAAGTAAACTCAGTTCTGGTACTGTATTTATTTATAAGTACGGTTCTGGCACTGTATTTATGTAGTGACTTTGGTTATGGTACTGTATTTATGTAGTAAACTTGGTTCTGCTTCCATACTTATGCAGTAGGCTCGGTTCTGTTCATGTATTAATGTAGCAAGTTTGTTTCTTTTCCCATATCTTTTAAGCCTCAGTTTCTGGTGCTGTATTTAAGTAGTATGCTCAGTTCTGGTACTGTATTTAAGTAGTATGCTCAGTTCTGGTACTGTATTTAAGTAGTATGTTCAGTTCTGGTACTGTACTTTAAGTAGTATGCTCAGTTCTGGTACTGTATTTAAGTAGTATGTATTCAGATTTATAGGTACTGTATTTAAGTAGTATGCTCAGTTCTGTCTGTATTTAAGTAGTATGTCAGTTCTGTACTATTTAAGTAGTATGCTCAGTTTCTTTACATCTTACAGTATGTAGTAAGATCAGTTCTGCTTCTGTATCAATCAAGTAAGCTTTGCTTTGTTTCCACATCTATGTCCCAGCCACTGTTACTTTTATCTCTGCTGCTTTAGTGCAAGGATAAGAAGGCTAAAGGTGGGATGCAGCACCTCAAGGGCCACTACTTTGCGATTACCAACTCAGGCCACAATTTGCCAACCAGTCCCTACAGGAAAGTGTTCAATAGTTCTGACATTTTTACGCCAATTTTATTAAAATTTATTCTACTGAAATTAGTATAGTCAAGTGTAAGGGGAAGGGGAAGAAACTACAATTATGCTAGTAAGAAAGCAAATGCAATAAGTGTGGGATTAAACATATGCATGATAAATAAGTGCGTGGTATGCAAACAAGTAATGATACAGTCTCCAATATTGTTGCTGAATTGCAAGTCCTTAGGGCTGGGGAGTATATGGACACAAGTACTGAATTGTAGTAAATGGCTTAATGAAGAGACAACATAGTGAGCTGATGGCAAAGTGACATTCTAGACATATCCCGAATTTTCCTACAGGTGCACGAAATAACATATGCATCATGGAGGAATGAGATTATTTCAACTATGCAGAATACAAGTTCAATATAAGTGTATTGGAAATGTAAGCTGTAGATGAATTGTATTTGAGCAGCCCAATATTCATCTCATGGATCCTAGGTGAGATGTCACAAGTGCACTATGAGAATGGCTGTAAGATACTTCACTAGTGATGAGCGAGCAGTAAAATGCTCGGGTGCTCGAAGCTCGGGTTGAGCATATCGAGATGCTCAGGTGCTCGACTGAGCACCGAGCCCAATGCAAGTCAAAGTTATAGGCTCCACCCACATACTTCCAGCTATAAACCGAGTGTTTCTGGGAAAGGGCGGGAGGGTGGGCATTTTCAAATTGTCGCAGCATACAACACCTCGCAGTGCCCCCCAGAGGGACCCTAACAATCAATCTGCTCTCTGTGAGGTGCCAGCTCACTTTGTGCGCTGAAGAGAGCAGTGTATTTGTGTCACATCGATAATGTTTAGTGATGAGTCCGAGCACCTCAGAGGTACTTGGTGCTCACCGAGTATCCCGAGTACTGAGATACTCATGCGAGTACCGAGTAGTGGCGAGCATGCTCGCTCATCACTATACTTCACATTGTGGATGTCTTTAACCACTGGCGACACAGAGAGAAGAGGCCCCTTTCCAGGAACAATACAGTATATGATCCCTTTGCAGCTCATTCACATATCCTGAACACGGGCTTCCCAGGGAAATCCGTGTTACAGTTCAGGTCCAGGAGCTGTAAAACAAAGCATATAATTA
The DNA here is from genome assembly GCA_033576535.1 of Allobates femoralis. NCBI lineage: Eukaryota > Metazoa > Chordata > Amphibia > Anura > Aromobatidae > Allobates > Allobates femoralis. Next base: position 783,304,678 of record JARQOC010000003.1, read on the forward strand.
ATAAACATAATTGTTATACTTACCAGGTCCTGTGGCATGAGCTCTCATGTCCCGCTGTCACAGCCGCATCTACTTCCTGGCTGCTTGTTATCTTCCGAGATATTCACTACACTAACTTCAACAGCCAATCACAGACGCCCTGGGTGTCTTTGATTGGCTGTTAGAGTAATCTGCAATCAGCCCGTGCAGGTTTTCAGGATTTCCTTAGAAATTGGAATCATCCCCAGTGCAGGTGATTCAATTATCACCTGTGCAATACTAAGGAAACCCTGAAAACCTGCACTGTTGGTGTGCCTTGAGGACTGGAGTTGGGAACCTCTGTGCTACATCTTCACCAGCAAACAAGCACCAGCAAAGAGAGCAGGCAGGTACAAAATGACAGCACAGCCGAGTGCTGGGTGTGGAACTGAATGCAGCCCATACATTCTACTATCACTACTGGTCACCAGATGACATGAATTTTACCAGTTCATTTTTATTTCTTTAATTAGTTTTTCTATCTTAATAATAATTTTCTATCTTAATAATTCAACTGTAAAGAGACTAAACAGGGCATCTTAGAATTGCCTAAATTTGCTAGATTTCAATATTGTTGTTTATAAGGCTTTACCAAGAAGAACAAATGAAAAACCTTTATAAAAATTATGCACATATAAAATAAAAAGAACCGAAAGCAAACATAGTATGTGAAGAATATAGGGCCTGGTGCACTTGGTGAGGCAGAGCCCTACTCCACTCACCAGGAACCAGCATATCGACGCCAGAGCAGATGCCTAGTCTCTCAGTTGTATGTATGGTATTAACCTCCCTGGCGGTATGATTATGTCAGGAATTTTGTACTACATGCGGTACCATTTATTTGGTAAAAAATTTCTTTTATGGGCAGAAATTGTATACTTTTTTATTATGGGCCGAAATTTTATACTTTTTTTTTTCCCGCCCAGTTCCGCCTCCAATGAGCCGCCGCGGCTCACAGAGACGGAACCAGGAAGTCATATGGAGGCATCCGAAGGGGCTCTCACCGGCGATCACAGCGGTGACATCGCTGGATCACCAGGAGAAGGGAGACTCCGCTGCCATTTACCCCGAGCGTCAGGGGCGGACCTACCGTGGTGCAGCTGGTTCAGCTGCACCAGGGCCCCCATCTGGGTAGGGGGCCCCTCAAGCATCAGTAGGGGGCCCCTGTTACCCTGTGACAGAGAGGAAGGTAACTGAGGGAAGCATTCTGCTTCCCTTGGGTGTTCCCGTCCCTCCTCTCGTCTGCAGCCCAGGCTCCCAGACCTCCCAGCCCCAGGCGGTAGCACCCCCCCCCTTCCCCGCTCCTCTGGCCCAGCACAGCAGGTCCCTCACCTGGCTGACTGTATAGTATAACCCATGGTACAGCCTCTAGCCCAGCAGGGCCTCACCTGGCTGACTGTATAGTATAGCCCATTGTACATCCTGTAGCCCGGCAGGGCCTCACCTGGGAGCTCAGATAGCACTTCAGGCACTCCTCACACACCCCTTTCTTGCAGCAGGGCAGAGGCTTGATGGACTTGCCCTCCAGACACACCCGGCAGCTCATCATCAGCCTGTGGCCGCCATCGGCCAGACTACTGATCAGGAAGGGGGCCAGCTCGAGCTCCAGGCTGGCTGGGCTCAGTGGCAGCTCTCCGGTGATCCGCACTGAGCTCCGCCGGGTGCGCTGTGGTCGGGGCCCTGGGGACAGCACATGGTGCACAGCCTGTGGCCGCTATCGGCCAGACTACTGATCAGGAAGGGGGCCAGCTCGAGCTCCAGGCTGGCTGGGCTCAGGGGCAGCTCTCCGGTGATCCGCACTGAGCTCCGCCGGGTCGCGGCGGCTCGGCGGGGGGCCCCGGGGACAGTACACGGTGGCCAGGACGCCGCATCTCTTCCGGGGCTTGTGGCGCACAGAGCTGGAGGCCGCCCCCCCGGGGTCCTCACAATGAGCTGCGGCACTGCCCGCGGGTAAACCCGAGTGTGACTCGAGGTTGCCGCTCCTGGCAGTGAAAGTTAACCCCGAGTTGCACTCGGGAATACCGCTAGGCAGGTTAAACACGTACCACTGTGTACTAATGTTAATGAATAATACATATGTAAATCTAATATATAAAGTTGAGTGTATGTGCACTAAAGGAATCCGCACCGTCATATTTAGAAACACAAAATTTTGCACACACCTCATTTGACTCAGGGAATGTCACAATCTTTTGAGGGAAAATTTTAACCCTGTGCTTTACAGTCAGTCACCAAAAAAAGGCGTATTTATTGTTAGATACTGCATTGGCTTGTTTGACAATTAACCTGGATGTTTATCAGGTGGCCTATAGCAACCAATCACAGCTCAGCTTCTTATTGATTGCTATAGGCAACGAAGAACATTCATAGTATAACACAGCTTATGCATGTCAGTGACACATTCAGGAAAGCTTGCCGAAGACAAGTTCTTTTGAAAAATGGCATACAGACCCCTCAGTGAAGCAGCAGCCACATAAGCCACAAAGCAATTAAGACACCTCTTTACTATTCTTCTAACAACCTCACCAAAAATTTGCCAGGTAAATATCCATTGCATTTGGTTATTCGGTGAATAACATTGCATAAATCATACATGTCGCAAAAGGCATGTGGTTAGGACTGGTAAGCGTGAGGGCCCTTGACCGTGGGTTACCAGCTTACGTATTTTGGCCAAAATATCCACAAACACCTCACATTTTCATCTCTAGTGTTTTATTGCATTTTTTTTATCTGCAGTTTGAGGCTGAGCCCTCTGGGGGGCGTCTGTCATTTTGTGAGGCATGTAATCAGTGCGGAGCAGCCCGCCTGATCTAATAGAAGGGCGTGACCAATAGGCTGCTCTGACTATGCCTTGCATGCACCTTGAATGGCAGAGCCCTATGGTAACCTCGTGTCTTTAAATGCCACCAGTCACCTCCCTGACAGTATGGCAGGACGCTGGTGCTACAACCGCCCCCACTGTGGGTTGTAGGTGATTGAGTACCGGCATACAGACACCTGTGTTGCCTCTCAGAGGAGCTGGCAGCCGCTGCCAAATGCAATGGATATTTACCTGGCAAATTTTTGGTGAGTTTTTTTCAATGATTTTAAGTCCATTCGGTGAATAACAATTCTTCTAACAACCTCCCACACACAGCCCCCCGTATGCAGTAGGAACTTGCACACAGCCCCCATTAGACAGCAGGAGACCATGCACAGTCCCCAGTATACAGCAAGAGGCCGCACACAACCCCCAGTATACAGCAGTAGGCCACATACAGCCCTCAGTATACATCTAAGGACAGCACTACAGTCATATTGTGAAGAAAACTAAATCAGCTCTTTCTCAAGCCTCGTTGATGTGGTGGTGGATGCTCTAGATCAGTGTTTCCCAACTCCAGTCCTCAAGGCACACCAACAGGTCATGTTTTCAGGATTTCCTTAGGATTGCACAGGTGTTAGTTTAATCACTTGCACAGGGAATAATTCCATCATCTGTCTAATGATAAGGAAATCCTGAAAACATGACCTGTTGGTGTGCCTTGAGGACTGGAGTTGGGAAACACTGCTCTAGATAGAGTGACAGTTCAGGCCCGTAATATCTTTGTGACTCTGGCCTTCATGTGCATTAATGGACATTATTTTAGAACTGCTCCTGGGTTACTCCGTATGTCCAGGCGTAGTTTTATAGAAATTAATGTGGCCGGAGGAAGGTGGCCGGGATTGTGAGCCAACAAACATTTTTTCAGAGTGTGTCCTACCGAGATCCAGGTAAGTTGAACAGGAATGTAATGTCTATGTTCGGCCACTACTGACTATAGCCTTTCCTTCAGTGGCCATTGCTGAGGGAGTAATTTCCCTATTCATGTCTAAAAGTGGAAAATAAGGAATGTTGGAAGAACATCTCACAGTGTCTAGGCCACTTTACACACACCAACTTATCTGTCCAACTTCTGAACAACTTCCTGGTTGCAGTGAAATCATGGACACATTGCTCCATTTTGTGGCTGTGTACAAATGGAACAATGTGTCCATGATTTCACTGTAACCAGCAAGTTGGTCAGAAGTTGGACAGATAAGTTGGTGTGTGTAAAGTGGCCCTAAGAATGGGATGTGTGAGCGTCAATATGCAAACTGTATAGGGACAGGACGATAGTACTCTGATGGTTCGAATTTATACCATCTGTAATAGCGTACGAAAATGGACCTTTAAATGAGAACCGCTCATCTTGTTAAATCATTATTTGGAGCTGAATATCAGCAGAAATCTGCCCATACAAAAGAATCATTAGGGGCAATATACTGTAAATCGTGCCCTAATTAGAATATGTTTATTAGAAGAGTGGAAAGAATTGTTAGCTGAGTAAGGGTACCTTTACACGTCGCAACATTGCTAGCAATTTCACTTGCAACTTACTGGTTGCAGTGAAGTTATGGACACATTGTTACATTTGTACACAGCCACAAAATAGAACAATGTGTCCATGATTTCATTGCAACCAGTAAGTTGCAAGTGAAATTGCATGCAATGTTGCGACGTGTAAAGGTACCCTCATGAAGATATCAAGAATTTGGTACATTTGGTAAGTGGCCTAGAATAAAGGGGTATATGCACACATTGAGCATTTGTGGAAGATTTTTCTGCAGCAAAAACCAGAGTGTTGGCAGTAAAAACTCTGCGGAAAATATAGTTTTTGATGCTCTTTTACTTGCATTTTTTGCCCATTCATTTAAATAAAGGAAAAATGCTGCAAAAACACCATGTGAATGTGATTTCAGAAATCTCATTTGCTGGTACTGTAAAATGCAGCATTTTTTTGCCACGGCAAAAAATGCGGAAAAAACATAGCAAAAATTCAATATGTGGGAAACCCAAATTCCGTCAGGGCACCTTTACATGCTGCAATTTTTGGTGGCGATATGAGGCGATCTAATGTGCATGTGCACGTTTTTCATGGTTGCCTCAGATAGCCGATGGCGCTTTTACACGCCACAATTTCGCCCTCAACCTAAGGCGATGTGTTGCCCCCCGGAAATCGCCTCACCAACAGCCGAACCAATCTGGTGGAGTTCCCTCGCCGCTTCACACGCCACAATCACCAAAGGAATGTGGGCGTACATGTTCAGCGCGGCGAGAACATAGGCGTTGCAGACTGGTGTACACCGCGCCCCAAACACGCTGAGTAGACAAGTCAATAGCGTTGTGATTGGGCAGCCTGCGCTGGAAGGCTGGCTAATACATGACGACATTGCCATTGTGTGGTGGTGAATGGACAACTCTTCAAATATGGCGGGGTGTCAAGTGACAGCCAATGGGAACACAGTAGCCCACACCAATCATTTCAGATGCGGCACATACTCCAGCACGCTATGGCACGCCTATGGGAAATCAATAGGCGACGCAGATTCCATCACTATCGCCAATTCACACGCCAAAAGCCGAGAATCTCGCCTTCATGATTGCCTTTGACTTTGGAGCACTGCTCTGAAATCGGAACCAGGCGACAGGTTTTTTATTGCCGCCAAATTCCCAAATTACACGGCGCAACTGGGAGGCAATTTGACAGCGACGGTGCCAGGGCGACATATCGCCGGCAAGATTCCGTCGCCGCGTTTCCGGCGTGTAAAGGTACCCTCAAGGAGCATTAATTGCATCAATACAAATGGGTGGGACACAATGAGGTCTTTATTGCAGTAGACCTAGTGACTGGTAGTATTCCCATATATTTAATATAACCTGATAAAGGCAGCAAACATACTTAAGAGTCACACCAGAGCAATTTTCATAAAACATATCTTTATTTACAACTCTTTAACACAATATAAGCTATATCAAACCAACTGCACGCTTCCACTTTTACTACTTGCAATATGGCTTAATAATATATCCAGGTTGGTCCGTGGAGAACAGCTCCGGGTTTCCCTTGTGTGGCTTGTACAGTATAATGTTTATCCAGTGGTGCTCTGTGGGGAGCAGTAGTGCTGTAGATGAGGAGAGTCAGCATATTCCACGAAGTATGCAAGAAAGAGTGAAAACCGGGGCACAAAGTCCAGCAAGGCTAATCAGCTCCTTTATTGGAATTACGGCAGGTGTGTACCAGTGTTGCTCTGCCTAAGCATAAGTCTGTAATGCAGGCGAAAAAGAAGATTCAGGCTGCACTCACCGGTTTTTCTGAAGTATTTTTTTATTCCTTCATATGGTTACATGTGCAGGGAGGGAAGGGGGGTGCAGAGTCGGACGACAGTCGGCTGTTTCATGCTGTATGCACTTCAACAGTTGAAACAGGTCCAAACCTGTTGGACCTGTTGAAGTGCATACAGCGTGAAACAGCCGACTGTCGTCCGACTCTGCACCCCCCTTCTCTCCCTGCACATGTAACCCTATGAAGGAATAAAACAATACTTCAGAAAAACCGGTGAGTGCCGCCTGAATCCTCTTTTTCGCCTATATTCCACGAAGGCCTATGTATACGCAGGGTCATTTACAAAAACACACAACTGTTTTGATGGTCAATTTTTGGACCTTCTCAATGCAGCAAAAATCAGTAAACATGGTTTTGTGCAGAAGTGAAGTAACACAGGATCCATGGATGATGGTAAAATAACCAGATAATTACATACAGTTGTGGCCAAAAGTATTGACACCCCTGCAATTCTGTCAGATAATACTCAGTTTCTTCCTGAAAATGATTGCAATCACAAATTCTTTGGTATTATTATCTTCATTTAATTTGTCTTCAATGAAAAAACACAAAAAGAATTGTTCTAAAGCCAAATTGGATATAATTCCACACCAAACATAAAAAAGGGGGTGGACAAAAGTATTGGCACTGTTAGAAAAATCATCTGATGCTTATCTAATTTGTGTAATTAACAGCACCTGTAACTTACCTGTGGCACCTAACAGGTGTTGGCAATAACTAAATCACACTTGCAGCCAGTTGACATGGATTAAAGTTAACTCAACCTCTGTCCTGTGTCCTTGTGTGTACCACATTGAGCATGGAGAAAAGAAAGAAGACCAAAGAGCTGGACAAGCAGGACTTGAGAAACCAAATCGTGAGGAAGCATGAGCAATCTCAAGGCTACAAGTCCATCTCCAAAGACCTGAATGTTCCTGAGTCTACCGTGCGCAGTGTCATCAAGAAGTTTAAAGCCCATGGCACTGTGGCTAACCTCCCTAGATGTGGACGGAAAAGAAAAATTGACGAGAGATTTCAACGCAAGATTGTGCGGATGGTGGATAAAGAACCTTGACTAACATCCAAACAAGTTCAAGCTGCCCTGCAGTCCGAGGGTACAACAGTGTCAACCGTACTATCTGTCGGCGTCTGAATGAAAAGGGACTGTATGGTAGGATACCCAGGAAGACCCCACTTCTTACCCCGAGACATAAAAAAGCCAAACTGGAGTTTTCCAAAACTTATCTGAGAAAGCCTACAACGTTTTGGAAGAATGTTCTCTGGTCAGATGAGACAAAAGTAGAACTTTTGGGCAAAGGCATCAACATAGAGTTTACAGGAGAAAAAAAGAGGCATTCAAAGAAAAGAACACGGTCCCTACAGTCAAACATGGCGGAGGTTCCCTGATGTTTTGGGGTTGCTTTGCTGCCTCTGGCACTGGACTGCTTGACCGTGTGCATGGCATTATGAAGTCTGAAGACTACCAACAAATTTTGCAGCATAATGTAGGGCCCAGTGTGAGAAAGCTGGGTCTCCCTCAGAGGTCATGGGTCTTCCAGCAGGACAATGACCCAAAACACACTTCAAAAAGCACTAGAAAATGGTTTGGGAGAAAGCACTGGAGACTTCTAAGGTGGCCAGCAATGAGTCCAGACCTGAATCCCATAGAACACCTGTGGAGAGATCTAAAAATGGCAGTTTGGAGAAGGCACCTGGACCTGGAGCAGTTTGCCAAAGAAGAATGGTCTAAAATTCCAGCAGAGCATTGTAAGAAACGTATTGATGGTTACCGGAAGCGGTTGATCGCAGTTATTTTGGCTAAAAGTTGTGCAACCAAATATTAGGCTAAGGGTGCCAATACTTTTGTCTGGGCCATTTTGAGTTTTGTGTGAAATGATCAATGTTTTGCTTTTTGCTTCATTCTCTTTTGTGTTTTTTCATTGAAGACAAATGAAATGAAGATAATAATACCAAAGAATTTGTGATTGCAATCATTTTCAGGAAGAAACTGAGTATTATCTGACAGAATTGCAGGGGTGTCAATACTTTTGGCCACAACTGTATTTGGAAAACCTTCATTTTAAAAATATCTAGGAGGCGGATTATGAAAAGGCCAAAGAAATTGACGAGAGTGATCCAAGCAGGAATAATATGCTAAGTATTGATGTTGCTTCAACTGAAGCAATAGGGAATGTCAGATGTGATGAGTGGAAGGAGAGGGATAAGGCAGCTTTCACATCAGCAACTTTGCACGTTTGCGGCAGATCTGACAGCTTTGCTACATCTGCTGTGTAACGGCTCACTAGCGGCACAGCAATCCCCATGCATTCCCTATGGAACTTGCTGTCAAGTGCGGCAGTTGTGGTTTTGCCGGATCCTGCAAATCCGGCACTTGCAGCAAAAGAAGAAAACACTGCTAGCAGCAGTTTTTTGACTTGCCGCAAGTGGCGGATACGGCTAAATCGCAACTGCCGCACCTGATCGCAAGTCCCATAGGGCATGAATGGGGCTTGCCTCAAGTGAGTCATTACACGGTAGATGCGGCAAAGCTGCCAGATCTGCCGCAAATGTGCAAAGTTGCTGATGTGACAGCTGCCTAACCAGAAGTGTGTCAAACTGTGAGATGCTTGGCTCTACCAAATTTTTGAAAAAAGGGTGCACAGAGAAAATAGTCAAAATTTATATAGATGAGCTCTGGCACACCAAAAATAGAAGAAATGGAGTCTTGTAGTGCTGCTAAAGACTTGCTTAATGAATGTTCAGCATTTGATCACAATTTGAAGTCACAATTGTTGAAAAAAGTTTTTCGGCCAGACAGCCTTCATCAGTTATACAGGGTGTACCGACATCACCAGGATCGGATGTGACGCAAATAGCGTCACACCGGCTATTACGCCCATACAGCGGGGCGACGAGGACTAGGATTATTTATCACGCCCATCGGGGCGTGATAATGCACTGCTCAGGAGGGTCTAGAGTCTCACAGGGAACGCCCTGTGAGACGTATTCAAGGTGAAGAAGTTGCTGATATGTAAGTGTATAATGATGTTTTTCACAATGTTGTAGAACACATTTTTTACAGAAAAGGACCGCTGGTAATGATCTTTCAGGGTGCAGGGACAGGTATTAATAGGGTTGGGGGTGATTTGGAGGGGTCAGGTTCCCTTTAAAGAGGCTGCTTTATTCCTTTTGGAGGGGAGCTGATTTGTATTATGTTCCCAAGAAGCATTATCCTAAAGTGTCTGTTAGGCGGCCGTCACACGTCTCAATATCGCTAGCGATATTGCTAGCGATCACGTGCACGCGCGATCGCTAACAATATCGCTCACATCAGTGGTGAGCTGTCATACAGGCAGACTCACCAGCGATGTGGACCAGCGAGATCGCTGGTAACTATGGTACACATCGGGTTACTAGGCGCCGCGCGGCGTTTAGTAACCCGACGTTTACCATAGATACCATCTCCCAGCATAGGCTCTGCCGCTGGGAGATGGATCATCGTGGTGTCACACACCACGATGATGCAGATTGAACAAGGGTTTATCGCTTGATATGAGCTCCGGCTCACCAATCTGCGATCAAACAATCAAGCGATTTTACATTGTAAAATCGCTTGATTGCACGCAGCGATGCACAAACGATATCGCTTAAGCGATCAAAAAGCAGATCACTTAAACGATATCGTGCTTTAAATTGATGCGTGTGACGGCCTAACTTAGATTTTCCACTTGTACCTTTATAAGATATAATTTAATGGAGTTTTTACAGATAGAAAACTCCATTAAATCATATGAATAGTAACATGAAGAATACTTATACTTGTTGATAATTTAAGATGTTATTTTAAAATCATCTCAATTAAAATATAGCATTAAGGAGGACCTGTCACCCCCCGGTGCATGGCAAACTGAATGCAGCACTGAATGGAGCATATCTGCTGCATTCATGGAGGGGGTTCCCATGTCTCTAGCCCCCCTGTAAGCTTTAAAGAAGACCTTGCAAGAAACCTTACAGTTAAGAGGTCACCGGATGGGATCTTATTAAGAGGTCCTGGCTGCTGGCACAGTCCTCCCTGCCTGCTCCTTGTGTATTCGGCCCCCTCTATGTGTCTGCCACCGCCGCCTCTCCTGCTGGATCTGCCCTTTTCTTCTGCTCCTGACATCACAAGGAGCAGCAGTAGAAGAGAAGGGCAGACCCAGAAGAAGAGGAGGAGGCGGCAGACACATAGAGGGGGCCGAATACACAAGGAGGAGGCAGAGAGGACTGTGCCAGCAGCCAGGACCTCTTAATAAGATCCCACCCAGGCGACCTCTTAACTGCAAGGTTTCTAATGTCTTTTTTTAAAGCTTACAGGGGGAGTAGAGACATGGAGTACCCCTTCCCTGAATGCAGCAGACATGCTGCATTCAGTGCTGCATTTAGTTTGCCATGCACTAGTGGGGTGACAGGCCCTCTTCAAATAGAAAGTATCAACAGGAAGAACTATTGTTTAATCAGTTTTTTGTGTTAATTTTTTTTTTAATTGTAAGCAATTTTTTTCATAATCTTTGTCATCTTTATTAAAACTACAAATCTAGAAATCTTGCATCACTGGAGCTTTTTAGATTCTAACTTCCTGTTGTTTACATTACGTTGTACATTAGCAGCAATGAACAGGCCTAGAACAGGCCTATTTTGTGTACTGAAGCTTTTAGTGAGAATGTGCAAAGCTCATTGTGAGGGAAGAAGGGCAGAGGCAATATGACATTGCCTATAGTCAATGGTGGATCCTGTATCAACTGTGTATAAAGGTGTTACCTGCCACTGTAATTATCCACTAATAATATGGAGCCTGCTTCAGACAATATTGTTGGTACCTCTCCAAAGTTGTGGATAAAGAACTTTGTTTCAAGCATGTGATGCTCGTTCAAACTCACTTGTGACAAGTAACAGGTGTGGGCAATATGAAAATCACACCTGAAACCATAGAAAAAGGGCAGAATTTGACTCAATTTTTTCATTGTGTGTATTCAAACTTTCTGCAGGCGCTCCAGTGTCAGCATGAACTAGCCATTATTATTTGAAAGAAATGAAACAATATAGCATGGGACACCCTGCCGACACAAAGACAAGAAAAAGCTAGACTGCAGTTTACCAAACAGTATGTGAGTAAGCCAAAATCCTTATGGGAAAGTGTCTTATGGACAGATGAGACAAAGATAGATCTTTTTGGTAAATAACATCATTCTATTGTTTAGTGAAAACGGAATGAGGCCTACAAAGAAAAGAACACAGTACCTACAGTCAAATATGGTGGAGGCTCAAAGATGTTTTGGGGTTGTTTTACTGCTTCTGGTACTGGATGCTTTGACTGTATGCAAGGCATAATTACATCTGAAGATTACCAAAGGATTGTGGGTTGCAATGTAGTGCCCAGTGACAGTAAACTGGGTTTGTGTCCTACGTCATGGGACTTCCAGCAGGACAATGACCCCAAACATACTTTAAGAATCCCCAGAAATAGATAGAAAGAAAGTGCTGGAGACTTCTGAAGTGGCAGCAATGAGTCCAGATCTAAATCCCATTGAACACCTGTAGAGAGATCTTAAAAGTGCTGTTGGGAGAAGGCGCCTTCACATATGATGGATTTGGAGCAGTTTGCAAAGGAAGAGTGGTCCAAATATTCCATGTGAGAGGTGTAGGAAGCTTGTGGATGGTTATAGGAAGCAAATGATTGCAGTTATATGTTCGAAAGAGTGTGCAAATAAGTATTAAGTTGAGGGTGCAAACAAATGTGTCCGGACCATTTTTGAAGGTATGTGTGAAAATACATCCAATTTGCCTTTTATTTTCCAGTTTTCTTTTGTGTTGTTTAAATATTCAGAAAGGAAATTAACAGGTACATAACAAAACACGTGTATTGCAATAAATAAGTACTGCACTGAAGGGAACGTGTCAAGAAAATTTAAATTATTTAAATCAGGTTTTAAGGAACAGTAAATGCATTTATTACAAAGTTTTCATATTTATTTTTCGCATTACTATATATAATTAAGTAAAAACACCTTGCAACTTTTCACACTGGACGCTGGGCCTAATATTAGGCTACATCATATAGGGCCCATGGACACTGGCAGCAATACACTGACTCAGACGCTGAGCCTTGTCTTAGCATTATGTAATGTGTACAAAAGTCATTGCGTGCGCAGGGAGGGAGAAGAGTTGAAAGATAACATCCCCTTTTGTATATGCTCGATTCCATGTTATTTACTCCATCCCCTGAAGAAGGTAAAGCTGAAACATTCGTAGGGGTCGGTGGTACCCTGTTTGGAGTGGCCAATACTCACCATTATAGGTACTATAAGGATGTACTACTAACCTGTACATGCAGTGGTGTAACTTCAGGCCTCGGGGCCCCGATGCAAAAGCTCTAACGGGGCCCCCAATTATTGCAAATCTTTAGTAGTATTAGTCTTTTTCTATGGGCCAAAGGAACGTTTGGGGCCCCCCTAGGCTGCAGGGCCCAGGTGTGATCGCAACCCCTGCACCTATTGTAGTTACGCCCCTGTGTACATGCATTCATGACTCTATGGGTATATGCAACAATTATGTAGGTATATTTCCATGTGTATGCATGTATACTTGCTCTTTGGCTCTATATACTTTAATGTCTAGGGACCATTGAGCCATGGTTGAGTTCCTTGGTGTGCTTTCAGCAACAAATTCTTTGTATATTGTCTGATCACACAGTCTGTAAAGGGCATGGGTATATACTGGCTATGAATTCTTTTGATTGTACAAAGTGAATTTTTGTCTATGTCCTGATCGCTGTACTCAACACCGCCTTCATGTGTGTTGCTGGATGTATCTATACTCCATGGGTGTACACCCACCACACTGTGCTGCTCTGACTGTGTATACTTCTGTGTAATCTAGCAAAAATAAATGCACTGATTTTCACTTTCTAAAAGGATGCTTGATTTTGTTTTCCTCTCTTTTTATGTACGGTATATGAGACTGTTGGTGTGATCTGTCCTTTCCATAGTTAGGAGTTTTGTACATAATTGTGGTTGTATATGAAAGACGACCTAGATGAAGATCTTTAACTATAGAGGTGTTACATTTCATGGTAATCTTGTCTTTGATGATAATGAGACTGCTGAAAGAACGGGAAGTATGAATCTAGTTGCTAATGTGAATATTAAAAGATTTGTTTTCTTAATTTTGTGATATGAAAAATTGGAAATATAATTCATATAAAAATATTTACACATCACGACACTTTCTGATGAGTCATGACCCTTTAAATGTATTAATGAGGTTTTGCACTACTAATGTGATTCCCTTTCATTTGTCCTAACTCTTCCTAACTAACACTTTCCTAATATACTTCTACTACCTACTCTGCACCTGTAAGCTGATTTCTCTGCAGATCCTATGTTTTTCAGTTGATGTTCCTCCTTCGCTACGCCCAATCTGGGTACTGGAATTGGACAAACTGAGCAGGGCTCGTCACTGGTGGGTCGGGGCTGCCTCTCTGTGAGTGACAGAAGCCTGGACATGCATGTCCAGATTACAGTTCAGTCTCCTCTCAGCCTGGTATAAAGTGAACTTTCATCTGACAAGTGCTCTGATGTGCCAATTATTAAATAGTATATTGCAGGGCGTGTGATATATATCAGACTGACAGGAGAGTGAAATGTGATCTGGAAATGTTGTCACGCACTTAGATGGCGCTGACATTGCTGGATGCTGCTGTGTATGTTGTTTGTCTTTAAGAGTTGCATGAGGTATTGGTGTGAAGGTCTTTGCCTCCTGTGTTGTGCTCCAGAGCTGCATTCACTATTATGTTCAGCTGCTGGTTGAGGGGTTGATGTGTGATTCACCTGGAATCCCCCACCCTACCCCTGGCTTTTAATAGATTTCCCTCTCCTCTGTCTGACGCTGCTCATAGAGTTATTTGCTCTAGTTCTTGGTGCGGTGCTGTTGCTTAGCTGCTGGGCTGAAGTCTTTCCTTGGGAGCAGTTGTGATGCTGGATCCGTGGGTGGAAGTAGGGGCCCTCAGCCTAGGGCTATTCAGGAACCAGGAAATAAGGAAGAGACTCTGATCGCCTCACCATCAGAGGTAGAGCTAGTGACCCCCAGGGTAAGAGTCAGATTAGCTCCTCCTGATCCCTTTGCCCATTACACCTACCTGTTACCTGATTCCCTTACCTCCCAAGCGTGACACTGTGCCCAGACTGTGGTCACTCACAGATAGGAAGCCCTCCCCTACCAATGATTTGTCCTGCTCAGTTTGTCTAAATCCAGTCCCCACATCGGATGTAGAAGAGCCTGAACATCAACAGAGGACTATAGGAGCCACAGAGAGATCAGCTTACATGAGGAGCAGAGATGGGGGTTTTATGTTGATTTACTCTAAAAACGATAAAATGGTGTATAGTGGGGTATAGGCTGAATTGAGAAGTTACGTGAACTGTGGACAGAACTGCTCCTTCTATTCAGTACCTCTGGGAGCTATCATTAAACCTAAATGATTAAGAATATATTGACGTGGCATATTGTGTAAGCGGATATCGGCTAATCCCCGAGCACATGACAGATAACCCCAGATCTTCACATGGAACTCCATCTTGTTTTGCAATTCTACTTTCCTGGAGATCATAATGTAACCCTCTTACAGGATTACATTGTTATTTGTGTAATGCAGACTAACCCCGGTCTTTACACAGCGCTATTACTTAACTCTTTGTGATCACATTGATTTATTCATGACACACAAGCTATAAACCATTTCTCATTCATGATGCTTCAAATACATTCTGACTTGGAAACCAACACAAGAAGAGAGACAGAAGCCGTGTGAATATTTTATTTAGAAGTAAAGCTTTTCCTTCTTTTGTGTATTACTAATTTACTAAAATATTACATTTTTTAATTTCAATCTTTAAAGAAAAACACATTTCAGATTGTTGGACGTCTTGTATTACGATGGATGTCAAAAGAACAGTATAAAAAAGAAGTGGGTCTGGTGGATACATGCTCCATGCTGGCTACTGTAAAGTCACTCTGTCTTGGATAAAGGACTAGTTTAGTAAACTGAATCTTTACCTACCTGACAAAAAGCCAAACTATAAACTTTCCAGGGTTCTGTATAGCAAATATACCTAGTTGTTGGCATCTCTTGGACACCGCACTGTGCACATTAGCATCATGGCTTCAGTTTATCGGACCTGTTGCTACTGTTTTTAAATGCAAATCCTGTTGGACCCCATTGAATTAAAGGCGTTTTCCCATCTAAGTTATGGTGCCGTCACACAGCACGACCTGGCCAGCGATGTCGGAAGCGATGTGCGGGTGCCCGCTCGGTTCCGACATCGCTGGCCAGCTGTCACATAGCATCGCTGCGGCCGGCGACACCGCAGCGATGCGGGCGGTGACATCGCTCGCTGGGCTTAGTCCAGCGAGCGATCCGCAGCAACGCTGCGGTATAGGCTGGATCGCCGCCGACATCGCTCTGGCGATGTCACACGGCGCGATCCAGCCTTATCGCAGGTTGACAGGTTTACGGTTCTACCCGTAAACCTGTCAACCTGCGACCGGCGATAAAATGCGGTCGCGCCGCTCGTTTACACAGCGCGACGTCGCTAGCGACATCGCTGATACGTCAATATTTTCGGCGATGTCGCTAGCGACGTCGCCAGGTGTGAAGCCACCATAAGGCTGGAAACACACTGTCCTTGTGATATACGGGTCACTCGGACGAGTGTCAGATCATTAACCCTGGACGACCTCTCCCTGTCAGCAACTCCACACTCCCGTCCTGACAGGGAGAGGTCGTTCAGGGTTAATGATCCGAAACTCATCCGAGTGACTCATATATCACACGGACAGTGTGTTTCCAGCCTAAGAGATAGTATATGGCTTTGAAACCAGATCACTTAATAATGACCCGGGGAGTTTGACTAATGGGACCCCACAATCCTGAGATCCAGGGGTCCCTAGATCTGTTGAAGCAGACCTTCATTCTCAGGAACAATGGTGGTCCTGGAGGATCCCAGCAATTTTATCATCACTTATCAGGATGGGAATACCCTTTTAATGAAGTCAGTTGGGGTTTCATCAGATTTCTTGTGTTTTGAAGACATATACAAAGCAGCAGACGACTAATCAAAAACTACCAGACAGCCCTAGGGGCCAAGAAAAACCCCAATAAAAACAAGTGTTAAAAAATCCTTACAACACCATGTACATTTCATAGCGATGATTTATAACTGTAACCCAAATTCACAGTATTTATCAGACTATAAAATGATGAATTAACAGAAAAGTCTTAAGGAATTACCATCTTTTAATTCTTTATTTTTCAGCAATCAATATTACTCATGAAAATAAGAATATTTGTAAAATATCTTATAGAAAAATGGACTGATCATTTGCTCTCAGGTCACTGAGGGCAGATCTTAAGTTACTGAAAACTGTGCCCATAAAAGTCTATGGAGAGGAGAGGGGAGGAGGATGGAGGAGTTACAGTAGAGCAAAACAAAGGTAAGTTCACCTCTAACAGCCGTCTGTCTGTATGACAGCTGGAGATGTATTTTAATAATAAAATAAGTACTCCCCATTCAATTCCCTGTCACTCTGACAGCTCTGCAGTGATGATCACATCCATCACTTATATGGCTGCTGTAGCCGATCACCCACCTTGGTATGGATGGCGAGATGCAAAGTAGGACTTGCAGGGACCACTGGTGTCATTGCACTGGAATGGTGGGTTTTGAATACGTAAATATTGGTTATATTAGCTTTTTAACACATCTACAACTATTGTTTTTTTTTTTTTTTTTTAAGTCCTGGAGGACCCCTTTGAGGTACTACTTACATGCTGGGTATCTCTGTATTCCAATTACTGTTGATATTGACTTTTAGTGCCTTATTGAGTAAGCCTGTATCCCGTGTGCCAGTAATGGCTTAAGTGCCTGAAATCAGCAATTTTTCTTCCATGCCATCTGTTCAATCCCTTATGTAGAAGCCAACAAATTTAACAGCGCTCAAAGAGTCCACACAATCCTCTAAGACATTAAATGGCTGGTACCATTTATACAAACAATATTTTATTTTTATAGAATGTTTTGTCCAGAAAGGCTCCAATTGTGGAATATCAATTTGCTATCATTTCATTTCAATGCATGCATTCTGTCATTTTGCTTGTTCCTTCTGTTTTTTAGGAACAGGCTAACAAAATTAATGCTCCATAAAGATACATAATACCTAATTGATGTAAAGGAAAGCACAAGGTCCTCATTGATTATGGGATATGAGGTGTGTCTTGATTCTGTTATCTGTCCGTATTTATAGTGGAAGAAAAAGCACAGCAGGCAGAACAGTTTTTAACGTTCCAAAAACTTAAAAATAAAAAAAAAAGATGGATCCAAAAAATCAATGTGGTCCCTCTTCTTTTGTTATATATTTATTATATACTAGCAGTAGAGCCCGGCAATGCCTTGGTGTAATGCCCATATATTGTCGTATTGCTCATATATGGTAATATCGGCCATATATGGCAATATGGTCCATATAATGTATTTGTGCGTGTTTGTGTCATAGCCCCACCCCTATACTTAGTTCCACCCCTCCCAGAAGCCCTGCCCCTTTCATAGTGCCACCCCCACATATAGCCTCACCTCTTCATAGCCCCACCCCTCCATATAGTCCTGGGCACAGGGCTATGTGGAGGAGGCCGGGATATGTGGAGATGCAGGCTGTGAAGTGGGCGTGCTATGTGGAGTGGGCAGGGCTATTACATACACTCAGCTTTGTGGAGTGGTCGTGGCTATGAGTGGGCGTGACTATGTGGAGTGGGCAGGGCTTGATACATACACACACTCAGCTTTGTGGGATGGGCGTGGCTATGTGGAGTGGACAGTGAGCGTGTCTGTGTGGAGTGGGCATGTCTCTGTGAAGGGGGCAGGGCTTAATACATACACACACATACATACACTCAGCTTTATATATAATTGTGTTGCAATATTTCAAAAGTAATTGCTATTTTTATTTCTAAAATCAATAGTACACATTAAAAAAAAATGCAATTTGTAATATATCTTGTAAGAGAAATCTGATTCTTTCTCCTCCTGGACTGATCTTTCACTCCAAAAATTCTCAATTCATGGGTAACATCTGTATTCTGTGAAGACAGATTTTTTACATTACTGAGATAGGAGATAGAACTTTATGAGCTCCAACTGCTATGTAGAGAGGAAGCGGAGCAGGGAGGAGCTAGTGATAGAGTTCTTCCCTCCTCCTGTCGTCTACATAGAAGATAGATTTATACATTACTGTGATAGGAGATGAGATGACAGCTTCTGCTTATAAGATTCTATATAGACAAGAAGGGAAGGGAGGAGGGAATACCTGTTCCTCAAACTCCTCCCTTCTCCACTTCCATAGAATATTGTGAGCACCAACTGTCCTCTCCTATCTCAGTAATATGAAAATCTGTCTTCACTGAATACATATTTTAGCCATAAATCAAGAATTTTGAGAATGAATGATTAATGCATGTGGATAAAGAAGTAGATTTCTCTGATAAGATATTACAAAGTTGCTTATTTTCATGTGCACTATTGATCTACTAAATAAAATGAAATTGTCGGTCAATATTTAAGCAACGGAGCTGTTTTTCCCATTAATTCCATGTGTCTGTTCCTAAAAAACAGAACAGACAATCGGATTATCCAATCGAAAGAGTGAATGTAGCTTTATATTTCTGGAATAATGAATGTATACTAAATGGATGATAATCTGCACTTGAGCTCAGTGGTGAGAATTGCTGTCTTAAGACTTAACACACATCATGTATAACAACGAATGTAGACTGGGTGGTTTTTCTTGAGAAATACTCTGTATTGTATTTAGTCTATTTTGCCTATAACGTCTCTCTTGGAAAAAACACAAACACTATGTGGATACATTATACATAATGGGCAACTTTAATAGTCTGTATAGTACAACACTGGACGAGAATACCATACAACATCAGCACCAGAACATGTAATCAGCTGGATATGAGTGAAGAAAGCAGACTGGACAGAGAGACAGAATACTGATATACAGGTTGTCAGCGTCATTTCAACTTTTATATTGCACATTTTCACAAGCGTCTACTGCTGTAGCTACCACAGATCAGGTCAAGTAAAACATACATTTTATATCTCTTTTGCTACATTATGTCACCCCTATGGCTGGTTTCACACTTGCATTCAGGTGTGATTGGGCTGAAAACGTGTCCAACCGCATCTGGGTCAGGTAAAAAAATGCTGCAGTTGCATCCGTTTTTTTTTTGTCCCTGATTTGTCGGAAAGTGGAAACTTTACATAGGACACACCTAATGTGCGGGTGTTGGGAGGGGCTCTGGGCATGCTCAGTGTGAAAGTCGGATCTGGCCCCATTGAAACCTATTTTAGTTTTGGCAGCAGTGCGCCATATCCGCTGACAGCAGGCTTTTCAATGAGCCGCAAAATCGCAACATTGTGCTTCCAGAAAGGAGGTCATAAGGACACATTTTTGAGGATCTGGCGGAAACCTGATGCCACCTGATGTGCCTGTGTCCCCATTCTGAGTCAATGCAAAAAGACCTGATGAGGGAGCATCAGGTTTTGAATGGATTACAACGCTGGACAAAAAGATGTAAATGTGAAACCACCCTAAACCTGGTTCTCAGTACACATAACATACTTTAAAAATACTTTATCTCTTTTCTTGACAGGTAGTTCCTTAAAGCTGTAGGACTTCATGTACAGTCTTCTGAGCTCCCTCATGCAAAGCCAGTGAAGCATGCAGAGGCAGTTTACTGTATAGCAGATGGAACTCCTGTGACCACTTCTGTGCATGCAACTACATGTGGTCCAAAGGTAGTCATCCATACTGGAAGACAACCAAATTAAACTCAACCCTCAGAATATACAAAGGAGGGTCTGTAAGATGAGAAATGATGATAGATTCTGAAAAGTTACATCATATTATTAACAACAGTGTGTCATGACATACTGCAATGCACCCAGTGTTCATGTTAGAAATAATAGAAATACATATCAGAAATATATGCAGCTTTTCTTGACACTGGTTCTGTAGCCTATATAGTTAGTATATATACAAAGAATAAAAATTACAATAAGAAAAATCCACAGGTTCCTTTATAGAAGGTATATTCTAGAATTCAATAGCTAAAGTAGCCTAAAAATAAGTCAGTGGATGCATGTATTATATAGTATACTGTAAGTGAATATAAATACACATAGAAAGTGCTAAGTCAGTTTACCCATAAGGACATGAAAACATATGGAAGGTCCTGGCAAGAACTCAAATTCACTAATTGCTTTTGCTGCTTAGAATGCAAGTAAATGTATCTGTTACACAAAGCTTGAAGGTACCGTCACACGCCGCCATGTCGCCGGTGAGATAGCTGGCAATGCCCGAATTGGGTGATGTGGCAACCATATTGCATGTGCGTAGTGGCGTGTGACTCGGCAATTCTACAGTGAAATCTGGCGATATCCACCGGGCGATTTCAGCGGATTGTGCCGTGTGACAGGGTGATAGCGACGTACACAGCGATCCTGTCATAAATCCCGTAGGCGTGCTTGGATGTTGTTTTTTTTCGCACCTCATCTGCGGCGATTGGTGGGTGATGCTGCGTTTCGATTCGCTGGCTGTGTTTGAGGTGCCTTATTTGATGACCCGTGTGTTCACGCAAGGCTGACCAATGGGAACGCAGTTCCGTCCACCAATCGCAGTGATAGGGGCGCGGTGAAACACACTCTAGCACACCCCTATCAAAACAGTATGCCAACATCGCTGCTACGATTGTGGCGTGTGACGCGGCGATGTGTGGAGGGAAGATTGCTTCCGGTCTTCTGCAGGCGATTTCCGGAACGCAGGATCGCCGAAGATTGCACGTGAGATTGCTATGTGTGACAGTTTTACAGCGATCAGAAAAAAGTGCCCGAAACGTGCGTGCTCACATCAAATCACTAGCGATATGGAAGCCATATCGCGGAGTGTGACGGTACCGTTACATATTCATTCTTTCTGTTTCTTTCATTTTTTTTTGTTTCTAAATAAATCTATCTATCTAAAAAATAAAAAATGGAGGCAGCAAACCAAAAAGAGTGAAACTTGAAAAAGGGTCACATATTTAAATCGCAACATAGCCACAATGGCTTAAAAAAAATCATAATTCAACTTTGGTATGCTCTTTTGGTGCACTGCCTCCCCAGTTATTCTTTTTTATCAGGTTGGTTTGGTATGTTCCAGGGAGGCCTTTCAAAATACATTATCTAATCCAGGGGTGGGGAACTCCAGTCCTCGAGGGCCGCAAACAGTGCATGTTTTCAGGATTTCCTTAGTATTGCACAGGTGATAACATAATCACTTGCACTGGTGATGATTCCAATCCCTGTGCAATACTAAGGAAATTGTGAAAACCTGAACTGTTTGCGGCCCTCGAGGACTGGAGTTCCCCACCCCTGATCTAATCTATCTATATCTATCCATCCATCCATCCAGAAAGATATACTCATTATACTGTAAAGTTAATGAATTCTATATTAAAAGTGCACATTGCAAAAGAAGTTATTTCATGCACAATAACTTTGTCAACTTGATGTCCCATAGTAAAACTGATTGTAAACAATGAGAAAAGTAAAGTAAATGAGAAACATTTTATATATTTCGTTCATGAAATAAGGCTACAATTGTTTGTTCATAGGCCTGATAGCGACCAAAGGAATTTTGTGAAATGTTAATATATAGTTAATTTTTTCATTTTGCACCCAGAAGCCAGTCTTTAAAGTTTTCTCTCCCAAAAAACTAGCACTTTCATTAGTAGCTTTGCAAATAAATGAATGAGGCTACAGCAGGACTATGCATAAGAAGAGACAAGGAGGCAGCACTATCTGCACCTATAACTCAAGGAATACCACATTACTCCACAACATTACACTAAAACACAAGCGCATAAATGAGATAGTGGTTACTTGACTAATTTCCACCTGGTCATTCACTAGCATAGTAAGAAAGCATAAAGAAAGACTTAGGGTATGTGCACATCAGTTGTTTCTGCATCTTTGCAGAACAACCGGGAACCGGTGGAGAATGGCAGAACTGAGTTTTCTGAACTCGCTAGTGTCCCTGGTTTTGTTAGCGTTTTGCTAACGATTTGCGGTCGGGTTACTAGCGTTTGGACAGCGTGTTCTTGGCAATTTCCCCGGCGTGTTCCTTAGCGATTTCCAGACTGGTCTTTGGTGCACTTGTTCAGCTGGACCCGCTGGAAAAACGCTGAAAAGAAGTCGCTTGCTCTATCTTTGACAACCGGTGGAAAACCGGTGAATAAACTGAAAACGACCAGACAAAAATCGTTCTAATGTAGACAGCGTTTTCTAAACTCCATTGACTAGCATGTTAATCCAGCCGGTGGCTAGGATTAACATAAATTAACATAAAATTCAGCGGAAACCGCCGACGGAAAACTTCCAAAAACAGCCCACAAAATGACTGATGTGCACATACCCTAAAGGTGCCGTCACACGGGGAGACATCGCCGGCAAAGTCGGCAGGGAATCACGGGAGCGTACATCCCCGCCGACATCGCGAGTGAGATGTCACACGCTGCGATGTCGCCGGCGACACAACAGCGATGTTACCGGCGACATCGCTATCAGGGTTAAAATCCACCCTGGCAGTGATGATTATAATGGGAGCTTATGGCTGAAGTTGCCGGTAACATCGCTGTTGCCACGTTACACAAGGCGATGCGTACACATCGCCTGAGAGTGATCGCCAGGTTTCACTACATTGCAGTGAAACCTGGTGATCACTTTCAGGTGATATATCGCCCAAAAATCGCCCTGTCACATGGGGCAACTCTCCGGCGATGTTGCCACAATTAGGCCACGCCCCTGCGTTGCCCCATGTGACGGTACCTTATTACTTCTACTTGAAACTTCTAGGAAAAATACATTCTGATCACCTTAAGGTGAAGTACACATGTTGAGTATTTGGTGCAGATATTTTCTGCCCCTAATCTGCATCTCCCTGCAGAAAATCACAGCAAAAACACAATGTGTTTTTGCCTGCTTTTTTCTTCATGAAGTCAATGGGTGGAAGGGTTGAAAAACGCAGGCAAAAACACACCAAGAATTAACATGCTGCAGATTATTTTCTGCACCAGATCTACAAGGAAAAAATAAGCAACGTGTGGACAAAACTTCAGGGGTCTCATTGACTCTGCTGGCATAAGGATTGGCATGCAAATTTGTGACAGCTGCACTACAAAAATGCATCAAAAACACACTGTTTGCACATGCCCTAAAATATGAAATTTTACATATAAGCTATGCCCCCACATCTGCACACCGCAATTATCTTACATGTCCCTTTTTTCTGAAACAAAGGCCTTGTTCACACTCAATTTGCGTTTTTTTTTAGCAGGAAAAAAAATACCTACGTTTTTCTAAAAGTGCCAAAAAGTGTCCCTTGTGTGTCTGAAAGGATTTAACACTTTTTTGGACTTAGTCATTTTTTGGCCAAAAACGCATGCGTTTCCCATAGGGCCTAATGTTAAAAAACGCATGCGTTTTCTTTAACATGGGGCCCTATAGGAAACGCATGCGTTAACGCAGGTGCCTATATGCACCCTGCGTTAACGCATGCGATTCCCATAGGACTCCATGTTAAAAAAAAGCATGCGTTTTTGGAAACAACCCCTGCGTTTTTTTTCCAGCACCCAAAAAACGCTGCATGCAGCGTTTTTTGGACTGGGGGAAAAAAACGCAAGTGGAGCTGAAAAACGCATGTACACTTAAATGTACTTAACGTACCTGCGTTTTTGAAAAACTGCAGAAAAACGCAGAGAGTGTCAAAAATGCATAACCGCATACAGGATTTCTCCCGTGCTTCACCCAGACTCTGGAACTCACTGCCCCAACACATCAGACATTCTCCTACCCTGGGAACCTTCAAAAGAAGCCTGAAGACCCACCTGTTCCGCCAAGCCTACCACCTGCAATAAGACCCGGTCCACCACACCGCCTCATGACTGGAATTTCCCCCTCCCACTGTATCCCCACCCACCCCTCGTAGACTGTGAGCCTTTGTGGACAGGATTTCTCCCCTCTTGTATCTGTATGACCGAATTGTCAACACTTATTGTTACTTGTATTGTTACTATGTTATTTGTCCTAGTCTGCCCTTTTTAGCATGTAAAGCGCCTTGGAATATAATGGCGCTATATAAATAAATAATAATAATAATAATAATAATAATAATAATAACAAGGCCATAGATGAGTAATGTATGCTATTATCTATAGAATGCACTTGTTAAAGGCGGGTAAAGAAAGTTTTGAGAGAAAAATGGTTTAATACATTAGCCAAGAATCAATTTTTACATTTTGGTGGAGGTTCTGCTATTTTCATGGGACAGTATCCAAGGGTATAACTACAACAGATGTAGGGGTTGTAATCGCATCCAGGCCCTGGCGCCTAAGGGGCCCCAAAAATCCTTTGTCATGGGTGTGTCAGGAGGCATAGATGAAGCTGTAGAGGCTTCTCGCAGAAGGTCACAGCGTCTGGCCAAAATTCTAAAATATGTTTCTGTCCCTTTAAGGGTACCTTTACACGCCACCACCGCCGCGAGAAATATTGACGGCGATATGTCGCCCTGCGACAATCGCCGTCAAAATCTCTCCTAATTGCGGTGTGTAATTGGGGAATTTAGCAGCGATCTGTCGCCTTGCCACGGTTGCCTGATTTCAGAGCAGTGCACTGAAATCAGGAGACTGTGGCGAGGCAACAGATCGCCGCCAAATTCCCCAATTACACGCCGCAATTAGGAAAGATTTTGACGGCGATTTTAGCAGGATGACATATCGCCGTCAATATTTCTCGCCGCAGTGGCGGAATGTAAAGGTACTCTTAGAGACATTTCTCTCTTGAGGTACCGTTACATGGTACGAGATTGTACGCTCAAACATGACGGGTTTGGAGTAGTTCAAACGACATCGTTTCGACGTTTGGAGTAGTTCAAATGACATCGTTTCGACGTCGTTGCGTGTAACACCGAGATATGACTATGATAAATCGTTGGATCTCAAACGTTGGATCTCTTGTTCTCAAATAAGAAGATAATCATTCAGCCAACCTGCTGCATCGTTGTGTGTGACACCGCGATAACGATGTCGTTAACGACTTTCCCTATTCACAACAGTGAACAAATATCGTTCGCTGGTTGGTGCGTCGTTCACGATATCTAGACGTGTGACATCTCACCAACGATGTCAAAAAGATGTCCTAACGACTGCGCTCCCGTGAGATCGTTGGTGATATCTTAACGACATTAAAGCATCTAACGGTACCTTTAGTGAGAGCTGGAGGTCACTAGGACCCAGCTGATCTCTTATCTTCAGCTGTCCATTTATACCCCTTGACTCCCATGATGCACTGCTGGTGATACGTAGCTTGTCTGGTGTTGGAGGTTGCTTCCTAGCTCAGTAGTGCATCCAGGATTTTCAATTGGATTGGTCTTTGCATCTTCATAAGCTAAGTGTTTCTCCCTTCCCTCTTTGTTTCCCTGGTATGTTTCTTTAGTAGTTAGCTGGGTTGACTAGTGTTCACCTGCTCTGATCCCTGTGTAGTCTTAGTTCCGGCATAGCAGGGCCATTTATCCAGTTCGGCAACAGTTGCAGAGACTGTATTGGGTCGTTATGGGAGCCAGATGTCAGCACTACTTTATCTAGAGTCAACATCTCCCCTTTGCCCGTAGAATCAGGGACTCTCCCCCCCCTCGGCATCCTGCAATGGATGTCTCCCTACACCCAATGTGAAATCCTTTTGGCCTATATAAAAACACTAATCCTATTGGAGCTTTCGCATCGGGGCCCTTGATCTTCAAGTTACGCCATTGACAGTATCTCTACATGTCATAGACTGTAGCTTGTGAGCAGGGCCCCCACTCCTCCTGGTATCTGTTGGGTTTTTGTTTCTCATATTGTCTGCACGTGTCCCTTCTGAATTGTACAGTGGTGTACAATATGTGCTATAGAAAAATAGTTATTATGTCTATGGTTTGGAGTGGTCTCGTACCTTCTCATGTGCTTATAGATGTTGCTTTCCTTCTAGCTATTCTAATAGAAGCCCAATGTATTATTAATAGTGATGAAAGAATTTTTATATATATAACATGGTCCCTGAGAGTTAAGTTTTAAGGCTCAATCACACCATCCAACATCGGCTGCAATGTCGGATGCAATGCCGCGAGTGCGCGCTCGCTTCCGACATCGCAGCCTAGCTGTCACACGGCAAGATGTTGCCGGTGACGGCACTGCGATGTTGGCGGCGCGATCGCTCGCTGGGCTGGGATCAACCCTACAAACAATCTACTGCAATGCAGCGAATAGGCGGAATCGTCCGTGACATCGCTATTGCGGTGTCGCAGTGAACGATCTCGCCGGTTGTTGAAGATGAAGTTGACAGGTTTTCCTGCATGCAGGAAAACCTGTCAACTCCAACTTGAACAACTATCGTTGTTGAATCGTCCGTTTACACGCTAAGACGCAATAATGATGACGTTTCAACATCGTTCCTGACGTCACTTTTGAACGACATCGGAAACGATGTTGAGAGGTGTGACGGTACCTTTAGACTGTGGCTGATGGTGGGAATTAATTGATTTGACAGACTGATTTCTATATGAAGAGTATATATGGCATATGAACAAGGAGTTCTGTATTTTCCAGTCACATCATGTCCAGGGTTCATTGTGTGGATCCAGCAGTCCATGATTTTGCTTTAGTCCCCTACATTTCTGAGAGTTTTATAGCAGTTCTATAAAACTAAAATAACAACTGCTGGGGATAGGCATTGTCTTACTGATTAGCCATGCCGATGGCTAATGGTTTCAGTAATTAAGCTATTACAACTCTGTAGCTGAAAAGTTCCACAATGTGTATGTTTGCATCAGAAGGATTTGCAATATTTTAAATTACAAAAAAGATATATGATTCTGTTACCTTGGTAACTACAAGAAAAAAGTACAAACATTACAATACAAATTGGACGAATTTACATAGTTACATATGTAACAAATATAAGATAAAGATCATATTTACACAAAAAAATACAAGGAAAAAGTTCTGCAATGTCATGCTACCAAGAATATATAAAATTTGGGGAGGTATATAACACAACAAGAAGATGCACCAAGCAGAAAGACGATTATCAATATATATTATCACAGATCATGTCAAATAAACAACAAAATCTTGTAATATCTAATTTCCTAACCACTGAAGTAATTAGAAATTATTGTAAAGTTCTAATATACATATCTGTTAGGCTGCTTTCACATAAGCGGTTTTCGCCGATCGCGGCAGTTGCGGTGAAAAAAACGCAACTGCCGTGATTACCGCATAACGGCCGCACTTGCGGTTCACTTGCGGCAAGCCCCATACAATGTCTATGGGGCTTGTGGTAAGTGTGCGGCAAGTGCTGTTTCAGCACTTGCGGCAGGTGCGGCCGCGAAAAAAACGCGGTATGCCACGGTTTTTTCGCGGCCGCACGTGCCGCAAGTGCCGAAACCGTACTTGCCGCACACTTACCGCAAGCCCCATAGACATTGTATGGGGCTTGCCGCAAGTGAACCGCAAGTGCGGCCGTTATGCGGTAATCGTGGCAGTTGCGTTTTTTTCACCGCAACTGCCGCGATCAGCGCAAAACACTGATGTGAAAGGGGCCTTAGGCATCCAGACTGATGAGTGTGAAAGAGAATAGACACAGAATAATACAGTCATCTCTCAAACATAGAAATCATGATCAATAATTAACCAGGACAATCAAAGTCAAAGAAGCAAATAATAGATTAAAGTCATATACTGCATGAGCGTTATTTACACTGTAGAGTAAACTGGTTGGCAAAAATTGTGCGTAAAGTACAGGGGTAGGACTTGCTATGAAAAATATACTGTGTGTACAATTATTAGGAAAATGAATGTTTACAGCATATCATCATTTTTATGCACATTGTCCAACTCCAAGATGGATAAGCTTAAAAGTTTATTGTTGTAACCACGACTATGGTATTGTAAAGTGTGTACGGCCGACTAAATAAAAACAATGCTAAGTGACGTGGAAATATCTGGCCAACATGTCAATTGGCATCCAATTCTTTTATTTGAGGAGAAAAACAGTCCCCAGTCGTACCGCACCGACTCGGGGGTTGACATTTGTCATGATGTTGTTCCTCCAAAATGTTCCTTTTCCCTGGGAAGCGAGCGCTAACCATAACTTAGACCAATGGATAAACATACCTCTGATGTTACCCTCTGATGTTAGCCCAGGCCGTCCCTGATCACATCACCTCCAGCTGCTATAGCAAAAACAAGTATAATCGTAAAAAAAAAACCCCAATCTCAACCACTAAATAATAGGGTGGGCGGGCAGGGATGTCCACAGGTCCTGGCTCCTTGATGAAGAGAATGGTTCCAGCTCGTCTTCTTCTTATAAGGTAAGGTGAAAAATTCTTCCCCACCCCTTTCCAATATTTTCTAACCAATCCTAACCCTAATAACTAACCCATGTGACCTAACTACCCCACTCCCCTCTCCATTCCTGCCCTGTTTGCATAATATATTCCCAATTAACCCTTTCCTGGCCTTCCCTTACAAACCTCACTCATGCACAGGCCTGCGATAGCTGCTACCGCTGAGTCCCTATCTGATCAGGTGATATGTATCTGTGTAAGGAGGAAGGTGACTAACAACACCCTTTATTATTGTGTGCAGAATTATTAAACAGTTTGTTTTCCTCAGTCAAAATGGGCCAAATTAAAGATTTAACGGACTCTCCGAAAAGAGATAAATTGCTGCAATTACACCGGTGAATCCTCATATCGCACAGTGCTTGCACTGTGAGGATTCACACGTCTGCAGTCACACAAAGTGATACATGGAACGACTGCAGACATAGATTTTGACTGGACAACCCCCTTTAAGAAATTGACAGACTCTATTAATTGAAGCCTTATGACTGTTATTGAAAAGAAGGGAGTCTCTATTGTTGCTGAGGCTTTTGGGGAATTGCCAAAAATTAACTTTTGGTCATTTTGAGTTGTCTCAATTTAAAAGATGAAAATAAACAATTCAGATGGGGAAATTTACAATTTCAATTTAGATAACCAATAATTCTGCACACAAAGATATTCTCCCAAGAAAAACAAAACCTCACTTTTACTTTGTGTAATACTTTGGTTTCAGGCTTATTAATGTTTTGGATTGATGACAGCTCTGTAGTTCAATAATAACATTAATAATGAAAAATACAAACTGCCTAATAATTGTGCACACAGTGTACATTCAAAAGTAAATACTGGAATGAAACAATTCACTGTAACCTATGTCTACTCTACATGAGAAAGAGATTGCATCATAGTTAGCAGCTTAAGTACAGGGCATTGATGTGCAAACTCGTATCACATAAACCTTTATATTTCTTACACCTTCATGGTCAAGCATTGTCTAATGATAAACCTTCCAGTCATTTTTATTTATTATTTTGCATTTTACATGTGTGAGATTTATTATAAATTTGCAATTAGGTTTTTAGGGCAATGTTAAAATTCCCTCTTTAATTCCCACATCCTAGTAACTTCCTTACTTAAGCTGGTTTCACACTACCGGTGTTTGAATCCGGCGGGAATAAAGAGAAAACCTGCATCCCCTTGCAATTGTAAAACCTGATGCAAATGAAGCTCCCGTATCGGTATTATTACTGAACGACGTAATACCGGTATGGTAGCATCAATTCGAATCAGGTTGTGTAAGTTTTTTAAAAAGGCTCCGGTGAAAAATGACATTTTTGGTAAACGCCCCATAGTGGGTGTGTCATATGAAACTGACTTTTGGGCATGCTCATTCAAAAAATCCAGATCTAGGTTCCATAGAGCACCATTTTATTTTAGACCGCATTGCCCTGAATCCAATTGTTTACAGTTTTTACAAAAACACAAAAAACTTTACAAACTGTGTTTTTGGTTTCTGTTAAAAACTGTTCTTAGCCGGATCTAGCTGGACCCGTATGCAAACGCATGCCGCCATTATGAGCCTGTGTCCCCATTGAAAGTCAATGGGGGTAAAAACGCATGCAGTTGCATACAGTTTTAGCCAGATTCACCCGGATTAAAAAAAAAAAAAAAACAGTAGTGTGACACCAGCCTTACCATGCCACCATTTATTCACAGACTGCCTTATACAGGAGACCACTACTTTACTTGATCTTCTGGTGACAGACAGTTGGTTCTTGACTTTTTTCTGCCATCTCTAGGACATCTCTCCTAAACAGTTCCCTCAACCAGCTTTCCTATGTATAAAAACACTTCATCCACAGCCCTTTGCTGGAGACAAAATTCCCTAATTCATTCCGATGCTGCCTTAATATGCCAGAACATGAATTTTAATGTTGTCTTAATGTGCCAGACCACTTTTTCTTATTGCTGTCCTAATGTGCCAGACCACATATTTTTATACTGTCCTAATGTGCCAGACCACTTCTTCTTACTGAAGTCCTAATGTGCCAACCACTCATTCCCTTGATGCACTGAGGTGACCACTTCTTTTTATGGTATAGCTTTAGCATTATATTAATCATAAAACAGTGAGGGGTAAAGTGATGAAACCACTTCTTAACCACCTTATAATACCAGAGGTAAAACTTTAAGAAAAAATACAACAACAGTATTTCACCCATCTGACGGTGCCCTACATCTCCATTAAAGGTTTTAACACCATTTCAGGGATGCCCTAGTGCCCTCCTAAACGCTGGAAATGACATCTCTGCTAGTTGCAACAATTTGTCTACTGCACCTCAAACTACCTGGCAGAGGAAATAACACTGCCAGCCACTACAATGTTTCATGTTGGATGCCAAGTAGTGTCATTTTGGCAACTAAACATTTGGGAAAACATGAAGTTCAATTGAACAGGTCATAAACTGATTTTTAGTCCTTGCTTTATTTTGTGCAGCCCTAAAAATACCTTGGTAAAATGCAAAATAACGTAAAAAATTACAAGAAGGTGAGAATTTGTTCATGAAAGTCATATAAACATAAAGTTTTTAAAATACATAATAACATGTATTAACATGTAATAACAATATTAAGACACCAATATTAATACTGAAAATTCAAGGCACAAGAACATGTCTAATCCTGATCAAAGGACAACACCAGGCACAATACTAGAGAAGAGGGAAAGGCACGCTCACATTTCTACATGGTTTGTCAACGTAAAGGGGTTTCTCAGATTTATACATATAAAAATACAATTAAATAACCAACACATACCCACTCTCCTATTATTCCAGCATTGCTACCACAGTGTTCCCTGCTGGTCCTTTCAGTCATTCTTGTGAACACTGCAGACAATCACTGATCTCTATTGTCATGCACTGTACATATGATCATCACTGCTGGGCCAGTGATTGGCTGCAGTGGTCACATGTATGTTCTGTATGTCATCACTGCACGACAAGTGAAGGCTTTGGATTCAATAGTAAGAGACAGTTTGATTTTCTTTGAAATTCTCTACTCTTGTCAAGTTACAGCACTTAAAATCTGTGAAAACCCCTTTAGGCTGCAGGTAGTTGCATTGAGCAGGTTAATGAAACCCCATAAATGTACACTGTATGTTCACCATAATTAGTTTTAGAATTGTTTTAGGAACAGTAAATTAGTACATCTTATTAAGCACGAGGTGTCCATTTCACCAATGGCGGCTGGAACAAACATCAGCACAAAACATTGAAGAATAAGAACCGATATTTCACAGTAACCACTGTGACATTATTGCTCAACAGCAAATTACTCATATAGGGTTAAATAGTAACAGACTAAAAGGTCCATAGAAACCAATATTAAATAACTACCCCCACATGCACAGGATTGCTCACCACCTACTCGTCAGCATCAGATCAGCATAAGTGACGACACATTTGTACATAGTAGGTAACTCGCTGTCACCATGTTGGATCAGTGTGCTACAACAGATAAGTCATTGCATATAATCTGCCAACTAATCAGGAGGTAATAAGATTATCAAGAGTCACAGATACACATCAGTTAATTAAGATTTGTGAACTGAATTGGTACCTATGTGTAAATGGCAACGCATTCTGCGTAGGTTCAGCCCTTGGTTCAGAATTTTGCGTCACTTCAGGGGTTGTTCTTTCATCATCCGTTCCGTTAATGCTTTCTGGCGTTAAGGGAGACTGAAGATCCCCTCCGGCAGATTCCTGCAATAATGCATAGAAACCTTTAGTAACATAGGAAATGTATAAAAGTGGACCTGACTTGCACCTTATTTATGTAGCACCTGCTGTGGAAGCTAAGTATAAGGTGCTACACAAATTCATCTCTACAGATACTGATTCTTTTGCGGAACTGCAGAAAACTACAATTCCCAAGCTTCCTTGTTCATCTCAGCAATCTGGAGGAGGAGGAGCAGCAGCAGACAACAGGATATCTGGCTGAATGTGCTGAAGAAGAAGAAGGAAGGAGGGTATTGTACTTAGGTGTGTTAAGGGATTCAGCCATCTTGGAGCAGTGAGAAGCAGGTACTGAGAACTGAAGCTGCTGTTGACTGATTTCTAAAACTACAGGACATACAGTTGATAAAAGCTGCCCCCCTCCTCCAGGCTTTCCACTAAGAAGAAGGATTTTGCCTTCTGTACCCCTGCATTCCACACAACTGGACCCTGAAGCTCCTGTATGGAACTCTGGGAGAACAAAGATCTGCAAAAAGGAGTGAATAGCTACTGGCGGAGAAGTGTACCGCAGTTATCTATAAGGGAGTATTGCTGGGACCTGTATTTCTAGTGTTGGAGAAGTGTACTGCTTTATATATAAGGAAGTATTGCTGGGACCTCTAATTCTACTGCTGGAGAAGTGTACTGCAGTTATCTATAAGGGAACATTGCTGGGACCTGTAGTTCAACCGCTAGAGAAGGGCACTGCAGTTACCTTAGACTTGTAGCTTTATCGTTTGAGAAGTATGCTGAAGGTAATTGCAAGGTCATGTTAAAGAGGACCTGTCACCAAACCAGGCATGGTGATCTAATTACAGCACTGAATGCAGCATGTCTGCTGCATCCAGGTAAGGGGTCCCCCAGCCCTTGAGCCAGCCCTGTACCACGAATAAATACAATTAGAAAACTTACATCCTGCTGCCATAAAGGAGGTGGCTAGAGGCTGGAGCCAAAAAGCAGATTCACACCCCCTGTATGTTTAATCTGCCCACCGCTGCCTCCCTGATGCCAATCATTGTCTTCCTCGTCTGCGGCATAACACAGAGCTTATTTTAGAAATGGCCGCTTAGCCCCGCCCCTGCGGTGACGTCACCGCTTATACCCGCCCTGCTCTATGGTTAACATAGAGCAGGGCGGGTATAAGCAGTGATGTCACTGCAGGAGGCGGGGCGCCGGCCTCCTGCTCTGACATCACTACCTTTCCCCACCCTGCTCTATGTTAACCATAGAGCAGGGCGGGTATAAGCGGTGATGTCACCGCAGGGGGCGGGGCTAAGCGGCCATTTCTAAAATAAGCTCTGTGTTATGCTGCAGATTAAACATACAGGGGGTGTGAATCTGCCCTTTGGCTCCAGCCTCTAGCCACCTCCTTTATGGCTGCAGGATGTAAGTTTTCTAAGTGTATTTACTCGGGGTACAGGAGGGGGCTCAAGGGCTGGGGGACCCCTTGCCTGGATGCAGCAGACATGCTGCATTCAGTGCTGTAATTAGATCACCACGCCTGGTTTGGTGACAGGTCCTCTTTAAATTTGCTTTTGATTGCACTAACTAGGAGCTTATATAGAACCAGTCCTGGAGGGAATATTGCTTTCATTACCTTAAGTGCACCAACACACAGCAAGTGCATCAACATTTGAGGTAACTGGGGCCCCCAATTTGGGACTGTGTCATTTGCAAGGCTGCATCCATATCTACGTTAATTATAATTAATTAGGAGTGTGTGGTGTAAGTTGTGTGTCATAAGTTAAAAGGGAAGCATCACCTCTAACAATCAGGTCTATTGCAAAGCGCCTCTTATACTGCATAACATTACTGTTACTGTTATTGCTGTTACTTGCTATTCCACCTGCAATTGCCACTCCTCATCCTCCTGTAAATAAACCTGTGAAGATTTCTAACCTCATCCCTTGTGAGTGTGTACGGAGCGTGGACAGGGGTTTCCCAAGTCGACCCCTAGCAGAAGACAAAGACCCTTCTGCACTCCTCTAGAGCTCCTAACAAGATTCTGGTGGAGGAACTGCACCATATCAAGGTGAGAACTACCGAACACCCTGCCCATGGCAGAGGATAAAAAAGGTGTTACATTTATATACCTTGATTCTATGCCAGTTTTTAGCCATAATTGTAAAAGAATTTATCAAAAGCGGTTTTGTAGATTTTATCATATTGCTAGAAACTAATCATGCGGAGATGTTGTAGCTGTTTAGAAATTCAACTCAATGTGCTGATGTGCAAAGAGTGGTGCGGATTTTCTGCTGCGTGAAATCCGCATCTGCAGATAAATCTGCACCAAACACATGGCTGTTCCAATGGTGTGTTTTTTATCTGCAGCGGATATGGTGCTTTTTGCCATTCATTTTTCTATAACTCAGCATTTTTGTTGTAAAATTTGCAGCGTATCTGCA
This sequence comes from Allobates femoralis, assembly GCA_033576535.1. Lineage (NCBI taxonomy): Eukaryota > Metazoa > Chordata > Amphibia > Anura > Aromobatidae > Allobates > Allobates femoralis. The sequence goes on from JARQOC010000003.1 coordinate 783,339,592, forward strand.
TGAAGAATTGACATGCTGCAGATTTTTCTGCACCAAAATACACAGCGCATCCGTAGCACAAAAACATGGCATTAGCACAGGACTACTCAGATCCCATAGAATTGGCTGGCTAAACCCGCAGCTGCTTATTGAATGCAGATCTGCTGTGTATACGAACCATATACGTGGAGAATCAGCACTGTGGGCACATAGCCTTAGGTGTCACACTGCCATATGGACCCAATTTGTACAGATCTGTAATGTAATGCCCATAGACTGTTACTGGTCTGTACAGAACCAAATCAGTAAGGCCACGTGCACACAATGAGTATTTGCTGAGTTTTGTCCCTCAGTAATAATAAGCCAAAAGCAGGAGTGGGAAAAAGTATAATAAAGTAGAAACACATCACCACTTGAGTTTTTATCACCCACTCCTGGTTTTATCTTGTACTGAGTAAGAAACTCACCAAATACTCAATGTGTTCACGTGGCCTAAAGGTTTATACATGGTTCTTCATCCTTGCATGTAAACCTACAATTTTTACCCATTGAATATATTCCTCAATTCTTGTCAATGAGTCCTCTTAGGTCATGGTCACATGTTGAGTATTTAATTTTTTTTTTACCTCAGTATTTGTAGCCAAAACCAAGAGTGCAACAATCAGAGGAAAAGTATAATAGAAACAAGTGCACCACTTCAGCACTTTTTCCTCTGATTGTTCCACTCCTGGTTTTGGCTACAAATCCTTGGTAAAAAACTCACCAAATACTCAATGTGTGCATGTGGCCTAAAAGACTCATAGACAAGCGTTGATGACCACACCCAGTTGGTAAAACTACAGGGTGTTCATAAAGTAACTGTACAGTGTGGTCTTCTTATAAGTACTATACACAGTACATTTGTCCGTCGGTCCGGTTAGATTGCAGAATAGCTGTGAGGAATAGGAAAATAGTGCCTGACGATCTTGTTAAGTGGGACACAACAAAAGTGTTAACCACTGCATAATTACTTTATGAACACCCTGTATTAGGTTTACATACAGGGATAGACGGAACCACGCACACACTTGAGTATTTGGTAAGTTTTTAGCTTACAAATACTGAGGTGAAAAACTCACAAAATACTCAATGTGTGCAAGTGACCTAAACCTTTGTGCATGGTTTCATCTATCTTGTATGTAAACTATTATTTTTACCAATTGGGTGTGGTGCTCAACAATTGTCTAAGTGTCTTCTAAGCACACGTTCAGTATTTGATTATTTTTTTCCCTCAGAATTTGTAGCCAAAACCAGTAGTGGGTGATAAATGCAGAAGTGGTGACGTGTTTCTATTAGACTTTTCCACTGATTGTTCCCTCCTGGTTTTGGCTACAAATACTGAGGAAAAAAAAACCCAACCAACTACGCAATGTGTGATCGTGGCTTAGGCTGAAGGCACACTGTCGTGCATCAAACACAGAGCGTGTTTGATGCACGACAGTGATGCGACAGTGATGTGAGTGTAATGCATGTTTTGGTGTTGGTGTGAGTGTGGTGCGTGTGCATGGCTGTATGCATGTGAGTGTGCTGCGAGTGTGAGGTGTGAGTGCATGTGTGCTGCGTGTGAGTGTGATGCTGTCTGTGGTCCTTGCGGACAGCATTTGTCAGAGAAATTTTAACTCTGCGGCTGTCAAAGCCCCAGAGTTTGAATTTTCCCGCTGTGCTGTACAGTAACCAATCATCTTGCACCACTGTGACAAGATGTTTAGTGAAAACATTGATGAATAGTTAAATGTTAAAATTTGTAGGGTTTCTGTGGCTATTAACCCCATCAGCAGCCCCTGCGCGGCATGTCTGCACAGAGGCTGCGGAAGGGTTAATAGGATGCTGGTGTGGTGGCAGCATGTCTCTAGAGAGTGTCCTCACTCTCTGGACACATGGTGTCATCACACCATGTGTCTGCAGGGGTTAATTCCTATGTATAATAATAGCCGCTAATTGTCGGCTTTCTAATTTATCTGTTAAAGCAGCGGCGGGTTACTACGCTATTTGCGTACATACAGAGCCGGCATTTCGTAGCATGAGTTGACCGAGGTCCTGTAAGCTCATTCATTATAGTATTAGCCGCTATGCTGAATGTAAATGCAGAGATGTCCCCCGCCTATGTGTTCAGCACCACGGCAGCAGGGACATCTCCGCATGTATATTCAGCATAGCGTCTGATACTGTAATAAATGAGCTTACAGGACCTCGGACAGCTCATGCTAAGACATGCCGGCTCTGTATGTACGCAATTAGCGTAGTAACCCGCCGCTGGCTTTAACACATAAATTAGAAAGCCGACAATTAGTGGCTATTATTATACACAGGAATTTACCCCTGCAGAGACATGGTGTGATGACACTATGTATCCAGAGACTGAGGACACTCTCTAAAGGCATGCTGCCACCACTCCAGCATCTTATTAACCCTTCGGCAGCCTCTGTGAAAAATGCCACGCAGAGGCTGCTGATGAGGGTTAATAGCCACAGAAACCCCACAATTCTTAACATTTAACTATTCACTCAGTTCATTCTCATATGCAAGTGGACAAGAGTTTATATGTACGAAGGGAAAATCAGGCAATTGACATGTGAGCACTGTATCTTTTTAAGAGATCACAGGATCTCAAGTGGGTGTAATTATGTGATGTTATTTAAATACAGTCCAAGTCAATCGTTCACCTGTGAGTCTAACGCCAGTGTGTTTCCAGCCTTAAGAAGACTCATAGACAAGCCTAGAGGACCATACTAATTGGTTAAAAATAGTAGGTTTACGTACAAGGTGGACGAAACCATATATAAAATTTTAGGCCAGCTTCAAATCCAGTAGTGTGTGATAAATACAGAAGTGGTGACATGTTTCTATTATACTTTTCCTCTGATTGTTCCTTTCTGGGTTTTGGCTACGAATAGTGTGGTAAAAAAAACTGACCAAATACTCAATGTGGGCATGTTGTGTACTCTACATAGAATATACAAAACCTTGGAGGAGTAATTTAATCAAATTTACGGACACTGGAAAAAGTCACCTATTTTCGGATATGGTCTATCTAGGAATACAAATGTATGCAAAGTGCTATGGAATTAACAGCGCTATATAAATGAATAAATATTATTATATACAAATAGTTGACAACCCTAATATGGTTGTGTGCAGCCACCATACCAAAGTTATCAAACCCACAGTTAGACAGAAGTTGGTTAGGCTGTTAGATATCTGTCCCGACTCCCCCCAACACAGGAATTTTTGCATTGACTCTGACAGCAGTTTAGTTACCTGAGAACCAAACACAACCATCAGAAATCTACATTACGATTCCTTCTCTTTCCAATACTATCTGCTGAGGGGAAATCAGAAGGTCCTCATAACAGCCTACTTTAGTCTAAAGGCCTTATGACCTTAGGAATAAACTCTAGGAAAAGTCCAAAATTCCAAGACTAGAAGTAGAAGACTGCATTGAGAGACAGATAAAGCACATATGATGATATCAAGATTTGCAGCCTATCTAGTACTAGAAGTATCTACTATCTATATTTTTCTATTGTTCGATAGTTCACAATGTCTAATATTTCAGCAGTCAGTTCTATCCTTTATTCGGTTACTAATAAACTATAATTTGAAGATAACCTTGATTGGCATTATTTCCAATGTCACCTTGTGAATAACTATTCGTCTTGCAGAATTAACCAGTCAGGCATAGGTAATCCAGCATGACTTGGTTTCAGCAATGTAACATTGGTTCTGAGCATCAATAGCATGTCCCTTTCAAATAAGAGAACCCAAATAAATGGGACAGATATCTACATAATTGGATTAGATTTTTGTGTCAGCAGGCTCTCCATCTCTCATCTCTCGGTGGAGATGGCCAAGTCATGCCAATTGTGATTGCAGCTTCTTTCAGCCAATTTGGACACCTGTGTTGTAAAAACTGGACCAACACCAATTCCTTACTCAACGGGAAATGACCAGATGTCAGATGCAAATGGCCTTCAATCAAATCCACTAAACTGTTGAGAGGAGAAAGCTTTCTGACAACCTGAAATAAGACACAATTAGGGGACACAGGACGTTCTTGTTACTTTTAGTACAGAAGGGAGAGATGTGCGGGATTTAATAGATTCATAGTATAACAGTATCTCCACAGCTCAAACATCAAGCATGGATGGAATGAGCTTTACTACTCCACAGTCTTTTATTCTGTGAATCATTCATGTGAGTGCTATGGAGCCCATTACAAAAGGAACATATTCAAATATGTGACCAATATATATATACGGTATATAGCTACGGCCAAAAGTGTTGGCACCTTTGAAACTGTTCCAGAAAATGAAGTATTTCTCAGAGAAAAATAATACAATTACACATGTTAAGCAATATACATGTTTATTTCCCTACACAAAATACAGAGAAAAGAAGGCAAATTGGACGTAATATCACAAAACATTAAAAATGGCCTAGACAAAATTGTTGTAAAGAGAGAGATGACAGCGCTATAGTGAGGACCCGGTGGGGACAGAGTAATGATTGTTTCTAGGCTCACTCACCTGGTCAGGTTGTGCGCCGTCCTTGCACAGCACAGGTAGACGTTTGAAAGGTGGGAGCCTTCGGGTGAGACCGCCGCTCGTCAGTGCTTCCTAGTTCCGGAGGTTGCAGTCATGTGACTCAAACCATGTGACCGGGTGGCAAAGGTGCTATATAAAGGGTTTTATTTTATACACTCTCCATTGCCTGAGGAAGATAGCTTTCTATTGAAACGCGTCGGGCTTGGGAGAGAGTAAAGTTTTATTAAAGGTGTGTATTTAATTTATACCCCTCTGCCTCAGCGCTTCATTAACACCGTTATATTGCTGTATTATACAAAATTGTTGGCATCTTTCCAAAATTGTGGGGAAACATTTTTGTTTCAAGTATTTGATGCTCGTTCCAACTCAGCTGTGGGAAGTAACAGTTGTGGACAATATGAAAATCCCACCTGAGACCAGATAAATAGTGGAGACGTTGACTGAATCTTTGCATTGTGTGTCTGTGTGTACCACACTAAGTATGGAAAAGAGAAAGAGGAGAAGCAAACTGTCTGACAACTTGAGAACCAAAATTGTTGAAAAATATAAAAAACTAGATGGCAGCCCGATTCTAAAGAATCGGGTAGTCTAGAATCAATATATAGTTTATTTACTAATAGATACGGGAGTGCGGTGAAATGAATTGTGTGTATACAGGCGGATCAGTGGCCGGCACTGCGCGCGGTGGCTCAGTGGCCGGCACTGCGCGCGGTGGCTCAGTGGCCGGCACTGCGCGCGGTGGCTCAGTGGCCGGCACTGCACGCGGTGGCTCAGTGGCCGGCACTGCGCGCGGTGGCTCAGTGGCCGGCACTGCGCGCGGTGGCTCAGTGGCCGGCACAAACATACATACATACATACACACACACACACACACACGGCTATACTTAGCACCGACCCTGTGTGTTTCCCGCTGCCTGGATCCTGAGTCGACATATGGCCGCCCCCGGACGACTGGATCCAATATGTAGTTCAGAGAGACATATTGGACGGTATATTGGATCCAGTAGATCGGGGGTGGCGACATGTCGACTGAGGATCCAGGCAGCGGACGCAGGGCTGGTGGTAAGTATAGCGCAGTGTGTGTGTGTGTGTGTGTGTGTACAAAGTTGAGGGAAGTGCGGAGAAAGTGACGGAAGTGTCTACATACACACATATATACACATAGTGTACATGACATATGGAGGGGTGAGGAGAGCGGAGGCTGGAGGGGGCAGAGGACAGGGAGGGGAGAGCGGAGGCTGGAGGGGGCAGAGGACAGGGAGGGGAGAGCGGAGGCTGGAGGGGGCAGAGGACAGGGAGGGGAGAGCGGAGGCTGGAGGGGGCAGAGGACAGGGAGGGGAGAGCGGAGGCTGGAGGGGGCAGAGGACAGGGAGGGGAGAGCGGAGGCTGGAGGGCAGAGGACAGGGAGGGGAGAGCGGAGGCTGGAGGGCAGAGGACAGGGAGGGGAGAGCGGAGGCTGGAGGGCAGAGGACAGGGAGGGGAGAGCGGAGGCTGGAGGGGGCAGAGGACAGGGAGAGGAGAGCGGAGGCTGGAGGGGGCAGAGGACAGGGAGAGGAGAGCGGAGGCTGGAGGGGGCAGAGGACAGGGAGAGGAGAGCGGAGGCTGGAGGGGGCAGAGGACAGGGAGAGGAGAGCGGAGGCTGGAGGGGGCAGAGGACAGGGAGAGGAGAGCGGAGGCTGGAGGGGGCAGAGGACAGGGAGAGGAGAGCGGAGGCTGGAGGGGGCAGAGGACAGGGGAGGCTGGAGGGGTCAGAGGACAGGGGAGGCTGGAGGGGGCAGAGGACAGGGGAGGCTGGAGGGGGCAGAGAACAGGGGAGGCTGGAGGGGGCAGAGAACAGGGGAGGCTGGAGGGGGCAGAGAACAGGGGAGGCTGGAGGGGGCAGAGGGCAGGGGAGGCTGGAGGGGGCAGAGGGCAGGGGAGGCTGGAGGGGGCAAAGGGCAGGGGAGGCTGGAGGGGGCAGAGGGCAGGGGAGGCTGGAGGGCGCAGAGGGCAGGGGAGGCTGGAGGGGTCAGAGGACAGGGGAGGCTGGAGGGGTCAGAGGACAGGGGAGGCTGGAGGGGTCAGAGGACAGGGGAGGCTGGAGGGGGCAGAGGACAGGGGAGGCTGGATGGGGGTAGAGGACAGGGGAGGCTGGATGGGGGTAGAGGACAGGGGAGGCTGGATGGGGCAGAGGACAGGGGAGGCTGGAGGGGGCAGAGGACAGGGAGGGGAGAGTGGAGGCTGGAGGGCAGAGGACAGGGAGAGGAGAGCGGAGGCTGGAGGGCAGAGGACAGGGAGAGGAGAGCGGAGGCTGGAGGACAGGGAGAGGAGAGCGGAGGCTGGAGGGCAGAGGACAGGGAGAGGAGAGCGGAGGCTGGAGGGCAGAGGACAGGGAGAGGAGAGCGGAGGCTGGAGGGCAGAGGACAGGGAGAGGAGAGCGGAGGCTGGAGGGCAGAGGACAGGGAGAGGAGAGCGGAGGCTGGAGGGCAGAGAAGAGCGGACGCTGGAGGGCAGAGGAGAGGGAGAGGAGAGCGGAGGCTGGAGGGCAGAGGACAGGAAGAGGAGAGCGGAGGCTGGAGGGCAGAGGAGAGCAGATGCTGGAGGGCAGAGGACAGGGAGAGGAGAGCGGAGGCTGGAGGGGGCAGAGGACAGGGGAGGCTGGAGGGGGCAGAGGACAGGGGAGGCTGGAGGGGGCAGAGGACAGGGGAGGCTGGAGGGGGCAGAGGACAGGGGAGGCTGGAGGGGGCAGAGGACAGGGGAGGCTGGAGGGGGCAGAGGACAGGGGAGGCTGGAGGGGTTTGGGCACAGGGGAGGCTGGAGGGGTTTGGGCACAGGGGACGCTGGAGGGGTTTGGGCACAGGGGAGGCTGGAGGCTGGAGCGGCCAGGGCACAGGGGAGGCTGGAGGTTGGAGCGGGCAGGGCACAGGGGAGGCTGGAGCGGCCAGGGCACAGGGGAGGCTGGAGCAGGCAGGGCACAGGGGAGGCTGGAGGCTGAAGCGGCCAGGGCACATGGGAGGCTGGAGCGGCCAGGGCACAGGGGAGGCTGGAGGCTGGAGTGGCAAGGTTGCAGGGGAGGCTGGAGCGGCCAGGGCACAGGGGAGGCTGGAGGCTTTACCGGGCGGGCTGCAGAGGCGGCTGGAGGCTGTGCCGGGCGGGCTTCAGAGGCGGCTGGAGGCTGTGCCGGGCGGGCTGCAGAGGCGGCTGGAGGCTGTGCCGGGCGGGCTGCAGAGGCGGCTGGAGGCTGTGCCGGGCGGGCTGCAGAGGCGGCTGGAGGCTGTGCCGGGCGGGCTGCAGAGGCGGCTGGAGGCTGTGCCGGGCGGGCTGCAGAGGCGGCTGGAGGCTGTGCCGGGCGGGCTGCAGAGGCGGCTGGAGGCTGTGCCGGGCGGGCTGCAGAGGCGGCTGGAGGCTGTGCCGGGCGGGCTGCAGAGGCGGCTGGAGGCTGTGCCGGGCGGGCTGCAGAAGCGGCTGGAGGCTGTGCCGGGCGGGCTGCAGAGGCGGATGGAGGCTGTGCCGGGCGGGCTGCAGAGGCGGCTGGAGGCTGTGCCGGGCGGGCTGCAGAGGCGGCTGGAGGCTGTACCGGGCGGGCTGCAGAGGTGGTTGGAGCGGGAGAGAGGAGGCGGCAGGGACAGAGGGGAACGTTCCTGGCCGGAACGCTCCTCCACCGGTCCCTGTAGCCGGGCGGTGCGCGACTACAGTGGACTGGTGACGTCAGCAGCATAGGTCCGAAGGCCATCACGGAAGTACCCTTCGGGTTTTCCGGAAGTGGCCTTCGGCTTTTATATTATAGATACCAAGATTACAAGTTTATCTCCAGAGATCTTCATGTTCGTTTTGTCTACGGTGTGCAACATAATCAAGAAGTTTACAACCCATGGTACTGTAGCTAATCTTCCTGGACGTGAACGGCAGAGAAAAAGTGATGACATGTTGCAACACAGGAAAGTCCAGATGGTGGATGAGTAGCCCAATAATGTTCCAAAGAAATTCAATATGTTCTGCATTCGACAGTTGAATGAAATGAAACACAATGGCAGGAGACCCAGGAGGACTTCACTATTAACACATAGACATAAAAAACTACACTTCAGTTTGCAAAAATATATGTGAGTGAACCAAAATTCTTCAGGGAAATCATCTTGCAGATAGAGGAGACCAAGATAGAGCTTTTTAGGTAAAGCACATCTTTCTACTGATTACAGAATACTGAATGAGGCCTAAAGAGAAAAGAACACAGGAACTACAGACAAGTATGGTGGAGGTTCAATGATGTTTTGCTGCCTCTGGCACTGGGTGTCTTGACATTGTGCAAGGCATCATGAAATCTGAAGATTAAAAGGATTTTAGGTTGCAATGTAGTAGCTCACTGTCAGAAAGCTGGGTCTGTGTCCTAGGTCACGGGTTTTCCAGCAGAACAATGACCCCAAACTACTTCCAGAAGCTCCCAGAAATGGATAGAAACAAAGCACTGGAGAGTTCTAAAGTGGCAGAAATTACTCCAGATTTAAATCCCATTGAACACCTGTGAAGAAAATTGCTGTTGGGAGAAGGCGCTCTTTAAATATGGGAAACCTGGAGCAGTTTGCAAAAGGAGAGTGGTCCAAAATTCCAGTTGAGGTGTAAGAAGCTTGTTGATGGTTATAGGAAGCGATTGATTAGTTATTTATTCTAAAAGGGGTGCAACCAAACATTACGTTGAGGGTGGCAACAATTTTGTCCAGACCATTTTTGGGGCTTTGTGTGAAATGATGTCCAATTTGCCCTTTTCCCTCTGTTATTTGGAAATAAAAAGGTGTATATCAAAATGCGTAATCGCTGTGATTTCTGGGAGAAATACTTCATTTTCTGGAACAACTTTGAGGGTGCCAGCACTACATCCATGACATGTTGCTTGGTATAGTCAGCGGCAGTAGAGGTTGCGGAAGACCTAAGATCCGTTGGTTGGAAACCACCATGGCAGACATGGGAATGAACATCAGAGAATTGAAGGATGCTGTGACATAGAGAAGCTTGGAGGAAAATAATATCCAATAGTCAGACATGACTGAATGGATTAAATTGGAATATATAATGTGTATATATATATAATATATATATATATATACACATATATAACAGGAAAAAAATGTCTCTGCAGCACACAGCTACTACCAATATCGTACATATGCTAACAAGCAAAAAATGAGAAATTTAAAAACTTACGTTTTTTCAAAAAACTCATTATTCTTAATTTTTATTTTCCGGGGGTCTTAGTACATACATTGGCCAATGTCTGATTGCTCACCAACCACGTCACGGTGCCCCCAGGTCTGATGAGTCCTGTGCTGACATCCCTGTTCTCCTTTTCCTCCCTGTCCCACTGTTAGGTGGGTGGACACCATCTCAACCCCAGACCACCTGTGGGTGATGAGGGTGCTAAGTGCAGTCATGGAGCCAGCAACTCCATATCTTATACACAAAGCAAAAAAAAACTGCACAGCACTCAAGACACAATGTGAACTGGTGCTAGCAGTGACACTGGGTCAAATAACAAGAAACGTGGTTGGTGAGCAAGCAGACATTGGCCAATGTATGTACTAAGACCCCCAGAAAATAAAAATTAAGAATAATGAGTTTTTGAAAAAACGTAAGTTTTTAAACTTTTTTCTCATTTTTTGCTTGTTAGCATATGTACGATATTGGTAGTAGCTGTGTGCTGCAGAGACATTTTTTTCTTGTTATTTGACACAGCGTCACTGCTAGCACCAGTTCACATTGTGTCTTGAGTGCTGTGCAGTTTTTTTTTGCTTTGTATACACATATATATCTATTTATATACACATAGCTAAAAAAGGTGGTGACTTTAGGCTACTATCCACTCTTTAATCATGCTCAATGTTAAGCACAGCACTGGAAGTGAGCTGACTGGAACTTAGGATGGAGCAGATGGTGGAGGATTGGGGCAGCGAGCATAAAAAGTCTACACTGCTAATTTTATTTACTATGTAAATATAGTTTTTCTATATTTCTGTTTCATTGTAAAAGAAATCACTTTAATACTTAAAAATGATAGTAGAGCAAAAGGTATATAGCTTAGGTAATGTTAACAAAATAAAAATGCTAGACATGGTTGTTGGGAACATTACCTGGGAAGGAGTACTAGTCAGCTCCATCTTTTCTTGGGATTTCTCCTTTGCTAATCGAGCAGCTTCTTTAAATTCCTGAAATTTTTCTGCAAACTAATCAATAAAAAGGAAATCAATTAAACCCTGCACAACGTACAGAGATGTATGAGAAAAAAGAGATGGTATCAATATATATCAACCTAATGATGGGCATTAAATAACCCAGGCAAAATTTTATGCCTAGGACGAGCCTGAATTTGCCATGTTTGCTTTCAAAAATTGGTCAAGTCCAGAAAATTTGGAATTGTTGGTAACTGTGTCATCTTTGATCTTCCTATTTATTCCGGTCTAATAATGGCATCCTTCTCACCAGGAAGACAGCTGTGTTTTAAATGTGACAATCCTAAACGGGGCTATACCACCTATCAGACATTTTGGGAAGTTTTTATGCTTTGTGCATGAAGCCTCAGACAGTAAGAGCACATAAAGGGAGATAAGGTATAGTAATATCATACAGTGCCTTGTGTAATTATTCGGCCCCCATGAACTTTTCAACCTTTTGCCATATTTCAGGCTTCAAATATAAAGATATAAATTTTAATTGTTTTGTGAAGAATCAACAAGTGGGACACAATCGTGAAGTGGAACGAAATGTATTGGATATATTAAACTTTTTTAACAAATAAAAAACTGAAAAGTGGGGCGTGTGATATTATTCAGCCCCCTTGAGTTAATACTTTGTAGAGCCTCCTTTTGCTGTGATTACAGCTGCAAGTCACTTGGGGTATGTCTCTATCATTTTGCAAATCGACAGACTGAAATTCTTGCCCATTCTTCCTTGCAGAACAGCTGGAGCTCAGTGAGGTTCAATGGAGAGCGTTTGTGAACAGCAGTTTTCAGCTCTTTCCACAGATTCTCGATTGGATTCAGGTCTGGACTGTGTCTTGGCCATTCTAACACCTGGATACGTTTATTTTTGAACCATTCCACTGTAGATTTTGCTTTATGTTTGGGATCATTGTCTTGTTGGAAGATAAACCTTCGTCCCAGTCTCAGGTCTTTTGCAGACTCCAACAGGTTTCTTCCAGAATAGTCCTGTATTTGGCTCCATCCATCTTCCCATCAATTTTAACCATCTTCCCTGTCCCTGCTGAAGAAAATCAGGCCCAAACCATGATGCTGCCACCACCATGTTTGACAGTGGGGATGGTGTTTTGAGGGTGATGAGCTGTGTTGCTTTGATGCCAAACATATCGTTTTGCATTGTAGCCAGAAAGTTCGATTTTGGTTTCATCTGACCAGAGCACCTTATTCCACATGTTTGGTGTCTCCCAGGTGGCTTGTGGCAAACTTCAAACGAGACTTTTTATGAATATCTTTGAGAAATGGCTTTCTTCTTGACACTCTTCCATTAAGGCCAGATTTGTGCAGTGTGCGACTGATTGTTGTCCTATGGACAGACTCTCCCACCTCAGCTGTAGATCTCTGCAGTTCATCAAGAGTGATCATGGGCCTTTTGGCTGCATCTCTGATCGTCTTCTCCTTGTTCGAGATGACATTTTATAGGGACGGCCGGGTCTTGGTAGATTTGCAGTGGTCTGATACTCCTTCCATTTCAATATGATCACTTGCACAGTGCTCCTTGACATGTTTAAAATTTGGGAAATCTTTTTGTATCCAAATCCGGCTTTAAACTTCACCACAACAGTATCTCGGACCTGCCTGGTGTGTTCCTTGGTCTTCATGATGCTCTCTGCTCTTGAAACAGAACCCTGAGACTATCACAGAGCAGGTGCATTTATACGGAGACTTGATTACACACAGGTGGATGCTATTTATCATTACCAGTCATTTAGGACGACATTGGATCATTCAGAGATCCTCACTGATCTTCTGGACTGAGTTTGCTGCACTGAAAATAAAGGGGCCAAATAATATTGCACAGCCCCACTTTTCAGCTTTTTATTTGTTAAAAAAAAGTTTAAAATATGGAATAAATTTCGTTCCACTTCATGACTATGTCCCACTTCTTGCTGATTCTTCACAAAAAAATTAGAATTTATATCTTTATTTCTGAAGCCTAAAATGTGGCAAAAGGTTGAAAAGTTCAAGGGAGCCATATACTTTCACAACACAGTGTGTGTCTAATGTGTGATCTTGTAGAAATTCCCCTCTGCTTATAGGGTTCTCTGGTTTGTTTGTAGTTTTAGTATTCTTATAAATATTATTGGCTATGTAAGATGTGGTGATAGCGCTTCCAATGTACTGTATTTCCAAGGACTCTGGAAGGTAAGTATTCAACTATTTAATGTAGATATTTAAAACAAAAAAAAAATAACCTCTGTACAATGCGTTTCAGCCTTAATTCATTAAAATTAGCCTTCATCAAGTACTCTAAACTTCTTAGGGCATGATATGACACCCAGCTCGAGCTGAGTCCTGTGAATTTATTTATTTTTTGTTTTAACTATCTCCATTAAATAATTGTATACTTACCTGCTGGAGTCCTTGGAAATCTATTGGAAGCGGTATCATCACATCTTGACATAGCTATTGCCAGCAAGCATGTGACGGAGGATGCAGGACACAGCCCTGGGTGGGAGCTGCCAACCATTCATCTGACTTCCAGGATTCGCTAACCTTACCTAACAGGATGGATGTGCCGACTATGTGTTTGCAAATGGTGAGTGCATACAGGAAAAAATGGTATTTTTCTCTTGGATAATCTCCCGCTACATTTAGATCAGCATTCTTTGTTATTTTCTCATCTTCTCTTTTAGAGAAACTTTCCTTATAAATATTATTGTAATTTTATTAATATATCTTTGTTTTCCTTACCATGAAAGATGATGGTGCTATACACAAAATAATGAGAAACACTGTTAAATAAAGGTAATCGCATCAAACAAGAGCTAAATCCACAAGAAAAAAGAAACAGAGGAAGGATTATCAATGTATTTAAATCACCAGGATTGCCAAGTGATATTCTGGACTAAAGGATTGGATCACTTTATACATTTTTCATAAACTATGCAATGGGCATCTAGGCAAAAAGGGAAAAGGCCTCTCCATCACTCCCCCCACCCTTCTGCTGCAAATAACACCCCTATATGGATTGTTTCCGGCAATGGAATACGCATAAAAGGAATCTGTTACCAGTTTTTTGCCACATAATGTGAAAGCAGCCTGATTCCAGCGATATGTAATAAAATAGTGACTTTATCAGCAGGAAGTATTCAATAGAGGACTAGTAAACCAGCAAACATGTAGTCCTTCATCTTCATGAGCCCACACCACTGATAGCTATCTTTTTGCCTATGCACAGTGTACACAGAAAGCTGTCAATAAGGGTATAGGCAGAGTTATGCAGAGCTGAGCATTCAGAGATCTGTTAGATCTGCAGCCCATAAAGTAAGTAAGTAAAATACATAAACGTAAGTAGTGGCGTAACTTCCAGGCCCAGGGGCCCCGATGCGGCAGCTCCAACTATTATTGTAAACCTCTAATAGTATTAGTCTTTTTCTATAGGCCAAAGGGACTTTTGGGGCACCCCTAGGCTGCAGGGCCCGGGTGCGATCGCAACCCCTGCAACTGTGGTAGTTACGCCCCTGAACGTAAGTGACGTGGTAGCAAAGACCTGAGGACAGGTACCCTTTAAGGCTAGGTTCAGATGAGAGTATGAAAAATGTCTTGTCATCCATATTTCATCTGTGTGTCTGTTTTTTTACACCCATTTGACATCAATTTTGTACATCATCAGTAAATAAAATATATAGTTTCCAATATTAATAATGACAATGTGTCCTTAAAAATCGTCTGCAATACATGTGATCTGTATGGGATTCGATATCTTTTGCACACCCATAGATTTAATGGGTGAGTCTCAGCAAAAATATGGTAGTGCACGCTTCAGTGTTTTCACACATTTGGTCTGAGTCAATTTTTTGCCATATTTGGGACCAAGTTGGATTTTAGTTGGGGAGTAGGTATGGATGGCTAAATTTTACTTACATAGTGAAGACGATATACATTGGGTCAAGGCTGCTGTACAGCTTGTGTCCTAATAATAATATGTGAGGTTACAGACTTGTATCATGAGTGATGCAGCACAAAATACACCTCAAACTTTGCTGGCGACTACATATAACCAAGACTTAGCCAGGCCATGGTATTAATAAATCTGCCCCTCCGAGCTAGAACCTATATAACATGTGTTAATACTTGGCTTTAGCCCAATTATAAGAGGATACAGATGCAGTGCATGCATGTTAAAATATGTTTTGTACCTTTTACCACTGTTGAAAGTTATTTTGTAGACTTAATAATTACTGAATCAGCAAAAGAAGTTGAACATCAATGAATGATCAACCAAACAACTTGGAACATCATTCAATGCATGCAGAATTATTATTAATTTTCAAACCATTAATATGGAATGCGGTGTTGGTGCAATATCTTGTTATATCACTACCAGGACATGTGACAGCATCGAGCATGCTGGGAGCTGAGATTTCACTACAGCTGTAAAGCCACAAGCTAGGATAAAATGGCAAGGACTAGAAAAATGTCACCAGCACAAGTCAACCATGTATACTTAATGCCAGAATACAGAGTTTAACAAAAGGTACGTGGTATGAGGTTTTAAAATTCTGTATATTCAATCAACAACGTATGCATGAATCTTATGCTGAAATATGCTCAGGGCAAAGCCATAGGCTGATATTATCATCTAGGGCAGGAGTCCTGTACCTCTGGTGCCACATGTGGCTCGCGGGCCTGTGATGTGTGGCTCGTGGCTGTCTTCAAGCTTCGTGCATTATCCCCAGATCTAGCAAACAGCTATAAAAAAAGTCTCCAGATGGTGACATTTGTGAGTAGCTCCTAGTGGCGTTACATGAAGCTCATGGGTCCCGATGTGAAATTCCTAATGGGGTCCCCCAATTATTGCAAACATTTAATAGTATTAGTCACTTTCTATAGGCCAAAGAGACTTTTGTTGCCTCCTATGCTCCAGGGCCCTGGAACGATTGCCATCCCAGCACCTGTTCAAGTTATGCCACTGGTAGCTCCACATAGTAGAGCAGATATAAATGGAGATATGAAAGGTAGGAATCCCTGGATCTTGGTGTACTGCCTCAGTGTAATTTCTGTGGAAAGGCTTTTGCTATCATTATACCAGTAATGGGGGCTCTGGGTGTCAGCAACTGACACAGGGTGGGAGCTCGATGTGGCTCGCAACCATCTTTCAGAGCTCAATGTGGCTCTCAAGGTCAGAAAGGTTGGGAACCACTGATCTAGGGTACTGTCCCATGCACCAGTGATAATGCAGGAGGAGGTTGCACCCTAACTACATCAGAAAAGTCAATGTTTTTTTAATGCACCAGAACTATGGTGTACGTGTACTGTAGCACATTTATTAAGTGCTGTGGTCTGGACTAGGAGCTCTAATTTAGAAAAAAAAAATAAGCTGCTTGAAATTGTTCTAAAAACAAGCAAATCAAAAGTCAGTGTCAGTGTATCGGAAGAATCTCAAAGGGCGCCTTCACACTGGCGTTCGGCACCGCAGCGTATGGACTGCATACGCATCTGCAGTGCCGAACGCAGACATTTTCATGTGGACGCAACAGTGATGGGTCTGCATGCGGTCACATGAAAATGCCCCTAGAAGGCATTGCCTGATGAGCCCGGCTGTCAAGAGGGGAGACAGGGGACCCGAAGCAGCTCCATTCTCTCAGAGTCCGGGCGTTGAGAGAATGGATTCCAATGTGATCCGCAGCGTTTGTCTTCGGTGTCCTGCGGATGGCCGTGCGGTCTCATTGCCCTCCATGTATGATTTGTACGCCTGCAGAGCCGTGAGTACAAATCATACATTCTCGGCCGCACAGAAAATGCAACATGTTACGTTTCTGAGCGCCGAGAATCAGCGCATGCGGACGTGAACGCGGCCATCCGCAGGGCACTGCATACACCGTGCGTCCCCATGTTAAACATGGGGATGGACGATGCATGCGGTCTTCTCGCGTTCACCCACCGCACTACGCTGCGGTGGGAAACGCCAATGTGAAAGCGCCCAAAGTGTATCATCGAGCCACTTTTGTCCCATATTTACTTGCCTGGTCTAAGTCCTGTTGTCTAAATCTTGCTCAACTTTCAGTATTTTGGATCAGCATTTTTAAACTAAAACCCAAATTGGCATCACATTAAAAAAACGACTGTGTATACATCCTGTATCAATCCATCACAGTATACTCACCTTTGTAAGATGGTGCTCGGAGGAGAAGCCAAGGCCGTATACTGTGTTAGCCCTGCTGTCCGCCCACTGGCCAAACTTCTGGGATGTTTTAGTGAATGTCATGTTGGGACTGATGGTGCTATTTATTATTGCCTGGCAGAAAAAAAGACAGAAAAGTGTAAAACATGAACAGTAAGAGTTTAAGCGCTAAATAAGTAAGAAAAAAATCAGAAAATTTAAATTAAAAACGGCATTATCTGAACTGATATCTGCCACAGGCATTATAATTGTCTTACTAGGGCTACGTTCTTACGATGAGCTTTGTTGAGTTTTTGATGCTGCATTTTTGATAGATAGATACATCTTACTGTTCCAGCAAAGTGGATGGAATAGAAATCTCGTGCCCACCAGGCTTCTTTTTTACTCAGCGTTAACTGACCTGCGTCATGTGTCAATTTCTCTTGCCACTATGAAAGGGGATGAAGAAGTCAATGGACACACAATAGTCTCTGCAAACAAAAATCGCCATTTGCTAACCAAAGATGTTAAGAATGGAGAAAGCAGAGAGAATGATAAAAGTAGGATCTGAAGAGTGAAGTATCTGTCCTCTAAGGAGAAGATTGGAGAAGACACCAGGTCAGTTGACAGCTGTGGTTATAGAAACCCGGGAGAGCAGAGGAGGGGAAGAGCTGGTGCTTGATCCTTAAGCTGGACGGTCATAGGAGCAGTGGAGTGGGCTTATAGCCAAAAATTGGTGAGCAATTCTAGAGGAAGATCCATTACCAGTTCCAGACGAGATCTGTGACTAGTTCCAGAAGAAGATAAATGGCCAGTTCAAGAGGAAGATACGAAAAGAAGAATAAGATCAGATCCGAGACCAGTTCCAGGAAAAGATACCACCCAGCCATAGCCAAGGTTGGTATTTCTGAGCTGTTGCTTTCGCTGCAGACTTACGATACTAAGTGGGGAATGGGGCCATGCTTTAGGGAAAGAAGATGGACAACATACCGAGTCTGTTTTTTCGGACGAAGCACCTTAGTGTCCGCGCTGCTGCTAGGGAGGTAAATACACCAACGACACTGGACGTCTGGGTACTGGTGATATAGGTTTATTTCCAACGCGTTTCGGAGCCATGTACCGAGCTCCTTCCTCAGGGAACATCCAGGATGTTGACTGAGGAAGGAGCTCGGTACGTGGCTCCGACCGAAACGTGTTGGAAATAAACCTATATCACCAGTACCCAGACGTCCAGTGTCGTTGGTGTATTTACTTCCCTAGCAGCAGTGCGGACACTAAGGTACTTCGTCCGAAAAACCTGATCACAGCACCGCACCTCGTGGAAGTACAGTCCCTGCAGCAGCTGCATTGTTTGAGCGATTACGCTGGTTGTGTGCTACACAACTGCACCAGGTGAGCAAATCTGATTTTTTACGCATTTTACCTGTCTATAAAGGATAAGACCCTATTTTGCGCATTCTCAACCCTCTAGATAACATACTGAGTCTGTGACATTACCCACCAGCTTGGACTTGCAGCCTAGCAGGCAGCATTGTTGACCCGCGTTAGGGCCTGTGTAACGTTACATGTTATTTAGATAGTTGACGACGGTGACTGGTAGAGACGTGACACTGACGTTTCTTGGGTTTGGGAATTAGGAATAAGATATAATTGAGGGAAATCATTATTAAATGATAGGAGTACAATAATAGTGTAAATACTATTGTGTTTTATCCTGCATATCTGTATCACTGTATCCTGTACTGTAACATACTCTGCTTTATTGTTACCAACTGTTCTATTACCGGACCTTGTGCCACCTGTTGCTGATTTGTGTAAGGCCGGCTTCACACCACGGTTTTTGCCCTGTCAGGCTGTGTCCGGTGCTTTGCAGGAGGCACCGGACACAGCCTGACAGCTCCAGACAAATAGAACTGGAGGGTTAATATGCCCTCCAGTCCTGTTTGTAGCCGGATTCTGCAGAGTGCAGCTGAAGGAGCTGTCCTCGGCTAAAATGATGCTGAACTACTTCACAGGGGACAGCTCCCTAGTGCTGAAGTTCAGCATAGCTCAAGCTGAACTGCAGCCGCCGATGTCTGGTTCCCGGATCCTCCTGGATCTGGTCAATCCGGCACCATAGACTCCAGTGTTAGGGAGCGCCGGATTGCCCTGGACCTGGGAGGATCCAATTTGGGCAGATTTTTTGTGTCCAGGAGAAAAATCCGAAGTGTCCCGGATCCACCTGGACAGATGGAAACCGGATGGCTGCCATCCTGCTCCATCTGGCCCCATAGGGCAACATTACCGCAAAATCGGCCCCGATCCGGATTGTACCGCAGTGTGAAGCCAGCCTAACCGTAGTTAGTTCAGTTACCACTGTCGCATCATTATCTGCACCTTCAGGACTTCAGAAAAACGACTGCAGAAGCTGCAAATTCAGCTGAACAAGATCTCAATCTGCGCATGCACCGCTTCCGCAGCGTTTTCTTGAAATCCATGCATTAACCGCTGGCAGATAAATGGTACCTGCAACCCGCCACCACAATACCCCCTCCTCCAAGCACTGGGTCCGCAGGATCACTGTCCTGCCTCCTGTTACCCTTCTGAGTGGCCCCACCACTACAACGCCCCCCTGGTAAGCTGCACTTGGAATGTAAGCAAAACTCTTATTTTAAAGTTACATTTTTTTCCCCTATTTTCTTCCTCTAAATTTGGGGAGAGTCTTATAATCCAATTAATTTTAGAATCTACAAAATACCGGCAAGAATATCAATAAAATTTTGACAAAACCAAATACCTAGAAGTTTCAAGAACAAAGTAGCTTTTATAAAGCATGACACACCAAATAGACAAATATTGCATTGTCAAAAACAAAAATAAAAATGCATGTAACCTTACTTACATAATAGATGCAGAAATTCTGCAACATCAAAAACTCACCTGGAGTCACCCTTGCGTGTGACTCGCGAGAACCTCACATAGCATCGCGTCGCATCACCCAGCACAGCCGCCGCTCACCAGACAGGAGTGTGTCAGCTGCATATACTTCTATGCAGCCGCACGCTCCCGAACAGAGTGTGGCCAGTTGTGCCAGGTGATGCCATGCAATGCGATGCTATGTGAGGCTCGAGCGAGTAACGCACAAGTGTGACTCCAGCCTAACGCTCATCGTGCAATTTTGTTATTAAAGGTTTTTTTGCTGGTTTTGGTATTTACCCTCTGGGATGCTTATTACAGAAAACAAGGGCAGTGTCCATGATAATAGTATTCTGGTTCCTGCATCGCCTAAACACCTTGTAAAAAACATATATTTTATTTTATTTCAGTTAAAACAGCAATGCAGTTTTTTTTTCATATGTGACAACAATGAGCAGTCAACTAACTAATCAGTGTAAATTAGATGGGCTTTTATCTTGACCCATGTCAAGAATTGGATTGCACTGCCTCTGCATAATTAATGCACTGAAATTTATATAAGGAAGACATAGTGTGAGCAAGGTCATATGGGGAGCCTAAATAGGATAAAGATCAGAGAAGGCTATTGATAACACTTCTAATTTAGAATATATATTTTACTACTGCCACAGTCAGTGCACATGTGCCATATGCAAACAAATTAAAAAGTATTTTTTTATTAACCTACTTCCCTGCCATTGCAAAGTAAACAAAAATTGCAATGTTACTTCATTACTGTACTTTGCTTATTTCTCCATGGGTGAAATGAGGGCCGGCTCCAGGTTTTCATGGGCCCCGGGTGAGAGTCTCAGTCAGCCCCTTTAACATATACTACAAGCCTTGATGCTCTGACAAATATAAATATAGTACAATGCCAAATATTTCACTCACTTCTTACATTACATGAGTGGTATTTCTTGTAAATTCTACAATACCATACAACAGAGGGGATTTATGCAATTCAACCCATTAAGTGCTAATTCTTGTGACCTACCCCCTCCAACAGATTCAGTCAGCATATCTCCCCAGCCTGCTCCCTCATCCTTCATATATATATCACCCCCAAAGTGGGCCCAGCCAGCCCCCTCATCCTTCATATATATATATTATCCCCAGGGCCAATCCTGCACCCTAATTCTTCATATATATTACTCCCCCCAGGGCCCATCCTGCCCTCTCATCCTTCATATATATTACTCCCCCTAGGGCCCAGCCTGCCCCCCTCATCCGTTATATATATTACCCCATAAGGCCCAGCCTGCCCCCTCATCCTTGATATATATACTACCCCCATGACCAAGCTTACCCCCTCCTTAATTAAATATGTACACCTCTCCCCAGAGCCCAGCCTGTTAGACACACACAGCTCTGCTAAATGCACATGTAGACACACACAACCATGCAGTGGACACATTTACTTACACACACACACACACACACACACACTATAAATTACCACATCTTGCAGTTCCTGCTCAGCACACACCAGGAAAGAAGCAAGTGGGAGCTGCACAGAGGGTGCAACAGCTTAACAGCTGCATGACCTTCCAATGTATATCTACACTCAAGCACCTTTCAGTCATGTGATCAGGCACATGACTTAAAGGTCCTTCAGCTGCACAGGTCCTGCGCCTTTGTTTCTCTCCTGCCGTGTACCGATCACATAGATCAGAGCAGGTAAATGCATCTCTCTGTGAGCGGGCCACATCACTGCTTCTGCTCAGGGCCTCGGCACTTGCCCAGATGCGACGGCTCCTGATGCTGACCCTGGGTGAAATGGCCATATTGTGCTTCTTTAGAAGCTGTTTTAATTTGCAGCTCAACTATAGGAGGTCCCCTCTTTGAGCTTCACAGGCCTCTATTGTAATCAAAGAGGAGAATTTTCCTGAGTAGCAGTTGAAAGCAGCATAAACTTGGCATTAAAACAGCACTGCAGCTTTCTGTTTGGAAAGTAGCAAGCAAAATAAGGTAATGAAGTATTCTACAAAAATTCATAACTTTAAAATGTCCGGAGGAAACCTAAATAATATTTAAAAATTTTAGTTGTTCTTTAATTTTTGAGTCAAGTATAATATATCAGGTGCTATAAATTAAAAAAAAAAATCGACAAATTACTTTTTTGATAAGTTGAGAAGTCATTACTAGACCAAATGTGACTGAAATACTGATTATGAAAATCAATGGACTTTGGATAAGCCAATAGAGTGAAAGATTAAAGTTCACACATTATTCCATTCTATTAAGCGTGTTGTGCACAGACACAATATCTGAATGTCTGCATGGTGAGATAGCAATGTTTCGTTCTTCTCTTGAGATAGGTGTTAGTGCTCCACCAGATTGGAAGGGACGCATGTCAGACTTTGGGCAGCCAAAAAAACTAATTCAAAAACTAGCTCTAAGCTGAAACCTAGCATTCTGCAGTTTTCAGACCTTTATATATATCTATATAGCCAAATGCACCAACTTTTTTTTGGAATTTTTCTTTACATGTATTAATAATTTGGCTTACTCCACACAGTGGCCTTACACAAGGATGCAGTAATGAATGGATCAGCAACTTTCATTCACAGAAAGAAGCAGAATCATCACAAAACCTCAAACATCTGCACTAGGAAACTGAAGACAAGTATTTGCTGACAAAGTCCTAAACTTACAAATATAGCTTAGAGCTAAAAGAAAAGTTAATTAAACTGCCGGCCGACCAAAATGAATGCATTTATTTAAAATGTGTCTGCTAGACGAATCACCTCTCCATCAATGCTGAATTTTACTAAAATAGTAGACTGCTGCGGAAATGCTCAGTGGTATGACATATATATGAATGGGCCAGCCCGGCAGATGTATGTACCGCAACACTGAAACAGCAGTTTTCTTAATGATGATAAATGTAGTGCTGATAAGAAATCCAAACGTCATGGCCAGAAATCACAGCTCAAAGTCATCGGGAACCGTATAGGATCTCACAGTACGTGTTATGCATTCGTGGTTACACACATAGGAGAATGGGGCATATCTCCAAACTACTGCACCTGACCCAACCGATTCCTGTATAGGCTAAAGTTCCTAGCCATACAGTCCTTGATGGCACACGTGTGGGCTGGAATAACTAATAGCAAAATTTGTAGATAGGCTGCCAGATTTGAGTTGTTAATATGCCATTGAGCATTTCTCATATCTCCTTACAAAACGGTGAGAGAAGCAAAGCACTATAACCATGAATAAGGAAGGGCTCACAGAGATAGAGGAGATTCTAAGTGAAAAACATAAAATACAAATACAAAGTGGAAAAAGTAAAGTGCCACTGCAAGAAAGGAAAGCCTTCTATTATCTAACTCTTGGCAGGAGAAAGGAGTAGGATAGACAGACTTGACAGTAAAGATAATAAACCTAGCTGGTCTCCAATACCTGCACCCACAATGTGATAGGACAGACTATATGATAAATAGAAATACCTGCTGACCGAAAAGAATAAAACAAAGGTAAAAGGTAATCAGCACTTGGACAGAGAATTAACCTGTTGTAGTTCAGTAGAGAAGGAGACCAATTACATAGCACAGGGTTGCCAGATTGAATCTCGAGGCATCACAGTACATAGGTAGAAATGGAAGCAAATAGGGTTAGACCCTCAAAGTCGAATTTATACATTGGGCTTATGATCATCCATGTCTTAAAGGGAATCAACCACCAGGATTTAGTACTATACAGCAGGTGACTGGCTATTTGTTTTGTTTTTTTATTACTCCCCTGCAGGTTTGTTTTTCAGATGTAACCCTAACCCCCCCTTCCTCATCCAGGCTTTCATTTTACTTTCACTATCCCCAGCAACATGACAGGAAAAAGTCAAATGAAAGGCTGGATGAGAGGGGGTGTCTTCTTAACATACAGCAGAAAGACAAGCCCACAGGGGAATAATACAAAAAAAAGCCCAAAGAGTGATGTCATGCTGCACACATTAATCACCTGCTGTATGGCACTAAATCCTGGTGGTTGATTCCTTTTAATGTAAATGAGGGCATTAGCATTAAAAATTAACAAAACGATTCACAGGACCTTGCTCCAGTCACCATGCTATAGTTCGTGGCCACTATATCATAGCCCTGAGAACATCTTCTACCTGCTGACATCCCCAGTACCTCTGATTTTTAGTAGCTCTTGCTCGACATCATGAGCTCTTTGTACTTCAACTATGACTTTGTGATGGGCCTATAAATCATACGAGGCACTTTAGCTATTCCTGGAGGCAGGATTCCATTCGCAACTCCAGTCCTCAAGTGCAAACCAAGAGTACATGTTTTTTTGGATTTCCTCAGTATTGCACAGGTGATGATTCCAACACCTGTACATTACTGAGGAAATCCTGAGAACATGACCTTTTGGTGGCTCTTGAGGACTGGACTTGTGGAACACTGGTTGGCCAATGCAAAACTTCAGACATTCTCCTTAATGGTCAAAGTGTGTTAAAAAAGCAAACCGTTTATAGACGTACTCCAAAGCTCTTGGAGTTCTCCAGTCTAGGGGGCTTCTCATCATAGAGTCGGCGTGTATTCATCTTCTATCTTAGGTACAGTTAGATGGAGTGCATAAGAATTTTAATAAGCTTGGTACAGAATTTAGATTGCAGCATAAAATGTTTTATCAATACCTTCAATGGTCTGGGAACTTGCTATCTACCTCATGGAGAGGATATTTCCTGCAACCATGAGAAGACAGTTTAGTAGCTAAGGAGATTTGCAGCCACAACCCTCCTCTAGGAAATATTGAAACTTGTACTTCAGTAAGGAAGTGGAAGAACTCCATGAGGTAGATAGCAAGTTCCCAGACCTCATCTTAGCCCACTCACACAGCCAGATCAGAATATCCCACACACTACACTGATGAGGGGCAGTTACCCGGAAACACATTGTCTGTAGTTTGGGGTTCTAATCTGGCGCAAATCCCCTAGTCATATTAAAAAGCTTGCTTGGACAGCGATTATGACTTTGAGGAGCTACGTAAAGGTGGCACTGGAGTTCTTCCACTTCCTTACTGAAGTGCAAGTTTACCTTCAATGGTGTAAATTCTGGAACACAAGTAGTAATGGAACACAAAAAATAGTATTCTCCTTAGTATATTAACAGATGATTGTTTAAAAGATAGGATTTAGATCTATGTTTTACAGGCTCCTCTGGCGTAAACATTTTTTGGAAGCTAAAAGACAAGTGAGATGCGGATCTAGGATACATTGATGCGGAACAGTGGAGTCAATATTTTCGTCTGTTCAGCAAATACTCATCGACTTTCACAAATTTATCTGCTACACAAAGTATATAGGACCCCTCAATTTCTGCACAATATCAGCTTTAGGGAGTATGCTAATTGTCCCAGATGTGGAATGGTCCATGCAAATATTGTGCATATGTTTTGGAAATGTGTCTTGTTGGTACAATTCTGGAATAATCTGTTACACTACTTGCAAGAAGTCTTTACACTGCGTATTATACCGGAACCTTTTGTGTGCGTAATAGGCCACGTAGATCAGATAACAAAGAATGATAATGAGAGAATTTCCCTGAACGTATCCACTATCAGGCCACAAAGTTTATTACTTCTAGGTGGATTAATCCAACTGTCCCAGAGCTGAAATAATTGGCAAATAAAATAAAAGTATCTATTAGTTTGGAAGAAGGATGTAACGACAATGTACAACTTTAATACATTTGAGACAATATAGAGGGCATGGAGGGCATATCATGGACATCTTTCCTCTTAGGTATAGTGGGGTACCTTGTGAATAATGCAGTTCCACTGAATGACACTAAATGATCTTTCTTTTGAGAGTTATTCATTGATACTAATCATGTATTTTTTGTATGTATCTTGTGTGAAATATGCATAAATACTGTGAAGGAAATAAGTATTTGATCCCTTGTTGCTTTTGTAAGTTTGCCTGCTGACAAAGACATGAACAGTCTATAATTTTAAGGGAAGGTTAAATTTCGCTGTATATATTGTATATTTAGGTAAATGATGTATGCCCAGAAGAGGGCTGGGGTATGGAGGGTTGGTAGTTTGTATTACATATTTAAAAATTATTAAAGAAAATATATGATTGAAAATAAGTAGAGACGCCATAGATTCTGGCAGTTTGGAGGTTGTTTGGAGGACCCTGGTTGACTGCCAATGTCGCTGCTATACATGGGTCTCTGAGCAAGACCCCAACAACAGCAACTTCGGTGCTTCTCTATAAGCAGAAAAATCAGCTATTCTAGGATTTTTGTAACTGTTGCATATCTTTTTACCCCCCAAAGAGATTGAGTTACCATTAAATTGACTTTCTCCTGAAATACATTTATGACATATCCATCAGATATGCCATAAATGTCTGGCAGATACAGGTCCTATTATTTGGACCCACACCTACTGTATGTCCAAGACAAGGGTCCCCTCGATTTCCTGTTCCAGCTGGCGATCGACCATCTGTGAATGGAAAGAAGACAGCACATTGGTCGTCTCTCTCCATTCCTTGCTATGGGAGTTCTGAATACAGCGCTTATAGAGACATAGTGATAGGGAATTTATATTGTATGTAAGCGATGTGAAAATAATGGCATTATATAAGTAGATAAATATTATTATTATTGTCCTTGCCCGATTGCTTACCTACAAGAACCCTCCCAGCCATCTGACCCTTCTTTTTTTCTCCAACTTTGCAATCTTACATGCATTATTCTGGTCAGTAAAACAGATCTAAGTAGTGGATTCTACAACTTCTTTCAATACAAACCGTCAGTTCATGTGGAAAATCTCCATGTGTCATGGCACGCTGGCTATAGAGGATGCATGTTCTGTGAATGTGTGGTCTGTGGTGCCCACGGACAATGCTTGGACCGATTGTACATTATTTTCTTGTCCCTTATTACAGACGTAAATTCCAACCTTGTGAACGGAACTGACAGCATAGTAGGTACAGGTGCATCTCAATGAATTACAATATCATCAAAAAGTTAATTTATTTCAGTAATTCAATACATAAAGTGAAACACATATATTATATAGAGTCATTACAGAGTGATCTATTTCAAGTGTTTATTTCTGTTAATGTTGATGATTGAGGCTTACAGCCAATGAAAACCCAAAGGTCATTATCTCAGAAAATTAAAGTAGGGAGGATGAAGGGTCTGAGAGATCAAATATTACCTAAATAGGTATCAGAGGGTTCACCTTGTATGGTTGTGAGAGACAACCACTATAAAAGCAGATCATGGCTGCTGCAGTCCCCAGCGTGGTGCACATAGAGTAGGGAGGATGAAGCGTTAAAAACCACGCTGCTGTATTCCACGAGACATCAAAGGGTGAATATAATATTGATTTATTAGTCGATCACGTTTCAGAGCTCCCTGGCCCCTTCCTCAGGACAAATCAATATCATATTGCCATGTTTCAGGACGTCTCTGAGAGCCCTGAAACATGTCGACTAATAAATCAATATCATATTCACCCTTTGATGTCTCCTGGAATACGTTTTTTAACCCTTCATTCTCCCTACTTTAATTTTCTGAGACAATGACCTACATGTTTTCATTGGCTGTAAACCATAATCATCAACATCAACAGAAATAAACACTTGAAATAGATCACGCTGTTTGTAATGACTCTATATAATATATATATATATATTATAATATATGTGTTTCACTTTATGTATTGAATTACTGAAATAAATGAAGTTTTTGATGATATTCTAATTCATTGAGCTGCACCTGTTTTATGCTGCTAGATCATTAGACATGTAGTCAAGTCATATAATAGTGATAAGAAAGTACAGTATGAATAAGCCCTGAGGAAACATCTACTTGGGACGTATCAGAAAATCCTCTGCAGTGCAAGATCTGCAGCATTTCTCCGAAGGGTAAAATCTGCAATGAAAATCTGTGGCATCAACTGAAATGCAGGATAGATTACATTTAGGCTGCAAAATTTCTCTGTAGCATGTCGGTGACAATGCATTGCATATAGATGTCACCGATGGTGATCAGGGCACACTTATCTTCTGAGTGAGAAAACAGAGCAGTACATAAAAAACAACAATTATGGTAATCACAAGCTGCTGGCACAGTGCAGAGTATCTGTCCCGGTATGTGCACACGTCACATATTTGGTGCGGACATAAGCATCGTGGGCACCAGTCTTCAGGAATTTTCATTCACTTTACTGGCATAACGGAAACTCTTCAAGTGTTGTGACTAAACTGTGCAGAAAAAAAAGCAGCAAAACTGCAACGTGTGCACATGCCCTTAAGTGAAGCTTCACTAAAAAAAGAGTCTCTGCACCAAAAGGCTGTAGGAAATTTCTTTTTTTTTTTACCTTCGACCCATCCAGACTAATTATCCTATAGACATTCCTTGTGCTATCGTAGAAATAGGACACAGTAACTGCATGTTTGCTGGTGGGAACCCAGTTCTTCTTTGTGTTTGGATCAATCTGGAAGACATGGGCTTTGGTGCTGAAGATGGGTTGTTCTCTAAATGGAGAGAAAAGAAAACAAATTGTGATAGTGGAATATAAAATAGATACTCAAATACATGACAGGCAACAATGTACATGAGTCTCCTTCAAAGTATCAAACTCTCTGACATGTTCATTCATAAGATTGCCGAGTGCTTTACATTATAAGAACGCTATCCAAACTGTGACACATATTGCTATGTAGGACTCTCGAGTATAAAATGTCTTATGCCTTATATGGAATACTAAGTATCTTTTGCAACGGAAGTAATATCACTCATTCTGTGAAGATCTATTCTGCAGTGCAGCCACTGTATTTAGGGAATCTGTCAGGTCAAAAATCCAAATGTAATTGATATCATTTTCTAATTCAGTTCTCTAAGCTCTTTATATTCATGTATTTCTATTATTTATACTTCCTTACTATCTTGTGTAACCTTCAAAATAAAAGATTAATTCCATCTGTTAATCACAGTGATTCTCTGCTGCATACTCCACAAAGAATGAATATTCATGCACCACTACACTGCCCTGCCTCCTCTCTGATCTGTCTGTTGTGTGACTCATTGCAGAGCAGAAAGGAGGAGATGTGTGATCTTAGCTGAAGCTAAGATCTTCATGTAATTGTGTGTATGAGACATATATGCAAGTGTGTGCAGTCTGAGATATTTCTATGTGATTATAAGAACATTTGCTCAGCAGATACACACATTACATGTCATGCAGGAAAACCAATGTTCTTATAACAGAAATCTCTTACACAGTGCAGGACAAAACACCTCCACCCCCAACACAGAGCACAGAGGGGAGGGACAGAACACCAGCTTGGGTGGGGATGGATATTTAAATAACACTTAGCCGGAGTGATCCTCTGTAAAAGTAATGGACAGGAGTAATGTACCATCTGCCTGCAGGATGTGAAAATGCTTAAAGCATGTAAACTACAAATGGTACAATAATTAAAAGATTTGCCCAGGCCCTATTCAAGGGTAATATTAATATCATACTGAAAAATTACCTGACAGAGTCCCTTTCATCTGCATATTTTGGGCCTTCCTTCTTCTGTTTCTTTCTTAATGCATTCCTACACAGCAGTAATCATTTCAAAACACTTTTTTTGTATATCATAAAGGCTGCACATTGTTACTTATCAATTAGGGTCCGAAGACCCTCACCACTAAGTTTATATTTCTCTTTGAAGAGCACAGCTCCTGCATGAGTTCACATAGAGCGGTGTACATGCTCAATCATAAGTCAATGGGTCCATACACCACTCTCACAGAGCTCAATAAGGACCCATAGTTTCTACTGAACCTGTATAATACTCTGCATTTATGCAGGAGCTGTGCACTTTACAGAGGTGTTGTCAGAGATCAGTGGGGTTCTCAGGATCTAGACCTTACTAATCACCAGTACTTTTGTAGCCTATATAATGTTTTTAAAAAAAACCTTTAATGAGTTGATTCATATTCATATATTAATTTTGCCCCCCCTCCACATAATGAGTCTCACACTGTATCCCCCTCTTCTCCAACCTTCTAGCAAACTTATATGGACCATAGGAGAGTAAAATATTCCACACCTGACAGGCATCAAGAGTAGTAATGAACGAGCACTATCATGCTCGGTACTCATAACTAGCAGTCTGATGATCAGATGGGTGCGACTCGAGAACCTGAAAATAACAGAAGTCAACGGAGAACTCAAGCATTTTCGTGGAAGCGTTCCCTGAAAAATGCTCACGTTCTCCATTGACTTTCATTGTACTTGGATACTTGAGTCGAGTCGAGTTGATCAACCAACGGCTCGTTACGAGTACCAAGCTCCCGAGTATAGTAGTGCTTGCTCATCACTAATGAAGAGCATTCATTGTTCTTGTTAACCATTTGCTTTCCTTTACAGTTCTGTTCTTCTTGTGACGTTTCCGTTTAAGAAAGCTAATTTAGTTGTAAATCATGTTTAGCTTTGTTGACTAGTGCCCGTTTACACAAACTGACCGACAGCACGATACAACCACCGACTAGTAAACGTTTCGTGATACCTGATCGTTTGAACGCCTGTTTAAGCATTTTGCTCATTTATCAGGTGATCGGCAGCCTATTTTCAAGACAGGATAAGCATGAAATAAGCTTTGCTAACACTTGTTTATGATTACCGTATAAACTCGTGTATAAGCCGACCCGTGTATAAGCCGACCCCCCTACTTTTGCCCCCAAAACTGGGAAAACCTATTGACTCGCGTATAAGCCGAGAATGGACCCCAGCACAGGTATACAGCCCCCAGCAGTGTGGTATACAGCCCCCAGCAGTGAGGTATACAGGCCCCAGCAGTGGTATACAGGTCCCAGCAGTATGGTATACAGCAGGCCCCCAGTGGTATACAGCATCTCCCAGGAGTGTACAGCAGCCCCCAGGAGTATACAGCATCCCCCAGGAGTATACAGCAGCCCCCATTAGTATATAGCAGCCCCCAGGAGTATACAGCAAATCCACCCCCAGGAGTATACAGCAGCCCCCAGTAGTATATACAGCAGCCCCCAGGAGTATACAGCAGCCCCCAGTAGTATATAGCAGCCCCCAGGAGTTATACAGCATTCAGCCCCAGGAGTATACAGCATCGCCAGAGTATACAGCAGCCAGAGTATACAGCAGGCGAGGCTGTCAGAGTTATGGGGCACTGCTCCCCCAGCCGCGGGATGCAGTGCACTAACTGATGCAGCCCCCTCCTGCCGGCACTCGCCCCCCATACTGTGCAGAGTTCCCCCGCAGCATTAACTTACCATCCAGGGTCTTCATCACCGCGGGCCCTCGGGTCCGTCCTCTCGCGCTGTGTTCCCGGTCTCACGTCATCGCGGGTCACTGTGATCGGAACACAGCGCGTGATGAAGACGCTGGATGTAAGTTAATGCAGCGGGGGGCTCTGCACAGTGTGGGGGCCAGCAGAAGGGGGGCTGCCTGTGTACCACTGGGGGGCTGCTTGTATACACTAGGGGGCTGTATGCACGGCTCCCTCTGCCGCTGTGATGGGCGGGGGGAGTCGTGCATATCTAATAAGCGGCGTCACATGATGCGCCGCTCAGTCAGCAGCCTCTCCCCGCCTGCTACAGCCTCCCCAGCACCCGGACACAGCCCCTACCATAGGATTACCGTGTATAAGCCATGGGGGGGGGGGGCTTTTCAGCCCAATTTTTGGGCTGAAAAACTCGGCTTATACACGAGTGTATACGGTATCCTTCAATGTAAATGTCCCTTTACAGATTACTAATTAAATAGAAAATCCAGATACAACAATCTATACAGAAACTGATTTTTCTTAAAATTGCCCATTGCGGCATCACACGGTGGAAATGTCAGGGGTTTGGAAACTTATTATTTTTGTTAACCTTGATAGACCAGATTTTGCATTAGTAGTATTATGTGAAGGTTGTTAAGGAAATGTATTATCCTTTTTTGGAAAAAGATAGTAAAGGCGAGGCGAGGTGCTTTTGGACCTCGCTGACAGGGATTGACAGCATGATCCAAAGGGTTAATAGCACCAATTGGATCAGCGATCTGATCGATGCTGTTAGCTATATATCTCAGCTGATGAGATCAGCGGAGATGTGTGAGGGAAGATGTGAGCTCACACCAGAGGCAGGGACACGGCCAAGGACAGGTATTTTTATTTATAGTTATGCAACTCTCTGTTATGAACTATCGGTGAATGCTGGCTGAGCACCGGCGTTCACAGGAGATGATTACCGTATTTGTGCTGTAGAGAGCGGGGCTGATGCACGGCTGTGTACAGTACAAGTAATCAGATAGTTGCAGCTTCAACTAGAAAAAACAATAAAAAGTAAAAATAAAAAAAAGTTTTTAAAAAATATGGAAAAAAAAAAAAAAAAAAAAAAAAATCACAAAAGTTTAAAACACCCCCCTTTTGCCCCCATTGAAATAAAACAATAGTATAAAGAAAATGCATATTTGGTATTGGAATCATACTTCCTGGTCACTGTTACCATATAGTGAACATGGTGCATAAAAAAACTAACAAAAATACATTGTGAAATTGCACTTTTTTTCACTGTACTTAGAATTTTATTCTTGTTTACCAGTACACCATATGGTAAAATGAATGATGTTATTCAAACATTCAACTCATTCGGCAAAAACGAAGCCCTCATATGTTTAACATATATTGATGGAAATAAAAAAAGTTATGGCTCTTGGAAGGAGGGAGAAAAAAAACAAAAATAGAAAATTGTCAGGGTGTGAAGGCGTTACAATTTGCACAAAAACGTTTAGACAAGTCTGTGAACTACTTGGGAAATTATAGTCAAGTCAAATGATACCACATTTTAACTATTTGGATGCTATAATACACCATGTTTGGAGGAAACTGCAAATCACCCCAAAAATACCGTACTGGCAGTGAAGTGTGTGAGGATGTTTATTTCTTAGATAATAATAATAATAATTTCCACTATTGCATGTGTTTAAAAAATTTTTCCTGTGTTGAGATAATCTTATATATGTGTCCCTGCTATGACCTGTGTAATGGATGTGTCTGACCCTACAGTGACATGGACTGATCATACCACATCTCCTGTACTGAGATAATCATATATATGTGCCCCTGCTATGTACTGTGTAATGGATGTGTCTACCGTACAGGAACATGGTCTGATCATACAACATCTCCTGTGCTGAGATAATCTTATACGTGTCCCTGCTATGTACTGTGTAATGCATGTGTCTCACCGTACAGGAACATAATCTGATCATACCACATCTCCTGTGCTGAGATGATCTTATATATGTGTCCCTGCTGTGTGCTGTGTTATGGATGTGTCTGACCGTACAGGGACATGGTCTGATCATACCACATGTCCTGGTAGGACTTGTGCCAGATCAGAGCCCCAAACTGCAGACGCTGTGTTTCGGGGTGATTGCCCCTCATCAATGCAGTGTGTTTGTAATGACTCTATATACCATATTATATGTGTTTCACTTTATGAATTGAATTCCTAAAATAAATTATCTTTTTGATGATATACTAGCACCATGTATATAAGATTATCTCAGCACAGGAACACTTTTTTAAAAGACATCCAATTATGGAACTTATTGTTATTTCAAGATCTACTGATTAAATGAACCTTGTTTGAGGAAAAAACCCTTTAAATTAGAAATTAAAACTGATCCCCTATAGATAAACCAGCAACACTTTCTTCCTGTTATTTTCTATTCGCTCACTGCTGCGGCTTGCATCCATCACATTTCATATTTGGCAAATCATGGCTTCTTTACAAATGGAAGCCATGATGACAAAGTGAAAGGAGCATTATGAAAGCATTATAAAATTAAACCAACAGCAAATCAATGAATAAACTGTGGCTACTTTTTGTTGTTTTAACATAACTGTACATTGCTGAGAAAACTCTACAGACGAAATTGCTTTGAGAAATTGAACTAAGGCTGGAGCGTGCCTTGAAAACTTATTTCTTCAAGGACGCTTATGTCAAAGAATTTTATTACAACTGCAACCTCAGTCCAAGGCCCTCAC
Organism: Allobates femoralis; assembly: GCA_033576535.1. Classification (NCBI taxonomy): domain Eukaryota; kingdom Metazoa; phylum Chordata; class Amphibia; order Anura; family Aromobatidae; genus Allobates; species Allobates femoralis. The sequence continues at coordinate 783,373,447 of JARQOC010000003.1, forward strand.
AGCATCTAACCTGCCCAGAGATATTTCTTTACACAGCTCAGCTCTTCCTAAAGGGATTGTCCCGTAAAGAAAAACTTCTATTACGGCATATAGAAGTCTTAGGGCAAGGCAAAAAAAAAAAAAGAATTACTGTGTTAACGAATGTATTCTTTCCTAGAAAATAAGTGCACAGGTAATTAATACGGCCCTTCAGTTATTCTGTTTTCCACTTTAAAGGGGAACTCTGGGGAGAAAAAGTGTTTTGTATGGTCCTTGCACTCCTAGACTATAATGCTAAGATGCCTGTTACATATAATGATTAGAATTAATATAAATCAGTTATTCACTAAATGTTGCTTACTAATCACCACTCCCATAGGGGTCAATACGTCATGCCTGAAAGAGCAGCTCTCCCCTCTCCCTCTGCAATGAGCATTTGTGTGTCCAAGAACATTTACTTCCTCCTTCAATCACATGGGCGTGATGTCACATAAGGTCCTATCAACCAAGGTCTCCCATCCTACTCTCTGTACAGAAAGAGATCTCCAGACTCCAAGCTTAGTACAGGACCTTATGGGACATCATGTCCACGTGATTGAATGAGGAATGAGAAAGTGTCGAACGCGCTGAACCTTTCTGAGAGGGAGGGGGGAGAGCTGCCCACTCAAGAGTGACATATTGACCCCTATGGGAGTGGTGACTGGTAAGCAGCAGTTACTATATAACTGATTTAGATTAATTCTAAACATAATACAAATGTAACAGACAGCTTAGCATTATAGTCTAGGATTGCAGGGACTATAGTAAAAAATGTTTATCTCCCCGGAGTTCCCCTTTAAGGCATGTTCACATGACATCTATATTGAGGCGGGTTTAGAGCAGGCTGCATGAAAAAGCACCCGAAAAACTGCCCACAACAGACTCAAAAGAATGAACATAATCAAGCTTCCCATTTTCAAAGATGCCAAGTGGATAGAAGGAGCAAACTGAGCATTCTTCAGTCTAAACCTTAGAATACAAATCAATAGAAAGGCTGTAAAGATGTCCAAAAGACGCCAGGGCATCTTTTGGGGCGTTTTGTCTGCGTTTTTACTTCAAAAACCTCTAGCAGCTTCTTCATTGTTGAATGGAGTTTAAAAAAAGGCTGAGAAATGGTTACAAAAAAAGTAACCCAATAACACTAGAACATGCTCAAAAGCACCTTTGGTGATCAAAAATATCAAAAAAGCTCAGGAAATGTCAAAAATAGATGTTTCCATATTTTCAAATCACCAGAGAATAGTAGAGTTTCCTGAAGTGTCTCCTGCTTGAAAAAGGGATATTATTGAAAAACACGTCGTGTGAATTAGGGTCCATGTACATAAGTTTACAAGACCCATTGTACATCATCGTTTCTGGTTTTATGTTCTGTAAAATTACAAACACCTAAAGAGTCCAATGGACCCAGCTGACTTATCACTATGTCATTGTGAGCTGTCATGATGCCTGTCATTTTATTGATACTTACTGATATACATTGTGTAAAGTGAGGAAATGACCTGCACTATCACGCTGTATCACTGGTAACTGAACTTGGAGACAACGCGTGAGCATAGATAACGAGCCACCGCTCAGGTGCTAATTGCTTCTGAAGAGACATCAAATACAACCCATCCAAAAGACATAGAAAGATGCTGCACTCACCAGTGGTATGTCTTCAAACATTGTGGGAGGATGCGGGCAGGACGACCGATGTCGCACACAGGTGTGCTCCAATGGGTCCACTAAATGGATGAGTGGACCCGTTAAAGCACACCTGAGTGTAAAATGGCTGTTGTCCAGCCCGTAGCCCGCATCCTCCCACATACCCACTCGATGTCCGATTGAAATGAACGTTTGAAGACATACCACCGGTGAGTGCATCTTCTTTCTATGTATTTTGGATGTGCTATATTGATATACATAATTCATAAAATATCCTTGAAGATGCTAAGAAGGCTCCAAACATGGTCTGTAGTGTAGATGTGGACACTGTTACGTGCAGTCATCTCTCCTTTCGTCGATTTATTGATGTTCACTCGCCTATCTACAGGTCCGAGAGGAAGCCAGTGATAATACTGGATCTTCCCAAAAACGTCCGGGTGTTATGGAAGACTTGTAGTGATAATAAGGCATCTGCCTTAAGACATTTTGTAAGGAGAACTTTCACTGCTTATAAAATTTTAGGGAAATCTCAGAGACCTTCTTTAGCAATTCAGAGATGCTATCAAAAATAGCCCCAATGTCCAATCCAAAATCCCAAAACTCTGATATAAAATACTGTAAATGCCCGCTGCTGAAAAGACCAGCTTTGTGAAACAATAAAACTATCGGAATAAAAATTAAAATGAAAATAAATATATGACAGCCTAATAGTACCAATCTCCTTTGACTGATTATATGAATTTATATTCACAGGGGAGCCAGGGTGTCAAGATTTGCCTGCCCTTGATTTACACAAATGGCGTCTGACCGAGCAGAGGATTGTGTTTTATCTCAGAATGATGAAATGTGCAGACAGTTTTAGCATTGACTTCTCCTGATATTGTAAATGGGTTTGAAAAATCATCACATGGACTGTGCTACCTTTATCAGGACTTAAAGGGAATCTCAAGTGATATTTTATCTGCTTATATGATGCTCTGGTGTTTTAATCTCTACATTATAAAAACAAGGCCATTTACAGGCCGCTGACAATTTTAAAGATCTGCTTTCAAAATCCGTATTATAGGCGGCCGTCACACGCATCAATTTAAAGCACGATATCGCTTAAGTGATCTGCTTGTTGATCGCTTAAGCGATATCGTTTGTGCATCGCTGCGTGCAATCAAGCGATTTTACAATGTAAAATCGCTTGATCGTTAGATCGCAGATTTGTGAGCCGGAGCTCATATCAAGCGATAAACGCTTGAACAATCTGCATCATCGTGGTGTGTGACACCACGATGATCCATCTCCCAGCGGCAGAGCCTATGCTGGGAGATGGTATCTATGGTAAACGTCGGGTTACTAAGCGCCTCGCGGCGCCTAGTAACCCAATGTGTACCATAGTTACCAGCGATCTCGCTGGTCCACATCGCTGGTGAGTCTGCTGTGTGACAGCTCACCAGCGATGTGAATGATATTGTTAGCGATCGCGCGTGCACGTGATCGCTAACAATATCGCTATAGATATTGAAGCGTGTGACGGCCGCCATAAAAAAATCTATTTCAGGATGGAAAAATCAAATAAAACGAGCAGTAAGGGTACCTTTACACGCCGCAATATTTTGTGGGAATCGTGACGGCGATATGTCGCCCTGAAACTATCGCCATCAAATTGCCTCGCAGTTGCGGCGTGTAATTGGGGAATTTGGAGGCAATAAAATACCTGTCGCCTGGTTCTGATTTCAGAGCACTGCTCCAAAATCAGAGGCAATCATGAAGGCGAGATTCCCGGCTTTTGGCGCGTGAATGGGTGAAATTGATGGATCCTGCGTCGCCTATTGATTTCCCAAGTAAGCGTGCCACAGTGTGCTGGAGTCCGCGCCCGTCAGCGATGATTGGTGGTATCTACTGTGTTCCCATTGGCTGTCAGTTGACAGGGCGCTACATTTGAAGAGCTGTCACTTCAGCACCACACACATCTTCACCTACACAACCATCCACAACATTAGTCCAATTATGCGCGCATTGAATAGCGCGCGCTATGTTGGCCGTGTGTATTGGAAGTTGCACTGTGTCCACTATACTGGCACACATGACAGCTCAGATGTTGGCCTACACATCGCATATGGCTGCCATGGGCAAAGCACTGCAATCGGCTGGGAATTTGGTGACGCTGATGGGTACATTACGTTGCTCCCTCTCTGCGGACGGCTACCTTGTTAGTGTCTTCAACTTTGTTTGGCAGCGCCAGTGTGTGTGGCGACGTCATCACGTTTATTTTCGTTACTCCCTGCCTGCCAGGTGCCTGCACCTCCCCTGCACATAGGAGAACAGTCATGGCTGCCGCACAGCGGGCTGCCACATGGGGTCTTGCAGAGCTAATGGTGCTGATAGACCTGTGTGACTACCATGACTATTGGTGTTACCAGAGTCACCAACACCCATGGCTGCACAAGCGCAGCATACTAAGGCGGATCCAGCGGGCCCTGCTCCAGAAACTGGGGGTGGAGAGGACCCGCAAGCAGATACAGAAAAAAATAGCTGACCTGAAACACAAGTCCCCAGGGCGCATTGTGGTTATTCGTGCCAGGATTGCCAGGCTGCGTGGTTAGTAGGTGGCAATGCCAAACACACACATGGCAAGCATCCTACTCCAAACACTACACAAACATCATGTGTTATAGGGCCATTCCACATAGTGTGACATTAAGCAGCAGGTGGACTTGGCAACAATGTGCATATGCATGGTGTTCACACTGCTACGTTAAGGTGCTGAATACAACCATATGTGTTTGGACTGGCAAAGCCTAGAGTGTGTATCGACCTGTGTGTTGGGCAACATAGCTGTGTAATGGCACCAAAGTAGTGGTCAACATATTCATGCACTTTAGAAGGACCACCACACCTGGCTGCACATATGTGCGCAGTATGACACATAGCATTGCAGAACACATTCATCACAATTGGCCAAAGGGACTACAAGCTGAGTGCTATGTTTCTGACCCATGGTGGCACCACCAGATGCTTACTGTCTGGTGTTGTGTTTGGAGCATAATTCATCTCTGGTAAAGCAAGGGTCTTGCTCAACAAAATATGTGGTCACTTGTTTTTTAAAGTTGAAAATTACAGAGTGGCCCCCTAACTATAGTGTCAGTGTAGACAAAACCCTTTTCACCTAGCGTTGACCCCGTCATTACATTGATACTCAAACAGTACGTGTTTGCTGTATGTTGTGTTGTTATAATCCGTGTCTTCTCAATTTTCACATTACAGATGAGGAAGACTCCCCGGCAGAGGAGGCGCAACGGGGCCCAGCACAACCCGGACCCAACATCACCTGCAATTGCAGGCCCAGCAAGGCTGCTTCCCCCCGCGACCCCACCATCACCGGCCACTGCGGGCCCATCAACTCCTGCACCCCCCGGGACACTACCATCCCCAGACCTTGCAGGCCCACAAAGTCCCACCACCACTGGGACCCCGCGGGCACATCAAGTCTGTTAAACACCGGGCCACCACCATCACCATTTGAGGAGGGACCTGGAAGTCCACACACCCCTGGGACCATACCATCTCCGTCCAGGGAGGGATCACAAAGGCGATGGCCTTGGGTGGTGAACCCAACCCCAGGAAACACCCCCACCCACTGCCTCTCCACCTCCCATGGGCCACAACATCACCTGCAGGCTGAAGTGGGTGTTATTGCTGGTAAGTGCTGTCAATGGCCTATAAACTTTCACAGAGACATCTTGTTTTGTGTCCCTGCCATCACGATGTGACTCATGATATTTTGTTTTCTCCCTTCCTACTGAAGGTGCAGTGCTGGTGGTGATGGGTGGGATGTGAGGCCATCCCCTGCTCCACAACATGGAAACATGGATGGGGCTCTGCCACGTAAGTCAACACCACACCAAATACCTCAGCCACCCACCCACCACAACACAGGTCCCTGAGTAATGTTCTTTTTTTCCAATACAGGCCTTCCAACAGTGGCAGACATGCTGCAAGCCCACAATCAAGGCCAGAAGCACCTGGCCCGCTTGCGGGAAATGATCATAGCCATCCAGGCAGCCCAGCCCACCATTGGCCCTACTCCCCAATTTCCCCCCAATAATGTTGGCATTTGCCCTTTGTTTGTTGTATGTCACGTTGGCCTCTTTTCTTATAGTGTCCCACATTGGGAAAGTGAGTAGTGTGTATTGACTACTCCTAAGCTGACAAAGCCTCTTTGTTGGTTTTGGCAATGTTTAAAAACAAGTTTAACCTTTAATAAAGATGTGGTAAGCTAAATCCTGTGTCACCCCTTGTTGCAACACAGACAGGGTAACGTTTGTGAGGTTACATTTTAACAACAACACTGGGCTACAGATTTTCAAGAGGTATGCAGTGTCACATGCCAAACATGTGACCATACTGGCCCATTTCAACTGCCATGAACCCCTATTTGACATCAATGTCTACTATCTGACACCGACAGTACCAAACACACACACACATACTGGTGAACGTGACACAGATGTGGACGTAGGTCTGGAATAACATAATTAGGTTTATTTTATCACCATCTTAATTTTTTTAAGAAAAAAAATAGGCTCGAGCTAGGCTTAAACAAAGTCATTGAGCCAATATTGTGCATTGGCTAGTAGCGTTTGTCTTCTTCCTCCACCTCTGCTGGCTCATACAATGACTCCTCCCCCTCATCCGCGTAAACCCACCGACTGATTGAGGGGACAGCTCGGCGGGGCTCTCTTCGTGGGGGAGGTGGAGTATCACGATTTTGCCTACTCCTCACCATGCGTCTTGGGGGCGCAGTGGGCCCGGGGGTGGTCTTCCGTTGTAAGGCCCAAAGGCCCCCCAGCGCAGGGACCCATCTACGCCCGCTTCCAGGACACGAAAGATGGCCCTCTCGGCGATGTCCCGTTGCTCTGGCTCCATGCGGCCCAGCATCTCGTTGGCGACGTGCCCGATTCCAGAGCGGGGGTCCTCTCCCGGTCTAAGAGGACCCATTTTGCCCAGGTACCCAGCTCCGTGTTTGGTGGGGTAGGTGGTCTTCGTCGTTGCATGCCAGAGCTGGCCCTGGGCTCGGCTCCCCACCACTGGTCTCAGGCACCGGCTCTCCCGCAGATGTTGATGGTTGAGCCTTGCCAGCAGCTGGGTCCTCATGACTGGAGCCAGGCCTGAAAATGAAACAGAAGAAAAATATACATCAGCCACATGTTGCTATGTAATTAAAGCTATTACCACAACCAAACAGCCACCACAACATAGAGCCAATCTGACCATGGCTAACACCAAAAGGCACAGGATCAGGGTTTTGAAACAACAAGGACAAAGAAGTAGACCAGTGCAGTATACTCACCTGAGGCTCCACATTGATATGGCAAGTGACCACACATAACACACCACAAACTGTGACAACAGTCCCTGAGCAAACACATAAAAAAGAACACTGAAGAAGATTTGTGAAAGAAAACCACAATGGTGACTTCTACCACATCAGTGGTAACAACAAGCTGTGTACATAGATCACGCAAACACAATTACCCACCTCTGTGACGGGGCAGGGTCTTGGGCTGCGGTCACAGCTGGTTGTGGGCGGCGCCTGCTGCACCATGTTCCCTGAGGCCCCGCCTGGCCCAGGGTGAAGGTGAGGAGTTCATAGTACCACAGACGTGGCCTAGGGACCTCCTCAGCTCCAGCTCCGGACCGGGCATCCATCCACTTATTATGTGTCTTGATGAAAAGGTGAGCAGGCGCTTGATCTTCTCCGCAACCAGGGCTGCTGTCCAGATGGCAGTGGGTTGAAGCCGGTTAGCCAGCTCCCTCACTGCCTTGTCCTGATATTCCGGCAGCGACACCCGCCACAGGCACTCATGTTCCTGGTACATGGTGAGGAGCTGTGTCACAAAATCATGATACTGAGCCATCTGCAAATAAAACATATAATTGTGTCATGCAAACACATACATGGCCATCTCAGGTGACACCCTACTCTGTGTGGCCAACCCATGTCCAGCACTACTAATTACATGTGTTCTGGTAGTCAGCTTGGGTATGCAGAATCAGTATTGCCCTTTACATGTGGACATACATGGGGCATGCAGGACATGGCTGGGCTATATCTATTTTGCCCCAGTGCAGGGAAATATAGCAAGGTCTGTAGTTGACAAATGGCACACATGGGCTTACCACCTACATTAAAACACACACTCATGAGATACACACATTTATCTCTAACCATAGTGCTGTAGTACACATTGTCCTGGCAAGGATCTCCCGGAACATTATGTGTGCTACAGGACACAGAGTGTAGTTACGATGCGTACACATCGCAAAATACACTTCTACAGGATGCTACATGAAGCTGTACATAAGGCGCCCAAGCATCTGCCAACATATAGGTCTGCAGTACACAGAAACTAACGTACAGGAGTGCACAATAGCATGTCCCCCCACTTACCGTCTGTCCAACAGAGTTCTTGTGATGAGATGCTACTAGCACAATGCACATTGAAGTAGGAGCATGGGTGGCGCCCCAGCACGTCCATATTTAAACACAACATGACCAAACAAAAAAGCGCACTGGCGCATAATCATTGGTCGCACCTGCTTATATCTATATGGTATACCATATGTACGAGGTTATGAATTAAAGAATGATTAATTTATAGGTCAAAATAGTGAATACCATATTACCCATAAAGATTAACACTGGGGATACCCAATGATGATTAGGTAAAAAACCATTGCAGATTGATTACCATGGGTGAAAAATAATAACCAAATATACTGGTAGTTTTTTATATATCAATCACATCACCACCCTATTATCTATGGTTAGGGTAGCCAGACCCCAGGCTCAGTGTATTGGAAACCCCCTGAGCAATTTGATTTATAATACAATACAATACGGTCTCAAATGTAATATAGCTATCATATCCCTAATACAAAACCAAGGGTTATATTGCACATGTTATACAAAGATTGCAGTATATATAGGAACTTATAGAGATCGTGACCTAGTATTAAAGTGTGATATGGTTCAACACCAATTTGTCACAATTATAGATAGCCCTAAGTCCAAACAACTATATATACACCTGTAAAGGTATATGATATTATACTAAACCACACAAGCTTGGTTATTAGTGAATGTGATCATTTGTGGTGATCAGTGTTGATACTGATATATACTTGTACAATAGATCACCACAATATTAGTAACACTAACCCAATGGGTTATACGGGGTATTAAACAGACAAGTCATTAGTATATAACTCCATAGTCACCCATGCGGCTAGATTGTCTCCAAGTAAATGATAGAAGGACCACTGCGTACGCCAAGGCAGCTATGTCGATTCCAAGACGCTGCTGCTATCTGATTGGTTGTTTACCATATAAAAAGCGCTCATGACCGAGGTAAGCCACGCTTGCTGCCCAGAGTCATTAAGTAAGTACTGATGTGCAAACATGAACTGTGATATGGCTGTGTTGCGTTTAAAGCAGCTTAGCATTACGGATCATTATTTTGTAGTGTTGCTGACGCCCAAGTTTTGGGGTATGTAGTTAGTCTTGATGTTGTGTTTGTTAGCTCAATTGTGTACTGGCAAATGGATGCATGAGTGTTTTGTCAACCAAAACACACTCCTCATTGACAAGCCATTTTACCTTTGCCATACAGGATCATGTTTGAAGGAGGCGTGTGTCTTTAGTTGCGTGGATCATCTGAATTGTGGCCACATATTACTGTCGTTTACCACACACAATGGGACTAATCTGGCCAAACTGAGATGTGGAGTGGGCCTTGTGGCTTCAGCGAATGTCTGCCTCTGAAGATCCGGCGTTCAGAACACATCAGGGATGTCTCTTGTACATGATGAGTATTCAATAGTCTGCTGCGTGGCCTGATATTTTGTGAATAACACACAAAGGCTGGGGTACATGTGTAATGTAAGTTGGTAACAGTTGGTAACAACCATGATTTGCTAAATGTGACCTATCTGTTTGGCCACACCTTGTGGTCATATACGTCAACATTATGCCCAGGGATATGGGGTTCTGCTCATGATGTGTTGAATTTGACAAGGGAGATGTATTTGTACAGGAGGGCTAGGGGTGTAAAGTGACCAGGTTTGGTTGTCAGCCAGTGCAATGTTGTGTTTGGGCCTTGAATGGTGCTATATATGTATGTGGGTGGGCTTCTGAGCAAACTTGGGTAGGATCTTGTAAAGTGGATAGGAGATGTATAGGGAAGGAGGTGGTGGATGTTGATGATGTGTGATAAAGCATTCTTGTAGTGATGTTTCTTTTCCTCACATTTGCAGGGGTTGGTATGTGAGATGATCATGGACCCTGATGGATATGCTATCGTGGCTCTTGCCATGGGGGAAGAGGAATTGTGGCTGAAGGATAGATATGAGAGGTTGCGGGCTCGTAGACCACGGTGTGTGCGCGCTCAGGATTGGCTTCTGCACCGGGAGACCCAGAGCCACATGCGGCTGGTCCAGAGCTGGAGGATCGGAGTCTGCATGATTTCAGGAACTATCTCTGTATGTCCAAGGACTCTTTCACATTCCTGTTGGAACGCATAAGGCCATTGAGAGCCGACAGGACACTTTGATGCGTCGAGCTGTGCCACTTGAGGAGCGTTTGGCTGTAACTTTGCGGTTCCTGGCAACAGGTCGTTCAAGGACCGACCTGCAATACACTTCATGTGTGTCACTGTCCCTGCTGAGCCGCCTGATCCCCGAGACGTGTGAGGCCATCTGGAGTAGTCAGCTGCCATCCTATATGCAGTTCCCAACAACCCCCGCTGAATGGATGGATGTTGCCAGAGGGTTTGAGGACCCTGGCAATTTCCAAACTGCGGAGGTGCATTGGATGGTAAGCACGTGAGGATCACCAAACCCCCAAACTCGGGGTCCTTGTATTATAATTACAAAGGATATTTTAGTGTGGTCCTCATGGCCCTGGTGGACACTAACTATGACTTTCTCTACGTGGACGTTGGAATGAACGGGCATATCTCAGATGGGGGTGTGTTTGCACACTGCTCCTTGGCCCAAGACCTAAGGACAAGTGCGCTGAACTTGCCCTCAAATGATGAGACAAACAATCATTTCAACTTTGCATTTGTGGGGGATGAAATGGTTTAAAATATAGTAGGGAATACCAACAAGGCCGCTGGACCAGGGTCCTGAGAATCTTTTTTCTTAACTCTGAAAGAAAACCATCACCATTTTTATGTTTTTGATACACTCACACTGAGGGACAAGTTGAGGGGGACTTTTTTCCTGTGTCTTTTTTCTGAGGATCAAGTATCTACTGATTGGGTAGGCTAAGCTACATTTGTGCCGTAGAGCACAACTTAAAGGGAACCTGTCACCAAGTTTTTACCATTCCATCTGAAAGCAGCATGATGTAGAGATAAAGACCCTGATTCCAACGATGTGTTACTTATTGAGCTGATTGCTGCTATTTTGATAGAATTACTGTTGTCTCTGTTGTAAATGTAGCAGTTCATGAACATGTTGGACTACCTGGCAACGGGTCAAGTAGTCCTCTAATGATAAAATCACTTGCTTAATCAGCTGGAGATTATCAAAAGTAAACTGAGCAGCCGAGTGACTGACAGATCCTGGAATCAGGGTCTCTGGCTCTACATGTTACTCTCAGATTAGGTGGCAAAAACCTGGTGACAGATTCACTTTAACTGAATCGTCCAAGTGATTTGTACACTTGCGTGCCAACACTGAAGCACTGATTTTCATGAGCAACATTTCATTAAATGCGAATGGCTTTTTGCCCGCGTGGTCATGTGGATACCGCAAGCTGGCCCGAAGCGCCATTGCGAGTCGTGCGTATGGATACGCCAAGCTGCCGCGCAGCGCATGCAGATTGCACGCCCACATCTCAAAGTATACAAAAATTTGACACAAAGGACATTGGAAAAAATATGTAACTATATGGCCAGTAATTTTCAAAGGGTTGTCCATAGACAACATTTATAACCTACCTACAAGTATAGGTTATGAATGTATGATCACAAAGAGTTTGACCACAGGTACTTGTGGCGCCCCACCGGGTAGGCCGCCACCAGAGGTACTGTACTCCTGCGATTAGGGAGCGTTGTGCCTCTGCTCTCCAGGTGCCAGATGGTGCAGTTGAGCCAAAAGCACACACAGGAGGGAGGACCCAGGCTCAAAAGGGGGGCAGGGAAGTGTAGACAGTAGAAAGTTGGAGAGGAGTGGCCATCGAGAATGAGTGGAGTGGAAGTCGGGAGTGTAGGGGTGGTCTGGTGCCGACTCCTGTGGGCTGAAGCACGACCACGCTCGCCCCGGGAGGGAAAGACCAAGAGGGGTGGAGGAAGAAGGGAGCCCTTGAGGTACGAAATGAGACCGTAGTCCCGTACGGCAAGACAGAGGGGCTGGTGGACGACACATGGACTTAGCCCTGAACAAAGCGCGGATGGTTCATGCCTGAACCGTTGAACTGGAGACCCCAGCTCAATGGGCGGCCGAACACAACACAACTTGGGGAAGACGGCTGAACTAGAAAGCAGTGCCCTCGGAGGGGGCACAAGTAAGCAGTTATGGCTGTCGGTACTTGAGCTCTGTGCAGCGGAGGCGCTAGTAAGGTGCGGCGAGACAAGCTTTTAGTGCGAGGGGACCTCCAGAGACGGAAACACCTAGTGAGAAGGAGAGGGGCATCAACCGAGGCTCAACTGCACTAACCTGGTTCTGGAGACAACGCTGAAGCGGAGGTTGGCAAGGGACGTACCCGGCGGCCATCCTGAAACCACCAAGTAAAAGTAACAGAACTCCAGCTGTGGTGTGTGAGACTTTCTTTAGAGGGACCACCAGCCGCAGAGGCCACATGAGACATCGGGGTACTGATGTCCCAGTGAACATCTGCTAAGGTACGAACTGACTCCTCCATCCCGCTGCCCTGGGGACCACGCTCCACCTGCGGGTAGCAAAACCATCCAAGCTGCCAGTCATCGTCCCCAGAGGTTCTGAAGTAGCGGCGGCCACCCTGGCCGCATACTGCAGGTGGAGTCACGAATACCCCTTTCTCCAGTCTTCCCCCATCATCTATCCAGTTTATTAAAATGACACTGCCAGGGTCACGGGACCATGTCTCGGCCCAAGTCTGTCCCCGTGAAAAGAACGGAGAAGTGAAGAACAACTGCTGCCCGGATTCCCGAGGGTTGCCCGCCAGCGACAGAATGAGAATGGATGCCTGCTGCTTTCTTCACTTCTATGGGAGCATCATTCTTCTAAACAGTGACTTGAGTGATGCGCAATACCAGTGTATTCACATAGTAGATTTGGGATCCCCAGCTTTGTGATCGATAGGCACTTTAATTGCCAAATACTGTCTGTACACTAATCCTGGACAGTAAATGCTTTCTGTGTGCCCTCTTAATGACATTATTCAAAGACTCTGTTCACACAATTGTCACAATATATGCGGGAAAATGTATTGATCAAATATCTATACAGTATAATGGGAAAACAAGAAAATTGCATTTTTTCGGCACAGATTTGGATGTGCTTCTCAAGACATTGTACAGTATGTTGTGTATTGTACAACTGTACAGAGAAAAAATGTACTTCATTGTAAACATGTTCTTTTTTATAGCAGGCATACAGCAACAGTATAGAGCAGCCAATCAGAAAAGGCTATCATGGCCTGTATAAAAGATGAGGCAGGGAAAGCACTAAAGGTACCGTTACACACAGAGATATCTCTGGAGACATTGCTTGCAACTCACTGTTTGCAGTGAAATAATGGACACATTGTTCTATTTTGTTGCTGTGTACAAATGTAACAATGTGTCCATGATGCGTAACGGTACGTTAACACTAGAAGTCCCAGAAATTTCGAGCTCCCCCCTGAAGTCCGAAAGAGGGTCAAATGACCCTTAGTCCAAACTGAATAGAACTAACAAGAAACTAAATGGCTAACTCAATGGCAAAACAACAACCTTCTGGGGTGCGACATTAATGGCCTTAATTACAGAATAAAAGACGGTGATTAGAGGATGTTAGCTAAAATCCTTCAGGTCATTCGACCCGTCTCTGGGTTCCAAAGGTAGAAATGTTAAATGACCCCTCTCTGGGACTTCTAGTGTTAAGGCCACATAAATGCTTCAATCTCAATCACGATATCGCCTGAAAAGTCACGTGATCGAGATTGCTAGAAGAATTTATTGATATCGTTTGTGCGGTGTCACAAGCATAGATCTCGTTAAAGATATTAAATTTGGCAGCGCGCCAGCGATCGTAAACACTACTCAGCGATCGACACCATCTAGCGTCAGGAATAGGTGAAGTCGAAAATGTGATTGTTTGAGAGGTGTCACACAGAACGATGCAGCAGGTTGAACGCAGGTTAATTATCCCCTTCCCGACATAGGACGTTGTACAACGTCTTGTGTTTCTGCCTGTTACCGACAGAGGACGTTGTACAACGTCCTGGCAGATTTGAGCTGCTGAAGCTCCTGTGAGTGGGGTCGCTCAGGTGTCACAGATGCTGCTGCTCTGTGACAACCTGTAGCTGACCCCACAGGGGGTGAATTAACCCCCCCATGCCCAGGACCCCTCCGATCAGCAGTTTAAAAGTGAAACTGCCGATTGGAGGGAATCATAGGGATTCACCCCTCCAGATCTGATTGGAGCTCTCCAATCAGATCTGGAGGGGCGGATCGGCATGTGTCCACCCCTCCTCACCTCCCGCTCCATGACTCACAGGGGGGGCCCCCCCATCCCCCCTCTATACTTATGTATATGCCGGGGGGCTGCACCCGCGTGCGCCCGCCGGTCACAGCACCTGGCCCCCGCTCCAGTATCCCCCCCCAAGGCTGCCCCCTCCTCCGGGCCCTGTGCCTGGCCCCCCCTCACCTCTTGTGGCGGGCTGCACACCTCGGTGCACCCGCCGCTGCAGCCGTGCTGCCTCCGGCTGTGCGGCTGCTCTGCCGGCCGGTCGGTGGCCCCGCCTCCTCTTTCGGCCTCCTGCTCATCGGTGGATCCAGAGGGTAAGTATGTAAGTATGTATGTATGTATGTATGTAAGTATGTATGTATGTATGTATGTATGAATGAATGAATGAATGAATGAATTGATGGATGATGGATAGATGGATGGGGGGTGCATGCGTGGACGTGTGCATGGACATGAGCGTACATGAGTGTGTGTGGACGTGAGTGAGCGTAGACGTGTGCGTGCGTGGACGTGTGCGTGCATAGACGTGTGTGCATAGACGTGTGCATAGATGGATGTGTGCGTGGACGTCTGTGTGGATGTGCGTGAGTGCATGCATGGATGTCAGCGTGCGTGGATATCAGCGTGCGTGCGTGGATGTCAGCGTGCGTGTGTGGATATGTGCATGCGTGGATGTCCGCATGCGTGCGTGGATGTCAGCGTGCGTGCATGGATGTCAGCGTGCATGGATGTCAGCATGTGTGGATGTCAGCATGTGTGGATGTGCGTGGATGTCAGCGTGCGTGGATATGTGCGTGTGTGGATGTCAGCGTGCGTGGATGTCAGCGTGCGTGAATGTCAGTGTGCGTGCGTGGATGTGTGCATGAGTGGATGTCAGCGTGCGTGGATGTCAACGTGCGTGAATGTCAGCGTACGTGCATGGATGTCAGCGTGCGTGCCTGCGTGGATGTCAGCATGTGTGGATGTCAGCATGTGTGGATGTGCGTGGATGTCAGCGTGCGTGGATATGTGCGTGGATGTCAGCGTGCGTGCGTGAATGTCAGCGTGCGTGCGTGGATGTGTGCATGCGTGGATGTCAGCGTGCATGCGTGGATGTCAGCGTGCGTGAATGTCAGCGTACGTGCATGGATGTCAGCGTGCGTGCCTGCGTGGATGTCAGCATGTGTGGATGTCAGCATGTGTGGATGTGCGTGGATGTCAGCGTGCGTGGATATGTGCGTGGATGTCAGCGTGCGTGCGTGAATGTCAGCGTGCGTGCGTGGATGTGTGCATGCGTGGATGTCAGCGTGCATGCGTGGATGTCAGCGTGCGTGAATGTCAGCGTGCGTGCATGGATATCAGCATGTGTGGATGTCAGCATGTGTGGATGTCAGCACGTGTGGATGTCAGCACGTGTGGATGTCAGCACGTGTGGATGTCAGCATGTGTGGATGTCAGCGTGCGTGCGTGGATGTCAGCGTGTGTGAATGTCAGCGTGCATGTGTGCGTACGTGGATGTCAGCGTGCGTGAATGTCAGCGTGCGTGGATATATGTGTGCGTGAATGTCAGCGTGCGTGCGTGGATGTCAGCGTGCGTGGATGTCAGCATGCGTGGATGTCAGCATGCGTGGATGTGTGTGCGTGGATGTGCGTGCGTGGTTGTGTGCGTGCGTGGATGATGTGTGCATAGGTGGATGGATGGGTGCAACAAGGGATCAAGTGTCCTCTTGTTGTAGTCTCTGGGATCATAGTCATGGTGCACTGTATGACAGATCATTGTCATACAGTGCACCATAACTCTGACCCCAGAGGCTGTAGGAAGAAGACACTTGATCCCTTGCTGCAGTCTCTGGATTGAGCAGAGGCGATCGAGCGTCATGGGACCTTCGTTGTGGACTACGTCGGAGGCGATCGAGCGTCGTGGGACCTTCGTTGTGGACTATGTCGGATCTTTATAATAAAGATGGAGTCCGAATTTTGTTTGTGTTTTTTTTTTCAAATAAAAAGATTTTTCTCTGTGTGTATTTTCTGACTGTTTACCAGAGATTCCTAATGGCGGGTCTAACACTGGCCCTATATTATGAATCTCGGGCTTAGTGCCAGCTGCCAATAAAAAGCTGGCATTAACCCCTTTATTACCCAGTTTGCCACCGGCACCAGAGCAACTGGAAGAGTCTGGGTACAGCGCCAGAAAATGGCGCTTCAATGAATGCGCCATTTTCTGGGGCGGCTGCGGGCTGCAATTCACAGCATGGGGGGCCCAGAATGCTTGGGCCTCTCCATGCTGTGGATTCCAGCCCCCAGCTGCCTAGTTGTACCTGGCTGGACCAAAAATATGGCAGAGCCCCACGCCATTTTTTTTCTAGAATTAGTCCTGGGAAAAAAATAAAAAAGGGTTTTGCTGTATTTAGATGCATAGTGAACACTTTGAACCCCAGGTGCTTCACAAATTGATCTGTAAAAATGAAAAAAGAAAATTTGTGTGAAAAAAAAGTACTTTTTCCTTATTACGGATCAATTTGTGAAGCACATGGGGGTTCAAAGTGCTCACTATGCATCTAGATGCATTCCTAGGGGGGTCTAGTTTCCAAAATGAGATCACTTGTGGGGGAGCTCCAATGTTTAGGCACACATGGGCTCTCCATACGCGACATGGTGTCCGCTAACAATTCCAATAGTTAGCGGACACCATGTCGCGTATGGAGAGCCCCTGTGTGCCTAAAAATAGGAGCTCCCCCACAAGTGACCCCATTTTGGAAACTAGACCCCCCAAGGAATGCATCTAGATGCATAGTGAGCACTTTGAACCCCCAGGTGCTTCACAAATTGATCCGTAAGAAGGAAAAAGTACTTTTTTTCACACAAATCTTCTTTTTTCATTTTTACTGATCAATTTGTGAAGCACATGGGGGTTCAAAGTGCTCACTATGCATCTAGATGCATTCCTTGGGGGGGTCTAGTTTCCAAAATGAGGTCACTTGTGGGGAGCTCCAATGTTTAGGCACACATGGGCTCTCCATACGCGACATGGTGTCCGCTAACAATTCCAATAGTTAGCGGACACCATGTCGCGTATGGAGAGCCCCTGTGTGCCTAAACATTGGAGCTCCCCTACAAGTGACCCCATTTTGGAAAGTAGAACCCCCAGGAAACGTATCTAGATGGGTTGTTAGCATTTAGAACCCCCAGGTGCTTCACAAGTTCATCTGTAAAATTGAATAAGTACTTTTTTTTCCACAAAAATTTTCTTTTTTCATTGTTACAGATTATTTTGTGATGCACCGAGGTGTTCAAAATGCTCACCACCCATCTAGATAAGTTCCCTGGGGGTTCTAGTTTCCAAAATGGGGTCACTTGTGGGGGAGCTCCAATGTTTAGGCACACAGGGGCTCTCCAAACGCGACATGGTGTCCGCTAACAATTGGAGCTAATTTTTCAGTCAAATTGTTAGCGGACACCATGTCGCGTTTGGAGAGCCCCTGTGTGCCTAAACATTGGAGCTCCCTCACAAGTGACCCCATTTTGGAAACTAGAGCCCCAGGGAACTTATCTAGATGGGTGGTGAGCATTTTGAACCCCCAGGTGCTTCACAAATTCATCCGTAAAAATGAAAAAGTACTTTTTTTTTTTCACAAAAATTTTCTTTTAGCCTAAATTTTTTCATTTTCACATGGGGAACAGGATAAAATGGATCCTAAAAATTGTTGGGCAATTTCTCCTGAGTACACTGATACCTCATATGTGGTCATAAACCACTGTTTGGGCACACAGCAGGGCTCAGAAGTGAAGGAGCGCCATTTGACTTTTTGAATGGAAAATTAGCTCCAAAAGTCAACTTGCGCTCCATCCCTTCTGAGCCCTGCCGTGCGCCCAAACAGTGGTTTATGACCACATATGAGATATTGATGTACTCAGGAGAAATTGCCCAACAATTTTTAGGATCCATTTTATCCTGTTGCCCATGTGAAAATGAAAGAATTGAGGCTAAAAGAACATTTTTGTTGGAAAAATTAAAATGACCATTTTTTCCTTCCACTTTGCTTTAGTTCCCGTGAAGCACCTGAAGGGTTAATAATCTTCTTGAATGTAGTTTTGAGCTTGAAGGGTGCAGTTTTTGGAATGGTGTCACTTTTGGGTGTTTTCTGTCATGTAAACCCCTCAAAAAGACTTCAAATGTGATGTGGTCACTAAAAAAAATGGCTTTGTAAATTTTGCTGGAAAAATGAAAAATTGCTGATGAACTTTGAACCCTTATAATTTCCGAACAAAAAAATTTTTTTTTTCCAAAATTGTGCTGATGTAAAGTAGACATGTGGGAAATGTTATTTATTAACTATTTTGTGTCACATACCGTATATACTCGCGTATAAGCCGAGTTTTTCAGCCCAAAAATTGGGCTGAAAAGTGCCCCCCTCGGCTTATACGCGAGTCAATACGGCCCCCTCAAAGTTTGGCGCCCCCACCTCACTTTCTGGGCCCCCCCGCATGCAGCGCTGCGCATATACATTACCTGTCTAGCAGCTGTCACCCTCCGGTGGCGGATCGCAGCTCCCGGCTCCGGGCTCCATCTTCCTCGCTGTCTTCCTGCTTGTCAGGTGACCGGCCGGCGTCGCGATGACGTCATCGCGATGAGCCCCGGTCACAAAGCAGGAAGACAGCGAGGAAGATGGAGCCCGGAGCCGGGAGCCGCGATCCGCCACCGGAGGGTGACAGCTGCTAGACAGGTAATGTATATGCGCAGCGCTGCATGCGGGGGGGCCCAGAAAGTGAGGTGGGGGCGCCAAATTATGAGGGGGGCCCTGCTGGGGCCCTATATACTACCACTGGGGCTGTATACTACCACTGGGGCTGTATACTATTACTGGGGCTGTATGTATACTACCACTGGGGCTATATACTACCACTGGGGCTGTATACTACCACTGGGGCTGTATACTACTACTGGGGCTGTATGTATACTACCACTGGGGCTATATACTACCACTGGGGCTGTATACTACTACTGGGGCTGTATGTATACTACCACTGGGGCTATATACTACCACTGGGGCTGTATACTACCACTGGGACTGAATATACCACTGGGGCTGCTGTATACTACCACTGGGGCTGTATACTACCACTGGGGCTGTATACTACTACTGGGGCTGTATGTATACTACCACTGGGGCTGTATACTACCACTGGGGCTGTATACTACCACTGGGGCTGCTGTATACTACCACTGGGGCTGTATACTACCACTGGGGCTGTATACTACTACTGGGGCTGTATGTATACTACCACTGGGGCTGTATATACCACTGGGGCTGCTGTATACTACCACTGGGGCTGCTGTATACTACCACTGGGGCTGTATATACCACTGGGGCTGTATATACCACTGGGGCTGCTGTATACTACCACTGGGGCTGAATATACCACTGGGGCTGCTGTATACTACCACTGGGGCTGCGTGTATACTACCACTGGGGCTGTATATACTACTGGGCTGCGTGTATACTACCACTGGGGCTGCTGCTGTATACTACCACTGGGGCTGCTGTATATACCTCTGGGGCTGCTGTATACTACCACTGGGGCTGCTGCTGTATATACCACTGGGGCTGCTGCTGTAACACTGCTGGGGCCTGTATATACCACTGGGGAGGCTGCTGTATACCACCCTGCTGGGGTCTGTATACCTGTGCTGGGTCCACCCTCGGCTTATACACGAGTCAATAAATTTTCCCAGGTTTTGGGGGCAAAAGTAGGGGGGTCGGCTTATACACGGGTTGGCTTATACACGAGTATATACGGTACCTCTCTGGTTTAGCAGAATAAAAAATCATAATTTGAAAATTGCAAAATATTCAAAGTTTTTGCCAAATTTTTGATTTTTTCACAAATAATCGCAAAAATTATCGACCTAAATGTAATACTAACATGAAGCCCAATATGTCACGTAAAAAACAATCTTAGAATCGCTCGGATCCAACGAAGCGTTCCAGAGATATTACCTCATAAAGGGACACTGGTCAGAATTGACAAAAATGGCCTGGTCATTAGGTCAAAATAGGCCCGGGGGTGAAGGGGTTAAATGATGAACGGTGGATATGAGGTCCTGATCACAATTCTTCAACCAAACAATCAAGCGATTTTTCACTGAAAGAATCACTCGGTTACATGCAATGACGCACAAACGATATCGCTCAAGCGATCAAAAATCCAGATCTCTTAAGCAATATCGTTCACAAGACTAAAGCATGTGACGTGGCCTCTAGTCATTTTAGGGTGAAAGGATAGGAAGAGGAAGTTAGAGCTCACAGCTCTGCAACACAGGTAGTAAAAGAAAGCTTTAAAACATTGGACACAGAAATTGTTTGTACAACTGCAACACTGAAGAAGATAAGGGTACCTTTACACGTCGCAACATTGCATGCAATTTCACTTGCAACTTACTGCTTGCAGTGAAATCATGGACACATTGTTACATTTGTACATGGCAACAAAATGAAACAATGTGTCCATAATTTCACTGCAACCAGTGAGTTTCAAGTGAAATTGCAAGCAATGTTGCGACGTATAAAGGTACCCTAAGTGTAGTATTCTGCTTATAAATGATAGGGGGAGAAACCAGGAGCAGAGCTAGCAGAAATGCTAGACTAAAGGGTACCGTTACACACAGAGATATCTGTGCAGACATTGCTTGCAACTCCAGATTAGCCGTGAAGTAAATAGAAAAATTCCGCACAGACCGGGTATTCTGGTTTAAAACTCCAATTCTTTATTCATCCATACGAATAAAACACAAGTTCTGGGGTACACAAGCCCCCCTCCCACGCCTTACGCGTTTCGGTTAGAGCACCTTAATCATAGGCATACACAGCAGTGTCTGCACAACACATATATAGGAGACTTTACATGTATACACCCCCTACCATCACCCATGTGCAATCATTTAACAATTATTCCAGAATCAAAGAGTTAACTTTTTCAGAGAGCAGGTCAAAGTTCCAAATATTTTTGCAGGAAAAAAACAAATCTAATATAACCAATAACATTTACAGGTTGGCCTTATATCTCTTACTACTGACTGAGTACTATATTCTATCAGGTTCGTTTTTACAGAACCTTCCTTTAGATCCATAAATAAATATACATATGTCTTACTCTACTCAGTCAGAGTAATTACAAACAATAGTCAACCAGACCAATATTTAACAGATCATATATTAGTTTGCTAGTACATATAAGATGGAACATAGTTATATAGTAATATTCATATAACTATAAATATGATTGAACATGACTGTATATGAATGTAAATATGAGAGATAGCTATGGTTTTTAAATCTCACAATGTTCTGCATGGGTATTTTCACACCCCTTATTCATTATTCCCATCAGTCATTATTCTTATAGGTGATGTCTGAATAAATCTACCTAAAATACAAAAGATATAATAAAGTTTTTATAATAAAGTTTTTGGGGCGGGGTAGGGGTTATTTATTCAGATATTAAACAACAAATGGACAGCTTATCACATTATACTCGCTTGCCCCAATCGTAGCTGCCCTCTCCATCCCCGGGACGCTGTCAGGTTCATGAGCCTAATCAGCGGCACCATAAATAAGAGGAGCAGTCAGTGCCGGAGCAAAAAGAGTATAGGAGTCAGTTTTAATTTTGACGTTTTTAAGTCATATACAGGGTCCATATCTACTTATGTCACAGTATAGGATGAATTTAATAGAAGTGGGATATGTCCGTACGATAGTTCAATCCTTCCGGATACCGTACATTCAATGACAATATCCAGTGGGCTTCGCGACAAAGCAATATGCGCTCCCAGTCCCCACCCCTTTTTGGTCACATCACACGTTCGATCTCCCTGATTTTTAATGCGCTAATATCCCCTCTATGTATTTCAAGGAAATGTCGTGATAGTCCTGAGAGGTTTTTACGACTGGCTGCATTATTTGGTTTTGCTGCCGTTATATGTTCCCCTATACGTTTTTTTCAGGGCCCTACTTGTGCAGCCAACATAATGTTTGTCACATGACTCGCACGAAGCAAGATAAACCATGTGGGTTGAATTACAGTTTATGTACATTTTTGTTCTAAATTGCTGTTTAGTAATAGAAATAACTGATACATTCTCCAATGCTATGTGATTACATAGTGTACACCTACGACCTCCGCATTTATATGTACCTGTATATTTTAACCACGTGGGTTGGGACTCCTTTTCCTTGAGAGTACTAGGTGATAGAATATTACACAAGGTGCGGGATCTCTTTGGGACGCATCTATAACCTTCCCCCAATATTGAGGATAATTTCTGATCCTGATGTAAAATAGGTAGAAATTTATGCATAAGAGCTACAATAGCTTGGTAGTCAACTGTATATTCTGTTGAAAAAGTTGGGATGTTCCCACCCTTCCCTTTTTTATATTTAGAATCAAGTAAAGACTTCCTTGTTCTTGTGTCAGCGATATTCCGTGCCCTGTTCAGCATCCTTACTTTATAGCCTCTATTTTTTAGACGTCGGTCTATGCGCCTATTTTCCAATTCTAAAGAGGTATTGGTAGAGCAGGACCTCTTTGCTCTGATATATTCCCCTAGGGGAAGATTACGGATAACATGTTTTGGATGGCAGCTGTCAGCGGTTAAGATTGAATTCCCACTGACAGCTTTTCTATATAGGGAGGTATTAATTTCCTTTATTGTTAAATCCCCCCTTAGATTTACATCCAAAAAAGTTGCTGAAATACCCTGCTTTTCATGAGTAAAATTGATGTTCATATCATTCCCATTGATATAACATATAAATTCCTCCAACTTAGATTCTTGGTGGGGGAGAGGTACCTCTGGTGTCTGCCAGATTAGGATGACATCATCCAGGTACCGCCCCCACCATACAATCTCCTTCAAATAAGGATTGGCTGCGGTAAATATGTATTTACTTTCCCAAATACTCATATATAAATTAGCGAGTGTTGGTGAACAGAATATACAGTTGACTACCAAGCTATTGTAGCTCTTATGCATAAATTTCTACCTATTTTACATCAGGATCAGAAATTATCCTCAATATTGGGGAAGGTTATAGATGCGTCCCAAAGAGATCCCGCACCTTGGGTAATATTCTATCACCTAGTACTCTCAAGGAAAAGGAGTCCCAACCCACGTGGTTAAAATATACAGGTACATATAAATGCGGAGGTCGTAGGTGTACACTATGTAATCACATAGAAATAACTGATACATTCTCCAATGCTATTACTAAACAGCAATTTAGAACAAAAATGTACATATACTGTAATTCAACCCACGTGGTTTATCTTGCTTCGTGCGAGTCATGTGACAAACATTATGTTGGCTGCACAAGTAGGGCCCTGAAAAAACGTATAGGGGAACATATAACGGCAGCAAAACCAAATAATGCAGCCAGTCGTAAAAACCTCTCAGGACTATCACGACATTTCCTTGAAATACATAGAGGGGATATTAGCGCATTAAAAATCAGGGGGATCGAACGTGTGATGCGACCAAAAAGGGGTGGGGACTGGGAGCGCATATTGCTTTGTCGCGAAGCCCACTGGATATTGTCATTGAATGTACGGTATCCGGAGGGATTGAACTATCGTACGGACATATCCCACTTCTATTAAATTCATCCTATACTGTGACATAAGTAGATATGGACCCTGTTTATGACTTAAAAACGTCAAAATTAAAACTGACTCCTATACTCTTTTTGCTCCGGCACTGACTGCTTCTCTTATTTATGGTGCCGCTGATTAGGCTCATGAACCTGACAGCGTCCCGGGGATGGAGAGGGCAGCTACGATTGGGGCAAGCGAGTATAATGTGATAAGCTGTCCATTTGTTGTTTAATATCTGAATAAATAACCCCTACCCCGCCCCAAAAACTTTATTATAAAAACTTTATTATATCTTTTGTATTTTAGGTAGATTTATTCAGACATCACCTATAAGAATAATGACTGATGGGAATAATGAATAAGGGGTGTGAAAATACCCATGCAGAACATTGTGAGATTTAAAAACCATAGCTATCTCTCATATTTACATTCATATACAGTCATGTTCAATCATATTTATAGTTATATGAATATTACTATATAACTATGTTCCATCTTATATGTACTAGCAAACTAATATATGATCTGTTAAATATTGGTCTGGTTGACTATTGTTTGTAATTACTCTGACTGAGTAGAGTAAGACATATGTGTATTTAATTATGGATCTAAAGGAAGGTTCTGTAAAAACGAACCTGATAGAATATAGTACTCAGTCAGTAGTAAGAGATATAAGGCCAACCTGTAAATGTTATTGGTTATATTAGATTTGGTTTTTTCCTGCAAAAATATTTGGAACTTTGACCTGCTCTCTGAAAAAGTTAACTCTTTGATTCTGGAATAATTGTTAAATGATTGCACATGAGTGATGGTAGGGGGTGTGTACATGTAAAGTCTCCTATATATGTGTTGTGTAGACACTGCTGTGTATGCCTATGATTAAGGTGCTCTAACCGAAACGCGTAAGGCGTGGGAGGGGGGCTTGTGTACCCCAGAACTTGTGTTTTATTCGTATGGATGAATAAAGAATTGGAGTTTTAAACCAGAATACCCGGTCTGTGTGGAATTTTTCTATTTACTTCACGGCTAATCTGGATACCAGCTTGGATTCCAGCACAAACAGCCTAGGAAGGCCATGGTGAGCTATGCACTTTGAAACTTTATTGCTTGCAACTCACTGGTTGCAGTGAAATCATGGACACATTGTTCCATTTTGTTGCCGTGTACAAATGTAACAATGTATCCATGATTTCACTGCAACTATTGAGTTGCAAGCAACATCTGCACAGATATCTCTGTGTGTAACGGTACCTTTTAAGTGCCTTACCTGCATTACTGCATTTGAATTACAATAAAGGTACTGTTACACGAGGCAATGTTGCCGGCAACATCGCTCAAAAGTGACGTAGGCATCGCTGTTGCCGTTGAGATCGCTAGTGCGTTGCAATGTGTGACAGGGCGATTCAACGGCGATAAGTTGCTTGAGCGGAGTTGCCAGCTTTATGAACATGTTCTGAAACCTTGCGATGTTGCTCAGGTGATCTGCTAGCATCGCTCTGTGTGACACTGCAATAGCGATGTAGAAAGAAACTTCCCCTATTCACTACATTGATAAGTATCGCTTGCTGGGTTGCACAAAACCCAGTGAACTAAAGTAGCTTTCAAAATCCTAGTTGCGTTGCCTACGATATCTCTGCGTGTGACATCTCCAAGGCAATCTTAGAAAACCGTGTGCGCTCCCGTGAAGTTGCCGGCAACATCGCCGCAACGTTACCTCGTGTAACGGTACCTTTACACACTGTTTGTTCTTAATGCACTAGAATGCATTAGTAAAGCAGCACAATATTAAAAAAAGATCTGCAATCCATGTCAGTCAAGGTGTGCTGGCTAGTCAGAAGTGACTATACCAAGTTTATTAATTCATGTGCAATCCTAACTTGTGAAGGGAATGTAATTGTGTTTTTTTTTTTTTAAATACAAACAACATTCTTAAAAATTCAGACATTTAACTGTGACTACCTCACAAGTTGTGCATGTCGTAAACTATTTTTTTTTTACTAGTTAAATTTACTAGTTAAATTTTACATCCATACATCAACACAGCGGCCTGTTGCAATTTGGTCATTAGTCACCTAGTGTCATTTTTGGGAAGATAGCTGAATTTTGATACAAAATAGAAAAAAAAACATAAAACAAAAAATGTATAAAGGCCACTTTACACACACCAACTTATCTATCCAACTTCTGACCAACTTGCTGGTTGCAGTGAAATCATGGACACATTGCTCCATTTTGTGGCTGTGTACAAATGTAGCAATGTGTCCATGATTTCACTGCTACCATAGATCTGTTCAGAAGTTGGTCACAGAAGTTGATGTGTGTAAAGCGGCCCTAATTGTTTTACTAGTCTTAGGAGGCCGTCACACGTTTCAATATTGCGAACGATATCGTTTAAGCGATCTGCTTTTTGATCGCTTATGCGATATCGTTTGTAAAATCGCTTGATCGCACGTAGCGATGCACAATATAAAATCGCTTGATCGTTAGATCGCAGATTGGTGAGCAGGAGCTCATATCAAGCGATAAACGCTTGTTCAATCTGCTTCATCGTGGTGTGTGACACCACAATGAACGATCTCCCAGCGGCAGAGCCTATGCTGGGAGATGGTATCTATGGTAAACGTCGGGTTACTAAGCGCCGCGCGGCGCCTAGTAACCCGATGTGTACCATAGTTACCAGCGATCTCGCTGGCCCACATCGCTGGTGAGTCTGTCTGTGTGACAGCTCACCAGCGATGTGAACGATATTGTTAGCGATCGCGCGTGCACGTGATCGCTTACAATATCGCTCACGATATACATACGTGTGACGGCCGCCTTAGGGCCCTTTCACGTCAGCGTTTTTTTCAAATCGCGGCAGATGCGGTGAAAAAACACCCTGCGTCCCCATGTTAAACATAGGGATGCAGGACGCATGCGTAGCCACACAGAGTGAGCCGCTTGGCTACGCAGCACGGACGAACACTAATGTGAAACAGGCCTTAATCATCTCTTATCACTTAACTTATTATTTTCAGTGTAGGAGTTATATGTTTGCTTTAGTGAATTTGGTTTACTTGAACAACTAAAATGATTTACACTGAAACACAACATAGGAAACAACACTAAAATGACCATGACATAAGATGACCAGATGGTAATGGCTGGAAATTTTCCTTTATCCAGAATTATGAAACAATGAAGGTTTTTTTTGCTTAGTAAAAAGGATAAATCAATAATCAATAAGTGACTAAAGAAAATCAAAAGCAACCATGAAACTCAGCACAATAATATCAGCAACCATAAGAGCTAAGAATAATGAGAGGTGTACAAGGTGTGATGCCAGTTCATTCATATATAGACAGTTTCCGGAGCTCATCTGTATACTCCTTCAGACATAATCATCTCCTACAAGACAAACAGTAACAGATTGAATCACCAGGATGCCACTTTGATAGCAGGAGGTATAAAGGTGTGTGGAGGCAGATGTAAAAGGTGCCCCACTGATATAACATTTCTTCTCGATTTATAATTCAAGCATGTGGCACGGCAATGGGCAGCTTTGTTTTACAAAACTGTCTTCCTAATGTGCCATTCACAATGCTGAACAATCTCAGCTGCGGCCTAAAGGAAAAAGAAAATAACAAAAACTCAAAGTATAGCCCCACTGTGGCACGCTATGGCCTAAAGCTGTGACTTTCCATTCTTCACATCAGTCAGAAAGGCTTTGGCAGGGAACATTGCAAAAATTTAACATAAAAGGGGACAGCTAACATGTGGTTGCATAGGTTTATTGCATTCAACTGCCATTGTGTCCTGAGATCGACACTTAGACTTGTGCTATATAACACAGCATCACTGAATCATGGGGGCAAGTGAAGTGTAGTCTTATGTGCCAACTGCGGAAACATTTAACAAAATTTTAAGTGTTGTTCCCAGAGTCACATTATTGTCCACAGTGTCAACATAACTATTAAAAAAATACAGACTAAGCCCAACATTAGGTTTCCTACTTATAGTTTTGTGTCTTTCTTTCATCTCTTTCTGTTCTGAGTGTGACGAAATGGACTCATTGTGATAAGCACTCATTGTTCCAACAAGTGTTGTAGATGATTGGTGATGTTTACCGTGTGTAATGTAATTATCTCACTTCTTTGTCATAGAAGGTCAGAGAACTTAATCCTCCTAAAAGTCCATAGTATTACTATGTGTACTGCTTAGATGCTATGTAAACTATGTCATTGAGTTTCCTTTGCCAGCAATACAACATAACTTAGAGGTAGTTTATATACAGCTTGAGATCGAGCCAATGAGAGCACAGTCTTATTCACCAATCCATGGCACTGTTCAAAGTGTGGACATCTTGGACATATGGACAAAGTGTCTCCAACGCGGAGCCCCATGCCTGGAGCTCATCTGCCAGTACAGCCAGTCCAGGTCAGTGAAGTCCAAGCCTCGGACTACAAGAAACTGATTCTGTCAACCCCCTGGTAAGCCCAGCAATTGTTTCCCCAGACCATGTACCATGTTCCCAATTAACCATCGCCCTGGGTGAGGGTCAGTGCTAAGACATCCCTCTGGATTGTATGCAGCTGAATGGGGTGATCGAGCAGGGAAAGGACGAGTCGGAGGTTACGGACAGCATCCCCACCTCTGTTATTATGGAGCCTGAGCAGGGAGAGGGTGGGTTGGAGGTTATGGGCAGCGTCCCCACCCCTATTATTGTGGAGCCTGAGCAGTGAGAGGTCGAGTTGGAGTTCATGGATCTTGCAGTATTATAATCCAGATTCTGTTTCCCTTGGTCGGCACCGAAGTGCATAGGCCTGGGGTTATGGCCTGCCGATCAGATCCGTAGAATCTAGATTAGCTGCCTGTATCAAGTCTGCTGGTCACATGAACAGTCCTCCTTTTACACCCTGAACCCTCATTTCAGGATATTGGGGACTTCACGA
Source organism: Allobates femoralis (assembly GCA_033576535.1). Classification (NCBI taxonomy): domain Eukaryota; kingdom Metazoa; phylum Chordata; class Amphibia; order Anura; family Aromobatidae; genus Allobates; species Allobates femoralis. The sequence continues at coordinate 783,402,375 of JARQOC010000003.1, forward strand.
TTGGTGGAATAAGGCTGTGCTCTTATTGGCTCGATCTCAAGCTGTACATAAACTACCTATAGTTGCGTTGTATTGCCGGCAAAGGAGACTCAATGACATAGTTTACATAGCATCTAGCAGTACATATAGTAATAGGGTACTGTCACACTTGGCGACGCTCCAGCGATCCTGACAACGATACGACCTGGTAGGGATCGCTGGTGCGTCGCTAAGTGGTCGCTGGTGACATGTCAAACAGTCAGATCTCACAAGTGATGCAACAATGATACAGCGATCATAGGGAACCTGTCACTCTCGGGCGTAGTGTTGAGATCGTTGGTCGTTATCCCTGTCAAACACAGTGATGCATGCTGCCCAGTGGGAGAGCGACGACCAAAAAATGGTCCATAACGGTTTGTCACTATCAGCGATCTCACAGCAGGGGCCTGGTCGCTGCTATGTGCCAAACATAGCGAGATCGCTGCTGAGGTCGTTGTTACGTCACGAAACTTGTGACTCAGCAGCGATCTCTCTAGTGATCTCGCTTACTGTGACGGGGGCTATACAATGGACTTTTAGGAGGGTTAAGTTCTCTGGCCTTCTATGACAAAGAAGTGAGTTAATTACATTACACACGGTAAACATCACCAAGCATCTACAAGACTTGTAGGAACAATGAGTGCTTATCACAAGGTAGAGCACAAAATACAAATAATTGTCTGGCTACATAAGAAATCATCCTATGTTATATATTAAAGGAGTCCATTTCATTACACTGAGTATCCAGTGTCACATAGATAAGCGGGTGAATCACTTGTTCTCTGTTAAAACTATATTTTCCATCAGCACCCTGCTCCTCCTCAGTGCTGCAGTACCACACCTCTTGAACTGCTGCACTCTGGTACAGAAATAAGAGTGTAACACATTCATTATATATGGTTCATGTGCACAAGCATATTGGACAATTTCTGCATTAAGTACCTCAATTTTTATAAGTATAGTCTATTTGGCATATATATCTATGAGATTGAATAACCATACAAATTAGATTTATATTAACATAATAGCCCATCAAGCACTGCTGTACTGTGAGCCAACTGTAAGTTCAGCACTGTAAAAAATACTGCATGCATGGCACTGTTTCTACTGTCAAGCATCTCCAGCAAACAGAAGCACAGTGGAGCTGAAGTTAGCTAGAAGTTGCTTGAGGAAGCAGTGCAGGCTCAATTCCACGAATTACTGAAGGGTGCACTCTGCAACAAGTGTACAGCAATAGAAAACAGACTACCTACACTGCACATAATCAACATAAGCCATGGGAACTATAGAGAGATGGTTACTGCATTGATTTCACCACTTACAGCTGGGATGGGGATCCTTTTTCTGCACACGGCAGGGTTGCTCTTCAATCTGGCCATGGAACCTCTCTCATGCTATCTGAATGGGGGCTCAGTATTTGAAGGGATTAAGGTGGGGCGATCACACATACATTCTGCCCTGTTCGCGGACGATGTGGTCCTCTTCTTAAACAGCCCGGAAAGGGATCTCGGAGAGTTATTAGGCCAGCTGGAGACATATGGCTCCTTTTCCGGGTTTACACTAAATAAATCAAAATGCAAACTATTACGACTGGGGAACAACGGGCAGGGTACAGGATTGAACGGTGAACCAAACCGGGTGCTGGGTATCACTATAAGGACAGATCACATAAAATATCTAGGGTGTGTCTGAGCCACTCACCCAGCTCAATTTATTCACTCAACTATGGCCCTTTAATCACAAAAATCGAAAAGGAATTGGAAAACTGGCGGAATTTACCCTTATCACTGCTAGGTCGTTGTCACTTCATAAAGATAATCAGCTTCTCTCGCCTGCTGTACCCAATGCAAACGCTTCCCCTGCTCTTACGTCGTGGTGATTTGGTGAGACTGAACAGGGCCTTCTCAAATTTTCTCTGGAACGGTAGGAGGGCAAGAATCAGAACCAACATACTAATACTACCTAAAGATAGAGGAGGCCTCAACCTTCCAGACATTAGAGGGTACAACCTAGCCTGTATCTCTTGCCATGTGATAGACTGGCTGAACAAATCCTCCAAACACTCCAATTGTGCTGAGGAGGTGGAATTCTGCAGGCCCTGGGACCTGGCCAGTTTGTTACATGCATCATGGTCGAAGGTCCCCCCCCCCGTGTTCAGAGTTCGGTGCTTTATAGAGACACGGCAATGTGCTGGAAGGCGGTACGCAAGAAACTGAACTTAGCCTGGAAAACCGTTAAGTACCTGAACCCCTGGGCTCATGTTAGCTTTAAACTAGGAAGAGAGAACTCTCTATTCCGGGACTGGCAAGCTAGAGGAATTCATAGACTGGGTGACTTGCTCCACAAGGCGGAAAAGAGATGGCTGACGGATCCGAGGTACTTGCAAAGTACAGTCTAGCTAACGTCCACTTGATTCAGTACAACAAACTTAATTTCCATGTTTTGCAACGGTTAAACGATGTATCCCGGGAATGCATATCCAACCCGTGGGACAAATTGATGCAAACACATATCTCACAGATTAATATATCATACATCTACATCCACCTACGGAAGTGCTCCCGTTACTGAATCCAAAAAAACTTTCCTGGGGTGGAGGAAGTTAATGCCAGAGGAAGATCTAGAGGACAAGATATTAGAAGGATGGGGACTAGTTAGGAAGCTTATCCACAACGAAAGGTGGCAAGACACGCAGTTCCGTGTCATGCACAGGGCAATATATGGCTTCAACATACCCCTGTCACCGATGGCACCAGATAAGAGTTCAGAACTGCCCGAAGTGCAACGCTTTTAGATCTGACCTAACCCACGAATTGTGGTTGTGTCCAGAGGTGGTGAAGTTTTGGAACTCGGTGGGTGGTCTTGTACATAATATTGGCAGCCTGGCCACAACCCTTGAGCCTCTGATGTGGATTTTCTACGTACCAACCTCTGACGCCTGGAAAGGGAATAAAGCCAGAATGCTTCATATCATTGCATTATTAGCTAAAAAACTTCTACTGAGAGACTGGTTGCGCGCCTTATGCCCAGGTATTCTAGGTTTAAGCCAGTCACTGAAGGACACCATGAGAATTGAGAGGCTGGAGGCGGAAAGGAGAAAGGGATTGCTAACTGGACAGTTTTTTGGGACATGGAGGGCATTTATTACTACCAAACTGACGAGAGATGAAAAGCTTCAGACGATTTCGCCCTTTAGCAACTCTGAATGGTATCTGACCGAAGAATTGAAAGGGACATTGGGAGGTCTTAAGATTTAGATCACTTTTATTGGGAGGGCTCTGCGAACAGATCGATTCCAGGGATTGGGAACTTTACGACAAGGCACTGATTTGACTTGGAAATGTTCCCCGCAGTTACTGTATTATACTTGATGTCAGTTCTAGTAATAGATGTGTCATTCTAACGCCTTTATAACCTGCAGGTAGATGTTACGCTCCAGGAATGTTGTTGGGGGGGAGGGTTTGGTCTGCAATAGTACAATATTATGGATGATATGTTCAGAAGATGTTAAATTGGATGAAACTTAATAAAAAGGATGTTATAAATAAAAAAAAAAAAGAAGGCACAGAGGATAGGATATTAAATACATACAAGGCAATATTGTTAGATCTCAACAGAAGATCACAAAATAATACAATTCTTTTCAATATAGGGATAGTCTGAACAAAACCAAACATGGATGAGATAGGTCAGCCCAATCTGCATGAAATCTGACTTCACACCAAAGCTCATGAATGAAGGAACATTTCCATGCAGAAATAAAAAATCCACATGGACAAATCATTAGAATAGCCTGACACCGATTATTCCTCATGAATGGATCCATGATTACATAAATCATAAACGGCAAAATTAGAGGTGGATAAATAGGAGGGGGTCACAGGATTTCTTGTCATTTGTATGTGACCCAGTGTTTGTCCAGTAACACACTTTTAACCTATCTAATCGATAGGTGAAGAGTTTTCATTTTGGTAATTGAATATAAAAAATATCACTATAGAGAATAAAGATAGAACAGCCTAAACCACCTATGAGCTTCGATGTACAGCTTACCGTATTTTTCAGATTATAAAACGCACTCCCCCCCCCCCAATTGGGGGAAAATAGCGATGTGTGTTATTATCCGAATCTTGTTTTTAAACTTACCGAGAGGGGGGTTGCGGTGGTAGAGCGAGGGTGTGCAGGAGGCAGGGTTCACGAAGGATGTGGGCAATGCGGCAAAGCTGCGGGACTGGAGCTGCGGGGGTGTAGCGGCAGTGTGCGGTTGCAGCCACCATTTTCCATGTTCCTGCAGACATTGGCACGATGCCCCTCAGCCTCTACCGTTAAGTATTTCCAGAAAATTGCCATAGATCACAATCTGTGGATGTGCCGCCTCCCTTGCCATTTTCTGGAAGTCCTGGATGGTAGAGGCCAAAGCGCATCCTGACAATGCCTGCAGGAACACGGAAAATGGCAGCTGCCACTGCACACCGCCGCGATGCTCTCGCAGCTCCACTTCCGCAGCTTTGCTCCATTGCCCACATTTTCTGTGGATCCTAACTCCTGCACTTTCGCTCCACCACCGCATTGAATTACTGACAAAAATTTTCTTTTTGATGATGTTCTGATTCATTGAGATGCACCTGTATATACCGGGATAGGTACATATATACTAGGATGATGGACATATCTACTGATTGTAAGACACACACTGGCATTATAAGATGGACCCCATTTAACATTAAAAATTATTTTCTCTTTTCCTTCACCTAATTTGGGGTGCGTCTTATAATCTGGTGCATCTTATAAAGTGAACAACATGGTAGATAGATAGCTAGATAGATAGCTAGATAGCTAGATAGATATATGATTTGCACAAAAAGCTGTTTGAAAGAGCACACTGTGACTTTATTTGCATCATTATAGTCAATGAACTGTCAGTATATATGTCCAAATCCCATTTTGCGTGGCTTCAGACGTAGTCCTGAAAGAGCCACTGATTGGATGCTAAAACACTACATGAATACAGGCTAATATGTCGGATTAACCAAAGCCAAACCCATGATGCTAAACAACAGAAATAAATAGGTGAAACCAAGTAGAGTTGAATGAAAAAAAAAAAAGGCGCAAATTAAATAATCATATATAGACTACATATCATTTGGATGTGGAGTGCTTTATCAGGTAGTACTAAGACCAATATTGTTCTATGGAGAATTGCCGACTAGCATATTTTTTCTCATGCTGAATCAGCATGAGAATTTTTTTCAGCACCCTACGATTGGCAATGTGTAAACTGGACGGCGCAACCCAATTCAAGTCTATGGGTGCATGGAATCATCAGACTGCTCTCAGATGACAGTCTTATTTCAATGGATTCACAGAATGGAGTAGATGGAGAAGTATTGTTCTCTATCTTCTCCTGCAGTGTGCTATGATTCCCTCATGTAAAAGAAGGGGGCCACGCTAAGCTGACACTCTTATCAAGCTCTGATCAGAGTGTCATTATCATAATCGATCCAATTCTCTTGCATGAATATACGTGTGACCTTGGCCATAAAGTGCAAATAAAAAGTCTTTATTAGAACTACTTTTACTCCAGAAAAAAGGCGTACATACAATGATCAATTGGTGCCTTGGTCTTTATGAATGTCCTAGTTTTGTCCCAATTATTCATTCTCGGTTAGAGTGGACAAACTATTGATGCATCTATGGCAGCAATAAAGACAATGTTCTGTAGGTAAATGACCTACAGCCTAAATCAATCAATGTTAAACAGATTTTTTCCATTTTTCAAATCACTGTGGGCCAAATTCATCATTCGCAGGATCCTTAAGTCAAATTTCTTTTTTTCACTTGTGGTTTGCAATTGTGGTTTGTACTGACCGAGTTCAGCAAAATGGCACACGTGATTCATTAATTTTGTACAAAATTAAAAATGTTTCTGTCGCTAATCATTTTTGTGTCTTTAGTACATAAAAAGAGAATTTTGTTTACTTACCGTAAATTCTTTTTTCTTGAATCATTAATGGGAGACCCAGACAATGGGGTTTAGGCAGTCTGCCCTCCGGAGGCCACACTAGGTACTACAAGTTTTTTGTAGTCTCCGCCCCTCCGCCTATAAACCCCCACTGCAGGAGCAGATCCTCAGTTTAGTTCATAAGCTGCGAGGAGGCAACCCACACCACAACTCCAGGCATGGCCGCAAACAACGCAAGCCAAAGAAGCCTGAGCCAAGAGGTTCAAAAAACACAACAACACGTCCAACGGGACGACTGGGTGGGTGCTGGGTCTCCCATTAATGATTCAAGAAAAAAGAATTTACGGTAAGTAAACAAAATTCTCTTTTTTCTGATCATCATAATGGGAGACCCAGAAATGGGGATGTCCTAAAGCAACACCCCAGGGCGGGAAAAGAGTTCCTTTGAGACGTTTGATGGACGGGGCACCCCAAAGGTGATCCACCACCGCCTGTAGGACCCGCCTGCCCAAACTCGCCTCCGCAGAGGCATGGGCATGTACCATGTAACGTTTGGTAAACGTATGGAGGCTAGATCAAGTGGCTGCCTGACAAACTTGTTGAGCCGAAGCCCTGAGCCGCAGAGCCCAAGAGGCACCCACGGCCCTGGTATAGTGAGCCTTCAATCCCACCGGGAGAGGTATACCAGAAGAACGGTAAGCTTCCTGAATAGGAGCCTTGATCCACCGAGCCAAAGTAGATTTGGAGGCCGGGGAACCCTTACGGCGACCAGCCGTAAGGACAAACAGAGAGTCCGAAGTGCGTACCGACGAAGTACGAGACACATAAATCCTGATAGCCCTCACTATGTCCAGAGTGTGCAACTCTTTCTCACACCGATAAATCGGTTAAGGGCAAAAAGAAGGGAGAACAATCTCCTGATTAATATGAAAAGGTGACACCACCTTAGGCCAGAATTCGGGCCTCGTACGCAACACCCCCTTATCCTGATGAACCACCAGGAATTGGGACTTGCCCGAGAGCGCTGCCAGTTTCGAGATCCTCCTGAGCGATGTAATGGCCACCAGAAAAAAACCACTTTCTGGAAACAGGCGAACTAGGGAAATATCCCTCAAAGGCTCAAAAGGAGGCTTCTGCAAAGCCGCCAGGACCACATTGAGGTCCCAAGGATCCAGAAGACGTTTGTATGGCGGAACCAGCCGGCTAACTCCTTGCAGAAACGTACGGACCGTCGGTAGCTTAGCCAAACGCTTGTCGAACAGCACCGACAGTGCCGACACTTGTCCCTTCAGAGTACTGAGGGACAGTCCCATCTCCATTCCTGAGTGAAGGAAGGAAAGCAACGTTGGGAGACGGAACGGCCAAGCCTTCTTCCCAACTGAAGAGTACCATGAAAAGAAAATTTTCCAAGTCCCGTGACAGATCCTCAACGAGGCAGGTCGTCTGGCCTGAGTCAAAATAGAAACAACCGAGGAAGAAAATCCTCAGGAAGTCAAGAGCCAGGACTCAAGGGGCACACAGTCAACTTGAGGGCCGCGGAATTGAGAAGGAAGAACGGACCGTGAGACAGGTGATCCGGTCCTTCTGGCAGTCTCCACGGCTCCCCGTCTGCGAGCTGCCACAGTTCCGGATACCAAGACCTCCTGGGCCAATCCGGCGCCACTAGAATGGCTCTGCGACATTCCGTCCTGATCTTGCGCAGGACCCTGGGGATCAATGCCAACGGCGGGAACCCATACGGAAGAGAGAACCTGGACCAAACCTGGACCAGTGCGTCTGCTCCCAGAGTCTGAGGATCCCACGACCGCGCCATGAACTGCGGTATTTGATGATTGAGCCGAGAGGCCATCAGATCCACATCTGGAATTCCCCATCGTCGACAGACGGACTGGAAGACGTCCGGGAGTAGAGACCACTCTCCGGCGTCCATGCCTTGCCGGCTTAGGTAGTCGGCCTCCCAATCGTCCACTCCTAGGATGTGGACCGCTGAGAGTAACGAATCGTTGTCCACCACCCATGACAGAATGCGGTGGACGTCGGTAAGGGTCTGGGCACTTCGAGTCCCGCCCTGACGGTTGACGTACGCGACGTCCGTCGCGCTGACCATTTGGATCCTTATGTGCTTCCCTGGCAGAAAAAACGATGGAAAGCCAGCAGTGCCAGGTAAATCGCTCTGATTTCCAGGACAACGATTTGTAGGGAGGACTCTGACATCGTCCAGAGACCCTGAGCTCTGTGGTGCAAGAAACACCGCACCCCAGCCTGTCAGGCTGGTATCTGTGGTCACCACCCACCATGAAGGTTGCAGGAAAGACCGTCCCCGTGCCAAGTGACGGGGTTGAAGCCACCAATGAAGAGATTCCTTCGTCTGGTGAGAAAGCGACACCACTCTGTCCAGAGATGATGTCCTCTTGTTCCACTGGTGGAGAAACTCCAGCTGCAAAGAGCGGAGATGAAACTGCGCAAAAAGGCACCGCTTCCATTGCCGCCACCATGTGCCCCACTAGCTTCATTAATCCCCTCAGGGATGACCGTGGGGGATGAAGAAGGGCTCGGACACCCGACTGGATGGAGGTCTGCTTCTTCTGGAGTAGCAACACCAGTGGCGGGGCTGTGTGAAAATCCATGCCCAGATAAGTCAATGACTGAGTTGGCACTAGAGAGGATTTTGGGAGATTCAGGATCCACCCAAACTGCTCCAGAGCTCTGAGGGTCGCGTCCAGGCTCCCCTGACGAAGGTCCGTCGACGGGGTCCTGATCAGCAGATCGTCCAGGTAAGGTATCCCGGCATGACCCTGTACATGCAGGGTTGCCCCCATGGCCGTCATCACCTTCGTGAAGGCCCGCGGGGCCGAGGCCTGTGTACGGATGCCAGGAAGACTCCCTGAGATATGGTTGCTATCACTGAGCGCAGGGATTTCATGCGAAACTTTCGCACTCGCCCATGTTGGTTGAACCATTCCAGATCCAGCACTGGGCGAAAAACGAACCGTCCTTCTTTGGTACAATGAAGAGGATTGAAGAAAAAACCTTCTGAAACGTTCCCCAGATGGAACTGGGATTACAACTCCGTCCCTTCGAAGACCAATCAGAACTTGGTGAAAGGCCTGAGCTTTTTCCGGTGACGGAGAGGAAAGAAAGAAACGGTTTGGAGGAAAAGACGTCAGCTCGATCCTGTAACCCCGAGAGACAATGTCTCTCACCCACCGGCTTGAACCTGAAGAAGCCATACGTCCCGAAAACAGGGCCAGGCATCCTTCAACCTGTGTGGTGGCAGGAGTCGGGAGCGAGTCATGCAGAGGGCGTCTTGGGGGCGGCAGCAGCTGCGGCCCCCGCTGGCATCTTCTGGCGATTCTTGTTACGCCAGTGACCAGAGGTTTTCCCTCCTGTGTCCGAACGCGCGGACGAGGTAGAAGATTGCGAGCTGGGACAAAAGGACCGCTGTCTGGGGCTCCATTTCTGAGCCCCCCGCGGCTTAGGTCTGTTCTGAGGGATCTTCTTCTCAGTAAACTCCTTAATTCGCTTATCCAGCTCGCCCCCAAAAAGCCTATCGCCCAAAAAGGGCGTGACTTGCCAAATCCTCTTGGACACCGTATCAGAGTCCCAGAGGTGCATCCACAGCAATCTGCGCAAAAAACACTGCAGTAGCAGAGGCTACGGCATTCCGATTAGCCGTTTCAAAGGCAGCCGATCTGGCGTATTCAGCATAGGCCCTAGCCTTGTTGGTAAGAGCTGTCACCTCCAGGTCAGACCCCGGGATATCGGTGACCCCCTCCAGACATGCAGTAATGGCCTGCAACGTCCAAACCATAGAAAAGCTTGGGGTAAAAGGAAAACCCACAGCCTCATATATAGACTTAGCATATGACTCGCATTGCTTGTCCATAGGATCCTTCAGAGAGGAACCATCCTTAGTCTCTCTAATGAAACGTCACTCAGGATGCTCCCTGGGTGTCCTGACCACTCTCCAAAAATTGAAAAGGTCAGTGAACAGACCACGTGACTGACCCAAGGGTGGCAGCCACTGGAAAGATTCCTTCTGTGTTCCATCCACCACCGCAGCCGGGGGGGATGACCGCAGGGTCTCAATAATGGAGGAAACCAAACCCTCCACCCCGTCCCCTGTACCCTCTGAAGGGGCTTTGTGGGGCCGGGGCTCAGGACCAAGGTCTCCATCCTCATCATCACCATCAGATGGATGTTCCTCATCAGAGGAATGATGGTCACCAACCTTGGAGAGATCCCCCCCAGCAGGGTCTTATGAGATCTCTCTCCCTGCCTGGGGTTAACCCCTAGGGACCCTGTACGGGGGGCTGAATCAGAGAGCCCCCTCCATATAGTCAATGAATTGTGACATGGAAGACATTCTGGAGACATTCTGGAGACTACAGTGTCATTAAAGGACCTCTGTACATCCCCTGGCCCTGCCTCCACCTGAACCTCAGGGGAGAGTAGTGCTGTTGCAGCATCTGAGCCAGGAAACACTGGAGCAAGGCCCAGTGAGACCGCAAGCTGTGCAGAGGCCATCCTCCGCCACTGTCCCATGCACCTTTTGCAGGCCTTGGACTCCGTGGCGGCACCCTTCTACCCAGCTGTAGCCATACAGTGACCGCAAGGGGCAGTAAGGGGTTAACACCGGATACCCGGCGGCTTACCGACCAGGATCGCGGTGGCTCTGAGTGGCACGCGTGTGACCCCCGCAGGCAAACTGCAGCTTCTCCCTGGAGCGCGATGTGCACGCTTCCAATCCCTGTGCAGGAATGAGGAGAAAAAAGGGCCGACGCGTCACCAATGAGTGGGCGCGGCTAAGCAGAAGCCCGGGGAGACTGTACACACAGGCCGGGAAGAGCATGACGTCACCGCCCAGAGGGGGACGTCTCTCCTCTCCCTCAGGAGCCGCACACAGTGACACAAAAAAGGCGCCAGAATACTTCTGTAATGGCTGCCGTCACACGCACACTGTAATGCAAACACCCGCGATTGGGGTGACAATAAGGGTGCCCCGCACCCAGGGCTCCCCCAGAACCGCATGTCCCGAGGGAAAAACAGAGGTTCTAAAGACATGGACAAAAACACCACGTGCCCCCAGACCCACATAAGGTGATACAGAGTACCTGTAACCAAAGGGCTCACGTCCGGTACCGGTCCAGCGGGCAGCGGACGGGGGGTCCCGGCTCCGGACCGCATGTTAAGCTTCCATGGAGAGGCCGCAGACCGGAGCGGAGCCGTGCAAGACTCCCGGGCTCCCACCTCACCAGAGCACTTCAGAAGTGAGTAGTGAGGGAGCACGGCATAGTACCAGGCCAGACAGTAAAGTCCGCGTCCAGGCCCGAGGGCTACGGACCAAGGTACCTCGACCTGTATGCACCCAAAGGTGGACAGGGAGTATGCCGGGGATCCCTCAGGGATCCACTTTCCTTCATGCTGCATCACGAAATCCCTAAGAAAATCTTCTGTGATGTGCAAGTCAGAGGTGTGATCTCCGAGCACACTGAAGTAAGACTGAGGATCTGCTCCTGCAGTGGGGGTTTATAGGCGGAGGGGCGGAGACTACAAAAAACTTGTAGTACCTAGTGTGGCCTCCGGAGGGCAGACTGCCTAAACCCCATTGTCTGGGTCTCCCATTATGATGATCAGAAAAGTTACATGTTTTGCAACATTTCATAAAAACAACTCCAACGGGGAGGGGAGTAAAGTTGCACCTAATTTTGTGACTTTTTCAAAATAATTTGTTCTTGATCAATAGTCCAAAATATTTGGGGAAGCCGCATTGATTTTAAAATGGGTAAACTACTAAACAAAAGACAACATGAAAAAAGTTACAAATCATTTGATGAATTGGTCAGAAATCAAAAACTTGCTAGTTGAGACGTACGTGTTAGGGCTTTGGCATTCTGTGCCCCTTTTCAAGATGGTGTCCACTGCTTCATGTGTTCCTGCTCCCTGCCTTTATAAACCTCAGCCTACCATATAGCCATGCTCGAGTATTAAGTTGAATCCCTGGCTCCCTGTGATCCTCAAGCGAACCTCCTCTGGCAATTCCACTCCAGCTTTTCTTGTGTCTACAGTCCTTCTCCAGCTTCCACATCTGCTCAATGTTTCTCCTGCAAACTTGGTTCTGTGCCGTGTTTCAGACTTATCTTCAGCCAGCATGGCCTATGATATATAAGCCCTGTGTGCCTTTAAGCTTTGAAGCTTCCCTGTTAGTTTATTGCAGTTGTAGTTTCTCTGGACTTTTGCTGGACTTTGTGGGACTTTACTTAAACTACACTGCACAGTTTCAAGTTCAGGACTTGTTCTTGTGACTACCTTTTCCAGACCTTCCTGGGAGTTACTAAACTCATAGACAGTTTCTGATATGAATTGCTTCTACGAGACTTTCCTGTTAGTAGCCTGTTGGATATACTTGTTCACTTGCTGCATCTCAAATTTATGAACTGCCACATGTGTTTAATACAGTCTTATTCACCTTTAAACTTGGTCTCAGATTGTTGAGCCCCCTAATCGCCTAGAGTAGGGGCTGCATGGGCTCGTGGTCCCCAATTGAGTTGTCAGGTAACATATTGAGGTATCTGTTTCTTCCTAACATGTGTTTATCATTATAGGTGCCTTAATATTCATGCGGCATCCTCATGATGGATGGTAAAGGGTTAAGAGTGCCTGTTGTGAGGTAACAGAATCAGGTGATGGCTGTGATTGGCTGTCCTGCATGTCTGATAAGTTTGCACCTGATTGGTTTGAAAAAGTATTAAAAGTATTAGATTCCTGAGTATTACATTCCTGAGTGGTACATATATGTGCCATGCATTTACGTAAGAGCTAAAACTGTGGAAAAATGGCATAAAAATGGCAAGGGAAAAACAGGATCCTTTAAAGCATCCTTCCAACGGATCGATTCTCCCAAATGTAACCCTAGCCAAAATGCTGATTCCGTTCCAGTTGAACTCCACATTCCTGGTTTATGTAGCCGCACCATCTTTTCTCTCTGACATTCTTACATTACTTTGTACTATTCTATTAGGAGCTGCAGCAGACATCGTAGAGGACTCTTCTGCCAGAATCTACCCGGGTACAATACCATAACTGTGTCTGAAAGCTGTACGAGCATATTCTGTGCATGTGTTTTTATTTATCATCTCAGATCAGACCAGATGGCTTCCTACCCAGGACTGACATCAGGTAACTGTCAGACAATATGGGACCGATATCATGAAGCAATGAGATGCTCAGCAGCTCACACATTACTATTGTAGGCTGTCAATGCCATAATAAATAAAAGGGTCTGTGCTGGAGTAAACTGGTTACTAAAAAGTATTTGACCTGTAAGGGCTGAAAAACAGAAGTAGTGTATGAAGACCAAATCTTTTTAGTAAGAAATGATCTAATCGCCATGGGTCGGCTCTGCTCTTATGCTCTTTTTATTTAGAAATATAAATCACTTAAAAGAATCCCAATCGCTGACATAAGTCGATGGCTTTCCCAAATGTTACATTCATATCTTACAATATCAATCTGATCATTTGTACGATCACTTGACTCGTGCTCTTACATTGCAAACAATGGATAGATGTCTAAGTGCACTAGTGAACCTGATACCAGCAAACCACAATTTTGGCCTCAGCATAAAAAGTTAATGGGAAGGGCTAGGCCAAGGGGCAGAAGGGAAAAAGCGCTCTGGGCCGCTCCCCCAGGCATCTGTGCAGGGCCGCCTGTTTCTTCTTCAGCGCTTTGCATGACAAATGTCACTTTAGTAGACATGGCTGAGCACAGTGCTAGCAGTGACGTGGCCAAGCCGGCACACAAGTATATTTTAAAGGGAACCTGTCATCCCCTTTGGGCACTTTAAACTGTGCCCACCAGCTTAAACATGATATAAAAGGAGATCTAGTAACCCCTGTATGTGCCCCTCATACCTGAGAAAAGAAGTTTCATTCTTTGTCATCCTGCATGCTATTAAAGGGAACCTGTCAGGTCTTCTGTGCCCCCCGAGCTATCACTGTCTGTAGCTGCAGCTTTATAATACCAGTCTAATCATCCCTGTCTGAGCTCATAGTGTAATGTGAAAGGTGAAAAAAAAGCATTTATACACTTACATTTCCTTATGTAATGAGGCAGTCAGTCTCCAGCTAGGAAGACGGAAACTGTTTGGCAGGTTAATAGTTAACATTTCAGCCTTATGTTAGAACATGTTGGGAGACCTGATGTGATGTCATGACCATGTGACTATAATAGGCGGAGCTAAGTCCCAATAGGACATAAGTTTGCTGGCTTAGCTTCGCCCACTATAGTCACATGATCGTTACATCACACAGGTCCTTCAGACATGCAAGTTAATAGTGAGTTAACTATTATCCTGCCAGACAGTATCTCTCCTCCAAGCTGTAGACAGAAATGTAAGTGTATAAATGCTTTTTTTCACCTTTTACATTACACTATGAGCTCAGACAGGGATGATTAGACTGGTATTATAAAGCTGCAGCTACAGACAGTGATAGCTGGGGAGGCATAAACAAGCTGACAGGTTCCCTTTAAGTCTGGGAGGCTGCTCTGTGGTATTGATGTATAAAGTCCTCGCTGCACCTCTGGGCTGTAAAATCTTTCCCACATTTTTTAAATTCCCGCCCCTCCTGTTGCCGGCATGGTGAGTGACAGCCGCACTAGCGCTTGCACAGTGGAGCCGCTGAGCAGGTCACTGTGCTCTAATGAAGCTAGTGCTGAAATCTCACAAGATTTGCGAAGTCTCACGACACTTCGGCACTAGATTCATTAGAGCACGGTGACCAACTCCAGCAGCTCAGTCCTGTTCCCCTATCTATGTCACAGGTACCTTTATTATGAATACCCTTTACCTCTGCTGCTTTAATGTAGAGGCCAGGGATAAGCAGGCTAATGTTGGGTTGTGGCAACTTGAGGGCCACTGCTTTGTAATTGCCCCCCAGACCAAAATTTGACAGCCTACCCCTGTATGTGATCAACATCACTGATCTCTTGCTCGCTGCACATGTTCACACTGGATTGGGAATGTTCACTCGATTTAACAATTATTTTCTTGTACAAAAGGCCCTTAACGGATGGGCATGGAGGGTTAGCCTTAGGCCAGGGCCAACTTGCATCTGCAATCCAGTTACTGGATCCAGTTTTTTCATTCTGAGATGTTGAAAAACGCATGTGTTAACGCACCCATAGACTCCAATGCAAAAGACGCATTGCAAAAGTGTGCAAAAGTGCAATTCGTTTACCGCATTGCGTTTTTGAGAAATCCGTTTTAAATAGGGTCTGCAACGTTTTTTGGTGCATTTTCAAAAAGCATGTGTTTTTTTAATATGGGGGTCTAAGGGAAACGCATGCATTAACGCATGGTACATATAGGTACCATATATTAAAGCATGTGGTAATGCAAGGGCTAAAAAGGACTTAGGACTTCTTGTGGAAGGTTTTTTTAGTGGTTTCCCTACTGATTTCATTAATAACATATATAGGAAAGTTGATTATATTCACTTGCTCTACATTACTATTAAATAAAAATTTAACGACAGCTACGCTTTAAATTCAGAATTTGGGGGTCACTTGACAAATTGTCCGTGGTACTTGAACCCAAAAAGAACAATGTTACTTTGCAAAATGTTTCTCCATTTCTCTTTAGACCAGTTGATGTGTTCTTTGGCTAATTGAATCTGCTTCAGTACATGCCTTGTTTTAACAGTGGGACTTTGCGGGAACTTCTTGCTAATAGATGATCTTCACACAGGTGTCTTCTGTCACAGTCCTCACAGGTAACTTGAGACTGTCTTTGATCATCCTGGAGCTCACTTATGAGTCTTTGCCATTTTGGCTATTCATCAATCCATTCGAATGGTCGTGTTCCGTTTTCTTCCACATCTCTCTGGTTTTGCTTTTCATTTTAAAGCATTGGAGATTATTTTAGCTGAACAGCCTATCATAGTCTGCACTTCGTTATACTTATTACTATCTCCTATCAACTTATTAATCAAAGCACGCTGTTCTTCTTGACAATGTCTTGAATGACCATATTTCTCAGGCTTTCAAGTAGAAATGCATGTACAACATGTGCTGGCTTCACCATTAAATAAGGGCCACCTGATTCACACCAGTTTCTTCACAGAATGATTGACCTCCACACTGCTATTATTTTGAACACCCCGCCTTTCAATTATTCAAATACACAGACTCAAAAACATGCAGATCATGAATGCTGAATCTGTTGGTTTTCTAAGGCTACTTTCACACTACGATTTGAAGGGAGCCGATGCTGTCCGATAAATTCGGACAGCATCTGCTCCCTTCTGATGCCTGGAATCGGATGCCAAATAGGCAATCGATTCCGGCATAAAATCGTAGCCTCCGTTAAAAAAAAAAAAATATATATATATATTATATATATATGCTCACCTCTCCCCGAGCCCCCGCCGTCTTCCTGCATGCTCCCGGTGGCTCCCGCAGGCTCCCGGTGGCTGCAGAGGTCTTCTACTGCAGTACAGGACCTGCGGTGATGTCACAGTCACGTGACACCAGGTTACACCATGGTAACCTGCGGTCACGTGACTGTGACATCACCGCAGGTCCTATACTGCAGTAGAAGACCTCTGCAGCCACCGGGAGCCTGCGGGAGCCACTGGGAGCCTGCAGGAAGACGGCAGGAGCTCGGGGTGAGGTGAGCATAAACTTTTTTTATTTTTTTTAACCCCTGCCTTCCTGTTTGGAGAAGTTTTACTGTACTGAGCATGCTCAGTACAGTAAAATCGGGTCCGAGGAGACATCAGATGTTTCCTCTGACCCTTCTTCATAGGGCCCCATGCTAAATTGATCGGGTCGGATCGGATGTGCACTAATTGCCATCCGATGTGGTCCGATCCGATTCTGTCAGATTTTATTTTCGGTGCAAAAATCGGAGCAGGCTCCGATTTTTGCACCGATAAAAAAATCTGACAGAATCGGATCGGACCAAATCGGATGGCATTTAGTGCACATCCGATTCGGTCCGATGCCCATAGGGCTGCATGGGGCCAAAATCGGATCCGATGCTGTCCGATTTTTATCGGACAGCATCGGAAATCCAAATATCGTAATGTGAAAGCAGCCTAAGAATCTACTGCAACAACTGGTAAATTGTTTGACACGTGGTAATGTAATTTATACTAAAAACAGTGAATAATCTGGTTGGTCATATTGGACTGCTATTAGTTTGAACACTGAACACCACTGTAAAAGAATAACAAATACCTTTCAGTTCATTATAATTACAGGCAAAAAAAATGACGGGTGCAACATTTACAATGTATTTCATCATCAGAGATAGGTAAGTGCCCAAGACAAGGCACCCCTCATTTTTAAAATGTTTCTTGTTTATAATGCATACTCCCCATTTATCTCAACCCTTCATCCCCCCATGCAGTGACCGACCTAAGTGCAGGACCTGTCCCCCATCATGTACCGTATCTATTGGTTAACCAGCTCCTGCTGATCCTCTCCAAGCCTCATCTCTTCTTTACAGGTAAGCACCAATTTATACAATTGGCATCTATCATCCACTTAATAAGGGGTTTTTGCAAAATTGCAACTTTGTTACAGTTTCTGAAGAATGTTTTAGTATCATTCCACTTTAATGATTTCAAATACTTAGTGCAATAGACAGCCACGCAGTCTACAAAGTGTCCATCCCAATGATCTCTTGTTTATTTCTTCCATGATACATGCATGATATTGAAGCTCAATATGCTGCACTTTTATATGGTTTTTATATTGGGATTATTGCACCTTTGTTTGTCCTATATGAATCCCACATTCAAAACTGCAGTATATGACAAGTTTTGAGCAGTCTCCACATCTGATTTTTAACTACAGTTAATTCATCTTTGAGAAGCAGTCATCTTAAAAGGAATCTGTCAGTGGGGACATAGTCCCTGATTCAAGCGATGTGTCACTTACTGAGCTGCTTGCTGTAGTTTTGATAAAATCACAGTTCACTAGAGGACTACGGTAGTAACTGTGCTGTCGTGTTGTGCTCCAGATTCATGGGCTCCTAAAACTGATTGGCAACTTTCTGCCTATGCATGGTATACACAGAAAGCAGCCAATCATGTGAGATGGGTAATACGAAGGTCAGCATTCAGAGAACTGTGATTTTTGTCAAAACTGCAGCAAATGGTCCAGAAAGTGACACATTGCAGAAATCAGGGTCTCAACCCTTATATTATGCTACTCACATATGAGGGATCCAAAAAAAATCAAGCGACAGATCCCCTTCAAATGTAATTCCCTTGTTTTCTTCAAGGACCTGAGTGTTTTTTAATCTTTACATGTTGTGCAAATCTGACAGGGATTACTCCGGCTATTATCCAACATTATACCAATTTCAAGTGCTTTACCCCATGCTAAATATGAGCGATGTATTAAATAGCATTGAAGCTTGAGTGATCATTAACTAAATAAAGACATGAAACCGAAGCAGAGGACGAGTTATTCAGGTGAAAGTACAAAGCGCTCTGAATCCAGAAACCTTAATAGTATCCTGCTGCTTTAATAAGGCACGCTCTTTTATTAGAATAGACAGACACATCAATCATGCTTAAGTGTTATATGTATTTGTGGCAGACAATAAATCTATGTATTACATTAGTTTACTACCATTACCTGAGCCTTAGTGTCACTTACAGATCCTATGTGCTGATTTATGAAGCATTTAGGTTGCTTAGACCTGTAAACATTATGCATAAGGAAAATATCTTTCTAATAGATCTTCCCAAGTCTTCCCTGTAATCATATAGATGTCTAGACTGAAGCCTCAATGTCAAGGTCATCGCCAATTAGAGCCATGCAATAGATGCAAATGGTAAATATGCACTTACCCCATTTTGCCCAGATAAGATTTTGCACTGAAGTGATGTAAAGAACTTTTATAACGTTTCTTCTTGAACCATTAGCTCTGCTCCAACGTTCTTAATTCAGATTATACGGTCAACCTCTCCTAACCTGTGTCACTCAGCAGGTAACACAGATACATGAAGTCTCTGGCTTTTAAATCCAAGGATAATTCCAAAACCGAAGGAGAAAACTAATGAAAAGGAGCGAGAAGTTTTTTTTTTTCCTTATATAACTTACTGTAAAAAATAACAATTGTATATTAAAAAAAGTATATCCAACAAAAAAGGCGCGCATTCATGTGCCTTCTTCTCCCAAAGTCTTGTAGTTTCAGGCAACACTAGGAAGCCAGCCCAATGCTTATTCCAATCATGTCCTTCTTGACAAAGATCCGCTTCCCACGCTCCTCTTCCCACACACACAGACATATATACAGTATGCACCAGTGTGACCAATAACTGCAGACCTCCCAAGTCTCCTTCCTGTGCTAGAGCCAAGCCTCTGCTTCCTCTGGGGACCGCGCTGCAGGATGGATCCAGTGCTATACAACACAAGGAGAAAGTATCAGGAGGCAGATCAGAGAGAGAGCTGGAGAGAGAGAGAAAGAGAGAGTGATACAGAGAGAGATGGACAGAGATAGATGTGATAATGAGAGAGAGCTGGAGAGAGAGAGGATAGAGAGATAGAGACAGAAAGAGAGAGAGCTGGAGAGAGAGAGTGATACAGAGAGAGATAGAGATGGACACAGATATAGATGTGATAAAGTGAGAGAGCTGGAGAGAGAGAAAGAGAGAAAGTATAAAGAGATAGAGACAGATAGAGAGAGCTAGAGAGAGAGAGAGAGTGAAGAGAGAGAAGGATAGAGAGATAGAGACAGATATAGAGAGAGCTGGAGAAAGAGAAAGTGATACAGAGAGCGATGGATAGAGAGATAGATAGAGATGGACAGATAGATGTGGTAATGAGAGAGAGAGCTGGAGAGAGAAAAAGAGAGCGATACAGAGAGAGATGGATAGAGACGGACAGAGATAGATGTGATAATCAGTGAGAGAACTGGAAAGAGATACAGAGAGAGAAAGGATAGAGAGATAGAGACAGATGGACAGAGATAGATGCGATAATGAGTGAGAGAGCTGGAGAGAGAGATATACATAGAGAGAAAGGATATAGAGACAGATAAGAGAGAGAGCTGGAGAGAGAGATGGATAGATAGATATGGACACAGATAGATATGGTAATGAGAGAGAGAGCTGGAGAGAGAAAAAGAGAGTGATACAGAGAGAGATGGATAGAGATGGACAGAGATAGATGTGATAATGAGTGAGAGAACTGGAGAGAGAAAGAGATACAGAGAGAGAAAGGATAGAGAGATAGAGACGGATGAGAGCTGGTAAGAGAGAAAGAGAGAGTGATACAGAGAGAGATGGATAGAGATAGAGATGGACACAGATAGATGTGATAATGAGAGAGAGAGCTGGAGAGAGAAAAAGAGAGCGATACAGAGAGAGATGGATAGATATGATAGATAGATATGGATAAGGGGGCCGTTACACGCTACGATATCCCCCGAGATCGTTATTGAGTCCGCTCACAAAATAGTAGTGTGTGACTGCCCCCTAAGGGAGCTGTCACACGGTTCAATTCACTGAATGATATTGTTAGCGATCACATGCAACGCGCGAACGCTAACAATATCGTTCAGATCGCTGGTGAGCTGTCACACAGGCAGACTCACCAGCGTTCAATGGACCAGAGACATGTAGAAACGATTTAAATATCTTTCCACAATGTCTTGCTCCCGCTGTCAGGCTGCGGTAAGCGGGAGCAGGCTGGTCTCCAAGGTAAACTGCGGGTAACTAGGCAGCGCCACTGCCTACATCCCCGATGTATACCTTGGTTACCAGCCTTCTCCGCTCACCGGCTGGTATCCAAGGTACACAGCGGGTAACTAGGGACCCAAGTTACCGCTGTGTACCTTGATACCAACCAGTGAGCGGAGAAGGCTGGTAACCAAAGTATACATCGGGTATCTAGGCAGCGCGCACTGCCTAGTTACCCGCAGTTTACCTTGGATATCAGCTCCCAGTGCTTGCAGAAAGGTGCTGGGAGCTGGCTTATCGGTCGTCTCCCAGTGTCACACGCAGCGATACTGCGTGTCCACCAGGCGAACAACATTAATTTGAGGTCCTTTCCTCAAATCAAACGATGAACAATCAGCCAACTGATCGTTCATCGTTTGTGGTGTCACACGCAACGATGTTGTTTCGACATCGTTCAAGCGTCACAGAACACGTGACTTTTGAACGATATCGGCAACTATATAGTTACGTGTGACGTGGCCTTAAGGCCCAGTTATGGATAAGGCCCAGTTACATACACAGATAATTGTGCAGATATTGTTCGCAGATCTCTGGTTGCAGTGAAATCATGGACACATTGTTACATTTGTACACGGCCACAAAATGTAACAATGTGTCCATGATTTCACTGCAACCAGAGATCTGCGAACAATCTCTGCACAATTATCTGTGTGTGTAACTGGGCCTGTAGAGAGATACATAGATTCTAAAAAAATAAGATAGATAATAGATTGATAGATATAATGAAAGGTAAATGATTGATAGAGAATAGAATAGATAAAATGATAGATATAATGATGTATAGATATAATAGAGATAGATAAGATGATAGATTAGATAGATAATAGAAGAATCGATATATAGATAATAGAATGATAGATATGATTGATAAATATAAAATGATAGAGAATGTCATGATAGATTAGAGATAGGTACAATGATAGATATGAAAAGAGATATAAGTAATAGAATAATAGATATAATGATAGATTATTTGATAGATAATATATTGATAGATACATGATAGAAGAAAAGGTACCTATACACGCCGCTACAGAAGGTTAGAAACAACCGGGTGTCTCACGTGCACGAGCACGTAGCAACGGTTGCAAACGGTACCCGATACCGCCTTTACACGCTGCTACAAGTGTCTACAGAAGGTTTAATCTATCTCTGGATGCACCGCCGGGTGCCACAAGTTACCTTCTGTAGAGCACCGTCCCTCATTTACACGCCACTACAGAAGGTAATATGGGAGGACCTGAGGCAGCAGGGACAACACATAGGCGTGCCAGAGTTGTGGATTACGAGACGCTCGTACGTGAAGGACAATGCAATAGTATCATGATTGGCCAGCCAGCGCAGAAAGGCTGGCTAATACATGACGCTGAGCAATGTGTAGTGTGACTGGTCAGCTCATTAAATATGCCGCCCTATGCAGCGACAACCAATCGTAACTAGGAGCTTCCACCAATGATCACTGAAGGGGGCCGTTTTCCCGGAGGCTGTGTTTGCCCCAGGGAGTTAACTAGGTGGCGAAAAAACCTTTACCTTACCGTATTTAGACGCCGCTACCATCGGGTTGAAACCAACCTGTTTTTAGAGCACTGCTCTGAAACAGGTGCCGAAAGTGACGGGTGGCAACAACCTACTTTACACGCCGCTACCTTGGGTTGATTTGACGGTGCAAGATACATTTGTCTCCGAAACCCGGTTGTTTTCTACCTTCTGTAGCGGCGTGTAAAGGTACCTATAGAGATACATGAATAGATAGCTAGATAGATAGCTAGATAGATGATAGATAGCTAGATAGATAATAGACAGCTAGATAGATGATACATAGATAGATGACAGATGTTCTTCTTGCGGATTGGAAGGTCCAGCCCCACTGCAGCGTGAAGGGTCTATTATACTTCTGTATATTCATGAAGATTTATATTATGTAACTGTGAGCTGAACCATTATAATATGAATTATTTTTAGTGACTTAATAAAATATTGAATAATTATCCATATATAAAAACTAGTGATTAATAAGGAGCAGCCCATTAAGACCCAGGCGGCAGTCAGCAGGGCCTGGCGTGGGTGCAGGGTATGTACCTGCCTGGGGATTAGTCTACACTGCTGCATATCCATGAGGATGATCTGATATAACATGAAGCTGCTCCTGGATTCTGGGATGGAATTAGTATCTGGTTATTGGGAATGAATGTGTATGGGTGATGGTGAGGGTCCTCCTCTATGCCTGTGTGGGGCCTGGGGTGCTGGGTCCTTCTCTGTACCTGTGTGGGGCCCGGGGTGTCAGGTCCTGCTCTGTACCTATGTGGGATCCTTCTCTGTACCTGTACGGAGCCAAGGGAGCTGGGTTCTGCTCTGTACCTGTGTGGGGCCCAGGGTGCTGGATCTTACTCTGTACCTGTGTGGGGCCCGGGGTCCTGCTCTGTACCTGTATGGGGCTCGCCTCTGTACCTGTGTGGGGCCCGGGCACTGGGTCCTGCTCTTTACCTGTGTGGGGCCTTGGGTACAGGGTCCTGCTCTGTACATGTGTGGGGCCTGGGGTGCTGGGTCCTGCTCTGTATCTGTGTAGGGCCCGGGGTGCTGGGTCCTCCCCTGTACCTGTGTAAGGCCTGGGTCTGTACCTGTGTGGGGCCAGGGTGCTGGGTCCTCCTCTGTACCTGTGTGGGGCCCGGGTGCTGAGTCCTGCTCTGTACTAGTGTGGGGCCGGCTCTGTACCGGTGTGGGGCCCGACTCTGTACCTGTGTGGAGCCCGGGGTGCTGGGTCCTGCTCTGTACCTGTGTGGGGCCTGGGGTGCTGGGTCCTGCTCTGTACCTGTATGGGGCCCGGGTGCTGAGTCCTGCTCTGTACTAGTGTGGGGCCAGCTCTGTACCGGTGTGTGGGCCCGACTCTGTACCTGTGTGGGGCCCGGGGTGCTGGGTCCTGCTCTGTACCTGTGTGGGGCCTGGGGTGCTGGGTCCTGCTCTGTACCTGTGTGGGGTCCTGCTCTGTGACCTGTATGGGGCCCGGGTGCTGAGACCTGCTCTGTACCTGTGTGGGGCCCAGCTCTGTACCTGTGTGGGGCCCAGCTCTGTACCTGTGTGGGGCCCAGCTCTGTACCTGTGTGGGGCCCAGCTCTGTACCTGTGTGGGGCCCAGCTCTGTACATGTGTGGGGCCCAGCTCTGTACATGTGTGGGGCTCGGGTGCTGAGACCTGCTCTGCAGTAGCGTAACTTCAAGCCCAGGGGCCCCGATGCGAAAGCTCCAACGGGGCCCCCAATTATTGCAAATCTGTAATAGTTTTAGTCTTTTTCTATAAGCCAAAGGGACTTTTGGGGCCCCTAGGCTGCAGGGCCCAGGTGCGATCGCAACCCCTGCACCTGTGGTAGTTACGCCCCTGCTGCTCTGTACTAGTGTGGGGCCCGGCTCTGTACCTGTGTGGGGCCCTGGGTTCGGAGTCCTGCTCTGTACCTGTGTGGGGCCCTGGGTTCGGAGTCCTGATCTGTACCTGTGTGGGGCCTGGGGTGTTGGATATTGCTCTGTACCTGTGTGGGGCCCGGGGTGTTGGATATTGCTCTGTACCTGTGTGGGGCCCAGGGTGTTGGGTATTACTCTGTACCTGTGTGGGGCCCGGCTCTGTACCTGTGTGGGGCCCGGGGTGTTGGGTATTGCTCTGTACCTGTGTGGGGCCCGGCTCTGTACCTGTGTGGGGCCCAGGGTGTTGGGTATTGCTCTGTACCTGTGTGGGGCCCTGGGTTCGGAGTCCTGCTCTGTACCTGTGTGGGGCCTGGGGTGTTGGGTATTGCTCTGTACCTGTGTGGGGCCCGGCTCTGTACCTGTGTGGGGCCCGGGGTGTTGGGTATTGCTCTGTACCTGTGTGGGGCCCGGTTGCTGGATCCTTCTAGCCGAGCAGCAGCGCTGGAGGCTCGGTGACAGCAGACTGTGACATTGCAGGGGCTGCAGCGTTCACCATCCGGAGCGGCACTCAGCACTTCAGCACCGCGGACAGCAGCAGCAGCAGCGGGCGATCACTGGCGTGTGTGCATCCGGCAGCAGGGCACAGCGGGCGGCCATCCTTCAGCTGCGGGCACCGAGCTCTCTGGAAGACACAGGGACAGGAGGGTAACGGGGACGTGGGGAGGAGACACGGAGGATAACCCCAGATCGCAAGGACAGCGCCGCCTCCGCAGTGATCAGGCCTGGCCCCTCTACCCGGGCAGGAGGCGGCTGCACTGGGCAGTGTGGGCGCTCACACACCTTCCTGTGCCCTTGTCTTTGATTCCGTGCCAGCTGGGGTAGGAAGGGTTAACATGCACAAGGCAGACACGGCACCCTGACTGCACAGGAGAGACTGCACCCTGCACCCTGACTGCACAGGAGAGACGGCACCCTGCACCCTGACTGCACAGGGGAGACGGCACCCTGCACCCTGACTGCACAGGGGAGACGGCACCCTGCACCCTGACTGCACAGGGGAGACTGCACCCTGACTGCACAGGAGAGACGGCACCCTGACTGCACAGGGCAGACGGCACCCTGACTGCACAGGAGAGACGGCACCCTGCACCCTGACTGCACAGGAGAGACGGCACCCTGCACCCTGACTGCACAGGAGAGACGGCACCCTGCACCCTGACTGCACAGGAGAGACGGCACCCTGACTGCACAGGGCAGACGGCACCCTGACTGCACAGGAGAGACGGCACCCTGACTGCACAGGAGAGACGGCACCCTGCACCCTGACTGCACAGGAGAGACGGCACCCTGACTGCACAGGAGAGACGGCACCCTGACTGCACAGGAGAGACGGCACCCTGACTGCACAGGAGAGACGGCACCCTGCACCCTGACTGCACAGGAGAGACGGCACCCTGACTGCACAGGGGAGACGGCACCCTGCACCCTGACTGCACAGGGGAGACGGCACCCTGCACCCTGACTGCACAGGGGAGACGGCACCCTGCACCCTGACTGCACAGGAGAGACGGCACCCTGACTGCACAGGGGAGACGGCACCCTGCACCCTGACTGCAAAGGGGAAACGGCACCCTGACTGCACAGGGGAGACGGCACCCTGACTGCACAGGAGAGACGGCACCCTGCACCCTGACTGCACAGGGGAGACGGCACCCTGACTGCACAGGAGAGACGGCACCCTGCACCCTAACTGAACAGGGTAGACGGCACCCTGACTGCACAGGGAGACGGCACCCTGCACTCTGACTGCACAGGAGAGACGGCACCCTGCACCCTGACTGCACAGGAGAGACGGCACCCTGCACCCTGACTGCACAGGGAGACGGCACCCTGCACCCTGACTGCACAGGAGAGACGGCACCCTGCACCCTAACTGAACAGGGGAGACGCACCCTGACTGCACAGGGAGACGGCACCCTGCACTCTGACTGCAAAGGGGAAACGGCACCCTGACTGCACAGGGGAGACGGCACACCTGCACCCTGACTGCAAAGGGGAAGACGGCACCCTGACTGCACAGGGGAGACGGCACCCTGACTGCACAGGGGAGACGGCACCCTGACTGCACAGGAGAGACGGCACCCTGACTGCACAGGAGAGACGGCACCCTGACTGCACAGGGAGACGGCACACTGCACCCTGACTGCACAGGGGAGACGGCACCCTGACTGCACAGGAGAGACTGCACCCTGACTGCACAGGAGAGACGGCACCCTGACTGCACAGGGGAGACGGCACACTGCACCCTGACTGCACAGGGGAGGCGGCTTCCAGGCTCCACAGCACTGTGCACTGGGATAATGTGGCATCTTACCTTGTGCATGCTGCTGCCATCTCACTACACAACCACAGCTCAGCAGGGAGAGAGGGGAGACGCGGGTTATGTAACAGCTGGAGACATGTGCAAGTGACTGCAGGAGGAGAGAGAGGGCCCCTTAGAGGAAAGAGGGGGCCCCGGAGAGGAGAGAGAGGGCCCCGGAGAGGAGAGAGAGGGCCCCGGGGAGGAGAGAGAGGGCCCCGGAGAGGAGAGAGAGGGCCCCGGAGAGGAGAGAGAGGGCCCCGGAGAGGAGCTGCTCCCCCGCCTGTCCGCACATGCACGGTGCAGGGAGCGCAGTGTATGGAGTGTGCAGCGCTGTGTACGGAGCCGCGTGTGGAGACGGCAGGAGACGCAGTGCACGGAGGAGCGACAATAGCAGCACTGACCGCCTGATCGGTTACCGGGGCTCCGGGGTGCGGGCCTGGCCGGTGCCGTCAGTCTGCTCAGACCTTCTCTCCATCCCTCTGCTCTGGAGACATTTAAATAAGCAACGTCATCCCGTTCTCCCCTCCGCATTGACGTCACTCCCGTGTGGGCGATGACGTCAAAGTGCTCAGCGCAGCCGGAAGCGCTTTCTAAATAAGGGGAGAAGGGAGAGGCAGAGGGGGGGAGGGGGAGGGAGGTGAGGAGGACCTGGAGGAGGCTTTGTTGTGCTGCTGATCACCAAAAATAGATGTGTGAGGAGACATGATGCAGATGAACTTTAGGGAGAAATAACGGAGACATCGGGAGACCCAAAACCACCCAAACACCGGATCATCAGCGACCCCGGGACATGGAGGAGCCCCCGCACCACACAGTGCTGCACACAGCTATACATCATCCTCCCTGTCATCTATCTATCTATATCTATCTATCTATCTATCTATCTATCTATCTATCTATCTATCTATCTATCTATCTATCTATCTACCCATCTACCTACCTATCTATCTACCTATCTACCTACCTACCTATCTAATCTATCTATCTATCTATCTATCTATCTATCTATCTATCTATCTATCTATCTATCTATCTATCTATCTATCTATCTATCTCTACCCACTATCAATTCAAATGAGCTTTATTGTCAGGACTAAGTACATGTTAGCACTGCCAAAGCAAATGGTACAATAGGGGGACGGCGATATGGTGGGGTATAGAGGTCCAGGATATATCAGGCTCCTCGAAGTCATGTCCATGGTGGGGTATAAAAGTCCATGAGGTATCAGTCTCCTCTAAGCCTGTGGCAGGCACTGACATATTGCATTATTAATCTGTCATTATCCATCTATCCACTGTATTTTTCACCTTATAAGACGCACCTCCAAATTTGGTGAAGGAAAAGAAAAAAAAATATTTTTTAATTTTATATGGGGTCCATCTTATAATCAGCATATATGTCCATCATCCTTGTGCATGACCCCCCCCCCCCCCATCCTGGTATATATGTCCCTATCCTGGTATATATGGCCCCCCATCCAGGTATATATGACCCTATTGTGTTATGTCTGTGCCCCATTTTGGTATATACACTGTATGCCCCCATCCTGGTATATATATGTGCCCCCTCCTGATATGTGTCCCCCATCCTGATATATACCAGGATGGGAGCATACTGTATATATACCAGAATGGGGCACAGAGATAACAGAATGGGGACATATACACCAGGATGGGGGCCATATATACCAGGATAAGGGACATCCAGTATATATATGTCCCCCCATCCTGGTACATATATTCCCCCATCTGTGCACAGAGCCCTCCATGGCTTACCGAGGGGGTGTTGTGGGGGTGCATGCGGGGTGTCTTCACAGGTCCTCTGGGGGATGGGGGCACAGCCCAGAGCTGTGGGAGCTCGCTCTTGTGTTCAGACTGCCAGAAAATGGCCGGGGGTATCGGTCTATGCATGCACCACATCTGCGTCCATTTTCTTGAAGTCTGAACACAAGAGCGAACATGCAATGCCTCTCGGCTATGCATGCTGGGTAATATAATAATGGCGGCACCCACCGGAAAACTAACGTGATTCCCCCGGAACTCCAGGCTGTGCCCCCCAGTGGTTCGGTGAAGCCACTGCATGCACCCCCGCAACACATGATTGCAATCACAAATTCTTTGGTATTATTATCTTCATTTAATTTGTCTTCAATGAAAAAACACAAAAAGAATTGTCCTAAAGCCAAATTGGATATAATTCCACACCAAACATAAAAAAGGTGTGGACAAAAGTATTGGCACTGTTAGAAAAATCATGTGATGCTTCTCTAATTTGTGTAATTAACAGCACCTGTCACTTACCTGTGGCACCTAACATGTGTTGGCAATAACTAAATCACACTTGCAGCCAGTTGACATGGATTAAAGTTGACTCAACCTCTGTCCTGTGCCCTTGTGTGTACCACATTGAGCATGGAGAAAAGAAAGAAGACCAAAGAACTGTCTGAGGACTTGAGAAACCAAATTGTGAGGAAGCATGAGCAATCTCAAGGCTACAAGTCCATCTCCAAAGACCTGAATGTTTCTGTGTCTACCATGCGCAGTGTCATCAAGAAGTGTAAAGCCCATGGCACTGTGGCTAACCTCCCTAGATGTGGATGGAAAAGAAAAATTGAGAGATTTCAACGCAAGATTGTGCGGATGGTGGATAAAGAACCTCGACTAACATCCAAACAAGTTCAAGCTACCCTGTAGTCCGAGGGTACAACAGTGTCAACCCGTACTATAAGTCGGCGTCTGAATGAAAAGGGACTGTATGGTAGGATACCAAGGAAGACCCCACTTCTTACCCCGAGACATAAAACCGTGTGCATGGCATTATGAAGTCTGAAGACTACCAACAAATTTTGCAGCATAATGTTGGGCCCAGTGTGAGAAAGCTGGGTCTCCCTGAGAGGTCATGGGTCTTCCAGCAGGACAATGACCCAAAACACACTTCAAAAAGCACTAGAAAATGGTTTGAGAGAAAGCACTGGAGACTTCTAAGGTGGCCAGCAATGAGTCCAGACCTGAATCCCATAGAACACCTGTGGAGAGATCTAAAAATGGCAGTTTGGAGAAGGCACCCTTCAAATATCAGGGACCTGGAGCAGTTTGCCAAAGAAGAATGGTCTAAAATTCCAGCAGAGCATTGTAAGAAACTCATTGATGGTTACCGGAAGCGGTTGATCGCAGTTATTTTGGCTAAAGGTTGTGCAACCAAGTATTAGGCTGAGGGTGCCAATACTTTTGTCCGGCCCATTTTTGGAGTTTTGTGTGAAATGATCAATGTTTTGCTTTTTGATTCATTCTCTTTTGTGTTTTTTCACTGAAGACAAATTAAATGAAGATAATAATACCAAAGAATTTGTGATTGCAATCATTTTCAGGAAGAAACTGAATATTATCTGACAGAATTGCAGGGGTGTCAATACTTTTGGCCACAACTGTATCTATTTATCTATAGAGATAGAAAGTAAAAATGTTTTACCACATCTTCGTATACAAATTCATAAATTGGGAGTCCTCCAAAGTCAGATGGTGGGAAAAGAAATTTCAATCCTCCCATCCATGTAATGTTTTTGGCACAAAGTGAACTTGTCACCAGATGTTTAGTTTGTAAATGTTTGCGCCCCCTTGAGCAGCACCCTGACTGCCCCTGTACACGGAATAAATAACTTCTAAAAATCTCCTGCCCTGCATTATAATTACCTGTTTCCGGTCTGATGGGTTTGATTGCAGCGCGGTCCTTCCCACCTCTCCGCACTGTCCGACCTCCTCTTCTTGTGATTGATATGCAGGGCTGGCTGGTAGATCCTGCCCTGGGTGGCAGTATACTTCTCCCAGCCTGAGCCCGATTGAGGACCGGGGGGTGGGAGGGCTGTTGCTATCAGAGTTGGCAGGGTGAAAAGCGGGGGAGGGGTGTGGTTCTATCAGAGCTGGCTGGGTGAAAAGCGGGGGTGGGGTACCGCTTCAGTCACCGGCCTCCACGCTGCTTGCCGCGGTCTGCCGCCTACTACCCGGGTCCCCCTGTGATTGCAGCAGCTGCCGCGCGGCCCATGTCATTGAAGGGGGTGGCCCAAAACTAGGGCAATACCACCGGCCTGGGGGGCAAATGCCTCCCTGTCACCTGGGCCACTCCGCCCCTGTTGATATGTATAACGCCTCCTGCATTATCCAATTTGTGCTTTGAAATCTTGTGCCTGCGCAGAGGCTTCTCTGGCTCGCATGGTCGCACTGTGCTCTGTCCTGCTGTGGGCAGAGCCTAAAGCACATCTACACATGTGCAAACCACTGAGGTCTCTGCACCGGCTCTTAAGATGATGTATTCTGTATCCATATACCCAGGTGAATCTTGTCTGCGCAGAGACCTCAGTGGTTTGCACGTGCGTAGATGTGTTTTAGGCTCTGCCAACAGTCAGGGCTGTTTTTGGCTGCCCTATGCACTTTTCGTGGTCGCGCCCCTTACTGACATCATACTATGAGCATGTGCACATGACATCTATTTAAGGCAGATCTACCCTGTAAAACGCTTTAAAAAGGGCTAATTAACTACTAAAAGAATGAACGTCTGCCCTTGCTGCGCACAGGTTCAGTCTTTTGAGCGTTTCTTTAACAACTTCAGCTTTTCATAGTTATCAAGGGATTAAGATAGGTGACCTAACCATTGCTTCAGTGAGGAGGAGAGGCCTAGTGATATGGAGACATGCTGTCTGCTCATTCACCCTTTACTGAAGGTGTTCAAACGGAAGCCAAGAGCAGACAGGTAGCAGGCATCAGAGTGAGCCTGCGGCCACAATGTGTGCACCCACACTGACACTTGGGGCGCGCTGCTGCACTCATCCAGTGTTGCTGGTTTCACACTTGCGTTTATTTTCAAATCAGGCAAAATCAGTTTTTTTCAGCCAAATCCTGATCCTTTCAGGATCCAGTTTTTTGCCCATTCACTTTAATGGCGTCAGGAAGCAAGCTGAAGTAAGGGGCCTTTCACATCAGCGGCTCTCGCTGATGTGAGGCAGATCCAGCAGATTTACTGCATCTGCCGGATCTGCCGCCTACTTGCCACACTTGCAGCACTGATCCAGCAAGCCCCATTCATTCTGTTTGGGGCTTGCAGTCGGGTCCGAGCAACAGCCTCAAAATCTTTATGTTGTAGAGATGATCTGCAAAGAGGAGTTAACCAAAATTTGTATCTGTGTTGTGTGTGTCTCTTTGTGGTGTGTGTGTGTGTCCCTGTGGGGTGAGTGCATGTGTCCCTATAGGGTGTGTATGTGAGTGTGTCCCTGTGGGGGGGTGTCTGTGTGGGGTGTGTGTGTCTCTGTGTTGTGTGTGTCTCTTTGTGGTTGTGTGTGTGTGTCCCTGTGGGGTGAGTGCATGTTTCCCTATAGGGTGTGTATGTGTGTGTGTCCCTGTGGGGGGGGTCTGTGTGGTGTGTGTGTGTGTCTCTTTGTGTTGTGTGTGTGTGTGTGTCCCTGTGGGGTGAGTGCATATGTCCCTATAGGGTGGCTATGTGTGAGTGCCCTGTGTGGTGTGTGTGTCTGTGTTGTGTGTGTCCCTGTGGGGTGAGTGCATGTGTCGCTATAGGGTGTGTGTCCCCGTGGGGGTGTGTGGGTGTGTCTCTGTGTTCTGTGTGTCTCTTTGTGGTGTGTGTGTTTGTTCGGGTGTGTGGTGAGTATCCAATGTTGGGGCTGCACCTTAGCGACTATACACTTGCTGTTACTCTTTGTGTGCGTGTGGTGTGTATACATGTCCCTGTGCGTGGTGAATATCTCATGTTGGGGCCCCACCTTAGTGACTATATGCTGGTGTGTGCTGTTAGTCTTTGGCACTATCATTAAGCCCCTCTCATTCACAACTGTCAACTGGTAACTGTCACTTTTTCCCCATTATGTAGATAGGCGCAAAATTGTTTGGTGAACTGGAATGCGCAGGGTTAAAATTTCGCCTCACAACATAGCTTATGACGCTCTCGGGGTCCAGACGTGTGACTGTGCAAAATTTTGTGGCTGTAGTTGCGACGGTGTTGATGCCAATCCCGGACATACACACACATACACACATATATACACACACACATTCAGCTTTATATATTAGATATTGTATTTCTCACTGTTAAAATTAACCTACCCTTAAAA
This sequence comes from Allobates femoralis, assembly GCA_033576535.1. NCBI lineage: Eukaryota > Metazoa > Chordata > Amphibia > Anura > Aromobatidae > Allobates > Allobates femoralis. The sequence continues at coordinate 783,434,980 of JARQOC010000003.1, forward strand.
TTATAGACTATTTCATGTCACTGTCAGTGGGAAAACCTACAAAATCAGCAAGAGATCAAATACTTATTTCCTCCACTGTATAGGTAAAACTGGTAATGCAATAGCGAGTGCAAAGGCAGGAATCAGGACAGGAAAACGAAGGAACACAGCACAACTAGGGACAGGTGGTGTTGCTCAAGCACCTACCCTTAAGGGGACTGTGCCATATATAGATGTAGCTAGTCAGAAGAGGCAATTAGGTGAAAGGAGCATCAGGTGTACTTTCCCTTTAAATCTGGGGAGTGGGCAGAGCTAGTCTGCTAAGCACACTCCCTGAGGCTCGCTCTGCATGCAGGACACATGCCTCAGGAACAGAAGAAGATGGAGGAAGTGCAGGAGGATAGTGTAGGACCGCCAGCAGGCTGAGTAAGGGGGCTAGGGAGCTGCATAAGCGAACGAGCAGACAGCAGGGAACCATGTGATCTGCACCAGTCTCCCTACTCAGTGGAGACCGACCCCGCAGTAGTAGGTAGGCAAATGGAGCTTCCTGGGCTGCGTGTTGGGCACCGACCTCTCAGGCCTGAAGAGGTCGGTTCCACCGCATAGGGTGTAACGGTACCCCCCTCCTCACACCTTCTCATCTTCCCGCCTATTCAGAACTTTTCGAGTAGACGAGGTGCATTGATATACTCGTCAGGACCAAAATCTTTCCAATCCACCAGGAAAAGAGTATTGTTACCTCAATTCTTCTTGGTCAAGATGTCCTGTACATAGACGTCGTCAGAGGTAATGGGAGAAGGAGAAATGCCAGGATCACGAAAGAACAGACTGAGAACCACTGGCTTCAAGATGGGCACATGGAAGGAATTGTTAATACATATGGAGAGTGGCAGTTCAAGGCTGTAGGACACCTCATTTGTCCTTCTAAAGACCTTGAAGGGACCAATGTAGCGAGGACCAAGTTTGAAGGAAGGCATTTTGAGGCGAACATACCTAGAAGAGAGCCACACCTTGTCACCAGGATGAAATGATGGAGAGTCTTAATATTTCTTGTCCATGTGCTTACTTATCCTACTACAGCCGATTGATTCAAGGAAGTCTCAGTCTTGGCCTATATCCGATATCCGTGAAAAGTCTGTAGCAAGAGACTCAGCTGCAGGATTATCAGAAGGAAGCACAACAGGAATAGGAATTCAGAGATGCTGTCCGTATATGATGAAGAAATGAGATTTCTCCGAGGACTCATTGACGTGGTTATTGTAAGAGGACTCTGCCCAGGACAGCAGCAAGGACCAATCACTGTGATGACTATTCACAAAATGATGCAGGTAACTGGTGAGAATCTGGTTAACTTGTTCCGTTTGAATATTGGGACTGAGGATGGTAAGCAAAAGAGAAATCATGTGTGACATCTAGTAACTTGCAGAGTGACTGCCAGAAATGTGAGACAAACTGGAATCTTCTATCAGAGAAAATATGTTGACAAACCATGGAGGTGGAGGATATGATGTACAAAGAAATCAACCAGTTTAGGTGTGGAGGATAGGTGTCACGGGTGTGTCAGGAGGCACAGATGAGACTGTAGAGGTCATTTGCAGAAGGTCCCAGCGTTTGGCCAAACAGTCCACATCCTAAAGAAAAAATGTCTCTGTCGCTTTAAGAGGCATTTCCCTTTTAGTTAAAGCTGGAGGTCACTAGGACCCAGCTGATTGCTTACCTTGGAGCTGCCTATATATTTCCATTGACTCCCAGGATGCACTGCTGGTGATAGCCTCAGGTGTTCCTGATTGATTCTTGGATCAAAGAAGTGTTTCTTTTAGCCTGCTGGTTTTCTGCTTGGATCTGCCAAAGCTAAGTGTATCTCTTCCCCACTTTGTATGTTTCCCTTTTGTATTTTCTAGTTGCCAGCCGGGTTGACTAGTGTTGACCCGCTCTGAGCCTGTGTAGTGAGGAAACTGTATAGGGAGATTAGGGAAGCCAAGTGTCAGCGCTAGTTATTATTATTATTATTTATTTATATAGCGCTATTAGGTTCCATTGCGCTTCACATGAGGATAAGGGAGACAAGAACAAGTACACTAAATCTAGGCGATCAGGACGTACAGGTACAGGAGGGGCAGGGACCCTGTCCACAGGGCTCACAGTCTATGAGGGGCTGGTTAAGATACAGTAGGATGGGGGAATGTCAGGTATGGGACGGTCGCCTGGGTCTCATGGCAGGTTGTAGGCTTGATGGAACAGGTGAGTCTTTAGGTGACACTTGAAGCTACTCAGGGTAGGAGCGTGTCTGACGTGTTCGGGCAGGGAGTTCCAGAGTAAGGCAGATGCCCAGGAGAGTCCTGGACTCGGTTGTGCGAAGAGGTGATGAGGGGGGAGCAGAGGAGGAGTTCTTGGGAGGAGCGGAGGTTGCGTGAGGGTAGGTATCGGGAGACCAGGTCGGAGATGTATGGTGGGGCCAGGTTGTGTATGGCTTTGTACGCCATGGTTAGTGTTTTGAATTGGGATCTCTTGGAGATGGGGAGCCAGTGAAGGGCTTGGCAGAGGGGGGAGAAAGGGGAGTAGCGGGAGGACAGGTAGATTAGTCGGGCAGTGGAGTTGAGGATAGACTGGAGAGGTGTGGAGGAGTTAGCCGGGAGGCCATTGAGAAGGAGGTTGCAGTAGTCAAGGCGGGAGATGATAAGAGCATGGATGAGTGTTTTAGCGGTGTCGTGGGTGAGGAAGGAGCGGATCCGTGAGATGTTCTTGAGCTGGAGCCGGAGGGATGTGGTGAGGGCCTCGATGTGGGGCTTGAAGGATAGAGAGTAGTCAAGGATTACCCGAGGAACTTGGCTTGGGGGACTGGGAGAGGGCGCAGTCGTTGATGCAGATGGATAGGTTGGGAGGTGGGGTGGAATTTCTTGGGAGGAAGACTATGAATTCAGTTTTGTCCATGTTGAGTTTAAGGGAGCGAGCAGAGAAGAAGGATGAGATGGCGGAAAGGCATTGTGGGATTTTGGAGAGTAGGGAGGTGATGTCAGGGCCGGACAGGTAGATTTGGGTGTCGTCGGCGTAGAGGTGGTACTGGAGGCCATGGGACTCAATGAGTTGCCCTAGGCCGAGAGTGTAAATGGAGAAAAGTAGGGGTCCCAGGACCAAACCTTGGGGGACTCCGACAGAAAGGGGGTAGGGTGAGGAGGAGGTGTGGGAGTGCGAGACGCTGAAGGTCCGGTCCGCTAGGTATGAGGAGATCCAGGAGAGGGCAAGGTGGGTGATGCCAAGGGATTCCAGGATCCGGAGAAGAAGGGAGTGGTCAACCGTGTCGAAGGCGGCAGACAGGTCAAGGAGGAGGAGGATGGAGTAGTTTGTGTTTGTTCTTGGCGGTCAGTAGGTCGTTGTTGACTTTGGTCAGGGCTGTTTCAGTGGAATGGAGGGGTCGGAAGCCGGACTGTAGGCGGTCGAAGTGGGAGCACGAGGAGAGGTGAGAGGACAGTTCGGAATGGACGTGCTGTTCAGTAGCTTAGAGGCGAATGGGAGAAGAGATATGGGGCGATAGTTAGAGACAGAGGTAGGGTCAAGTGATTTGTTTTTTTAGGATGGGCGTGATTAGGGCGTGTTTGAAGGCCAAGGGGAAGGCACCAGTGCTAAGTGAAAGGTTAAAGAGGTGGGTGAGGGCTGGGATGAAAATGGAGGTGTGGTTCGGAATGAGGTGGGATAGGAGTGGGTCGTGGGCGCTGGTGGTGAGTTGTGATTTTGACAGGAGGGAGGAGAGTTGGTCTTCAGTTTCGGGGGGGAAGTGGCTGATGGAGGAGGAGGGCAGTGTAGGTGGGAAGGGGAGTTGTGGGGATAGTGGACCGAAGCTGCTTCTGATCTTGTCGATCTCTCCTTGAAGAAGTCGCAAAGTCTTCAGCAGAGATAAGGGGAGAAGGGGGAGGAGCAGGCGGGCGAAGTAAGGAGTTGAAAGTTTTGAAGAGCTGTTTGGGGTTGCAGGATAGAGAGGTTATAAGGGATGAGAAGAACACTTGCTTGGCGGTAGCAAGTGCCGTCTTGAAGTCAGTGATGGATTGCTTGAACAGAGCAAAGTGCTCGGGGGTGTGGGACTTTTCCATCTCCTCTCGGCGGCCCTGGACGCCCGTCTCAGGTTTTTAGTGAGAGTGGTGTGCCAGGGTTGCCTGTTAATGCGTGGAGCATGGAGAGTGAGGGGGGCGGCTAGGTTGAGAGCGTTCGTTATGGTGGTGTTGTATAGGGTGGTGGCAATGTCAATGTCGTCAGCGGAGGGTATGTCGGTGAGAGGGAGGAGTGATTCAGAGAATAAAGGAAGATCAAGATCTTTTAGGTTTCGGCGAGGGTGATCAAGTTTGCGGAGAGGGGGTAGTGTGGCAGGGGAGGAGAGGGCGGAGAAAGTCAAGAGATGGTGGTCGGACAGTGTGAGTTCCGAGGTTGTGAGGTTAGAGAGGGAGCAAAGGCGGGTAAAGATGAGGTCAAGCGTGTGGCCTTGTTCGTGGGTGGGAGAGGAGGACCATTGGGAGAGCCCTAGGGAAGTGGTCAAGGAAAGAAGGTTGGAGGTGGCTGAGGAGGGAGTGTCAACGGGGATATTGAAGTCGCCTAGTTGTTCTAGGGGTCATCATCCCCCCCCTCTTTGCCCTTAGTATCAGGGACTTCTCCCCCCCCTTGTTGTCGTCCAGCGCTGGGTGTCTCCCTTCACCTAGCGTGACAATAGGCCCATGAGAAATATGAAGTGATCCATCTTAGAAAACCGATCCACCACGACCCAGATGACTCCAGGACAACACTCGTCTTGTTCTCTTTAGCAATGAGGATATTCCCAGGAGGAAGTTGTGACTGGTTAAGTGGAACCACAATGAGCATTTTACATGGTTCAATGATGTGCTGGGGCTCCTTCTCTTGATCGTCAGAAAGGAAGCATCTGGAGCGCGCATCAGCCTTTACGTGCTTCTTAGCAGGGCGAAAATGGAGAGAGAAGTTGAAGTGGGCAAAGAACACAGATCAGCAAGCTTGATGGACATTCAATCGTTACGCAGACTGGAGATAAGCAAGATGATTGTGGTCGGTGAAATAATGACTGGATGAACAGCCCCTTCCAGTAGATATCGCCATTCCTCCAATATCAACTTGATGGCGAGCAGTTCTTGGTCGCCAATGGAGTATTTATGCTCACAGACTAAGGCTGGGGTTCCACATAAGCCCTCAGTCCGTTTTTGGCTTCAGTTTTCTCATTTTTTTTTTCTAAGTCCAAAAACTGACAGAAAAACGGATTGGATGTAATAAACACCCTGTCCGTTTTTCTCTGGAGCTCAGAACATTGCCCTGTCCGTTTTTGAGTCAAAAACGCTGCTAGCAACGTTTTTGGCATCAGTTAAAAAACGCATGCGTTTTCATGCGTTTTTTTAACATGGGGCCCTATGGGAAACGCATGCGTTAACGCATGGCACATATAGGCACTTGCGTTAACGCATGCGTTAACGCACATGCGTTTTTAATGAAAAAATGACTAAGTCCAAAAACATTCAGAGGTGCAGGAGGCTCAAAAAGCACCCTATAAAAAACGGATTGGTGATGAAAATCACTTCCAAAAACGGATTTCTATGTGGAACCACAGCCTAAGAAGGATTTGGAGATGAATCCGCAACTTTCCATTTTGCCGGAGACAAGTTTCTGAGTCAGCATGGCCCCAGCTGACTCAAGAACAGGTTCATGGGTGCGTAGCCAAGGTAGCCGCAGAAGAAGTGGATGAGAGAGGTTAGGCAGATCACAGAAGGACATATTCTCCTTGTGGTGTGCTCTAATCTGTAACTCCATGTCCGCAGTAATATCCAGGATGATGTCCTTCAAGGGTATTCTTTCTATCGAGTTGATGATCTGAGGATGTTGCAGTGGAGGAACAGGAACTCCGAGGTGAAGGATGAGGGCCTGAAGAATGAAATTTCCTGCAGATCCAGGGTAGAGGTAGGCCACCTCCGATAAAGGCACTTCATCGTGGGAAACCTGTACAGAAGCAGTTAATGGAAGAGAGAAATCTATCTCACCTAGGGCAGCCTCTCTTACCTGGCCTAGACGGGGGAGTTTACCGGTCTCTCAGGACAGCAATGGAGAAGATGAGTGGAACTCCCACAGGACAGGCATAAGTTCTTTGCAAACTTTTCCTTCTGCCGAGCGGCCAACTTGATACGGTCATCTTCCATGGGTTCCGAAGCCACCAGGGAGGACGAGGAAAGAGAGGCCTCTGGAAGGATGGGGCCAAGCGAGGAAGTCTCCTTTCCAGACTCTTCTCCTTGTTTTGCTCTTGGAATCTTTGGTCTATTTGAATGGTGAGAACGATAAGATCATCCAACGAGTAGGCATATCCGGTCCAGCTAGTTCATCCATAAACTTGCTAGAGAGTCCTTGTCTGAAGGCACCAAACAGAGGCTCATTCATCCATTGGACTTCGGATGCCAGAGTACAGAATTGAATAATTTAAAGGAGACTGGCACACCTACATGTTCAGGTGCTAGCTGGAAAAAACTATATGTAGTAGAAAGTCATCCACTGTACACTAAACACAATATATGACATAATGAAGTGTTTGACTAACATATAAGAAACTAATGCACATTTTGAAGATGGAAAATTGACATTGCAGAAACTGCTTCAGGAAACAAAATGAAAAATGAGAATCTTAGTTAATGCATTGGCCATTGCATGTTAAGCCCGATAATCTGCGCCAAGGTGTTCTCATGTATATCGGGTCCCTGTCTCCCTTACGTTACGCCATCTTACCATCTTATTGTAGTCCAACCTCATACCACACCCATACACATAGGTTTCAAATTGCACTCAGAGGCTAGTGTCCTCATAAGCATTTGCACCACAGACAGAGGCATAAGGTAAGGGAGACAGGGACCCGATATACATGAGAACACCTTGGCACAGGTTATCGGGCTTAACATGCAATGGCCAATGCATTAACTAAGATTCTCATTTTTCATGTTGTTTCCTGAATCATTTTCTGCAATGTCAATTTTTATCTTCAAAATTTGCATTAGTTTCTTATATGTTAGTCAAACACTTCATTATATCATATATTGTGTTTAGTGTGCAGCGGATCACTTTCTACAACATATAGTTTTTTTCCAGCTAGCACCTGAACTTGTAGGTGTGCCAGTCTTATTTAAATTATTATATTCCTGTTTTTGACTGAGCACCCTTCCCCCGATAGCCTAGTCAAGATTAGCCATGTTTTTCCACCATCTTATTGTAGTCCAACCTCATACCACACCCATACACGTAGGTTTTATATTGCACTCAGAGGCTAGTGTCCTCATAAGCATTTGCACCACAGACAGAGGCATAAGGTAAGGGAGACAGGGACCCGATATACATGAAAACACCTTGGCACAGGTTATCGGCTTAACATGCAATGGTCAATGCATTAACTAAGATTCTCATTTTTCATGTTGTTTCCTGAAGCAGTTTCTGCAATGTCAATTTTCATCTTCAAAATTTGCATTAGTTTCTTATATGTTAGTCAAACACTTCATTATGTCATATATTGTGTTTAGTGTGCAGCAGAGTGCAGAATTGAACCGCGTATTGTCCCACAGAGAGATCTCCTTGCTAAAGACTGAACAATGCCTCGGTAGCAAAGGCAACTCAACCAGGTTCATCAAAAATCCACCAGAAGACCTCTTAGGAGTTGTGGAGGTTGGAGACGATGGGGTCGTCTTATTCCAGTAAAGGAGTCATCCAGGTCAAGGCCACTCCCTCCAGGTGAGAGGCCAGGAAGGCTACTCTTGCCAAGTCGATGGGGTACTGCAGCGGAAGAAGCTTGAAGTGAAGGAAACATTGATTCAGGAATCCCCTGCAATTCTTAAAATCCCCATAGAACCGGGATGGCTGGCAGAGTCGCGGAGTAGGACCAGGAACCATGACGGGTTCAGGAGCTGCTGGTAGTTGTGCGGCCAGATCAGCGATTCCTTGCAGAGCCACTAGATGTTTATCTAAGTAAGCCAGGCACTGCAGAACATGGCCTTGTCTCTTGCTGATGGGAGAATTCTTGCTGAAGGCCGGAGAGTTGAGTGTTTGTTGTAGAAGTATCAATGGCCTGAAGTGATCTCAGACGAGTATCCATGGAATGCATGATGATGGAGAGCCTCTGTTATTCCTCTTGCACACGGGTGAGTTCACGTTGAGCAGGGAAGGCTAGGCAAGCAGGATCCATGGCCTGAGCAATCTGTGAGGCACATGGAGGTGTGGGAGTGTCTCAGCTTATATAAGGAGCAACCCCAGAGGAAGGCAGACGACATTTTTTCTAAAGAGGGATCTACTACTACTACTACTGTTATTCCAGGTGACATCTATGGATCATTCTTATTCATTGGAGAAGCTCATGGTCCAGCATCTAAAGGTATCGTGGGACCATTTAACGTTAGAAAAGTATGTTGCCATAATATATTTCCAAGGGACTTGCGCCTTAAAAAATTACCAACCACTAATTTTGGGGACAATTTCATCAAACAGTGGCAGGACATACTTTCGTCATGCTCCATTCAATTGATGGAGCTGATTATCAAAGAGGAGGCAGAGCGCTTATCAGTTTTGGAGAAGTCCATTGGAGAGTTGAATATTTTGAGTCTCATGTGGACTTTGCAACTCTGAATTCAAACTTGCAGAGGAAAGTGGCAGAGTTGGAGGATGTGATTATGGCCACTAAGAAAAAGAAATTTATCAGGGATTGCAGGGACTATGAAAACGAGATTTATAACTGGAAGCGGAACAGAGTATTTAAGCCCAAATCCATTCTGAAGAATCAATCAGATCCGCAGCGGAAAGTGAGGTTTTCCTCCTCATTGATTGACACTAGCATTAGTTCAGTAGGGGCTAACTCCTTTTTGGACAGGACTGGTAATCTATCTATTTCCTCTCCCGTCAATAGAAGATTAGCGCTCTCTCCCTTTCCTGCAGAAAACGGGTAAGAAGAGAGGCAGAAAGAGAGGTAGGAGGACAAAGATATCCAAAGAGAGTCAAAAGGAAAAAGTATTACCATTATTAAATTACCCTAATGCTTGTCATAATGTGGGGAATGCCATTACTTCTGAGTTTGACGTATTAAACTTATCAGCATGCATTTTGTCTTCTGATCAATATGCTCTACTTCATAATGGTACCTTTACTGGAGGATGGATACAACCCGCTACAGGCTACAAATGTAGCTTGTAGCGTCAATATAGCCCGTAGTAGCGGCGTGTGAAGACGGGACGAGACAGCCGGCAACAGATACATCTGTTTCCGAGCACTGCTCGAAAACAGATGGCTACAAAGCCGATTGTAGCGAGCTGTATCGGCGTGTAAAGAACCTACAGAAGGGAACTCTGGACACCCGGCGATGTAGCTGCAATGTAGCTAAGGCGTGACCCAGGCTCCGTGTAACCGCGCCCCATCTGCGATCATTGGTGGAAGCTCCTGCATGACGATTGGTAGTCGCTGCATAGGGCGGCATATTTAAGGAGCTGACCATTCACACTACACAATCGCTCGAGCGTGCTGTATTAATCAGCCTCCTGCGATGCCTGGCCAATCATGATGTTCTTGCGTTGTTCCTATCATCGTACGGACGTCTTGTAATCCACAATTGTGGCACGCCTATGTGCTGTCCCTGCTGCACCAGGTCCGCCCATATTAGCTTGTTGTAGCGGTGTGTAAATGAGGTAAGCTAAGCTACAGCTGGCTACTTGAGACACCCGGCGATGTAGCTAGCTATAGATGTAACATAGCGTAGCGCACCTTGTGGCGGCGTGTAAAGGTGATGCGATTACCGTTTGTAACCGTTTGAGCGTGCTCGTGCACGTGAAGTAGCGGGTTGTATCCATCCTGTCGTAGCGGCGTGTAAAGGTACCCTAAGGGTTTGAGTTTTGTACCCACGGGCAGAGCAGATCTGTTCAAGATGATCAAGGATATTAATAAATTTGTAAGGAATCTCACTTTTAAACGCCATTTCCTTGATCGATCTGGAACAGATCCGCCTGTCATCCATGTCGATGATAATAACATTTCTGCTGAGCCTGTCTCTTTATCTGTCGGTCCGTGTATTGCATCTAATGTTGCGGCATTTAACCCAGATAACTTGTCTATCAATTTCTCTGACCAGTGTGCTGCTTCATTTTTGAATGATCTGTGATGAGAGTTCACATCTAGATCAGGAAGCTTCTGTTTTTCATGTCAATGTGCCAAATCCATTTTTTTAATCCTTTAAAATCCAGAGCCGCAATCATGGATTCCTTTCAATCCATAGTAGAAAGAGAAGTTAGGGATCTTTTGTTTGTGGATAACAATACCATGGACAACTTATCTTTGTCCCATAGAATGGCTTTAAAGGGGCCGTCACACTCGTCAATATCGCGTGCAATATCGCTGCTGCACGTGACGTTGCAGCGATATTGACGCGTGTGACAGGGCGCATCAACCAGCGATAAATCGCTGGTTGATGTTTGCCAGGTTTTCGGACTGGACCGAAAACCTGGCGATGGTCACCCGGTGGACACGCAGCATCGCTGTGTGTGACACCGGGACTCGCGATCAGCCAGCTCCCAATGCCTCTCAGCAAGCGCTGGGAGCTGGTATCCATGGTAAACAGCGGGTAACTAGGCAGCGCGCTGCCTACATACCCGATGTATACCTTAGTTACCAGCCTTCTCCGCTCACCGGCTGGTATCCAAGGTACACAGCGGGTAACTAGGGACCCTAGTTACCCGCTGTGTACCTTGGATACCAGCCGGTGAGTGGAGAAGGCTGGTAACCAAGGTATACATCGGGTATGTAGGCAACGCGTGCTGCCTAGTTACCCGCAGTTTACCATGGAAACCAGCCTGCAGACATCGTGGAAACAATATTTAAATCATTTCCACGATTTTGCTGATCCAATGATCGCTGGTGAGTTTGCCTGTGTGACAGCTCACCAGCGATCAGCCGTCAATATCGCCATCGATCAGATCACTGACGACATTGACATGTGTGACGCCGGCTTAAGGGATCTCCAATCAAATCCCAACATTGTCATCAAACTCTGATATGGTACATTTAAACGCGGCCACAGGAAGGTAGGAACAGGCAGGCATCGGACACAATTGTGCCTGTTGCCTTGAAAAGAGCACGATGTGGCTGCGTGTAATTCAGGACTTTCCTTCCTGTGTCTTCCCTGAAGGAAGGAAAGTCCTGAATTACACGCAGCCACATCGTGGTCTTTTCAAGGCAACAGGCACAATTGTGTCCAATGCCTGCCTGTTCCTACCTTCCTGTGGCCGCGTGTAAATGTACCAATAAAGGTGGTTCCATAGTGATTTTGGACACTTTACTATATCGCAGGGAGTTAATGAGAATTTTGGAGGACAGGAGTACGTACTTGGTGCTAAAATCTGATCCCACTATTAAGGCCCAGGAGGATTTGAAAATTTTGCTGAATGAGGGTCTAGCTCTAGGTGTGATTAATGATAGGGAAGATAGGCATTTATTTGTCCCGCATCCCTCCTGTCTGATCTTCCTTGCACTTCCTAACACCCACAAGGGATGTTTCCCTCCCCCACTCAGATCTATTGTATTCGGCATAGGATCATTGAATGAACAGCTATCTGAGTGGGTGGATAGAAGACTACAGCCTTTGGTGGTAAATTTACCCGGATACAAAGCATCTATTACATGCATTGGAGGACCGGAGGTGGAATGTGCGTGACAGATGGATTACCATGGACATAGTCTCACTCTACTCCAGAATTCCACACAGACTAGCCACGCAGGCTATGTCTGCCATCTTGGGAAGAACATATCCCCAGGATGAGATAACGTTTACCCTTATGGCTATACATTATCTACTTAAAAATATTTTTTTCAAGTTTGAGAACTCCTTCTTCCTCCAGACATGTGGTTGTCCGATGGGGGCGAAGTTCTCCTCCTCATTGGCCAACCTCTACTGTCTGTGTGGAAGAAAGAGTTCCTTCATAGTATTAAAAATCCTTTTCTGAGGGTACCGTCACACCTGACGACGGCGCCGCCGATTTCTTAGGCGGCGTAGAGGCATGGCCTATCGGCGCCGATATCGCCCCTGCGTCCCCTAATGTAAAGGGGCAATGTCTGCGCTACATATCGCCTCTGAGTGGTCGCCTGGTTTCACATCAGTGCTCTGAAACCAGGCGAGCACTCAGGGGCGATGTGTAGACATCGCCCCATGTAACAGGGGGACGGCAATCTGACTAACGATGGGAGCCGCAGGCTCCCATGTTACAGCATCGCTGCTGGGTTTTTTAGACACCCCAGCGGCGATGCCGCCTGTCAGATCGCTGGTGCATCGCTGGGGGTGTCGCCACATGTAAACATGCGATGGCGACGCTGGTGGGGTGCCAAAAACATGCGCACTCCCGCCCGTTGCCGCCGACATCTCCGGCGACGTCACCTCGTGTGACGCTACCCTGAGAGTCCCAAAGTGGTGTGGGAGATATATTGATGACCTCATCCTAATTTGGGATGGGTCTGTGGATATGTCTCTCAATACCAGTGTCACTGATTTTGTTGCATACTGTAACAACAATGACATGAATATCTGATTCACTATGGTGACTCATGGGAATCAAGCAAATTATCTTGACTGTGAACTTATAGGTGACCCCGTTTCCAGCAATATTGTCTCAAAATTGTTTAGGAAACCTACCGCATATCTGGCAACTCCTTGCTTCATGCTACGAGCTGCCATCCTACACATACAATAAAGTGCTTGCCGGTGTGTGAATTCACTAGGGCCAAAAAAATGTGTACATCAACATGTGGTTATGAAGATCAGAGTAGGGATATTGAAAATCGCCTACATGCCAGAGGTTATAAGAAATGGATGGAGACACGAGCTAAGACTATTGTCCACCACAAAATCAGAAATGGCTTGCTTAAGTGTAACCCAACCCCTATTAATGGTTACAAACACAAAACACACTCTAATCCGTCTCTTGATAAACACCCCATCACTTTCTCGACTCCCTATAGTGTGGATTGCACTGGTATAGTGAACATACTACATAGGTATGTTCCTATGCTTTATCAGAATCAGTCCCTATGTAGAATCCTAAAGGGTGGGTTTAGGTGTGTTTCTCGTAGGGGCAGGGATCTGGCGAGTTACATTTCTCCTAGTCTGTATAATCTGACAGATGCAGCAACAAGCCTTCCTGGCAGCAACAAGCCTTCCTGGTTACGATATACGGGAAATTATAAATGTGGACAAACACGGTGCGGTCTGTGTAGGTACATGACTAAAGAAGTTACTTTTAGAGACAGGGTCAGTGGAGAAACTTTTAAGATCAGGAATTATATTAATTGTTCCAGCTCCTACGTAGTGTATATGGCGACTTGCACTGAATGTAACCTAGATTACGTGGGATGTACTAGCCATCCTTTGAAAAAATACATTGCTGAACATGTCGCCGGAGCAGATCCCTCCTCTGTGGGCAGCAGGAGATCTATGTAGGGTCTCTTTAAAACATTTTTTGAAAATTCACAATGGTAGAACTAGTAGCCTAGCGGTCAAAGGCTTGGAACAGATTAGGTTGTCCACACGCGGACGTGATCGAACCCGCGACATGCTCAATAGGGAAAGTTACTGGATCCTACGGTTAAACAGTAGATTTCCTAGGGGACTAAACTACCAGAATGACCTAATGTATGTTTACTGATTTTATGAGCTCATTCAATATACCATTACATTATTGTCACATGCTGTCACGTGCGTTTTTGTAGGGTATCCTGAATCTGTCTTCTGGGAGTTTCTTTTCCTATGCATCTGTCATTTTTCCCTCATTGTTTTCCTCATTTTTATGCATTCATTAATTTTTCTTTCTTTACTGCCCTTAATTTTACATCTTTTTGAGACAGATCCGCTGCCATTTATATAGGTTACATTAGGATGAACTTTTATGGTGCATATTATAAATTCTGCATTTTTTACCATTGTGTAAATATTAGTGATGGGCGAGTCCTGAATTACTCGAAATCGCTTGACTCGGAAGCTTCAGGCTCTATCTGCATTTCCGCCCCCTACTGTGTGATGTGTGATGTAGCAGAGCTGAATGAGTTCAACAAGAAGAAGACGGAAGACAGAAGAGAGAAGAAAGAAGAGAGAAGACCTGGGTCTTTGGAGGGGTATGTGCTGGTAATAAAGTTGGAGTCCCTAATGGTGTCTGTGTCTTTATTTTTAATAAATAATTTTTCTCTGTGTGGTGTTTTTTTTAACCCTTTATTGGAGATTCTTAGTGGCCGGGTCAAACAAGGCCTGACATTAAGAATCTCAGGCTTAATACCAGCTTGTATAACAAAGCTGGTATTAACCCCTTTATTACCCAGCGTGCCACCGCCACCAGGGCCGCTGGAAGAGCGGGGTTCAGCGCCAGAGGATGGCGCTTCAATGAACGTGCCATCTTCTGGGGCGGCTGCGGGCTGTAATTTGCAGCGGGGGGTGCCCAGAAAGCTTGGGCCTCCCTGCGCTGCGGATTCCAGCCCCCAGCTGCTTAGCTGTACCTGGCTAGATATAGAAATTGCGCGGAGCCCCACGCATTTTTTTCTTATTATTTCATGAAATTCATGAAATAATTAAAAAAAAGGGCTCCCCTATATTCTTGTGTCTGGCCAGGTACAAATAGGCACCTGGGGGTTGGGGGCAGCCCGTCGCTGCCTGCTGGATTCGGCTGGTTACAGAAATACGGCGAAGCCCACGTCAAATTTTTTCTGACAAATCCATAAAACAATATAAATAAAAGGGACTGCATCTTTATTAACCCCTGGACCATGGGCGAGGGGTTAATAAAGATGCTGTCCCTTTTTTAGGATTGTTTTATTGATTTTTCTGAAAAAAAATGACGTGGGCTTCGCCGTATTTCTGGAACCAGCCGGATCCAGCAGGCAGCGACGGGCTGCCCCCAACCCCCAGGTGCCTATTTGTACCTGGCCGGACACAAGCCGCCCCAGAAAATGGCGCATTCATTGAAGCGCCATCCTCTGGCGCTGAACCCTGCTCTTCCAGTGGCCCTGGTGGTGGGTGGTTCACTGGGTAATAATGAGGTTAAGGCCAGCTTTGTATTATCAGCTGGCCCTAAGCCCGAAATTTAAGGCGTTCACGCCAATATTAGACATGACCGCCATGAATTTCTATTAAATTGTTTTAAAAAAAACACAACACAGAGAAATTTTTTTTTATTAGAAATAAAAAAAAAAGCCATTAGGGACTCCATCTTTATTTAAAAAAATCCTCTTCCGTCCGACGTAGTCCAAAATGCGATGTCCTCTCTGCTACATCCCTGTGCATAGATATAGAAGTCTATGCACAGGGAGTGAGCAGACTGAGAACAATCTCAGCTCTCCTACATCATCTCTGTGCACAGACATTCATGTCTGTACACAGGGAGAGCAGGCGGGCTCTAGGACCCTGGAGCTGCGGCAGCCCGCAGGACCCGTTGCTGTGCGAGTTTCCTTGCGATTACTTGCACAGTAACGAGTCCAATGCAAGTCAATGGCAATCCTAGTTTTGTCAGAGTCTCAGACTCTGACAAAACTAGGATTGCCATTGATTTGCATTGGACTCGTTACTGTGCGAGTAATCGCTGGGAAACTCGCAGAGTACCGAGTCCTGCGAGTCCCTTACTACTCGCCGAGTAGCGAGTCCTAGCGAGTAGACTCACCCATCCCTAGTAAATATTTATTGTATACCGTATTATCGGTTTATTTACGTATGTATCTCTTTTTGTAATTTGCACTCACTATGATCTTGATGTATTACTACATATGGTTGCATCTTTTAGCCATTTTTTCCTTTGGGAATAAGTCTCCTTTGCTATAACCGCTTCTATGAACTAATGAGGTTCCATTTATGGGTTAATGGATGGTCACCACATTGAACTGATTTGCAATCCTCACAGGTGTTTGTGGATGTTTTTGTATATATTGTGTGTTTTATTTTAAATAAATGTTTCACTGAAGAACGTTTTCACTGAAACGCGTCTGACAAAGGCACACTTGGCCTTAAGATGCTTTTATTAATTTACGTTGTGAGTTCCTGCTGAATAAAGTTCTGAATATTGGATTCGGGTGCCAGCATTCACATTCTTTGCCCTCAGTGGATGTAATAGACCTCAGATCCAGCAGGTGCTGGTGTAATGAGCGCCAAGGCAATGTGGCAGATGCACAGCAGGAAGGACTAATAGCGTACTGGCGAGACTGACCTCAGTCACACGTGGCAGGCTCTAGGCAAGTCATGAGGTATAGGTAAAACTGATAATGCAATAGTGAGTGCAAAGGCAGGTATCGAGACAGGGACCTGAGGGAAAGCAACACAACTAGGGCCAGTCGGTGTTGCTCAGGCACCTCCCTTAAGGGTAGAGTGCCATATATAGATATAGGTAGTCAGAAGGGGCATTTAGATGAAAAGAGCATCAGGTGTACTCGCCTTTTAAATCTGGGGAGTAGGTGGAGCACGTCTCCTAAGCACACTCCCGGAGGCTCTGCAGGCAGGATGCAGGCCTCGGGAGCAGAAGATGATGGAGGAAGCGCAGGAGGATGGCGTGGGACCGCCGGCAGGCTGAGTAAGGGGATTGGGGAGCTGCATAAGGGAACAAGCAGACAGCAGGGACCCGTTTGATGCGCATTGGTCTCCTTGCTCAGTGGTAGTAGGTAGGCAAACGGTGCACCCTAGGCTGTGTGTTGAATCAAAAATACAGTGAAGCTGTATGTCATTTTATTTTATTTATTTTTACACTACTATGATGCCAGTCAATGGGTGAGGGGCGCAACAGCCAATCACGGATGCCGTCACAAAAAGTGGGCGGTCTGTCATTGGCTGTTGGAGCCAGTGCAGTAACCTGGAAACAGCCCATACATTCTAGCATCTACTGTGCAGTAGATGCTAGAATGTATGGGCTGTTTCCAGGTTACTACAACAGCCAATCATAGACGCCCACTCTCTGTGACTGTGTCTAAGATTGGGGGTTGCACCCCTCACCAGTGAATAATCCGAATGTTAATGAGCGGCCCCGGAAGTACAATCGTATGGACCTGCTAAGTATGAGCTTATGTTTAATCAGTATTTTGTTTATTCTTACAGCTCCCTGCTGAACTTGAACCCGAACTGTAATGCAGACTTCTTTGGAAAATCTGGGTTCAGGGTCTGCGCCTGAACACTAGGTGTTCAGTACGGACCCCGAACTTTACAGTTTGGGTTTGCCTATCCCTAGTCATCAGTTGAACCAGCTGATATTATTTTTCACTAAGTGTCAGGATTACTTTCTAATTACTGATAGATTTTGGCTGCGGTCACCAATTTCCACCTCTCTTTCTTCATGTGATCAATACTTTTTCCCTGTGTCATTTCTCATTATTACACATAATTTATGGGTAAATATCGTTTGATTTATTTGCCTGTAAGGATTGAATGGGTTGTTACTGACATCTTGTCAACAATTAATGTCAATAGCAACTTTACAAAACATTTAGTTTTAAAATTAGTGACATGGGGGGTGTGGCCTAGCTATGGAGGAGAGAGGACGTTGGTTGTACCGGCTCCCACACCCAGGCCCGTATATCTGCAGCTTACACTCAGTCACCGGAGGCTTAGGAGTGACCATGAGCAAGGGGAAGTCGGGGAGAGCAACAGGCACTGACTCACTGACTCCATCGACCCCCTGGGGCGTCTATACGCCACTTCTTTAACAAAACAGACCGGACTCCCGCCAGAACTACTTCATCTAAGATGGCCACTGTGGAGAAGAGCAGCAGCATGGAGGAGCCTGCCAGATCTGCAGCAACTGCGCCGGGAGCGCTACTCCACAGACAGGACGACCAGCGCACCGGAGGAGGCATGCCCGCACAAGAGGATCCAGCAGCAGACAAGCCGCGGTGGCAGAGGAGGCGGCGGGTTTGCAGCAAAGGTATCGGGAGGAGGTGGGAGATCCCCTGTTGCAGCATCGCATTCAAGCAGCGGCAGAGGAGCAGGGAGGATGTGCCCTCGTGAACCCCCTGCGAGAGGTACTGTAAATCAATATGCCCAGCAGGCTCAGGGAGGAGGAAGCTGTGCGTGCCCCATATGAGGAGCCTGTTGCAAACCTGGCTCTGGAGGTGTCTGCAAAGTCTGTCCCAAACCCACGGGGGCCCAAGCATCACCCTATTGAACCGAACCCTGGAGTGTCCTTCCTTCAAGATGACCACCTTCAGAGTGTTAGTGTGCTGGCGGAGTTGGGAGACTTAAGGGCTCGTATGGCCTCCATCCCCAGCAGGGAGGACATGGAGTCGTATATTGCACGACTGGAACAAGCTTACCGGAGCGAACTGTCATGCCTGAGGGGAGAAGTGAATAGAGTGGACACTCAGGGACAGGATCACACCCATAGAATAACAGCTCTAGAGGAGATGTGTAGATCCCAATAGGCCATGCTGCAGACCCAGTCCAGCCAAATCACAAACTTGGTTGACGCCATGGATGACAGGGAAAATAGAGGGCGTTGAAACAGGGGCGGACCCAGACTGTAGTGGGCCCTGGTGCAAGAAATTTTTCGGGGCCCCCCCCCCAGAACTCAGTGCCAGAATAGTGCCGCGGGTGTGCAGCACAGTCAGCGGCGTAGCAACTGTTTGTGGCGCCCGGGGCGGTCGAAATATTTACTATACTAAAACACAAAGAGAAGGGGGTGCAATTGCCATCTCTGCACAACCCCAGTGTATGGCAACAAGCAGGACTCAAGGAGGGCCCGGGGCCGGAGCAATTTTTGCCGCCATGCTATGGAGTTCATAGTGTAATATAAATGCAAAAAACCTTTATTCTTAATATGATGTCACAATACCGGGATCTGAGGATCTTCTATTTCGAGGTCAGGGGCTCTCTGATACCATGTTGCTGTCTGCCTCGCTGTCGTCCTCTTTTGACACTGCAGTGTGGTGGACAAGAGAGCATTAACTGGTTAATAACAAGAAGTATGGAGTGTGTACTAACTGAGCCATAAATCCTCCCCATACCAGTAGGATTACTATATGGAGTTTAGTATTAGGGTATGGACACACTGGCGTGAAACTCTGATGAGTGCAATGTGTGATTTTCTCGCATTGCAATCAATCTCTGAGGGCCCCTTTACACACGGCTACATTTGTAGCTTGTCACCAGGTAACTTACTGGTTGCAGTGAAATCATGGATACATGGTTCTATCTTGTTGCTGTGTACAAATGGAATCATGTATCCATGATTTCACTGCAGCCAGTAAGTTACCTGGTGACAAGCTACAAATGTAGCCGTGTGTAAAGGTACCCTAAGAGCACATTGATGAGTGTCGGACGCTTTTCTCATCCAGATTCAGGATGAGAAAAAAGTTGCAACATGCTGCGACAGTATGCGATTCCCGCGCGAGACTCACCAATGCAAATCTATGGGTCTGACAAAATCACGGACCGCACACGGACCATCCGAGTCTGAGGCTGCGTTCACACATTGCGTATTTTGCCGCGCTTTTTTTACGCGCGCTTTTTCAAAATACGCAATGTGCCTTTTGTCTGCCTGCAAAGTGAATGGGAAATTCACTTTGCAGTGCAGACATTGCGCAAAAATACGCACTGCGTTTATGGGAGAAAACGCAGCTCCGTAAAGAATTGAGATGTCAATTCTTTACGCAGCTGCTCCTGCATTTTCTCCCTGTGATGTCACAGAGGGGAGGAAGAATCCAGCTTCCTCCTCCCCTCTGTGACAGCTGTGACCGTCCATTAGATTTCACAGTGTATTAATATACACTGCGATATCTAAATTAAACAAAGGCAAGTGTATGAAAAATAAAAAAGAATGAATACTTCACCTGTCCGACGCTTTTTCCCGGTGTCCGGTCTCCGGTGCCAAGCGATGTGTAGTGCTGCCAAGACCTGCGGTGACGTCAGAGGGGCGTTCCCGGCGCTGATTGGGCGCTCGCGGTCATGTGATACATCACATTCTGGGGTAAAGAAAGCGCAGTGTGTGAAAGCCCCTGCGTATTTTGTTGCGCTTTTTTTGCGCGGCAGAAAAACACAGCAAAAAAGCGCAACAAAATAAACAATGTGTGAACGCAGCCTGGCACGTTTTTTTCACGGATACATTCTCATTCTGCAGCTAAGAACACTGTAAAATGTTCCTGTAAATGATTCTATAGTAATAGCTGCTGAGAAAAAAACAGATGTCACACGGATGTGATCTGAGAGAAATGTCGGACACTCGCACAGCATTTGGATGCCAAACAGACTAAAAAACAGATGTCACTCGTCCGACTCTCCTGGAAACAGACCGATTTTAAGGGAGCGGGAGACAGTGTACCACCATCTCCCTAGCTCTGTGCTGTGCAGAGTGTACCACCATGTCCTCAGCTCCGTGCTGTGCACAGTGTACCACCATCTGCCTAGCTCTGTGCTGTGCACAGTGTACCACCATGTCCTCAGCTCCGTGCTGTGCACAGTGTACCACCATGTCCTCAGCTCCGTGCTGTGCACAGTGTACCACCATCTGCCTAGCTCTGTGCTGTGCACAGTGTACCACCATGTCCTCAGCTCCGTGCTGTGCACAGTGTACCACCATCTCCCTAGCTCTGTGCTGTGCAGAGTGTACCACCATGTCCTCAGCTCCGTGCTGTGCACAGTGTACCACCATCTGCCTAGCTCTGTGCTGTGCACAGTGTACCACCATGTCCTCAGCTCCGTGCTGTGCACAGTGTACCACCATCTCCCTAGCTCTGTGCTGTGCAGAGTGTACCACCATGTCCTCAGCTCCGTGCTGTGCACAGTGTACCACCATCTGCCTAGCTCTGTGCTGTGCACAGTGTACCACCATGTCCTCCGCTCCGTGCTGTGCACAGTGTACCACCATCTGCCTAGCTCTGTGCTGTGCACAGTGTACCACCATGTCCCCAGCTCCGTGCTGTGCACAGTGTACCACCATGTCCTCAGCTCCGTGCTGTGCACAGTGTACCACCATCTCCCTAGCTCTGTGCTGTGCAGAGTGTACCACCATGTCCTCAGCTCCGTGCTGTGCACAGTGTACCACCATCTGCCTAGCTCTGTGCTGTGCACAGTGTACCACCATGCCCTCAGCTCTGTGCTGTGCACCACCATGTCCTCTGCCCACATTCCACCATGTCCTCTGCACACCTTCCCTCCACGTCCTCTGCACACCCCCCTCGTCCTCTGCACACCCCCCTCGTCCTCTGCACACCCTCCCTCCACGTCCTCTGCACACCCCCCCACGTCCTCTGCACACCCCCCACGTCCTCTGCACACCCCCCCCACGTCCTCTGCACACCACCCCCCACGTCCTCTGCACACACCCCTCGTCCTCTGCACACCCCCCTCGTCCTCTGCACACACCCCACGTCCTCTGCACACCCCCCCCACGTCCTCTGCACACCACCCCCCACGTCCTCTGCACACACCCCTCGTCCTCTGCACACCCCCCTCGTCCTCTGCACACACCCCACGTCCTCTGCACACACCCCACGTCCTCTGCACACCCCCTCGTCCTCTGCACACACCCCTCGTCCTCTGCACACCCCCCTCGTCCTCTGCACACCCCCCACGTCCTCTGCACCCCCCCTCGTCCTCTGCATACCCCCCTCGTCCTCTGCACACCCCCCTCGTCCTCTGCACACCCCCCACGTCCTCTGCACACCCCCCTCGTCCTCTGCACACCCCCCACGTCCTCTGCACACCCCCCTCGTCCTCTGTACCTTGTAAAGACAGTCCCAGTTCCTCCTAATCTGGCAATTTTTCTTGCCGGGCAAAATGTAGCTCCGCCCACCTGAGTCACATGTGCGTGACGTCATCACAGGTCCTTGTTCCACCCGGCATCTGTCCCCGCCGGCGGTGCTGTGAGGTGAGGCGGGAGGGCGCGATGACCGGGGTGGGTGGTGAGGTGTCCAGGGGGAAAAGTGAGGTGTCCAGGGGGGAAAGTGAGGTGTCCAGGTGGGGGGTGAGGGTGAGGTGTCCAGGGGGTGGGTGAGGTGTTCAGGGGGTGGGTGAGGTGTCCAGGGGGCGGGGTCACCCGGCCGGGGCTCAGAGCAGAAAAAAAAAAAAAAAGAAGACAACACTGTTAGGCGCCGCCCTCCCCGGAACTCACTGCTAGAACAGTGCCGCGGGTGTGCAGCGCCGCTGACACCCGACAGCACCACCCTTCTGTCTGTCTGTCTGACAGGGGAACGGACCTGCCGCTGGAGCCCCAGGGGCCCCCTAGCTGCTCGGGGCCCTGGTGCAGCTGCACCAGCTGCACCACGGTAGTTCCGCCCCTGCGTTGAAACAATATAAGAATAAGAGGTCTGCCCGAAACAGTGGAATTTAGGGATCTTCCAGAAGTGCTCCAGTCATTATTCAATGAGATATTAGGAGACCCACCCTCAAATGTTATTGAACTTGACCATGCACATAAGGCATTGGGCCCCAAACCGTCTGATCCTGAATGGCCATGGGACGTAATATGTAGAGTCCACCGTTACGTCATTAAAGAAGCCATTATGACCAAAATAAGAAAAGGGAAGCCTTGCAGATTCGGGGACAAAAATTTGGCTATCCTCCCTGACTTATCGAGATTAACCCTACAAAAGAGGAGAGCATTGCGTCCTTTGCTGGATGTGCTTAAGGACCACGACCTAACCTATAGTTGGGGGTTCCCCTTTAAACTTCAAGTGAGAAAAGGAGGACGTGTACATATTCTTCGCACCCCTGCGGACGTACCGTCTTTCACTTCGGATCTGGATCTGCCACCAGTGTCCATTAACGGGTGGCCAGAATTCCCGTTGAGAGCTATGGAGGGCTTCCAGAGGCCAGTGGGGGCATTCCGTCGAGGACAAAGGCTGAATGAAGTCCGTAGACCAACACGCTAGATGGAATTTTTGAAGAGGGAGAACTGATATATCCTCACATACTGCCCGCCTACTGGTCTGATGCATACTGCTGGATTGATGCCCCTTGGGTTATGCGCTAGATCTAACACCGGGGTCTTCTCCCCTGGTACTTGGGGGACATTTAGTGCCTAAAGACTGCATACAAATGTTTATGTGTTGCTGAATATGTTAAGATGTAGATGTCATAGCCTGGAACGGGGGGCTCCTCTGTAGAAGGCCCTCACCTTACCAGGGAATCCCTGACGCACCGGTGCGCTGGGATACTTGTCTCCCAACAATACTGGTTTTGTTATATTAGTTTGTTAAAATAACCGATATATTGTTAGTGGCCTAATTGGATTAGGCCTTCCGTTTCCCTTCTACCCTTGATACTACCTCTTATTTCTTTTGTAATTTTTAAATCACCTTAGTTTTTGACTCTTTCCCCTACCCTCTTTCCCTCTCTCTTTTCCATCTTTTTTTTGGCTTCCAATTGCTCCTTTTGAGGACATATATCTCAATTGACTGTGTTTGGTATTGCGGAATGGATAGTCGCCCTTCTCAGCTCTGTAGATTACAATGGCCCAAATTAAACTATGCTCATTCAACGTTAGGGGATTTCATACCCCGCAAAAACGAGCACAAATATTGGGTGATATGCATAAACAAGATGTTATGTTGTTATTATTGCAGGACACCCATTTCAAGAGTGGTCATGTCCTGGCATCGGTGACCGACACTACAATGTCTGGATACACATCACCAACCCGGAGGCGTGATCCAGAGGAGTCTCCATTGAGGTACATAAATCATTCACACACACACCATTTTAGATACTGTTATAGACAAGGAGGGTAGGTACATTTTCCTAAAACTGAGGGTGAATTCCACTATTTTTTCTATAGCTAACTGGTATCTGCCTTATAGGGACCCAGTGGGGAGGTGCGTGGCACCCCTGTCCGCATCGGCTAACTTCGCGGAGGGAGTCATCCTGGTGGGAGGAGATTTCAACTTTACCCTCGACCCAGCAGTAGACAACTCCCTGAGAGGACGTGGTTTGTCCAAATTAAAATTGAATGCGGTCAGGAGGGCGAAGCAGAACCTTTGTTTGGTGGATATGGGGAGAGCTCTGCACCCGAAAGATAGAGACTACACCTTTTTTTCTTATGCGCACGAGTCATACAGTAGAATTGACCTAGTTTTAGCCAGCCAACTTGGCAAGCACAGGCATCCATAGGTCAGATATGTCTGTCTGATCATGTGCCAATTTACTGTCAGCTGCATATGCCGGGCGGACACAATCGACAATGGACATGGCGACTAAACGATAATCTGTTGAATGATGCAATGTGTAGCTCCAAGGTTAAGACTACAATTAAGGAATTCTTGGAGGTGCACGCTGCTGACTCGACAGCCGCCCCAATTCAATGGGAGGCGCTGAAGTGCATGGTGAGGGGAGTCCTGTTGAAGCATAGCTCCAGACTTAAGCGAGATAAAATAGGAAAAATAGAATCCCTGGTACATCGGATCACAGACTTAGAATGCTCACACAAGCAGACCCTCGCACAGCAGACTCTAGCTGACCTCACCATAGCTAGGGATGAGCTGAGAAACCTTATTGATCAAAAGTACATTCGGGGCAAAGAAAGACTCCTTAAGTTTTTATATGAATTTGGAGATAAATGTGGCAGAGCGCTGGCAAGGGTGTTGCACCCGAGGGGGACACCTGGACGTATTCCCCTAATCAGACGACCTGGAGACATCACTCGAAATCCAGACGACATACTAAAAATATTCAGCGACTTCTATAATCGTCTATACAATATAAAATTAGGATGACATGGACCAGATACGGGCAGAGGAGAAAACAAAGACCTACGTTGACAGGACGGCACCCCTGACCTTAGACCCTGTAATATAGATCTCTTAGAGACGGATTTCTCTGAAGCGGAGGTAATTGAGGTTATTAAACAGTTTCCAGGGGAAAAAGGCCGGGACCTGATGGTTTCACACCTAAATTTTTTAAGCAGTTTGGTACCCAGTTTGCTCCGTTCCTGACAAAGGTCTATAATACAATTTCTCCTGAGAGTTCTTGGACGCCTCAATCACTTGAGGACCATATTAGTATTATCCCTAAGCCTGGTAAAGATCACACCAAAGCAGCAAATTATAGACCTATATCATTGATAAACGTCGATATAATTATTATGTTTTCCAAATTGCTTGCCTCTCCTTCCATCTATCATGCACAACGATCAAATAGGATTCGTTCAAGGGAGAGAGGCTAGGGATAAAACTAATAAATTAATGTTGCTTGTGGCGCTGGTCGAGGGCTAGTGCTCTTCCAATGTGTTTACTCTCAGTGGATGCTGAAAAGGCCATCGACTGCGTTAGTTGGCGGTTTATGAAGACCTCTCTGGGGCGGATAGACCTGGGAGACAGATTCTTGAATAGGGTTATGTCCATGTATAGTTGCCCATAGCAGGTCCAGAGCGAATGGGGTTTATCCCCATCTTTTTCAATTAGAAACGGGACCCAGCAAGGGTGTCCTTTATCCCCGTTGATCTATATAATTATAATGGAACACCTTGCCATGGCAATTAGGCAAAACCCAGATATAAGAGGGTCGGAGTGGGACCAAAAGCAATATAAGGCGGCATTGTTCGCTGATGATCTACTTCTGTTTGTTATGCAGCCTCGTACTTCCTTCCCCTCCTTGCTCAAAATATTTGAAGAATTTGGCATATTCTGTAACTTTAAAGTCAACATCACTAAGACAGAAGCCCTCAACAATTCCCTCCTGGAGAATGAAAGAAGACACCTAGCTGAACACTTCCCATTTAAGTGGCAGCGGGAAGCACTGAAATACCTGGGGATGTTGGTTCCCAGCGACCCAACTAAGTGGTTCAGCATGAACTATCTCTCCCTGCTTCAGAGAACGGTTAAAGACCTACAGAAGTATGACAAAAGATGGATTTCTTGGTTTGGTCCCTAATGTGATAAAGGCCATAAATTTGTTTTTCAGAAGTAATACCACATTTTGACAGCAATCCTATCTTTAGGTTTATATGGGGTGGGCGGAGACCGAGAATTGGCATCAACACTCTTTATCGCCACAAGCTCAAGGGTGGGGCAGGCCTGCCCAACTTCAGAGTGTATTATAAAGCCGCTGTTTTAATGAGGTTAATTGACTGGCAATACCACCGTATTTCCAAGCAGTGGGTGGAGGTGGAGCAGGGAGACATTGACACTCCGCTTTGGTGCATGCCTTTGATCTCTCCTGAAGGTAGACCCAGGTTAGGCATGGAGGCGGGATTTGTATCCACTGCTTTGAAGAACTGGGATAGAGAGGTTAGGAAAGGGGTGTTGTCTGAACGGTGGGGACCCCTTACTCCAATCTTCCACAATCCTTCGTTCCCCCGGCATTGCGAATTCATTTTTGAGATGGTGTAGGAGAGATGAGCGCGTATACTGCATATTCTTAAAGACGGGGCTCTCGCTCCTATTCATTCTTTAGCTGATACAAACAATGGATTGTCATGGATAGAATACGCCCAACTGAAATCCTTTGTGACAAGAAACAGTCTTGAAACAAATTATTCGGCTATTTTGTCACAATTTGAGGGGCTGTTCTTGATGGAGTCCCCACCCAAGCATTTGATCTCAATCATTTATTTCATTTTAAACGATAATAAAGCAGAAGATAGACCCAAATTTTTCGACAGGTGGGAAGCAGAGATAGGAACCGACTGTCCGAGGAGGAGTGGAGGAAAGCGTGCCTATTTACACACGAGCTCTCAATGGCGTGCTTGGCTCAAGAGAGGAATTACAAGATTCTGTCTCGGTGGTATCAGTGTCCTGCTAGCATTCACGCGGCCTTCCCCTCCGTCAAGGATAGCTGTTGGAGATGTGGGGCAGATGGGGGGGTCTATGATACGCATATGGTGGGAGTGTCGACGAATACAGCCATTTTGGAGTTCGGTATTTGAGATATATAGAAAGATTAGTGGACAGGAACCCGAGAGAACGCCTGTGGTGGCTTTACTTTCACTACTACCTGGATCTATAAAATCCCAAAAAGCTGATCTATTGAAATTTTGTGTGACGGCAGCGAGATCAGTCATACCCAGATATTGGAAAACATTACACACTCCTGGTTTGACGGAATGGTTGACGGAATGGTTGACGGAGATGACTAGGATCTACCGGATGGAAGAGCTCAAGGCGGAGGTCACTGATGCCAGGGATTGATACTTGAGCATATGGAGCCCTTGGGTGCTTTTCCTCGGCTCCTCAGCTTTTGGTAATGCATTCACGGAGCAGACGGAAGGTATGGAGTGATTTGGCAACACTAACTTTCTACTCTTGCTTTTCTTTCTTTTTTCTTTCCCTTTTTCTCCCCTTTTTTCCTTTTTTTTCCCCCTGCCCATATGGAATAGGAAAAATGCACAATAACAGAGGAATCAGATATATTTGTGGGCTCTTGGACTGTTAAGTCCATGTTTTATATTATAAAAATTGAAGGTGCTGCTACCTTGATACGCACAATGACTGCATAAAAATATGTTTGTATACTTGGTTTATATTAGTCATGTGCGATAAACGGCGAGTAACAGTTTAAAGACATCCTCGACCAGGGACTAATTTCAATTAATATAATTTAGTTAACTATGGACTCTGAATGGACTATGGAATGCGAAGGCTCTGTTGAAAACATGAATAGACACTCTTGGGAAGATAAATAATATTTTGTTCTTCAAGTCTCAAGACATTATCAGAATAGACCCTGTTAAGACTGAGGCCCCTGATTTGGGTTTGTCATTCATTGTCATGAACTAGAAGGTATCGTATATGGATTTGTACCGAAAAGATGATATGTTATAACATGCTTGTGTTTGCATTCCTTTCCTTTCAATAAACAAAGATTGAACATAAAATTAGTGACATGTTTAATACTTATTTTACCCTCTATTAATAAAGATTTGGGCTATTACTGTGGTGTGGGCATCTGTCCAAAATTATAAGAAATACTGATGCATTACATTGCCAGAAAACTAAGAAAATAGTGGATGAGCTCAAATGTTAGTGAAAAATCAGTGGGGTTTCCACTCCATTTGGATTTAGTACACCCATCCTATTCCAGCATTCCAGACCAGAACCGCTGTACTACTCTTGATTTTAGGATTAAACCATGACATTATATAGTCTACAGATCCCGTTCACTTTTTGATGATTTGTTTAATAAAACTATATATCAATCTGCTCAGTTCGAATTGCAAGTGCTCAGTCACCAAAAAGAGGTTTAGTGTGCTCTAAGCCAGGGGTCCCCAAATCCAGGCCTCGAGGGCTGCCAACAGTGCATGTTTTCAGGATCTCCTTAGTATTGAACAGGGGTTGGAATCATTACCTGTGCATTTGATCACATTAACTCATGTGCAATACTAAGGAAATCCTGAAATCCTGGACTGTTGGCCGGCCCTCGAGGCCTGGAGTTGGGGACATCTGATCTAAGCTCTATCCAGAACCCAAGCAAGAACTGGAGGTAAGAGGGTAAACTATATCAAAAGCTTATATTCTCCTGACCTAGGTCCTCACTTGCACTGTCGCAGCAGCTACCTGCCAATCCTCTACTCGCTCTCTGGTGTTCGGATCAGCACTGGCTAGACCCCACTTGGTCACATGGAGCTTGGTGGCAATACAGGTGAGGGTCAGACCTAGGACAGGTGAGTATACTCTTGATGGCTAGTAACCTGTTTGTTGGATTCTTTCAAATCAAATACCAAAAATGTACAATTCATATTTCCAACATTCTGGTACTTAAGAAGAATTAAGTTACCCATTTACATTTTTTTAGAAAAAAGACCCTGCAAAATAAAATAAAGTTCCATCCAGCTCTAGCCGTACATGTTCCATAATACTGTCCATCTGAGAAATTTCATGAAGATGCTTCTGACAATGTGCCCAGTTGTCTTGGAAGTATTTTTGGGATGGCTGATCCTAAATCCAGAAGAACGATAGAAGCATTTCGCTGCAGGAGAAGAAATCCTAATAAACGTCTGAAAGAGAAGAATAACATTGACACGTGTCCACAATGCGGACACTTGAAACTGAAACACGTTCTATGTGGATTCTGTTACCAGAAATTTCGGCATGAAACGCACCTCATCAGGAAGGACGTAGAGTCCATGGAAGGGGGGACACTCAAAGCCTTCACTGTGAACAGTAGTTCTCTATGAAGGTGAAAAGCAGCAACCTGAAGATGAAGGGAAGAGGATTATTGAACGTAAACTTTGATGTTTAAGTCTTACGAAATGTGTGAGGGAATTAACTATTGTTAGGAGATCAGTAAAGATGGAACAGGAAGGATAATACATTTCTGAGCTCAGACTGTTATCTGGGGTCAGTGGTGTCAGTCATAAACACATTATACATTTTTAAACTTTTACTTGGTCCTCCCCTGCTTAGGCTGGCTTCATACCATGGTTTTGGGCTATCAGGTTCTGTCCGGTGTTTTGTAGGAAGCACTGGACAGAACCTGACAGCCCCGGACAAACAGAATCGGAGGGCAAATATGCCCTCCGATCCTGTTTTCTGCTGGAATCGGCAGATCGCAGCTGCAGCTGCTGAAATTTCAAAATTGCGGCTAGCGGGGAGCTAGCCGCAGTTCTGAAATCTCAGCGGGGAGCTCTCCAGGTGCTGAAGTTTAGCGCCAGCCAGCGATGAGCTTCAGCACTAGGCGTCCGGCAGCCGGATGCGATTTTTTGTCGGATGTGGAACGGGAGGATCCGATTTGTGCAGATTTTCTCCCAGGACAGAAAATCGCAGCAAGCTGCGATTTTGTGTCCAGGAGAAAAACATGCATTCTCCCGGATCCTCCCAGACAGATGGAAACCTGAGGGCAAATTACTTCCATGCAGCCCCATAGGGATACTATGGGGCCGAAACCGCATCCGGGGCTGTCCGGTTCACACAGGACAGCCCCGGATCCTGAAAATTGCGTTGTGAAGCCGGCCTTAGCCAACTATGGTCCCACAGATCTACTTTAAAAAAAACACCAAAAGTTGTAGAAATTCTCAGAAATCTACAAAAGGTGATACCAAGTTAAATTTCATGTCTTATGGTCCATCCTGATTGGGGTACACCTTGTCGCATGTAGATCACTTTTATGCTTTTTTTATCAAAATATTGTCAACTAAATATCCTATGGTATGTACAAGTATTATTATTATTTATTTTACAGAAGAAAGCAGCGGCACTCACCGGTTTGCAGTCATATGGATGTTTTTATTCAATCCATTGCAAGGTTACAGATACAGGGAGGGAGGGGGTGCAGAGCTAGACAACAATCGACTGTTTCACGCAGTCAGCGCTTCAACAGGTCCAATACACCCCCTCCCTCCCTGCACCTGTAACCTTGCAATGGATTGAATAAAAACATCGATATGACCGCAAATCGGTGAGTGCCGCTGCTTTCTTCTGTATACTTGATTGTCTTGTGCTCTGGCTGAGCAACACCGAGCAGTAGTGTCGCAGTCCAAACACTGGATCCGACGGCCCGAAGATAGGACCCAGTGCCCGGTTTTCCTTCTTAAACTGTTATTATTATTTATTTTCTTACTGCAGGGTATTATTTTGCTCATTTTGTTTTTATCCTAGGTTTTGTCTGTTAAATGTCCACAGTGTGAATGTACATCTACACTTTGCACTTATACCAACTTATTTCTTTGGTTTAGCTCATAAATGGTGTAGATTTAGTTTGTAGTGACATCTCAAGAGAACCAAACTAATTGGGAATAATGCAGGGTTGTGTTTAAAGGAAATCTGTCAACTTCAGATATGGGGTAATGTGCAGATTAAAAGTGTTCTGAAGCTGCGCTGCATCGGCACTGAGAGACCTGCTGCCGGAGAAAATGAACTTTATTTTTCCCAGCAGCCTCAGGCTTTCAGTCATCGGGGGAAGGGGGGGAGGAGGGGGGACGGAGGGGGGGTGTGCAGCTTCACTCACCCCGTTAGCGCTGGCACCTGGCTTCCCTAACATCCCTATACAGTTTAGGCTGCTTTCACATAACGATTTTTCTAAATCCGATGCTGTCCGATGAAAATCGGACAGCATCGGATCCGAATTTGGACCCCATGCATCCCTATGGGCATCGGACCGAATCGAATGTGCACTAAATGCCATCCGATTTGGTCCGATCCGATTCTGTCCGATTTTATTATCGGTGCAAAAATCGGAGCTTGCTCCGATTTTTGCACCGAAAATAAAATCTGACAGATTCGGATCGGACCAAATTGGATGGCATTTAGTGCACATCCGATTAGGTCCGATCCCTATAACATGGGGCCCTATGGAGAAGGGTCCGAGGAAACATCTGATGTCTCCTCGGACCCCGTTTTACTGTACTGAGCATGCTCAGTACAGTAAAACTGCTCCTAACTAGGAGCATAAGGGTTAAAAAAAAAAAAAAAGTTTATTCTCACCTCCTCCCGAGCCCCCGCCGTCTTCCGCCATCTTCTTGGAGGCTCCCGGTGGCTCTCGCAGGCTGCCGGTGTCAGCAGAGGGCTCCCTCTGCCTTATAGGACCAGTGGTGATGTCACAGTCATGTGACTGCGGGTTACCATGGTGAACCCGCGGTCACGTGACTGTGACATCACCGCAGGTCCTGAACAGCAGAGGAAGCGCTCTGCTGACACCGGCAGCCTGCGAGAGCCACCAGGAGCCTCCAAGAAGATGGCGGAAGACGGCGGGGGCTCGTAGGGAGGTGAGAATAAACTTTTTTTTTTTTCTTTTTTTCACCCCGGAGGCACCGATTTTATGCCGGAATCGGGTGCCTATTTGGCACCCGATTCCAGGCATCAGAAGGGAGCCGATGCTGTCCGATTTATATCGGACAGCATCGGCTCCCTCAAAATCGGTATGTGAAAGTAGCCTTATGCAACTGTCGCCGGCAGGATACCTATTCCCTGACTGACCCTGAACTACAACTAAATAAGGATCAGAGCGGGTGAACACTAGTCAGCCCGGCTACCAACTAAAGATACACACAAGGGAAACAAACATTGAGGGAAAAGAAGAAACATTTAGCTTGAGAAGATCCACACAGCAATTCAACAGAAACTCCAGGATACACTGCAAAAGCTCAGAAGCTTCCTACAATACCTGACAAGTGTGGCACCCTGCCATTACAGGTAGTTACAGGACCACCTACGGCATGAATGGATTTCCACCACAGGTAACCCACATACACACAACACCTTCCACCCCAGAACAGTAGGGGGAGCTCCACTTGCTGCCTTTAAGCAAGATTCCCTATAAATACTAGTGCTGGGGGCGGAGTTAGCCAGAGTGTGCAGTCGCTAGGAGAACTGTGAAGACGTCCTGGTGTGTCAGAGCCGTGCTAGGCCCGAGCCAGTTGACCTGCCTAGCCAGTGTGAGGGCCTGCGAGTGAGGTCAAAGGAAAGGCTTAAAGAGTAGAGGAGCAGACTGGGGCAGAGGAGCCATACCGGTTAACCCCAGGAAGCAACCCGGACACCGGCGTCCGAGTCTGGAGGAGAGCATCAAGCCCAGCAGAAACACCGGTTCACCGAGGAGACTCCAGTCTCCCGGACACCTGTCACGCAACCAATAGGGAGCCAGGGATTGCCGGAGAAGTCATAGCGGTAGCCCACACAAAGGTTCTCAACACTACAGAACGAGTGAGAGAAGTGCCTCCCGACCACCTGGACCATACCCTGGAAAGTGCCTGCAATACCATCGGTAAAGGTACAGAAACGATTCACAGTGTGTTTGTCAGTTTGTCCATCCCTGAAGCTGCCCGGCCTAGAGACTGTCACAGCGGCCCGGCTGCCTACCCACCTCCCTGTGCAAATCCTCATCACCTCATCACTGCCCTGGGGACCCTACTCCACCTGTGGGGAGCTGTACCACCCCAAACTGCCCGTCCATCATCCCCGGAGGTCTGAAGCAGCGCTGGTGCCTTCACCAGAATCCACAGGTGGCATCACGAGACTTTTATTATTTTATCCCCTTTATTCAGATGACCCACAGGGCTACTGGATCAGGCACCAGCCACCGAGACAGCACCCCCATATCAACGCCCGTGTTCCCATAGACCCCTGGGCGGGTCACAGCTTTGGTGTCACAAACAGGATGCCGTGCCCGGTGTAACCGGGTACTGTGTGCCATGTATATTGACTGTGTTTCGTGAACTGTTAAGATTTGGCCGCCATTACCGCGCCATCGAACGGGAAGAAAGGGGGCGCAACGACCGAAAGAGTGCGAAGCCGAGTCCCGCACCACGCTCTGTCGACAACTTCCGAAGCGCCACAACCCGATCCGGAAACTCCCGAGTGCTCAGCTCCCTGCCTGCGGAGCTACAGATTGCTTTTCCTTAAAGAGACTGGCCATGATTCACTAGGGGGGCGCCAACATGATGAATCCTGCAGATCCCGTAGATCTCGACCCCGTGGATCAGCCCGCTCCGAACACTCCTCCGGACGGTGGAGTACCCGCACCGGCAGGGGCTTTAGCACCGACCATGCCGATATCTCTACCGTATGTCCCAGGAGCTAAGTGGCTACCTCAGTATGATGGTCAGCTAGATTCCTTATCCAAATTTAAAAGAAAAATCTGCAGTGTGCTGGACATGTACGCGATGACTGGCAAGCAGTGAGCTGCTGTGGTATTGGGACATTTAACCAGTGCAGCAGAGCGGGAGATTGAAACCTGGTCAGAGGTAGACCAGCAATCAGTGACTGTTATTTTTGATAAATTACAGATTGCTTTTGAAAATTGCAATGAGACTGACCTCCGCATGAGATTTTACCACTGTTACCAGCAGCCTTAGGACAGTATCAGAGACTATGCCTGGCACCTGCAGGAAGCGCTGCGAGCCCTGAGACAAGTCAGGCCAGCTAGTGTACAGGATGAGGATAACATGCTCAGTGAACAATTTACCCGGGGGCTAATGTCACACGAAGAGAGCAGAACTGTGCGCTGGTGGGCCTTAGATCACCCGGATGCAAACTTTAACACCCTAAACGAAATGGCTATCAAGGGTTTACAGCCTTCAGAAACCCCAGACTCTGCCATACAGCGGTGGCAGGGTAATGTCGCTCCTGTACCCACAGCACCACCCGCTACTTCACCTGCAGCTGAAACAAATATGCAGTCTGCGACCCCCAATCAGTTTGACAAGCTGTGCTCTGAGGTACGCCAGATGAGTAAGAACCTGGCCACAGTCATGGAAGCACTGCAGCTACAGGCGGAGCCAAAGTCATCAGGGAAGTTACAGCTCGCCAACAGCCTGGAGGATGTCCCGTGGATGAGAAGCAAGAAAACCATGTTGCTCCGTGCAAGGACCACCGATCATCAAAGCTCCACAGGAGAACCCATCTGTCGTCATTGCAACAAGACAGACCATATTGCAAGGCATTGTCCTTTAAACCAGCAACCCCTGGGGGTGGGGGCCAAACCCCAGGAGTAGCCCAACCAGGCCCTTCAGACTGGTATGATAGATACATTGGGGAAAGACCATTCTTGTCTATCGTACTAGAAGGCATCGCCACATCTGCTTTGCTGGACACTGGGTCGCAGGTGACCACAATACCTGATATCCTTTATAAAAGATTCTGGTCTAGTGCTAAGCTTAACCCACCAGATCCAGGCCTCACTATTTATGCTTCTAATGGTTTACCACTTAACTTAGTGGGGTTAGAGAGGTAACAATAAAAGTAGGGAGGGTGAAGTTAAGAGACCAAGGACTTATTGTGGTGGAAACTAATCCTAATGAAATCCATATATTGTTCTGGTACTAATGTTACTAGCAAATGTTTCGATGAAATGTTGTTCTTGCTCCAACAGCTTGCGGACACTGCCAAACCCAGGCAGCGGAGAGTTCTCCAGCGAGAGATCAGAACCCTCCTGCACCAACAACAGGTAAAACTGACCGGTGGTGAGATTGGTAGTGTATGGGTAACAGACCCGATTCCCATTGTGGTACCCCGATGAGTGAAATGATGATCTGGTGCCGAG
Organism: Allobates femoralis; assembly: GCA_033576535.1. Lineage (NCBI taxonomy): Eukaryota > Metazoa > Chordata > Amphibia > Anura > Aromobatidae > Allobates > Allobates femoralis. Next base: position 783,469,856 of record JARQOC010000003.1, read on the forward strand.
CAGCTATAGGCCTAAGTGGACAGGACTACCAAGCAGTAGTAGAACCCATCAGCACAGAACATAGGCCTACACTTTGACGCCAGGGGGGTATAGATGTACGTAAGGAAAGGTACCCATACGCATCTTAAACTGTGCGGAGGACGAGGTCAAACTATCCAGGTATTCAACCTTTGCTAAGCTGTACAATGCAAATTATACAAGCAGTGGTACCCTTGACCCTTCCAGACTCGGTGCAGGACAGCAATTCCAAGGGACAGCTTGAGGACTGGTGTAAACATCTCCATGTAGGAATTTACTCCACTCCCATTCATCAAAAGCATGGTGTCTATTGGTTGTAGTCCAAGAATATGAACGGGTATTCAGTAAGCATCCACTAGATTTTGGGAGGATCAAAGGGGTACACCATCATATACCCACAGGTACACATCCACCCATTAAAGAGTGATACAGACCTATTCCACCAGCTCATTATCAGCATGCCAAAGAGATGTTGCAGGTATGAAGATGCAGGGATCATAAGAGATAGTTGCAGTCCCTGGACAGCTCCACTAGTTCTGATCAAAAGAAAGTTGGCAGCATGAGAATGTCTGTTGACTATAGGCAGATAATTCGCATAACACATAAGGATGCCTACCCATTACGCCGCATAGAAGAGTCACTTGCTACATTAAAGTCTGCCAATTACTTTTCAACCCTAGATCTCACTAGTGGGTACTGGCAAGTCTCCATTGCAGAAAAAGAGAAGATGGTCATTTAAACACCCATGGGTCTGTGTGAATTTAACAGCATGCCTTTCGGACTATGTAATGCACCTGGAACGTTCCAGAGGCTGATGGAGTGTTGTCTGGGGCACCGAAACTTTGAGACTGTACTACTCTACCTAGATGACATCATAGTGTATTCAAAAATCTATGAAGAGCACCTGAAACACCTGGCAGAGGTATTTGAAGCATTATCCAAGTTCCGGATGAAGCTGAAACATCTAAATGCCATCTGCTAAAGCCAAAGGTCCAATATCTAGGACATGTAGTCAGTTCGAAGGAGTGGCACCAGATCCGGATAAAGTCACCGGGTAATTACGAAAATGGCCAGAACCAACAAGTGTAAGAGAGGTACGTCAGTTTCTGGGACTGGTAGGGTACTACAGGAGATTTATCAAGGAGTATACTAAGAAAGCAGCACCTTTACAAAATCTCCTGGTAGGCCAGCCCAAGAATGGCAAGTCCAGAGGTCCTCCATTTGAGTAGGGCAAGGAACAGGAAGAGTCCTTCAAACAGATGAAAGAGGCCCTGACTGGTGAAGAGATCCTGGCTTACCCTGACTACAACCAACCGTTCCTGCTGTACACTGATGCCAGCAACGTGGGGTTAGGAGCTTTCTTAGCACAGAAGCAAAATGGCAAAGAAAAGTGATTGCCCATGCCAGCAGAAGCTCCGTCCTACAGAAAGGAATCCTGAGAACTACAGCTCATTCAAATTGGAATTCCTGGCTTTGGTCTGGGCAATCACAGAACGGTTCAAGCACTATCTGGGCGTCTGCAAAATTCACCGCCTTCACGGATAATAATCCTCTTACACACCTGGAAACAGCAAAGTTGGGTGCAATGGAGCAATGCTGGATGGCTCGTTTGTCAAATTACCAGTTTACCATCAAGTACCGGGCAGGCCATAACAATGCCAATGCTGATTCTTTGTCAAGGATGCCTCACTTACCAGATGTGGGAGAAGATGTGGATGAGCTAGAAGAAGTAGAGTTGCCCGCCTTCCATCGCCACAAAGCATCCCAATGTCAGCAAGCCACCAGAAAATATCCTGGGAGAACAGTAAATCCATTACCTCACTATGGTTGGAAGGAGTCCCAAGACAGTGACCCGGCTATCAGTTTAGTTAAAGGGCTGGTAACCCAGGAGGGTTGCCGTCTTGCTCCAGATGCTCCACCAGAGGCCAAACGCCTATGAAATGAGAGAAGTAAGCTGTTCATATACCAAGAGAAACTACTAAGCGTTACATTAATCCAGAACCCATGAGATGGTCTGGCAAATAGTGGTTACCTAAGAAGGATGTCCAGATCGTGTTGGATGCACACCACAATCAAGCAGGACACTTCGGATGAAAAAGCTTGAGATGCTGTTGAAGGACAGATTTTACTGGGTTGGCATGAGAGGATCCATAAAGAGATGGTGTAAAAACTGTGGACCATGCAACTTGAGGAGAAAAGAGTAAGAGAGTCAATGAGCACCACTCCATCCAATTGTCACCACTCAACCGCTTCAGATAGTAGCCTTGGATCATGTAAAACTAACACCGAGCAGATCAGGTTACACCTACGCTTTAACAATGGTAGATCACTACTCAAGATTCCTGGTAGTTGCTCCAGTGAAAGACTTGACAGCTGATACAGCAGCGAAAACCTTTCAAGCCTATTTCTATAGACAACATGGGTATCCAGAACAGGTGTTGACTGATAGAGGTTCTGCATTTGAAGCTGAGATCTTTCAAGAGTTTTGTCATCTATACGGGTGCAATAAAATTAGGAGCACACCTTATCATCCACAGACCAACAGCATGTGTGAAAAGATGAACAACATAGTAATAGACACGTTGAAGACATTGCCCTTGGAAGACAGAAACCAGTGGCCTGACAAGTTGCCTGATTTAGTGGACATGTATAACAACCTACCTGTGATTTCCACCAATTGCACACCAGCTTATCTAATGAGAGCACGCCCTGGAAAATTACCAGTTGACTTAGACATGGGAATTGTGGTACCAGACGCAGAAACAACTAATGTTGATTGGGACACAACTCACCAAGAACAGTGCAAAATGGTACAAGCATGTGTAGAAGATAATCTGAACAAGATCAGAGAAAAACAAACAAAAGATTATAACAAGAGTGCACAAGCTGAACCTTTAGTACCTGGAGAATTTGTACTGAAAAGAAAAAGAAAACATAATAAACTTGATGACCAGTGGGAAAAAGAGCCCTATACTATGTTAGAATTTTGACAACAGTAAAACCTCTCTCATCAGTAAAGATCGAGGTAGAACTACTGCAACTGTATGAAGGGATCTGAAAGTATGTCCAAAACATTTCAGAATACAGGAAGAAATACCTTGTACACCTCAGAGACAAGTGAAAAAGTGATACACACAATACATGGAGACTTTCCAGAAGATTGGCCCCAATGTGAGGGAGCAGTAATTGTGCCAGTAATTCACTTTTAACAACCATTGGAAGAACAAGGAAGAATGAAGAATCTGCAAGAATTCCAGAAGTACCTGTTCAGATTCCAGAAGAAACACCCGTTGTAGCAGAATAAGAGGATCCTGCAATCGGTGCACTGCAATCCATAGACAGACTAAGGCTGGCTTCACACTTGCAGATGCATCTGCAGCTTTTGCAGATGCATCTGCAAGTATCAGCATGCAGACCACGGCCGTGGTGTGAATGCTCTCATTGATTCCTATATGTGAGCCGTAAGCAGGCGTATGCCTGCTTAAGATCACACTCTCCGCCCGCACTATGGACGCGAGATGTTGCGTCAAGGTGCGGGCGGGAGTGTGTGATCTGTCAGCAGCATACGCCTGCTTACGGCTCACATATAGGAATCAATGAGAGCATTCAGACCGCGGTGCGCCCTATTATAAACATAGGACCGCGGTCTGCATGCTGATACTTGCAGATGCATCTGCAAACGCTGCGATGCATCTGCAAGTGTGAAGGCAGCCATGACAATATTACAATCTGCCAACACTTAGATCTACTCGTAGATTAGCTGACAGTACCAGCACTGCTCCAGCAGTAGATAGTACAGATGCACCAGTATTACGGAGGTCTACCCGTAGTAATTTTTGTCAGCCACCAATCAGGTATAGAGAATAAGGTGAGACAAAATTGAGAATTTAAATATGTGTTTGAGAGTGTACATTAAAATGTGAATAGTAGTTTACAGAAAGGTGGAGGAACTGGGCCCAGCCCCATGCACATTAAGTTAGGAACAGAAAGTGCCTGGGGTGTAGAGGAGGTACCAGGTCTCCTAAACAGAGACGCCCATAGGGAAAAAGTTTATTGGTTTGTTTATATGCACTTAACTTTAAAAGACTTTAACCCTGTTGGAAACCTGGAGCTAACAGAGACTTTTCTGTAGAGACTCTTAACATTTTCCCTGGAAATTTTCCCCTATCTTACCTTTAACTATGGACCATAGTAACAGGACTGGTGTGATAACAAACTTTTACAGCCTGCGGTAAATGGACTAGTACCGTATGGACTGCACCTTGTTTTGCCATTTTTAAGTGATTTTTGTAAATTTTTTATTTTTAAGACTCTGTACATAATACCTATTATTGATTTTGTTGTTGAATGTTTTGGAAAATGTTTCTCAGTCCAGGAGTACTGATCTTAACTAAGGGAGAATGTGGCACCCTGCCATTACAGGAAGCCACAGGACCACCTACTGCATGGATGATTTCCACAACAGGTAACCCACATAGACACAACACTTTCCACCCCAGAACAGTAGGGGGAGCTACACTTGCTGCTTTTACGCAGCATCCCCTATAAATACTGGTGCTGGGGCGGAGTTAGCCAGAGTATGCAGTCGCTAGGAGAACTGTGAAGACGTCCTGGTGTGTCAGAGCCGTGTTAGGCCCAAGCCAGTTGACCAGCCTAGCCAGTATGATGGCCTGTGAGTGAGGTCGAAGGCAAGACTTAAGGAATAGAGGAGCAGACTGGGGGTAGAGGAGCCATACCGGTTAACCCCAGGAAGCAACCCGGACAACGGAGTCCGAGTCTGCAGGAGAGCATCAAGCTCAGCAGAAACACCGGTTCACCGAGGAGACTCCAGTCTCCCGGACACCTGTCACGAAACCAATAGGTGAGCCAGGGACTGCCGGAGAAGTTATAGCGGTAACCCACACAAAGGTTCTCGACACTACAGAACGAGTGAGAGAAAGACACAGAGGAGATCAGGCTTAGTTTCACATGGGTCAGAGACTTCAACAAGGAAAAGAGACAAGGAGGCCTAATCCATCACTCACTGTGGAAATCCAGAAGTGCCTCCCGACCACCTGGACCATACCCTGGAAAGTGCCTGCAATACCATCAGTAAAGGTACATAAACGATCCACAGTGTGTGTGTCAGTTTGTCCAATCCTGAACCTGCCCAGCCTAGAGACTGTCACAGCGGCCCGGCTGCCTAACCACTTCCCTGTGCAAATCCTCATCACCTCATCACTGCCCCGGGGATCCCGCTCCACCGGTAGAGAGCTGTACCACCCCAAGCTGCCAGTCCATCATCCCCGGAGGTCTGAAGCAGCGCTGGTGCCTTCACCAGAATCCACAGGTGGCGTCACAAGACTTTTATTAATTTATCCCCTTTATTCAGCTGACCCTCAGGGCTACAGGCTCAGGCACCAACCACCGAGACAGCACTCCCATATCAATGCCCGGTTACCGAGTTCCCATAGACCCCTGGGCGGGTCACAAGCTATCACCAGCAGTGCATCCTGGGAGTCAAGGGGACTATATAGACAGCTCAAGGTAAGGGATTAGCTGGGTCCTAGTGACCACCAGCTTTCACCAAAAGGGAAATGTCTCTTAAAGCGACAGAGACTTTTTTTTAGGATTTTGACTGTTTGGCCAGACGCTGGGACCTTATGCGAGTGGCCTCACCAGTCTCATCCGTGCATCCTGACACACCCGTGACAATGAGCCAGCTTTATTGCTGAGCTCTAATGCTGACTAGCATCACTAAAGATGCTTCATGTAAACCAGGGGGCAGAGACTGTGATAGTGACCACAGCCTCTGCCCCCTGATGATGCTTCTTTTGAGTAGAGGATCATCAAAAGGGAAGTAGAAAAAAATGAGAAAAGCAGTTAGAATGGTATGGGAATGGTAGGGAATTTTTAATGCAAGTATATTAGAATAAATAGGGATTTAGAAAGAAAAATACTTTGCCTTCGCACCACCCTGTGTCTCACACCAAATTAGCTCTCCCAGGTAAAGAGTGGTGCCCTTACGGTCCTGTTGCCAAAGTGATATCGCCTCTCTCACTGGAGGTGGTGTCATGCTTGCAAGGAGGAGGAATTTCCCACATCAGGTAACCCCCGCATGCACACACAAGACCTGATCCCTGACCAAAAGAGGGAGCCCATAACCCCTCTTAGGGGGTGCTGGTTCTTCCAGCTAAGTGAAGGGGTTAGGATTGTGTGAGAGAAAGGGTAGGCAGAGGAAGGAGAAAGTGGAGAGAGAGCTCTGCGAGAGGAGAGCTCACCACAGAGCAGCGCAGCAGAGGATGCCAGAGTCCTGGGTTACACGGAAACTGCACGTTCCATGAACCGAATCTGGAGGGCAGGAGATTGCACATTTCCTGGCCGCACGCTGAGACCCAATGGCACAATAGTTTAACGAGATCCCGGATCTGCACGCAAGCCAGCAGTATCCATTACAGGTTCACACTGTCTACCTAGCTGGGAGTTTAGTACAAGAGTGAAGGAGAAGGGCCATAGCATAGCTAACAGGTATCTGGATCCGAAACCGAAGAGCGCAGCAGGCATGCCTCCAAACCCACCAGGCGAGGTGGACTCCAACTGCTTCCAAGCTGACCGAACCTCCTGGACCTGGTGACCAGTGCCCCGGATTCAACAACTTTCTCATCAGTAAAGGTAAAGAAAGAACTGCATCACCTGTGTCTTCCTGCTTCTTTTCTGCGCCCTCCTTGCTGTACACTGCACCATAACTACCACCGCCATTCTCCATATAGACTTCGTACAACATCCCAGGGGCCTGCTGCACCTGTGGGGAGTGTTCCATACAAGCTGCCTGTCCATCTATCCCCTAGGAGCCAATACAGCAGCACTGGTCATCCCTGACCAGGCATCACAGGTGGCATCATGATCAACTACAAATCCCCTGTAAATATTCCCATTAATCTGCGCGGTCAGGGCCATGGGCGACCGCCACGGTAACGTCTCCAAGAAACCGCCGGCTCAGATAATGAGTACCCCAGGCCCTTACGACGTTGCAAAAGATTTTTACAGCTAGTCTAGTAAATCTTCCCTCAAGTGTTTTGGTTATTACAGCATTTTTGCAGTCAGTGGCATTTTTATATAAAAAAAGTAGCATGGTCTACTGAAGACAAAGGTGTCGATAGCATCAACAATTCAGAGCTCCAGCCCCGAAATTCTCCTGCGACCGCCGCATCACTGTTCAGTCCTTTGACAGATCATGGATAGGGATGAGCGACTACTGAAATATTCGGACTCTCTAGACTCGTAACGAGTAGGTCCCGATACTCGGTACTCGTTATGAGTATAGCGAGTCCTATTTAAGTCAATGGTGAAGCGAGTATTGCGAATAATTACTGTGTTGCTGGACCCTATAAAAAGGTCTGGCAGCAGAGGAAAAACCTGCAATTCCCTAATTCATTGTTTAGAAGCTGGCGGTAAAAAGCCATAAGCTGTAAATTCAAACCGGTTTCTCCCGGATTGCCCCGGTCCGGTGCAATCCGGTACCATAGAATCCCATGTTACGAGGACCCGTCGAAGCGGTACACGACCGTGAAACGGCAGGCCGTCGTCCTCTGTCCCTGCACCCCCTCCCATGCTGCTGTTCATGTCTATAGGAATGAATTTGGAATAAACGATTCAAGATCAACATCTGGTGAGTGCGGCTCTGTTTTTTCTACAAACTTGCCTGTCATTTGCTATTTGATGCCAGCACCGCCAGCAACAGCTGCATATGTCACGGGAGTGACAGCCCGCCCTAGCATATAACGTTAAGTGCCCGGTGTTTTCTATTGTTTGATTAATAAATACTTAACACTTCTCATCTTAAACTAGACAAGATTGCACATTGACAGACACTAGCTGTGTGTGTTTTTGCCTCTGATGCATCGCTATTAATTGGATCAACACTGGCAGATCTAAGATCACTTGTATCTCACCCCAAACTAACTCTCCCAGGAAAGTGGTTTCCACGATAGAATATGGTGCCGTAACCCGGGATGGTTAACTGGACCTCTCCGTGACCTGACTACAAGGACCTTCCCAGGAACCACTGAACAAAATCCAGGATGAGTAACCCTTTGAGTTACAAACAGTTTCAGTGTTTTTTTGGAAGTCTGAGACGGGGTCATAGTGCTCCTACAAGACTGTTCTTAACAAATCTCTTCTTTTCTTCTGTTCTTAACAAATCCAGTGTTTGGATTTTGTATGTATGATTGAAATAATGGAGCTATAAGATCATTTGTGGTCTATTATATGTTTTAATGTGTTTTTAGATGTATGAATAGTTGATAATGGAAACTGAATGAAGTGATGAGTATAATATTTAAGAAGGTGTCCATTATAATGTATGAAAAACTATGTGGGGTGCATTATAATATATGGAAAACTATGGCTAGGGTCACACATAGCAATCCGTTTTTGGAAGTGTTTTCCATGCCAAATCCGCTTTGCCTAGGCTGCATTTTGTGCCTCCTGTGTCCCTGGACATTTTTTGGACTTAGTCATTTTTTCATAAAAACGCATATGCGTTAACGCATGCGTTAACCAAGGTACCTATATGTACCATGCATTAACACATGCGTTTTCCATAGGGCCCCATGTTAAAAAAATGCATACGTTTTTTAACTGCACCCAAACACGTTGCTGTCGGCATTTTTGGGATGCTGAAGAAAAAGACATGCGTTTTTGAAAAACGCAATCACACTTAAGTGCACCATCCATTAACGGATATGCATTTTTGAACTTAGGGTGCTTTCACACAGCGTTTTTCTGTGATCCGTGGCTGTCCGTTGTAAAACTGACAGCCACGGATCAGATTTTGGCCCCATGTTATCCTATGGGCACGGATCACATCGGATTTGGCCTTATTGGCGTCCGATTTTTGTCGGATGCGATCCTGGCCGATTTTTTGCTGTGCCCAAAATCGCAGCCTGCTGCGATTTTTGGCACAGCGGGTCAAATCGGACCAAATTGGATCCGACATGATCCGCGCCAAATAACATGGGGCCTATGGAGCGAGGATCCGAGGAAACAGCTGAGCGTTCCTCGGACCCGATGTTAGTGTACTGAGCATGCTCAGTACACTAAAATCGCTCTGTGCCATCTAATGTCACTTCTGCAATGTATATTCATACATTGCAGAAGTGACATCTCCTGAAAATAAAGGGTTAAAAATAAAAAAAACTTCATTCTCACCTCTCCACGATCCAGCGATGCCTCCTGCGCTCTGTGCTTCTAGGACCTGGCCTGACGTCACAGTTGAGTCACATGGCCGGTTACCGCGGTAACTGGTCATGTGACTGTGACATCACGCCAGGTCCTGTGTATCAGAAGAAGAGAAGCTGGAAGCAGCGCGGGTGTCGCGGAGAGGTGAGAATGAAGTTTTTTTATTTTTTAAGGTCTGCAAACAGGGGAGCAAAGAGGGGGGAGATAGAGGGGGACAAAGAGGGGAGACACAGGGGAGACACAGGGGGACAAAGAGGGGAGACACAGGGGAGACACAGGGGGACAAAGAGGGGAGACACAGGGGAGACACAGGGGGACAAAGAGGGGAGACACAGGGGAGACACAGGGGGACAAAGAGGGGAGACACAGGGGGACAAAGAGGGGAGACACAGGGGAGACACAGGGGGACAAAGAGGGGAGACACAGGGGAGACACAGGGGGACAAAGAGGGGGTGCAAAGAGGGGAGACAGAGGGGGACAAGGAGGGGAGACACAGGGGGACAAAGAGGGGAGACACAGGGGACAAAGGTGACAGGAGGGAGAGAGAAGGGGGACGAGATGACAGGAGGAGCAGGGACAGGATCCAGCTGATGCTGCAAAATATCGGGATCGGATGCCTATTTGGCATCCGATTGCAGTCATCAGTTTGGATCCGATGCTGTCCGAGGGGTGCAGCAAAAAGTCTGATCCCCTCGGACAGCACAAAAACGCTGTGTGAAAGCAGCCTTAGAAATAAAAATAACTAAAAATGATGCCAAAAACGGATACAGGGCAAAATGGATGGCATGTGTGACCCTGGCCTATGAAAAATGCATTAAAATATATGGAGGACTATGGAGGTGGATTGTACTATATGGAGGACTATGGGATGAATTATAATATATGGAAGACTATGAATGGTGCATTATAATACATGGAGAACTATGGGGGTGCATTATACATTACAGATGACTATGGGGTGCATGATGCTATATGGATCACTAGGAAGTGCATTATACTATTTAGAGGACTATGTGGATGCATTATAATATATGGAGGACTATGTGGATGCATTATAATATATGGAGAACTATGGGGTGCATTATAATATATGGAGGACTATGAGGGGTGCATTATAATATATGAAGGAATATGAGAGGATATATTATATGTGGAGGACTATGGGATATATTATGCTATATGGAGGACTATGGGAGTACATTATACTATATAGAGGAATATAGAGTGTGCATTATACTACATAGAAGGAAATATGGGGCCCATTATACTATATGGGGGTACATTATACTATATTGAAGACAATGTGGGCCCCATTATACTTTACGGAGGACTATGGCGGTGCATTGTACTATATGGAACGCAATATGGGGCCCATTGTATTATATGGAGCATTATGGGAGTCCATAATACTATATGGAGGAATATGGAGTGGATTATACTATATGGAAGACTATGGGGGTGCACTATACTATATAAATTGCAATGTGGGACCCATTTTACTATATGGAGGATTATGAGATGCATTATAATACTATATGGAAGGCAAGGTGGGGCACATTATACTGTATGGTGGACTATGGGGGTGAAGAACACTATATGGACTTTATACAGCAGCAGACAGTAACGATCATCGTGTTCGCTGGGGGTCACGGCTGCGAAGGGGCACGGACGTACAGGGGACTGTGTCGCACGCCACCCCCTGCACCGATCCCAGTGCCCGCTTCACATAGATGTATGTACCTGATGACTCACATCCATATGACTGCATGATAGCACACACCGCTTTAGGGCCAGTGTGTGAGGAAGGGGAGGGAACCCTACTGCTTCCTACTGCTGCCTGCCCCACTCCACGCTTTCTCTTACCAGCTGGCTTTCCTTGTGCATTCCACTGTGGAACGCATGTAGCAGGCTGGTGCCACCTCCTCCACACTCGGAGTAGGCAGCACTTCCTGCTTTATGTGTTCCACAGTGGAATGCAGGCCGGCACCACCTTCTCCTGAGTCTTCTCTTCAGTTTTTGCAAGGAGAATGGAGCTGCTAGGGAACCAGTAGAGGTTACGTACAGATTTCTTTTTTAGTAAGTGAGTGCATGGTGACCAGAGGATTATGCAGAGAGGAGGGGAGTGCATTATACTATATGGTGAGTTATGAGGCTGCACTATATGAGGCTGAACTATATGGAGGGATATGAGGCTGCTCTATATGAGGCTGAACTATATGGAGAGATATGAGGCTGCATATATAAGGCTGCACTATATGAGGTGGCACTATATGGAGAGTTATGAAACTGTACTATAGAGATATAGAGAGATATAAAGCTGCACTATATAGAGAGATGCAAGACTGCACTATCTGGAGAACTGAGGCTGCATTGTACTGTATAGAGGGCTATGAGGCTGCATTATCCTTTATAGAGGGATGGGAAGATGCATTATACTGTGTGGAGGGAAGTGAGACTGTATTATACTATAATATAGAAGGATGTGAGGCTGCATTTTACTATATGGAGGGATGTGAGGCTGCATTATGCTATATGGAGGGATGTGAGGCTGCATTATACTATATGGAAGGATGTGAGGTTGCATTATACTATATGGACGGCTGTGAGGCTACATTATACCACATGGAGGACTATGAAGCTGCATTATACTATATGGAGGATAATGGGGATGCATAAATAATAATTGGATGACTATGAGGACTACCTTATGAATGGGGTACTATTGGATGCATTATGATACATACAGGACTATGGTGATACATTGTAATATATCGAGGAATATGGGGATGCATTATAATATATGGTGGTCTATGGTGGCGGGAAGGATGAGGGACATTAATACATAATGAAGGGGAGAGGGGTCAATTTGTGAGTCTTTAAAGTATTTAGAATGTTACACGGGGTCCATACATCTGACCAACTTGTGCCCGGGCCCACCAGACTCTAGTTACGCCACTAGCAGCTGTAACATTGTCAGGATAGCTGTCTCTCTACCTATTCTAGCTAATATATTTTTAACATCTATCTAGCTGTATCTTATATCTTTTTTGTATCTGTATATTAGTGTTTGTATGTATTGTGATGCTGAACACTTTGCTTTGGGCATCATCCTGCTTGTTCTGCTGCCTGAGTTTATTGATGCCTGATATGTTTTGTTTAGATGTCTTTATTAGTGCTCTTGCGCTATGTAAATGCTGTTACACGCTGTGTATGTGAGGCGGTCGACAGGGTATGGGGTACTCGGGAATCGGGGTTGATGGCGGCTTTGATAGAGGATCACGGCTGGTCGATCCCCGGTCCCATGCCCTGGACCCTCAATGGCAGGAAACGATGGGGGATAAAGAGGTTGTTAACATGACGCCACCTATGGTACCTGGTAACGGGTATACCAGTGCTGCAGCCGGCCACTGAGGTGATGGTGGATGCAGCAGAGTTGTGGTACAGCTCCCCACAGGTGGAGCTTTACCTCAGGGCAGCGGAGATGGATGAGGGGAGTAGTAGTTAAGTCTCTGCAGACAAGGCGGTGAATTGCGGCGGTAGACAGGCATACAGACACACAGGGATTGTTGTTTCGATACCTTTTACTGGTGAGAGGGTAACAGGTACAGTCCAGAGTAATAACCAGGTCCCCGGTGCAACTTGGGTCTTCCACCTTAGAAAGTTATGAGGCCTCCTCTGTCATTGTGTTCTGTGGTGTGGGGTAAGTCCTGTCTGAGCCTGAACCCACCGCTTCTTCTCCCTCTCTGGGCTTTGTCCTAAACTGCAATGAGGTCCTTCTGCGGGGTCCCTGTTCCTCCTATGGCCCCTGGTCCTATACTTAGTCAGTTTAGCGTCTCTTACTTTGTTCTCCTCAGGGCTGAACTTCTCCTGAGTCTTCCGGGCTTTTGCTGTAGCACTAAATGATATCAGCGTCGAACTCCGGTGTCTGGGTGTACTAAAGGGCTGTAGTAACCAGTTCCCTTTTCTTAACTCCCTTCTTTCTCCACTTGCCTCCGACCCTTTCCCTAGGGTGCGCACAGTGGTCAGTGGTCCCTGGTCCTGGATCTCTCCAGTGACCAGCTCCTCCGTCTCCTCTCTCATCCCTCTCACTGCAGACTCTAGACTGACTTCAGGGACTGACTATCTCCTCCCTGCAGGCCTGGATGTTCTTAAAGGGGAACTGACTTAAGGCAGCCAGTAGAGCTCCCCCTTCAGGTCTGGGGTGGAAGGTGTGGTGTGCTGTGCTAACCAAGGTGTAATTCCCTCCTTGCACCGGTGGATCCTGTGGCAATCCCCCGCAGGGGAGCCACATATGTGCGTTTTTTACCTGCAAATTCTCTGCATCTAATGCAAGTCTATTAGGAAAATCTGCACTGGACATTCAGCATTCCTGCAAGACAAATTAAAATATTGCATCTTGGATAAATGCACTGCAGGGGAGTTTACGCAGCATAAAAAAGAAACACAGGGACATGAGGTTTCTATTAATGCAATCCACTTTGCTTGCACTGTAAAAATGCAGCGTTTTAGACACTGAAAATACACTGTTTCCACCATGCTAGTAACACTAATCATGGGAACGTACAGAAGAGTGGATGTCAAGGGAATGCCATGGACTACATTGGACCTGATTAGGATTTTTCATTAGTAGTAAATTGGTGGAGGGGTGGGGCCTTGTCTTTGTTTCTCTCTTTTTTAAGTCTTTCAGGTTTCCCATTGTGGACTGTCAGCTTCGGTGGACTATGTTGGATTCCTTAGACAACGTTGGACAGCCTATGTGATGCACCATTTCTGGAATGGCTGTAAGCTTTGGGCTGCTACTTTTAGGATGGGAAGGGCAGAAAATAACAATGGATTTTATGCCATCCACTTTGCTTGCACTGTAAAACGCAGTGTTTTGGACATTGAAAATATGTTGTTTACACAATGCTAGTAACACATATTGCGGGAATGTACCCTAAAACACTGGCCTACATGAGTTTTACTATTATGATTGCAAATGTTGCTACCTTACTGTGGTATGAGGGTATGACTCAGTTCACATTAATTTTACCTCTGACAGCATTATTGGAATTAGATTAGTAAGGGGGAACACAATTGACATCAAATAATACAAATCATAGCATGTTTTTCTAGTTCAGGAGTACAGTAGTAAATGACTACAGTAATTGTGCTATCAAGTTAAATTAATTCATGAGGATAAGGCACGACAAATATTTGTTTTCAAAGCATTACAATGTTTCCAGCAATTAGTAATATGTGATAAAATCAGACAGTTACTGGAGCGTCCTTGGAGCTGTGTGATTAATTAAAAAGTGTTAATTATTCTACCAAAGTAATTTAATTGTTATAGTTAACTATTGCATTAATTTACTATGTTTGGTGTCTGCGTCATTAAGCCATCATCAGCAATTGGCCTAATGTCCTAAAAGCATAGTGTAGTAAAAGTAAAGTAATAACAACTGGGTGGTTGTATGAAAAATTTTGGTTTAATAACCACACCTGTTCTTGAAGTTTCTAAGTAAAACCTTTAATTTGGTTCTCCAACTTTACAACATGAACTTTACAATAATGCTTTCCTCTTATGTGGTGAAGAATCATTGGACAACCTTATTTAGTTCCTAAATGCTACAGTCCTTTGGCCTCCGCCAATTAATGGGAATCTGTCGTTAGGTTGTAGCCATCTAATTTGAGATTAGCATAGTGTAGGCAAAGAGATCATCATTTCAGTGATGTGTCACTTACTGTTCTGCTTGCTGTAGTTTTGATAAAATCACAATTTTTTCAGAAGGATATTATCACTAGAATAAACCTGCTGCCAGGTAGTCCTCTGTGGCACCCCAGAGTTCAGATGCCACAAGGTTATTGCCTCCATCGGGGGGTAGTGTCATACCTGGAAGCAACGACGGGTATCCACACCAGGTGAGCCTAAGCACACAACATCTCTTCTGCCTTCAGGCCTGAAGGGGGAGCTCTAAACCCGGGTTCAGGGCAGCTCCCCTATAAATTCTGGTCTGGGGCGGCGTTATTCAGTTTAGTATGGAGCAGTACTGAGGAATACATCCTGTGGACTTGAGCAGTGATAGGCTCGTCCTGAGGTTGCAAAAACCTGGCTTGAGGGACCCGTAAGCGAGGGTCTGAGGAAGTCGAGGATAGCCTGGGGAGTGGAGCGGTATCGAGCTCAATCTAGCACAGAGCGCCAGAATCGGACACCGGAATCCGAGGCTGTGCAGGGCCTAATGACCCGGCAGCCAATACTGGAGGGTAGGAGATTCCAGGTCTCCCAGCCACACCACAGTGTTTAGACCACAGGAAAAAACAGTATAACAAACGTGTGGAAGTACACTGCTATAAAAAGGTAATAATAAAAAGCAAGTGCTTAGTAGAAAACAGTATCAAAAACAGGGTACTTAGTTAATACGTTTTTTGCAAAAAATGTACGTAAACCGTTCCACCTCGCCACGGTGACCCTTATCAGAACGGTCCTATCTAACTAATTTAAAACCTGATCCTGTATAAATATACCTCATGGATGCAGGGTGAAGACGGGCCAGAGTCCAATATGCACACAGTGCATCAGACAGCACTTTATGTGCCTGGCTCAAAAAAGGAGGGGTGGGGCACTCCCTGTCTTGCTAAACAAGAGAATAAATGAAAAACTGCAACTGAGCCAGGGCACAATGTGAACGGGTCTGTAGGACTGCGTTCACACCACCACATAACTAGACCACAGAAAAAAACAGTATAACAAACGTGTGGAAGTACACTGCTATAAAAAGGTAATAATAAAAAGCAAGTGCTTAGTAGAAAACAGTATCAAAAACAGGGTACTTAGTTAATACGTTTTTTGCAAAAAATGTATGTAAGCCGTTCCACCTCGCCACGGTGACCCTTATCAGAACGGTCCTATCTAACTAATTTAAAACCTGATCACCACAGTGTCTGCAGGCAAAGCAGCACAAGGAGTCCAGGAGCAGCCACCAAGGAAGTGGGGCTGGAGAAGGGCTCAGGCTGCCTGCCATACTGGCACAATGCATGAAAAGAGAGGGCCGCAGCTCAGCTTTAGGCAGCAGCAGGGACCTGCTGAAGGAGTGCAGCAGGGAGGCCTCAGAACTTGCAGGGTGAGAACCCCGACTTGCTTCCAGATTGCACGAACTCCAGTACCATCACCTGACAGTGTACCAGCTTTTACGTGCACCACCAGTAAAGGACCTGAGGAAACAACAACCGTGAATCTGTCTGTTACTTTGCGCCCTCCGTCCTGCATCCCAACGGCCTTCCAACGCCATAGACTTTCCCGTTTACCCTGGGGATACGCTCCACCTGTGGGGAGCGTTACCACCATAGCTGCCCATCCATCATCCTCAGTGGTCCCGTCTGGCAGCGTTGGCCCAAATAGCCGAACACCGCAGGTGGCATCACAATCCTTTATCCCTAGATCATTTCCCCCGCATTTTTAGCGACTCTGCAGGGCCACGGAGCCGGGTCTCAGCCCCCTTGCATCCCTTGAGAGATCGAACCAACCCGGTTCCGAGTACTCCGCGGCCCTGAGGGCGAGTCAGCTTCTGGCGTCACAAACAGGATCTCGTAGCCCAGTGCCACCAGGTCCTGTGTGCTGTAACTTTATTGAACTGTGTGTTTGACTATCGCCATACTGCACCACAAGGCACGTGGGAAATCAAGGGGGCGTATTGTCATGGGCAGCACCCTAAAAAGAGCACGAAGGGAAGCCCAACCTATGCTCTGACGACATCCGGAGGGGAGTGGGAAACCCTGTCCAGCCTGGGAAACCAAAAACTCATAATCCTCACGGAAGTGAAGAACCTGGCTGAGGTTCACAAGGGGGGAGGAAAATGGAGCCGGATGGAGAGGAGCTTGCGCGAGGGGCGGTCACAGCCCAGCCCACAGCTCTGGGTGCAGCCCCTGTAGCAGCCAGAGCCCCAGCCGCTGCCGCAGTATCAGCTGTAGCTCTGGTAATGCCACTCCTGATGCCGTATACACCAGGGGCGATGTGGTTGCCGCAGTACTCAAGAGAAGCACATACCCTGACAGGCTTCAGGGAGAGACTGGATGGTTTATATAAAGTGTACCCCCTGACAGAAGAACAACGAGTCAGTATATTAATCGGACAATTAACTGGTGCATACCAGCGGGAGGTAAAGTCCTGGCCGGACACTGATAAAGACACTGTTGAACACATGATGGCCCAGACTGAAAGCCATCTTTGACACCTGTACTGCTGCAGAAATAAAAGTGAGATTCTTTGGGTGTAAACAGAGGGTGCAGGACAGCATAAGAGACTTTGCCTTGAACCTTCAAGAAGCGCCGAGGGCAATGAAACAAGTGGACCCTAACGGCATACCGGAAGAAAACAACTGAACAGTTTATTGAGGGGCTCCTGTCCCCTGCTCACAGAAGTCAGCTACGCATGTTGGCCCTACAGAACCCTGACCTAAACTTTGTGCAATTTAAGGACAGGGCCATTCGGATACTGCAGGAATCAACTGCCAGTAGCCCAGAACCTGCACAGCGCCTGGCATTAACATATCACCCAGAGGGTGGTACGCCACAGGCCACGGTTGGGGCCAGTGCACAAACTCTCGAAACTGTCACTCCTGAAGTCCTACAATTACAGGTCCAGGCACTGACTAAGTGCATGGCTGAGCTGGCCATAGCTTTGCAAGCGATGCAAGAAGCTGGTCGAGAAGATCGAGTTGGCTTCCAGTCAAGGTGACGTCCCGTGGCTGCGACAGAGAAGGAATCCACCGACCAAACGACGACCCAGCGATCACTACGACCCTGAAGGAAAGCCCATCTGCCTCCACTGCGACAAGGCGGGTCATATCACCAGATTTTGTACTTTAAACGAGAGTACCCTGGGGCACCGGGCCACCCCTCAGGAATGAGGCAACCTGGCAGAACTGGTGTGAAAGGTACGTGGGAGGACAGCCAGTCCTGCCTCTCGTGCTAGATTGCATCCCCATGAACGCTTTACTGGACACCAGCTCGCAGGTGACAATGATGCCATATATTCTTTACCAGAGATACTGGGCAGACTCCGACATCCTACGCCGCTCAGACAAAGGTTTTACTATATATGCTAGTAATGGTCAGCCTGTGCCACAGATAGGGTTCAAAGAGGTGACCATAAAGGTGAGGCAGGTAGAATTGAGAGCCTAGGGAATGATAATTGTTGATGTTGATTGACGCAAATGTAACCCAATGATGACCTTAGGCACTAATGTTATTGAGAATTTTCTAGGGGAAATTATTACTCTGTTACAACAGGTAGCCGAGATTGCCAACCTCGGGCAGCAATGAATCGTTCAGAAGGAAATAAAAGTCTTGATGATGAGACAGCAGGTAGAGTTGTCTGGAGGAGTGGAAATCAGCAGTGTATGGGTGAGTGACCCAATTCCCATTGTAATTCCCCAAAAAGTGAAATGCTGTTCTGGTGTCGGACAGCAATAGGTCTCAGGGGACAAGATTATCAGGCCCTGGCAGAACCAATGTACTCAGACAGTAGGCCCAATGTCCTGACAGCCAGGGGGGTAGTTGATGTCCGTAAGGGAAGGGTACCCATCCACATCTTAAATTGTGCTGAGGAAGAAATCAAACTATCCGGTTATGCCATTTTGCTAAGCTGTACACCAGCAACAACTCCATAAAGGCAGTGGAACCCTTGATTCCATCAGACCAGGCGGAGGACAACGGCCTGAGGCACAGCTGGAGGATTGGTGTGAGAAGCTACACATAGGCACTGATTTCACACCTTCCCATCAAAAGCATGGAGTTTACCGGCTAGTGCACAAGTATGAAAGGGTCTTTAGTAAACATCCTTTAGACTTTGGGCAGGTAAAAGGGGTTCAACATCATATCCCCACAGGTGACCATCCGCCCATTAAAGAGAGGTACCGGCCTGTACCACCAGCTCACTATCAATGTGCCAAAGAGATGTTACGGGAGATGAAGGAAGCTGGGGTGATCAGAGATAGTTGTAGCCCTTGGGCAGCTCCTCTAGTCTTAGAAAGAAAGAAGGATGGTACAATGAGAATGTGTGTTGATTACAGGCAGATTAACCGCATTACACATAAGGATGCTTACCCGTTAGCCAGAATTGAAGAGTCTCTGGCTGCATTGAGAACTGCTAACTACTTTTCCACCTTAGATCTCACCGGTGGGTATTGGCAGGTTCTTGTAGCAGAGGCAGACTGGGAGAAGACAGCATTTGCCACACCAATGGGCCTCTGTGAGTTCAACTGCATGCCATTCAGACTCTGTAATGCACCGTGAACATTCCGGAGGTTGATGGAGTGCCTAGGGCACAGGAACTTTGAAAACGTATTACTGTACTTAGATGATGTCCTAGTCTACTCCAAGATGTATGAAGACCATCTGGAGCACTTGGCTGAAGTGTTCAAAGCACTGTCCAGTTATGGTCTGAAAGTGAAGCCGTCCAAACGCCACCTGTTGAAGCCTAAGGTACAGTACCTCTGTTACGTTGTCAGCGCTGAAGGTGTAGCACCAGACCCTGAGAAAGTCACCATCATCAGGGACTGGCCAAGACCCACCACCATCAAAGAGGTGAGACAGTTCCTGCGAATGTTAGGGTACTACCAGAGGTTCATCAAGGGGTTTACGAAGATGGCAGCACCCCTGCAAGACCTCCTGGTAGGCCAGTCCAAGAAGGCCAAAAACCCAAACCCTCTGGTCAAGTGGGGCTGCAGAGTAAAAGACTCCTTCAATCAGTTGAAGTGGGCCCTGTCAATCAGTTGAAGTGGGCCAGCTGTTTGTGTTGTATACGGATGTCAGCAATGTGGGATTGGGAGCTGTGTTGTCCCAGGTGCAAGAGAAAAAATAGTTGCGGTTCTGACGTCACCGCCTTGGATCACGTGACCGGTGGAAGTGACGCTGCTCTCTCCCTGGCACGAGGATTTTCTCGGGGACGCCCTGTTTGGTATTGCTCCACAGGAGGCTATCACTGGAGTTGTACCCAGCCAGTACAACTCCACAAGGTGAGTGGAAACCCCGCTTTCCCTGCAATACGGTTTACCCTGAGGTGCTTCACATTTGCGCTCCTTCTCTTTTCTTTTACACGTCCCAGGTGCAAGAGGCAGAGAACGAGTGATTGCCTACGCCAGCAGGAAGCTCTATCCTACAGAAAGGAACCCAGAAAACTACACCTCATTCAAGCTAGAGTTCCTGGCCATAGTCTGGGCGGTCACAGAACATTTCAAACATTACCTGGCTGCCGCAAAATTTACTATCTATACAGACAGCAATCCGTTGACTCACTTGCAGACAGCAAAACTAGGTGCGTTGAAGCAGCGATGGAGGGCCCGGCTGTCCAATTATAACTTTACCAGCAAGTACCAGGCAGGCCACAAGAACGCCAACGATGACGCACTGTCCAGAATACCTAATTTTTCGGAGGCGGTAAAAGACCCGGAGGAGCTAGAAGAGATAGAGCTACCGGCTTTCCACCGCAGCAGTGCTTCCCAGTGTTCCCATGGTTTGAAAGAAAAGCATCCGGAGGCCACGTTGAACCCGTTGCCCCACCATGGATGGGCGTAAACGCAAGATAGTGGCCCAACTGTTCGCTTAGTAAAGGAACTGTGGACGCAGGCAGACTCACGTCCTGGTCCAGATGCTCTACAGGAGACACAACAGCTGTGGATAGAGAAAAGTAAGTTGTTCATTTATGGGGGTAAGCTGTGCAGACGCTAAATTAATGCATGAACCCATGAGCGTGTCTGGCAGATAGTAGTTCCGAGGAGAGATGTCCAGATGGTTCTAGAGGCGTACCACGATGGAGCAGGGCATTTCGGGTGCAAGAAGCTGGAGGTTTTGCTGCAAGAAAGATTTTACTGGGTTGGCATGAGGAAAGCCATCGAAAAATGTTGCAGAGACTGTGGCCCATGCAACTTGAGGAGGAAGGATTGAGATAGCCAGACAGCCCCACTACAGCCAATCGTCACCATGCAACCACTTGAACTTGTGGCTTTAGACCATGTAAAACTGACTCCGAGTCAGTCAGGCTACGTCTACACCCTCACCATTGTAGATCATTACTCCAGTTTCCTGGTGGTAATACCGGTGAAGGACCTTACAGGCAAGACAGGAGCCAAAGCCTTTCAAACCCATTTCTGCAGACCCCATGGCTACTTTGAACAGGTGTTAACAGATCAAGGTCCAGCATTTGAAGCAGAAATATTCCACCAATTGTACACCTGCGTATCTGATGAGAGCAAGACCTGGCATATTGCCTATTGACATAGATATGGGAATTGTGAAATCTGATGTAGACTCACCAGATTCCGATTGGGATACAGAGCATCAACAACAGTATCTCAAGGTACAAGAATGTGTAGAAATAAGTTTGTCCAGCCAGAGAACACAAAAAAAACTACAATAACAGCTCTGCAGTTCACTAAGACAGGTGAACAAGTCCTCAAGAGGAAGAGACGTACCACAAACTTTGATGACCAGTGGGAAGTGAACCATACACCGTGTTGCCGTGAATTTGACAATGCCAAGGTGTGCTTGTTAGTAAGATAGAGTAGAGACCTCAGTTGCAGTGTCGAGAGACCATTTCAAATGTATGCCTGACTAATTGAAACACAGAGAATAGTTAAGAATATCTTCACCTGTAGAACCAAAAGAAGAAGTAATCCATACAGTTTTCAGGGACTTTCCTAAAACATGGACACAGATCAATGCAGCAGTAGTCGTCCCCTTGTTAGCCTTTCTCCAAATTGTGGTACCTGAATCAGAGAGACGTGAAGAACCGCAAGTGGAAGTATCAGTCGCCACACCTGCAGAGGAACAGGAGAATCAACCCCTGCTAACAGTGAAATTGTCAGTTCCATGGTGAGACTAATGGCCGCTTTACACGGCACAATATCGTTGTCCAACAACGATAACAAGTCACGTGGTTCGTGCGTTGCCGCCGATATCGTTCGTGCGTTGTGTGGTGTAAATGAGTAATGCGATGCAAGAACGATGCCAAAACGATATCGTTAGGGAATTGTGCAGGCTCTCCAACTGCCCGATATTGGCTTGACGATCTGGCAGAATCGTGCTGTGTGACAGCGCAACTATGATTTGGAGCACAACTTCCCCTATTCACTCCCATGTTAAATGGTCGTTCCCTTGGTCGCTCGTACACAGCGCAAAGGAGGGGGCGTTGACATCGCAGTTGAGTAGCCTGCCGATATCTCCCTGTGTAACATCTCCTATGCGATCTTGGACTAGTGCCAAAAATGTGAGTGCTCCCGTGCCGTTGTATCCAATATCGTTCACGATATTGGGATGTGTAAAGTGGCCATAAGACCACACTCTGAGATACCAGCGCTATACAGATCCACGCATAGGTAGTGCTCAGTACACCCACTACACCAGTAATAGACACTCAAGACGGGTCAGCAGAAACCCCTGTAGTGAGAAGCAGTGGCGTAACGATGGCGGTTGCAGGGGACGTGCGATGGGGCCTGCACCTATATGGAAACTGTGCCACTAGTCGCCCCCTGCGCCCACCGATCGTAGCGCCGGGCACCTGCTTCACATGGATGTGTGTCCCCAAGGACACACATCCAATGTGACAGCGAGGCAGCACAGGCTACTATAGGGTCTGTGTGTCAGGGAGAGGAGGGGAGGGAAGCCTCCTACTTCCCACTGCTGCTCCCGCCCCTCGCCTTCTCTGACCTGCCAGCTTCCCGGCCTGCGTTTCACTGTGGATCAGCTGGTGCCGCCTCCTCCCACTTCCTGCTTTATGCAGTGTGCAGTGTATTGCAGGCTGGCACCTCTTCCTCCTTCTCCTGAGTCTTGAATCTTCAGAGGAGACCACCGGAGCAGCGAGGGAACCAGGAGAGGTAAGTACAGATTTTTTTTTTAATAAGTGAGTGCACTATGG
The DNA here is from genome assembly GCA_033576535.1 of Allobates femoralis. NCBI lineage: Eukaryota > Metazoa > Chordata > Amphibia > Anura > Aromobatidae > Allobates > Allobates femoralis. The sequence goes on from JARQOC010000003.1 coordinate 783,492,984, forward strand.
CCAGAGAATTATGGGGGGAAGTTCATATATAAGGCTACATCTATAATACTGCACTATATGGAGAGATATGGGGCTGCACATAATAAGGCTGCACTGTATGGAAAGATATAAGGCTGCATATACAGGTTAATACTGCGCTGTATGGAGATATATAAGGCTGCATATATAATACTGCACTATATGGAGAGATATGAGGCTGTACATGATAAGGCTGCACTATATGGAAAGATATAAGGCTGTATATACAGTATAATACTCACTATATGGAGAGATATAAGACTGCATATATAATACTGCACTATATGGGAGATATAAGGCTGCATATATAATACTGCACTATATGGAGAGATATGAGGCTGTATACTCTGTTTCCCCTAAAATAAGATGGGTGGGGGGAATATTGCATGAGAATATTGGGGCTTGGAAGGGGATGATGGAAAAATAAGACATCCCCTGAAAATAAGACATGGTGCGTTTTTTGGAGCAAAAAGTAAGGTAAGAAAGTGTCTTATTTTAGGGGAAACAGGGTATATAAGGCTGCACTATATGGAGAGTTTTGAGGTTGCACTATATGGAAAGTTATAAGCCTGCACTATATAGTAGGTTTTGAGGCTGCATCATATGGAGAGTTTAGAAGTTGCACTATATGGAGAGTTTTGAGGCTGTATTATACTATATGGAGAGTATAAGCGAGGATCTGAGGAAGTTGAGGAGAGCCTGGGGAGTGGAGTGGTATCGAGCTCACCCCAGTGCAGAGCTCCAGAACCGGACACCAGAATCCGAGGCTGTGCAGGACCTAATGACCTGGCAGCCAATACCGGAGGGTGGGATATTCCAGGTCTCCCAGCCACACCACAGTATCTGCAGGCAAAGCGGCATAAGGAGTCCAGGAGCAGCCACCAGGAAAGTGGGGCTGGAGAAGGCTCAAGCTGCCTGCCATACTAGCACAATGCAGGGAGAGAGAGAGAGGACCACAGTTCAGCTTTAGGCAGCAGCAGGAACCCACTGAAGGAGCATCGCAGGGAGGCCTCAGAACATACAGGGTGAGGGGAACCCCGACTTGCTTCCAGGTTGCACGGACTCCAGTACCATCCCTTGACAGTGTCCCGACTTGTATCTGCACCACTAGTAAAGGATCTGAGGAAATAATAACTGTGAGTCTGTCTGTTACTTTGCGCCCTCAGTCCTGCATCCTAACGGCCTTCCAAAGCCATAGACTTTCCCGGTTACCCTGGGGATACGCTCCACCAAGGGGGAGCGTTACCACCATAGCTGCCCATCCATCATCCCCAGTGGCCCCGTCTGGCAGCGTCGACCCAAATAGTCGAACACTGTGGTTGGCGTCACAATCCTTTATCCCTAAATCATTTCCCCCACATTTTTAGCAACTCCGCAGGGCCACAGAGCCGGTCCCAGCCCCTGTGCGTCCCCTGGGAGACCTAACCAGCCCGCTTTCGAGTACTGCACGGCCCTGGGGGCGAGTCAACTCCACATTCATGAACTTTGTATAACCCCTCCTCCACTACTAATTGGCAGCTTTGTGCATATACACAATACACAGTATACACAGAAAGCTAATCACAGTAAGGAATAGGTTCAACCACCCGATGTTTTTGGACTTTCCCATGATGCCACAGAAAGAAGCAGTGTCTTTCAGATGTGCATTAAAATACAACCACAGGTGTGTCACTAAATCAGATGCTGCCAATAAACCTATCAGACGCTTCCAAACACATTACATCATCATATGGGCTGTCCCGAGTTGTTTAGATGCATAGTAATCATAGTGTATGTAAACTTGTGACTTTGCAGAAAATAATAAAAATGAATTAACATATTTCTCTCTCTCTCATTATTCTGGCATTTGGCAAATATAAATATTTTGGTAATTTTAATTGATCTAAAACTGGAAAGGTTTATTCTGATTTCATGTCAGATAGTAAGAAAAACGAATGAGTCTTTTTATATAGTGTATGTAAACTTCTGGTTTCAAGTGTATGCAAATCACATACCTTGTTTCCCCGAAAATATAACACCCCCCAAAAATAAGATGTACTAGGGTGGTTTGCTATGCTGCTAAATATAAAGCATGCCTTGAAAATTAGGCATACCAGTTTTTTGTAAGGCAGCATTCTCACCAATCAGAAGACCGGGGCATGCAGCTTTGACTCATCCTCCAGCCCCACGCCGCTTCAAACATTTTGGCGCCGCTCCCAGCTCCCTGCCTCAGATCCCATAGATGTACGGGAGCTGCCCGGCAGCCAATCAGAGGTCGGCACCCGCCAGCCAATCAGAGGCCAGCAGCTAATGTTGCGCATGACGTTACTGCTGGCCCCTGATTGGCCACCGGGCGGCACCAGTACATCTGAGGCAGGGAAATGGGAGCGGTGCTGAAATACTTGCAGCAGCGGGCACCGGGTGAGCGATGGACCAGTGAGGAAAGGTGTGTGTGTGTGTTAGGGATACCGTATTGGATGCTGCAAGAGGATGATGGGAATACTGTATTGGGGGCTGCAAGGGGATGATGAGGATACCATACTGGGGGATGAAGGGGATGATGGGAGTTGCAAGGTGATGAAGGTGGCTGCAAGGGGATGATAGGGATACCGTATTGAAGGCTGCAAGGGGATGATGGGGATACCATATTGGGGGCTTCAACGGATGATAAATGTGAGTGTAGTACACTTACAGTCCAGATGCTGCAGGAATCCTCCTTCAGCGATGGAGCCTGTAAGCTGTGGCTCTCCAGGTGGGGATCTGCTGCAAACCTGTATGGAGGGAGTCGTGGTCAGGTAGAGAGATGCAAGGGAGTCAGATTCAGGGTTCACCGTGTTTACTCTCAAAGTCCTCAAGTACAGTTCACAGTTCAGTTACAGTTCTTAGCTCAGTTCTCAGTTACACGGGCACACTTTCCCCTCCGGATCCCCTTTACTCCCTGCAGCCAGGTCTCTCCTACTGTGACCCCTCACTCTGTCTCTGTGTCCTTCCCAGGCTGTTGACTCTCTCTCTCTGTTCACTTTGGTGTGCGTGACTCCGGACAGTATGGCGGTGGTTCGGACTCCTGTGAGCCCTCCGGGTTGCCACTGAGCTGCCTGTCCTTTGGGGTAGGGACCCCAACATGAAGTTATGGTCCCCCCTCGGTTGTCTGGGGATGCTGGGTGAAGCTACGGTCCCCTCTAGAGCCGACACTCTACTTCAGCCTAGCCTCCAGCAGTCCTCCCGTGTGAGGCTCTACTAGGCTCTCTCTACTGTGTCTTCGGGTATCATAGGAGGGCTACTTCGCCTGCAGTCGGTCGTCTCAGCCGTGTTGCTAGGGACCAGGGTCACTGTCCCTCTCCTCCGTCACACTCCTGGGGTGCTGGCTTCCGATGTGCTTTCTCTCTCCGGCTCGCACTGGCTCTGTTCAGATTCTGCGCTCCTTACACCCCACTCTGTCAGGACGTGTGATTCAGTCTTTCCTGCTCAGCCTACCTCAGCCTACTGACTCCTTTCTCCTCCCCTGCTCTATTTCTACCCTCTGTCACCTGACTACATGTGTGCCCACCCACTGCTCTAAACCCACCACCCCTCGCCTGCTTAGAGTTCCTAGGTTCCGGGTTGGGTGCTGCCCTCTGCTGTACATGGGTGTGTGGGCTGTGAGGGTGTTGGTGTTCAACTGTCGTCCTACCTGCCTGGCTGCAGTTCCCTTTGTGGCCTCCTGGACGCAGGGGCGCCACAGCAACAAAAGGGTCTTCTCATCAAGTAACACACACACAACACACTCACACCCCCAGGCCAGAAGGGGGAGACCAAGCCCGGGTTCAGGTTGAGCTCCCCTATATATTCTGGTCTGGAGAGGAGCTAGTTAGTGCTGTTCCTGGGAGAACTGTGAAGAAGACCTGGATGTAAAAGAGCCATGCTAAGCTCATCCCAGAGTCGCTAGCTAGGTTCCAGGCCTAAGGCTAGTGCCTGAGGAAAGGAGAAGGGGAGGTTGGGCAACTCTTTGCTCACCCCAGAGGAAAGGCCCATAGAACGGACACCGGAGTCCAAGACTGTGCAGGGTCTCAAGTCCCGGCAGTCAGTACTGGAAAGTGGGGATTCCAAATTCTCCAGCTACACTGTACCGGAGGCACAGCAACACTGTGAGAGTTCAGCAGCATACACCAGGGTAGAGAAAGGACTCGAGTTGCCTGTCATACCGGTACCTTGCAGGAAGAGACAGGGCTGGCAGCTCAGCTTATGCAACTGCAGGAGCCAGTACACAGCGCAGTAATGGAGCCAAAGACCCAGCCAGATGGGAAGAAACCCCAAGTTGCTCTCAAAAGACCTGTGGACAGCTCCATATAACATCTTCTCCAGTAAAGGACTGAGAAACTACAAAAACAGTGAGTCTGCCTATTCCTTGTGCCCGTCGTCCTGCATCCCACACATAGACTATTTACACTGCCCCGGGGATTGACTTTACCCGTGGAGAGCCGTTCCATCCCAGCTGCCCGTTCATCACCCTGGAGGTTCTGCAGCAACGGTGGCCATCCCTAGCCACACGCCACGGGTGGCGTCATGAAAACTCCCCTGTATATAACCCTTTTCAACTGAAACCCAGGGCACGGAACCGGGTCACGACCCCCGTGACTTCCCCCAGAGATAGCAGCAGCTAGGTCTGGGGGCACCTCAGGAACATTTAACAAAAGTGAAACTATTGAAAGTGTAGGACCTGACTATGGTCCTATATCATTCTCGTGGCTGGCATTGACTCTCAAACGTGTCACAACAAGAGACATATAACCTAAAATTTCCCAAAAAGATCACCAACCCAGACTCAGGAGGCAGAAAAATTGGGAATAAATGATCCAGACAGTATATTTAGTAATTCTACAAGATTTTATTAAGATAATTTACAAAAGTGTAACACAACACCCTCGGTGATAAATAAGCAGATGGCTGTGGAAAACCACAGAGGAACAATGAGACTATTCGACCCTAATGGGAAACACTCTTAAACAATTAAACATCACTACTGACTACTGGGGTGTACATACACCCATGCTTATCACTGAGACCATGATTTAAAACAAAATTTCGGGTTCAAGTATTACCCACCCAGTATTCCCCATATATAGTCTAGATGATAGATGCTGTGAGTTAACCCCATCCTAACTAAAGTATAGTCTCATAAGGGTAAAACTAACCACCCTATACAAAGGTCTCACTGTATCATGTAAGTGTCCAGGTACATAGTCAATTATATATACCTTGAGACATATTTAGAGAGATTAGGACCAGTAAGGATGGGGAAAAGTGTGCCCACACCCTCGACGCGGACGTGTTTCTTCCGTACACGACGGCTTTGTCAGGAAGTGTCACAACAACACGTTGGTCCTGCAGAGCTGACACTACTAAGGACCTTAAGCATGACTATCAGCAGAGTAAAGATGTACTTAAACAGATTGCTGATGACTTTGAAGAAAAAAGCTGTGCAGGTGTGAAGCAGAAGGACTGTTAAGACAAATGTATCAGCTTGAGATTGGTATTAACACCACCTTCTGGAATGATATCCTGCAAAGAACAGATGCTACTAATAAAAATCTACAACACGCAAAACTCGATCTAAACACTGCTGAGGTGTCACTGACCAGCTTAAAAAACTGTTGCATCAAAGTGTTAAGCCTTCAAAATTTATGAGAAGCAAGGCGAAGAGCTGTCTGGTTCATCTGAGTATGTTCAGATGATAACTCGACACAGGCACTGAAAAGTGTGTCTCAATCAATTGGATTATGGCCATACGAAAGAAGTACAACTCAGCCCTTCTGAAAAATACAGAGCAGAAACTTTCTTGCCCATCATTGATCAGTTTATCGCTTCTCTTGACCAACTTCTTCAAGCATATAAAGATATATCAAGCAAATTTAGCTTTTTTAGCCATCTGAAAGAACTGTCTTCAGACAATCTAAGGCCACAGCAGAGCAACTTGTCAGGTCTTATTCAGATGACTTGGATATTACATTTATCGATGAACTGTGTCAGTTTGTAATATTTGCCAATTTATTCACAGACCAGAAACCAAAAGATATCATCACTGAACTTTTCATGTACAAGCTTATCATGGAAAAGGGTGTGCAGGACACTTTCCCAAATATTGAGATAGCTCTAAGGATATATCTAAGGCGGCCGTCACACGGTTCAATATTGCGAACGATATAGTTTAAGCGATCTGCTTTTTGATCGCTTAAGCGATATCGTTTGTGCATCGCTGCGTGCAATCAAGCGATTTTACAATGTAATATCACTTGATCGCTAGATCGCAGATTGGTGAGCAGGAGCTCATATCAAGCAATAAACGCTTGAACAATCTGTTTCATCGTGGTGTGTGACACCACGATGAACGATCTCCCAGCGGCAGAGCCTATGCTGGGAGATGGTATCTATGGTAAACGTCGGGTTACTAAGCGCCGCGCGGCGCCTAGTAACCCGATGTGTACCATAGTTACCAGCGATCTCGCTGGCCCACATCGCTGGTGAGCCTGCCTGTGTGACATCTCACCAGCGATGTGAGCGATATTGTAAGCGATCGCGCGTGCACGTGATCGCTTACAATATCGCTAGCGATATCGTAGCGTGTGACGGCCGCCTAAGGATATATCTAATGTTGATGGTAACAAACTGCAGAGGTGAGTGTTCCTTCTCAAAACACAAATGAATTGAAAACCGATTAAGGACATCCATGAAGCAGGAACGACTTGTGAATTTGGCTATCATGAGCATCAAGTCAGATATACTGCGTGGATTGGACTTTAGTGACATCATTCGTGATTTTGCAGCACGAAAATCAAGGTAAGTGCCTGGATTGTAAAAAAAAGAATCATTTTACCCGAATTACTCTTTGGAAATGATTTTTGCAAATAAACTTGCGTTCGTTTCATTTTGTGTTTTTGCGTTACATATTGCAACACCTTGAAAAATGGGCCCCGGGCCAACCACCTCTTAAAGGGAACCTGTCAGGTGGTTTATGCCTCCCCAGCTATCATTGTCTGTAGCAGCAGCTTTATAATACCAGTCTAATAATCCCTGTCTGAGCTCATAGTGTAATGTGAAAGCTGGAAAAAAAAGCATTTATACACTTACATTTCTGTCTACAGCTTGGAGGACAGAGACTGTCTGGCAGGATAATAATTAACTCACTATTAACTTGCATGGCTAAAGGACCTGTGTGATATAACGATCATGTGACCATAGTGGTTGGAGCTAAGCAAGCAAACTCATATTATGTTAGGCCGGTTTCACACATCTGTGTCACGTGTGAAACATGGCTGTTTGGGGGCGGGGCGTGCACATGTGTCACAGACGTGTGACATATGTGTGCAGTCCATGTGCTATCCGTGGGGCCGTGGATAGTACACGGACAGCCTGTCACCTGCATACTTACCTCCCTCCAGCGCCGCTGCTCCTCTCTCTTCCGGTCCGCTCTTGGGCTCAGTGAAGTGAATATTCATGAGCCTAATGAGCGGCATTAGAAGTGAGAGGAGCAGACACCGCTGGAGGGAGGTATCAAATTCTTTATTTTCAGGTTTTTCACTTTTTGACTGTGGTCTGTGCACACGGATGTCACACTGTGAACATCCGTGTGCATGACGTTTGGATGTAAATGCGGTCCGTGGCTCCGCATAAAAATGGACTTGTCGCCGTGTGGAGCACACGGACACGCATGTGCTCCACACGGAGACACGGTCCGTTGGGAAACACGGACATCGGCATGGGTCCACAGGGGAACATGTGTCCCCGTATGTCCATGCCACCGGCATGTGTCGGCACGAATGTGTGCAACCGACCTTATAGAGACTTCACATGGTTATGATATCACATCAGGTCTCCCAACATGTCCTAACATAAGGCCTCGTGCACACACTGAGTATTTGGTGAGTTTTTTACCTCAGGATTTGTAAGACAAAACCAGGAGAGGAACAATCAGAGGAAAAGTCTAATAGAAACACGTCTTGCAAGCTGGGGACTGACTGCCTCATTACATAAGGAAATGTAAGTGTATAAATGCTTTTTTTCACCTTTCACATTACACCATGAGCTCAGACATGGATGATTAGACTGGTATTATAAAGCTGCAGGTACAATGATAGCTGAGAGGGGCATAAACCACCTGACAGGTTCCCTTAACTCCGGCCCTGAGTAGAGATTGTTTTCCATAACTTCCCCTGTGATGTGAGTCTCCGCCAGCAGGGGGCGCTCCGCACACTGCAGTAGACGTCCTGTATTACTCGCAGGTTCGGGCAGCAGCTGATGAGTGATCACGTGACGTGTTTTGGTTTCCATGGTGCCCGCTCCTCCCTGGCTCGTGTTGTCGCCGCCCTCCCCCTCCCTCTCTTCCTCCCTCCCTCTATCTCTCTTCCTGGTGGCCGGCGCCATTTGCTCCGGAGCTGGTGGACCCAGTCGCGGTTGTAATCTCTCAGTCACTCCCGGTTGGTGTCTCCCGCTCCTGCCTGACGGCCTGGCAGACCCCAGGCTAATGTGCGGCCCTACCCGGGGGGAGCATGTTCCCTAACTCCCCCAGTGTGGGCCGCAGTCCGCACCCGGCCTTCCCCATACAGCCCCGCGGGGAGCTGCTCACTAAGAGGCCGCTGGTGCTGCCGCCCGAGCTGCTGCAGGGCCACCTCACCTACCAGAAGAATGCCAGGTGAGTGCGGGGGAGAGGGGGCGGCAGTGTGTGAGGGCTGTGTGTGCATCACACAGTATGGGGAGTCAGGACATGACAGTGTGGGGGGTGATGTGTGTGCATCACCCAGTATGGGGAGTCAGGACATGACAGTGTGGGGGGTGATGTGTGTGCATCACCCAGTATGGGGAGTCAGGACATGACTGTGTGTGAGGGCTGTGTGTGCATCACACAGTATGGGGAGTCAGGACATGACAGTGTGTGGGGATGTGTGTGCATCACACAGTATGGGGAGTCAGGACATGACAGTGTGGGGGGTGATGTGTGTGCATCACACAGTATGGGGACTCAGGACATGACAGTGTGTGGGGGATGTGTGTGCATCACACAGTATGGGGACTCAGGACATGACAGTGTGTGGGGGATGTGTGTGCATCACACAGTATGGGGAGTCAGGACATGACAGTGTGGGGGGTGATGTGTGTGCATCACACAGTATGGGGACTCAGGACATGACAGTGTGTGGGGGATGTGTGTGCATCACACAGTATGGGGAGTCAGGACATGACAGTGTGTGGGGGATGTGTGTGCATCACACAGTATGGGGAGTCAGGACATGACAGTGTGTGGGGGATGTGTGTGCATCACACAGTATGGGGACTCAGGACATGACAGTGTGTGGGGGATGTGTGTGCATCACACAGTATGGGGAGTCAGGACATGACAGTGTGGAGGGACTGTGTGTGCATCACACAGTATGGGGAGTCAGGACATGACAGTGTGTGGGGGCTGTGTGTGCATCACACAGTATGGGGAGTCAGGACATGACAGTTGTGGGGGATGTGTGTGCATCACACAGTATGGGGAGTCAGGACATGACGTGTGTGAGGGCTGTGTGTGCATCACACAGTATGGGGAGTCAGGACATGACCGTGTGTGGGGCTGTGTGTCATCACACAGTATGGGGAGTCAGGACATGACAGTGTGTGAGGGCTGTGTGTGCATCACACAGTATGGGGAGTCAGGACATGACAGTGTGTGAGGGCTGTGTGTGCATCACACAGTATGGGGAGTCAGGACATGACAGTGTGTGAGGGCTGTGTGTGCATCACACAGTATGGGGAGTCAGGACATGACCAGTGTGTGGGGATGTGTGTGCATCACACAGTATGGGGAGTCAGGACATGACAGTGTGTGAGGGCTGTGTGTGCATCACACAGTATGGGGAGTCAGGACATGACAGTGTGTGAGGGCTGTGTGTGCATCACACAGTATGGGGAGTCAGGACATGACAGTGTGGGGGTGTGTGTGCATCACACAGTATGGGGAGTCAGGACATGACAGTGTGTGGGGATGTGTGTGCATCACACAGTATGGGGAGTCAGGACATGACAGTGTGTGGGGCTGTGTGTGCATCACACAGTATGGGGAGTCAGGACATGACATGTGTGTGGGGCTGTGTGTGCATCACACAGTATGGGGGTCAGGACATGACAGTGGTGTGGGGGATGATGTGTGTGCATCACACAGTATGGGGAGTCAGGACATGACGTGTGTGAGGGTGTGTGTGCATCACACAGTATGGGGAGTCAGGACATGACAGTGTGTGTGGGGCTGTGTGTGCATCACACAGTATGGGGTCAGGACATGACAGGGGGGATGTGTGTGCATCACACAGTATGGGAGTCAGGACATGACGAGGGTGGGATGGCTGGTGTGTGCATCACACAGTATGGGGAGTCAGGACATGACCGTGTGTGAGGGCTGTGTGTGCATCACACAGTATGGGGAGTCAGGACATGACAGTGTGTGGGGCTGTGTGTGCATCACACAGTATGGGAGTCAGGACATGACATGTGTGGGGTGTGTGTGCATCACACAGTATGGGAGTCAGGACATGACAGTGTGGGGTGTGTGTGCATCACACAGTATGGGAGTCAGGACATGACAGTGTGTGAGGGCTGTGTGTGCATCACACAGTATGGGGAGTCAGGACATGACAGTGTGTGAGGATGTGTGTGCATCACACAGTATGGGGAGTCAGGACATGACAGTGTGTGAGGCTGTGTGTGCATCACACAGTATGGGGAGTCAGGACATGACAGTGGGGATGTGTGTGCATCACACAGTATGGGAGTCAGACATGACCGTGTGTGGGGTGTGTGTGCATCACACAGTATGGGGAGTCAGGACATGACAGTGTGTGGGGTGGTGTGCATCACACAGTATGGGGAGTCAGGACATGACAGTGTGTGGGGGTGTGTGCATCACACAGTATGGGGAGTCAGGACATGACAGTGTGTGAGGGTGTGTGTGCATCACACAGTATGGGGAGTCAGGACATGACAGTGTGGGTGTGTTGGCATCACACAGTATGGGGAGTCAGGACATGACAGTGTGTGGGGTGTGTGTGCATCACACAGTATGGGGATCAGGACATGACAGTGTGTGGGGGGTGTGCATCACACAGTATGGGGAGTCAGGACATGACAGTGTGTGGGGTGTGTGTGCATCAACAGTATGGGGAGTCAGGACATGACGTGTGTGGGGTGTGTGTGTCATCACACAGTATGGGGAGTCAGGACATGACGTGTGTGGGGTGTGTTGTGCATCACACAGTATGGGGAGCAGGACATGACAGTGTGTGGGGTGTGTGTGCATCACACAGTATGGGAGTCAGGACATTGACGGTGTGGGGGATGTGTGTGCATCACACAGTATGGGAGTCAGGCATGACGTGTGTGGGGATGTGTGTGCATCACACAGTATGGGAGTCAGGACATGACAGTGTGTGGGGTGTGTGTGCATCACACAGTATGGGGATCAGGACATGACAGTGTGTGGGGCTGTGTGTGCATCACACAGTATGGGGAGTCAGGACATGACAGTGTGTGGGGGCTGTGTGTGCATCACACAGTATGGGGAGTCAGGACATGACAGTGTGGGGGGTGTGTGTGCATCACACATATGGGGAGTCAGGACATGACAGTGTGTGGGGATGTGTGCATCACACAGTATGGGGAGTCAGGACATGACAGGTTGGGGGGTGGTGTGCATCACACAGTATGGGAGTCAGGACATGACAGTGTGTGAGGGTGTGTGTGCATCACACAGTATGGGAGTCAGGACATGACAGTGTGTGAGGGTGTGTGTGCATCACACAGTATGGGAGTCAGGACATGACAGTGTGTGAGGGCTGTGTTGTGCATCACACAGTATGGGGAGTCAGGACATGACAGTGTGTGGGGTGTTGTGTGCATCACACAGTATGGGGAGTCAGGACATGACAGTGTGTGGGGGATGTGTGTGCATCACACAGTATGGGGAGTCAGGACATGACAGTGTGTGGGGGATGTGTGTGCATCACACAGTATGGGGAGTCAGGACATGACAGTGAGTGTGGGGGCTGTGTGTGTATCACACAGTATGGGGAGTCAGGACAAGACCGTGTGTGGGGGATGTGTGTGCATCACACAGTATGGGGAGTCAGGACAAGACCGTGTGTGGGGGATGTTGTGTGCATCACACAGTATGGGGAGTCAGGACAAGACCGTGTGTGGGGGATGTGTGTGCATCACACAGTATGGGGAGTCAGGACAAGACCGTGTGTGGGGGCTGTGTGTGCATCACACAGTATGGGGAGTCAGGACATGACAGTGTGTGTGGGGGCTGTGTGTGCATCACACAGTATGGGGAGTCAGGACAAGACCGTGTGTGGGGGATGTGTGTGCATCACACAGTATGGGGAGTCAGGACAAGACCGTGTGTGGGGGATGTGTGTGCATCACACAGTATGGGGAGTCAGGACAAGACCGTGTGTGGGGGATGTGTGTGCATCACACAGTATGGGGAGTCAGGACAAGACCGTGTGTGGGGGATGTGTGTGCATCACACAGTATGGGGAGTCAGGACAAGACCGTGTGTGGGGGCTGTGTGTGCATCACACAGTATGGGGAGTCAGGACATGACAGTGTGTGAGGGCTGTGTGTGCATCACACAGTATGGGGAGTCAGGACAAGACCGTGTGTGAGGGCTGTGTGTGCATCACACAGTATGGGGAGTCAGGACATGACAGTGTGTGGGGGCTGTGTGTGCATCACACAGTATGGGGAGTCAGGACATGACCGTGTGTGAGGGCTGTGTGTGCATCACACAGTATGGGGAGTCAGGACAAGACCGTGTGTGAGGGCTGTGTGTGCATCACACAGTATGGGGAGTCAGGACATGACAGTGTGTGAGGGCTGTGTGTGCATCACACAGTATGGGGAGTCAGGACATGACAGTGTGTGGGGGCTGTGTGTGCATCACACAGTATGGGGAGTCAGGACATGACAGGGGGGATATGTGTGCATCACACAGTATGGGGAGTCAGGACATGACCGTGTGTGAGGGCTGTGTGTGCATCACACAGTATGGGGAGTCAGGACATGACCGTGTGTGAGGGCTGTGTGCATCACACAGTATGGGGAGTCAGGACAAGACCGTGTGTGAGGGCTGTGTGTGCATCACACAGTATGGGGAGTCAGGACATGACAGTGTGTGAGGGCTGTGTGTGCATCACACAGTATGGGGAGTCAGGACATGACAGTGTGTGAGGGCTGTGTGTGCATCACACAGTATGGGGAGTCAGGACATGACAGTGTGTGGGGGATGTGTGTGCATCACACAGTATGGGGAGTCAGGACATGACAGTGTGTGAGGGCTGTGTGTGCATCACACAGTATGGGGAGTCAGGACATGACAGTGTGTGAGGGCTGTGTGTGCATCACACAGTATGGGGAGTCAGGACATGACAGTGTGTGGGGGATGTGTGTGCATCACACAGTATGGGGAGTCAGGACATGACAGTGTGTGGGGGATGTGTGTGCATCACACAGTATGGGGAGTCAGGACATGACAGTGTGTGGGGGCTGTGTGTGCATCACACAGTATGGGGAGTCAGGACATGACAGTGTGTGTGGGGGCTGTGTGTGCATCACACAGTATGGGAGGTCAGGACATGACAGGGGGGATGTGTGTGCATCACACAGTATGGGAGGTCAGGACATGACGGGGGATGTGTGTGCATCACACAGTATGGGGAGTCAGGACATGACCGTGTGTGAGGGCTGTGTGTGCATCACACAGTATGGGGAGTCAGGACATGACAGTGTGTGTGGGGGCTGTGTGTGCATCACACAGTATGGGAGGTCAGGACATGACAGGGGGGATGTGTGTGCATCACACAGTATGGGAGGTCAGGACATGACAGGGGGGATGTGTGTGCATCACACAGTATGGGGAGTCAGGACATGACAGTGTGTGAGGGCTGTGTGTGCATCACACAGTATGGGGAGTCAGGACAAGACCGTGTGTGAGGGCTGTGTGTGCATCACACAGTATGGGGAGTCAGGACATGACAGTGTGTGAGGGCTGTGTGTGCATCACACAGTATGGGGAGTCAGGACATGACAGTGTGTGGGGGATGTGTGTGCATCACACAGTATGGGGAGTCAGGACATGACAGTGTGTGAGGGCTGTGTGTGCATCACACAGTATGGGGAGTCAGGACATGACAGTGTGTGAGGGCTGTGTGTGCATCACACAGTATGGGGAGTCAGGACATGACAGTGTGTGAGGGATGTGTGTGCATCACACAGTATGGGGAGTCAGGACATGACAGTGTGTGAGGGCTGTGTGTGCATCACACAGTATGGGGAGTCAGGACATGACAGGGGGGATGTGTGTGCATCACACAGTATGGGGAGTCAGGACATGACCGTGTGTGAGGGCTGTGTGTGCATCACACAGTATGGGGAGTCAGGACATGACAGTGTGTGGGGGGGGGGGGTGTGCATCACACAGTATGGGGAGTCAGGACATGACAGTGTGTGGGGGATGTGTGTGCATCACACAGTATGGGGAGTCAGGACATGACAGTGTGTGGGGGATGTGTGTGCATCACACAGTATGGGGAGTCAGGACATGACAGTGAGTGTGGGGGCTGTGTGTGCATCACACAGTATGGGGAGTCAGGACAAGACCGTGTGTGGGGGATGTGTGTGCATCACACAGTATGGGGAGTCAGGACAAGACCGTGTGTGGGGGATGTGTGTGCATCACACAGTATGGGGAGTCAGGACAAGACCGTGTGTGGGGGATGTGTGTCCATCACACAGTATGGGGAGTCAGGACATGACAGTGTGTGAGGGCTGTGTGTGCATCACACAGTATGGGGAGTCAGGACATGACAGTGTGTGAGGGCTGTGTGTGCATCACACAGTATGGGGAGTCAGGACATGACAGTGTGTGAGGGCTGTGTGTGCATCACACAGTATGGGGAGTCAGGACATGACAGTGTGTGAGGGCTGTGTGTGCATCACACAGTATGGGAGTCAGGACATGACAGTGTGTGGGGGATGTGTGTGCATCACACAGTATGGGGAGTCAGGACATGACAGTGAGTGTGGGGGCTGTGTGTGCATCACACAGTATGGGGAGTCAGGACAAGACCGTGTGTGGGGGATGTGTGTGCATCACACAGTATGGGGAGTCAGGACAAGACCGTGTGTGGGGGATGTGTGTGCATCACACAGTATGGGGAGTCAGGACAAGACCGTGTGTGGGGGATGTGTGTCCATCACACAGTATGGGGAGTCAGGACATGACAGTGTGTGAGGGCTGTGTGTGCATCACACAGTATGGGGAGTCAGGACATGACAGTGTGTGGGGGCTGTGTGTGCATCACACAGTATGGGGAGTCAGGACATGACAGTGTGTGAGGGCTGTGTGTGCATCACACAGTATGGGGAGTCAGGACATGACAGTGTGTGAGGGATGTGTGTGCATCACACAGTATGGGGAGTCAGGACATGACAGTGTGTGAGGGCTGTGTGTGCATCACACAGTATGGGGAGTCAGGACAAGACCGTGTGTGAGGGCTGTGTGTGCATCACACAGTATGGGGAGTCAGGACATGACAGTGTGTGGGGGATGTGTGTGCATCACACAGTATGGGGAGTCAGGACATGACAGTGTGTGAGGGCTGTGTGTGCATCACACAGTATGGGGAGTCAGGACATTACAGTGTGGGGGGATGTGTGTGCATCACACAGTATGGGGAGTCAGGACATGACAGTGTGTGAGGGCTGTGTGTGCATCACACAGTATGGGGAGTCAGGACATGACAGTGTGTGAGGGCTGTGTGTGCATCACACAGTATGGAGAGTCAGGACATGACAGTGTGTGGGGGATGTGTGTGCACTGTACAGACTTGTAGGGTGGGTGATTGTGTGTGTGTACAGACTTGTAGGGGGGGGCGACTGTGTGTGTGTACAGACGTCCAGTTTAGAAAAAGAGCAGGGCTGCACACAGGATCAAAGTGCTCATTCCATTTAATGCATCACAGGGGTGTTACAGGTGGGGGTGCAAAGGAAGGAGGACCGGGTAGCCCCGATGGTACAACGAACGTTTCGCGCTCAGCTGGCGCTTCTGCGGGTACAATCCTCCTGTGTGCACAGACTTGTAGGGGGGGGGGGCATTGTGTGTGTACAGACTTGAATGGGGGGGCATTGTGTGTATACAGACTTGTAGGGGGGTTGACTGTGTGTGTGTGTACAGACTTGCAGGGGGGTTGACTGTGTGTGTGTACAGACTTGCAGGGGGGTTGACTGTGTGTGTGTACAGACTTGCAGGGGGGTTGACTGTGTGTGTGTACAGACTTGCAGGGGGGTTGACTGTGTGTGTGTACAGACTTGCAGGGGGGTTGACTGTGTGTGTGTACAGACTTGCAGGGGGGTTGACAGTGTGTGTGTGTGTGTGTGTGTGTGTGTGTGTGTACAGACTTGCAGGGGGGTTGACAGTGTGTGTGTGTGTACAGACTTGCAGGGGGGTTGACAGTGTGTGTGTGTGTACAGACTTGCAGGGGGTTGACAGTGTGTGTGTGTGTACAGACTTGCAGGGGGGTTGACAGTGTGTGTGTGTGTGTACAGACTTGCAGGGGGTTGACAGTGTGTGTGTGTGTGTACAGACTTGCAGGGGGGTTGACAGTGTGTGTGTGTGTACAGACTTGCAGGGGGGTTGACAGTGTGTGTGTGTGTACAGACTTGCAGGGGGGTTGACAGTGTGTGTGTGTGTACAGACTTGCAGGGGGGTTGACAGTGTGTGTGTGTGTACAGACTTGCAGGGGGGTTGACAGTGTGTGTGTGTGTGTACAGACTTGCAGGGGGGTTGACAGTGTGTGTGTGTACAGACTTGCAGGGGGGTTGACAGTGTGTGTGTGTGTGTACAGACTTGCAGGGGGGTTGACAGTGTGTGTGTGTGTACAGACTTGCAGGGGGGTTGACAGTGTGTGTACAGACTTGCAGGGGGGTTGACAGTGTGTGTGTGTGTACAGACTTGCAGGGGGGTTGACAGTGTGTGTACAGACTTGCAGGGGGGTTGACAGTGTGTTGTACAGACTTGCAGGGGGGTTGACAGTGTGTGTACAGACTTGCAGGGGGGTTGACAGTGTGTGTACAGACTTGCAGGGGGGTTGACAGTGTGTGTACAGACTTGCAGGGGGCTTGACAGTGTGTGTGTGTGTGTGTGTACAGACTTGCAGGGGGGTTGACAGTGTGTGTGTGTGTGTACAGACTTGCAGGGGGGTTGACAGTGTGTGTGTGTGTGGTACAGACTTGCAGGGGGGTTGACAGTGTGTGTGTGTGTGTACAGACTTGCAGGGGGGTTGACAGTGTGTGTGTGTGTGTGTGTGTGTGTGTGTACAGACTTGCAGGGGGGTTGACAGTGTGTGTGTGTGTGTGTACAGACTTGCAGGGGGGTTGACAGTGTGTATGTGTGTGTACAGACTTGCAGGGGGGTTGACAGTGTGTGTGTGTGTGTACAGACTTGCAGGGGGGTTGACTGTGTGTGTGTACAGACTTGCAGGGGGGTTGACAGTGTGTGTACAGACTTGCAGGGGGTTGACAGTGTGTGTGTGTGTGTACAGACTTGCAGGGGGGTTGACAGTGTGTGTGTGTGTGTACAGACTTGCAGGGGGGTTGACAGTGTGTGTGTGTGTGTGTGTGTACAGACTTGCAGGGGGGTTGACAGTGTGTGTGTGTGTGTGTGTACAGACTTGCAGGGGGGTTGACAGTGTGTGTGTGTGTACAGACTTGCAGGGGGGTTGACAGTGCGTGTGTACAGACTTGCAGGGGGAGGCGACAGTGCGTGTGTACAGACTTGCAGGGGGAGGCGACAGTGCGTGTGTACAGACTTGCAGGGGGAGGCGACAGTGCGTGTGTACAGACTTGCAGGGGGAGGCGACAGTGCGTGTGTACAGACTTGCAGGGGGAGGCGACAGTGCGTGTGTACAGACTTGCAGGGGGAGGCGACAGTGCGTGTGTACAGACTTGCAGGGGGAGGCGACAGTGCGTGTGTACAGACTTGCAGGGGGAGGCGACAGTGCGTGTGTACAGACTTGCAGGGGGAGGCGACAGTGCGTGTGTACAGACTTGCAGGGGGAGGCGACAGTGCGTGTGTACAGACTTGCAGGGGGAGGCGACAGTGCGTGTGTACAGACTTGCAGGGGGAGGCGACTGTGCGTGTGTGTGTGTAGATGTAGGGGGGTCTTTGCAGTTGTAGGGTGTTCCCACTGTCACATAGTCAATAAAGAATGGTAGAGTTGGAAGGGACCTCTGGGGCCATCTGGTCCAAGCTCTGCTCACAGCAGGATTCACTACATCATCCCAGACAGATGTCTGTCCAGCCTCTATGTGAAGATTTCCATTGATGGGGAACTCGCCACCTCTCATGGCTACATGTTCGACTCGTTGGTCACTGTCAGTGTTAACAAAAACTTTTATCTTGTCTCCTCCCATTCAGTTTCATCCCATTGCTTAGGCTGCCTTCACATTTGCGTTTGTGTCTGCATGCTTATGGCATGCAGACGCAAACGCAGTGCAACGCAGCACATACTTATGTGAACGCAGCGGAGAATCTCCGCTTGCGTTCACATAAGTATGGTGCCCGGGCAGCCAATCAGCTGTCTCTGGGGGCGGCTGGGAGGAGGAGATCAGCAGCAGAAATCTCCTCCTCCTGCCACAGCTGATCTCCGCCGTGTCAGCGGGGAGATACAGCTGATCTGACAGCTGTTTAAATCTCCCGCGCTGACACCGAATAGGTGATATCAGTGCAGGAGATATGAAACAGCTGATCGCTGCTTCAAATCTTCCCGCGCCGACATCACCTATTCGGTGTCAGCGTGGGAGATTTAAACAGCTGTCAGATCAGCTGTTTCTCTCCGCTGACACTGGCGGGAGATCAGCTGTGGCTCTGCATGATCTCCCGGTGGCCGCCGCTGATCACTGGCGGCCAGCTTGAGAGATTTCATGAGATCCGCAGCGTTCTCCTGCGCTGTCATGCGGAGGACACTGCGGATCCATTGACTTCAATGCATTGTTTGTGCGCTTGCGGGAGCTTGCAGATAAAACAATCGCCCGCGACTGCAAAAAAATGCAACAAGCTGCGTTCGGAGGGCGCATCCAAACCAGCCACATGCGTTCCCATGTTAAACATAGGAACGCAGTGCGCAAGCGTTTGGCTGCGTTCGGTACGCTGCGCTTGCAAACGCAAGTGTGAAGGCAGCCTTAGGCTGGTTTCACACCACATATTTTTTCCTGTTCGTGGGATCCTACTTTTTGTAGGACCCCACGGACAGGAACAGACACCACAGGAGGTGACCTTTTCTATGTCCGGGTCCATGATTATCACGGGTCCGGACACAGAAAGAGCTGTGCGGGGCCCTTTCACTTGTAATGTAGTAAACAAAATGGTTAACAATAAAAAAGTCTCTATGCTCACCTGTCCGGCTATCCACCGAAGCCTCAAGCACCTCCTGATGCCTGTAGGACCTGTCGTGATGTCACAACCCGGCAGCGTCATCGGGTCACATGACCGCAGTTACCGCGGTAACCAGTCATGTGACCCGATCAGCTGATTGGCTTGTGACATCACAGCAGGTCCTGTACTGGGAGCGAGATAGAATCATCGGGGGATCGCCGGACAGTGGGAAGAGATTTTTTTTTTTTTTTTTAACCCTTGCTTTTACTTAATTTCACTTCTGCAATGTATGTATATATATAAAAAAAATGCAATAGAAGGAAATGAGGGACACACCTAAAGGGAACTCCTGCTCAGGAGGCAAATACGGACAGGAGCCACAAATTACCCTCGAGGTGCCAGTCAAAACAGTCCATATCAAAAAGCAAAAACGGCACTCACCGGGGTAGCTAAAAGCGGAGTCCTTTATTGGGGTTGTGGATACATGGTGCAGGGAGGGGGTACCGGGGTGACGACGGCACCGTTTCGGGCTCTCGCCCTTTTACGGGTCACCTACGACAAGTGTGTGGTCACGTGGGACAGAATGTCGCCATAGGAGGCCGTGAAGGAAGCGGAGAACTTGGCTGTACAGGAGATGTGCCTGTGTTTGGGTTTATTTTTTTTTCCGTATTTTTCTATCATCGGAGATCTCGCCGTAGACTTTACAAGTGGAAAATTTTGGTACGTGTAATTAATTACGGCCTTCTGCACACGATCAGGGTTTAGAGCATTATGGACATGGCATGTTTGCGCTGCCTCAATAACTCTGCACTGTACAGTACCAGCACAGTAGATGGATTCCATGCTCACTGTGCTTCTCCCCTTCGCAGCGTTATTTCAGCTGTGGTGCGGGTTTCCAGGCTTCTGCATCTCCGCAGCATGTTGATTTATTGCTGCTGAGTTGGAAGCAATCTCCAACAGGTGAATACAAGGAAAAGCTGCCCACAAATCCAAAGCAGATAGTGGGCACTGTGTATGCGGTCACCATTGGGTTCCCACAGGTCCAGAGGCACTGCATCCAGGATACAGTGTCTCCAGATCGTCTGCACATGCCCTAACCCTACACAGTTGTATAGGGGTTTATTCACAGTGGACCATTATCAGCCATAGGATAAGTGCTAAATAATTGTGGTGACCCCAAGCATTTACTTGTGCAGTGGCCCCATAGTCCAAGGTTCATCCTCCCTGTTAACCACAGTGGAAGTACCTGTATGCAGCGGTGGTCTTGTGTGTGTACTACTGCTCAATCCATGTATAGGGCCCTAGGTGATATCTGGACACATTACCCCGGGCTATGCATCTGTCCCATAGAATTGAGCGTCAGAGGCTGAGGTGTCGGTGCAGTGATCACAAACAGATGTTTGATTCTTACTGATCCAACACAGATGCTTTGGTGGCTTCCTTTCGGTTTTTGCATAGTGTTGCTGCTACATCTGACCAGTCAATGTCCTTAGTGGTGATGCCAGCAGGGCTGCGGAGTCAGTAAGCCAAACCTCCTACTCCTCAATTTCCCCTAAGGCCCAGTTACACACACAGATAATTGTGCAGAGATTGTTAGCAGATCTCTGGTTGCAGTGAAATCATGGACACATTGCTCCATTTTGTGGCTGTGTACAAATGTAACAATGTGTCCATGATTTCACTGCAACCAGAGATCTGCCAAAAATCTCTGCACAATTATCTGTGTGTAACTGGACCTTTACTCAGACTCCAACTCCCTCATATGCGGCTCATATTTAAGTGATACATTTATTGTTGTACAATGTGAACATCAGGCTTTTAATTGTTATGATACAGTAGTCAAGCTATTTAGATAGAACATAGCAATATTCAGCACATACGTCATTGACCTACTGTACTCAATTTATTATATATTTTCGGAGTCTATCCATTTTATAAAGACTCTGACTCCACATCCCTGGATGCCAGACATGTGATCTGCCAATGACTGACTGCGTTGATGTCAATATTTGTAAACATTATTTCAGTCATTATGTATCTTAAATGACACGTGAAACAACCTTGACAATAGAAGGTTGAATTACATTTGTGTATACAGCCCTTCTGTAGACCAGTGTGTCACTGTGTTGCAGCCTATGAACTCTATGTAGTGTGATCCTGCAGTCATGTTTGGGGGAACAGCTATTCTCCTTGTAGAGAGTGTTTTGCCAGCCGGCAGCGAGAAGATTGAAGCCGGATGCTCCTCTGGGATATTGCATATGCAAATTGTCACTTCAGTGAGGATTAGGTTGCATTAGACTTAAGGCCCTGTCACACATAACGAGATCGCTGTAAACGTCACATAATTTGTGACGCAACAGCGATCCCGTTAGCGATGTCGTTCTGTGTGACACGCACCAACGATCTGGCCCTTGCTGTGAGATCGTTACATACGCTCCGGATCATTTCTACGTCGTTGCTGCTCCCGCTGGGAGCACTACATCGTTGTGTTTGACAGGGACAAAAACCAACAATCTCAATGCTACTCTATGGAGTGACAATTCCCAACGACCTCGGTATAATTCTGGATCGCTGGTGCGTCGTTTTTCACACCGCTGCTGAGATACCTGTTTGACATCTTACCACTGATGTGAAAAATCACGCACCAGCGAACTCTGCACATCGTTATTGCTGGTGCGTCGTTATGTGTAACTGGCCTTAAGTCTACTTCCTCACTGAAGTGACAATTTTGCACCTGCAGTCATGTGTTACCCCCTTCTGTGCCCTGCTGTTTGCCCAGGTTCAGTGTGTAGGCTTCCAAGTAGTGGGGGAACGTGGACAGTGTTGTACCATATTTGTCCCATTTGTAGTCATTTGGCTTTTCACATGACCAACCCTGACACATTTAGTACAGTTGACTATACCGTGTTTTATAACAATGATTCTTTTAGTCTCTCTAGGATGCTGATGAGTGGGAATGTCCTGACGATGCCTCCGGTGCCCACACAACCATGGTGTCTTGGCAATCGCAGCCCCCTAATTAGTCCAGTCTCTTCACCTTCACCATTCCAAAACAGAAAGTGAGTGCCACCAATTGTCACCCGCAGCTGCGTGGTGTACCCTTTATATTGCATATGTATGTTAATAGGTAGATACTGTGTTATCTGGACAGTCGTTATTACATTCATCTGTCGCAATAAGTTCTGCAGTTGTCCTCTTGTGAGTATCTTGCATTTACTACAAATTGTTTCCTCTTAGGCCCCTTGTGCACTTTTGGCGCCAATCCGGTCAGCTGCATTATTTTGGTGGCCGCAACTGCTGCAAGAGCCAGATTGCGGCAATACCGCACTTGCCGCACCTGACGGAAGCCCCATATATAATGCACGGGGCTTGCCGCAAGTGCAACCGTTAGGCGGCAGATGCAGTAAATCTGCCGGATCTGCCACAATCAGTGAAAACTGCTGATGTGAAAGGGGCCTTATTTGGCCAACTGTTTTAGATCTGCTGCGTTTTTTTTCGCGGCCGCACCTGCATAGACATTGCATGGGGCTTGCCGCAGGTAAACCACTAGTGCGGCCGTTATGCGGTAATCGCGGCAGTTGCGTTTTTTTCACCGCAACTGCCGCGATCAGTAAAACGCTGATGTGAAAGGGGCCTAAGGTAAACATTTCCCTAGCAGTTTTGAAAACATGTTTTACCCCAAGGAAAGAATTATTTGTGATCCCATGCTGTAATGACATTTTTATTTCCCCTCCCCTTCCCCCAGGACATGTGATATGATCAGACCATGTCCCTGTATGGTTAGACACAGGCACTACACAGTAGATAGAAGGAACACAGGAACATTAAATTGGGGAACATATTATTCTAAGGCCGGCTTCAGACCGGCGCCCGCGGTCCTCGCCTTTTCAGCAGCAGGAACTGCGTGTGGCTGCACACAGGATCGGTGGGCATAATAGCCCCCCAGTCCTGTGTGCTGATCTGGTCCGCGGCTGTCTGCTTCAAGCGGACAGCTACGGATCGGATCTCAAACGCAGTCTGAAGCCGGCCTAAGATATTTTGATTAAAATTAACTTTGCTCGTGGACTATCCCCTTTAACAGAGATGTTGACTTTAATGTGTAACAATTGTAGATTTCTTTATAATTGTAGACCAGACTGCACTGATGTCTAGTCCAGGGGTCTCAAACTCCAGACCTCGAGGGCTGCGCACAGTTCAGGTATTCGGGATTTCCTCAGAATTTGACAGTTGGTCATTTGATTACCAACTGTCAAATGCTATGGAAATCCTGAAAACGTGCACTGTGTGCGGCCCTCGAGGCCTGGAGTTTGAGACCCCTGGTCTAGTCGGGCACTTGACAGCATGTAAGCAAATCACATACGTGTGGTCACACTCATGACGCCAGCACCAGAGAATTCTGACAGCGTGTAGTGTGCGCAAATTACAAGTCTGTAGTCCCCTAGAGTGACTGCAGACTTGTTATTGTACACCGGACAACTCCTTTAAGGCTGGAGTACTTTACGCCAGTATGTGCATATCACACTGGAGTAAGGCTAGGTTCAGATTCACGTTTAGCATTGCGTCTGGACGCATGCGTTTGACAAGCTGCATTAACGCTATCAAATGCTAGCGTGAACGCAGCCATAGACTTCTATTGGTGCGCGTAATGCAAACGCGATGTCAAAAGTGTCTGCATTTGAAAGTTCATGCTTTTGCAAGCGCGCAGCTGAACGCGGCTTGCGTGACGACTGCTGTCTTCAAATGCACAATGAGTGGCGGCATTCACTACGCCACAAATTTTACTCCACTCCCTGACGATTAGTGGCAAGGCGCTCATGGAGGTGCCACTTCCCCCAGCCCCTTCATAATTCAGGAGGGTCTGACTCCAGCATTCCCTTTGGTTTTATTCAATAGGGGCCATTATCTTTATCATTCATTTGGTTTCACGTTCGTCCCTGAAAATGTTGTCTCCCATTGTTGGACTACTATAGCTGAAGAGGGGGTGCAACTTCACAGCGGTTTTCCAACCTTTTAAAGGGAACCTGTCACCCCCTTTGGGCATTTTAAACTGCACACGAGCTCACACATAATGTAAATGGGGTTCTTGTAACCTCTCTATGTGCCCAGACTGGCCCCTCATACCTGAGATATGAATATATATTCGGTCCAGCGCTGGCCTCCTATTGAGTCCGGGAGGAATGCTATTTGGTCCAGATGTAGAACTTCCTCGCCGCCCCTGGCTGCAATACCTGCCCTGCATTCTTTAAAGTTGCCGCCCCCATCTGCGACAGACGCTTGAGTGACAGCTGCACCATGCCTGCGCAGTGGAGCCGGTGTTTGCGTTCAATTGTCTCCGAGATGTCGGCACTATGTTCAATGGAGCGCGGACCCCGCTCCACTGCGAGTGCGGCTGTCACTAAGTGACGGTCACAGATGGGGGCAGCAATTTAAAAAAACGCAGAGCATGTTTTGCAGCCAGGGGGGCAGCGAGGACATAATCCACCAGGACAATATAGCATACTCCCGTACTTTTTAGGAGGCAGCGCTGGACAGAATAAAAGTTATTTTCTCAGGTATGAGGGGCCAGTCTGGGAACATAGAGGGGTCACAAAAATCCCATTTACATTGTGTAAGCTGGTGGGCACAGTTTAAAATGCCCAGTGGGTGACAGGTTCCCTTTAAGAGAACTTCACCACCGCAGATTTTCCTTATCTCCTGTATTCTGTGTGTTATAACCTTGTAGTTTTGAGATTCTGCAGTGTTTTGGTTTTGTCCAGTGCACCATAATATATACACAGTATATGTGGCTCTTTCCATTACTGATTATGGCTTAAGAGGCTCCTAATTCTTCTGCTGCTCCTTATTGTTGAGGGGTTGTGGATGCATCTTCTACCATCACATCTTCTGATAGGAATCACTTGTGTTTTTCTGTAATCCCTCTCTTCATGGGAGTGATTGTTACCTGTGGTCCCGGCCTCAGTGTATTTTTCATTCCAAACAAGTCACATATGGATGTCTCATGTGTACCACCTAGATGAGACGTGTCCTCAGAGGATGCAGTTGTGAAGCACATGGGGATCTCCAGGGGCACTAACAGCTGCTTGTTAAATCAAAATAGCTTCGGAAAAAAAAAGTCTTTTTAGATCTAACTGTGAGATGGCGTTTTCTTTCGACCTGGATCTTAACAAGCCTGGTTTTCTTTGGTTATGTTCATATCATGCTTCTTGATTTAGCAACAACCCCTCAACATATATAGTATATACTGACCTGCCTATAGATTTTAATTGTACAATTTTTTTAATAGCCTATCTTCTTGGCACCTACGTCATTTTACCATGTACATATGGCCACTGTTATATCTGATAGCTCATGCGCTGGAATTATCTATCATGGTTCGGTCACATGAAACAAGGAGTCGGCTTCTCTGTCTACTTAATAAAGCGGAGTCCAAAGGCCAAAGAAAAATTACATTTAAACCCCTTTTTTATTTGATGCCATAATGTAAGCTGCTTTCTAATAAACTTGTATTAAAAATGATTATTATTATTATTATAGCGCCATTTATTCCATGGTGCTTTACATGTGAAAAGGGGTATACACAATAGAGACTAGTACAATAATCATGAGCAATACAAGGAACACACGTGCAGGAGGAGAGAGATCACAATCATACAGTTCCCTACTTGTGCTAAACTATTATTATTATTTTTTTTTTTTTTATAGTTCCTGTTTGATGACGATTCGCTTGAGTATCCCAGTGCATGCTGGGATACTGAAAATGTCGCCAGGGGATAGAGGCTGTAGTAATAATCGCAGCCTCTGCCGCACTCCCTGAAATAAAGTGTCATTATGAGGCTCATTTCAGGGGCTTGTCTGTTCCGCTGTGTCCCCCTCCTGTTCCTCTCTCCCTCCCAGTGCTTGCTTAGTCTCGGATATGTGATAATCAAACGGTAAGAGAGCAGTGTAAGAAACCTGACATGCAGAACACTAGCACCGTCCTCGCTGTGACATCACTGCCCTCCTGAATGCCGGGTATAGGCAGCGCTCTGTTACCAGATGATTATTACAGATCTGAGCAAATAACAGAGTGGGCTCAGTGCAGGGAAGGACTGAGCAGGGGATAAACAGAGGGACAGACAAGCCTCTAAAATGAGAAGGTAGAGGCCACAGATTCTGCCCCTGATGACACTTTGTTTGAGTATCTCATCACGGCCTGGGATTCTCAAACAAATCGTCATTAGGCAGAAGCTAAAAAAAAAGTTAGTGTAGTTGGGGAACCGTAGGGAGTTTTTAATAAAAGTATATTTGAGAGTGGCTTAGATTATAGCATTACATTAGTAGGGATTATAATGAAATTTCTTTTTGCCTTCGGACCACCCCTATATCTTTCCCATACACATTAGGCTAAAGTCGTCTGAACTCCCTGAAATTGACGGGTTCAGTTGTCTGCGTATTGTGTTGGGCGCCGGCTGTCTTATGGTCGGGAGAGATATCATTCACGTGTGTCTGATTTCGGACTGCCTGTCACATTGTTCTCCATGAGATAACCTGCCGACCGACATGTCAACTGGCAGCTTTCTTATAGAAAAAACACAGGAGTGCTCACCCAAAAAAGTGGTCCTGTGTATGAGGGAGTCAACTGACCAATCGGCCTACAGACATCTAATGTGTGTATGGCCATCTTTAATATCAAAGAGATGCAGAAACCAGTCCAAGAACGCATTATTGTGCAGCTTCACAAAATATATATTTATGTTCCCTATAGATTTAAAATGCAGTTGGGACCTTAATGCTCCTTTCTTCTGGAGCCATATAACCTTGTGTTGCCATGCAGTACTTACCCCATGCCACCTATGAGATTCTGTTTTACTGCCCAATTTGTGTGGTGCAAACTGAAAATTCAGTTTTTGTTTCAGACTCCCAAAATACTTTGCTACATATATACGCAATTATTTTCCAAAAAGAAGAATTTTTTTATTTTTACTGTATGCCTCTGTAAAGCAGACATAAAAAAAAAAGGTCTGTACTTACAGACCAAAAGAACGTTTATGAGTAGACTAATATAGCTCTCCATGTCTATCATTTGGACTAAAGGCACCATCCTAGTGTTTTCCTTGTTGTTTTCATTATTATTATTATTTAACTGCTGGAGTGGTGCTTTAAAACTAAGTTCCCTGCCCCTGTTCTTATACTCTCCCTCCGGTGTCTTCATGTTTTTCCAGTGTTGCTCTGGTCGGTCTCCAGTAGTTTGTGTCTTGCTGACAGCTCCGGTGTTTCAGGGAGCGCGCCAGAGGTCACGACTCTATACTTCTCTATGAGGACCTCATTCTGGCTCCTTTAAAGTTGCATTGAAAGCTTGTGACGTAACGTCTGTCTTTTGGCGCTGGAAAAGTATGAAAATGCCAAAGTGTGAATAAAGCGCCACTCCAGCAGTGGAAAAATAACCCTGCTGGAGTGCTGCTTGACCTGGAGTTTGAGTTCTCATCATAGATTTGTAGTGAATCTTATCTTATGTTTAGTGTCAAGATGTGCACAGTGAATTTAGGTTCTCTTTTGCCCAGATTACCCTTTTTACTTAGACAATTTCTCCATATTGAATCACTATTACGGTAAGAGCCTCCCCCATTTGCTTCCTCACTTGAACCTATTGTATATAAGTGGTGGCCTCACTATGACTGTCCGTGATACACGATAGAAGCGGTCTATATACTCATCATCTGGTGGTGGTGTCTGGGGCAGTAAGATGCATTTAGTGTTTTGTTTTGTTTTTCTTTTCTCTTTGCTTTTTCTTCCAGGAGGAGAAGTGATGAGGGGATTGAGTATGATCTGAAGAGGCAGAGGTTTCAGTCTCCTCAACAGCTGCCTCCAGCTATCATTCACCAGTCAGTGCCTTTAAGAAATGACCTGTTTTACTCTTTTGAGGAGTTGCCATTGCGGCAGTCTGTTCAGATCGCTGATGTAAATAGTCGAGTTTCATCCTCTGCTGATTCCTGGCTATATGATGACATAGAAACCACTTTGCCTGTTGCTAATGACAAGGTAAAACAGGAAACAACACTCTTGTCTTAATAATTTTGGGATCACTTCTAACATATATGCATGATACAACGCTTTGAACAATTGGCTTACAGAATTGTGTTCCTCCCACACACTTGTCGACATTTATTTCTTATTTTGCACATATAAATTTCACATTGAAAGCAAAAGTTAAAAACACAACTTAAATGTTGTAACTAAACATTTGATCGTAGTTTAATACTTCAAGTGCATCAGAATCATAGGAAGTGCACACTAGGGTTGGTGCGAATTGATCTGCAGGACCCAGTCCAGTGGTCACATTGTTGATCTGAAGCCATTGGACAGGAGCCCCAAGAATCCCCTCTTCTTCCCATCATGTGATGCCACCATGGTGTGACGTCACGTGTGTCACGCCCCAATGATGATGTCACGCCAGGCTGTCTAATAAAAAGAAGAGTTGCAGATTACTTAAAGTAAGAGGCGGTTCTAGGTGCTCGCATCCAACGTCCAAATTTACTGAGCTGTCCCCAGTACTGAGTCCTGTGAATCATTACGGTCCCTAGTGCACACACATTAATGAGGAGACATTGTCATATATCTTCTCCAATTTCATAATAATTAAATGTGAGCCACTAATGTCCCCATAAAACTCTCCCTAACAGTGTATTCAATACATAGAGAAACTTGTATTGTATCTGGAGGTAGTAGTGTGAGTGCACATTCTACGCCAAGTCTTTTGGGCTTACTGTATAATAAGACCAGTTATTCTGCTTTTTTTTCCACCATAGTTGAGTCAGCAGATCCTGGACTTGTTTCAAGCTTGTCAACAGCAAATCTCTGACTTGAAGAAGAAAGATTTCTGTCGGGAAGCACTCCAGAGGGAAATTCAGCAAATATTTCCCCGTGCGTACCTAACAGTAGAGTTTCCTAAATGTTCTTGCAGTTTTATTATCTGCCCATTGTATTACATGTATTCTAATTATTCTCTTGTACTTTTTGCAGAGAGCAGACTGTACCTGGTTGGTTCATCACTTAACGGGTTTGGCACAAGAAGCAGTGATGCAGATTTGTGTTTAGTTATAAAAGATGAGCCGGTGAGTTCTAAAACGTTTAATAATGATTTCACATCACCATATATACAATGGTGCCCAATTCATTAATATTTATATCCTAGAAAATTGGTGTAAAACGGTTTGAAAACTCGTGTAAAAATTTTTTTTTTTTTTGCACTATGTGCCAAAGCTTTTGGAGTTTTCACACCAGTTTGATGTCACCCTGCCAGTATGGAAGGAGTTGGGATGGCGTGAGGCTACATGCACCCATCAAATTCCACTTAAGTGCTGTCATTTCTGACACCAGAAATGCTACTCAAGTCTCTGGCGCTAAGAAGTGCTAAATCCATGCCAAGGACCGAGTGTGCCTATATGCCTGCCCAGGACATTCATGATGCATGGAAGGTTCCCTGCACCTTTTAATGAAATAGGTGAACTGTACTCCAGCAAGAAAATGTAAAAAGGAGCAATCAGCTCACCATCTAGGTGCAGGCGAAATCCTCTAGTAGTAGCAACAGTCCAACCAATAGCTGGCACTCGCATCTTAAAAGGAATACTTTTATTCATTCAAAAATATGAAAGACACCAATAATTGTTCAATACAACGGCACAAAAATTAAAAAGGTAGGAAAGAAATAATCACTGTATTTCCAGGCAAGATGTTTTAAACCTTTATGGTCCTTAGTCCTGCCTGACTGAACAGTAGAGGATGTTCATTGCACAACATTCAGGTGAGTGCAAGAATAGCATGAAACTAAGTAAATACTGACACAGAAAAACCATAACAGTAAAACTTGTACATATATCCTCAAAAACCCCAAAATGTGGATAAGATTAATAATGATAATTAATATGTTCAGTCAGGCTAGACAAAGGACCAGGTCTGAAACCTGTTGTCTGGGAGTGCAGTGGATACCAATAGATCTTGTAATAATAAATTCCACAATTCGATGTGATTAAAAAGATTGTTCCTCTGCTGAGATACTTATATACGTGTCCCTGTTGTGTATTTGGTAATGGCCGTGTCTTACAGTACAGGTACATGGTCTGATCATACCATATCTCCTGTGCTAAGATAATCATATATGTGTCCCTGCTATGTACTGTGTAATGGCTGTGTCTGACTGTACAGGAACATGTAAAATACAATAAGCGGCACTCGACAGTGACATAGATTTGACTAGAGAAAAAAATTGAAAAAATTAAATACTTCGATTTGTCCATTTCCATAATACTATAATCCACCCAGTTGCCATGCTGAGGCGCATCTCTTAACTGGGTCCTAACACTAGATACTGCCTATGTCTTCCTAGGCTTTTCCTCCTCTACTGGCGGCTGATACAAGAGAATACTAGCGGTTGTAGTCTTATGGACAAGGACAGGTGCTTTCAATGTATGTAATCTGTGCCTTAGGAAAAGAAGTTAACCCCTTAGGCATGTTAGAGACTGATAACAGAGAGCAATAGCTTATGCCTGACAACTGTAATGGGGAAGGTGCCATCATAAAGGGTAGTGAACCCATGTAACAATATATAAGTATAAATATTCGACACTCAGTCCTGTCAGTGAAGATGCCATCAAAACACGAATTTATGTCACTGTTGGTGCCGCTTACTGTATTATAAATGTAATTCATGTTTTGATGGCACCTTCACTGACAGGATTGAGTGCCGAATATTTACTTATCTATATTGTACGGGAACATGGTCTGATCATACCACATCTCCTGTGCTTAGATAATCTTATATATGTGTCCCTGCTATGTACTGTGTAATGGATGTGTCTGACCATACAGGAACATGGTCTGATCATACCACATCTCCTTGGCCGGGAAAGAGGCAAAAAAGTATACAGACATTACTGCACAAGATCTCAAAAAGTTCTTTGTTTGAGCTAAAACAGTTTTTTAAAAACAGGCGAAGAAATGTTTTACCTTTAAAGAAT
The DNA here is from genome assembly GCA_033576535.1 of Allobates femoralis. NCBI lineage: Eukaryota > Metazoa > Chordata > Amphibia > Anura > Aromobatidae > Allobates > Allobates femoralis. The sequence goes on from JARQOC010000003.1 coordinate 783,524,415, forward strand.
CAGCTGCGATATCTGGAGACACGGGGGTCAGTGGGTGCTTTCGTTCGCTGGCCTGACACACAGGATGAGGGAACCACGCAATAAGGCTTTATGGCAGTGATGGCGAACTCCAGGCCTCGAGTGCCACCAACAGTGCAGGTTTTCAGGTTTTCCTAAGCATTGCACAGAGGTTGGAATCCTCACCAGTGCAGGTGGTTATATTATCACCTGTGCAATATAAGGAAATCCTGAAAACCTGCACTGTTGGTGGCACTCGAGGCCTGGAGTTCGCCATCACTGCTTTATGGCATCCCCAACAATCAAAGGCATATAACAGTTAACCAAGCAAAACACAAAATGCAACAGTCTCTCTCCCCTCCACTGGCTCATCAGGGATTAGAATGTCCGTGCCTCAGGGCTTCCAGGGCCACTTACACTAATCTCCAGCAGCACCCCGCTTTCGGCGGGCACCCACCGAGAAAGGAATAGCGTCAAGCTTAAAGGGGTTTTCCCACGAATAAAGTTAATTTTAATCAATAGATCTTGGAATAATAATAATTTCCACAATTAGATGTGTTTAAAAAAATGTTCATATGCTGAGGTAATCTTATATATGTCCCTGCTATGTCTCTAGTAAATAGTAAAAAAAAAATGCACCACACGGAAAAATCTTTTTATTAGAAAAAAAGTCAAATTTTGGACTTTATAATAAAGATCAGACGTAGTCCAAAATGATGGTCCCACGACACTCGATCGCCTCTGCTACATCCAGACACTGCAGCAAGGGATCAAGTGTCCTCTTGTTGCAGTCTCTGGTGTCAAAGTGATGATGCACTGTATGGCAGATCATTGCCATACAGTGCAGCATCACTGTGCAAACCCAAGTCTCAGAGATAACATGATCTTGGTGAGGCTTGGCACATAGCGGATCGCTGTGCCCGAGTTGTCAGGTTGCTTCACTGCAGCCTGATTTCCATGCAGGGGGATCAGGCTGCAAAGAAGCGATCAAACAGCCTGGGCACAGTGATCACATAATGGATCACTCTGCTCGGGTTGTCAGATCCCTTCTCTGCAGCCTGATCTCCTTGCAGGGAGCTCGGGCTGCAGAGAAGCGGCGGCCAGCAGATGGCGACGAGTAGAGACGGGGTGGGCAGAAGCAGGCGGCGGCGGGCATTTGTGCCCTTCCGAGCCAACATGCTGATGACGCTGATGGGAGTGATCATTAGATCACTCCCCATCAGCCTGGAGGGGGCAATACCCGCCCCCTCCAGCGCACCAAGCTATGGAAGGGGATATGACAGCCCCTTCCATAACTGGATAGGAGGATCGCCTGTTCATCAGCCAGTCACGGCGATCGGAGGGGCGGGGTGGGGAATCCACCCCCCCACATCAAGCCTTTGTGTTCTATGATACGAATCACAGAACACCGAGGCCGGACGGCGGTTACCGCGGTAACTGCCATGATGTTGTGGGATGTTTCAGGTCGGGAAGGCACCGACTGCTATGACGTCCCACAACGTCATAGGTCGGGAAGGGGTTAAGAAGCTGACCGAGCACCGCAATGTCTGTAGCCAGGTGACCGAATGGTCCCAACCTGGGTATCTTCCTTAAATAGTCTCTGGTATGAAAACATGATGTTGTCTTGGCAGCTGGAATCAGAATTCCTAGGCTGGGGTATGGGATTCCAACTGTGTCTACCGACCCTAGATTGAAGCCATGTAGCATATGAAATCCTGATTAATGAAACAAGCCTACACCTTGTGATATATTGTGTTCTTCCAAGATTGGTGGAAAAAGGCTGACCTCCTATTGGTTGGATTTTAAGCCGCATACATAATTTCTCTTTGAATCATGACAGTCTCTGACAGAGAGCGGGTCAGGTAATTTACATTAAATTAGCAATACACAGACTTGGGCAATGGGCCTCCGAATAATCTGGCAAGAAACTGTTCCAGCAAACTTGAGATAACTAACAAGAGGTCACTGTGTCTGGCCAATTAAGAACATTAACCCCCAACTTGCATTGAGACAAACCATGTCTTCACAATCTCGTGCTGTTATTGTCTGTATACTCTTTGCATCCTCACCGGCTCAGATGTGGTATGATCAGACCATGTCCCTGTACAATTGGATACATCCATTACACAGTACAGAGCAGGGACACTTACATAAGATTATCTCAGCCCAGGAGATGTGGTATGATTAGACTATGTCCTTGTACGGTCAGACACATCCATTACACGGGCAAGGCTGTGGAGTCAGTTAGCCAAACCACCGACTCCCGACTCCTCAATTTCCCCGACTCCGACTCCACGAGTCAGACTCCTTCAAACATGGCTTATGTTTGTACTATAATAAATTTATCACTTAATGTGAACATCAGGCTTTTAATCATTATTATGATACAATAAGCAAGAGATTTAGATAGAACATAATAGTTCATAATATTATTCAGCACATTCTGCTTTGAACAACTGTATCCAATTATATTTTAGGAGTCGGTCCACTTTACACCGAATTCAACTCCAGCAAAATGGCTAACTCCACAGCCCTATAAGCAGGGACACGTATATAAGATTATCTCAGCACAGGAGATGATGTATGATCAGACTGTGTCCCTGTATGGTCAGACACCTCCATTACACAGTACATAGCAGGGAAACATATATAAGATTATCTCAGCACAGGAACATTTTTTTCAACACTTCAAATTGAGAAAATTATTACTATTCAAAGATGTATTGATAAAAATGAACCTTGTTCCTGTGAAAAGCCCTTTAATGAATCGGCCCCAAAATGCAGCACATAACATGAAAGACAGATTTGCCACAAATTGAGCCCAATTTGTGTAGTTTGGTAAATTATCTCCACTTGGTACCGTTTCTATGTCTATATACTCTTGCTGAGGCAAAATGGCTTATTGGCTTTTCCTTGCGCCTTCTGACCGGCAACCCTTCATGCTTTTTAGCTATTCTCCTGTATATAGACGTAAGTGATAGAAGTATAGCAGTGCTCAGTGATAACAGCTTTGTAAGCCTGGCTTGTACAACGTCATTGTAGGCAAGGCTTCAGTTATTGTGTACTACGCAATGTCATTTTCCTTATTCTGCTCTTTCTCTTTAAGTTGTTAATGACTTTCCAGGTTATACTAATGAAGGTGAAACTAATTGTAGGCAGATAGTGAGAATCTCTTATAATTTAGCCGATGTGCACCACAAATTGAGTTTGGTTGAAATATCTTAAAAATAATGAGAAACAAAACCTAAGTTGAGGAACTAGTGCTTCTCCAAGAGTTTGTGTGACCCAACGAGGTGACGGGATTTGCAGCATAAGCACATTTACTTCCGCTGTGTAATCTTTCTTGTTCACTTGTACATAAATGAAACTGACATTTTGACCTTTATACATCACTCTATACTTTACATTTTTGGACAAAAGTGAATGAAATTTATTTTCAGTACTTCAACTTTGGAGAATCTTCATCCTTTTTTAATTTGTGGAAGTGCAGATGCATAGAAAAGACTATAAAATAATCACAACTAAGCTCATTATCTAATGTAATGATATAACGACATTCATTAATGTTTTGGGTCTACAGTGCAGTACAGTTTTGGATGTTCAGTGTTATAATCTACAGACAGTAATGTGTAGACAGTTCCTCAAGTTATATACCTTACAAGGGTCACCTACATGTTAGTGATCTAGCAAATGTTACCAAGAAGTAGTGGACATATGAATAAATGATCAAATACATTAAAAGCAATATTATTAATTAAAAATGAATTGAGTATCACCCTTCATAGAGGTAAGTGTGGTTTATTTTTTCTTTTATCTAGAGGGTTGCAGCATTTAAAGAGGACCTTTCAACAGCATTTTACTAAGTAAAGTACAGACATGACCATATTGACTCAGTCATACTAATTAACATGATACCTGAGATGAAGGAAGCTGATTTGTAGATTTTCTTTAATCTACTTTTGACGTTTTCTTCTCTTCATATGTTTGTGGATAGGGGCCAGCCTGTGATTCTTCAGCTCTTGTCCAGCCCCTAGGCTGCCTCTTGGTGTCTTTTCTATCAGCCTTTATTAAAGTGTAAATGTCATTTCATTGAAAAAAAATACTACACTGGTTGTTAGTGATGGGTCATATAGCAGCTAAGATAATGTGTTTTTGTGCCATGTGACTTATTTTCTCACGATTTTCTGTACTTCTTTTTTTTTTTTTTTTTTTTTTTTTTTTTTTTTTTTTTTCTAAAAACTGCATTTTATGTCTGTGTCGGCATAGCCAGAGCCTACCAGCACTGTGCGTGTAATTTCTACAGCTCCTGAGAGCAGGCTGATAGGGAGCAGTGTGGGATCCAGCAGACAAGGGGTTGACAGATTATGACTGAACTGTGTGGAGCCAGATGTAACAACAGAGAAGCTTGTAAAGAGCAGTTTACATCCTGACATTGCTGGGCTCTGTTCTGTTAGCTGATCCATTGTTTCCTCACCATCTGCAGTTAGCTGTGTAGGCTACGCCCCCTTTATCCTTATATGGATACATGCCCCATATTCACTGTAGACAGATCTGACTGATAATGAACATATGTCTGCTTCACATACAGTACAGTGGCGACACCTTGTGGAATGTTTATGAATGGTTTCCAGCCAGAATTTTCTAATTAAGTATATTTGAAAGTTTATTAAACTCACTTGCTCTACACTAATATTAAATCATAATTTAAATGGCGGTTGCGCAAACCTAGTCTCGGGTTGCACTTGCGCGGATTGAACTGATGGTGGACCTCAGGACAATGCTGCCACTGGCAGTGGCACTGAACAATCTTCACATGATGCCATTTTCCTCATTCCCAAGATGAGCTGAAGACCTTTCCACCAGTCCAGCACCACAGGCCAGCCCTGATGCATAAAGATATGAAGGCAAGAAAACCTCAAGCACAGATGAAAGAAAATACATAAAACTGGTTTTCTTTGCTTCGGGTAATATTTAAATCAGTATAGCAGTGCCAGTATGACCAATATTATCTAAAGGGTTGAGAATACGCAAATAGGGTTTTATGCTTTATAGACAGGTGTAATGTGGTAATATTAGAATTGCTCACCTGGTGTGGTTGTGTAGCACACAACCAGCATAATCGCTCAAAAGATGCAGCTGCTGCAGGGACTGTACTTCAACAGGTTACTGTGGTTCTTCAATCACAAGTTTTTCGGATGAAGTACCTTTGGGTCCGCACTGTTGCCAGGAAGATATAAACACACCAACGACACTGGACGTCTGGGTACTGGTGTGTGTGGTATGTGTCTGTATCACCAGTACTCAGACGTCCAGTGTCATTGGTGTGTCTATATCTTCCTGGCAGCAGCACGGACCCAAAGGTACTTTGTCCAAAAAACTTGTAATATGACCAATATGTCTGTACTTTTTTTTTTAATCCGATACATTTTTATTAAATGTAGCAAAACATTGAACAGATATTACATGACAATGCTTGTTTTACAATATTACAGTAAATTCTCCTCCCTTCCCTTACCCAACCCCTTCCCCTTGGAGACTTTTCCCTATGCAATCAACACTTTGTCCGTTATTAATAATATCCAACAATTTTCTGATCATCATAATGGGAGACCCAGACAATGGGGTTTAGGGCGCTGCCCTCCGGAGGTCACACTAGGTACTACAAGTTTGTAGCACCGCCTCCTCCGCTTATAAACCCCCACCGTAGGAGACATCCTCAGTTTTAAACTTAGTGTGCTCGGAGGATCACGCTTTGCTTGCACTTCACTGCATTCTCACAGCTTACGTGATGGCGTATGAAGACAAGGTAAAATGGTCCCGCTCGGGACCCCCGACAGCCTCCCCGCTCACCCTCTGCGGAACACGCTGGTGGAGGTACCGGAGGGCTTTTTAGCCTGGACACTTCAGTGTTCTCCCGGTACGCTGTCGCGCTCCTTCCTTTCCATCCCTCCATGGAGGCTCTGGTAAGGGGGAGCCTGGAGCCTTGCACAGCTCCGCTCTGTCCGAGGCCTCCCTAAATGGTGCTTACAGACCGGACGGAGCCAGCCCAGTCCGAGGCCTCCCTAAATGGTGCTTACACTCCGGACTGGTGCTGTACCCCCGTCCGAGGCCTCCCTAAAGGTGCTTACAGACCGGACCGGCACTGAGGCACCTGGTGTGTCTCCTGTGTGCCTGGGGGTAGTGTCTGTCACTGTGGTGTCATGACACTCAGACCGCGCGGTTACCCTCGGGTCCGCGGTTCTGGCGGTGACCCTGTGCTGGGGTCTCCCTGGCTGACCGCCCTGTGTGTCACAGGGGCTGAGGCTGCAGACTGCGAGTGTTTTGATGTGTACATGCAGTCTGAGAGTGTGTGTGGTGATATTCACACTCTTTTCCCGCGCTGCGGGCTCCGGCACCTCCATTGCTGAGGCAGTCTGGAGGAGGAGGAGGCAGCCCTTATGGTGACATCACCGCTGGGCGTGTTGTGTGTTCTTCCCGCGTGTTCCTGGCTCCGCCCACATCTTCACTGTCGGCGGCCATCTTCTCCCTCACTTCCCGGCTGGGATCTGGCTGCAGCGCGTGTCTGCACTTGCAAGGGAGACCGGAACTCGCGGAGGTCACACACACTCACCGCTTCCTCCTACCGCTTTACTGCGGTCGGTAAGCCACCGGGATTCCCGGGTTGTTTGTGAACTTTGGCTTATATTCCCCTCACTGTGGAGATGTCCTCAGTTGGGAAGCATGCTGCTAAGGCGGCAGTGGTCACCGTTTCCTGCGCTACATGCAACGGGACACTGGTGGAGGGGTCCTGCAATAACTGCGGACGCCCAGAGGCCCGGTCTGCTACTACTGAGTCTGCAAATCCGGGATTACTCCCTGAGGTTCAGGTGATCCCAGGGCCATGGGAAACGCAGAATAAGATCAATGAATCTCTGCTGTCCCAGATGTCCTCCATGTCGCAAACCCTGGAGGCATTGCATAGGAGACTGGAGAACCCAGCTACTCCTCCTAGTTACCCCCGGGTGTCTCTTACTTCTGCTGTAAGACCCCCTAAGCGAGCCCGTGAGGCTTCTCCTGAGCTCCAGACTCTCTCTGAGGAGGAGCGTTCCTCTGATGGTGAGGAAGATGATGGGGGTTCTACTCTTGGGTCTATGTCTGAACCTCCAGATGGGGTGGAGGATCTGGTGTCCTCCATCAATGAGACATTGCGTCTTGTCACTCCTCCTGAGGAGGTGACTGTACACCCCAAGGAGATATACCAATGGCTGCGGCCAGAGGCTAGACCAAGTGGCTCCTTCATGGACCACACTAATTTCGGAAGGGTGATTAAAGCTCCCAGGTTGCATCCTGGGCGGCGTTATGTCCGTAAAACTAAGGACAATCGCTTTCCCTTTCCCCAGGAGGCGCTCCAGGAATGGTCGCAGTCTCCCAAGGTGGATGCTTCCATGACTAGGATTGCTGCGCGCTCCTTGTTTTCTGCCTCTGATAGCTCCTCATTGAAGGATGCTACTGATAGACAGGTCGAGCAACTCGCCAAGTCTTCATATGAGGCTGTGGGGTCCTCGTTTGCCCCTAATTTTGCCGCAGTCTGGACCCTACAAGCGATTACTATCTGTTTGGATGGTATCACTGATCTAGCTAGGTCCAGTCCAGAGGTCCTGACTCTCACTGAGAGAGCAAGGGCCTATGCGGATTATGCCAGGACGGCATCTTTGGAAACTGCCACTCGCTCTGCTGTGGCCTCGGCCAATGCAATTGCGATCCGCAGGCTGTTGTGGCTGCGTCTTTGGGACTCAGATGCCACATCTAAGAAGATTTTACAAAATCTTCCGTTCGCTGGTGACAGGCTTTTTGGCACCGAACTGGACAAATTGATAAAGGATTCTGCTGAGTCTAAGATACCGCAGAATAAGCCTAAGCCACGGTACACCGTGAAAAGGAACCCTAAGCAGTGGTCCTTTCGCTCCGGTTCACAGTCATCAACGGCGTCCACTCGCTCAGACCGAGGGGGCAAGCCTGCTACTCAGTGGCGTTCCAAGAGTCGTCAGAAGAAGCCGGCGGGGGCAGCGGCTGCCACCCCCAAGCCCGCCTCGACATGACTCGCTCTCTCATCCTGCCTCCCCACAGGTGGGGGGCCGCCTGTCCCGCTTTCAGGACCAGTGGCTCCTTCACATTCAAGATCAGTGGGTTCGAGACGTAGTCTCAAGAGGTTACAGGATAGAGCTGACGTCACAACCAATACACCGATTCCATCGGTCGGTTCCATCCCCAGAAAAGGCTCAGGCTTTTCACCTGGTGTTGGAGGGACTCCGCAGAGACGGAGTGGTGGTCCCTGTGCCCACGGAAGAGAGGTTCAGGGGTTTTTACTCCAACCTCTTTATTGTCCCAAAGAAGGACGGCTCTTTTCGCCCGGTGTTGGACCTCAAGTTGTTCAACCGGCACGTGTTGGTTCGGAAGTTCCGCATGGAATCCCTGCGCTCAGTGATCGCAGCTGTGTCACAGGGAGACTTCCTAGCGTCCATCGATATCAGGGACGCTTACCTTCACGTCCCCATTGCACCAGCTCATCAGCGCTGGTTGAGATTCGCAGTGGGGGAAGAGCACTTCCAATTTGTGGCACTGCCGTTCGGGCTAGCCTCAGCACCACGGGTGTTCACAAAGGTGATGGCCTCCATGATGGCTCTCCTGCATGCGCAGGGACACGCCGTCATACCCTATTTGGACGACCTGTTGGTCAGGGCGCCATCGGAAGACCTTTGTCGGGTGAGCCTGGAGGTGACCATGAAGTCCCTGGAACGGTTCGGGTGGCTTATCAACATTCAAAAGTCGACCCTGGTTCCGACCCAGTCATTGACATATCTGGGCATGGACTTCCACACGGACTCGGCCCTGGTGTCCCTACCTCAAGCCAAGCAGCTTGCGATCCAATCAGGAGTGCAGAATGTCCTCCTGTCTCCACAGTCATCCCTACGGGTATTGATGAGACTGGTGGGTCGCATGGTAGCGGCGATAGAGGCGGTGCCGTTCGCACAATTTCGCCTCCGTCCTCTCCAGCTGGAGATTCTTCGCAGATGGGACAAGAGGACGATTTCCTTGAATCGGCTGGTGACGCTGTCACAACCAACCAGGGATTCCCTACAGTGGTGGCTACAGCCACATCATCTGGCACGGGGACGGTCCTTCCTAAAACCGTCATGGTTAGTGGTGACCACCGACGCCAGTCTGAAGGGCTGGGGAGCGGTGTTCTTGCACCACAGGGCTCAAGGCCTCTGGACTCAGTCGGAGTCGGCGTTGCAGATCAACGTGCTGGAGATCAAGGCGGTCTATCTGGCACTCCTGGCGTTTCAGAAATTCCTGTCAGGACAACCCATTCGGGTACAGTCCGACAATGCGACGGCCGTCGCCTACATAAATCATCAGGGAGGGACCAGAAGTGCTCAGGCCCTCACCGAAGTCCACCGCATTCTAGCTTGGGTGGAGGAAAACGGCTGCCTGATCTCCGCAGTTCACATCCCAGGGGTCGAGAACTGGGAGGCCGACTATCTGAGCCGACAGGGGATGGACGCCGGAGAGTGGTCCCTTCATCCAGACGTCTTCCGGGACATCTGCGGCAGATGGGGCACTCCGGACGTGGATCTGATGGCCTCACGGCTAAATCATCAGGTGCCCCAATACGTGGCGAGATCATGGGATCCTCAGTCTCTGGGGGCGGATGCCCTGATCCTGAGTTGGTCCAGCTTCCAGCTGCCATATGTGTTCCCGCCTCTAGCTCTGATTCCCAGGGTCCTGTGGAAGATCAGGACGGAATGCAGAGTAGCCATTCTAGTGGCTCCAGATTGGCCCAGGAGGTCCTGGTACCCGGACCTGTGGCAACTGTCAGGCGGACACCGGTGGGCTCTTCCAGAGCGCGCAGATCTTCTCGCGCAAGGCCCATTCTTCCACCTCAATTCCAGGGCCCTCAGATTGACTGCATGGCTCTTGAGGCCTGGCTGCTGACATCCAGAGGTTTCTCTCCTACAGTGGTTGCCACTATGAATCGGGCAAGGAAACCCGTTTCCAGGAAGATATACCACAGAACGTGGAAAATCTTTTTTACCTGGTGTGCCTCTGGTGGTCAATCACCGTGGCCGTTGTCTATCCCGACATTGTTGGCCTTCCTACAGTCGGGTTTGGAGTTGGGATTATCCCTTGGCTCTCTGAAAGGTCAAGTATCAGCACTTTCCGTGCTATTTGACAGGCGCTTGGCGCTCCTCCCGAAGGTCCGCCAATTTCTGCAGGGGGTGTCTCGGGTGGTTCCGCCCTACAGGCGGCCCCTGGACCCTTGGGATCTCAACATGGTCCTGGCGGCTCTGCAGAAACCGCCGTTTGAGCCACTGAGAGACATCTCTCTATCTCGTCTGTCCCAGAAGGTGGTCTTTCTGGTGGCGATTACGTCTCTGAGAAGGGTCTCAGAATTGGCTGCACTTTCGTGCAAGTCACCCTTTCTGGTGGTTCACCAGGACAAGGTGGTGTTGCGCCCACGGCCTGAATTTTTGCCGAAGGTGGTTTCAACATTCCACTTGAACCAGGAGATTGTTCTCCCATCATTTTGCCCCGCTCCCGTTCATCAGGTTGAGCGCGACCTCCATACTCTGGATCTCGTGAGAGCTGTACGCATTTATGTGTCCAGGACCGCCTCCTTTAGGAGTTCGGATTCCTTATTTGTCCTCACGATGGGTCGCTGTAAGGGGTCCGCGGCTTCAAAGTCGACCTTGGCCAGATGGATCAAGGCTCCCATTCAGGAGGCTTACCGGTCTTCTGGTTTGCCTATCCCGGTGGGTTTGAAGGCACACTCTACTAGAGCTGTAGGTGCCTCTTGGGCCTTGCGACATCGAGCTTCTGCTCTACAGGTGTGTCAAGCGGCCACTTGGTCCAGCCTGCACACTTTCTCTAAGCACTATATGGTGCATGCCCATGCCTCTGCGGATGCGAGTTTGGGCAGGCGGGTTCTCCAGGCGGCGGTTGCCCACCTTTAAAAGGGAACCATGTGTTATCCGTCTTGTTGAGGAACTCTTCCCGCCCTGGGGTATTGCTTTAGGACATCCCCATTGTCTGGGTCTCCCATTATGATGATCAGAAAAAAGAGAATTTTGTTTACGTACCGTAAATTCTTTTTTCTTGAATCATCAATGGGAGACCCAGCACCCACCCAGTTGTTCCGTTGCATGTTTGCATTTGATCTGTTCTCTGTTGAGACAGTGTTTCCGGGTTGTTACACCGTCTGTGCACGGCATTCTTCCCGATGTTTCGGGTGTGGTTTATTTCTCCTCGCAGCTTATGGACTAAACTGAGGATGTCTCCTACGGTGGGGGTTTATAAGCGGAGGAGGCGGTGCTACAAACTTGTAGTACCTAGTGTGACCTCCGGAGGGCAGCGCCCTAAACCCCATTGTCTGGGTCTCCCATTGATGATTCAAGAAAAAAGAATTTACGGTACGTAAACAAAATTCTCTTTATTTACCTATTGCTTTAAGTCATAAATATCTACACTCTGCCATACTGTGCACTACAGTAGTACATATAGGTGTTACTTCCAATTAAAATCGTATCCACCCATGACTGGGCCATGTCTGTACTTAGTAAAATGCTGCCAACAGTTTTTCTTTAAGAAGAGGTTGTCTAAGTACTGCTCCTTTAAACGTGCATGAGGTGCGTTTACTATAGTAACATCTGTCTGATGTTTGTGTCCATAGCAATCAAATGGTCATATAAGTAATCACAGGCTTCCATGGCTCTGTCTTGTTTTGTGCAGCTGCTGTCACACTAGTGAAAAAAATTTGATTTATTATTTATAAAGTATAACAACATTACTTTCACATGGTTTTGTCCAGATCATGGTTTTATCAAAAAATTCAAGAAAGTGTGGAAATACTAGGTACTGTGGGGCAGCGCCGGGATTGCAAGTCAGAAAACACGTTGAGCCCGGTAGTAGTTCAAACAGGACCCGGTTTTATTGCTGATACACGCACAGCGGTGGCACAGTCTACCGGAATCCGGGTCGCAGCCGGGTACACAGGATATAGTTCACATAAAGTAACCCGGGTCCTTCAGGTTATGGGCGTCCGGTATAGGCACCCCGAGCTCCCAGCCCTCCCGGGCTAGACCGTGTTAGTATAGCACACGGCCCCTGGAACTTTAGACCTCTCCAGTCTATCTCTGCTGCTCCTGCAGCTTAGGCAAAAAGCTGTGTACAAGGGACCCCGCCCTATCTCCTAACCAGGCTTTTAACTCCGTGTCTCCTTCCGGGACCTTGCAAGACCCGGAGTGGAGGGAGCAGGACCGTCCCTCTCTCTCATACCCTTTACCGGGCTCAATATGTGACAGTGCGCATTCTGGGGGAGACATAGCGCCCCTCGCATATGATACCCCGCACTGTCTCACAGTACATAAGTGCTATATATACCGCATGAATCCTGGAGGTGCCCGGTTACTTTTCTCTACATATCATGGTTTTGCTTTTCTGTGGACATCGGCCAGGATTCACTTGTTCAGTGTTTGAGGGTCTGGTTGTTCCATGGTCCTAGGTGGTTGCACTGTGTGACTTTTGTCTTTGTACCAATGAATTATTTCCTTTCTTATACTTTCTTGTGGTTGTCCAGGTTTTGCATGTATCCTTTTTCTAATGTTTTAGCTGTTGAATTCTTGTAAATGCTTGATTAGCACTCCTTTCTTCATTTTTTTTTTTTATTTAGATGGTGCCATCCCATCTAATATTGCAGAGCAAGGAAAGCAGTCATCTAATGACCCCTGTGATTGTTTTAATTGCTGTAGACACAGCAGTTCATGGTCACAGGGGGCCTTAACATGCAATATGCAGACTAAGGGGGTATTTATCGCTGGCTGGAGTGGTGTAGAAGACTTAACAGCATTGTAGAAATTTGGCCAAAAGTGACCAACCATTTTAGTGCTTACTGCTGATTTCATGATCGTGTCGTAGACATTCTTAGTTCTTGACTACAAATCAGAATTTACTTTAAATTCATTTTTGTTGTACTCTTTTTAGATTTTACTTTGTGTGTTTCTCCTTTCTCTCCAATGCAGGTAAATCAGCAAACAGAAGCCAGGCATATTCTCAGCTTACTCCAAAAACACTTTTACACTAGACTTGGTAAGTGATTTCCAGGTAAATAAATGTAAAAACATTCCAAATTAGCATATATGAGATTCACATTAGTGTAGTAGGTTTATTAAAGTAATGACTGATCTCTAGTTTGTTCTGTGGTATAAGACGGTGGGCTCTGTAACACTGGGTTGTGCATATAATGCATGTTGTCCATACCCAACATCCCGATAAATGTGTGATCAGCTACTCAGTGTTAACAATACTAAATGTAGATCCACAAACACTAAAACACATTTTTTTCTTTCACAGGATATATTGAAAGACCTCAGCTAATTCGAGCAAAAGTGCCAATTGTAAAATTCAGGGACAAAGTCAGGTAAGTTATCAGCACTAGCTCATCCTGTGTTATGTGAGCATCTTTATTTATGGCACATCGCTTTACCTAATTATGGACTGAATGGGCTAAAAACATCAGGGCAGGTCACAAATATTCCTGTTATTGCACAGATTGTGTAGCTGGGCTGGGGGAGCCAGCTGTCAGACACAGCCAAACTTCCTAGAGCTGGTTTCTTACAATGTTTTCCTTTTTTGATCTCTATCTAAAAGTGCTAAACCAGTGAATCTACGATCACTGTTTATAGATAGAGGGAGCAGGAGCTGATCCGCTATGCAGGCCAGAGGCTGAAATCTTTAGAGAAGAAAGTGTTCCTGGTTAGGAGCAGGGGGGGGAAAGGGCCTGGTGAATGGACTGGGTAAAGAGAATTGGACTGTGCTGTCCAGAAAACTTTGAGGAATCTGCTTCTTTGATTGGTAAATGATCCTTATTTATTTTAAACTTTCTTAATGAAACTTGGACTTGTTCATTACATTCTAAAAGTTCTGTGCTTATTGCTGATCTGCTGTATATACAAGATATTCTGAAAGCAATTCTTGAACAGATCCTTCTTATTAAAAAAAAAAAAAAAAAAAAAAAAAAAGAAGGCCCATGACATAGCAGTCTGTAAGTTTTGCACTCGGAAAGTACTTCTTGTTTGTTCTCAGTGTTTGTTTTGCCGTTCTGTTCCCGGTAATACTTGGGGGCGGAAGGGAGTCAGAAATAAGATAGGGTAAATATTAAAGACTCTCCTTGTCTTGATAATGGCATTATTTTTTCGGCCGGTTTATGTTCCCATCAGGTGGATTTGCAGCAGGTTTAAGTATTACAGTAGGACTGTAAGAGATGCGATTGTATCACATCTGATCCCTGCCTTAAGGAATTGCATGTACAGCAATTGCCTAATATATTTTGTCTCCTCTAGGGCATCAATATTTTGCATTTGCACTTCTCATGCGGGTACATAATCCTGTGAGCTGCTCCTTGGTACCAGTGGGCAGGCTGCTCCATAATTGTACTTTGCCGTCAGTCTGCTGGCGTGCATCATCTGAAAGAATCCCAAATGTCATTCTGTATCAGGAAACCTATTTCCTGAAGCCTTCTCATTATTCCCTCTCCCGTTAGATGTCTATATTTGGCTTCAGACAGAATGTGGGGTGCTGAGGTCAGCTGGCAGATTGTATCCAGTCCTAGTAATTTTAGGTCATTTATAATTAAAGTGTGGTATAGCTGTTTCACACCATGGTCCTATAATGCCTCTGCAGCTACATTTTAACATCCTCTTGCTATAAAACATGTGACCTGCCCATGAGGATATGGTTCAGCCTCTGCTGGACCAGTCTGAGGGCTGGTGGCTCTTCTTAGATAGTATACATGGTGTTTTCAGCTACACGTGTGTCTTCTCCTTACTCATGAAACAGCCTCTCTTTTTCCTCATAGTGGTGTGGAATTTGACTTGAATGTAAACAATGTCGTGGGAATCAGAAATACATTCCTTCTACGATCCTATGCACACAGTGAGTTCTTTATCTAGAAATTCATACAAATTCTCCTAATATTTTGTGGGATTGTTGTAGGAATGAACTGTGACTCTATTGTCAGTGGTTTATCCTGTTATCATACCTGGAATAAAGTGACTGCAGAGGTGATCCCAGCAAAGCAAGAAAACTGATATATGTTAGGACTTTTTTAAAGTTATCGCACTTAAAGTGAACCAGTCTCCAGGTGTTTCCCCTATAAGCTGCGGGCACCACCAGTAAGCCCTTATATACAGCATGTTAGAATACTGTCATCCACTTCAAGCAGAGAAAGAGGATGGTATTTGCAAGAAGAGAGGAGGCATCTGGTCAAGCTGTGACTCATATTGGACCAGACCGCCTGGCAGGTGAGTATAATAAGTATTTTTTATGTTATATAGATTGGCTTGGAGACCTATATACAGTATTGTAGAATGCTGTAAGTAAGGCTTTACTGGCGGTGGCCACAGTTTACAGGGGAAAAACCTGGTGCCAGATTTACTTTAAAATTATATCCAAATCCAAAACCTACAGGTGTAGATTACTTGCTGTTTATTTTCATACTGCCAGCAACGTTTTGTTTTTCTTTAGCTTGGCCACATTAAGCCGGCGTCACACGCATCAATATCGTGAGCGACATCGCCGAAAAGTGACGCATCAGCGATGTCGCTCACGAGATCGCAAGTGCGTCGTGCTGTGTAACAGCGCGACACAACTGCGATCTATCGCTGGTCGCAGGTTGACAGGTTTACCAGCATGAAGGTAAACCTGTCGATCTGCAACCAGTGATTAGGCTGGATCGCACCGTCTGACACCGCAATAGCGATGTTGGCGGCGATCCAGCCTATACCGCAGCATTGCTGAGGATCGCTCGCTGGGCTGATCCCAGCCCAGCGAGCGATGGCTCCGCCTGCATCGCCGCCGCGTCACCCGCAACATCCTGCCTTGTGACAGCTGGCCTGCGATGTCTGAAGCGAGCGCGCACCCACGCATCGCTTTCGACATCGCAGACATCGCATACCAGATTGATGCGTCTGACGGCCCCTTTAGGGCAGAGCAGTCACATGTGACTACAGTTTAGCAGCAATGTCTCATCATGGGCTAGGCTGCTGCTTTTTCCCTCCCACTGCAGCTCCGCCTTCCCTGATTGGTTCCTGTGTATGAATGTCTGGCACAGCCCATCAGGTAGTCGGTGTAACATTGACAGTATGATTGAAGTACAAATCACTAAACCTCATGCTGTGACATATTCTCATTTCCCCATCTTGCTCCGTGTATACAGCATAACACGGAGCAGGGCGGGGAAATGAGAATACATCACAGCAGGAGGCGGGACAGGCGTCCGAGACCGCAAGAAGCGATACCTCGCTCTGCGTCAAGCTTCACAAGGAGGGGCAGGCGCAGAGGAGGAAGAATTGACTGGCAGGAGGGAGGCGGCAACAGCTGTAAACAAGGTGGCACAGAGACGCAGGGGTGTCAAATGCAGCCATGGAGCGAGGTGGCTCAAAGCAGCAGGGACAGCCTCCATGGCTTCTAACTATAAGTTTTAACAAGCTTAAATCTCAGGGTCCAAGCTTCACAAACACATGGGGGACCCCTTGACTACATGCAGCATTCAGTGCTGCATTTAGATTCACATCTATGGGGGGGATGACAGGTCCTCTTTAATGCAGATAGTGTCATGGAAAATATATATTTTATATTTAAATATTATATGAAGAGTATACATTTAAAAAGTCATTTTTATGTGCTCTTTTCCCTTTAAAGCACCACTACAATGGATTTTTTTTTTATAAATATTTCACTGCTGAAATTTTACTTTAAATCCAAGTCACCTTCTCCCCGTCTTATACTCACCCCTACAGTATTTTCATCCTTTTACAGCAGCGATCTGGTTGGTGTCCAGAGATTTGCGACCTGCAAACAGCTCCAGTGTTTCATGGTGGTCGCAAGTCAATATAAATCTATCAGAGCCTCGTTTGGCCTCATTCTGGCTCTCATAGACTTGCATTGAAACTTGTGGTGTATCTTTTGACTTCCAACCAGTCAGAAGTTACAGGCACAAATTGGCGCTGCGGGACCCGAGCAGCGTCGGTAAAAGGTGAAAACACGGGAGGTTAACTAAATGAGTACCGTAGGTGGAGGAGACTTGGGTTAAAAGAAGCACTCCAGCGATGAAATCCACCCAAAACATTGGAGTGGTGCTGTAAATATTGTATTTGGGTTACACCTCTGTACAGTCTTCAGTACAATATGATGTAAATATATTTTGCTTGTGTCATGACACATTAAAACTCGTTTTCCTATTCCACAGTAGAGAACCGTGTTCGTCCCTTAGTCCTAGTTATTAAGCAGTGGGCCGGTCACCATGGGATAAATGATGCCAGCCGAGGAACCTTAAGCAGCTATAGTCTCGTTTTGATGGTTTTGCACTATTTACAAAGTAAGTATAAAGCTGTATGTGCCTGTGTACACTGCGCACAAATGTGCTGGTAGATATAAGACTAGGGTACAGATCTCAGCCTGGAAAGTGAAGGGTGTGCGAGGTCTTGTGGGGGCTGAGTGCTTTGCAGAGTTGCTTTTTTCCCTGTGGGCCTGACTTACTCACAGCTGTGCACTGACTCTGCAGTAGTACAGTCATCATTAGTGAAGAAAGGCACTGCTTGCATGATTAGCTGCACAAAGAAGGCAAAAAGGCTTTGTGAGAGAATAGGGAGTGGGCTAGAGTGAGGGGGAAGAAATCTCTGCAGAGGACTGAGCTGCCTTGCTGTGAGCCCACAGCGTTGCGAGCTCATCATTTCCAATTTTCTGCAAATTCAACAACTGGGTTGGTAGAGATGTGCAGAAAGCCTCTGTTCAGCCAATGTTTCACCTCCCTAGTTTTAGGATTTAGGCTTCATTCACACAATAGTATTTGCAGTTCTTGCAATTGTGTTGTACTTTGATGAGCGAGTTGGATTTTTTGTGACTTACTGGTTGTGGTACTTTTGTTGGTACAATGTGATCCCATTAATTTATATTGCACTGTGATGTAAGACCCCTTTCACATCAGCGGTTTTTCCAAAATGCGCAGATTTACCGCATCAGCCACCTAACCATCGTTGTCTGTGGGGCCTGCGGCAAGTGCAGTATTGCCACGGTTCCAGCACTTGCGGCAGTTGCAGCTGCAAAAGAAACCGGTGTAAACAGCATTTATTTATTTCACGGCGGCAACTGCCGGAGCCGCGGCAGTACTACACTTCCCGCATCTACCGCAAGTCCCATTGACAATGCGGCTGTTAGGGCCCTTTCACATCAGCGTTTTTCGTAATTCGCGGCAGATGCGGTGAAAAAACCGCATCTGCCGCGTTTGCCGCATAACGGTTCCACTTGCGGCACGGTTGCGGTTTTTTCCATAGGAAGTATAGGGGGACTTGCGGCAGATGCGGCAAGTGCGGTATTGCACTTGCGGCAGGTGCGGCAGAGAAAAAAACCGCGGTCAGCCGCGGTTTTTTTCTCTGCCGCACCTGCCGCAAGTGCAATACCGCACTTGCCGCATCTGCCGCAAGTCCCCCTATACTTCCTATGGAAAAAACCGCAACCGTGCCGCAAGTGGAACGGTTATGCGGCAGATGCGGTTTTTTCACCGCATCTGCCGCGAATTACGAAAAACGCAGATGTGAAAGGGCCCTTAGGGTGCTTTCACATCTGCGTTTTTCGTAATTCGCGGCAGATGCGGTGAAAAAAACGCATCTGCCGCGTTTGCCGCATAACCGTTCCACTTGCGGCGCGGTTGCGGTTTTTTCCATAGGAAGTATAGGGGGACTTGCGGCAGATGCGGCAAGTGCGGTATTGCACTTGCGGCAGGTGCGGCAGAGAAAAAAACCGCAGTAAGCCGCGGTTTTTTTCTCTGCCGCACCTGCCGCAAGTGCAATACCGCACTTGCCGCATCTGCCGCAAGTCCCCCTATACTTCCTATGGAAAAAACCGCAACCGTGCCGCAAGTGGAACCGTTATGCGGCAAACGCGGCAGATGCGGTTTTTTCACCGCATCTGCCGCGAATTACGAAAAACGCAGATGTGAAAGGGCCCTTAGGCGGCAGATGCAGACTTATCAGTCTTTCCAGCACCTGCACTGTGCGCTGCAAGGGTTCGCAGTTTCTAAACCACAGTTTACCACAGTTATGCGGTATGCATGCGGCCAGGGCCCCAACCAGTGAGTGCAGCCTCACTTAATAAAAGTGTATGGAGCAAGGATGTGCCCACTAGTTGGATGTGCCCACTCCAGGAACATGCATACCACATAATTGTGGTCGATTCCCAGTTTTGAAACTGTCTAAACCTCCCAGTGCAGGCACTGGGAAGATTAATATGTCTGCAGTCGCATGGAGTGACAGCAGAATTATCGGTTTTAGAACAGACAACCCCTTTAAGTAATTAAAAAGGCTGGAAACAGCGCCTCTTCAGCTGGTATTAATCTTCAATGCTTTATTCCGTCATATCCAAAAAAACAGATATGACGGAATAAAGCATTGAGGATTAATACTAGCTGAAGAGGCGTTGTTTTCTTTATATATGGATATGCTGTGACCCAGGTGGGCCTCCCTGGTTATAAACGTGTGTCTCGTCACGTGGGTAAGAAGAGCCCCTACATCATGGGGTGCTGTGGAAAACATTTTTTCTTTCTTTTATTAAAAATGCTGGAGTCATAAAATTCTCATTTTAATTTCTAGATTTAAGATATTTTGGATTTCACAGTAGTACACTAGCCTCTTTAGGTCACAAAACTATTTTATAATGTATGGCGCTTGTATTGTGAAATCTGATAACAGATCTGTTGTACATGAGGGAGTCTGTAGGATACCATAATGAAGCCAGATGAGTGGGTACACCCTACACATTAGGCATCTGCCATCTGTGGTTATCTCTGTGGGCATCCGCTTTGAAAGATACCCCCCCCAATCAGGCGCTCTGCTTCTTACATTTATCCGTGTGACTAAATGTTGATTATTTGTTTGGTTGGTGTAAAATCATTTTGTAATATGCAAAGAAAGTCCATAGCTTACCAGCGGGTGGTGACGCCCGTCTAGGCGGTCGCCAGCCACTACATTGAGAACTCTTAAAAATGTAATTCTGGAAGGCACTTTATGTATGTCCATAGGATTTCCCAGAGCGAACTGAGATTTACTTTGTCTTTCCGCTGCTCACTCTCTTTTTTTTGACAAGGCTCAGTGTCACAAATAGAGTGTGACCACTGCAGACAATCTCTGGGTTGTTTCTGATTTAGTCACTATGACATTACTGAACCTAGTGATTGCTTGCAGCGGTCACATACAATAGTTAGATTGGCAGTGGTGGATGAATGAGTAAAGCTCCATTTGTTGTTTCTACACTGACCATACCTATGGGCATTAAAGGGGCCATCACTCGCGTCAATATCGCTGCTGCATGTGACGTTGCAGCGATATTATCGCATGTGACATGGTATATCGACCAGCGATAAATCGCTGGTTGATGGTCGCCAGGTTTTCGGACTGAACCGAAAATCTGACGATGGTCGCCCGGTGGACATGCAGCATTGCCGCGTGTGACACCGGGATGCGCGATCAGCCAGCTCCCAGCGCCTCTCAGGAAGCGCTGGGAGCTGGTATCCAGGGTAAACTGTGGGTAACTAGGCAGTGCGCGCTGCCTAGATACCCAATGTATACCTTGGTTACCAGCCTTCTCCGCTCACCGGCTGGTATCCAAGGTACACAGCGGGTAACTATTTAAATCATTTCCACGATGTCGCTGGTCCAATGATCGCTGGTGAAGTCTGCCTGTGTGACAGCTCACCAGCGATCAGCCGTCAATGTCGCAATCGATTAGATCGCTGACGACCTTGACGTGTGTGACGCCGGCTTAAGAGACAAAACCTTAATGCTGGAAATCTCCTTTTAAGTTATCAGTCCTGGTGACTACTTTATCTGTAGGATAGATTGTCGATGTCAGATCCATAGGGGTCAGGCACTTGGCTCCCCCAAAGATCAGGTGATTTTTACACCTATTTTACTTTGATTAAAATCATATTCTATTTGTTTTTTAGCGCTACCTGAACCAATTCTTCCATCTCTACAAAAAAAATACCCAGTAAGTACCATGTTGGCTTTTCTTCTTGTGTATAGACATACATCCTCATACTTGTTGAGCCTATGGAGAAACCACTCCCAACCCATGGGTTATGCCTGGCATTTTGTGAATTTGATGCACAGTCGATAAGGGAGAGCTGTAATAACAGATGTATAGCTTGTTTTGGGGCTACGTTCAGTATATGCTTTGGGAACACTCCCAGAATATGTATTCTGCTATGTGTCTGTAGTCCCTCTTGGTCCAGGTTTATGGCAATCATACATATGTCAAATAAACATTTATAGACCTAGCCTAATGTATTCTTTCATGCTAAATTAGTTGGCAGATTTTATTTGGATCAACAAGTGTTTGAAGATGTTTCTGATGTATAACTGATTGAAGATTTTGCTACCTAATCTGAGTGCAATGTAATGTAGTTTTTATAAAATCATTGTTTTCACAGCAGGAGATTATTTCTAGTGGATGAGTAAACCTGCTAATGGGTAGTTCAACCCTGCCCGCCCCACAGATTGACATCTTTTTGCCTATGCACAGGATACACCGAGATCTACCAATTATTGGTGTGTGGGGTTATACAGGGTCCAGCATTTGGAGAACTGCTAGATCTGCCGAAAAACATTTAGGGATTTTTATCAAAACTGCAGAAAGCAGCCCAGTAAGTGATATATCACCGAAATCAGGACCTCTGCCCCTACATCATGCTGTAAATATAATCAAGTTGGGGCAAGGTCATTGTATAGATCAATGAAATTCTGTGAACAAGATGTTGGATTGTTAATTGTGCACAAAACTGTATTGTCTTACTTGGATATATGAAACCATTCCCATGAAAAAATGTACTTTTGGATGTGATGTCATATGTTCCAAAAAGCATTTGTTGCTTTCTTGTAACAGTTGAGGTGCTGTGTGACTGTAACATGAGGCATAAATATTGCAGATGGACAGACCGTTTGGCAGTATGTCCTTCTGCAGGCAACACTTGCAGTGTTTCAGTGCAGCAATGAGCCAGAGGGAGTCCAGGAGATCAGTCTTGTCACCAATCAGAGGATGTGTGGGCATAGTTGAAAAATCAAGCCAAGCAAATGCTACGCTGGGGCTCGTTGCTGCCGCTGATTGAGTGATGCAATAACCCAGTCAATCATGCACTAGTAAAACATAGGTTGTAACATCAGTTTTTTATAGAGTGCTCTTGTAATTGGTCTTGCTTGATCTTCATAACCAAATTGCCTAGTGAAAGCCGGTGTGATCCTATATTATATATGTAGCATTTCACTTTACATATATTATACAGCTTTTTATTTTTTTATTCTTTTTGACAGGAATGTTTTAACTCTGATATGCAGTTGCACCTTGTCCACCATGCTCCTCGCAATATCCCTCAACATGTGTCTGAAAATGCATCAAGCCTGGGTGACCTTCTTCTGGGGTTCCTGAAATACTTTTCCATAGAATTTGAGTAAGTGACGTAAATATTCACATCTGTTACAATAAAGTAAAGCTCTGATATAAAAGTGACAGTCACACTGCCTGCTGGAATATGTGCGATTTTCACAGAATGTCTTGGGGCCCTTTCACATCAGCGGTACTTTCAAATCGCGGCAGATGCGGTGAAAAAAACGCATCTGCCGCGATTACCGCAACACTTGCGGCACACTTGCGGCAACCCCCATGCAATGTCTATGGGGCTTGCGGTAAGGGTGCGGCAAGTGCAGTTTCGGCACTTGCGGCAGGTGTGGCTGCGAAAAAAAACGCTGCTTGCAGCGTTTTTTTTCGCGGCCGCACCTGCCGCAAGGACTTAGATTCTTTACAGTCAAAATTAAATCCTTTACATCTTAGAAAGATTACGGAGCAATGGTAAGTGTTCAGTTATGGTTATACATTAGATTGAGGGACTATAAGGGTCCTTTACTGGGCTGTATGATAACTACTTCTACAGAAGAAGCTGGTGTGACAGACATCCATCACCCCCACGTGATCAGGCCTCATTCCTAGAGAAATCTACTAAATGTAGAATTAATGTTGGCTTTGTAGGGTGTTTGTTTAGCAGGGTCTCCTCTAGTCTGGCAGAGAGGTACAGACCTGCACGATGACATTCATTGCCTTAACTGATCATATAGACAAGGGTTCTTTTACAGACTTCTCTGTAGTGCAAACTCCATTTTTGTATAAATTGTTTTTTTTTTCCCTTGCCCTACTAGTGCTTTGTTTTTTTATTCAGTAATTACATTAGGATTATTTTCTAAAACATGAGCTTGGGCATCATTATATGACCTAATGAAAAGCGGGCTGTACAAAAGTCTCCAAAAAGCATATACAAAGCCAATGAAGCGACAGATATAGCCTAAATGATAAATTAAAAGTACCGTATATACTCGTGTATAAGCCGAGTTTTTCAGCACAAAAAATGTGCTGAAAAGTCCCCCCGTCGGCTTATACACGAGTCACTATATGGCTGAGTGTGGGGGGGCCGGTGTCCGGGGGCTGGAGCACGCGGGGGGAGGCTGTATAGTGAGCGGGCCGGTCACGTGGGGCCGCTCATTAGTGCAATGCAATATGCACTGCATCCCCCTGTCCATCAGCGGCAGGGGGAGCTGTGCATATTACATTGCCCTCCCCCCGCCGTGGTATATAGAGGCCCCCGCTCTCCCCCCGTGGTATATACAGACCCCCGCTCTCCCCCCGTTGTATATACAGAACCCCGCTCCCCCCCTCGTGGAATATACAGGCTCCCACTCCCCCAGTAGGATATATACAGGCCCCCCGCGGTAAATACAGGCCCCCCCCCCCGTGGTATATACATGCCCCCGGTAGATGCCGCACACCTGTAAAAGAATCGCTTTCATACTTACCCTTCTCACTGTCATCGCGCTCCTCCGGTCTCATTCCCGCTTCTACCCGGCGGCCGGCGCATCCACAATGACGTCATTGTTTCTGCGCCGTCACATGACCGGGTAGAAGCAGGAAGGAGACTGGATGGAGGACGCGCGATGACAGTGAGGAGGGTAAGTATGAAAGCGATTCTTTTACAGGTGTGCGGCATCTACAGGGGGCATGTATATACCACGGGGGGGGGGGGGGGCCTGTATTTACCGCGGGGGGCCTGTATATATCCTACTGGGGGAGTGGGGGCCTGTATATACCGTGGAGGGGGGGGAGCGGGGGTCTGTATATTCTACTGGGGGGAGTGGGGGCCTGTATATACCACGAGGGGGGGAGCGGGGGCCTGTATATTCTACTGGGGGGAGTGGGGGCCTGTATATACCACGAGGGGGGGAGCGGGGGCCTGTATATTCTACTGGGGGGAGTGGGGGCCTGTATATACCACGAGGGGGGGAGCGGGGGTCTGTATATACAACGGGGGGGAGAGCGGGGGTCTGTATATACAACGGGGGGGGAGCAGGGGTCTGTATATACCATGGGGGGGGGGGGGGAAGCAGGGGCCTGTATATACCACTAGGGAGGCTGCTGTATACTACCACAGGGGGAGGCTGCTGTATACTACCACAGGGGGAGGCTGCTGTATACTACCACAGGGGGAGGCTGCTGTATACTACCACAGGGGGAGGCTGCTGTATACTACCACAGGGGGAGGCTGCTGTATACTACCACAGGGGGAGGCTGCTGTATACTACCACAGGGGGAGGCTGCTGTATACTACCACAGGGGGGGAATGATGTTTACTACCACAGGGGGAGGCTGCTGTATACTACCACAGGGGGAGGCTGCTGTATACTACCACAGGGGGGGAATGATGTTTACTACCACAGGGGGAGGCTGCTGTATACTACCACAGAGGGAGACTGCTGTATACTACCACAGGGGGAGACTGCTGTATACTACCACAGGGGGAGACTGCTGTATACTACCACAGGGGGAGACTGCTGTATACTACCACAGGGGGAGGCTGCTGTATACTACCACAGGGGGAGGCTGCTGTATACTACCACAGGGGGAGGCTGCTGTATACTACCACAGGGGGAGGCTGCTGTTTACTACCACAGGGGGAGGCTGCTGTACGCTACC
Source organism: Allobates femoralis (assembly GCA_033576535.1). Classification (NCBI taxonomy): domain Eukaryota; kingdom Metazoa; phylum Chordata; class Amphibia; order Anura; family Aromobatidae; genus Allobates; species Allobates femoralis. The sequence goes on from JARQOC010000003.1 coordinate 783,549,513, forward strand.
ACAGGGGGAGGCTGCTGTATACTACCACAGAGGGAGACTGCTGTATACTACCACAGGGGGAGACTGCTGTATACTACCACAGGGGGAGACTGCTGTATACTACCACAGGGGGAGACTGCTGTATACTACCACAGGGGGAGACTGCTGTATACTACCACAGGGGGAGACTGCTGTATACTACCACAGGGGGAGACTGCTGTATACTACCACAGGGGGAGACTGCTGTATACTACCACAGGGGGAGACTGCTGTTTTGAATACTACCACAGGGGGAGACTGCTGTATACTACCACAGGGGGAGACTGCTGTATACTCCACAGGGGAGACTGCTGTATACTTCCACAGGGGGAGACTGCTGTTATTCACAGGGAACCTTACTACACTGGGGAGGCTGCTGTACACTACACTGCTGGGGTCCACCCTCGGCTTATACACGAGTCAATAGGTTTTCCCAGGTTTTGGGGGTAAAAGTAGGGGGGTCGGCTTATACACGGGTCGGCTTATACACGAGTATATACGGTACTTTATTAACAAAAAGATCCATTATTTAAATCAAGATTTTCTGGTCATCATAATGGGAGACCCAGACAATGGGGTTTAGGGCACTGCCCTCCGGAGGTCACACTAGGTACTACAAGTTTGTAGACACCGCCTCCTCCGCTTATAAACCCCTACCGCAGGGAACATCCTCAGTTTTAAACTTAGTGTGCTCGGAGGATCACGCTTTGCTTGCACTTCACTGCATTCTCACTACTTACGTGATGGCGTCTGAAGACAAGGTAATACGGTCCTATCGGGACCGGTGACAGCCTCCCCGCTCACCCTTAGTGGCACACGCTGGTGGAGGTACCGGAGGGCCTAGAGCCTGGACACTTCGTGTTCTCCCGGTACGCTGTTACGCTCCTCTCCATCCCTCTCTGGGGGGCTCTGGAGAGTGGGAGATGGGAGCCTTGCACAGCTCCGCTCCGTCCGAGGCCTCCCTAAATGGTGCTTACAGACCGGACTGGAGCCAGCCCAGTCCGAGGCCTCCCTAAATGGTGCTTACACTCCGGACTGGTGCTGAGCGGCCCAGTCTGAGGCCTCCCTAAATGGTGCTTACAGACCAGACTGGTGCTGCACCCCCGTCCGAGGCCTCCCTAAATGGTGCTTACAGACCGGACCGGCACTGAGGCACTCTGTGTCTCCTGCGTGCCTGGGGGTAGTGTCTGGCACTTTGTGTTTCAGGACACTCAGACCGCGCGTTACCCTCGGGTCCGCGGTTCTGCGGGTGTACCCTGTGCTGGGGTCACCCTGGCTGACCGCCCTGTGTGTCACAGGGGCTGAGGCCGTAGGCTGCGGATGTTTGTCCCCTCATGCTGTGGATGGTGTACATGCAGTCTGTGTATAATGTTTTTACACTCTTTCCCGCGCTGCGGGCTCCGGCTCCCTCATGCTGTGGATGCTTGGAGGATGGGAAGCAGCCCGTGCGGTGACGTCATCGCTGGGCGTGTGTGTGTGTTTCCCGCGTCTCTTCGGCGCCGCCCACAGTTTCACTGTCGGCGGCCATCTTTACCCTCACTTCCCCGGTTGGGATTCTTATGCAGCGTGCGTCTGCACTCCAGAGGGGAGACCGGAAACCGTCGCGGAGGTCACACACACACCGCTTCCTCATACCGCTTTACTGCGGTCGGTAAGCCACCGGGATCCCGGTTTTGTTGTCGGCAATTTGGCTTATTTTCCCCTACTGTGGCGATGTCCTCAGCCGGGAAGCGTGCTGCTAAGGCGGCAGTAGCCACCATTACCTGTGCTACATGCAATGGTACACTGGTGGAGGGGTCCTGCAATAACTGCGGACGCCCAGAGGCCCGGGCTGGCACTGTTGAGTCAGCAGCTCCGGTACTATACCCTGAGGTTCAGGTGATCTCAGGGCCATGGGAGACTCAGAATAAGATCAATGAATCTCTGCTGTCTCAGCTGTCCTCCATGTCGCAATCCCTGGAGGCACTTAATAGGAGACTGGATAGCCCAGCTACTCCATCCAGTTACCCCCGGGTGTCCCCCTCTTCTGCTGCGAGACCCCTTAAGCGGGCTCGTCGTGAGGATTCACCCGAGCTCCATACTCTCTCTGAGGAGGAGCGTTCCTCTGATGGTGAGGAAGATGATGGGGGTTCAAATTTCGGGTCTGTGTCTGTATCTGAACCACCAGACGGGGTGGAGGATCTGGTGTCCTCTATCAACGAGACTTTACGTCTCGTGACACCCCCTGAGGAGGTGACGGTGCACCCGAAGGAGGTCTATCAATGGCTGCGGCCGGAGGCTAGACCAAGTGGCTCCTTCATGGACCACACTAATTTTGGAAGGGTGGTTAGAGCTCCCAGGTTACATCCTGGGCAGCGTTTTGTCCGTAAAACCAAGGACAATCGCTTCCCCTTCCCCCAGGAGGTGCTACAGGAGTGGTCGCAGTCCCCGAAGGTGGACGCTTCCATGACCAGGATTGCTGCACGCTCCCTTTTCTCTGCCTCTGATAGCTCCTCACTGAAGGATGCTACTGATAGACAGGTCGAGCAGCTCGCCAAGTCTTCCTATGAGGCTGTGGGGTCTTCATTTGCCCCTAATTTTGCCACGGTCTGGACCTTACAAGCGATTACTACCTGCTTGGATGGTATCTCTGACATGGCAAGATCCAGTCCAGAGGTCCTAGCACTTACCGAAAGGGCAAGGGCCTATGCGGACTACGCCAGGACGGCGACTCTGGAAACTGCCACTCGCTCAGCTGTGGCTTCGGCCAATGCTATAGCGATCCGCAGGTTGTTGTGGCTGCGTCTTTGGGACTCAGATGCCACATCCAAGAAGATTTTGCAGAATCTTCCGTTTGCTGGTGACAGGCTTTTTGGCACCGAACTGGACAAGCTAATTAAGGATTCTGCTGAGTATAAGATACCGCAGAATAAGCCTAAGCCACGGTATACCGTTAAAAGGAACCCTAAACAGTGGTCCTTTCGTTCCAGCTCGCAGTCATCAGCACCGTCCGCTCGCACGGACCGAGGGGGAAAGCCCGCTTCCCAGTGGCGCTCTAAGAGTCGTCCAAAGAAGCCGGCGGGGGCGGCAGCTGCCACCCCCAAACCCGCCTCTACATGACTCGCTCTCTCATCCTGCCTCCCCACAGGTGGGGGGCCGCTTGTCTCGCTTTCAGGACAAGTGGCTGCTTCACGTTCAAGATCAGTGGGTTCGAGACGTGATCTCGCGAGGGTACAGGATAGAGCTGACGTCAAAACCGATATCCCGATTCCATCGGTCGGTCCCGTCACCAGAAAAAGCTCAGGCTTTTTACCAGGTGTTGGAGGGTCTCCGCAGAGACGGAGTGGTGGTCCCGGTACCTTCCGGAGAGAGGTTCAGGGGTTTTTACTCCAACCTCTTTATCGTCCCGAAGAAGGACGGATCCTTCCGCCCAGTACTGGACCTGAAGTTGTTCAACCATCACGTGTTGGTTCGGAAGTTCCGTATGGAATCACTGCGCTCCGTGATCGCAGCTGTGTCACAGGGGGACTTCCTAGCGTCCATAGATATCAGAGACGCTTACCTTCACGTTCCCATTGCACCGGCTCATCAGCGCTGGTTGCGATTCGCAGTGGGGGAAGAACACTTCCAATTTGTGGCACTGCCATTCGGGCTAGCCTCGGCACCGCGGGTGTTCACAAAAGTGATGGCTTCCATGATGGCTCTCCTGCACATGCAGGGACATGCCGTCATTCCCTATTTAGACGACCTGCTGGTCAGGGCGCCATCAGAACACCTCTGTCAAGAGAGCCTGGATGTGACCATGCGGTCTCTGGAACAGTTCGGTTGGCTCCTCAATATTCAGAAGTCAACGCTGGTTCCGACCCAGTCTTTGACATATCTGGGCATGGACTTCAACACAGCCTCAGCCCTGGTGTCTCTGCCACGAGTCAAACAGATGGCGATCCAATCAGGAGTACAAGCAGTCCTCCTGTCACCACACTCATCCCTACGGGTATTGATGAGACTAGTGGGACGCATGGTAGCGGCGATAGAGGCGGTGCCGTTCGCACAGTTTCGCCTCCGTCCTCTCCAGCTGGAGATTCTTCACAGATGGGACAAGAGGACGATCTCGCTGAATCGGCTGGTGACACTGTCACAACCGACCAAGGACTCCCTACAGTGGTGGCTCCAGCCACGTCACCTGTCACGAGGCCGGTCCTTCCTAAAACCGTCATGGTTAGTGGTGACCACAGACGCCAGTCTGAAGGGCTGGGGTGCGGTGTTCTTGCACCACAGGGCTCAAGGCCTCTGGACTCAGTCGGAGTCGGCATTGCAGATCAACGTGCTGGAGATCAAGGCGGTCTATCTGGCGCTCCTGGCGTTTCAGAAATTCCTGTCGGGACACCCCATTCGGGTGCAGTCCGACAATGCGACGGCCGTCGCCTACATAAATCATCAGGGAGGGACCAGAAGTGCTCAGGCCCTCGCCGAAGTCCACCGCATTCTAGCCTGGGTGGAGGAAAACGGCTGCCTGATCTCCGCAGTTCACATCCCAGGGGTCGAGAACTGGGAGGCCGACTACCTGAGCCGACAGGGCATGGACGCCGGAGAGTGGTCTCTTCATCCAGACGTCTTCCGGGACATCTGCGGCAGATGGGGCACTCCGGACGTGGATCTGATGGCCTCACGGCTGAATCATCAGGTGCCCCAATACATGGCAAGATCGTGGGATCCTCAGTCTCTGGGGGCGGATGCCCTGATCCTGAGTTGGTCCAGCTTCCAGCTGCCATATGTGTTCCCGCCTCTGGCTCTGATTTCCAGGGTCCTGTGGAAAATCAGGATGGAATGCAGAGTAGCCATTCTAGTGGCTCCGGATTGGCCCAGGAGGTCCTGGTACCCGGACCTGTGGCAACTGTCAGGCGGACACCGGTGGGCTCTTCCAGAACGCGCAGATCTACTCGCGCAAGGCCCATTCTTCCACCTCAATTCCAGGGCCCTCAGATTGACTGCATGGCTCTTGAGGCCTGGCTGCTGACGTCCAGAGGATTCTCTCCTACAGTGGTTGCCACTATGAATAGGGCTAGGAGACCTGTCTCCAGGAAGATATACCACAGAACGTGGAAAATCTTTTTCTCCTGGTGTGCCTCTGGTGGACGCTCACCGTGGCCATTGTCCATTCCGACATTGTTGGCTTTCCTACAGTCGGGGTTGGAGTTGGGGTTATCCCTTGGCTCTCTGAAAGGTCAAGTGTCAGCACTTTCAGTGCTGTTTGACAGGCGCTTGGCGCTCCTGCCGAAGGTCCGCCAATTTCTGCAGGGGGTAGCTCGGGTGGTTCCGCCTTACAGGCGACCTCTGGACCCTTGGGACCTCAACATGGTCCTGGCGGCTCTGCAGAAACCGCCGTTTGAGCCACTGAGAGACATCTCTCTCTCTCGCCTGTCCAGAAAGTGGTCTTTCTGGTGGCAATTACGTCCCTGAGAAGGGTCTCAGAATTGGCTGCACTTTCGTGCAAGTCACCCTTTCTGGTGGTTCACCAAGACAAGGTGGTGTTGCGCCCACGGCCAGAATTCTTGCCGAAGGTGGTTTCAACGTTTCACCTAAACCAGGAGATTGTTCTCCCATCATTTTGCCCCGCTCCCGTTCATCAGGTTGAGCGCGACCTCCATACTCTGGATCTCGTGAGGGCTGTACGCATTTATGTGTCCAGGACCGCCTCCTTCCAGAGTTCGGACTCTTTGTTCATCCTTACGGCGGGTCGCTGTAAGGGGTCCGCGGCATCCAAATCAACCTTGGCCAGATGGATCAAGGCTCCCATTCAAGAGGCTTACCGTTCGGCGGGTCTGCCTCTCCCGGTGGGCTTGAAGGCGCACTCGACAGAGCGTTGGTGCTTCCTGGGCTTTGCGACATCGCGCTTCAGCTCTGCAAGTGTGTCAGGCGGCAACCTGGTCCAGCCTGCATACATTCTCTAAGCACTATATGGTGCATGCCCATGCCTCTGCGGATGCAAGTTTGGGCCGGCGGGTCCTCCAGGCGGCGGTTGCCCACCTTTGAGGGGGACCGTGTATTATCAACGTCTTTTGAGGAACTCTTCCCGCCCTGGGGTTTGCTTTAGGACATCCCCATTGTCTGGGTCTCCCATTATGATGATCAGAAAAAAGAGAATTTTGTTTACGTACCGTAAATTCTTTTTTCTTGAATCATCAATGGGAGACCCAGCACCCACCAAGTTGTTCCGTTGGATGTTTTTACATTTGCCTGTTCCAGTTGGGACAGTTGATCCGGGTTGTTGGACCGTCTGTGCACGGTTTCTTTCCCGATGTTTCGGGTGTGGTTTATGTAGTCTCCTCGCAGCTTATGGACCAAACTGAGGATATTCCCTGCGGTAGGGGTTTATAAGCGGAGGGGCGGTGTCTACAAACTTGTAGTACCTAGTGTGGCCTCCGGAGGGCAGTGCCCTAAACCCCATTGTCTGGGTCTCCCATTGATGATTCAAGAAAAAAGAATTTACGGTACGTAAACAAATTCTCTTTTTTACAGACTTCTCTGTAGTGCAACTCATTTTGTATAAATTGTTTTTTTTTTCCTTGTCCTATAGTGCTTTGTTTTTTTTATTCAGTATTACATTAGGATTATTTTCTAAAACATGAGCTTGGCATCATTATATGACCTAATGAAAGCTGCTGTACAAAGTCTCCAAAAGCATATACAAAGCCAATGAAGCGACAGATATAGCCTAAATGATAAATTAAAAGTACTTTATTACAAAAGATCCATTATTTAATCAAGATATTTATGCAAGATGGTAAATCTATATACCTTGTTTTTTTCTATAATTTGTATATTCACTAAGAGCAATATTTTTAATATACCACTTAGTCTATACCTCTTTCTGTCTATTCTGGTTTTGTATATGCTTATATGACCTGTAGTAGAAGATCTCCAGGATTGATTGTGATGCCAGAGCCTTGCACCTTCAGAGGAGCTGCACCAGGTATCCTATTAGTTATGGCAAGCTATATTTTCTGTAATGATATCCTATTGAACACAGGACCTTTAAATATTTTAGCAAACAAATGTTTCCTTACATCAGTTATAAGTACATTGTAAGTGTGGCCTGCACTGGATCTCTGTAACCAGGCCATTACTATTCACTTAATCTTAAAGTCTTTGCAGTCTCGTAGGGTTACATGACATTTTTTCATGGAGCCCGTGACCCATCAGCGCCGGCTTCCTTCTTCTCGCCTTTGAACACAGGTGTACTCAACAAGAAGTAGGTGGCAGCCGCAGCGTTCAACTCTTGTGTACAACTGTGTCCAAAGGCAAGGAGAAGGAAACCGGCACTGATTGTTACAACATGTGAGCTCCATGACCAATGTTGCCTGGGCCCTGGGAATGTGACTTCTAAATGAGAGAAACGCATAGTCACTAGAGGAGAGTACAGGCTTTTATATTTTTAATGGGGAAGAACATGGGGAATGAGAAGGGGTTGTCAAAGTAGTGGACAAACCCTTTTTAATGCATTAGTGCAAAGTCAGAATTTCTTTGTCGCCTCAGTGGGGGACTCAGGATCATGGTTGTTATGCTGCTGCCACCTGGAGGACACACTAAGTAATGTTATGAACAAACTTGAACATAACTCCTCCCCTGCCGTATACACCCCCAGGGCAGACATAGCCCTAGCCAGTTCTTTGCTTAGTGTTCATCGGAGTGACACGCACAACTCACCCCCCTCCCAACAAGGCCGCCGCCTTCTTTCAGGCCGTGGAGGCTCTAAAGCGAGATGGAGTCATCGTTCCGGTACCACAAGTGGAACGCTTCAGGGGTTTTTACTCCAACCTCTTTGTGGTACTCAAAAAGGACGGATCTGTAAGACCCGTTCTAGATCTGAAACTCCTCAACAGGCATGTCAATGTGCGACACTTCCGCATGGAATCACTGCGCTCAGTCATCGCATCGATGGAAGAAGGGGAATATCTGGCGTCCATCGATATCAAGGACGCGTATCTGCACATTCCAATTGCAGTCTCCCATCAACGTCTACTCAGATTCGCGGTGGCCGAAGACCACTACCAATTTGTGGCGCTTCCCTTCGGGTTAGCTTCCGCTCCACCGATGTTCACGAAAGTCATGGCCATGGTCGTGTCAGTTCTGCACTCTCAAGGAGTAGGTATTCCCCTACCTGGACCATCTCCTAGTGAAGGCACCGACGTTCCAGGAATGCCAACTGAGCGTATCCAGCACCTTGGACACACTGCAGAGTTTCGGCTGGCTGGTCAACTTTCCGAAGTCCACCCTAGTGCTGACACGGACCCTGGCATACCTGGGCATGCAGTTCGATACGACGTCAGCCCTGGTCCGGTTGCCCCGGGACAAAGTGGATTCCATTCAGTCGTGTGTGCGCTCCCTTCTCCGGCAGTGGACCCACTCTCTCAAACGGATCATGCAGATCCTGGGCAAGATGGTAGCGTCCATGGAGGCCGTACCATTTGCTCAATTCCACACTTCCATCCTCTTCAGCTGGCCATTATCAGAAGTTGGGACAAACACCCAGCTTCCCTCGACAGACGGATCACTTGCCCTCCTCGGCCAGGCTGGCCCTCCACTGGTGGCTCAAACCTCTCTCCCTGTCACGGGGACGATCATTCCTCCCTCCCTGCTGGGAAGTCCTTACCACGGACGCAAGTCTCACGGGTTGGGGAGTGGTGTTCCACCAACACAGGGCCCAGGGAACATGGTCCTCGGACGAGTCTTCTCTACCGATCAACATCCTGGAGATCAGGGCGATCTGCTTCGCCCTGCAAGCCTTTCACCATCGGTTAGCGGGCAAACACATTCGGATCCAATCAGACAATGCGACGGCTGTTGCCTACAACAACCACCAGGGCGGCACTCGCAGCCGTCTAGCGATGCAGGAAGTCCAGCAGATACTCCAGTGGGCGGAAGCCACCGGCTCCACAGTCTCAGCAGTCCACATTCCAGGCGTGGACAATAGGGAGGCGGACTACCTGAGCCGTCAGGGGATGGACTCAGGCGAGTGGTCCCTGCATCCAGAGGTCTTTCAGAACATCTGTCATCGGTGCGGCACTCCAGACGTCGACCTCATGGCGTCGCACCTCAACAATCAGGTTCCGGCGTTCATGGCCAGTCTCACGACCCCAGGTCTCTGGGGGCCGACGCACTGGTTCACGACTGGTCTCACTTCTGTCTGCCATAAGTCTTCCCACCTCTGCCGCTCCTACCCCGAGTGCTTCGGAAGATCAGGACCGAATGTCCCCGCGCCATCTTGGTCGCCCCAGATTGGCCCAGGCGATCCTGGTACCCGGATGTGGTACGGCTCACAGCCGACACACCATGGAGGCTTCCAGATCGTCCAGATCTGCTATCCCAACGGCCCTTTTACCACCAGAGTTCTGCGGCCCTCGCCCTGAATGCGTGGCACTTGAGTCCTGGGTACTGACTCAATTTGGATTTTCTCCAGAGGTGGTATCCACCATGATGCAGGCCAGAAAACCCGCATCGGCGAAGATTTACCACAGGACCTGGAAGATCTTCCTGGCATGGTGTTTCTCGAAAGGTCACCCTCCTTGGCCCTTCTCTCTGCCCACGTTGCTGAGTTTTCTGTAGTCGGGCTTAGACGTGGGTCTCTCCCTCAGTTCCCTTAAGGACCAGGTTTCGGCTCTCTCTGTACTTTTCCAGAAGAAATTGGCCAAACTTGCGCAAGTTCGGACCTTCCTGCAGGGGGCATGCAACATTGTTCCACCTTATAGGCGCCCCCTGGATCCGTGGGACCTCAACTTAGTCCTCATGGTACTACAAAAAAAACCTTTTGAACCGTTGAGACATTCCGCTGTCACGGCTTTCCCAAAAGGTGGTCTTCCTGGTCGCCATCATTTCCCTCCGGCGAGTGTCGGAACTGGCCGCGCATTCCAGTAAACCTCCCTTTCTGATATTCCACCAAGACAAGGTTGTACTGCGGCGGTGCTCTCCTTCTTGCCGAAGGTGGTCTCTTCATTCCACTTAAACCAGGACATCGCCTTAGCGTCCCTCTGTCCAGCTCCAGACCACCAGGTGGAACGGGCTTTGCATAAGCTCGACCTGGTCAGGGCCCTCAGGATCTACCTGTCCAGAACAGCGCCATTCCGACAGGCGGACACTCTGTTTCTCCTCGCGTCCGGACGGCTCAAAGGGAAACCGGCATCCAAGGCCACCTTGGCCCCGTGGATTCGTTCCACCATCCTAGATGCCTATTCTTTCTCACATGCCTCCGGGCTCAAGGCGCACTCCACCAGAGCTGTGGGAGCCTCCTGGGCTCTCAGGCACCAGGCATCGGCTCAACAAGTGTGTCAGGCGGCCACGTGGTCCAGCCTGCACACCTTTACAAAGCACTATCAGGTGCATGCTCATGCTTCGGCAGACACAGGGCTTGGCAGGCGCGTCCTTCAGGCGGCTATTGCCCACCTGTGATATCTGGCTGAAGCAAACATTTTTCAGGTGACGTTTTCCATTGTCTTTCCCGCCCAGGGACTGCTTTTGGGTGTCCCATGGTCCTGAGTACCCCACTGAGGCGACAAAGAAAAGGAGAATTTTGTACACTTACCTTAAATTCCTTTTCTTTTAGCCTCTAAGTGGGGGGACTCAGCACCCACCCTGTTGCCCTACGGGCCATTTTGTTTTGTTGCGTGCATACGACATATTGTTCTGCACTAGTTGCCTGCTTAGTTCTAAGGCCTGTTCTCCTATTTGTGTTTTCAATGGGAGTTCTCTCCTCCTGCTTTGGCACCGAACTGGCTAGGGCTATGTCTGCCCTGGGGGTGTATGCTGCAGGGGAGGAGTTATGTTCAAGTTTGTTCATGACATTACTTAGTGTGTCCTCCAGGTGGCAGCAGCATAACACCCATGGTCCTGAGTCCCCCACTTAGAGGCTAAAAGAAAAGGAATTTACGGTAAGTGTACAAAATTCTCCTTTTTAGTGGTGAAAAGTGTGAATGAGGATTTCTAAAAAGCCATAATTATCATGTAGGTCCTTATTGTATATTTTGTATTCTACCCACCCTTCTTGGCTCGCTAATTCTGTACTGGCCCATATTAATATTTCCTTTCTCTCTCATAGCTGGAAGAACGAGATGATTTCGGTTCGTGAAGGCAAAGCCATGCAACGGACAGAAGGCTATGAATGGAGGAACAAATACATCTGTGTCGAAGGTAAAGAAATGCTGCCTCGGGTCACTTGCTGGGGCTGATACTTACTGGGCCCCCATGGCATGACACGCATCATGACATTGTGTGAGGCCTAATAAGTAGCAGAGGTGCCCAGGATGGCAGACTATTGCCAGTGCAAAAGTGAACCCTACCCTGGTCCTGCTGCCACAGAGGACCAAACTGGACGCCGGACCAGGGTAGTTTGAATGTTTTTACTTAACTGTTCAGAAAACATTGAAGTCTTGTAGTCTAATCCTACAGTCAAACTCGTCCATTATGTGCATCTGTTTGCAAGGCGTAACAGAGTATGACTGCAATGGTTGTAATCTGTTATCAAGGCAGCACCGATCTGCATAGGAGCTGAAGATACAAAATAGTAGGGGATGATTACAAAAGGACAAGTGCAAAGGTGCTGGAGTTTTCATAATTTGAAGTGATAAAATGGATATGAAGGTGGGTCATTGTCACTGATTGTACTACATTGATGATATGTTGAGACTAAAAACAAAGTTTCTTATTTGAAAATCATTTTAAGTATGTTTCCATGTGTAGAGCCGTTTGACAGAACCAATACTGCTAGAGCTGTACATGAAAATCAGAAGTTTGACATGATTAAGGAGGAATTCATGAAGGTAAGCATGTATTGCTGATTATTGGGCGGAGGGGTATGTCGCTTTTGTGAATTCCCTTCGCATTGCACATTGCATTGTTTGTTATACCTTTTTTTGTGCATGTGTTTTTACATTGCAGCACTGCTCTATCCCTGTCTAAAGGTGACATCATGCCTGGCAGGCAGGGTCCTCATGCGAGCTGCCATAGCACCAATCAATCTATTAGATTATTAAATTAAATGTGTAGGTTAGGGACTCACTTAAAGTTGCTTATTAACCTGATAACGACCAAGAGCCATAAAGTTACGGCACTCAGTCCTGCGATTTCACCACACGCTATGGTAAATTTGCAGCACAGGTTAAAGCTCCGGTGCGCATGGCCATGCGCATTCATTGCTTCCCATGTGTGATTTGTACGCATGCGGAGGCTTGCGTACAAATCATACATTCTTGTCCGCACAATGAACGCAACATGTTGCGTCCATGGTGCGGACTAGAATGTATGATTTGTACGCAAGCCTCCCCATGCGTACAAATCACACATGGCTGGCAAAGGGTGCGCACGGCCATGCGCGCCCGAGCTCATACACGTTGCGTCTCCATGTTAAACATAGGGACACGCGGTGTATGCGCTCGGCTTGCGCTCCCCCGTCGCAATACACAGTGGTGGGGAACGCAAGTGTGAAGCCACCCTTAGTGAGCGTTATGCAGTGGCAGTACTCATGATCCTTTAGAATCATAGATTACCAGGTTTCTGCCCAGCCTAGTAGACCTGTGGGTCCTAGTACTCCCAGATCAGCTTTGCCAGTGACTTGTCACTATAAGGAGCCATTACAGTGGAAATAAAAAGAAAAAAAAAAAAAAAAAAAAAAAATTGCTCCCCACAGATATTTTATGGCCTCTTGGAGAAGAAATAATTTGTGTGCATATTATATTATATACACTACTCAACATAGAAATCTCAATGCAAGAAAGAGGTGTTATGGAACTATGGAAATTACAGGATTGTTAGACTTTTTAATAATAATTAATAAAATAATAAATGTTCAAAACCTCGTGTCTGGCATGTAGTGATGATCGAATATACTCGCCACTATTCGTTACTTGCAGTACAGTATTCATGATACTCATTATTTGGCGAGTTACGTTGATGCTCTTGAGTGATATTGATCTTGAGCAATCTGACACATATTGCCAGCTCCCTCTGTACACAAAGAGTGTTGCCACCCCAGCCTCTTGATTGGTTGGCTCTGTCTGGGGGGGCTACAGCAAGGTGTTGTATGCAGTGAAATCAAAAAAGCTTACCGTCCCGCCCTGTCCCAGAAATGCTATTTTTATGGCCGGATGTGTGTGGGCTGAGCCTAACATTGGACTCGCTATTCAGATGAATACGTGAGAATTTCGAAGTACTCACTACTAATCTCCCGAGGCCGAGTATTTCACTACTCACTCATCCCTACTTGCATTAGCTGCGTGTCGATAGCGTGGCAGCCAATCAATGATCCTCCACGGCTGTGCCTAGAAGGAAAGCCCCCTTCAGAGTCGCTGAGCTCACTGATCGGCTGTCAATGTGATGTCAGCACACTGCAAGTGCCAGACCCAGGGAGCAGTGGTGTAGACTTGTCGATGGACCTGAGAAATTTGTTTACAGCACGGTTGGTTTTATTTATAATTGCCTGTAGCCAGAGACCAACATTTATTGAAAGGGAACAACCCTTCTAAGGCTATGTGCACATCTGACGTTTGTGCATCTCTGCAGAACGTCCAAAAACCTGGTTTTTTTTAGCAGAAACTGAGTTTTCTGTGCTCAGCAGTGTCCCTCGTTTTTTGCTCGTTTTCCGCCGGGTTTTCCAGCGTTTTTCTCGGCGTTTTTCTCGGCTGTTTTGAAAACTGAGTTTTTAGTGCACTTGTTCAGCTGAAAGCGGTGGAAAAACGGAGGAAAGAAGTCACTTGCTCTATTTTTGGAAAACGGTGATAAAACTCAGTTTTGACTGAGAAAACTCAGTTTTGACTGAAAACGACCAGAAGAAAAACGTTCTAGTGAAGACAGAGTTTTCTAAAATCCATTGACTAGCATGTTAATCCAACCGGAGGATAGGATTAACATAAATTAACATAAAACTGAGCGGAAAACGCCGACGGAAAACGTCCAAAAGCAGCCCACAAAACGACTGATGTGCACTTACCCTAAGGGTATGATCACGCAACTTTATTTTCACTACTAAGTTGCTTCTACTTTGACCAATGTTATTGACTTGGGCTGAACAATGACAATTTTCTCAGACCTAATGTACAAGTGAAAAAAAAAAAATCACAATATGACTCGGAAGAGGAAACCTGCCTATTCAAGTCTACGTGCTGCATAAAGAAAAGGATCCCATAAGCCTTGATCGTATAGCATTCAATTTTTACGGTAAACTTGTGAAAAAAAACAAAAGTACAGCTCCATATACCGTATTTTTCGGAATATATAATACGCCCTTTTGTTCCTCCAAATTTTGGAGGAAGTGGGAGGTGCGTCCTATAATCCGAATCTAATGTCCTATACTGCAGGGGAAGGTGGGGTCGGCTCTAGAGAGTGTCCGGAGGGCTGGCTGCAAGAGGCAACGGGAGGTCATGTACCCCCGCTCGTTAGCCTCCTATAATATGCACTGCACCCGTTATCCATCACCTTGGTGCTGAAACCAGATATGGACTGGGAGGCAGTGCATATTATATGTACCTGCACACCCCCCCCTCCCCAATTCTGGATATGGCCTCCTCATCACTCCCCCTATGCTGCAGCCCATACTAAAATAAGAAACCGCTTTTTACTTACCTCTCCGGTGCAGTCCTCCACGGATCACTTCTTGACGCACTTCCTGAGTCTCTGGGAACCCAGTCATGTGATGTGATGTACACTCAGCTGTGCTGATCACACGGCCGGCTTCCCGAGACTCGGGAAGTTCGGCAAGCAGGGAGCCACGGAGGACTGCCTGGAGAGGGAAGTAAAAAGTGGTTTATTTTAGTGTGGGTTGCAGCATGGGGGAGCCATACAGAGTGATGGGGAGGCCAAAACCTGCTCAGTGGGGCCATGGATACAGCACAAGGGGGTCATGTGCCATCACAGGGGCACGTGTGCCATCGCTGGGGGATGTGTGCCATTACGAGGGGGTTATCTCCAACATAAGGGGACCATATAGAGGATGGGGGGCTATATCCCAGGATGAGGGACCATGTACCAGGATGGGGGGCTATGAAGGGATTATATGATTTGTATGACGGACACTGGCATTACAAGACGGACCCCATTGAACAGTAAAATATTTTTTTTCTCTTTTTCCTTCACCAAATTTGGGGGTGCGTCTTATAATCCGATGCGTCTTATAAAGCGAAAAATACGGTATATGAAAACTAATGCCATACAGATTGAAAAAAGCAGACATATGTACTAGCATATGCAGTGGAGGTGAAAAATTGCCCATTTTTTCTGGATACATAATTTTTTTTTTTTTTTTTCCTTTTTTATAATTTGTGAACTGAGCTTTAGGAGAACTTTAGTTACACAAGTGGCCGGACAGGCAGCCCAGCTCAGCTCAAGCAAATGAGAGGCTGACAGCATCTAGGTATGGTGAAAAAGACGTAGATGATTTTATTTTGCCATAGGGTGACATTTCCTGCCAATATGTGTCTTTATGAAGAATACAAAAACATTGTCATACCACAACCTTATATAGCAAAAGACAATTCATGGGGAGCCAATCCTAAACAACCACTTATCCTAAAAAACAATCCCATAACCAATCACATGATACAGTAAACAAACACAGGAATTACATAAATCGCATTTCCAGCATAGATAGGGAGATAGGGCTCTATCTATATAAATACAGAGAACCCACGGCTTTATAAATAGTAGTCATTCCGTCTTTGCCTCACATTGTGAGTGTGTAATCAATGTCCAATCACAGAGTTGCCTCGCTGTCCTGGAGATGCAATACCTTATCGTAACTCATTGATTGGACGTCTGTTACCCACCCACCATGAAACTTTCCTTGTGTGGATACAGAACCCACACATATGCCCAGTGCTGTGTGCTTGATGAAGACCCATAATGGGTGGAAACGTTGTTCTATGGCAGAATAAAATTATCTGTGTTATTTTCATCGTGTCTGGATGCTGTCGGCTTCTCATTTGCTTGTATATTGTCCCAGTGGATACCTTGGACTGGTGACATTGTCATGTCGAGCTTGATCCATGTTTGTTCAAATTCAGGTACTGCAAATAACCTTTTTTCCTCAAAGGGCTGTGAAGTGGGAGTCGAAGTCTGTCCATTTTGGTGGAGTTGGAGTCGCATTCAGGGCAATTGAGGAATTGTAGGTTTGTCTTACAGGCTCCACAGCACTGTTTCCCTCAGCTCGGCTCTTGGTCTGCCCCAAAGACGATAAATGGAGCTCTGCATGTGCGGGATACTCTGCTGTGTACTAGAGGCTGCACGGAGGCTCTGCTTTTGTGTGCTTTCCTCATAGAATAAATGCTTCTGGGTAATATTTTTAATAATAATTTTATAATTATATAATATATATTATATAAATATTATATTAATATTTTTATATAATAATAATAATTTTTATTAATAGTTTTTTTTAAATGGAATCTGTCAAAAAAAGACCCTGATCTGACTCAGGGGGTCTAGATGTGGCCTACTGGGTGCTCTATTACGACTCCATACAACGTTTATGTAGTTTATATGGAATCTCACTACTTGACGTATATTGTATTCAAGGCTGTGGATTCAGTACACTTAACATTCGACTTTTCAATTTCCCTGAAGGCCTTGTTACATGGCACGACATCGTTAATGATATCGCTGATATGTCACGGGTTTGGAGTCGTTCCAGCGACATTGGTACGACCTCGTTGCTGTGACTCTGCAAAGTTGTAACGATAAATCGTTGGATCGCTGATCGCAGTTTGAGAACATGTTCTCAAACCACACGATCCTCGATCAGCCAACCTGGTATATCGTTCTATTTGACACCGTGATAACTATGTCGTTTACAACTTCACCCATTGAGAGCAATGAGTAGGTATTGTTCGCTGAGTTGTGCGAACGATACCTGCTGACTCCATCGTTGGTGCGTCGTCCACGATATCTAGACGTGTGACATCCACCAACCATGTCAGAACGATTTCCTAACGACCATGCTCCCGTGAGATCGTTGTCGACATTGTTCCAACGTCGTGCCGTGTAACTGGCCTTGACTCTAAGGGTAACTTCTCACGCCACAACCACGGAAGACATTTTTGGCGGTGATATTTGTCCTGGAATTATCACCGCCAAATTGCCTCCTTATTGCGGCGTGTATTTCGGGAATTTGGTGGCGATAAAACCAATGTCGCCTGGTTCCGATTTTGGAGCACTGCGACTGTGAGAAGGTACCCTAACTCCACCAAAATGGGCTCCGACTCCCAACTCCACAGCCCTGGTTGCTTCATTAACGTTTGAAACCTGTACAATAATTCTCGCTGATCTTCACCTGTTTAGTACGGATCTTAGTTTATTAATACGTCCACTGCATTAAAGTGTATCCTTTTTTATTTTCTTTTTCAGGCATGGGTTAGATTGCGAGACAACAAAGATCTCAACAGTGTGCTGCCTCTTCAAAGACTTGTGGGAAAGCAGAAATGATCATGTGTCTTAAGGATGGAAATAAAATAAGAGACAAAACTTTGCTTTTCATCTGCAATATCCTTACACCTCAAGACTTTAAAGACCCTTTTTAACTCTCGATATAAATATTGTGTAAAGAAAAGGAAAAATACTTTTAGAAGACATTTTTTTTTTTTTTTTTTATTTGGAGTGTGTGCGCACAGCACAGTCCTTTTTTTTTTTTTTTATATGACCCTTTGCTGTTGTATGTATCTAGGGTGTTTGCCGAAGCTTGAGTTGATATATATGTGAGAGTGAGGACACTGCTATCTTTTCCTTTGTGAGAAATTCTATAATTGCACTACACACTGATCAAATGTTCCTCTCCTAGCCTGCGTAAATCTGTGGCTTTCCTTTGGCGGTGTATGACACTGAAATATAAGCTTGAATCTGTTTACCTCATTAGCTGCTGACTATTAAATAACTGTTCAAGGGGATTTTTTTTTCTTGATCTTTGATCTGTGTTTCTAAAACCCCGTTCTTCATTTTTGAAGAAAAAAAAAAGTGATAGAACTATCAAATAGTTTGATCGAAGTTTTTGTATCTGCAGGTACCAGTCTTTCTTTAGGGTATATAAAATATACTAGTGCTGTGCCTAAATTTTGCCCAAATTTACAATACGTTGTTACATTACCATCGCAGGGGCACTTTAATCTGTGACCTGCCCCGGTGTATGCCATTTAAATTAGTAGTGTCCTCTCTTCTGACCTATAAACTTTCATTCCCTATAAAGTAGCAATTCGGAAGCATTTTTCTTTATAAGTAAGCATTGTGATTTTCTTACTGGTACTGTCCAATAACTATTAACATTCAATGTGTGCAGGAGTCGGTACACACCCAGCATCCTGTGACCACCATCTAACAGCTCATGTCTGTGGGGTTATGCTGGGCGAGGTTATTTTCACGACAGCGGGAGTGGTGCCACGGTGCTACCTCCTACTGTAAAAACACCATTCTGCAAGTCAATCACTTGTAACACCTAGTTGTCGATGTATTCATACATTTCCAAGAGGAATACCATATTGCAATGCAGAGTTGTAAGAAAAGATGCTGCAACATTGCTAATTCATGGGTGTAAAATGAATTTCCCAAATCAGATGTATCATGGGAAATTAAATGTCTTTTGAAAGATAAGAACTTGTTTTCTGAGAATAGTTATTCTTGGATGAAAGCTTTATCCATTATCTCATATTTACTAGGAGTAATAATCTGCGTGTTCCATACATCTGTCCTTGTTGGCCCAAGTACGGACCGCAATGTTCAGACCGGTTGATCCACGTAACCCACATCTGGTCTGGGCATCGCAGTCCATACTGGACTATTTAGGGTATTTCAGTCCCTCAATAAAGCACCAGTTCCCCCTAACAAATTGTTATAGCTACTATAATGCTTTTTCCTTCCCCTTTATTATATTGGAAATACTTGTGTTTGTGATGGAAAACATTCTGCATTTGATTCTGCTATTCCTGAGAACATCAGGTTTTTTTTTTTTTTAAGGCTTTTCCATAATGGGGTGAGTTTTCCTTGACATCAGCCCCCTGCTCAGGGTAAAACATTTCCTGTGGCTGTCCAGTCCTGAGCAGGGTTTGCTTCAGACCTGTTGTAGCACGGATGGTGCTTTTGTCAATCTGTTGATTTATTATGATTTTTAATTTTGTCTTTATCGAAATATGTACATTCGTCTTTATTTTATTTTGTACATTGTGATTCGGAATAAAGTTTATGGATAAGCAAAAATGTTGCAGCTCTACATTTACAGATCAGCTGGAGGAAACACCTAGCAAAACTGGTCTGCATGTCTGATTGGGCAGTGGTTGACCATAGATATTCCCCCAAATTAAAACTTGCCTTTTATTATGCCACTTAACAAAAGCAAGTGTAAAGTGAATAAAGAACCCATCACTTCTAATGCTACTGTAAGACTCAATAAAAGATGTTTTGCTGTGAAGCAGAATCTTTGAGTGGTATTGGGACCATAACTGAGTGGCATAATAAACATTAAAGTGCTGTCATAAATGTATGATAAGTGATGTTTTACTTCTAGCAGGATAACAAGGTTCCGCTTCTATCCCATTTGGTACTGCATAGATTAGATAAATCAAGTGGTTCTATCCAGTGTGTATTACAGGAGTTGCTGAAACTGCCTAATATTTCACAATTTTCACAAACAGCCACATGCAAAAAGACAACTTTTCCCTCCTTTTTGGAAGCTAAACAGGAGTCAAGGGCACCCCATCCTTGCTTTTATGCTGTTTTGACACTACATATGAGAAGCAACAAGATTCAGACAATCATGTGTTCAGACTGTTGGGGGCCACAGGTGACCCTGCCTTCCATTTAATTGAATCTGACAGCTGATACATGCTGCAAAAATCGTAGGCCACATATTTTAGGCACTGGCTGTATGATCTGAGCCAAGTATGTTTGGCGTTTCAGACAAAAACATAATTTAATAGCCGCAGAGAAGCGAGCTGCATTGCAGACTAGTCGGACAGGCAGGTGGTCTCCCCACCTGCTGAAAGTGACAGACAGGTTTGTAACTAAATGTGCACTTAAGATCAGTCAGTCAATATCAGCAAGTGTGAAGAAAGCGTAATAAACCCACCTGTCCCACTATTCTAGTACAGCTGCTATTGAATGTATGTTTTTCTCACTATCTGACATGAAATCAGAATAAACCTTTCGTATAATAGGTCATTTAGGATTAGCATAACTTGTAATATTTGCCAAATGCCAGAATGAGAGAGAGAATCTTTTAAAGGCTTTTTATTACTTTCTGCAAAGTCTCAAGTTTACTTACATTTATTAGTATTTGGTAACATTGCTGTTAAACTGTATGACTATGGTCAAACGTTTTGACAGAACTGGTGTAAGGGCCCTTTCACATCAGCGTTTTTTTAAATTTGCGGCAGATGCGGTGAAAAAACCGCATCTGCCGCAACTGCCGCATAACGGTTCCACTTGCGGCACGGTTGCGGTTTTTTCCATAGGAAGTATAGGGGGACTTGCGGCAGATGCGGCAAGTGCGGTATTGCACTTGCGGCAGGTGCGGCAGAGAAAAAAACCGCAGTAAGCCGCGGTTTTTTTCTCTGCCGCACCTGCCGCAAGTGCAATACCGCACTTGCCGCATCTGCCGCAAGTCCCCCTATACTTCCTATGGAAAAAACCGCAACCGTGCCGCAAGTGGAACCGTTATGCGGCAGTTGCGGCAGATGCGGTTTTTTCACCGCATCTGCCGCAAATTTAAAAAAACGCTGATGTGAAAGGGCCCTAACTGAGCTATGTTTGTAGGTCACCTTGCTCGGACCTGACTTTTCATCTTTGCCCATAAATTATTTATAGGATTGAGATTAGTAATTAGCAAATATACTCGTTACTACTCGCTATTTGCCTGGATAATACACTCGGCAAGTATCGCTGATGCTCCTGAGTGATGTGTTGATCTGACACAAATTGACAGCTCCCTTCAGTAAACAACGCGAGGTGGCACCTCAATGAGCGCTTCTTGAATGTTACGGTCTCTGGGGGGCACAGCAATCGTGTTTTATGCAGTAGAAACATTAAAAAGCCCACACTTACGCCCTCCCGGAAATGCTTGTTTTATTTCCGGATGTGTGTGGGCTGAGCCTATCACTAATTGACTAACATACTCGCTGTTCGGCCGAATATGTGAGTATTAAAATCTACTGAAGCTGAGTATTTCAGTATCTACTCGTTGCTAATTGATATTAGGGTTTTGTGATGGCCACTCCAAAGCATTGACTTTATTTTGTAACCAGTTTGGCAGTAGCTTTGGGTTATTGTCCATTTGGAAGACTCACTTTCCGCCCAAGCTTTAACGTCCTTGCTGAAGTCTTGAGTTGTTGCTTCAGTATTGCCACATAATCTGCTTTCCTCATGATGTCATCTATTTTGTGAAGTTGACCAGTCCCTCCTGCAGCAAAACAACCTCACAACATGATGCTGCCACACTCCTTTGGGATGGAGTTCTTAGGCTTCCAAGGATCTACCCTTTTTCCTCCAAACAGAACGATGGTCATTATGGCCAAACAGTTCAATTTTAATTTTGTTAGACCACAGGACATGTCTCCAAAAATGTTGGTCTTTGTTCCTGTGTGCATTTGCAAAAATTAATTGGGCTTTGCCAGGAAGAAGCCATTACTCCAAAGGAAACAGTGGCCTTTCAGTCCATTTTGATACAGTACTTGTTTCACTGTGGATAATGACACAATCTTAAAGCTTTCGCCATCATCTTTACAATGTCTTTGGCTTTTGTTCTTGGGTTGATATGCACATGTTGGATCAAAGCACATTCATGTGTGGGACACAGAACCTGTCTCCTTCCTGAGCGGTATAATGGTTGGACATTTCAATCTAGTTTGTACTTGTGTATAATTGTTAGTACAGATAAACTACACATCTTCAGGTATCTGGAAATTGCACCCAAGGATGAACCAGACTTTTCCAAGTCCACAGTTCTTTCCTGAACGCTTGGATGATTTCTCTAGAGTTTCCCATGATGCTACACAAAGAAGCAGTGTGTTTCAGGTGTGCATTCAAATACCGTATATACTCGCGTATAAGCCGAGTTTTTCAGCCCAAAAATTGGGCTGAAAAGTACCCCCTCGGCTTATACGCGAGTATATAGCCGAGTACACAGGCCGCCCGCCACCCTCAGTATACACCGCTGGGGGCTGCTGCTGTATACACCGCTGGGGGCTGCTGCTGTATACACCGCTGGGGGCTGCTGCTGTATACACCGCTGGGGGCTGCTGCTGTATACACCACTGCTGGGAGCTGTATACCTGTGCTGGGGTCCACCCTCAGCTTATAGATAAGTCAATAGGTTTTCCCAGGTTTTGGGGGCAAAAGTAGGGGGGTCGGCTTATACACGAGTGTATACGGTACATCCATATGTGTGTTTTAACTCCGATGTTGCCAATAAGCATATCCGAAGCTATCAAGCACATGACCTCATCATATGGGCTATCCCAAATTGTTTGAATGTATAGTAATGTAAACATTTGACTATGCAGAAAGTAATAAAAAATGCCTTAAAACATTCTCTCATTATTCTGAATTTGGCAAATATAAATAATTATGGTAATCCTAATTGACCTAAAATATTAAAGGTTTATTCTGATTCTGATTTCATGTCAGATAGTGACAAAAACATGCATATGTGTCTTTATAGTTTATAGCCGTTGTCTACCGCCACTCTGGATCCCCCTCTACCTTCTTTGACCACTTCACAACCTGGCTCCTCCACCTCCTCTCCTCCGACATCCCTACCATCGTCATGGGTGACTTCAACATCATCATTGACACCCCCACAGCCGCTGCCTCCAGACTCCTATCCCTCACTTCCTCTTTTGGCCTCTCCCAATGGATCTCCTCTGCCACGCACACTGATGGCCACACACTTGACCTAGTCTTCACCCGCCTCTGCTCCCTCTCCGACCTCGCACACACAACCCTCACCGACTCTGACCACAACTTACTGACCTTCTCGTCCCTCTTCCCCCTACCACGCAGCCCCCACCTGCACACTCCCCCACCCCCACAGAAACCTTAAGCTCATAGACTTCCATTCACTCTCAGAATCCCTCCTCCCCCTCTCTGACTTGGCCTCTTCTCACGACGCTGACTCAGCCGCCTCCCTCTACAACTCCACTCTCACCACAGCCCTTGACCAGGCTGCTCCGCTCACATTTAACACAACACGACTACAACGACAACCATGGCTCACGACCCTCACCAAAAAAACTCCGACGGACGACTAGGGCAGCCGAGCGGAAATGGAAGAAGTCCCACTCCGCAGAACACTTTGCCATATAGAAGCGTTCCCTCAATACCTTCAAGACTGCCCTCGACTTCGCAAAACAAGCCTACTTCTCCCTAATTAAGGCCCTGTCTCACAACCCCAAACAACTTTTCAAAACCTTCAACTCCTTACTTCGCCCCCCTGCACCTCCTCCCTCACCTCTCATCTCCGCCGACGACTTCGCCACCTTCTTCAAAGACAAAATTGACAAACTCAGACAAAGCTTCGACCACACTCCCCTTGCCCCATCCCACCTCCAGCCCATACCCCCCCCACCCAAACGCAGTTTCACCCCCATGACTGAGGACCACCTCTCCTCCCTTCTATCACGCTCACACCTCACCCCTAACCTTACAACAGTCCTCATCCCTGCCCTGAAACACTTCTTCAACATATCACTCAAATCCGGCACATTCCCCTCACCCTTCAAGCATGCCCTAATCACGCCCATCCTAAAAAAAAACATCCCTCGAACCTACAACAGTCTCCAACTATCGCCCCATATCTCTTCTCCCGTTTGCCTCAAAACTTCTTGAACACGTCTATTCCGAACTGTCCTCCCACCTCTCTTCCTATGCTCTCTTTGATCGCATTCAATCCGGCTTCCGACCGCACCACTCCACCGAAACAGCCCTAACCAAAGTCACTAATGACCTTTTGATTGCCAAGAGCAAACGACATTACTCCGTCCTCATCCTTCTCGACCTCTCTGCTGCCTTCGACA
The DNA here is from genome assembly GCA_033576535.1 of Allobates femoralis. Lineage (NCBI taxonomy): Eukaryota > Metazoa > Chordata > Amphibia > Anura > Aromobatidae > Allobates > Allobates femoralis. Next base: position 783,573,542 of record JARQOC010000003.1, read on the forward strand.
CTGTTGACCACTCTCTCTTACTCCAAATCCTTGAATCGCTTGGCATCACTGACCTCGCCCTCTCCTGGATCTCCTCCTACCTGACGGACAGGACCTTCAGCGTCGCCCATTCCCACACCTCCTCCTCGCCCCACCCCCTTTCCGTAGGTGTCCCCCAAGGCTCGGTCCTGGGACCACTACTCTTCGCTATTTACACCCTCGGCCTAGGAAATCTCATCGAGTCACACGGCCTCCAATACCACCTCTACGCCGACGACACCCAGCTCTACCTGTCTGGCCCCGACATCTCCTCTCTTCTATCCAAAATTCCTCGCTGCCTATCCACCGTTGCATTCTTCTTTTCCGCCCGCTTCCTCAAACTCCAACATGGACAAGACAGAATTCATCGTCTTTCCCCCTCACAACCCTCCCCCCCTTCCTGACCTATCCATCACCGTCAACGACTGCACCCTCTCACCCATCCCCCATGCCAAATGTCTCGGGGTAACCCTCGACTCCTCCCTCTCCTTCAAGCCCCATATCCAAGCCCTTGCCACCGCCTGCCGACTCCAACTAAAAAACATTGCCCGAATCCGCTCCTTCCTTTACCACAACACAGCTAAGACACTTGTCCATGCCCTCATCATCTCCCGCCTGGACTACTGCAACCTCCTATTCACCGGCCTCCCTGCCTCCTCCCTTGCACCTCTCCACACCATCCTCAACTCTGCTGCCAGACTCATCCACCTATCTTCCCGCTACTCCCCCGCCTCACCTCTCCGCCAAGCCCTCCACTGGCTCCCAATCCCCCAGCGATCTCGCTTCAAAACCCTAACCCTGACATACAAGGCCATACACAACCTGTCCCCTCCCTACATCTACGACCTGGTCTCCCGCTACCTCCCTTCGCGCAACTTGCTCTCCTCCCAAGAACTCCTCCTCCTCAACCCCCCGCATCTCCACCTCCCATAACCGCACACAAGACTTCTCTCGTGCTTCTGCCAGACTCTGGAACTCTTTCCCAAACCACCACATCAGACACTCCCCGACCCTGGGAACCTTCAAGAAAAACCTGAAGACCCACCTCTTCCTACAAGCCTACAACACACACTGAGACCCTATCCACTGCACCATCTCACCTCTCCCCCCTCCTACTGTCTCCCTCCCCACCCCCTTTAGACTGTGAGCCCTCGCGGACAGGATCCCCGACCCTGTTGTACCCGTATGACTAATTGTGATATGTCATCGTTTGTCATCGTTTGTGGTCGTCTTCGACCTCCTGTTTCTGTCTACCCTCTAAGTTGTACAGCGCCATGTATCCTAATGGCGCTATATAAATACCTAATAATTATGTAAACCCCTGGTTTCAGCTGTACAGTAAGAGCCCTCACATAGCCTCCTAAATACGTTGAGCTCAACATAATTATATTATACAGTATGAGCCTGCATATAGCCTCTAATATACAGTAAGTCCTCACCTAGCCTCTTATATACATTAGCCCCACATAGGCTCCTCTATACTTTATGAACCCCCAACATTTCAGAGCTCTTACATATCCCTTCATATAGAGCCCCCACACAGTCTCCTACATACACGCAAACTTTTCATACACATTAAAAAAAAACACGCTCTGGTTCCCTCAGCACTCTGCTCTGGCGTCCAGTGCATCGATGCTTCGTACAGAACACGTGATGACACGTACACAGTCTGCTGTGCCTCACACCGATTGGTGGAAGACTAAGCCAGTAGTACCTTCCTCCACCAATGTGTTCATCGCTGTCTACATCCTGAGGATGCAAACAGCTGTGTGACATTGGGCGGTGGGCAGAAGTGATGAGGGACAGATGCAAGGAAGTGCAAGCTGTGGTCTGCTCTTTTCAGCCCTCTAGGTGTCTCAGTATGTGGGCCAGACTGGAATAGCCAGAAGGCCATATGTGGTACATTATATCCTGGGTCCCACATCTTTCCTGGCATATGATGATGGTGTTATTCAGCCATCATCTGCCGCTAACAGATGCAGGTAGATTACTGCTTGCAGCAGTTAACCTGTTAAAGGGAACCTGTCAGCTACTTTATGTCCTCAGCTATCTGTCTGTGGCTGTAGCTTCATAGTACTATCCTAAGCACCCCTGTCTGAGCGAATAGTGTAATATTAAAGAAAATGTAAAGTGTAAAAATGATTTTTTTTTTTATATAAGTGGGGCAGGCAGACTACACCTTGGAGGATGTGGTCTTTCTAGCAGGTTAATAGTTAACATTTCAGCCGAATTTTAGAACATGCTGCGATACCTGTGATGTCACGATCATGTGACTATAATAGGCTGTGCAAAGTCTTCATAGCATATAATGATTTGCTTGCTTAGCTCCGCCCACTATGATTACATGATCAGGACATCACACAGGTCCTTTTATACAGAGAAGTTGGAAATGAGGTATTTATTAATCTGCCAGAAAGACTACATCCTCCAAATTGTAGACTGCCTCACTTACATAAGAAAATGTAAGACTATAAATGTGTTTTCTCTAGTCACCTTCCACGACAGCAGAACGGAGGTTGCCTCCCCGCCCTAATAGGGGACAGGAAACACAAAGAGGTTAAAAACCCCTCCCCTTCCTGCACACACCAGTGTTTTTCCTGTCCCCTATGGGGCATGAAGAGGTTACTCTGAGCTGCTGGTGGCCGGTGACTAGGCAGCTCCTACTCCTTTCTTACCGGGCGGCTGGGGTCGGGCCTTCGGGTCTCTCCCCTGGGGCCGCTCCCGTCTTCCCTGTGGCAATTCGGGACTGTGCTGCCCCTCCTGCGCTCCCTTGGGGGGTAAAGCGGGGCAGGTGTGCCTTCGGCCGGGGGCCTCTCTGAGCTCCCCGGCGTCCTCCTCCTCCTCCAGGCACGGCCGCCGCTGTGGGCCGCGACCGGAAGTGACGTCGCGGAGGTTATCGCGTCGCTTCCCGTGGGCGTTCCCGGGCGGCCGACAGCATGGCGTGCGGGGCGGTCGATTCTGGGGACAGATGCGGCCGGACGAATGGCACTGCGGGATCCGGAGGAGGAGGTGATCTGCGCTGAGGACCCGGCTGCATAAAGCCCGGTCGGCTTCTTCTCCAGGTAAGGCCTGTGGGTCAGTGCGGCTAGGAAGTCCAGGTGTGTCAGGTCTGTGACCATCCCCCCTGAGTGCCTCTGATCTCTTGCTCTCAGTCGCTTAGCAGGGTGGGCCTGGTTAGTACTGGCTGTACTTATGGAGTCTGAGAAAGCCCTTGTGCCTGCATCTGCAGAGCCCTGCGTTCATCCCCCTACTGTGAGTAGCTGGATGGGGTCCACCATTGCATGGGTATGACTGGTTCTGTGTCCTTATGGGGTCCCTCTCTCTCTGTTTCAGGGAGAGAAGGCTTCCGGATCTCGGAAAGAGAAGGATAAACCTGTGTCCCGTAAATGTGGGGTCTGCTCGGTCAAATTACCCTCTTCCCACAAGAAGAAGCTATGCCAGCCGTGCACTGATGATGTCCTTCGTGCGGAGCAGCTGTCACTTCTGGACAGTATCAAAACCCTTATCCAGCAGGAAGTCCAGTCTTCCTTGTCTGCTCTTTCTACGCCTCCTGCCCCTGTGTTGGTCCCTCCGGCTAAGAAACGTAAACTTGTCCCTGAGGATTTGTCCTCTGAGTCCGGGGAATTGCTTTCGTCTGACCCTGAGGGATTGGGAGGTTCTGAAGAGCCTCTGGATTCCGCGGGCTCGGATAGGAAGCGGTTTCTTTTTTCTTCGGATGATATGGAGGAACTTCTTGATATGGTTCGCTCCACTATGGGGGTAGAGGAGGTGGAGCCGGCTCCTTCCGTGCAGGATGTCATGTTTGGGGGCTTAAAGGCTAGGGCCCGTAAGGGGTTTCCTGTTCATGACAACCTCTTAGATTTGGTTATGCAGGAATGGGAATGTCCGGAAAAACGTCTTTCGGTTTCTTCCGAGATGAAGCATAGGTTTCTCCTCACTGGAGATTGTTCAAAATGGGAGCTTCCCAAGGTAGATGTCCAGGTATCCAGGGTTGCGAGGAAAACTGCCCTCCCCTTCGAGGACTCCTCGCAGTTGAAGGATCCCATGGATCGGAAGGTTGAAGGTCTTCTCCGGAAGACCTGGGATTCTTCTTCCTACCTATTGCAATCTAATATTGCTGCTACCTGCGTGGCTCGGTCCCTCGCTCGTTGGCTTGTCCAGTTGGAGGACCATGTCTCTCACGGTACTTCCCGGGAGGATATTGTTAACTCTCTCTCCCTGCTTCATAAGGCTACGGGATTCCTTGCTGATGCCTCTGGGGAGTCTGTCCGGGTGGCCGCCCGTGCGGCGGCTCTGTCTAACTCCGCCCGACGAGCTCTTTGGTTAAAACTTTGGACTGGGGATGTGACGTCCAAGGTCAAGCTTTGTTCTCTCCCCTTCAGGGGGGAGTTGGTGTTTGGCCCGGCTCTTGATGAGATTCTGGAGCAGGCCACGGACAGGAAGAAGTCTCTTCCTGAACAGCGGTCGGCGGGCGGAAACTGTTTTTTCGTCCGTCCCGTGATCCGGTCCCTTCCTCTCGTGGTAAGGGGAAGTCGGGGCGGTGGAGTTACCCGAAAGGGGGTAGAGGTCGGGGCTTCTTTGGTCCCCCGTCCCACTCCCACCCTGACAAACTGACTGTGCCAGGGTAAGCGGTCGGCTCTCGCATTTTTTTCCAAGGTGGCAGGAGGTCTCCTCCAATCCTTGGGTGCTCCGGGTCGTCCAATTCGGCTTGCACATAGAATTTGTCTCAAGACCCCCCCAGTGCCTTCGGGTCACTACGCTTCCCTCTCGCACTCTTCAGAGCGCCTTGTGGCAGGGTCTTCAGACCTTGTTGGATTCTGGCGTGATTTCTTCTGTTCCCCTTCGGGAGGTCGGCAGGGGTCATTACTCTCGGCTCTTCATGGTAAAAAAGCCTTCGGGGGCCTACAGGATTATTGTCAACCTGAAGCCTCTGAATCGGTTCGTGGTTTACCATCGGTTCAAGATGGAATCCATTCGGTCCACCATTCCCTTGATTGGTCAGGATTGGGTGATGGCCACTCTCGACCTCACGGATGCGTATTACCATGTCCCGATACATCCGGATCATCGTCAGTTTCTTCGGTTTGCGGTCACGCGCAATCAGGAAGTTGTTCATTTCCAGTTCAACGCCCTTCCCTTCGGGCTCTCCTCGGCCCCTCGGGTGTTTTCCAAGATCATGTCGGAGGTCGTTTCCTTTCTCCGGGGTCAGGGGATTTTTATTGTCCCCTACCTCGACGATTTTCTGATCCTGGCTCCCTCGTCTCACCAACTGTCCCTCTCGGTTTCCGCCACCCTTCAAGTTTTACGCTCCCTGGGCTGGCTTCCAAATTTGGCGAAGTCCGACCTGACTCCGTCCACGCGGAAGCAGTTCCTGGGGATTCTTCTCGATTCTTCCCGGCAGACATCTTTTCTGCCACCGGACAAGAGGGTGGATCTCGTGCGAAAGCTCGCTCGCTTCCGGGGATCCTGTCGTCCTTCCCTGAGGGAGGTCATGTCGGCGTTGGGTTCTCTGACGGCCTGTATCCCGGCGGTTCCCTGGGTGCAGGCTCATTCCAGGGTTCTGCAGGAATTTCTCCTGTCTTCCTGGGACAGGTCCTCCACCTCCCTCTCTCAGAGGGTGGCCCTCCCAGGTCGCGTCCGGTCCTCTCTGGCCTGGTGGCTGACCCCTCGGAACCTCCGGAAGGGGGTGTCTTGGGTCCAGTCTCCGTTGGTGTCCCTCACGACGGACGCCAGCCAGCGGGGGTGGGGGGCCACGGTTGCGGGCCGCCACTTCCAGGGCCGGTGGTCTCCTCAGATCAGTGCCAGGTCATCCAATTTTCGGGAACTGATGGCGGTGGAGCTGGCCCTCCGAGCTGCGGGTGCTCTTCTCCACAGCTGTCACGTCCGGGTGTTCTCGGACAATGTCACGGTGGTGGCACATGTCCGTCACCAAGGGGGTACCCGGTTTGCCAGTCTTACGTCTCTTTCTGCAAGGATTTTTTCCTGGGCAGAACGGCATGTCCTGTCCTTATCGGTGGTTCATTTACGAGGGTCCGACAACGTCCAGGCAGACTTCCTCAGCCGGAGGGACATACATCCGGGCGAATGATGTCTCCATCGGGAGGTCTTCGCCTCCCTGGTCTCTCGGTGGGGTCTTCCCGAAGTGGATCTGTTTGCAACCCTTCACAATGCCCAGGTGGAGTCGTTCTTCGCCCTGTCTCCGTCCGGTCGCCTGCTGGGGGTGGACGCGTTCTCTCATCCCTGGGGGTTCTCCCTGGCCTATGCGTTTCCTCCAATTTCTCTCATTCCGCGGACGCTTCAGAAGATCCGGCTGGACGGGGTTCCTACAATCCTGGTGGCTCCCCTCTGGCCGGGTCGCAGTTGGTTCAGCGCCCTGCTGAGTCTGGCGTCGGACGGTCCCGTTCTTCTTCCACGGAGACCCGATCTACTTCACCAGGGGCCCATTCTTCATCCCGACCTTCCCAAGTTGAACCTAGCGGCCTGGTTATTGAAGCCAACTTGCTGAGGGCTAAAGGTCTTTCTGATGGGGTGATCTCGACTTTGCAAAAGAGTAGGAAGTCGGTCACCAATGCTATTTATGGGAAGATCTGGAAGAAGTTTGTGTCTTGGTGTGCGGCTGATCCTCCTGATCCCCTTCATCCAAATATTGCTCGCATTTTGGATTTTTTGCAGGCCGGTCTGGAGTTGGGTCTCTCCCCCAGTACGCTCAAGGTGCAGATCTCGGCTCTCAGTTCCTTTTTTGATCAGGGTATAGCCGCTCACCCTTGGGTCCGTCGGTTTATGACTTCCGCCGGTCGGCTGCGGCCTCGGCTGCGGTCCCATGTCCCTCCTTGGGACCTGAATCTGGTCCTCTCCGGTCTCACACAGGCCCCCTTTGAGCCGCTGTCCTCCTCGGATCTCCGGGTACTGTCCCACAAGACCACCTTCCTGGTGGCGGTCACGTCGGCTAGGCGTGTGGGTGAACTCCAGGCTCTTTCCATCCGTGAGCCCTACCTTCGGATCATGGAGGATAGTCTAGTGTTTCGCCTTGACCCTTCTTTTTTGCCTAAGGTGGTCTCTGACTTCCATCGGTCGCAGGACATTGTTTTGCCTTCGTTTTGTTCTTCCCCTTCTAATCCGAAAGGAGGAGTGTCTTCATACGCTGGATGTTCGTCGCACGGTGCTCTTCTATCTCCAGCAGACGGCACCTTTTCGCGTCGACCAGAATTTATTTGTCCAGCTCTTCGGCCGCCGGAAAGGACACAAGGCCTCCAAGGGTACGATCACTGGTTGGATCAAGCAAGCCGTCTGCACGGCCTACGTTCAGATGGGTCATTCACCTCCTGAAAAGCTCAAGGCTCACTCCACTAGATCCGTCGCTGCTTCCTGGGCTGAGCGGGGTGATGCTTCCGTTGAGCAGATCTGCAGAGCTGCTACTTGGTCCTCGGTCCATACTTTTACCCGTCATTACCGGCTGGACTTCAATCGGGATCTCACGTTTGGCAGGAGAGTTCTGCAGGCTGTTATCCCACCCTAAGGTATATTCGTTGGTATTCCTCCGTTCTGCTGTCGTGGAAGGTGACTAGAGAAAATAGAATTAGACTTACCGGTAATTCCATTTCTAGGAACCTTCCACGACAGCATTAATTTCCCTCCCTATTTTTCTTGTCTTCTTGTTATGATTGTTGTTCCTGCACTTGGTGGTCGCTTTCATGCGGGTGTGTGCAGGAAGGGGAGGGGTTTTTAACCTCTTTGTGTTTCCTGTCCCCTATTAGGGCGGGGAGGCAACCTCCGTTCTGCTGTCGTGGAAGGTTCCTAGAAATGGAATTACCGGTAAGTCTAATTCTATTTTTTTTCACCTTTAACATTTACAGTATCAGCTCAGACAGGGATGATTAGAATAGTACTGTGAAGCTACAGGTACAGATGGTGATAGCTGGAGGGGCGTAAACCACCTGACAGGTTCCCTTTAAATGCTGCTGTCAATACAATACATAAGTTGACCTAAATATGGATAGTAAGGTGACCGTTTAATGTTCTCATCAGAAATCTATTATTTATGATAAAAATATTTTAAGAATGCAACAGAACTGTGGAATGTAGTCCAGTCAGCTTGGTCTGGAAAATCTGTTTGCAGGTATTGGACCTTAACTGCTTCACATGTAGTATGAAGTCAACTATCAGAAATAAAAATTATACCATTAAATAGTTCAGTGCTTAACAGAAAAGCTTAGTCACTAAACAGATTTTAAGTTTATAAATAATCGAGTTTGTTAATGAAAATGGACACATTTTGTTTTAAACAGACCATAACTATTTGTTCACGTTTGCTTTGTGAATTCAAAGTACAGTTCTCCAAGGGCCTTTGTGTATATGGAATTTAAATGCTATTTTATGAGGATTGAGCTTTTTCTCAGTTGTTTTAACACACACACACTGGTGTTATTTTGCACATAACTGAACGTATGTAAGTGTCTTTTTTTTTTTTTCTTTTTTTTTTTTAGTTATACAGATCATGTAAAGGAAAAAAATTCTACAATAAGTTTTAAAAATGCATTTAACACAAAAACCTGAATTCTAACCCTTATCAGGAGTATGATAGAATAGCAACTCTTAAGGGGCCGTCACACGTGTCAATATCGCGTGCAATATCGCTGCTGCACGTGACGTTGCAGCGATATTGACGCCTGTGACAGGGCGCATCAACCAGCGATAAATCGCTGGTTGATGTTCGCCAGGTTTTTGGACTGGACCGAAAACCTGGCGATGGTCGCCCTGTGGACACGCAGTATCGCTGCATGTGACACCGGGACGCGCGATCAGCCAGCTCCCAGCGCCTCTCAGCAAGCGCTGGGAGCTTGTATCCATGGTAAACCGCTGCCTAGTTACCCACAGTTTACCATGGATACCAGCCTGCTCCCGCTAACCGCAGCCTGGCAGCGGGAGCAAGACATCGTGGAAACGATATGCATATAATTTCCATGATGTCGCTGGTCCAATTATCGCTGGTGAGTCTGCCTGTGTGACTGCTCACCAGCGATCAGCCGTCAATGTCGCCAGCGATCAGATCACTTACGAAAATATCCTGAAAACGTGTCCAAGCCGTCTTCTTTCCTGAATACAGCTCATTGCAGTGATATCTTGGAGCCACCTGAGTATAATATTAGTGCTCAGTCTCCAGATGACATTTTGGCTTCAGAAAAAGTCATTTTTTTTGGATATTAAAAATATTAAATTTTCCAATGTGTTTTACGTATCTTTAGAAAAAAAGGTTTCAAAGCTCAGACAAACAGGACTTTTATCGCCCTGGTCATGTGTTGGACACAAGGGTGCAGTGAGTGTATCACAGCTCTGCTTTGCTTCGAGCCGTACACCCGTGTATTAGTTTCCAAACAAGCACATCATGTTCTCCGTTTGGTGGTGCCCATCTGATGGTTTTCCGTTCTGGTTGTTTGTTGGTCAAACCCTGAGGACAATACATGTTAGAAGTGAAAATCAAATATTTTCTGTTTGCTGAAGGTCCTTAAAGGCCCAGTCTCACATAAGGACGCATCAGCGATCCCGATATTCAGAGATCGCTGGTGTGTCGCTTACACATCGCTGGTAAGATGTCAAATCGGCACCTTACCAGCGATGTGAAAAACGATGCACTAGCGATCCAGAATTATACCGAGGTCGTTGTGAATTTTCTCTCCATAGCGTAGCATTGAGATCGTTGCTCATTATCTTTGTCAAACACAACGATGTAGCTTTCCCAGCGGGAGCACAACGACGCAGGAATTACCCAGAGCAGTGTGTAACTATCAACGATCTCACAGCAGGGGCCAGATCGTTGGTGTGTGTCACACAGAACGAATTCGCTGTTGCGTCACGAATTTCGTGACGCAAAAGCGATCTCGTTAGCGATCTCTTTGTGTGACAGGGCCTTAAAGCTCCATTGTTATCTGATCATGTTTGGCTGGTTTGAAGAGCAGCATTGTCAGACTCCTGTAATGTTTTCTTAGCCTTAGATTAGGTCAGCAGTGCTTTCACCTTCCAATAATAACATTGTGCTGGTTACAGATCATTCAGCAATAAGCGCAAGCTGCTGTCATTGAGCCGCCACTTTCATCAAATGGGAAATTTGTCTCAATTACAGTTCACTAGACAGTGCTAATGGGGGCAAATGGAAGAATGGCGTAGGCAATGACAGGGAGCAAACACATCATAGGAAACTTGGTGGTATTATTTGTAGGGCAGATGATCACTATTTTGTACTAGAACATTCTCATGTCCTATAACTGTATTATGTATTGAATAGACCTGTGATTTCATATAGTGTCAGTCCCAGTAAGTGAGCAAGCATATCCTAACAAGCTGAAGATTGCTGGACCACACTGATCATTTTTATTTGTTAAGAATCCCAGTCTGCACACAATTTACTTCTGCTTCCGTCTGAGGATTCATTTAAAAGGAACCTGTGCAGACCCTCTTTATCTGTATGGTGGCACAAAGATGGTGTTACTACTTTTGGTGGGGCTGTAGGAGTCACTAGGAAGTTAATATTTTCTAAAGGGTTTACTTGGGCATCATTAAATTAAAGCAGGGGTGGGGAGTCCCAGGCCTGGAGGGTCGCCAACTGTGCAGGCTTTCAGGATTTCCTTAGCATTGCACAGGGGTTGGAATCATTACCAGTGTAGGTGATTATATTATTACCTGTGCAATACTAAGGCAATCCTAAAAACCTGCACAGTTGGCAGCCCTCATGGCCTGGAATTCCCCACCCCTGGTTTAAAGGGTGTACTCTAGGAGCTTTTTATCACAAGGTTAGGGGGTGCAATACTTTGCATGCCTGGCACTGTGGCAAACCACACTACACTTATGCCTAATACTTCCCATTCAGGGGAATAATCACACAGACTGAGTGGAAGCCAAGCTCCAAATCATAGGCTTGTTTTACATTCGCATTTACATTGCATTCGTCAATGTAGAGACGCAGACGGATGCCCGAATGCAGACAGCCAGTGTAGTGTTTTTTATGCGCATCCGCACTGAGAGAAATCAGTGTAAACTGGGTCGCCGTCATAGGAAACCATGATAAGAGAGAGATGTATTTACATGCATTGCCATCCAGATGGCTATGCAGCTCCTTTGGATCCAATGTAAGAATTGTGCGTTTCACGATGTCTACATACAAACCAAGCGCCCTGGTATGCATAAGTTGCATTTTCACCACCCACAAAAAAAATTCAGTCGAATGCAAACACATCTACCCTGTGTCCCCATGTTAAAATACGAGGAAGGACAGATCTGTAGCCGCATACACTGGCACGTATGCTGACACAACGCATGCAAACGCCAGTGTGAAACCGGCCATAGGCAGTGACTTAAGGTGTACTTGCCTCAATTTCATCTGCGTACTGTGTATGCACCAACTCACCTTCAATAGTCTTCCATCATTATAATAATGTTTATATAGTGCTAATAATTCCATAGCACTTTACATACATTTGCAACACTGTCCCCATTGAGGCTTGTAAGCTAAACATCCTATCAGTATGCTTCGGAGTGTGGGAGGAAACCCACGCAAACATGGGGAAAACGTCCTTTGTGGGATTTGAGCCCAGGACCCCAGCACTGCAAGGCTGCAGTGCTAACCACTGAGCTACCGTGCCACCAGTTAGGTGCATACGCATCAAGGGGTGAGCATTTTAATTGCCCACGGTTTTCATCACAGACTTCAGGATAGTTTCCAAGAACATCCAACTGCATTTTACTCTCTGGCCTCATTTGTTCTTGAACATGCATCAAACCTTATTCTATCAAGCATGTTAACTTTTTTAAATATTACATTTAAAGGAGTTGTGCAGTGAAGATAAATTCTCACCCATCCAAAAGAGAGGTAATACTTTATATATTGGCTGGTGTCTCATCACTGGGACCTATACCAATCAGCAGAATAGATTGGAGCCATAGTACACATGCTCGACCACTGTTATGCTTATTCCCAGGCTGATGAGCTGCGTTCAGATTTTTCCAGTACCTCATGAGAACCGAAAGAGGCAATGGTTGGGCATATGCACTGCCCTCCTTTCAAATGGGGTTGAAAATTCCACGTTCTACCAATCAGTGTGGATCCTAGATTTGAAGTTGTCCCTTAATTGCAAAAAATCCTAACATGAGGCCCCTGGTCGAAGCAACACACAAGACAGATGTCCGCTCATGGCTAGCTGCCGATGAGGGGTGTAACGATCATGGTCACAGGGGTCGTAATGGTGACCATGCCTGGTAGGGAAGGGCCTACTGCCTGCTCCTATTTCAGCTGGACATGCATCCGAGAACACACATTCAGCTGAAATGCATCACAGTACAGAGACCCGTTGGTTCCCTGCACTGCAATGCAAGCAAACAGTCGCTAGCAGCTGACGTCAGAGGTACTGCAGCAGGTGGCGGCACATGACAGTGACTTCATGCGCTGTGACATGTACTCCAATGGCAGCTGCCGGTCACTGCACGCTGGCTACAGAAGACACTGGGTGATGTGAGAGTGGTGGAAAGGTGAGTAGGATGTTTTTGTTTTTAATTATGTATTAGAGACAGAATGGGGACATATATCAGGATGGAAATTATGTATACCTGGATGGGGACCATATATACCAGAGATGCGGGATCACATATACAGGATGGAAGACATATATACCAGGATGGGGACCAAAAATACCAGGCTGAGTATCATATATACCAGGATGTTGCACATGTATACCACAATAGGGATCTATATACCAGAATGAGGACATATATGCCAGAATGGGGATCAAGATACCAGGATGGTCCAAGATGAGGACATATATTCCAGGATGGGAATCTATGTACAGGATGATACATATATTCAGTATGGGAGAAGTATATACCATGGTGAGAACATATATACCAGGATGTGGGAAATATATAGCAGGATGGGGACATATATACCATGGAGAGGACATATTTACCAGGATGAGGACCATATATACCAAGATGTGGGACATAATTACCAGGATGGACCCATTTATGCCAGGATCAAAAAAGTCACCATGACTCAGGCACTCTGCCGAAACGTGTCAGTGTTCTTCACAGCAGATTGAATTGTTTGTATGGCTGTGATACCAATGTGATAAGAATGGCGTGTGGATGTGGATAGAATAGGTATAGAACAGGTAATCATAATTAGAATAAGTGACCACAGGTCTTATCATTCATTCAACAAATATATATAGGTATCAGTACTCTGTTGAAATATGAAAGGGTGAACTCTCCTTGACATTATGCTGGTATGGTGAAAACATGAACTGAACTTCTTGAGACATACACATCCTGTGACAGGAAAACAGATGGATGTATTGCACAGCCAGTCACAGGAAGAAGTGAATATCCTGTGGCTGGTGGTCACGGCATGAAAAAAGCTGGATCATGCCATCAGCGCGTGATCAGAGATATTCTAAAATGGTATAAATTAAGGAAGTCACAGTCAGTGAGTGGGGGGAAAACCTTTCCAGAGGCCAGCATGGATGGACGTCTCTGTGAAGCAAGCCGTGGTCTCTTCTCACTGATCGTGACCTCCCACGAAATGCTACAAGGGGTCATATGTCTGACCAACTTGCGAAGTTGGGGGTGCTAGGTCCAAATTTTGCATTGAGGACTCTAGTAACACCACTGCTACCAATCTTCAGTATTCCTTTACTTTGTAGTATGTATCGTCTTCATCTTTTTGTCCAGGACAGTTTATACGGCTGTATACATTCTGTTCCTGTATTTGACTATTTGCTTATATTTATATATACTAGCGTATTGACCATATGTGGCTGTAATGTTCATATATGGTAATATCGCCCATATATGGTAATGTATGTATGTATCTTAGCCCTGCCCTTCCAGTAGCTCCACCCCTTAATAGCTCCACCCCTAGACATAGCCCAACCCTCCAGATAGCCAAGCCCCTTTCACCACCCACATATAGCCCCACCCCTTCATAGCTGCACCCTTCCACATAGTCCCGGGGTGGGGCTATTTGGAGGAGGCAGGGATATGTCGAAATGCAGGCTGTGAAGCGGGTGTCGCTATGTGGAGTGGGTGTGACCATTAGTGGGCATGGCTATATGGAGTGGAACTATATCCTTCGATACACATACTGTACATACATATACTCAGCTTTCTATATTAGATATATACACACATAATTTAAATTAATTATTGTGTACTATAATCAGGCTGCATCCTTATTTATATATTATCTATATTATATATAGATATAGATATAATTTATTAAGTAATTTTTTATATTAATCGATTTTTAGTTTTATACCATTTATACATGTTACAGACCTCATGTCTTACACAACTTTTTGTATATTGGGTACATACTGTTTATAGGCTATGTGTACTCATACTGTATATGAGGGGCTATGTGATGGCTTATACTGTATGTAGGTGCTCTGTGCTATGTGATGCCTCATGCTGCATATAGGAGGTTATGTGAGGTTCATACTGTATAAAGGGGGCTATGTGAGATCTCATATTGTATTTAGGGAACTATGTGAAATCTCATACTGTATATAGGAGGCTATGTGTAAGCTCATATATATAGGGGTTATGTGATGGCTCAAACTGTATATAGGGGCTTTGTGACACATCATACAGTATATAGGGGCTATGTGTGAGCTCATACTATGTATAGGGATCTATGTGAGGGCTCAGACTCTACTGCATATAGGGGACTTTGTGATACATCCTTCTGTATATAGGGGCTATGTGTGAACTCATATTACATATAAGAGGCTTAGTGAGGACTCACACTATATATTGGAGGTTTATGTGAGGGCTCTTAATGTATATAGGGGGCTACTAGGGGCTTATACTAAATTCAGGGGGCTATGTGGGGACTCATATTCTATATAGGGGGGCTATGAGTAGGGTCAATGAGGAAGCTCATACTCTGTATAGGGAGCTGCATGTGTGCTCATATGGTATACTGGGGGGGTTTATTCTGCTCAATATTAAGTGATGCAATTAATATAAAATAATTAATATTTAAATATTAATATTGAGCAGAATTAATTTCGGCCTATTAGTACAGTCCTTGACAACAGTCCATTGTCTCTCATGTGGCCTCTTGGGAAAATGAATTGCCCACCCCTGCTCTAAAACTACTCTTAAGATTTTGTCATATATTATTTATTTATTTCTTGAATTGCTTAATATTTGTAAAGTATATATATTTCATTATAACACCTCTAGCCCTAGGACCCAGCACAATATGAGCAGCCGGTCAGGCAGTACTTGGTGCTGAAAGCATGTGTGTTTGAGTCTGTTTTCTCCCTGTCTATTTTAAGACTCCCCTTAGTCAGGAGAATAGAAGCCACTGACTGCTCCCATTGCTGCAATGACACCAGTCTCTCTAGGGAGATCAGGGGAGAATTGATCTTGGGGAACACATCAGCCCCCACTGGAGAAGTGGCCACAGAAGAATGGAAGGTTTGTGCCCCGTTGAGGTCGATAGGGCTTCTGAAGTCTCTTCTGTCTGGAGGATGTCTCTCCAGAATCGGTTCTTAACAGTCAAGAAGCCGAGGATCTCACACAGAGGTACGCCGATGTATCCCCTCTAACAAAAATCAGTTTGCATGTGGTCATAATTGCACCTGTTAGTGCAGCACAATGGTCCTTATATTCCCGTAATGTAAGATTGCCTGAAAGTGAACTGGGCTACTTCACGGCTTCTTCTGTCGGTGCAAACGTTTTTTTTTCTATTTAAAGATGCATCAGAAGTGACAGCTGGGGAATATCTGACCGCCCCTCCCCTGTCGTTCTGGAAGATGGTCACATAATGATCCTATGCTGTCATGTGTGATGTGCCAGTTGTGTGTAATGTCTACAGCTGAGATTTTGGTGACATAATTTATGCTATGCACATATCCGACATTGTGTCACACTGATGTATTTGACCTTTCAGCTTATGCCCAGCTCTATCTATCTATCTATCTATCTATCTATCTATCTATCTATCTATCTATCTATTATCATTTATCATGAAAAAAACATGAATCAGCACAAACTTAGTCAAATAAAGAGGGGGTGGAATATTCCTGATAAATGCAGTGTTCACACACATAACATGTAAGTCCAAAAAGCAGGCAGCACTCCAATTCAGACTGTGCTTGACAAAGACCATACCGGTCGAAATGTAGTGCCACCGAGGGCTTGATTAAAGCTGTCCTCATTATTCTGAATTGGAGTTCTGTCTGCTTTTTGGACTTTATCCTTCCATCCATCCATCTGTGTAACTTGAAGTTCATGGGCACAGATGCGAAAGCTCCAATTGGGCCCCAATTATTGCAAATCTTTCATAAATAAGTATATTTCTATAGGCCAAAGGAAAATTTGGGGCCCCCTAGGCTCCGGGGCTGGCTGCGAACTCGGTGCCTGTTATAGTTACTCCTCTGTATCTATCTATAAAAGTAAATCCAGGCAGCACTCCAAAGCGTATAGAAAAAAAGTGGACTTTAATTAGCCTATATGTGACGCGACGTTACAGTGTAGTGACACCTTTCTCATGCACCACTGTCTTGAGAAAGGTGTCACTACACCGAAGCGTCGTGACACGTATAGGCTAAATAAAAGTCCACTTTTTTCTATATGCTTCGGAGTGCTGCCTGGATTTACTTCTATATTTATTCATGCTTTGGACATCACATTGCCAGGACTTTACACCACATAGTTTCATACAAGTTTGTGGTTTTCCGTTTTTTCTATTTTGTATCCATCTATCATTTATATGTCATCAATGTATCTCTCTCATCTATGTAATCATAATAGAAAAAGATTTCACAACACAAGCTGCATACATTACTAATCAGATTTCTTAAACCTGATGACGCAGGTGTACATAGTTTGAAAATCCATGTCAGAACATCTGTATAACCCTCAAAGCTTCTCTGTCTAGAAGAAAGAAAGAAAGAAAGAAAGAAAAGAAAGAAAGAAAGAAAGAATGAATTATACAATTATTCTGACTTGAATATATTCAGACTAAAAACACCAACCTCATCAGGTCCAAGAGATCTGTTTAATAGTGTATGCAGTTTGTTTTGTGAAATCTTCTAACAGATCCACATTATACAGATTTTGTAAACCTAATATAATATAAATATAAGAGGTAAAAAGACAAAACATAGACCTAAAAATACATATAATATTTTAGGAGATTATTAAACCTTCCTATGATATGGCTGCTAAACATTTGCTCTACTTTTAATCACATCTACACAAAGAACGAAGCAAATTATCATTGCAATGAAATTAAAAGGAACGTGTCAGCTACTTTATACTCCCAAATCTATCACTATCTGTCCCTGCAGCTTCCCACTACATCCCTAATCATCCCAAAACAAGGAGTGGGTGATAAATACAGAAGTGGTGATGTATTTCTATTATACTTTTCCTATGATTGTTCCACTCCTGGTTTTGGCTACAAAAACTGATGAGCACAAACAGAGCACAAACAGAGCACAAACAGACAAAACAGACCAAAAACAGACCAAAAACGCACAGTGTGAAAGGAGCCTAAAAGTCAAATTGCCCATTTAACTCTATGAGTTCCATGGAAAATATAACTGCAGTCGTATGCCTTCTGTTAAGTGCCTGTTTTTTTTAGGAAAAGATGGAGAAACTGTTTTTTTTAATTTCTCGTTCCGAGAAAAATTGATGAATCTTGGACAAAACATTGATTTTGAAAAATCACTAGTCAAACTTCGGTAAAAAAAATTGCTGATGAAATTCATCATTTTACATACAAGAAAATCACTAATGCCTAAATGAGCCGTTAATTAAAGATTTGTCTTTATATATGTGTGGCCTCGTAAACTATATATGTGTCTATACATCTTTACCTTTTATACATATTTCCCTTGTACCTCCAATGAGTTTTTCTTCGTCCATGTCATTGCATTATTGTATTGGTTGATCGCTTGCAGAAATGATGGTTAAGTCATCACCATCCTCAACTTTCACATTAACTTTGTTCCAGTTTTAAGGAATCTGTAAACACCGAGGAAGTGAAACCCAAGCTCCAATGCCTCATGTCAAATCCAGCCTTCTCTATGGTAACCGTTCAGTGTGAAGACAGTGGGATCCACTGGGAGACCAGCTCAAGTCGATGTTCCACACCATGGGCATCAGAAGCCAGCACCACCTCGGATGTCTACAGCATGGAAAGTTCTTCTGCTGGAACCCCACCTGGCAAGGTTATCTTCATTATGGATGAGGGAAAGTTACGGAGAAAGAGAGTCAGACCGTCAACTTCAGCAAAGTATGCTCGGCAGTCATCACATCATAAAAAAGGCACTGAAAATCCCAAGGCATCTGCTGATAACATGGGGGAATCTTTTAAGCAAGCCCTGGAAAAAGCCAAACGTCATCTGTCCACGCACACAGAGGAAGCTGGCAATGCTGAAAATCCTACAAAGGATACTGAAGCCTGTACAGGAGAAAACCTTGAATCAGAAAAGGACTCAAGTTCAGAAAATAAATCACCGGATGAAAAACCAGAACCTCCAGTAGCTGAGACCTCCAGTATTTTACCAGACAAGGTGGCAGAAGAACCAACCTCTGCTTCTCCAGGTAAGTTAAGGCCAACACTGTCTTTAAAACTTGATTTTCCAATATCATCTATTAAAATCTGTTTTTGACAAACAGATGATCATAAGGTCTCCTTTAAATACCATGGTAAATGACCTGTCAAAGCAGTAGGCCACTATCTTGTCTTATCTCATTAATCAACGGTGAAGTAAACAGTTCAGCCTTTCTCATCAAAGACTGCAGATTGGGTGTCAAAACAAGCAAGGCTTCATTTTTCATATTTTCCTGCAACATCAGACTAATAGCCTGTCCATTCCATAAGCGTCTGACTTCTCATATTATATCAGATGTTAAATAATGGTGATAAACCAAGAAACAGCAAACAATTTATAGTCATTAATTTATCCTGCTTTGATAAAAGAGCTTTAATCAATATTTGCCATAATTTGTTCTGTTCCAGTATTACAGAATTTTATTATGCTGATTTTACTTGGTAAAGCTCAAATACTTTGGTTTTCCTGTATTCTCAAATCTGGTATGTGCAGCTGTTTTCTTAAAAAAATAATGGGTAATTGTGATGATTTGGGATTTCAAAATGCCTCTATCCTGCATGGTAATAGGTTGATGATGATATCATTTTATTTTTAGACCAATACAGTAATACCTTAAAAAACTGCTTTGAAAACAGTGGTCACTATATTCTAATGACCTATAAATAGTCATTGGGTGGAGTCCTTTGAAGAGGTATGCTGATCAGCGATCCTCCAAGCTTGATTGGCATTCCCTACAGGTTGGGTATATCATAAAATTGCCACCTACAGTGAGTCCAAGATAGGTGCATGCACAGTGGTGTACATATGCGAATGGAAACAGGACCTGTACTCTGCCATGCACTAGATGCTGTTGGATCAGGAATTGAAGACGTATTGATCAGTGAGATGTCAATCAAGTGTTGAGAAGGACCAACCAAATTGGCTCTTCACTTGAGCAGCACCATTCTCATGACTCCCTACAAGATTCGGTACTGGATTTACTGCCTAAGGGAAATACGCATCAAATCTATCTTCTGTTTTTCTGAACTGCATATCACTTAAAACATGTTTCTCAACTCCAGTCCGCAGTACCCATTTTAACAGTGAATGTTTTCTGGATTTCCTTAGTATTGCACAGGTGATAATTTAATTACCTGCACAGGTGATGATTCCAACACATATGCAATATTAAGGAAATCCTGAAAACATGCACATGAGTTATGAGTTGAAAAACACTGACTTAGAAGTTCTCATGGTATTCAGTTATTACAATCAATTAGTTCCTAAGCAGAAAAAGAGCTTAGTTTGACCTTGTTTGGATTTGATAAGTATGATGGTACAAAAAGGAGTAAGGATCCCATAACAATGGAATTTCTCTGCCAGATGTAATTCATACCTGTTTACGTGTAGCCTGCGCTGCAGTCTTTTTGAACTGCTTTGCTAATAATATGTTTAACTTCCTGTTGGTAAACTCAGAGTTAATGTGAAAGCTGCTGCTGTCTATGATTTGTTATGGCTCTTCAGATGAGGGGCTGTGTCAGGTTATACTGCTGTCCACGCCCCTGGCCTTTTTATAGTTCCCTCTTCCACCAGCAGATGTCACTGATAGAGTTTAGTCTCTACAAGGACTTAGAGCTGTGAAGACGTTAGTGCAGTGTGTGCTGAAGCCTTCCTTTTGTTTCTACTTGGAGTTTCCTTACTTTGTGGGAGTTGCTGTGCTTCCTAGTCCATGGGTGGAGGTGAGGGAGTTTAGTCTAGGATGAATGGAGAAAAACAAGGTTGGCGGCTCAGACATCTTCATCTTCAGAGGTAATTCTGGGAACGGGTGAGTCAGGTAACCCAAGTCTAAGGGTCAGACTAGTTCCCATGGTCACCTTTTGCCCTTCATACCATCCTCTACCTTACTCCCTTGACCATTATATCACCCCGTGACAATACCATTTAGCAGCTAATAATAAGACATGAACAACATAAAAGTTACATAACCCAAAAACAACTTAGTATTTTTATGAAAACCAAACATGTAACACATCAGTTCAATATTGCTGCTATTTCTATTCATACTTACATGTTCTTTATTGCTGATTTATCTTCCAGAGTCTGACAGGATGCCTAAGCAGTCTGAATCTAATAATGCCTGTGGAGACTCAGTTATGTGCCCAACAATGAATATGCCAGAAAAGCAAACGGGGACAAAGACAGTGAAGCAAATGCCACCGAAGAAAATCACAAATACCACAAAACCAACGGGACGTATCCCACAATCTTTTGTTGAACGTAAACCTGAAATTATATCAAGTAAGCATGATATTGACAGTTACCCACCATTTGTCCTTGTAGAACTAAGCACTGTTTTAGAACACATAAATAAGTTATGTAATCCCCAAAAAGATGCTGCACAAGAGACCACGATTGAACCTCCTAATACGCAATCAAACGTGTTTAGTATCGTTTCAGATGGGTCGGAAAATATTAAACATATTGGCCCCGGATCTAATATCTTCAGTAGACCAGGAGGCTAGCATAGAGATGGAAGACAAATTAGAGTATTTGGAGGAAAACCCCTTACTCGTACCAAAACTGCCCTGTACAGAGGATGTGTCATCTCCTTACACTTATGAAGAATCTGCCCAAAATGGTAATGGATCAATAGAAGAACAGATTAAAATCCCTGAAAACATACAAAATAGGCAAATGGATAAGGCTGGTAATGATGTTGATTACTTTGAAAAATTTACTTTAGTTGACACTAAGATCCCTATAGAGCCTTCCTTTAAAAGTCAAAAACCTGAAGAAGACAAAGTCAAAGAAGAACAACACGGTCCTTTCATTAAAAGTGAAGCATCTATTGACAATGACAATTACCTTCTGCAAAGCTTGGATGAATCCTTCTATGGCGTATCTTTGGATGACGATGCCAACTTATTACAGCAAGAGGCTCCTAAACTAGAAAAGTCTACCACAGATGAAGACACAGGAAAAAATTATACGGATGTGAAGTCAAATGGAGTATCCTTATTTAGTTCTGAGGATGGAGTATTGACCAAGTCATTCTTCTTCCCAACTTCTTACCCAGTGAACCATGAGCTTCTGGAAGAACCACCTGCTTTGGCTTTTCTTTACTCGGATCTTTATGAACAAGCCAGAGGATGTAAAGCCAAGGAGGAACATGACCGATCAGATGCCGAAAGTACCTCTTCTGCACAGACCTTCCATAGCAGAATATCAGACGATGACGGCACAGGAATATATTTTGAAAAATTTAACCTCAAGGATGAGATACCACCAGGAGGTGAAAAATCAGATGATGATGATTTTTATAGCGATCTAGGAAGTGAAGAAGAACAGTATTTGAGTTATGAAGCTTTGTCACAAGGGTCACTTGGTGATAAAGATTCGAGCCAGAAAGAAATAATCCTTGACGACAATAAATCATCTTCACCTGCTCTGAAAAAGTCACTTGGCGATAAGCAAAAGATGAAGAAAGAAAATCAGTACAATGATGATACACATAAAGTACCAACAATAGGTTTTAAACCTATATCACCACCAGCAGGAGGAAATAGTCTACGAGATGAGGAGTATGCAGAGGACTTAGATTATGTCATGGTGTCCACAGATGATCTTGATCAGGATGATATTTCCCTAAAAGAAATAGCCTTTGAAGATCAAGAATCTTTAGGCCATGGTAGTGATTTGTTTTTGGATGTAAATCAAGTCAAAACTGAACATGAAGATTCTGCTTCTGAGGTGGTGGACCATGAAAAGAAATCAGAAGAAGCCCCCTTATCTGAGGAAAAAAGGGCTCAGATTGATACTTATTGCAATACATGTAAAATGCCAATTGTTGCCATCGATAAGGTCTTTGGTGACCACAAGAACCATGATGTCACCGCATTAGACTCCACAGTAAATGAAATGACAGTAAGTATTTTATCTATTTACACCCTAATTTTGAATTGATTATCTAATTCTATGTGCACAATAGGTAGATACACTTAATTAAAGAGGACCTGTCACCCCCCCCAAAGATCTCAATCTAAAGGCAGCATTGAATGCTGCATGTATTCTGCATTCAGGTAAAGGGTCCCCCATGTGTTTCTGATGTCTAAATCATTAAATACAACCTTTTAAAATGGGTAAAACAAAGTCAGGAGGGCATTACCAGATCCATGAGTCAGATCCTTCTCCGGAGGCTATTCCCACCCCTTCTTCTCTCTTCCTCCCTCCTCCTTCTCCTTGCTGCCTCCTTGATGCCTGTCATTTCTACTCGCTCTGTGCCTGCGTCACCTTGTGCTACCTCACAGAGCGAGGTGTTCCTATTGTCCGCCCCGCGCTCCTGTCCTGCCTCCCGCCCTGACAGCAGCACTTGTTCCCACCCTGCTCTGTGTTATATATGGAGCAGGGCGGGAACAAGTGCTGACGTCAGGGCGGGAGGTGGGGCAGGAGCACGGGGCCTCAGCACTTGTTCCCGCCCTGCTCCATGTTATACATGGAGCAGGGCGGGAACAAGTGCTGCTGTCAGGGCGAGAGGCAGGACAGGAGCCGACAATAGCAACACCTCACTTTGCGCCTG
This sequence comes from Allobates femoralis, assembly GCA_033576535.1. NCBI lineage: Eukaryota > Metazoa > Chordata > Amphibia > Anura > Aromobatidae > Allobates > Allobates femoralis. The sequence goes on from JARQOC010000003.1 coordinate 783,596,732, forward strand.
CGTGAGGAGAAATGACAGGCATCAAGGAGGCAGCAAGGAGAGGGAGAAGGGAGGAAGAGAGAAGAAGGGGGAGGGAATAACCCCTGGAGAAGGAGCTGACTCATGGATCTGGTAATGCCCTCCTGACTCTGTTTTACACATTTTAAAGGGCTGTATTTAATGATTTATACATCAGAAACACATGGGGGACCCGATGCCTGAATGCATCATACATGCTGCATTCTGTGCTGCCTTTAGATTGAAATTTTTGGGGGGGTGGGGTGACAGGTCCTCTTTAAATGCACCAAAATTCTGGCTAATTTTGCACCGAAAAAACTGACGTACACGCCTTGCTTCACATTTATGTGTTTTAGGGTACTTTCACACTAGTGTTTTTTTTAAATCGCGGCACATGCGGCGAAAAAAACCGCATCTGCCGCGATTACCGCATACCGGCTGCACTTGCGGCATGGTTGCGGCAAGCCCCATACAATGTATATGCGGGCTTGCGGCAGGTGCGGCAAGTGCGGTTTTGGCACTTGCGGCAGGTGCGGCCGCGAAAAAAAATGCGGTCAGCCGCGTTTTTTTCGCGGCCGCACCTGCCGCAAGTGCCAAAACCGCACCTGCCGCAAGCCCGCCTATACATTGTATGGGGCTTGCCGCAACTGTACCGCAACCGTGCTGCAAATGCAGCCGGTATGCGGTAATCGCGGCAGATGCGTTTTTTTCACCGCATCTGCCGCAATTTCAAAAAAACGCTGATGTGAAAGGGGCCTTACACAATTTCTACACCTCCCTCAAGAATTTTATTATGGCTTTCATGAACTTTTATGGCTGTCTTTTAATAGGAAACACTGTTTTGATCATGTAAAGAACAAAAAGGTGCACAGCCTATTGGGCTCTGTTCCCATTACCTTTCAGACATTCCAATTGTTTATTCCCCTTTAGGAAAAGAAAAATAATATAAGTGATCTCTTGCATCAGTTATCCAAACAGAAGCAGATTATTATGGAGTCTGTTTGGTGGCCATTTTTCATAGATGCCGCATTTTGTCTTCCGTACTTAAAATCAGAACCCAGATGGACCGTAGTGATCAAGCGGCTCCTTTACTTCTGTTTGCAATTGATGCATTGGATTAATTTTTCCATTTTTCTGTACCTAAAATCAAACACAAATGATATCTAAACAGATGTGTGAAAAGAGTCTTATGAAAGACATCTCTGGTAAATGTACCTGGTGACCATAATGTGATCACAATAGATTTTTACCCACTGGAATAAAAACAGAAGATTATTTCTGATAAACTACAAGCAGAGAGCTTGTAACCTCCTGGTGATTGATATACAAACTATATTGAAAAAAAGTATCTATTATAAAATAGCCAAGGCCAATTAAATAGATATGCAAACTTATCAGTATAATTTTTAGTGTTGAAGGAAGCTCATGAAAAAGAGAGTAGATTACCATATATTATTTGGGGACATCACTACTGGACATCCCTTATCAATGACCCCATTGTGCTGCATTAAAGTGAACCTGTCACCAGATTTTTCCCATATAAACTGTGGCCACCATCAATAATGCCTTATATGCAGCATTCTAGAATACAGTATATAAGTCCCCAAGACTATATGTTTAACATAAAAAATACCTTTTATTATACTCACCTGTTGGGCGGTCCAATCCGATCGGTGTCATTGGTCTTGATTCAGCACCTCATTTCTCCTTGTGATTGCCGTCCTCCTTCCCTGCTTGGTAATATGATGCATCATATGTCACCCACACACTGTTCTCCATCGGCTCCTGCATACTTCTCTGCCTTACTGAGGGCAGAGCACAGTACTGTAATGCACATTCACGGGGAAAGGTCAAAAAACACCCGTAAAAGCACAATATGCAGGTGCTCCTTGACCTTTACCTGTGCCTGCTCATTACAGTACTTTGCTTTGCCCTCAGCAGGACAGATAGAAGTGCACGTGCACAGGAGTGCAATGGAGGACAATGTATGGGTGACGTAGGACGCATCAACCACACAAAGCAAGGAAGGAGGATGGCAATGACAAGCAGAGAAGAGGCATCAGATCAAGACCCTTGATGCCTATTGGACCAGACCTCCCCACGGTTGAGCATAATAAAAGATATTATTATTATTTATTTATAGAGCACCATTGATTCCATGGTGCTGTTCATGAGAAGCGGTTACATACAAACAAGTTAAAAATACAACGAGCAAACTAACAGTGACAGACTGGTACAGAGCGGAGAGAGGACCCTGCCCTTGCAGGCTTACATTCTACAGGGCAGTGGAGAGAGAGACAGTAGGTTGGGTCTGCTCTGATGGTGGTGGAGCGCCAGGTCAGTGGTGGTGGAGCGCCGGGTCCAGTGGTGGTGGAGCACCAGGTCCAATGGTGGTGGAGCGCCGGGTCCAGAGGTGGTGAGGTGGCACCGTGGTCATTGCAGGTTGTAAGCTGTTCTAAAGAGATGGGTTTTCAGGTTCCACTTGAAGGTTCCAAGTGTAGGGGACAGTTGGACGGTTTGGTGTGCAGAGTTCCAGAGGATGGGGGATGCTCAGATGAAGTCTTGCAGGTGGTTAGATGAGGAACATACAAGTGTGGAGGAAAGGAGGAAGTCTTGGGAAGATCAGAGATTACGAGTTGTATGATATTGGGAGATTAGTTCAGAGATATATGGGAGGGGAGAGATTATGGACGGCTTTGTAAGTCAATGTTAGGTGTTTGAATCGGATAAGCTGGTGAATTTGGAGACAGTGGAGGGATTTGCAGAGGGGAGAAGTGAGTAATAGCAAGGAGAGAGGTGGATTAGTCAGGCAGCAGAGTTAAGGACAGAGTGGAGAGGTGCAAGAGTGTTGGCAGGGAGGCCACAGAGGAGGAGGTTGCAGTAGTCGAGACCGGAGATGATGAGGGCATACACTAGTAGTTTAGTAGATTGAAGGCTGAGGAAGGAAATATTTTTGAGTTGGAGGTGGTAGGAGGTGGCAAGGGCTTGGATATGCGGTTTGAAGGACAGGGAAGAGTCAAGGATTATTCAGAGGCAGCGGACTTCAGATATAGGACAAACTGTGAAGTCATTCATTGTGATAGATAGATCAGGTAAGGAAGGTGTGTGAGATGGAGGAAAGATGATGAGTTCAGTTTTGTCTACATTGAGTTTTAGGAAGTGAGAGGAGAAGAAGGAGGATATGGCTGATAGACACTCTGAAATTCTAGACAGCAGAGAGGTGACGTCAGGGCAAAAGAGGTAGATTTGAGTGTCGTCAGCGTACAGGTGGTACTGGAAGCCATGGGACTTTATGAGTTGCCCCAAATCAAGGTTATAGATGGAAAAAAGGAGGGACCCCAGGACAGAGCCTTGAGGAACCCCAACAGAGAGGGGACGGGGTGAGGAGGTCGTGTGGGATTTGGAGACACTAAATGTGTGGTTGGAAAGGTAGGAGGAGATCCAGGAGAGGGTAAGGTCACTGATACCAATGGAAGAGAGGATCTGTAATAGGAGGCAGTGGCCTACTGTGTCAAAAGCAGAGGATAGGTCAAGAAGGAGGAGGACGGAGAACTGTCTGTTAGTTTTAGCCGTAAGTTTTTAGTAATTTTGGTCAAGGCAGTTTCAGTGGTGTGGAGGGGGCGGAAGCCAGATTGAAGGTTGTCAAAGAGGGAGAAAGATGAGAGGTGGGATGAAAGTACAGTGTGGGCATGCTTTTCGAGACATTTGGAGGCAAACGGGAGCAGGATATGGGCCGGTAGCTGGATGTAGAAGTGGGGTCAAGGGATGGTTTCTTTAAGATAGGTGTGATTGTTGCGTGTTTGAAAGCAGAAGGAAAGGTACCAGAAGTTATGGTACCTTTACACGCGGCACTGCAGGATGGATACCAACGGCTACTTCACGTGCACGAGCACGCCCAAACGGTTACCAACGGGAAACGCACCCTCTTTACACGCCGCCACAAGGTGCGCTACGCTACGCTACATCTACAGCTAGATACATCGCCGGGTGTCTCAAGTAGCCATCTGTAGCCCATCGTACGTCATTTACACACCGCTACAACCATCTAATATGGGCGTACCTGGTGCAGCAGGGACAGCACATAGGCGTGCTACAATTGTGGATTACGAGACGTCGTACGCTGATAGGACAAAGCAATAATACCATGATTGGCAGGCATCGCTGGAGGCTGATTAATACTTGACGCTCGAGCAATTGTGTAGTGTGACTCGTCAGCTCCTTAATATGCCGCCCTGTGCGGCGACAACCAATTGCAACGCAGGAGCTTCCTCCAATGATCGCTGAAGGGGGCGCGGAAACCCGGAGCCTGGGTCACGCCCCAGCTACATAGCATGGTGTAGGAACAACCCTTCTGTTCCTTCTTTACACGCCGATACAGCTCGCTACAATCGGCGATGTAGCCATCTGTTTATGGGCAGTGCACGGATACAGATGTATCTGTAGCCGGCTGTGTCGTTCCGTCTTCAGACGCCGCTACTACGGGCGATATTGGCGCGACAAGCTACATTTGTAGCCTGTAGCGGGTTGTATGCATCCTGCAGTGGCGGCGTGTAAAGGTACCATTAGTGATAGGTTGAAGAGGTGAGTTAGGGCTGGGATAAGTGTGGTGGTGAGGAAGTAAGATGGGATGGGGTCCCATTTATGTTGTATAGATCGGCCTGGGGAGTTATATACTGTACAGTATTTTAGAATGCTATATGTAGGCGTATTGGTGGTGGCCACAGCTAACAGGGAAAAAACCTGGTGACAGATTCACTTTAAATAAAAAAAATGATACCTTAATTACATCTTGGAAAAGTGCCGCTGCTCCTCTCTCAACCCTATGTCTCCAATCAGTCTTGTGATAAACAATCGCCACTGATTGGCTGTAGTATTCACTGTTTTGTCCGGTTCTTTGATTTAGGCAAAATTGTGAAGACTGCAGCAATCGGTGTCCACAGATGGGCTGTATGGGTCAGACATTCTTTTTGTCACAAGACTGAAGGGGAACACAGAGCTGAGATAGGAGCAGTGGCATTGGTCCAGTAGATAAGTTATAGATTTTTTTTTTTCTAGGACTGTGGGGCCATTGCTAAGGGGTTGTTCAGTAGGTGCCAAACTTTTTAATGCCAGGAACACAGTGCCGCACGACATTAGTGCTGACTACTGAGCATTCACATTGCCTACATAAATCCCTGAGTGGAATTATCTTTTTTTTTAGTTTGATAAATAGAGGAAGGATATATGTCATAGAATGAGTGCTTTACAGTCAATCTTGTTAAGGTGTGTTGATAGGGCTGAATTGGTAAAGACGAAAATGAAAAGTAAATGTAATATCTTATTCACTAATTCTTGAGAATGTGACAGTCTTTTCTATTGTCTCAGCCTGTTTCATGGATATTTATTTTCTATTTAATAATTTCTTCTTTTGTTTTCCGTTGCTCAGTACATGATAGGGGTGGTAAAGTATAACAATACATCAGCTAAAAGAGGATTTCCATGCTTAGGCTTGGTGCTAGACACTCAACTTATCTACATGTAGGGGCTTCCTGATTTTTATCATCTCAACCCCTATACAGATATTCGGCCTTAACTATAGAGACCCTCAGGATGTGTATGCAGAGTAGCTCCCGAGTAGTGGAGTGACCTCAGGGAAATTACCATACAATTTGGGTCAAAATTAAAAAGTAAGGGATAGGACAGAATTAGATCCAGATTGTTAATTAAGTAAATGATTGAGATGATAGCCAGGTCAGAACTCATAATTTGAAATCCCAATGAGTAGCAGAACAGTATTAAAGAAGGCAAATGATTAGGGAGATTTAAATAGGGTGTTGGGAGCATCGAATTGATGCCAAACCCATGCATTGATTGTAGCTTTCAGTAAAGGTACCGTTACACAGTACAACTTATCAGCGATGTTGTTTGCGATCTCGGGAGCAGGGATCCCTGCTCACAACGATGTTGTGAGCAGGGATCATTCGCAAACACCGCGAGCGATCTCTGCTCACTGCTGTGAATGGGCGAAGTCGGCCGTGACATCGCTATTGCGGTGTCACACCGAACGATGCCGCAGGTTGCTTAAGTTGAAGTCGACAGGTTTTCCTGAATGCAGGAAAACCTGTCAACTCCGACTTGAACAACTATTGTTGTTGAATCCTGTGTTTACACGCAACGATGCAGCAACGATGTCGTTTCAACATAGTTCCTGACGTCACTTTTGAACGATGTTGGGAATGATGTTGAAACGTGTAATGGGGCCTTAAGCCTCGCACGTTGGAACTTGTACCACCTAGCATCTCTGATAGAGACAATCGGCTCTGGAAGGGGAACTATTGAATTTTTCACATAAAGCATGGACACTGTTTGCAGAATTATTAGGCAAATGAGTATTTTGATCACATGATACTTTTTATACATGTTGTCCTACTCCAAGCTGTATAGGCTTGAGAGCCAACTACCAATTAAGTAAATCAGGTCATGTGCATCTCTGTAATGAGGAGGGGTTTGGTGTAATGACATCAACACCCTATATAAGGTGTGCTTAATTATTAGGCAAATGCCTTTCCTTAGGCAAAATGGGTCAGAAGAGAGATTTGACGGACTCTGAAATGTCCAAAATTGTGAGATGTCTTGCAGAGGGATGCAGCAATCTTGAAATTGCCAAACTTTTGCAGCGTGGTCACCGAATAATCAAGTGTTTCATGGCAAATAGCCAACAGGGTCGCAAGATGCGTGTTGGGCAAAAAAGTTGGAAAATAACTGCCCATGGATTGAGGAAAATCAAGTGTGTAGCTGCCAAGATGCCATTTGCCACCAGTTTTGCCATATTTTAGAGCTGCAATGTTACTGAAGTATCAAAAACCACAAGGTGTGCCATACTCAGGGACATGGCCAAGGTAAGAAAGGCTGAAAAACGACCACCTTTGAACAAGAAACATAAGATAAAACGTCAAGACTGGGCCAAGAAATATCTTAAGGGCCCTTTCACATCAGCGTTTTTTGAAATTCGCGGCAGATGCGGTGAAAAAAACCGCATCTGCCACGTTTAACGCATAACCGCGACACTTGCGGCACACTTGTGGCAAGCCCCATGCAATGTCTATGGGGCTTGCGGTAAGGGTGCGGCATGTGCGGAAAGTGCGGTTTCGGCACTTGCGGCAGGTGTGGCCGCGAAAAAAACCGCAGTCAGCAGCGTTTTTTTTCGCGGCCGCACCTGCGGCAAGTGCCGAAACCGCACTTGCCGCACCTGCCGCACCCTTACCGCAAGCCCCATAGACATTGCATGGGGCTTGCTGCAAGTGTGCCGCAAGTGTCGCGGTTATGCGTTAAACGCGGCAGATGCGGTTTTTTCACCGCATCTGCTGCGAATTTCAAAAAACGCTGATGTGAAAGGGCCCTAAGACTGATTTTTCAAAGGTTTTATGGACAGATGAAATGAGAGTGACTGTTGATGGGCCAGACGGATGGGCCAGAGGCTGGATCAGTAAAGGGCAGAGAGCTCCACTCCGACTAAGACGTGAGAAAGGTGGAGGTGGGGTACTGGTATGGGCTGGTATCATCACAGATGAACTTGTGGGACCTTTTCGGGTTGAGGATGGAGTGAAGCTCAACTCCCGGACCTACTGCCACTTTCTGGAAGACAACTTCTTCAAGCAGTGGTACAGGAAGAAGTTGGTATTGTTCAAGAAAAACATGATTTTCATGCAGGACAATGCTTCATCACATGCATCCAACTACTCCACAGTGTGGCTGGCTAGTAAAGGTATAAAAGAAAAAAAAATAATGACATGGACCCATTGTTCACCTGATCTGAACTCCATAGAGAACCTGTGGTCCCTCCTAAAATGTGAAATCTACAGGGAGGGAAAACAGTACACCTCTCGGAACAGTGTCTGGGAGGCTGTCGTCGCTGCTGCACGCAATGTTGATCGTAAACAGATCAAGCAACTGACAATCTGTGGATGGAAGGCTGTTGAGTGTCATCATAAAGAAAGGTGGCTATATTGGTCACGAATGTTTTTGTGTTTTGTTTTTGCATGTCAGAAATGTTTTTTTCTCATTTTTGTGCAGTTATGTTAGTTTACCTGGTGAAAATAACCAAGTGAGATGGGAATATATTTGGTTTTTAGTAAGTTGCCTAATAATTCTGCACAGTAAGGGTACCTTTACACGCCGCTACTGGAGGATGGATACAACCCGCTACAGGCTACAAATGTAGCTTGTAGCGTCAATATAGCCCGTAGTAGCGGCGTGTGAAGACGGTAGGAGGCAGCCGGCTACAGATACATCTGTTTCCGAGCACTGCTCGAAAACAGATAGCTACAAAGCCGATTGCGGCGAGCTGTATCGGCGTGTAAAGAAGGAACAGAAGGGTTGTTCCTACACCATGCTATGTAGCTGGGGCGTGACACAGGGTCCGGGTTTCCGCGCCCCCTTCAGCGATCATTGGAGGAAGCTCCTGCGTTGCGATTGGTTGTCGCCGCACAGGGCGGTATATTTAAGGAGCTGCCCAGTCACACTACACAATTGCTCGAGCGTCAAGTATTAATCAGCCTCCTGCGATGCCTGCCCAATCATGGTATTATTGCTTTGTCCTATCAGCGTACGGACGTCTCGTAATCCACAATTGTAGCACGCCTATGTGCTGTCCCTGCTGCACCAGGTACGCCCATAGTAGCTGGTTGTAGCGGTGTGTAAATGAGCTAAGATGAGCTACAGATGGCTACTTGAGACACCCGGCGATGTATCTAGCTATAGATGTTGCGTAGCGTAGCGCACCTTGTGGCGGCGTGTAAAGGAGGTGCGTTTACCGTTTGTAACCGTTTGAGCGTGCTCGTGCACGTGAAGTAGCGGGTTGTATCCATCCTCCAGTAGCGGCGTGTAAAGGTACCCTAAGGGTACCTTTACACGCCGCTACTGGCGGGTGGCTACAACCGCTACTTCACGTGCACGAGCACGCACAAACGGTTGCAAACGGTACCCGCACCACCTTTACACGCCGCAACAAGGTGCGCTACAGTAGGTTACATCTATCTCTAGATACACCGCCGGGTGTCTCAAGTTACCTTCTGCCGAGCACCTTACTTCATTTACACACCGCTACAACAAGCTTATATGGGCGGACCTGGTGCAGCAGGGACAACACATAGGCGTGCCACAATTGTGGATTATGAGACGTCCGTACGCTGATAGGACAAAGCAATAACATCATGATTGGCCAGGCATCACAGGAGGCTGATTAATACATGACGCTCGAGCAATTGTGTAGTGTGACTGGTCAGCTCCTTAAATATGCCTCCCTATGCAGCGACTACCAATCGTAACGCAGGAGCTTCCTCCAATGATCGCTGATGGGGCGCGGTAACCCGGAGCCTGTGTCACCCCCCAGCTACAGACCAGTTACATAGCCTGGTGTCCAGACATCCCTTCTGTAGCTTCTTTACACGCCGATACAGGTCGCTACAATCGCCTGGGTAGCCACCTGTTTCAGGGCAGTGCTCTGAAACAGGTGCCGCTACTGCCGGGTGGCTACAACCGTCTTCACACGCCGCTAACACGGGGTGAATTGCCGGTGCAAGATACATTTCTCGCATGTATCCGGTTGTAGCCGCCCGCCAGTAGCGGCGTGTAAGGCTGTGTTCACACTGGGCGTTTTGGCTGTTTTTGCTCAACAGTTTTTGTAGCCAAAACCAGCAGTGGGTGATTAAATCAGAAGTGGTGACGTGTTTCTATTAGACTTTCCTCTGATTGCTCTACTCTGGTTTTGGCTACAAAAACTGATGAGCAAAAACAGCCCAAAAACGCCAGTGTGAACACAGCCTAAAGGTACCCTAATAGTTACCTGCACAAACAGATATCCTCCTAAGATAGCCAAATCTAAAAAAAACCCACTCCAACTTCCAAAAATATTAAGCTTTGATATTTATGAGCCTTTTGGGTTGATGGAGAACATAGTTGTTGATCAATAATAAAAATAATCCTTTAAAATACAACTTGCCTAATGATTCTGCAGACAGTGTATAAGATATTTGCTTGGCAGAAACATAGCTGAACTTCCCAAATATCATTGATGTTGTCCCAACTGGAACATGAGAGCTGAGGCATGCTGACCGATCTACAGGCAGCATGTATCAGAGACTGGTTGCATGATGTCAGCCGGGTATCCAGCGATGTACCAGAGAGAAACATACTTTGAAAGCCACTGGAGACTGAACTGCGCTCTAATTAGTTGGATGGGCAGGTCCTTGGTGGCTGTTCCTCATTCCCTGCTTTGGTCTCTTCCCATACATACACACAATAAACACTGTATTTACTATAAATGATTGCTTTATTTGTAGAGTAATTTGGAGAATCTCCTGGAGAAACTGCAAGAAAGTTCACTGAAAACAGAAGATTTTGTTACAAGAGTAGAGGCATTGTTTAATGAGGTTGAAGTAAGTAACAAACTTTTCATATATTCTCTACTGATTAGGTGCAGCCTTGGGTTGTCCACCTTTGCCTTGTCATATGGTGTCTCCCCGCCTGTTTCTCTAGAGCAGGGGTGGAGAACCTTTTTCTGCCGAGGGCCAGTTGGAAATTTCTACCATCCTTTGGGGCCGCACAAAATTATCAGATTGAAAATTCGTGCAAAAAACTACTAGAAAAAAGCAGCATAAAAAACTCACCATGTATGCCAAAAGCAGAATCAAAATGCACTCTCAGGCTGCAGTCAGAGCCCAAATGTGAAGCAAGCCCAGCTGCAGGCTATATATCACCTCTACCAACAAGATGTGGGAGGCGATCTGCATGCACACACTGAGCCTGCTTAGAGCACCATTCACACAGATACAGTTGATGCAGAGTGTCTGAAAGTGACCCATCCTGCGCCGCTGCTTGAGCGATGGGTCGCACAGTACGATACCTCTGCACCACTAGATGAATGGCACCCCTAAGGGCCCAACTGCAACCTGGATAGATAAAAAGTGCAAAAAGTCTTTTATATGATGAATAAAAAACTTTTACAAATGGGATTTTGGTTCATGCAATGGCCAAGACATTTAAGCTGATGACCCACGACAAGGGATCCCATGCTCATCAGTCCTATCAAAAACTTGTGCAAAAAAAACTAGAAAAAAGCAGCATAAAAAACTCACCATGTATGCCAAAAGCAGAATCAAAATGCACTCTCAGGCTGCAGTCAGAGCCCAAATGTGAAGCAAGCCCAGCTGCAGGCTAATATATCACCCCTACCAACAAGATGTGGGAGGCGATCTGCCATGCACACACTGAGCCTGCTTAGAGCACCATTCACACAGATACAGTTGATGCAGAGTGTCTGAAAGTGACCCATCCTGCGCCGCTGCTTGAGCGATGGGTCGCACAGTACGATACCTCTACACCACTAGATGAATGGCACCCCTAAGGGCCCAACTGCAACCTGGATAGATAAAAAAACTTTTTGCACTTTTTATCTATCCAGGTTGCAGTTGGGCCCTTAGGGGTGCCATTCATCTAGTAGTGCAGAGGTATCGTACTGTGCGACCCATCGCTCAAGCAGCGGCGCAGGATGGGTCACTTTCAGACACTCTGCATCAACTGTATCTGTGTTAATGGTGCTCTAAGCAGGCTCAGTGTGTGCATGGCAGATCGCCTCCCACATCTTGTTGGTAGAGGTGATATATTAGCCTGCAGCTGGGCTTGCTTCACATTTGGGCTCTGACTGCAGCCTGAGAGTGCATTTTGATTCTGCTTTTGGCATACATGGTCAGATTGAAAATTCCCCTGTTTTATTTGGTTAAACTATCAACTCACCCCTACTGTGGTGGCTGGGGCGGCTTTTCTCTGGTGTTGCTGTGATGTTAGGTGATATTGAGTCATGTTGCTTCTCAACTGCTTTTCCAGGTTTGCTAGGGCCATAAACATCATAGGAGAGGCTGAGAACATATACATCACTGGGTAGGCTGAGGCTGCGACATAGAGATCACTGGGGAGATGGATTTAAATGGTAGGCAGTTGGCAAAACATGGCTGCCAGCCTGAGTACTGTGGTGACCAGGAATCTGCCCGGGGGCCACAAAAAAGGTTTTCGAGGGCTGCGACCCTGGTGCGTGAGGTTCCCCACCCATGCCTTAGAGTGACAGGTCTTTCCTGATGCATGCAGCTAGAGATCTTTTATACACACGAGTCCTGTGGGTGGTTCTACTTAGTAATTGACAGTCTTCCTTCTATAACTGTACATGTAGAGATAGCTGTCAATCACAGGCAACCCTCTATCATATCTATACAAATACCAGGGATTTCAATGAAAAAAATATGAGTTGTGCTGAAACTTTCCCAACAAACCCAACGACCTGCATGTACAATGTGACAGGTTCCAGTAAAGCCTTCGTTCCATCAGGTTATTTTTATTTTTGGTTAAAACCCTCATTGATCTTAGTCCTATTGAAATTGAATATGGATGGGATTATGTCCAACTAGAATGGAAAACTGCATGACAATCTGTCTGAAAACCTGATCCCCTTCTTTTTTTTTTTTTTTTTAAATACATGATCCCTGCACTCATAATATTGTAATTTATATAATCCATTATATATTATGTTACATATAGAAAAACTGCACAGAAGCCGAGAAAAATTTGACAGATGAGAATGAAAAAACGGTCCAAAAAATAATTGACCAGCACAAAAAAAAGAGGGAGGGCTTTGAGGAAGTGAAGAAGATGAAGATGGATTACTTGTATGATCAGATGGTCGGTTTCCAGCAGAATGTCGATACAGCAAAGGAAATTCTGGAGAAAGCCGCTAAGGAGATTGATGAACTGGATCCCGTCATGTTTTTGAGTGTAAGTCTACAACTTACAGGTTATACAGTATATATTACATGTCTGTTGTGCAGCTATATAGATGTATGCTACACTGAAAACAAAAGGGTAACAATGTTTGGAAGTATTGACTTTCAGGCTCCATATCCTACCATCCACTATAGTTCTACGTGTGAGACTACCTTCATTTTATAGACAATCATCTTGGCTATCACATACATAAATTTGACTTGCAACTATTTAGCACATGATTAGTTACACAGATTCTTGTCATGTTACGTTGTTACTTTTTTGCTCCTAAAAATATAAAATTACATTTTATATTATTTTGTTAGTATTTTGTAAGTCTGACTTTGGCTTTCAACACTGCCTGAAACCTCCTGGGCATGACCTCGATCAGTTTCAAGCATGTTTAGACCAAAATCTGATCCCAGGTCTCTTTTACACATTCCCAAAGTTGGTGCATACAGGTTGAGTATCTTGGGTATGTTCAATAGGGTTGAGGTCTGGGGACTGTGGGGCCAATCCAGAACCTCTACTTCATTGTCAGTGAACTATTTCTTTGCCAGTCTCAACATATGCTTTAGGTCATTGTCCTGATGGAACACTATGTTGTCCTTTTCTATACCCATAGTATTCGAATGTAGGAAATAACTTGTTTTGTAGGATACTCACATATAGCTCAGTATTGAGACCACCAACACCTTTGTCTGTGAAACAACCCCCTTATCATCAGTCTTCCTCCACTAAATCTGACAGTTCCTTAAATTTCTTGTTCCTTAGCCCCTTTTTCCTTTGGTTCTTATCTCATCGCTCCACATCACCTGTTTCCAATCATCTACTGTCCACTTCTTGTACTTCTTTACAAACTGAAGCTGATGCTTCTTATGATGATATTGAAGTTGAGGCTTCTTCACATTTTTTCGGGCCATCATTCTAGACTTATCTAACGTGTGTCACACAGTGCTCACATGGATGTCGGTGATACCACTTTTATGACACAACAAGCTACCTCCACTGCCATATTTGTAGTGCCAAAGCTTTTAGACCTCATGAGGAGATGACTTGCTGACTCTGATATTTTGCCTGGACATCCACTTCTAGGCTTTTCAATGGATTGACGGACTTCATTTTACATTCTTCCAACTGTCACATTCTCACATTTTCAGTTTGGCAATTTCTTGGCTGAGTAACTGGTATCAGTGAGCTGGATGACGCCATTTCTTTTTCTTGAGAAATCTTCTTGGTGGCTGCTCCTCAACTTGAACCAGTGACTTTTCGCTTGGGAATCAACCTTACAACACACTGAGCTATTAGGTAATGTGAGAACAGGTTGTAATTTGTAGTATACAGGAAGACATTGTTGGTTTTTTTTCAAACACCAGCAGCAAAACAGTAACAATGCAGTGACATGACAAGAATCTGCATAAGTAATCATATGCTAAATAGTAAATAAATTTACGTATGAAATAGCCAAGATGATTGTCTGTAAAATTAAGATAGTTTTACACTCAAACCTGTAGTGGGTGGTGAGATATGGAGCCTGAACATCAGAAGTTCAAAACATTTTACCCTTTTGCACTTCAGTGTATAGCATTTATCCAACCCCCCATGTATTATATAAAGACATGGCAGTATTTATAGACCTGAGTCTCAATGGCTGATTGCTCCTATATGGATATTGTTGGACACAACCTCCACTCAAACTAGTTAACGCTAAGGATATATGTGGAGTCATGCAGAAGCCCTGCCCCTCCCGTCAAGGACTTCTGTGGTCTCAAATATTATTTATTCCTTGCATTTACACACTTGATTGTTTAATGTTGGATTTTATATTATTTCTGATTTTGGTGTACCGGCCATAATATGTGCATATTCTTTGTTATACTAAAAATCTTCACTTTATGCTCTGTGTTTCCTATTCTTTGCATTGGCCGAAGATCTTTATTTACAGGTGGTAGGAGGGTCATTCTTGCCAACAGTGGTGTAACTTGTAGCTCTTTAGCCCTGATGTGACAGCTCCGACGGGGCCCCCAATTAATGCAAATCTTTAATAGCATTAGTGTTTTTTTTATAGGCCAAAGGGACTTTTGGGCTCCAGGGCCCGGGGCGATTGCAACCTCTGCACCTGTTGTAGTTATGCCCCTTCTGGCCACTTATAATGATGAGCCAGTTGGTTTCAATGTGTAGTATATAGCAGCCTTATTAGTTGAGGTTATGAGACTTGAGGTCAGTACAGACATTGTGATCAGTATATGCACTGTAAGATACAGATGTCTCAATTCAGATCAATTAATTACCTGATAAATCTGCTGCTTTTTCACAGCTGTTAGAGTGATGACGTCCCCTCCTACCCATTTGATTGTTGCAACCAATCTTCGGACTCATTGATATACAATTATATCCCCTCTTCCCAGAGTAGATGGTGTGTAGAAATGTAATAAAGGTATGTTTCCTTTATAAATCTCTTGCATTTCTTTTCTTTTCCCAGATTCAGAATGATATCAATAGCAGGTAAAGTCCCTCTCATGTGTGATTTGTTAAGAATGTCTGTGTTTAGAACTGGATAGATGGAACATGTTTAGGAAAAGTTAGATATATTGCAGAAATCTATATGTCTGTTCTATACACTTTGTGCACAATTATTGGGCAAGGATTTTGAACATATCATTTTTATGCAGATTTTCCATTTCCAAGCTGTATACCCTTGAATGCTTATTGGCTGAAGCAGATCAGGTAATGTGTATTTGTTTAATGAGGGAGGGTGGGTGCGGCCTAAGGATATCACCCCCCTTATCAAGGTGTGCAGATATATTAGGCCACCTTCACACTGCGTTCTTTGCACAACAGTGTGGATCCTTGAATTTCAAGACCACACGGAAAAGCACTGATCTGTGCAGACGGATACCAACTGATGTCCACGGATGAGTGTTTTTCACTGATCTATCATCAGTATCAAACATAAGGCTGGGAGGGACTGTACCTTGCTTCTGAGCATGCTCAGTACAGCAAAACGGATCCATTTTACGGATCTTTTTTTTACGGATTCATCTCCATAGAGCCCCATGTTATTTGAGGCAGACAGCTATGGTATATCCGTTTGTGTCCGCTTTTTTTAACGCAGCCCAAAATCGCAACCGTCTCCAATTCTGGGTACATGAAATAGCAGACACAAATGGATCAGTGACAAAAATGACACAAAAGGATCAGTAACAAAACTGACACACATAGATGGCCATATAGGACCAATCCATGCCCATAGGGATACATGGGAGGCCAGAACTGATCAGTGGTTTCCATTTTAAAACGGATAGACACTGATTACAAAAAACGCAGTGTGATTGCAGCCTCAGGCAGCTTGTTTTTATCAGGGAAAGTCAAGGAAAGCTGAAACCCGATAAGCACTGAACAAGACACATAAATTGAAATGTCAAGATTGGGCCAAGAAATATCTGAAGACAGATTCTTCAAAGTATTTAATGGACTGATAATATGATTGTGAATCTTGAAGAACCAGATGGATGGTCTCACGGCTGGATCAGTAACAGGCACAGACCTCCACTACATCTCAAGACGCCAACAGGGTGGAGGTGGGGAACTCTGATGGGCCATATTAAATATAAGAAAGTTGGGCCATTTCAGGTCAAAGATGGACTCAAAATGGACTCAAAACACCTAAACCTATTGACAGTTTTCAGAAGACTTTCTGTTGTTCAGGAAAATGTTTGTATCTTTCAAGAAAACCATGATTTTTATGCAGGACAATGCTAAATCACATGTATCAGTCCTGCACTACATGGCTAGCTATTTGTTTGCCCAAACATCTCCACTTATGTGTCTTGTCCAGTGGTCGGTTTCAGCCTCCCTTGCCCCGGCCATGTCTCTGAACACTGAACACCTTCTTGACCTTCTAGGGAGGCTGCAGTTCTAGAATATGACAGTACTGGAGGATAATAGGTTCCTGAGTGCTTCACTTTTTTAAAGCTGAGAATACTTGCTGTACATTTGTTCCAAAGTAAAAAGTCCAAATTTTATTCACAACATAATAAAAATAAATTACAGGCAGTGCAGGAGAGTGCTCAGCAACAAACGCATGAGTGAATGATATAGATGACAGCCCATTTCGCGGAGGTGAGCTTTATCTAGTCTGATTAGTCTAGTTGGTCTGATTAGTCCTGATCACATCACATTTAATTCTCCTGAAGTCTTTGTCAAGTAATGTGTGTTACATACGTGTAGTACTGGGGACCAGAAGTGAATAGGCGTAATAACCTGTGGATAGTGGCTGGAGCAGAGGGAGTGGGCGTGGCCGCCAGGAAATAGTAGGCGAAGAGCAGACAGTGGGCATCAATCACCGAGTGCCCAGAGGTAACATTAATGTTTAAGTCCACGTGGTCTTGGAGTTCTTTATAATAGAAGTTGGGGTCTGAGGGTAAGACCCCCAGGTGGGAGTTTGAGACCCCCTTCCACCCCATTCATCACCAAACCCCCGCTTCTATTATAAAGAACTCCAAGACCATGTGGACTTAAACATTGCTGTTTATTCTGCTGTACTGCAAAACAAAATGCTGGGGCATGCCCATCACATGTCCACTACCTTCAGCAGTTCCTGCACATCTCCACGCCCGCCCATTAACTTCGGGCAATTACGCCCATTCACTTCCGATCCTCGATATTACAAGCATGCCATGTGCATCTCAAAATGTTTTTTTTTTTCGACTTCATTGACTATTTCCAACAAAGCTTTGAATGATTCTGTGATCACAATCGAATATCTTAGCACTTTCACCAGTGTGGCATCCATCTGTAAGACTCTTCACAATGTTTTACTTTTTAGGTGCAGTTAAATCTCTTTTTTGACCTATTTTGCCTGAGGAAAACAAGCTGCCTAAAAATTCTGAACATCTTGATAAAGGGAGATGTATGCTTAAGGTACAGTCACACATAACGATCGCTCCAACGATCCCGACAGCGATAACGACCTGCCGGGATCGCTGGAGTGTCGTTACCTGATCGCTGGGGAGCTGTCAAACAGGCAGATCTCCCCAGCGATCAGGCCCTGGGAGCCACCTCCCATATCGCTCCCTGCTTAGCGCTGTCACCACCTTCTTGTGACAGCTCCCGCATCTCAACCCACCTTGAAATGGGCTAAATTCCCGCCCCCTCATCCTGATTGGACGAGCGCTGTTAAGCCTTTTCTTGCCATTGGGCGGAAGCCTCGTCGCTCACTCGTGGAGGTTAGGTTGATCGCTGGTCACCCCAGGCTCTGCAGGGAGAAGTGCGGACGTAGGAGCCGGGGCCCCCGGACCGGGAGCCAGAAGGGCCTGGGGGCATGGAGTAGACGCCCGGGCCTCCTGTGTGGCCTAGCCCGCGGCGCCTGTGTGTGTCTGCGGCTGTGTGGAGCATCTGTGTGACCATGGTAAATGCCGGGTATCTAGGCAGCGCGCGCTGCCTGGATACCCGGTGTTTACCATAGTAACCAGCCCTGTGAAGTCACAGATCGCTGGTTTCTCGCTGTCACACGCAGCGATGCGTGCTGACCAGCGGGAAACCAACGATCAAAAAATGACCCAGAGCACTTTGCAGCGATCAGCGACCTCACAGCAGGGGCCTGATCGCTGCAAAGTGTCACACATAACGATATCGCTGGAGAGATCGTTGTAACGTCACAGTTACAACGATCTCGCTAACGATATCGTTATGTGTGACTGGGGCTTTAGGCCACAGCCTAATCATTACAGATACACATCAATTGTTCTGCTTCATCCAAAGTGTGTTCAAGGTTATACAGCTTGGAGTTGGAAATCTGCGTAAAAATCATGGTATAGTCAAAATACTCACCTTCTTAATAATGTAATAACTGTGCACAGTGTATTTGCCTGTTCTTAGATCTGAGTGGGGTTTTTGTACACTGGATACTCCTTATAAATAACACCAGCAAGTAAAATAAAATAAGAAAATGCATATATAGCTCATGAATTGGCTCTTTTGATATTAGTGGTGTCTTCTAATGGTCACATAACATTGTAATCACAGCACTGCTGAGGACAAACAGAGGCCTGAAATCTGTGCAGAGGGAATTGAAATATGTAACAATCTCACGTGACCCCTATAGAGACACAGCGTGTCAACATTATTTCTTATTTTATTCTGTTCTAAAGGGGTTTTTCCTTTTCAATTAAGCTTCTGGCTGAAGATTTCTATGAATAAACAAATTGCACTGTACTCACCTTCCCCGCATTCACCGGTGACTTTCTTCCCCAGTGTCTGGCATTGGCTGCAGAGCTGACACTATGGCAACAGTACTGCAGGCAATCAGCTAGCACCATGAATGGGGTATTTGGTTTACACTGGCAGAGCCACTGAGCTTGGTGACTGGCTGCTGAGTTCTCCTGGCAATGTCAACGCAAAAGCCAAACACCAAGAGTCTCAACAAGAAGACCTGGGGAAGGTGAGTACAGCTACTCTGTATAATTTTGGAACGAAGGTAACAACCTTTTTAAGAAGGATGTTGTCCCATATGAAATATATATATATATATATATATATATATATATATATATATATATATATATATATATATATATATATACATGCTAGCTGGGTGCCCGATGCACATGCATCGGGATTCTAGAAGAGCGAGTCTCTGACTCGCAATGGCCGCTGCGCGGGCATAGCGAGTCGCCTTAGAACTGCTTGCAGTGGCCGCTGCGCGGGCATAGCGAGTCGCCTTAGAACTGCTCGCAATGGCCGCTGTGCGGCCAATGCTTCGGGTGTATCCACATGACCACGCTGACTCGCAGCGCGAGCGGACTCAGAAGGGGCAAAAAACCCATTCGCAATTATATAATAGATATATATATATATATATACTGTATATATACAGCTCTGTTTTAAACCAAATTATTTTGATAGAGTAGGAGGTAATATTTAAATTGTTTTGAAAGGGAATATATTAATTACCAACTTTTTATAAAAGAAAGAATCTTTATTGAAATTTTTAAAAAGTCACAGACCGATTAAACATGAAGAATTTCAATAACGATTCTTTCTTATATAAAAAGTTGGTAATTAATATATTCCCTTTCAAAATATATACAGTTCTGGCAAAAATCAAGAGATCACTGCACAGTTTTCTAAAAATCACCTTCTCTACATGTCTGACAGCTATTCTATTCCAGTGTCAGTTGAATTCCAACCAAACTTCACCTCGTTCTACTTAATGTGCTTCTGATTAGGTGATCACCTGAACCAAATCTTATTTAACGAGGGAAAGTATAAAAAACACTGCTGTGGTCTTCACAATCCTCTTGCGATAGGACAAGCTGGATGGCAAAACAAGTGGTAGGAATAGCCCAAAAGTAATTTGAATGAAAAAATAATTTCTAATCGTGCTCAATTATGGCTTTATAGCAGAGGGATACAGTGAGCATCATGTTGCCTCCATCCTTAAAAGCGCTCAATTATGGCTTTAAAGCAGACATTGGGGACAACAAAGCTACAGACCGGCAGAGGGCGAAAGTGACTCTCCACTGACTGGGATGACCGTCATCTAATTCCAATGTCACTCAGCAACCACAGGATGACATCAAGTGACCTACAAAAGGAATGGCAAATGGCAGCTAGGGTGAAGTGCACGGCAAGAACAGTTCCTAACAGACTCCTAGAGGCAGGGCTCATATGATGTAAAGCTAGAAAAAAGCCTTTCATCAAAGAGAAGCAAAGGAGAGCCAGGCTGAAGTTTGCCAAAGACCATATGGATTTGACCATAGAGGACTGGAGTAAAGTAATCTTCTCTGATGAGTCTAATTTTCAGCTTTGCCCAACACCTGGTTGTCTAATGGTTAGACAGAGACCTGGAGAGGCATACAAGCCACAGTGTCTTTCACCCACAGTGAAATTTGGTGGAGGATCGGTGATGATCTGGGGATGCTTCAGCAAGGCTGGAAATGGGCAGGTCAATCTTTGCGAAGGGCATATGAATCAAGCCGCATACAAGGTTATCCTTGAAAAACACTTGCTTCCTTCTGCTCAGGCAATGTACCCCAACTCTGAGGACTGTTTTTTTCCAGCAGGACAATGCCCCATGCCACACAGCTAGGTCAATCAATGTGTGGATGAAGGAGCACCACATCAATACCCTGTCATGGCCAGCCCAATTTCCAGACCGGAACCCCATTGAAAACCTCTGGAATGTAATCAAGAGTAAGATGTATAGTCACAAGCCATCAAACAAAGAAGAACTGCTTACATTTTTGTGCCAGGAGCGGCATAAGGTTACCCAAAAGCAGTGTGAAAGACTGGTGGAAAGCATGCCAAGACGCATGAAAGCTGTGATTAAAAATCATGGTTATTCCACCAAATATTGATTTCTGAACTCTTCCTGAGTATTGTTGTTTCTAAATTAATATGAACTCGTATTCTTTGCATTATTTGAGGTCTGAAAGCACTGTTTCTGTTTTATTATTTTGAAGATTTCTCATTTGCTGCAAATAAATAAAATTTTAGCTTTGAATTTCGGAGACATGTTGTTAGTAGTTTATAGAATAAAAGAACAATGTACATTTTACTCAAAAATATACTTATAAAGAGAAAAATCAGAGAAACTGAAAACTTTGCAGTGGTCTCTTAATTTCTGCCAGAGCTGTGTGTGTATATATATATAGATATATATTTATAATGCATGTCGCACTTACTGAGTTCTCCTGTGTCCCCGGGGAAGTTGGTCATGTGATCGGGGCGCACAGTGATGATGTCACTCTGCTGTGCCGATCACGTGACCGCTTTCCCGGGACTCAGGAAGTGCAGCAAGCAGGGAGCCACGGAGGACAGTGCCAGAGAGGTAAGTTCAAAGTGGTTTGTTGGGGGGCCATATTCAAGATGGGGGGTGACTGCAGCAATGTAATATGCCCACTCCCCTGTCCATATCTTGGTGCGGTTTCAGCACTGAGGTGATGGACAGTGGATGCAGTACATATTACATGAGGCTAATGAGCGGGAGCATGTGACCTGCTGCTGCCTCTGCAGCCCGCAGCCAGCCCGCTCCAGCCCCCAGACACCATCCCAGAGCCGCCCCTCCCCCACATTACAGAAAGTTAAGTTTTGGATTATAAAATGCAAATAAAACCCAAAATTTGGGTGAACAAAAGTGTGTTTTATAATCTGAAAAATACGGTAATACTACTGTGTTGGTCTTGTGTTATAAAACGTAATTAACACAGTGTCATTTAAAAGCCACCATAAATGAAATAGGGTAGCATATCTATGGGGTATCCAACCCATTGTGTGTCCATTTCTAAATGAAGGTCTCTGTGTTTAACCCTATAGGTTACTTAAAGCAATAGAGAACACGGTATCACTAGACAAGATGCCCAGCGCATTCTCTCTCTTTGATCATATTGCCGCTAAATCTAGTGAGGCCAATGAGAAGACAATTAAGCATTTGCCAGGTATGGACTATAATTGAGTTATTTATACATATAGTTTGCAGCACCCAACTGGACTAATTAGGATTCAATCTCACCCCAGTTGTGGCGCACGTCACATCCAATGAGTAATTTTAGCACAAGGTACATATAAGTAGATAGAAGACAGCGCTTCACCAAGCCGGTATTTGCATAAAAAGATCTTTATTCCACCATTCAGTGTGATGTTTCAATCTCTAAAGTTGAGATCTTTCTCAAGCTTTCTCTTGCTTGAGAAAGATCTCAACTTTAGAGATCAAAACGTTGCACTGAATAGTGGAATAAAGATCCTTTTATGGAAATAGCGGCTTGGTGAAACGCTGTCTTCTATCTGCATGTGTATAATTGAGTTATTGTCATCTTCTGAATGTGAAAGATTTTACAGCTATTATACAAAATGGGGAAATATTGCATGGTGTGAAAAAAAGTCTTTGCTAACAGCTCTGAAACTCATAGGAGAGGACATCTGTCAGTTGTGAGATGACTCCAGGATGACTTGTTGTCACTTTGAAACTCGGAGCTTCTTAGAAGACAGCACATGCTAATTCTAGAAGACCAACATGTAAGATAACCTGTTAGGAGTCACAAGATATTGGCCGCTGCTGCTGAAACACATTTATCTAGCACATTTTGTTCAGGGTGTTTTATGTGGTGAAGATTTGTTCAGAGGGAAAAATGTTTTGCTAGTACAACACGAGATGGACAGAGAATGGCGTAGCATTGCTAAAACTAAACCCGAAATAATCCATAAGGTTTTATTTACTCTTCAACCCTTTTTCCAGTTTTGTATGAGACATTTTGGAGCATTTTTTTTTCTTTGCAGGACAGGTTGTACTTTGCAATGACACCTTTCACTTTACTATAAAACGTGTTGAAAAATGGGGAAAAAAATGTAAAAAACTGCAATTTTGCCATTTTTAGGAGGGTTTCTGTTTTACTGCATTCATTGTCTGGTAAAAATGACCTGGCAACATGATGATTGAGCTCAGTACGATTACGCCAATATAAAAATTGTTTGAATTTTGTAAAATTATTTTTACATTTTCTTTGTTATAAAAATTCTAAGCTGTGCACGAAACTTTTAGATGTCTGTTGGAATTTCTAACTTTTTTACATTTTTTTCTCAAGGACTATGCTTGGTGAGCTGACGTTTTATCCACACCATTCTGAACTGTATACAATGCTTTGATCTCTTTTTATTGTATGTTTGAGGTGTGAAATGGTCATTTCTGCCTTTAGATTTATGCCTTTATGACCTTTACCGTTTATTAATTGTATGGTTTCAAAGATGGAACTTTCATGGTTGTGGCAATGCGATATATTTTTAATTCCTTTATTTATTTAATTGTTAGCTTAGGAAAAGAGGGGGTGCTTCAAACTTTTACAGTACTGTGCAAAAGTTTTAAACAGTTGTGAAGAAATTGCTGCAAAGTAGGAATGCTTCCTAAAACAGAAGTGTTAATAGATTATTTTTATCAATATGCAAAATGCAAAGTGAAAGAACAAAAGAGAAATCGACAAAAAATTTCGTAAACCAAATTAACATTTGTTGTGAGCACCCTTTGCCTTCAAAACAGAGCAAGTCTTCTATGTACTGTGAGACAGTGACCGAGTTGATCTGTGACGGCCGGTATGTGTCTCCCAGGTTGTGCTTCCTCCATGTATAGGAAGCACTCCACTCTGGGTTCTTGGAGGATTCCCCAGAGGTAGGCACGAGGTTAAAAGCTAGGATGGAATACAGGGTGTGGTTCTCTGTGTGTGGAGCTTCGGTCTGAGGGAAGAGAGATGAGGCTAGTGAGCGGCCAGGTCAAGAGAGTGCAGAGGTTGTGTGCTGATACAACACGGCCCAGCCCGGAGAGCTTGATCTCGGTGAGACCTGACCGGAGAGAACCCGTGATAGGGGACGGTGTGCCGATATTATGGTTGTTTGAAGTATACCCAGCTGTGTCCCGGAACCCGGGGGTTTGTGCATAACCTGAACTGTACTAATAAACCTGTGTGCTGTGGGAACAATTACCAGGGTCACTGCCTTTTGTATTGATGAACCCTGGCACTACCTCACATATGGTGGAAAATGCAGGCATGGTAGCCCAGTGAGGTGTAGCAACTCAGACGCTAGTGGCAACGACCTGGTGAAACCTAATCGGGCATACCCAGTAGTACATGTCTCTGATTCGAGCAGCCAAGCTTCAGTACAAACCCGCAGGCAGCATGGAAGACCTGCTCAAGCATCTGGTGCAGGCTCAGCAACAGCAGCAACAAATGCACCAGCAGGCCCAGCAGCAGCAACAAATGTACCAGCAGGCCCAGCAGCAGCAGCAGCAAATGCACCAGCAGGCCCAGCAGCAGCAGCAACAGACCCAACAGGAGACGAATCAGCTCATAAGCCGACAACTGGACCTCCTGACCACGGAGCTCCGGGCCAGGCCAGCGTCTTCATCCCCGGGACCAGGCGAGTAGTACAGCGTCAAGACAGTAAGGCGAGCATTGCAAAAGATGATCCCGGGGGATGATGTGGAAGCTTTCCTGACTGTGTTTGAGCAGGTAGCCGAGAGGGAGAAACTGCCAACCGGCCAGTGGGCCGAAGTATTGGTGCCCTATCTGAATGGTGAGCCCCAAAAAGCATATCTGGACGCCCTGGATTATGGGGCTCTGAAGGGTGAAATTATTGCTTGGTTGGGGGTGAATACATATGTACGGGCTCAGCGGGTAAACCAGTGGTTCTTTGAGGAAACCAAACCCGTACGCTCCCAGGCTTACGACTTATTGCATTTAGTGAAAAAGTGTTGCAGCCTGAGACTCTGAGTCCTGCGCAAATGGTGGAGAAGGTGGTCATCGACCACTTCATAGGCACTCTCTCCCGTTCCTATACAAAGGTGGGTGGGACAAGGTGACCTGAGTAACCTGGATCAATTAGTGTGCCTGGTGGAGCGACATATGGCTACGCAGGACTTGATACGGGACACTGGGACTTTGCGTGCTGCCCGTCGGTCGGCCTCCTCCAAACCCCAAGCCAAGGACCCCCCACTGGAAACTGTGCAGGATTCCGCCCCTGTCCCGCAGGAGCCCTCTCCCGCCACTCCAGAGGTCCGAAAAGCCCTGTACCCTAAAAGGCAACCCATCAAGGGAGTCACTTTCCCCGTTAGATGTTGGCGGTGACAGTGGGTGGGACATATGGGAGCCCAGTGTCCACTCACCACGGAGCCCATGGACTATGTATGCTCAGTCGGAGTATACAGCCGGCCTTATTACTCCGGGGTCTGATCTGCATTTATGCCAAGTACAAGTTAACGGGTGCCAAGTGACAGGCTTGTTGCATTCGGGGAGCTTAGTGACCCTCGTGCGGTCAGCCCTAGTTACTGTGATGAAGGACACCGGGCGTACCGTGGGGGTGGTATGCATACATTGGGACCTCCGAGACTACCCTACGGGGTTGGTCACCATTACGGCTCTGTGCAGACAGGTACAGCATGAAGTGGGACCGATGACCAGCCTTCCCTATGACGTGATCCTGGGGAGGATCTGCCTTTTTTCTGGACTCTATACAAGGGAACCTCCAAGACCCCTCAGGTCAAGGATGGTCCGGGGCCTGAGCCTGACGATCCTGAGTCTGGGACACCATAGGGGTCACCACGAAAGGGACAGAGTGTGACCCCGATAGGACGTCCCTAGAGGTATTGGCAGGCGAGCTCGGAACAGACGAGCCAATCCCGGAGTTGGAGGCGTCTCCAGGTACTTTCGGGATGGCCCAACTCCAGGATCCTATGTTAGTACACGCCCGGAGTCGGGTGATCGAAATTGATGGGGTGGCACAGGTGCCAGGTGCCCAGGTATTTCGCCCTCAAGCAGGATTTGATCTACCAAGTTGATAATATACGGGGGGATGTCGTGGAGCAGTTGTTGGTACCCCAGCCATATCGCCGGCGGGTCCTCGACTTGGCTCATAAACACCTCATGAGTGGCCACCTAGGGGCTAAGAAAATGCAGGAGCGGCTGTTGCAATAGTTTTATTGGCCCGGGGAGGTGAAAAAGTACTGCGAAACCTGCCCGGAGTGTCAACTCACCGCACCCCTGGCTCCCTCAGACCCTGAGGCGATACCCCTCAGACATACTGCAGCTAAGCTTATTGCTCAGGAGTTGTTTGCCGTGTTCTGTCGGGTGGGGTTGCCCAAGGAGATCCTTACAGATCAGGGGACCCTATTCATATCCAAAGTCACTAAGGAGCTGTGCAGACTCTCCAGATTAAGCAGTTGCGTACGTCAGTGTACCATCCCAAACGGACGGGTTGGTGGAACGATTCAATAAAACCCTGAAATCTATGTTAAATAGGGTAGTCTCCAAAGATGGGAAGGACTGGGATATGTTGCTTCCGTATCTCATGTTTGCAAGGAGGTATCCCAATCATCCACGGGGTTTTCGCCATTCGAGTTGTTGTACGGGCGACATCCTGGGGATTGTTGGACCTGGCCAAGGAAACATGGGAGCAGGAACCAACTCCCCATAAAAGCGTGATTGAACACATTTTGGGGATGCAGAACCGAATAGCCGCAGTCATGCCAATAGTGAAAGAGCATTTGCAGGACGCGCAGGCAGCTCAAAGTGCAAGGTACAATAGACAGGCTACGGTATGGTCCTTTTAACCCAGGGGATCGGGTATTGGTGTTAGTCTCCACAGCGGAAAGCAAGTTTCTAGCTAAGTGGCAGGGTCCCTATGAAATCCGGGAAAAAGTCGCGGTGGTCAATTAGAAAGTCTTTCAGCTAAGATGGAGGAAACCAGAGCAGATATACCATATAAACCTGCTAAAACCATGGAAGGAACGGGAAGGCATGATGGCCGACCTTCCTCCGTCTCTCTCCTCTTCAGGGCGCTCTTCCCCGGGTCCAGCGACCCCCGGGGAGAACGAGCCACAAGTAAGGATAGGAGACGGCCTCACCAAGCAACAGAGGCGAGAGGCCAGAAGGTTGGTTCAGCAGAACTCGAATGTCTTCTCAGATCTGCCCGGTAGGACAAACCTTATACAGGATGATATTGTCACCGAGCCTCGCATTAAGGTACGCCTGAAGCCTTACCAGGTGCCGGAGGCTCAGAGACAAGCCATCTCAGAGGAGTTGAAAAGATGCTCCACTTAGGGGTGATTGAAAAGTCTAAGAGTGAATGGGCCAGTCCTATTGTACTGATACCCAAGCCGGATGGCTCCTCACTATTCTGTACCGACTTTAGGAAACTCAAATTCAATCTTTACCCCATGCTCCGGGTGGATGAGCTGATCGACAGGCTGGGACAGGCGCAGTATTTCACTACGCTCAATCTGACCAAGGGGTACTGGCAGGTGCCACTGACAGAGTCAGCCAAGGAGAAAACCGCTTTTGTTATGCCTGAGGGTCTCTTTCACTACGTCGTCTTGACTTTTGGTTTACATGGCACCCCGGACATGTTCCAGAGGTTGATGGACCTGGTGCTGGAACCCCATCAGTGTACCTTGATGACATCATTATCTATAGCACTGAGTGGCAGACCCACCTGGTTCAGGTACAGGCCGTAGTTGATGCGCTTCATACCGCCGGGTTGATGGCCAATCCCAAAAAGTGTGCTTTGGGGCTCATGGAGGCCGCTACTTGGGTATGTGATAGGCCAAGGAGTGATTAAGCCCCAAATGAACAAAGTTGAGGTAATCCAGAAGTGGCCTCGACCCCTGACCACGAAGCAAGTCAGGGCTTTCATAGATATCGTGGGATACTACAGACAGTGTGTCCCCAATTTTGCTGGACTGTCGGCCCTCTTGATGGACCTTCTCAAGGGTACGAAGTCCGTCATAGTACGTTGGACTCCGCTGGCAGAGGACTCCTTTCAGGCCCTGAAGGGGGTCCTGTGTGGACAGCCCGTTCTTGCCAACCCCGATTTTCGGAAGGAGTTTATTGTGCAGACGGATGCCTCGGAGGTCAGGCTGGGGGCAGTGCTGTCCAGGTGGTCCAGGGGGAGGAACACCCCGTCACCTACTTGAGTAGGACGCTCACGCCTCCCGAGCGGAACTATAGAGTTGTGGAGAAGTAGTGCCTGGCATCAAGTGGGCCTTGGAGTCCCTGCGCTATTACCTGTTGGGAGAGCAGTTTCGGCTCGTGACAGACCACTCCCAGCTGGTCTGGATGAGGTCCGCCAAGGAACAGAACGCCTCAGTCACCCGGTGGTTCCTTTCCCTGCAGAACTTTCGGTTTACGGTGGAACACCGGGCCGGGAGGTTGCAGGGCAACGCTGATGCAGCACTATAGTATATGGCAGTACATTACAGTACATGTATAGCAGCACTATAGTATATGGCGGTACATTACAGCACATGTATAGCAGCACTATAGTATACTGGCTGTACATTACAGCAACATGTATAGCAGCACTATAGTATATGGCGGTACATTACAGTACATGTATAGCAAGCACTATATAATATGGCGGTATATTACAGTACATGTATAGCAGCACTATAGTATATGGCGGTACATTACAGCACATTACAGCACTATGGTATATAGCGATACTCTGCTTCCCACTCCCCCTTGCTCCTCCTGGCCCCCGCTCCTTCACAGTAAAAGTAAAAATAAAAAAATCCTCAGTGAGGATACTCACCTGTCCGCCGGCTCGCTCCACCTCGTCTTCTAGGTCCTACAGGCCTTTAGGACCTGTCGTTGCCTGGGAAACCTATCAGCTGATCGGTCACATGACCAGGGGGTAGGATGGTGACTGGGGGCTGTGGGGGGTAGGATAGTGGCGGGGGGACTGGAGGAGGTGGGGGGGCAGGATGGATGGGGGGGCAGGTGGATGGGGGGCAGATGGAGGGGGGGCAGGATGGATGTGGTGGGGCAGGATGGATGTGGTGGGCAGGATGGAGCGGGGCAGGATGCGAGGAGGCAGGATGGAGGGGGGGGGGGGGGCAGGATGGAGGCGGGGGGCAGGATGGAGCCAGCAGGGCATGGAGCTAGGGGGACAGGATGGAGGCAGGGGGGCAGGATGCTATATGTAACCTGGCTTTTATTTGAATGAGAGGTAATGTGTCATAAATGTAAAAGCTTTATAGAGGACACATAACTTCACAATGGCTTAAATATGGTTTATATAACCTTTCATATATGTAGTTCACTTACACAGTATTCTCTGAGCTTGTACTAAACAGGCTGACTCTGCAGCTGACATGAGACCCTTATGCAGAGCAGACTAGGACCAGGATGGTTGCATCCCTTATTCTATGGTAGACTTTCCTCCCCTAACCGAATGTTCTTCAAACAAGTATGTAGGAAAGTAATCCAAGGATCATGGAAAAGTATAAGAAAAATTAGCAGTGGGGTAATGGGACCATCAGCTCAAAGAGGATGGAAGTCCTTAGTATTCACCCTTTAACCAATATATAGGAATCCTGGCTCCACTGAAGAGGCTCCAAGGTTGTATCTACAGAGTAGTTGCTGACTAGTAGAGTGAGCTGATCAAGAGTTACTAAAGAAGACAGCAATAAATCGTCTGTATAAATGGAGAAATAGTCCATGGTCAAAAACAAAGCTGAAGTCTAAAGGTTAATTTAGAAAGTCAGTCTTACAATAGCTGGCTCAGAACTCAAAATAGCAATCTAGAATCTAATATCCAACCTTCAGGTCTGGCAGTTCTATGCCCGAGCGGTTCCCATGCATCTGGCGTGTCCAGCTCTACGACAGGTCGCCCCTCACTGGCCATGAGGGTTGGGTTGTCACCTCTGGGGGCTGAGCTTGCACAGGTGCTCGCTCCTGAGTATTGTGCTTCCAAGAGATTTACTTCCGGTATCGCTGTGAAGTGGGATGCCATCACTCCCAGCGATTATGCTGTTCAGGGACCCCGTGATGCCAGGTGTTAGCTGTTGCCAGCAGTTATGGGATCTCACTTCCCTCTCCTCCCCTCTCCTCCCCTCCTCCTTTGCCTCTCTGGGCTGAGGGTAGTGATTGGGTGCTACCTCAATATCCTCTGTGTTGTGCTGATTATTTCAGTTGTGTTTGGGTGGTAAATGTTAATTAGTTAATGTTTTGGTGTGCTTGTCATGTGGTTTCTTTGCTCTAGCTTCTGGTATTGGCTTGTCCCTGTTTTCCTTGCTTAGTTTTGGTCTGCACTGCTTCTGTTGGTTTACTTGTGTGTTTGATCAGGCTATTGCTTGTGTGCCTGGTCTCTAGCCACCGCGCTGCTTGGCGCCTGAGAAGGGCTCTGCCAAAGTCCCCCCTTACCTGGATCGGAGATGGGTGGATAGTACTCCCCAGCCATTAAGGGTGCGTGTGACAGCTAGCGTAAAGTGTGACTGGCATTCTACACTTGCTAGCTTGCAGCCAGGTCATTCCTCCACTTCCCTTTATTACACCAACAGGACAATACTTGGCACAGGGAGCAGAATCATGGGGAGAGAGTGATATAATAATATTACAAGCTCCATTTGCATTCAGGACCTATTTCAAGCTCTTCTGTGGAGAATCTTCATTTCTTTGTATGTCCCTAATCTAGTTAATTATCATCTTAGAAAAATAATTTACCTGATGTGTGGATCTGTCACCCTCCAGATCCATTGGGGCTGAGATGAGTGGATTAGTTGCATTGTAATGAGGCTGGTGTCACAGCAATTTTTTTTTTTTACATATGTGATAAACAGACCAAATTTGGTTTAGCGAATATTTTCATCAATGTCTTTTCCGTGTGTCAGGTTTTTATTGTTTTTTTACATTTTTTTTCTTGTATGCAAAGAAAAAGTAATAAGGTTTCCTAACATTCTTCAATGAACCAGTCAGTAAAAAATGGACAGCACTAGTTTTTCACTGATCCATGGATCTATGAGTTGGATCAAAAGTGGACATGTCTAGATTTTTCTTTGCTCTGGCCACTAACAAAGGCGGACATGTGAACAGCCCCATAGACTATATAATGGGTATGTCTCTGTCTTATGCAATCTCCTATTCTGTGCATGCATTATATTCTTTACTCACCAGTATATGACTATTTCCCACATTATAAATGTTATCTTGTGGAAGGTGTCATTGGGTGGAGCCAGCTTTTGCCTTATGTCAAATCTGTGGCCTTTCATCATCTATGCTACCCTGCTGTGAGGTCCAGCTGCTAATTACCTGAAACCATGTGACTTCCCACAATCCCCCTCACCTCATTCTTCAGTGTGCCTTATAAATTTAGTTCTGTCTTAAGGGGTACACGCGTGGAGTTGCAAGTGTCGCATCTCATGCAAAGTGGCATTGAATGCTAAGTGGCTTGCAGTTACTTCATTTCAGTTAGTCAGGGCAGGAGTCAGGTAAGAAACTCTCTTTCATTTACTTTTTTAACAATGTCCTTTATCTCAATGTCTATCTGCCTATATGCCTTTGAAATTAACTTTCACCCCCTATCCCCCCTCCATCACCGCTCATCCACATCAGCCCCTCTCTCCTTCCTTCTACTATGTTTAGCTCCCATGCTGTCTTCACCTTACTGAATAATCTCAGTCCATCATATTCCAGGGTGCTGCATCATAAACAATGTGAGAATTACAAAAACTATTTGCTTTTTCTCTTTTTACTGCTGCTCCTGTCAGGTGATATTTTTCCAAAACCTGGTCCACCCTTTGGCAACTTCAACCTCTCCCACACCTCACATAGAAACCATGCTGACCTTATTAACATTACCTGCACACCTTCATCTCTCTCTTTTAACTGCGCTCTCTAGAATCCACGGTCTGTATGCAACAAGCTTACCTTTATCTACAACTACTTTCTCACTAACTCTCTTAATCTGCTGGCCCTCACTGAAATCTGGATCCAGGACTTAGACATGGTGTCCCCCAGCTGCTATTTCTCACGGTGTCTTACATTTCTCCCATTCCCCGAGACCTGGGAACAGACATGATGGTAGAGTTGGCTTACTCCTGTTCCCACAATGTAATTTCCAGGTCATCTCCCCAGCTCCATCACTCTCATATCCTTCTTTTGAGGTCCACACCATTAGGCTCTTCCACTCCCTCCCCCTCAGAGTAGCAGTGGTATACCGCTCCCCAGGGTCACCCACCCAGTTCCTTAATCATTTCTCCGTGTGGCTGCCGCACTTCCTCAGAATTACCAACTATTATTCTGGGAGACTTCAACATCCCCATAAACAGCCCCATCTCCCCATCTGCATCCCAGCTTCTATCTCTAAACATCTCTCTTGGCCTCTCACAGCTCTCAACATCTGAGACACACAAGGATGGCAATACCCTTGACCCGATCTTTGTCCAGCTCTGTTCAACCTCCTCCTTAGATAACTTGGCTCTTCCTCTCTCTGATCACAACATTCTCTCCTTCACGCTCAGAAATCCTCGCCCACCACAGCACACTCCTACCTATCACACATTAAGAAATCTACAGGCCATTGACCCTCAAACACTCACAGACTCTCTACACTAATCACTGTCCTCAATCTCTGCCTTCTCCTGTCCCGATCTGGTGGTGAATCACTACAATGACTATCTCAGAAGCACCCTGGACCAAGCAGCACCCCTCACCCTCAGAACCTCCAAACACAGAGTGAAACAGCCCTGGTTCACATCACAAACTCGATTCCTACAGCGATGTTCTAGGAGTGTTGAATGTCTATGGAGGAAAAGTCGCACACCAGAAAACTTCACTCACTATAAATTTATGCTGAGAACTTACAACTTTGCCCTCCACCTCGCCAAACAGACCTACTTTACCACCCTCATCTCCTCACTATCCAACAACCCAAAGAAACTCTTTGACACCTTTCACTCTCTCCTCAGTCCTAAAGTGCAGGTCCCTATCATTAACCTCTGCGCTGATGATCTGGCTTCTTACTTCACTAAGTAAATAGAAAACATCCATCAGGAAATCAACTCCCAACGTCAATTCGCTGTTACTCCTATCTCTCCCCACATTTCCTCCGGGTCACTCTCCACATTCAATCCAGTCACAGAAGAAGAAGTCTCCAGGCTCCTCTCTTCCTCACATCCCACCACATGCACCGCTGACCCCATCCCCTCACACCTACTCCAGTCTCTCTCTCCGGTTGCCACTACTCATCTAACCAAAATCTTCAATCTCTCCCTCTCTTCTGGCATCTTCCCCTCCTCTTTCAAAGACTCTATCATTACTTCCATTATTAAAGAAAACTTCTTTCGACCCATCCTGCACAAACAACTACAGACCAGTTTCCAAACTCTCCTGCATCCCTAAACTCCTGGAGCACCTGGTCTACTCCCGCCTCACCGTTACCTTTCCAATCACTCTCTTCTAGACCCATTACAGTCTGGTTTCTGCACCCTACATTCTACAGGAACTGCCCTCACCAAAGTGACCAATGACCTTCTGGCAGCAAAACATAAGGGGTGACCACTCTCTGCTTATTCTTATTGATCTCTCTGCAGCCTTTGACACTGTTGACCACCATCTCCTACTCTCTATGCTGCACTCCATCGGCATCAAGGACACGGCTCACTTCCGGCTCTCTTCCTATCTTTCTGACCGCTCTTACAGTGTATCATTTGCTGGTTCCACTTCTTTCCCTCTTACTGTCACTGTTGGGGTCCCTCAGGGTTCAGTCCTTGACCCCCTTTTCTCTTCTCTCTACACGGCCCCGATTGGACAGACCATCAGCAGATTTGTCTTCCAGTATCATCTCTATACTGATATCTAGAAATAAGAGACAAAAGAGCGCATAGGGTCTTATCTAGTGGCAGAGAGGGTGATAACCCATTGAAATTTGCTCACCTGATCTGCTTGTGTGAACCCACAACCAGTATTAGCGCTCATACAGCTGCCGGTGGATCCACACTCCCACGTGCAACGTGGCATGCAACTGGAAAAACAGGAAAACAGGATGAACTGCTGGGGATTCACGCTGCTGAAAGGAAGAACCAGGACCCAAGAAGTCTGGTGCAATGGTGTTTCTTTATTTCAACATGTTTCGGAGCAACCTCTGCGCCTTCCGACTCAAATACAGATGAATGATACCTTTTAGTTTTCTTTAAACTTCGTCCTCTTTTTCCATCTCTATGCTGATGACACACAACTATACACTTACTCCCTCTCTAATAAAGAACACCAATGACTGTCTAACCACAGTTTCCAATATCATGTCTGCTCTCTATCTAAAACTCAACCTTTCCAAAACTGAACTTCTTCTGCTCCCACCCTCCACTTATCTCCCTAAATCTGACATCTCTCTCTCTGTGTGCAGCACCACGATAACGTCTAGGCAGCAGGCTTGCTGTCTGGGTGTTATGTATGACTCAGATTTTTCCTTCACCCCATATATACAATCTCTTGCCCGCTCTTGCCACTTGCACCTGAAGAACATCTCTAGAATTCGCCCCTTTCTCACCTTGGAAACCACAAAAACCCTCACTGTGGCCCTGATTCACTCCTGCCTTGACTATTGTAATTCTCTTTTAATTGGCCTCCCCCACACTAGACTCTTCCCTCTCCAGTCCATCCTTAATGCAGTAGCCAGAATCACCTATCTGGCTAACCGTTACTCGGACGCTTCCGCTCTGTGCCAGTCATTGCACTGGCTGCCTATACACTATAGGATCCAATTCAAACTGCTGGTTCTCACCCACAAAGCTCGTCATAGTGCAGCACCTCCCTACATCTCCACCGTCATCTCTATCTATCACCCCACCCGTTCTCTTCCCTCTGGAAATGTCTTTAGACTCACTTCTGTATTAATCCGATCCTCCCACTCTCGGCACCAAGACTTCTCCCGAGCTGCACCGATTCTCTGGAATGTTATACCCCAAGAAATTAGGTCTATACACAACTTACATAGTTTTTTTACATCTTTTTAGGGCGGCCTATCATGATCCCTAGTCAAAGTCATTTAGGCATATACCCGCTCCACCAGTCTCAAATGCATCACAAATAATGTTTGGTGACCACTTATGCTGCTGCTATGTGTTCCCCATTTCCCCAAGGTGACTATACCATCATTGTAAAAAAGCACCTGTACTTTGTGTCACTCCTCATTGTTAGATTGTAAGCTCTTATGAGCAGGGCTGTCATTATTGTGCTTTAATTATTGTAGTTTCTGATAACTGTTTCTTATGATTGCGTGAATATGTACCTCTGAATTGTGAAGCGCTACTGAATATGTTGGCGCTATATAAATAAAGATTATCATTATTACTGTCTATAAAAAAAACACTGATAAAACACTTAAGAGCAAACCAGAGCTGTGAAAAGGGCCACCCATCTGGTGGTGTTTCTATTCGTAAATGGCGTCACTGAGAAAAAAATTTCCTTAATCATTGTCCTTTTTCCTCCAGTTCCACAAACACCAAAGTTAAAACCACAAGAGCATAATTCAGCAACCAGCACCTCTATCACTGTGTACTGGACAATAAGTGAGGAAGACGTCATTGAGTGTTTCCAGGTCTACTGCATGGAGGAGCCTCAAGGGAAGGGTGACGATAATGGTAAGTTTGGAGCAAGAGCGCAAGCACAATTAATGATGGTTGATATTACATGGTAGTCATTTGTATCATGTATGTACTGAAGATTAAAATTCTTCGAAAGAATAAGATTCATTTAGGTGTTTACATCTTAAAAGCTAGTAAGAACTTGGCTCTTCTTACTAGGTAATCCTACTTGAGTACCCAAGAAATAGTGGAGTGCCACGTAGCTCTTATCTTGTATGAAATACCTTAAAATGTCACAAAATTTGGTCATTTTTGACATTTTCACACACATACTTGTCTCCTGCACACCCCTTTATTAAGATGGGTGTGTACAATGCCGGTCCTAATGAATCGTCCCCTTCATGTGTTGGGTATGCTCTTCTATTTTATGTGTGCCGATCAGTCATAACATCATGAATGCATGGAGGCGTGGGATATACTAGGCAGCAAGAGAACAGTCAGCTTTTCAACTTATATTGGATGCCTGATAGATTATCAAGAATAAAATTAACAAGAATAAGAGCTGCACTGCAGTACTCAGCAGAGGATGCTATATTCTCAGTCTTTATCTCTGATAGCTGTCAGTGCAAATAACAGCTGATCAGGCAGGTGCTGAGTTTGTAAACCTCTCCAATCTGATATTTATGGTCTATAAAATCAACAGGTCATCTATATATTGTGACCAGATAACCCCTTCAATACCAGTCTTCGCAAAGAGTAAAAGAAAACCCAACACTGTAGTGTATGTATGTAATGTAGACCTGAATCCTATGAAACCCAATCCATTGAGATGTGCTGTAATTCTGTATTAATAGCAATGAGATTTATAGCTGGTGTTCAATCATCTTATTGCTCTAGGTTTGCTGGAGGAATATAGAGTCACAGTGAAGGAAAGTTTCTGCATCTTGGAGGACCTTGAACCGGATAAATGTTACAGTGTCTGGGCTATGGCTGTAAATTACACCGGCTGCAGCATGCCCAGCGACAAGTCAATATTCAAGACTGGTATGTGCAACACTTATCTTATTAGCTCAGAGGCATGTGCTCACAGGGATGCCATACCAATTTAAGCATATGGACACCTGGGATGGGGGAGGTTTTTTAATGCATGAAGTTGCAATTGAATTACATAAAAAATTTGCAGTTTGTCTTATTTATTTGCTGTGTTGCATCTATTGCTGGCTGCAGATTGAGGTATCCAAAAAAATGTCAGTGCAACTCTTTTATTCGCTTTTTCTCAGCTGTTCTCATTTTATTTATGACCACTGATAACAACAAAACAGAGTTAAACTTTGTGCTCATAAACCAGAGACAAATGTCATGGCGGCTTTTCGTTCCCTGTTATCCTCCACGCAGCATTCACAGCCGAGAATGACCACAGACAGAGGTCTCAGGAATAACAGTTTTGTTTACTATCGCAGGAAGGGGAAATTCAACATCGAGTATATGTTATAGTTTCACGTGGGTAGGCCATGGCAAGCGCAGTTTACAGTTGAATGCTGAGCTGAAATTGAGGTTCTGGAGCTTTAAAAACCTGGATTATTTGAAAGTAGCATTTGTATGTAGTTATAGGAATGTTCAGAGTCTTTTGTGTCTAAAAGCAGAAGAGTAGATATAGCAAAAGAGGTTTACAGACCTGGGAATCCTGTGGTAATTTCATAGCTAGTCACGGCATATGCAAAAATATACTGGAAGCAAATAATTAATGGTTGCGGTGAGACCCTCAAATTTCTCAACATGCGGGCAGTAGGTTCTTCTGTACAATCAGTAAGTCCTAATGCTCAAGAAGCACACATAAATCCGGACAGCGACGATCCAGGGATAAGAGTCTTTAGCCATCTTGGCTGTAAAAGTCAGAGAAAGAATCCTAGGCCTTAAGGCCTGGCTAGAAATCTTGCTGTGTAGGGAAGGTTGAACCTTTGGGTCTGGAAGTGGTGAGGAGAGCTCTCATATGAGCTCTGCTCTGTGTGGCATCTTGTCCAGAACTGGGGAATTTCTAGCTTTCTGTGTCTAGACCAGGGGTAGGGAACAGCAGGTCCTAGGGCCGAATGCGGCCCTTAATTACTTTTTTGCGGGACCCCCGGGCAGATTCCTGGGGACCGCAGTGCTCAGGCTGGCAGATGGGTTTTGCTGACTGTCTGCCCTTTAAATCCAGCTCTCTAGCGATCTCTATGCCCCAGCCTCGGCATTCCCAGTGAGGTATATGCTCCCAGCCTCTCCTTTGATGTCTAGGGCTCTAGCAAATCTGGAAAAGCAGTTGAGAGGCAACATGATCAATATCTCCCACGCCAAAGAGAAGCAGCCCCATCCTCAACAGTAGGGGTGAGTTGATTGCTTAACCAAATATAACAGGTAATTTTCAAGTTGATAATTTTGTGTGGCCCCTGAAGGATTGTAGAAATTTCCAAATGGCCCTCAGCAGAAAAATGGTTCCCTGCCCCTGTTCTAGACAGACAGTGACTGGAAGTAGCTCCACCTATTGAGCCCTGTGACCGGGTCACTGGCCAATAGGAAAACACTCAATTTACATGTCAGATTCTTACAATGCAAAGTACTATAAACTATACATTTTCACCAGGAGATGGTGCTGGAACACAACAAATGAGAAATAACTGAGAAAAGCATGAAAAGTACATTGTGTAGAAATGGATTTAACTGCATATCTAACACTCACAAATACTCATAGAGAGGTAGATAGGGAGTGAGCTGTAGTCTACAGAAGCTACTCACGGTCCAGGGGTACTCAAAGGAAAAGACACATTCTGGACCGGGTCACTACACAAAGGCAAACAATAGAATTGCAAACTCTTCCATCAAAACTAGCTCACTGATGGATTTCCATTTAAAGGGAATCAGTCATAAAGTACTGGATTTGTAATTTCAGAGCAGCATAATGTAGGGACCGAGAACCTTATTCCAATGATATTTCACTTTTTGGGCTGTATGTTGCTGTTGCAATAAAATCACTGTTTTATCAGCAGAAGATTCACTACAGGACTAGGTATTTCCTGCCTGCTAGTGACCTACTCTGTATAACCCCACCCCCACCACTTACTGACAGCTTTCTGCTATGCATAGTGTGCACAGAAAACAGCCCATCAGTGGTGTGGGTGGGGTTATACAGGGATCAGCATTCAGAGAACTGCTAGATCTGCAGCAGAGAAAACAGTGATTGTGTGAAAATGACAGCATGCAGACCAGCAAGTAACACATCACTGGACTTAGGATCTCATCCCCTACATCATGCTGCAAAAACTTGGTGACAGATTTCATTTAATGCATTCTGCATCTGGAAATGGGTAAGCAAACAAATAGCCTGTAAAAGCCGAGCAGTGCAAAGATTTTTATAAAATCCAATTGCAAAAATAATTTTCAGGCCATAATACAATCATTTTAGTTAATGTGTTTCATTCTGTAAATGTTGATGATTATGGCTTACAGCCAATTGAAACCCTAAGGTCATTATTTCAAAAAATTAAAGTCGGGATGATGAAGGGTTAAAACTGTACTGCTGTATTCCATGACATCAAAGGGTGAATATAATATTGATTTCTTAGTCAACGTGTTTCAGGAATGACCTGAAACATGGTAATATGATATTGATTTGTCCTGAGGAAGGGGCCAGGGAGCCCTGAAATGCGTTGACTAATAAAGCAATATTATATTCACCCTTTCATGTCTCGTGGAATACAGCAGCGCCGGTTTTAACCCTGCATCCTCCCTACTCTATATGCACCACACTGGGGACTGCAGCAGTCATGGTTTGCTTTTATAGTGGTTGTGACTCTCACAACCACGCAAGGTGAGGCCTCTGATACCTATTTAGGGAATATTTTATCTCTAAGACCCTTCATCCTCCCTATTTAAATTTTCTGAGATAATGAACTTTTGGGTTTTCATTGGATGTAAGCCATAATCATCAACATTAACATAAATAAACACTTGAAATAGATCACTCTGCTTGTAAGGACTATATATAATATATGCGTTTCACTTTTTGTATTGAATTACTGAAATAAATTGACTTTTTGATGATATTATAATTCATTGAGATGCTCTTGTATATACAGTCCACATTCTGTCTTACATTCTGTCTTTAATGCATAAACTCAACCCCACAAAAAAACACTACTCACCTTCCCTGGCTCCTCCCCTGTAGCCAGTGGGCAGAGGATGTCAGCTGTCAATGTGCCTGCCATTGCCCATGACATCACTATCGAGGGCATGGGCACGCCATCGTGAGCTGCCAGCCACTTTCTGGCCGGCAGTGTGTATTGCAGCACAGGGATCCAATGAGTTTCTGTGCTGCAAAGCATTTCAGCTGGTTGAGTATCCTCGTCAAGGAAACAGATTATTAAATTGTTTTTATGTAAGAGTCGGTTAACATAGTAACATAGTATTTAAAGTTGAAGGAAGACCTTAAGTCCATCTAGTGAAACCCATAGCCTAAAATGTTGATCCAGAGGAAGGCAAAAAAAAAAACCCATGTGGCAACACTAAGCTCCACATTGGGGGAAAAAATTCCTTCCTGACTCCAGATATGGCAATCAGACTAGTTCCCTGGACCAACGCCCTATCAAAGGATCTAGTATATATAACTGGTAATATTATAGTTTTCAAGAAAGGCATCCAGGCCCTTCGTAAATGTTAGTAGTGAGTCACTCATTACAACATCATGTGGCAGAGAGTTCCATAGTCTCACTGCTCTTACAGTAAAGAATCCGCGTCTGTGATTATGATTAAACCTTCTTTCCTCCAGACGTAGAGGATGCCCCCTTGTCCCCGTCTCAGGCCTAAGAGTAAAAAGATCATTAAAAAGGTCTCTGTACTGTCCCCTCATATATTTATACATTATTATAAGATCACCCCTAAGCCTTCATTTTTCCAAACTAAATAACCCCAAGTTTAATAACCTGTCTTGTATTGCAGACCCCTCAGGCCTCTAATAACCTTAGTCACTCTTCTCTGCACCCACTCTAGTTTCGTTATGTCTTTCTTATACACCGGAGGCCAGAATTGTACACAGTATTCTAAGTGTGGTCGCGCTACTGACCTGAATGGAGGTAAAATTATGTTCTCCTCATGAGCATCTATGCCTCTTTTAATGCATCCCATTATTTTATTTACCTTTGCAGCAGCTGCCTGACACTGGGCACTAAATGTGTGTTTATCATCTACCCATACACCCAGGTCTTTTCAGTGGTAGTTTTGCCCAGTGTTTTACAATTAAGAACATAGTTATACATTCTATTTCCTCTGCCCAAGTGCATGACCTTACATTTATCCCCATTAAAGCTCATTTGCCATTTATCAGCTCAAGCTTCTAGTTTACATAAATCCTCCAGAGGTTATGCTTACTGGCCTATAATTTCCAAGTTCTGTTTTTGTCCCCTTTTTGAATATTGGCACCACATTTGCTATATGCCAGTCCTGTGGTACAGACCCTGTTATTATGGAATCTTTAAAGACTAAAAATAATGGTTTATCTATGACAGTACTTAATTCCTGTAGTATTCTGGGGTGTATCCCATTCGGGGTTGGGAATTTGTCAACTGTAGTGATTTTTAGACAGTGCCGTATGGTGCCGTACTTCCTGTTGGGTTAAGCAGGTTACATTTAATGGAGAGTTTTTGTTATCACTGATCATGTTGTCTGTCATGGGATATTCTTGTGTAATTACTGCTGCAAAAAGTCATTTAGCATATTGGCTTTTTCCTTATCCTCATCCACCATTTCACCCAGACTCTTTTTAAGGGACCCAACACAATCATTTTTTAGTTTCTTACTATTTATGTAGTTAAAGGGAACCAACCACCCCAAATGACCCCCCGGACTGTTAAAATGTGTCCCTACACCCAGCACACACATTTGGGGCAATCGTTTTTGCTAAAAAAAACTGTTTAGTAGAAGCTAAGATATAGCTTTATGAAGTTTAATAAATTCAGCCGAATGGGTGTTACCTAGCTTTGTCCACGTGCAGTGTTCGTGCTTGTCAGCTTCCTCTCCCCCTCCCCTCTCACTTTCTAAGAGCCTGGCCGCGTCATGAAAGGGGCGGGGCTAAATCGCGACGAGCCCCGCCCCCTTTCATGACGCGGCCAGGCTCTTAGAAAGTGAGAGGGGAGGGGGAGAGGAAGCTGACAAGCATGAACACTGCACGTGGACAAAGCTAGGTAACACCCATTCAGCTGAATTTATTAAACTTCATAAAGCTATATCTTAGCTTCTACTAAACAGTTTTTTTTAGCAAAAACGATTGCCCCAAATGTGTGTGCTGGGTGTAGGGACACATATTAACAGTCTGGGGGGGTCATTTGGGGTGGTTGGTTCCCTTTAAAGAATATTTTGGGATTTTTTTACTTTCTCTGGCAATGAGTCTCTCTGTCTCAATCTTTGCTGCCTTGATTTGCTTTTTACAGATGTTATTTAATTTTCTGTATTTATTTAATGCTTCATCACTACCTACTTGCTTTAACTCCCTAAATGCTTTCTTTTTGGCATTTACAGACTTATTTAGCCATAGTGGTTTCCTCCTATTTCTAGCATGTTTATTCCCATAGGTTATATATTGTGCACAGGTTGTATTCAGGATGTTAATAAACGTCTCCCATTTGCTTTTGTACTTTTATGTCTCAGGACATCGTCTCAGTTTATTGCACTGAGATCATCTCTCATCCGTTGGAAATCTGCATTCCTGAAGTTTAGTGTCCTTGTAGCCCCTCTACTACACATCTTAGTAAAGGATACTTGAAAACGTATTATTTTGTGATTACTATTACCCAAGTGACCTCCAACCAGTATATTTGATATGCGGTCCGGCCTGTTGGTTAATATTAGGTCCAGCAGTGCCCCCCTTCTTGTCGGGTCCTGAACCAGTTGTGAAAGGTAATTGTCTCTCATAATTGTCAAAAACCTATTACCTTTGCTGGAACTGCAGGTTTCTGTTCCCCAATGTATTTCAGGATGGTTGAAGTCCCCCATAATAATTACTTCTCCCTGAGTCGCTGCTGCATCTATTTGCTTTTAAGGATATTCTCCTCCACCTCCATTATTGTTGGAGACTTATAGCAAACCCCTATCAAAAATCAGTAATCTCCAGAATACTTGACCCTTTTGGGACCTGCCCAGTGAGACATCCTTTCCCCCTCTCCCCTCCCCATCTGCCCTCCCAGTCTCTCTCCTCCCCGACTACACCCCAATTTCTTTTTTCTTTCTTCTCTTTCTTCTCTTTCTTTTCCCGTTTGAACCACAGTATAATATACTTTGCCCACAGGGCTTTAGTTCATATAGCTACCCGGGCTTATTTGCGTAAGATGCCCGGAAGGAAGGTACAGGCCAGTTGCCCATGTATAAGGGGTGGGGTATTAGCCTGTTTACCTATAAGGTACCCAAATAAAAAAATAGGAAAATAGATGTTGAAAGCGGGCATATACATGAAACAGAGTTGTATATGCTTATGTGACGACAGGTATAACGACACTTTCGCGGTCTTATTGATACTCTATTGTAATTTTGACATAGCGACACAGATTTATTGTCGGCGATATTTTGTACGCTTACATGTGTATGTCAAGTCTGTCAAGTGTTTGTTTAACATTGTTGATAAATAAAAAATTTAAAAAAAAAAAAAAAAAGAAGAGAGGAAGAGATTATTCTCTCCATGTCCTTCAATGCCGGATTTGGCGCATATTGTGCTGCCCTTGTATGTCTGCCGAGTGCATGTGAGTGCAGTCCTATGTTTCACCTACACACATGGATTGTATGGGTGCGAATGATTTGAGACTTGCAGACAATCGCAGCATGCTGCGAAAAAGTCGCATGTCTGAGCTGTCTGATGGTCAAACATGGGCACAAGTGCTATGGGAGATTTCGTCTCATTGCACTTGTGCGAGTCACACGCCAGGTTCCTCCAGCCTTAGCCAAACATACAAACAGCTTAAGGTGGACACACTGTGAGTAATTCAAGGCAGAGGGGCTGGAATAGTAATTAAGCGTGGGTGATTACATGACCACCGTGCTATTCCTAGTGAGGTGCTGTGTGAGAATATATGTCAGACAGTGTATTTTGGCTTACATTCTACAATTGGAGATAATACATTAGAATCTAACTATGGCACTACTCACTTTAACCCTTTCCTGACTTATGATGTACTGGTACTTTAGGTGTCGGGTCCCCGTCTTTGAAAAAGGTTTGCATGATTCTCGGCAGATGAAGGCTGTGTTATCCAGCCAGCATCTGAGTCGAATAGCAGCAAGTGGAGCTAAGTTCTGTGTACTACTAACGCTTTAAAGTGTGAATGTCATTTCATTGAAAAATAAAACAATACTCCACTGGTTGTTAATGATGGGTCTCATAGCAGCTAATATAATGCATTTTTTCTGCCATATAACTTATTTTCTAACATTTTTCTGTGCTATTTTGAAAAACAGCATTTTCTGTCTGTGTGGAAGTGGCCAGCAGCTCATAGGGATTAGTGCAGTGTTATATGATAGCAGAGAAAGGGTTAACAAAGATCCTGAGCTGTGTGGAGCCAGAAGACAAGGGGTTAACAGACATTGTGACATATCTTTCTGGCAGTAACAAGTCTGACCTGATCCTGAACTCTGATGTTGCCTAGGAACTCTTCTCTGAGTGATACATTGTTACAAGTCTGTATTCACTGAAGACGGCTGTGACTGAAAAAAAACATGTGTTTGCTTCACACAAAGTGCAGAAGGGACACTTTGTAGTAGGATTATAAATGGTTTGCAACTAGAATTTTCTAATGAAGTTAATTAAAATCAGTTCTTCTACATCATTATCAAATATAAATTTAAACGCTGGTTACGCTTTAAGGGTGCAGGCCCACTAGCGTCAAACTCACGCCAGTGCAATGCAAGAAAAACTTGCATTGCACTCGGATCAATGTCAAACAGTCAGGTCAGACTGTTACTTTATTCCTCCGTTGAACT
The DNA here is from genome assembly GCA_033576535.1 of Allobates femoralis. Taxonomy (NCBI): domain Eukaryota; kingdom Metazoa; phylum Chordata; class Amphibia; order Anura; family Aromobatidae; genus Allobates; species Allobates femoralis. Next base: position 783,641,352 of record JARQOC010000003.1, read on the forward strand.
TGCCAAATTGCAGCATGCTGCGATTGCATGCATATATCGCATGTGGGTGCCCAATGCAAGTCAATGGATGCGATAAAAAAAATCGTTAGTTTGCAACAGCCGGTATCGGTAAGTCCAGTCACCCACAGCTCAGTCGGAGGAGGACAAGGGACAGAGAAGACAGAGAGCACGGACCCGGAGGCCAGAGTTACAATGAGGCCTACCCCGGGCCCCGGGGCTACAGACCACAGACAGACGGAGGGAGTCCTAGGGGCGCAGGCAGTGAGCGATCTACCCGCGCGCCCGAATCAGCTGTGAAACAGAAGGACAGGGCGAGAACCAGGGGCCCGGCCCTGAAGGTGGCGAGAAGGCTCCAAGCTCCAACCACAGAACCTGGGGGCCATGAAATCTCTAGGAGTCATGGCCAACTCCCGACGTAGCGCAGAGAAGGCAGCCATACTAGGGCCAGGGGACCCTGCTGGCCACCCTAGAAGGCCCGTGGCTGCTGGATCGGGACTCTGCGTGCGGAGGTGCATGCAGGAAGGAGGAGAATAGGCAGCGCTGGCCCAAGAGAAAGGAACAAAAAAGGGGGTGCACTGGACAAACCATCGTGGTTGCCAAGGACTAACAGAGCCGCCACTGTACTTGTATTGTAACCTGAAGTGCCTGACAAGAGAAGCGAAGTAAACTATGTTGAAACTCAGCATTGTGTACGACTGTTCATTTCGCGCCTGAGGAGAGGTAGACTGAAATGCCATGCAGGCAGCAGGAGCCTGCCTGAGGGTGTTCCTGATCCATTTCAGGCCCCCCATCACCCCAAACCACTAACTCTGGTTGCCCTGAGGACCTGCTCCTCCTGTGGGGAGCTACACCATCACAGCTGCAAATCCATCCTCCCCAGAGGTCCCGGACCGCAGCAGTTGCCCCTACCAGCCGACCTCCACGGGTGGTGTCATGACAAACTCTTTTTATCTTATTTGTACTTTTCTTTTTCCCCCTTTTCAATTCCCCTTTTTACTGACTGCCCAACAGGGAACCACCGTGACAGTATGCCCACAGCCCCGACAAGGACAAGAGAGCCCAGTTCTGAGTACCCCACGGGATAGATAGATAGATAGTAACAGTATTTAAGGATGAAGGAAGACCTTAAGTCCATCTAGTTCAACCCATAGCCTAACTTGTTGATCCAGAGGAAGGCAAAAATACAATGTGGCAACACTAAGCTCCACATTGGGGAAAAAAATTCCTTCCCAACTCCACATACGGCAATCAGACTAGTTCCCTAGATCAATGCCCTATCAAATAATCTAGTATATATAACTGGTAATATTATATTATTCAAGAAAGGCATCCTGGCCACTCTTAAATTTTAGTAGTGAGTCACTCATTACAACATCATGTGGTAGAGAGTTCCATAGTCTCACTGCTCTTACAGTAAAGAATCCGCGTCTGTGATTATGATTAAACCTTCTTTCCTCCAGACGTAGAGGATGCCCCCTTGTCCCCGTCTCAGGCCTAAGAGTAAAAAGATTATTAAAAAGGTCTCTGTACTGTCCCCTCATATATTTATTCATTATCTCCCCTAAGCATTCATTTTTCCAAACTAAATAACCCCAAGTTTAATAACCTGTCTTGGTATTGCAGACCCCTTAGTCCTCTAATAACCTTGGTCGCTCTTCTCTGCACCCGCTATAGTTCAGCTATGTCTTTCTTATACACCGAGACCAGAATTGTACACAGTATTCTAAGGGTGGTCACACTAGTGACCTGAATAGAGGTAAAACTCACCGAAGTTTTGACACTTTTTCTACCCCTTGCATTTAGCAGATGGCTGCAGATTCCCCCAGGAGGTAACACATGCGTCCAGACACCGGTGCACAGTCCCCTGCAACCCATAACATGGGGGCGGTTTGTGGCAACCAGGCGACCAGCCATGTTAACAGGGAGGGGCTGCCTGACACTGGGCACTAAATGAGAGTTTATCATCTACCCATACACCCAGGTCTTTTTCAGTGGTAGTTTTGTCCAGTGTTTTACAATTAAGAACATAATCATACATTCTATTTCCTGTGCCCAATTGCATGACCTTACATTTATCCCCATTAAAGCTCATTTGCCATTAATCAGCCCAAGCTTCTACATAAATCCTCCTGTAATATAAAATTGTCCTCCTCTGTATTTATAACCCTGCAGAGTTTAGTGTCATCTAATATCATGTCCACTCTCTATCTGAAACTTAATCTTTCCAAAACTGAACTACTCCTGGTCCCGCCCTCCACTAACCTCCCTAAATATGACATCTCTCTCAGTGTGCGGCACCAAAATAGTGCCGAGTCAGCAGGCTCGCTGTCTGGGTGTTATGTTTGACTCTGATCTTTCCTTCACTCCATATATACAAGCTCTCGCCCGCTCTTGCCGCTTGCACCTGAAGAACATCTCCAGAATTCGCCCCTTTCTCACCTTGGAAACTACAAAAACCCTCACTGTGGCCCTCATTCACTCCCGCCTTGACTATTGTAACTCTCTCTTAGTTGGCCTCCCCCACACTAGACTGTCCCCTCTCCAGTCCATCCTTAATGCAGCAGCCAGGATTACCTATCTAGCTAATCGTTACTCAGACGCTTCTGCTCTATGCCACTCATTGCACTGGCTGCCTATATACTACAGGATCCATTTCAAACTGCTTGTTCTCACCCACAAAGCTCTTCTCAGTGCAGCACCCCCATACATCTCCTCCCTCATCTCTGTCTATCACCCCAGCCGTTCTCTTCGCTCTGGAAGTGACTTTAGACTCACTTCTGCATTAATCCGAACCTCCCACTCCCGGCTCAAAGACTTCTCCCGAGCCGCACCAATTCTTTGGACCGCTCTACCCAAAAAAATTAGAGGTATCCACAACTTAAATAGTTTTAGGCGATCCCTAAAAACACATCTCTTTAGGACGGCCTATCATGATCCCTAGTCAGTCATCTAGACATAGCCTATCCGCTCCGCCTCAAGTGGATCACATATAATGGGTTGCGGCCAATTATTCTGCTCCTATCTGTTCCCCATCTCCTCAAGTTGACTATACTTTCATTGCAAATGAGCACCTATACCTTGTCACCCCCACCTCATTGTTAGATTGTAAGCTCTTATGAGCAGGGTTGCCATTTTTTGCTCCAATTACTGTATTATGTTATGCTTTGTATTGTATTGTTTTTGGCATTGTATTTTCTAATTGTTTCTCATGATTGTTTAAATGTGAACTTTGTATTGTGAATGTGAAGCGCTGCGGAATATGTTGGCGCTATATAAATATAAATAAAAATTATTATCTGCAAATATTGAGATTCTACTCTGTATGCCCCTACAATGTCATTAATAAATATGTTAAAAAGAAGCGGGCCCAATACTGACCCCTGTAGTACCCCACTGTTAACTTTGACCCATTCTGAGTGTGTTCCATTAATAACCACCCTTTGTTTCCTATCACTAAGCCAGTTCTTAACCCACTTACAAATATTTTCCCCTATCCCTATTGCTCTCATTTTATGTATCAACTTTTTGTGTGGCACTGTATCAAAAGCTTTTGAAAAGTCCATATACACCACGTCCACTGCATTTCTTTGGTCCAGTCCAGAACTTACCTCTTCATAGAAGCTTATCAGATTAGTTTGACAGGAAAGGTCCCTTGTAAACCCATGTTGATATTGGGTCATGAGGTTATTTTTATTCAGATACTCCAGTATAGCATCTCTTAGAAAACCCTCTAGGATTTTACCCACAGTAGAGATTAAGCTTACTGGCCTATAAGTTCAGTTTTTGTCCCCTTTTTGAATATTGGCACCACATTTGCTATATGCCAGTTCTGTGGTACAAAAAGGTGTATCACGGTCCGCGCTGCTGTGCCACAAAATCACGGAGAAGACAGTGCTTCAGTAAAATATCCTTTATTCTTCCTGTCCTACGTGTTTCGGAGCCACCTCTGAGCTCCTTCCTCAGGGACATCCTTTTACAAAAGCTTGTCTCGAGGGATGACTTTCAATAGATCGCAGCGAGGGGAGCTGCTCTGCTACGTACGAAACCCCGAGACAGAAGCAGGTCGTCTACGAATGATTTAGCACCGGGTTCCCAGCGAAACTTGCGGTGCGCTCCGGGAGAGAGGCGGCGGAGCTTCCGGCCGCTCTCCGGTCCACGGGGCGTGCGGCGTTACTCGCCGGGAGGGCTTGTCACCCCCCCGGCTATCCCTGGCCGGGATGGGCTCCTCGGCACTGCGGTATCGTCACGTTTAGGGGGGATTCTGACTTAGAGGCGTTCAGTCATAATCCCACAGATACAAAGATAGGGGAGGGGACAAGAGGCGCAATAGTGCCCTTATCACTAGACACTGATTTGTGCAGAGGTGAATAATCAGATCCACTCACCTAGTCCAGTTGTGAGACCCACAACTGGTTTGAAAGCATGTCAGAAATATCCTGATGGCTGCTGCTGGACTTCCACTGACCACACTCACGTGTGGATGCAACTGGATGCTTGGGGATGAAAAGTGTACACCAGTCCACGCTGCCAGGATGACTCACTTCAATAAAAGCACGAGCAGTGGTTGTTCAAACAGATCCTTCTTTATTCCGACGTGTTTCAGTGCCCTCCTGGCACCTTCATCACTTTTATTGAAGTGAGTGATCCTGGCAGCGCGGACTGGTGAACACTTTTCATCCCCAAGCATCCATAATCCCACAGATGGTAGCTTCACCCCATTGGCTCCTCAGCCAAGCACACGCACCAAATGTCTGAACCTGCTGTTCCTCTCGTACTGAGCAGGATTGCTATTGCGACAACACATCATCAGTAGGATGTCCCTGAGGAAGGAGCTCAGAGGTGGCTCCGAAACGCGTAGGACAGGAAGAATAAAGGATATTTTACTGAAGCACTGTCTTCTCCGTGATTTTGTGGCACAGCAGCACAGACCATGATACACCTTTTTCCTTACAAAGGGACTTTTGAGGTCCACTAGGCTCCAGGGCCTGGGTGTGATTGCAACCTCTGCACCTATTGTAGTTATGCACCTGCAATAGATCAAACAATCACTGGTTCATATCCCCTCCCATGAGAGGACTAAAAAGTAAAGTAAATATAAAGTTTATGAAAATATATATATAAAAAAATGTATCAATATTTGAAGAGTGCACTGACGTCTCGCAAGACTTCACAAATCTTGTGAGACTTCGGCACTATCTTCAATGGAACACAGTGACCCTCTCCACTGTGCAGGCGCAAGTGCTCCTGTCACTCAGTGTGCCATCCACAGGAGGGGCGGCAATTTAAAAAATGCAGGATGGATTTTGCAGCCAGGGGGGTGGCGAGGACATAATCCACCAGGACCATAGAGCAGGCCTCCCAGGCCAAATAGGATGCAGCGCGGGATAGAATAAAAGTTCATTACTCAGATATGAGGGGCCAGTCTGGGAACATAGAGGGGTTACAAGAATCCCATTTACATTATGTTTAACCTGGTGGGCACAGTTTAAAATAATAATAATATTTATTCATTTATATAGCGCTATTAATACCATAGTGCTTCCCATAGGGGAGGTGACAGGTTCCCTTTAAGAAAAAAAAGAATTATACAAGTTTGGCATTACTGTAATGGTACTGACCTGGAGAATCATATTGCCAGGTAATTTTTACTGTACAATAATTGTCATTAAAAAAAATCTTAAACTATTACGGAATTGCATTTTTAGCACAATTTCACATTTGACATTTCTTTCCCGTTTTCCATTCCCTTGAATTGTAAAGTTAATGGTGTCATTGAAAATTACTGCTCGTCCTGCAAAAAATAGTAAGCTATCATACAATTATGTGGACGCAAAAATAAGGTTATGACTGTAATAATAAGAGGAAGAGATGAAAAACGGTATTAGGGTAAATCGCCCTGTCAGGAAGGGGTTAATCAAACCCGGTTTCCTGTTAATAGACTACTGCTGTACAATTGGCCTCCTGAATACAATGCTACTACATACTGTACATTGTAAATATAATACCACCATACACTAAAAAATAGGGCAATATTAACCCCTTCATCCCCGATTTTCCGTTTTCCATTTTTCCCTCCCCTTCTTCCAAAAACCATAACTTTTTTATTTTTCCGTTAATATAGACATATGAGGGCTTGTTTTTGATGAATGAGTTGTACTTTTAAATGACCATTAACTAGTGCATCTCATAGGAATTACAATATCACCAAAAATCAATTTAATATTGCCATGTTTCAGGTTGATTTTGGTTTTTTTATTTACCATGTTCACTATATGGTAAAAGTGACATGTCAGTATGATGCCTCAGGTCAGTGCGAGTTAATAGATACCAAACATGTATACTTTTGCTGTTATCTAATTGGTGAAAAAAATCTAAAATTTTGTAAAGAAAAATAATTGCACCTTTGCACCATTTTCCACGTAGCGTTCTTATTTTTCGGGATCTGGGGCTGTGTGATGGCTTAATTATTGTAGCTTGAGCTGCCGTTTCTAATGATACCATTTTTGGGTAGATGCGAAGTTTTGATCGCCTGTTATTGTATTTTATTGCAATGTTACAGTGACCAAAAAACATAATCTTGGCATTCGGAATATTTTTTTCCATTACACAGTTGACAGATCTGATTAATTGAATTTATATTTTGATAGATCGAGCATTTCTGAATGTGGCGATACCAAATATGTGTTCAATTTAAAAAAAAATAGTTTTATTGTCAATGGGGCAAAATGGGGGTGATTTGAACTTCTATGTTTTTTTTCATGTTTTTTATACTTTTTTTTTTGCTTTTTCTTTATTTTAGATGACCCCTCAGGGCGCTTGAGCACTACTCTGTCTGATCGCTTATGCTATGCAGATAGATGCTTCAGCATCCCCCTGCACAGCACAAATTATTGCTTTCTGCCGGCAACAGTAAAAGCCACGTTACACACACAGATATATTGGTCACAGATCTCTGGTTGCAGTGAAATCATGGACACATTGTTCCATTGTACACAGCCACAAAATGGAGCAATGTGTCCATGATTTCACTGCAACCAGAGATCTGTGACCAATATCTGAACAGATATCTGTGTGTGTGTAACGTGGCCTTAAGTGATACATGACAGCATCCGGGATCATCAGCTGACCCTGCGCTGTCATAGCAACGTAGTGAGGCCCCGTGATTGCATCATGGAGCCACTGATGCAGGTGGGGAACAGCACAATCCCCGCCGTTGTGCTTTGGATCGCAAGGTCAGTGATTGACATCACAATCTAAAGGGTTAACAGTGCCAATTGGATCACTGATCCAGTTGGTACTGCTGTCAGCTACACATGTCAGATCAGCTAACGTGTGGGGGATGATGTGAACTCAGCACGTGAGCTTGCATCAGAGGGAGGGACGCCCCCTTGGTTGTGGGTTAATAAAATACTTCTACACAGTTTGCCTCATGAAATTAATTAATAGTGCCACATCCTATACTACTCCCTTTTGCCCCAAACTGCCACCTAAAAGATAATATTGCTTTCATAAAAGACCAAAGAAACTGAATTCCTTTCACTGTGCCTCCCCCGCAAAAAATAAATACTCACCTGTCCCAATTCCTGAATATAAGGAAGTCCCCTTATTGTCATTATACCTCAGTGTGGGTATTCTGATGGTTGTGCATCTGTGGGTTCCTAATCCAGTCTTTATCAGATTGTGTTTCTTATCTTCTTTACTGTCCTTCATGTGTCCTTTTGGTACAACATCTTATCGCCCCACATATCTGGCATAGTCCTACACATCTCCATTTCTTTTTGATAATTACCTATAAGACATGAGTGCAGTCAGACATGAAGGATTGTACTGATCCTAGTTTTCTGGGTTGTTCTGTAAAAGAAAACAAAGTGTTTAGTAGAAATATTGTAGACCAATATCTGGTTAGGGATTGGCAGCAAGTGAAGAGAAAAGATTTGTGCCCTGAGCACTAAGGCAGGTTTCCATGGATTAGGAAAAATATTCTCATGTTCCAAGAAAGAAAGCCGCTGAAATTTGGATACTCAAGAAGATGAGCAATAGTAAAAAATCAACCATTGTGGTAACCATACATAATACAGCAGTGGTGTACTGCCAATGGTGGCAGACCACACGGCCATTTTGGGCCCCTCCACCCGCCAGTAGTTTCATGCTGATGCAGTAAAAAGCAATGATAAAGGAATGAGCGCTCCACTCTTCTCCCTCTTTCATCATTCTTCTGCTCGCTGTGTCTGAGGTCTGATATTTCCTGCTCAGTGAGTGCAGTGATGTCACTACTGTGCGTTGCTATGCTGAGATGTTCAGAGTTGCATGACACGCACACAGAGACCGGAGCAATGGAGGAACCGAGGAGAAGTGAGTATTATTTTTTTTTTTTAAATCAGTGAGTACACGGTGGCCAAAGGACTATGGGGGTGCATTATGATAAGGATTTGGAGGACTATGGGGGCTTCGTATGTAGAGGACTATGGGGGCTGCATAATACTATTTGGAGGACTATGGATGGTACATTATAATATATTGAAAACTATGGGGTGTATTATATTATGTGGGAGATCATCAGGGGTGCGTAAACAATATGAAGGACTATGCGGGATGCATTATATAAATGGAGGACTATGGAGAGTACATTATAATATATGGAGGACTATGGAGGGTGCATTGTGATATATGGAGGACTATGGGGGTGCATTATACGAACTACGGTATGTGGAGGAATATGGGGTGGAGTTTGCATTTTACTATATGGAGAACTATGTGAGGTCCATGATGCTATGTGGAGGACTATGGGGGAGCATTATGCTATATGGAAGGCAATATGGAGCCCATTATACTATATGGAGGACTATGGGTCTGTATTATACTATATGGAGGACTATTGAGGGGTGCATTATACTATCTGGAGGACTATGTGTGGCCCATTACTATATAGAGGACTATGGTGTGCATTATACTATATGGAGGATAATGTGGGGCCCATTATACTATAAGGAAGGCTATGCTGGGCCATTATAATATTTGAAGAGCTTTGTTGAGGCCATTATACTATTTGGAGGGCTATATGGAGGCCATTATAATATTTGGAGGGTTATGAGGGAACATTTTTACTTTAAGGAGAGCTATTTGAGGGCCATTATACTGTATTCAAGCAATTATACAGTGTGGAAGTTTGTATGGGGTCCATAATACTGTGCGGAGGGCTACGTGGAGGCCATTATACAGTTGGAGTGATACTAGAGGGTAGTATACACTGCTAAGAGGTGTGGAGGCCATTATTATGTCTGGAGGAATAATAGGGGCCGTTATGAAGTGTGAAGCGTTGTGGAGACCATTATACTGCATGAGGGTCACAGTTGAGGATCATGCTGTCTTGGGGTCACCATTGATTCCCGGGGTAGTTGAAAAGTGGTTACAGTATGGTCATCATACTGTGTGTGTAGAAGATACTGTGGAGGAATTCATGGTCGGGGCATCGCACAAGGTTTGTGGACACTTTTTTTGGCATCATACTTTATAGGGAAAGGGAAACCTAGGGGCTTCAATAGGTGGAAATTTACTTTGTAAGAGCTGCAAAATTGTGAGATATGCTCTTATGTGACCCAGCCGAATATTTTTGTTATTTTTGTGTGTGCGTGTGGGGGGGGGAGGAATTAGAAATTCTGCTATGGGGTCCCATGATTTCTATGTGTGCCACTGTCACTGAGCATTGACCAGTCCTGTGGATTTGTTTAAACATGTTCATATTTTATCTATCTAAAGAATAAAGAGAACTAGTAACGCCCACTCTAAACATAAGCATGGGCCGCCCTCCACCAGCTGATTGACAGTCAGCGCTGCTGGCCAGAGACACTCATGACGCAGCAGGGCTAATTATCACTGAACAAATGGAGCGGAGGAGCCAAGGCAATGGAAGTTTAGTATCACGCCAAAATGCACTTCAAATCACATTAGCATATCACTTCAAAATGTTATTTGTCAACTAGTCAACACAGTCAGAGAATATGGATCATCAGATACACACATGTATTTACCTTGGGGGCGCAGTTATTGATAGGTTCTCTTTAATAATTGCAAAGCTAATTACAAGAGAGAGACCCAATGCACTGTAATGAACTGTGCACCTGTCAGTTATACACAATTAAGTCAGATTTTTCAGCCTCTAGCTACACAGTTGGACTATACCATATACCAAAGCATTTTTTGTTTTGGCAAAAAAAATAATAATGTTTGGACGTGGTAACCAGTCGATTTCTCGTGGCTTGATTTAGATCTTATGATGATATACACTCTGTGTGTGGACTGATATCAAAGAAATTTCTGACGCACTGTAAAGTGAATGGGCCTTAGGAATCATTTTTCCTGGTGGATCCCATGCTCAGTAATACAGATGTTAAAAAACGAATGTTTCGGCAAGTAGAGATCCTGAAAATGTGTTACGGTACCGTTACACCTGGAGACATCGCCGGAGATATCACAGGCGAAGCACGGGAGCTCGCACATTTTTGGCACCCCGCCAGCATCGCCGTCACGTGTTTACATGCGGCGATATCTACGGCGACGCTGTTGGGGTGTCTAGAAACCCAGCAGCGATCCTGTAACATGGGACACTATGGCTCCCATCGCCTGTAACATCGCCAATCGCAATGTTACACGGGGCGATGCATACACATCGCCTGAGAGTGGTCGCCTGGTTTCACAGCAGCGCTGTAAAACCAAGCGACCGCTCTCAGCCGATTTTTCGGTGAAAAATCGCCACGTCACACGGGGGGATCTCGCTGGCGATGTTGCTGCCGATAGGCCACACCCCTGCATCGCCTGCGAAATCGCCAGCGATGTCTCCAGATGTAACGGTACATATGCTGTTCACATCAGCATTTGTAAATGTAGTTGTCCAATGAAATAAAAAAAAGTCTTTAGGGTATGTGCACACTGGGCGGGTTTTCGGCGGTTTACCTGTGTAAACCGCCGTTTTGCATACATTAGTTTTATGTTAATTTATGTTAATCCAAACCGACGTTTGGATTAACATTAAAACTAATGTAGCCCGCCCAAGGCTGTGCACATACCGGCGGTTCCCCAGCGTCATCCGTTGCTAACCCGCAGGTTTCCCAGCGGGTTAGCAAAGAATGAACATGTTGTAAAAACCGGCGGTTCTGCAGCGGCTGCAAGCAGAAACATGTGCTGCTTCCAGCCGCTGCAGAATCGCCGCCGAGAACCCGCTGGGCAGCCGCCGGTTACCGCCCGGCTCCCGCAGCTCATAACCGCCAGGAAGCCGGTGCACGGCGCCGGAGCTTCCTGGCGGGTCCCGCCCAGCCGCCGAGGCAAACACGCCGGGTAGTGTGCACTTACCCTAAGATTTGTTATTTATACAATCTACCGTAATTTTTACTTACCTTAAATTTTCTGTCTCCACACACACTTACACATGCACACACATACACACACACACGCATACTCACACAAGCATACACATGCGCATACAGAGACACATACATACACACAGTATAATGTCCCCACACACATACACACAGGGGCGGACCCAGACTGTAGTGGGCCCCGGTGCAAGAAATTTTTTGGGGGCCCCCCCGCCCCTCATAGTGGCAACAAAGTAATGTAAACATATAGATTGTAATATTTATTTACAACGCAACCCTCAAAGAGCCCTGCATAAAGTATAAAGGCTTCCTCACACCCCTCCAAATATTATCATGCCCCCACAGAACCCTCCAGATATATTAAAATGGCTTCCATATTCTATAATTGACTATATATATTTTAATACATCATCCATAGTCCTCCATATATTATAATGCATTCCACGACCCTCCATATATTATAATACACACGCATAGCCCTCCATATAGTATAAGGCAGTCCCATAGTCCTCCATATAGTATAATGGGCCCTCATATTCCTCCATATAGTATATTGCACCCCATACTCCTCCTATGTTATATTGCACATTACATAGTCTCCCATCACTGTATTCACGGGTTAAAAAAAAAAAAAGTAAATACTCACCTCTCTTCTTGCTGCTCCGCTCTGCACGTATCAGCACAGTGGCACTCAGTGATGACATCATCGTGCCCCACCATGCTGAGCTGCAAAAAGCAGACAGCTCAGCCAGGACTCGAGTGAAGAATGCTGCCGGCAGAGGCAGCCGGGACTATAGGAACGGGAGCGGCATCCGCGGGGAACTACCACTGGCGCACACACACCTTGTACGCAGGTGGCTCCGCTCCAAATGCCTTGTAGACACGCGGCTCCGCTCCACATGCCCTGCGCATACGCCTCCGCTCCGTACACATGCGGCTCCTCTACAGGACGCCCCAGCATATGCGGCTCCACTCCATCCACTTTATGCACACGCGGCTTTACTCCATATGTCCCGCACATGTGGCCCTGCCTCATACTCACGCGGCTCTGCACACACGTGGCTCCGCTCCGTACACCTCGTACATACTCGGCTCTGCTCCATACACCTCATACACTCTGCTCTGCTCCGTACACCTCGTACACATGCGGCTCCGCTCCATACACCTCATACACACTCGGCTCCGCTCCGTACACCTCGTACACACTCGGCTCTGCTCCGTACACCACGTGCACACTCGGCTCTGCTCCGTACACCTCGTACACACTCGGCTCTGCTCCGTACACCTCGTACACACTCGGCTCTGCTCCGTACACCTCGTACACACTCGGCTCTGCTCCGTACACCTCGTACACACTCGGCTCTGCTCCGTACACCTCGTACACACTCGGCTCTGCTCCGTACACCTCGTACACACTCGGCTCTGCTCCGTACACCTCGTACACACTCGGCTCTGCTCCGTACACCACGTGCACACTCGGCTCTGCTCCGTACACCACGTGCACACTCGGCTCCGCTCCTTACACCTCGTACACACTCGGCTCCGCTCCGTACACCTCGTACACACTCGACTCCGCTCCGTACACCTCGTACACACTCGGCTCCGCTCCGTACACCTCGTACACACTCGGCTCCGCTACGTACACACTCGGCTCTGTTCCGTACACCTCGTACACACTCGGCTTTACTCCGTACACCTCGTACACACTCGGCTCCGCTACGTACACACTCGGCTCCGCTACGTACACACTCGGCTCCGCTACGTACATCTCGTACACACTCGGCTCCGCTACGGACACACTCGGCTCTGCTCCGTACATCTTGTACACACTCGCCTCCGCTCCGTACACACTCGGCTCCACTACGTACACACTCGGCTCTGCTCCGTACATCTCGCACACACTCGGTTCTGCTCCGTACACCTCGTACACACTCTGCTCCGCTCCGTACACCTCGTACACACTCGGCTCGGCTCCGTACACCTCGTACACACTCGGCTCCGCTCCGTACACCTCGTATACACTCGGCTCTGCTCCGTACACCTCGTACACACTCGGCTCCGCTACGTACACCTCGTACACACTCGGCTCCGCTCCGTACACCTCGTACACACTCGGCTCCGCTCCGTACACCTCGTACACACTTGGCTCCGCTACGTACACCTCGTACACACTCGGCTCCGCTACGTACACACTCGGCTCTGCTCCGTACATCTTGTACACACTCTGCTCCGCTCCATACACCACGTATACACTCTGAACTCCGCTCCATACACCTCATACACACTTGGCTCTGCTACATCCACACTGTAAATCCCTCCTGACATAAACTTCATCTCATCCAGCACCATGTCAACCAGCACAGCAGAGTCCTGCATACACTGAGGAGCTGATCATGTGACCACTGACTCCTCCCCTCAATGTGACATCATCACAGGTCCTGTAAAAGCATAAAAGCAGTGTACAGAGCAGCACATCCCCCCCCCCCCCCGGTCTGTCCTCAGCCTGTGCCCTGTCTTTGGTCCCTTTCCTTGTACCTGGGTCCTTGTGCAGAGCTGTGTCCCCTCATCTGCTGCTGCTGCTGAACAGCCATCAGCCATGCGGAGAGAATTTCAGAGGCCCGCGCGCATTGCCAGGATTGGTTGAGTGAGGTCCTCCCCACAGTGCAGGAGAGGTCACATGACTCACTCTCTGCACTGTGATTGGGGCTCTGTCCTCGCTCCTGAGCTGCTGTGAGGGGGCGTGGCCGGCAGCTAGAAGAGGCGTGGCCGGCAGCATGTCGGCTTATTCTCCGTGCCTTGAGGGGGGGCCCCCTAGCCTGTCGGGGCCCTGGTGCCGCTGCACCAGTTGCACCACGGTAGGTCCGCCCCTGCATACACACGCACATACACACACACATATACACACACAAGCATGCACATACTCACACATATGCACATACATGCAAGCATGCATGTACACACGCAAGCATGCACACAGATACATACGCACATACACACGCACATACACACAGATACACACATACATGCATGCAGATATGTGGCACCCTGGCACCTTGTTGGGCGCCACAGAACTCCTTGGGGCATGAATGGAGCTAGCAGCAAGCAACACTCACAAAACACTTACAACACCTTAGAACACCTGGTTTCACCCCAAGCCTCTAGGGGGAGCTCCACTGGTCACTTTGAGCCAGTTCCCCCTATAAATAGGGTCTTGGAGGGAGAAACACCAGAGTGTGCAGTCACTTTAGAACTGTGAAGAGTGTGCAGATGCTAGGAGAGCTGCAGGTTGTGTGTGATCTCCACTTTATGAGACACACACTAGGCTCAACTAGCCATCCAGCCAGTGAGGAGACCCTTGCAATTGGGGTAATAGGAAAGGAGAGCACCTCTCAGGGACATCAGAGTGATCATAACTCTCTCCCTCATCCTCCGGTTACTGGAACCGAAGCTGTGAGAGCTACCCAGCTACCACAGAGAACCAGCACGTCTAACAGGAGGTTTAGCCACCTGTTCCACCTGAAGCACCTATCTACGAGAGCCCAGGGAAGAGTACTGATCCTGCTCAGACCCTTTTACAGTGCCCTCAGTGCTGCCATCCAGGTGAATCAAATTCCTATGAACACACTGCCCGGTCCGGCTGGATTCCACATCCACCCGATCTTAGCCTTAGAAGAAAGAGAAAGGAAGCCTACACTAACTGCTTGCTGTGAACCTCCAAGATTGCTGACTTCACTATCCCGGTCTGGCGTACCTGATTACCACCAGTAAAGGTACCAAAAAAGACTCTGAAGTGTCTGCGTCTGATTCCTGAGCCTAACAGCAGTATTACTGCAGCTGCCTCACAACATCTTGTGCAGCTCCTGGCCCCGGGGACTCCCGCTCATCCTGTGGGGAGCGTCCCATCTTGCTGCATTCCATCCCCCGAAGGCCCCGCAGCGCCGGTATAGTTACCGGACCTCTCACAGGTGGCGTCACGAAGACAATCAATCCCTACTGTTCAGCCATCCCCCCTATTGATCTGGACTACCGGGCCCCACAACCGCAGGTGCGGTTCTGTGACAAGAGGAGTGTCAACGCCTGCGACGTGAACAACCCGGCTACGGTGAGTCAGATACATACACACACATACAGACAAATATGCATACGCAAGCTCATGCATGCACATACACAATAACACACACGCCTGTGCATACACACAGTATAATGTCCCCACATGCACATACACATGCACGCATATATGCATGCATGCACAAACACACATTGCTGGCAAGATAAAGAGCATTTGATGCTCGAAACGTCGCCACAACTGGTGCCTATGTTGGAATAAACCTTTGGCAAATATTGAACTGGAGTGCTGTGGACTTTTTTCAAAACTATATGTATGGGAGACACCTGAAGGGGTATCGTCGTACGCTTTGCACCCATAAAGAACAGCCTAGCAGTGCTGCTTCACCTTTTTTCTAATTATTTATTGAAATAACATATAAAAATATAGGGATTCCCTGTATTTTTCATTGCCAGTGAAGGTAACACCAGGCAGTGGGGGTTGGCAGCCAGTAGCTGCTTGGTTTACCTGCACTGGCAAGAGAAAATACAGTGAAGCCCTACACATTTTTTACAGGAAATTAAATTGCCAGATTGACACTTTCTTTGGAAGAGGTTTTTTTTTAATAAACAGGTTTTTAACTAAAAATACACTTATTTATATACATTGGGAGAGAGCATGGTGGGGGAGGGGGGAGAGACAGCCGCCGCTCCCAGCGCCACAAAGTTGCGTCCATCGTCATGTCACTGCCCTCCCGATGAGATAGCATTGGGCCCACATCTAGTTCTATATAATGTACTAATGTAAAGCTCCATCGATACCTCCTTTCTTGTCCTCTGTCTTGAGACCTCTACTTTTGGTTCAGTTTTGGAATATTTTTTGTAACTGCTCTTTTTTGTAGGTAAGCAGCCTCCTTTTCTGTCATGCCCAGCCTCAATTGACATGAGCTAGCAGCCAGCCCATTCACACAGCAGTAGTAATGGGCAAATAGAAGAATTGCTCTCCTGTGTTGAGCACAGGCCTGGATATGGCCATGGATCAAAGATGATAGGAGTGGAAATTTTTTATTAGTATGGACTTGTTCTTTATTTGCAGCTTTTATAATTGAACTACACTACACTAGAATTACAAACATACCAAATGTCATGTATTTTTCAGAGGACAATCCCCTTTTAAAGAGGCACTAGATCTTTTACATACGCCAGTGGCACCTGGTGGACCTTATTGACTGTAGTAGGGTCTACTTGGTTTCTGACAGTGTCTGACTTTTTTTATTACTGTTCAGACCTACTAAGGAGCTTCTGAATGCAACAGTTAAAATACACAATGATGGAGCTTTATGCACAGCGACTTTAGTAGGGCAGTATAGGACAACTCTTCTGTTTTTATTTTTAAGCCCCCCTAATATAGTGAGAGAAGGGGGCTGTTGGCTACGCCCCCTATCCTTTACACTAGCAAGTGTGGCGCCCCACCGGTCAGGACACCACAAACAGGTACTGCACCCAAGTCACAGGTAGTCAGAAGGTGGGGATGGTAAGCGTGAGTCCTCAACACTGCGCAAACACACACACTTAGGACCCAGGAGACCATGCACAAAAACTCCAGGGGGTGGGCCCATGAGAACAACAAAAAGAGGAGTTTAGTTTCAGTTTGGAATTAGTTGGTGTGTGGAAGTAACAGCACAGTGAACGGTGCAGGAGAACAGCTAATGTGCAGAGCTCGGAGAAGGCGAGTGCAGAAAGCCTAAGAACCCTAGGGGCACAGGCGGAGCTGAATTAGCCCGTGCGCCTGAATCCGCAACTGATACCACCAGACTGAAGGGCTGTGGTCAGAAACAGGGACTGGACCTGAACGCGGCATGGGAGTCTACCACCGAACTGCTGAACCGGAGGCTACAAGCTTCATAGAAGCTGTAGCTCATACACCTGACGTATACCCCAAGATAGCTGCCGGACAAGGGGTCCGGGGACCAGGGGCGGACCTAGCGTGGTGCAGCTAGTTAAGCTGCACCAGGGCCCCCGACCGGCTAGGGGGCCCCTCAAGCCTGCAGGGAGGCCCCCAGCCGACCCCCATGTCCCTGTGTCAGAGGAGAGGGGGTTAACTGAGGGAAGCTTCCTGCTTCCCTTGGCTGATCCCGCCCCTTCTCTCCTCTGCCGCCCTGGCTCTCAGGACTGCGTGGCCCGGCGCAGGTAGGAGCACCTATAGCACCCCCCCCTGCTCCTCGCCGTCATCTGTTAGCAACCCCAAGGCCCCCCCACCCTGCTCCCCGCCGACATCTGCTAGCACCCCCCCAGAACCCCCACCCTTCGGGCTCCTCACCATCAGCTGCTGCACGAGGGCCCTCGTGGCACAAGGTCCGCCGTTGCCAGGGACAACGTACCAGTCACCCACTCATACCCGTGGCTGCAGGATCAGGGCTCTGTGCGCAGAGGTGCTTACAATAGTGCTCAGAAAGAGACAGGACCAGTGAGAGTCAGAAGAACAGACACATCACCAAGGATCTCATATCTGCCATCCCCGGTCTACTAAAGACTGCACAGGCCGGAGCTTATCCAAGAGTGTGTAACATCGATGACCTGTTGTACTTGGAACTTGCTGTGAGTAAATCCAGGAACAGAATTGCAGAACGGTGTGAGACTGAATTATTTCTCTGATGACAGCCTGTGAAGGCCACTGAATAAGGTAACGAGGCCTAAATGAATCCCTGCCTGCCAAAGACTATTAATCACTACACCCGCTGCCTTGGGGTTCCACTCCACCCGTGGGGAGCCACTCCATCCCAGCTGCCCATCCATCGACCCCAGAGGTTCTGCAGCAGCGGTGGCTACCTATAGCCACAAACCACATGAGGCTTCATGAATAATTCCCTTTCAAACCACCCTTTTCGCTATACCAGCCAAGAACTGCCTTTTACAACTGAACCCAGGATCAAGGAAGCTGGCTCTCGACACCTGTGACTCCCCTGAAGTGTTAAACAGCCCGGTTCCGAGTGCCCTACGGCCCTGGGGCGCGACACAGGAAGTATGAGGTGTCTGGAATGTAGGATGGTCATGGAGCATCCCTACCTCCTGGTGGTTTCACCCCCACCACACCTCCTGCTCTCAGCAGCAGTATGACTGAATCTGTTCTATTGTGAGAGCTGAGGAACAAGTATGATTTTATCAATTTACTAGATGGGTGCCCGATGCACAATGCATCGGGATTCTAGCAGAGCGAGTCCCTGACTCGCAATGGCCGCTTCGCGGCCAATGCTTCGCGCTGCTAAGGCGACTCGCCATGCCCGCTGCGCGGGCATAGCGAGTCGCCTTAGAGCTGCTCGCAATGGCCGCTGCGCGGCCAATGCTTCGTTCGTATCCACATGACCACGCTGACTCGCAGCGAGAGCGGTCTCAAAAGGGGCAAAAAACCCATTCGTGATTATATAATAGATAAGAGATCTATAGATCCTAGAACTCCAGTGTATGGCTCTGCTTCCATCATGTTGGAGGGCAGAGACAGTGCAAAAAAAAGATTCTCTCCCCGGAGCTCCGTCTTAAGTTTAGCAAAGGTTAAATCAATATATTTCTGTATGAGACCTCTTTTCCTGTCTAGACATAACTTTACATCCTCAGAGTTGTTTGTTTTGTTACTCTGAGACATAATCCAGCACTGTGATATTCTGACTGGAACACAATCGTCCTTTACTCAATGCCAGCATCTATTCTTGATAAAAGTGATGTCTGCATAACTTCCCCTACAGCAGCGCAGTACGGGATTCATTGTAATGTCATTCTCTTTAACTTTATTCGGTGTTATAGCAGCACATAGGAGGCAAATGCCTCTTGTTGTTGACTCGTCTGACACATCTGATACTGTTGTTTATCAGATCCTGTAGTTGTGGTGTCAGAGCTTAGCACATCCACTTGGCACATGAGGAACATTCCCCAGAAGGTCTACACTCACATATAGAAGAGTACGAGATGCGGATTTAACTATTCCTCTTCTGTCCATTTGTTTTTTTGTAATCTGGTATTAATATGATAATTTGTTGACATTTCTAGATTTGATTTTTTGGAAACATCCAATTAGTAATTAATCTTAGAATCATAGAAAGGTAGTTCCAGTTAGTTTAAAGAAGACCAACCAGCAAGACTAAGGGCTATAAAGTGAAGCCAGTACCTTACAGGCTCTGGGATACTGAATGTAATCATACCTTTACTTCAGTGATTACATGTATGATTGCAGAGAAAAGTGTTATAGAAGTTCTTAGAAAGTGTGCACCAGGGGGACGGAGTGTGCAGCAGAACGTCACAATGAGGGGCTGGGTTACTTTTTATTGCTCCCGTGTCAGCTTTAAGCCAAGCCCTCTCCACTCCCTGTCTCTCCCCCTCCCTCTCTCCCCTCTTACTCCCTCCCCTATCACTATATACACATTATATGTCATATTAGGTGTGACATTGTGCATTGTCTCCGGCTTCTTCGGCTTTCCTCTCACTGAATCTTCTCTGATTGTGGGTGATCAGGTAGTCACAGACCTGTGACTGTAAGGAGAGATGAGCTCAGGACACGCAGACTGGAGGGGGCAGGGCCTTCTCCTGCACTGGGACCTGGACAGGACGGGGCCTTCTCCAGCACTGTGACTGGGTCTTATCCTGCTCTGGAGGGGGCAGGGCCTTCTACTGCAGTGTGACCTGGAGGGACCAGGGCCTTCTGCTGTGGAGAGGGCGGGGTCTTCTCCTGCACTGTGACCTGGAGGGGCAGGGACTTCTCCTGCACTGTGACCTGGAGGGGCCAGGGCCTTCTGCTCTGGAGGGGGCAGGGCCTTCTCCTGCATTGTGACCTGTATGGGCCAGGGCCTTCTGCTGTGGAGAGGGTGGTTTCTTCTCCTGCACTGTGACCTGGAGGGGCTAGGGCCTTCTGCTGTGGAGAGGGCAGGGTCTTCTCCGACACTGTGACCTGGAGGGGGTAGTGTCTTCTCCTGCACTGTGACACTGCGATCACACACAGTCAGAGAAGAAGCCTGAGAAGCTGGAGACAGGAGGGATGGAGGGGTGATCTGGGGCACATAGGACGCCTAACAGTGTGCATGGGGATACATAGCACAATGTCAGATCTAATGTGCCTGCTATATAGTGAAGTGACAGGGAGGGAGTGAGAGGGCAGAGGGGGGAGGGTTTGGCTTAGAGCAAACAGGGCAGAAATAAAAAGAAACTCAGCCCCTCATATGCTAATGTGCTGCCCAGATTTTCCAATGGTTAATAACAATTTTCTCTGCAATTATACATTTAATCATTGCAGTAATGATTGCACTCAGTATCCCAAAGCCTGTAAGGCACTGGCTTCACTTTAGAGCCCTAAATCCTGCTGGTTGGTTCCTTTTAACAGGGCAAGATTTACTTGCATGGAGTTTGTATGTTCTCATAATGTTTTCTCCAATCTTATAGGATATGTCTACCTACACATTAGGTTTTTTAAAAATATTTTGACTGCATCTAAATAAATTAATTTTGCATATATTTTTCATCTCCAAATTTCCTGCCTGTGAGTGCAGAGCAGAGGGATGGTCGACTCCCTCCAGCCTGGGTCTTGCATGTGGCTCATGGCCACAGATTCCACTCAAAAACCCTCAGCAAAGGTTTGGGTTTGTCAGTAGTCTGTTTGCAAGCTGCAGAGCTGGAAGTTGTATGCAGGGCAGGTCTGTGTGAAGTCACAACACAGGTCTGTGAGGACGAAGTATCTGGCGCACCACAGAGTGAAACGGTGCAGCCGTCTCCCAAGGCAACAGGCAGGGGTGCATCTAGCCACCCTGCCGCCTGAGCCGATTGGAGGCTGGGGGGGTTGCTGGCGGATCTCAGCCCCGCCGCCCCTGCAGCCTTAGTTGAGGTCCGGGAAGGGGGGGTGCTAGCAGACCTCAGCCCCGCCGCCCCTGCAGCCTTAGTTGAGGTCCGGGGGGGGGGGGTGCTACCCGCTATTACCGGGGATAGTGTCCGTCTCTCCTGAGGCCGGCCGCTGATGTTGGTGGCGCCGCCCCCTTCTCTGATGCCGCTCCCCCTGGCTGCCGCCGCTCTGGACTCAGGGCTCACACTGTCCAATGGACGGTGCGGCCCTAGCAACAGGTTTAACACGGGCTGTGGGGATCAGCGGGCTGTGGCCCGGAGGACATCTTTGTCATTTACGTTGTGAGTTGTGCAAATAAAGTAGTTTAAGTTGAACTTTCCTTGGGTCATTGCCTCATTACCGCACAGTGTGAACACCGCTGCACTACAAGCCCCTATGAAGACGTATGCAAACCAAACCGATTTAGGCCTCATTCACCCATATCCTGTGTCATGTTAAACATGTATAGCACACAGATAGCACAATGATCTCATTCATGTGATGTACGTGTTTTTCAAAGACTCATAGACTTGTGTTAGCCCTTTTTGTCCGTGATGCCGGAAAAAACACACACATGTGAATAGCACCATAGATTATAATAGCACTGTGTTGTACTTGTGAAAAGAATGGAGGCAACACATATATGTGAATGATGCCTTAGAGTCTGCTTTTGAAATTAAATGTTCTTCCTGCTAATATATATTTTTTAGGTTATTAATTAAGGCTTCTAAAGGACAAGCACTCAGCAAGTGTCCATGATTTTAGTCATCAGTCGCGGCCACGATGTGACCTAGGGGTACAATGACCCACCAACCCTATTGCCTGCAAGCAGCATTTTTGTGTCCGGGAGCAAAATCCGAATACACCTGGATCCTCCCAAACAGATGGAAACCGGATGGCAGATAGCTGCCATCCGGCTCCATAGCATACTATGGGGCCGAAATCCGGTCCGGGGCTGTTCGATTCACATCGGACAGCCCCGGATCGGATTGTGCCGTGGTGTGAACCCGGCCTAAGAGGTCACAACTGGAAAATTCCCTGTAGGAAAGCCTATACCTCTTTGCCAGAGTTAAAGCTCCACTCCAGTGTTCTTATTTCATCGCTGGAGTGGTGCTTTTAATCTAAGTCTGCTGCCCCCTGTATAATACAGCAACGTTTTCACCTTTTTCTGGCATGTCGTCATCTTGCTATCACAACTTTTGATTGGCTGAATGTCAAAAGTTCTGTCACAAACACTCAGTGCATCCCTATGGGAGCCAGAACAAGGCCAGAACGAGGCCCTGATAAAGATTTATTGATATGTAACCTCTGGTGCTCTCCATGAAAAACTGGAGCAGCCAGCAGGGCATAAACTATCGGAGACAGACGGGAGATAGAAGGTGACAGGAGAATAAGACAGGAGGCAGGGGACTTAGGCTGGGTTCACACTGGCGTTCTCCTCCGCAGCGTTCTGCTGAGGGGAACCGCCATGTGAGCGCAGCCAGCGCAAGCCTCTATCTTTATAATGGGAGCGCACTGTGCTGCGTTTGACTGCACATGACCGTGCGCTCCAACTCACTGCCATATGTGATTTGTGCGCAGGCAGACGCCTGCGCACAAATCACACACTCTCCTCCGCACCAGGAAAGCAACATGTCATGTCCCTGGTGTGGAGGAGAGTGTGTGATTTGTGCGCCTGCATACAAATCACATATGGCAGTGAATGGGAGCGCACGGTCATGCGCAGTGAAGCGCAGCACCGTGCGTTCCCATTATGAAGATAGGGGCTTGCGCTAGCTGCGCTCACATGGCGGTTCGCGGTGGGAACGCCAGTGTGAACCCAGCCTTAGATTAAAAGTATCACTACAGCGGTACAATAATAATAATAATAATGATAATAAAAAATACAGGTGTGGTGCAATAAGGTTTAAGAGCACACAGTGTTTTATGATTCCTGTTTTAAAAGGACCAGTGGCGTAACTACCGCGGTCACAGCGGTCGCGACTGCGACTGGGCCCGCCCCCTGGGGGGGCCCCGAGCTCCCCGGGGGGCCCCGCTGCACGTGCCTCCAGCCGCCCGCCCGCGACCGCGGTAGCGCCGGAAGAGCAGCGGAGGGAGGACTGGAAGTGACAGAAGACACTTCCTGCAGCCGCGCATCAATGCCCGCCCCCACTGCTCCACAAGCCGGGAGGCAGAGCAGAGCAGGTACTCGCGGCGCTGGCAGATGTGTGGTTTATGCCGCCTCCCCTGCCTGCCTGCATGTGGTCTGGCCCCTCTCTTGCTTTGCCCGGGCCGCTTCCGTCAGTGGGGGGGATCCGACTCCCTCCCCCGCTCCTTGCCCGGCTGGTACTCGCTCTCTGCCACGCCAGCCACCGCTGTGGGCCCTTCCTGCACAGGAGGAGGAAAGCGGGGGAGACAGAAAAAGGGACAGAGGAGAAGGAGAGTGGGGGATACAGGAGGACGGGGGATAGAGGAGGAGCAAAACGAGGGATGCAGGGAGACGGAGGAGGAGAGTGAGGGACACAGGAGAGCGGGGACACAGGAGGAAGAGAGTGGGGATCACAGGAGAACTGGGGACAGAGGAGGAGGAGAGTGGGGGACACAGGAGGACAGAGGAGGAGGAGAGCAGGGGACACAGGAGAACGGGGGACAGAGGAGGAGAGCGGGAGACACAGGGGAGGCGGGGGACACAGGGAGACGGTGGAGGAGAGTGAGGGACACAGAAGTGCGGGGACACAGGAGGAAGAGAGTGGGGATCACAGGAGAACTGGGGACAGAGGAGGAGGAGAGTGGGGGACACAGGAGGACAGAGGAGGAGGAGAGCAGGGGACACAGGAGAACGGGGGACAGAGGAGGAGAGCGGGAGACACAGGGGAGCGGGGGACACAGGGAGACGGAGGAGGAGAGTGAGGGACACAGGAGAGCGGGGACACAGGGGGAAGAAAGTGGGGATCACAGGGGAACTGGGGACAGAGGAGGAGGAGAGTGGGGGACACAGGAGAATGGAGGGCAGAGGAGGAGGAGAGCGAGGGACACAGTAAGAGGAGAGCGGGGAACAGGAGGAGGAGAGCAGGGGACAGAGGAGGAAGAGAGCAGGGGACACAAGAGAATGGAGACAGAGGAGGAGAGCGGGAGACACAGGAGAATGGGGGAAAGAGGAGGAGGAGAGCAGGGGACACAGGAGGAGGAGGATAGCAGGGATAGATGAGAACGGGGGATAGAGCAGGAGGAAAACGGGGACACAGGACGATGGGAGACGGAGGAGGAGAGCGAGGGACACAGGAGAGCAGGAACACAGGAGGAAGAGTGGGGATCACAGGAGAACTGGGGACAGATGAGGAGGAGAGTTGGGAACAGGAGAATGGAGGACACTGGAGGAGGAGGCGGGCGACACATGAGGAGGAGAGTGGGGGACAGAGGAGGAGGAGAGCGGGGGACACAGGAGAGCGGGGGACAGAGGAGGAGGTGAGTGGGGGACACAGGAGAATGGGGGACAGAGGAGGAGGAGAGCAGGGGACAGAGGAGGAGGAGAGTGGGGGACAGAGGAGAACGGGGGCAGAGGAGGAGAGCGGGGAACACAGGAGGACGGGGGATAGAGGAGGAGGAGGAGAACGGGGGACACAGGAGGACAGGGGACGGAGGAGGAGAGCGAGGGACACAGGAGAGCGGGGACACAGGGGGAAGAGAGTGGGGATCACAGGAGAACTGGGGACAGAGGAGAAGGAGAGTGGGGGACACAGGAGAATGGAGGACACAGGAGGAGGAGAGCGGGGGACACAGGAGGAAGAGAGCTTGAGATACAGAAGAACGGGGGACAGAGGAGCAGGAGAGCATGGGTCACAGGAGAATGGGGGACAGAGGAGGAGGAGAGTGGGGGACAGAGGTGAACGGGGGCAGAGGAGGAGAGTGGGGAACACAGGAGGATGGGGGATAGAGGAGGAGGAGGAGGAGAGCGGGGGACACAGGAGAGCAGGGGACAGAGGAGGAGGAGAGTGGGGGACAGAGGAGAACGGGGGCAGAGGAGGAGAGCGGGGAACACAGGAGGACGGGGGATAGAGGAGAAGAACAGGGGACGGAGGAGGAGAGCGAGGGTCACAGGAGAGCGGGGACACAGGGGGAAGAGAGTGGGGATCACAGGAGAACTGGGGACAGAGGAGAAGGAGAGTGGGGGACACAGGAGAATGGAGGACACAGGAGGAGGAGAGCGGGGGACACAGGAGGAAGAGAGCGGGAGATACAGAAGAATGGGGGACAGAGGAGGAGGAGAGCGTGGGACACAGGAGAATGGGGGACAGAGCAGGACACAGGAGGAGGTGGAGAGTGGGGCACAGAGGTGAAGAGCGGGGGACAGAGGAGAGCAGAAGACTCCACTACTGGAATAGGCTAACATGTGGGATGACACTGGGTTTTGGAGTGAGTCTACTGTTTTGTGCAGTTGTCACTAATCCTATTTTTCAGATCTCGGTGGGGCTGCATATATAACACACTATATAGAGGGATATAAGGCTGCACTAATGGAGAGCTATGAGGCTGCATATATAAGGCTGTACTATAGGGGCTGCACTACATGGAGGACGGAGCCTGCATTATACTGTATAGAGGGCTGTGAGGCTGTATTATACTATATAGAGGTCTATGAGGCTACTATATGTAGGATAGTGGGGGTGCCTTATAATAACTGGATGACTATTGGGGCTACCTTATAAATGGGGGACTATGGGATGCATTATAAAACATGGAGGACTATGGGGATATATTGTAAATATGGAGGAATATGGGATGCGTTATAATAATTGGACGCCTATCGTGGTGGGAGGAGGAAGACCGTATATACCAGAAAGGGGAACATATATACCACGATAAGGGCCACATTCCAGGAGGAGGACCATATATAGCAGGATGAGGGACATTAATAAATAGAGGGGTCAATTTGTGAGTCTTTATAGAACTTTGAACGTTACACGGGGCCCAAGCATCCGACCAACGTGTGTCCGGGGGGGGGGAGGGGGGGGGGTGGAGGGGGGGGGCCCAGGCCTGAATTTCGCACCGGGGCCCACCAGACTCTAGTTACGCCACTGAAAAGGACCATATCATTAACTGGCCAGGGATGTCATAGGACTGGTCAGTTCTGTTTAGCCCCAGACGATTTTCCAAACTATGTGATCTCTAAAACACTGCAGAATCTCAGAAAGAAAATCCTGGCTGCAATCGTACACTCAGTATCTGATTTATGCTGCCTGTAATTTGGGCATCATGAATATAATCACAGGTTCTTTTTAATGATAGGTGTCCACAAAAAAATTAATG
Organism: Allobates femoralis; assembly: GCA_033576535.1. Classification (NCBI taxonomy): domain Eukaryota; kingdom Metazoa; phylum Chordata; class Amphibia; order Anura; family Aromobatidae; genus Allobates; species Allobates femoralis. The sequence continues at coordinate 783,667,911 of JARQOC010000003.1, forward strand.
ATAATAGTAGAAATTATAATAGGCGGCTCATTGTCTAGATAATACATAATTCTGGTCATGCTTAAATGATTTGTTTCCTATGTATTTCTTGTCTAGCTCCTTCCACCCCAGTGATTAAGGCAGAGGAGTGTACAGTCTGCTGGGACACGGCCGTGATCAGATGGAGCACAGCACATCATGAATCCACAGAGTCCTTCACACTGGAATGGTGCAAACAGTACTCTTCTGAGGGAGAGGGGCTCAGGTAATCATTCATAGTACATCTATTATAGGGGGTTATTTCATCTGAAGTTAGTTGGACCTTTTAACCCTAAAGGTAAGTCTACATGGATTGGGTCCACTGTCAACTTACCACAATGCCAAACACTGCAATAAATCATGCTTTATGTGTAAGCAATTCAGTGGTAGAAATGCTGCTGTTTTGCTGCAGATTTTACCTTTTAGACCACATTCACACATTGAGTATTTGGTGAGTTTTTTATCTCAGCATTTGTAGCCAAAACCAGTAGTGGGTGATAAATACAGAAGTGGCGACGTGTTTCTATTAGACTTTTCCTCTGATTGATGTTTCACTTCTGGTTTTGGCTACAAATCCTGAGGTAAAAAAATTCACCAAACACTCAATGTGTGCACGTGGTCTTGGGTTTCAATTCAATTTGTTGTTGAAATACCAGAGTGGATAGGATTTATAGAAATCTCATGCCAGCTGTGCTTATTTTTACACTGCATTTTTAAAAATTCGCAACATATTAAGTTTTATTTCCTAATTTATGGTAATTCACAGAATTATCTTGGATGTGGAAAATAACCAGGTAAACAACACATGTGTTTGTACTGCGTTTCCGCTGAGGAAACACACTAAAAACACTTGAAATCCACTTATGACTTTATAAATCAAGTTTTGTCAAAACCAAATACCTGGAAGTATCAAAAGCAATGCAGCTTTATTTAACCCCTTCCCGACTCATGTCACAGCATCAGGCCTGAAGAAGCGCCCGAGTGCGGCGTGAAACGGCCCGTTGCTTTTTTTAGGGGAATATCCATCCTCCCCCCTGCACCCTGAACATGCATTTATGCTGTTTTGGTATTTATCTAAAATAAAGGATTGATCCTGGAGACCGGTGAGTGCTGCCATCTATCTGTTTTGTTGAATATCACATGATACCTTGCCTTTCAGATCTGTCGCTGGAATCAAAGATCAGCAGCTGAGAGTTTCACTACAACCTGGAGAGAATTATTTTTTCTATGTGAAAGCCGCCAACACTTTTGGGTCAAGTGAGCAAAGTGAAGCCGCTCTTATATCTACCAAAGGTAAGAACTCCTTCACTGGGAGTCATTGAAATTACTTTTACCAAATTGTAAAGCAGTTTGATAAGACAGTGTTTAGCATATAGTAAATCGTTTAAGTGTAACTGCTGTTTAAATTATTATTTAATAATAATGTAGAGCAAGTGATTATAATAAACTTTTATGGTCACTTTACACACACCAACTTATCTGTCCAACTTCTGAACAACTTACTGGTTGCAGTGAAATCATGGACACATTGTTCCATTTGTACACAGTCACAAAATGTTAAAATGTGTCCATGATTTCACTGCAACCAGTAAGTTGTTCAGAAGTTGGACAGATAAGTTGGTGTGTGTAAAGTGGCCCTTAAAGATACCTCATAAGTGAAATCTGGAAGAAAACCTTTCAAAACCTTCTAGTAGATGTCTCCTCCAGGCTGTTTCTAAACTAGATATATGCTGGTTGTCAGGGAAATTCATCTTCAGCTCCACACACTGAATACGGTCATATAAGTGTGGGGGGAGCCTACACAGTGTGTCTGTCTAGCGTAGCTTCAGCTGATCTGTGTATTGTCAGTTTACCTCAGGCAAAGGGAGCTTGTCAGGCTGTCACCACACAGCTCCTGTGATCTTTTTTTTTTTAAACAATAAATTTTTCATTCAAATAAACCTTTTAAGGCCGGTTTCACACCACGGTTGTGGTGTATCAGGTTCTGTCCGGTGTTTTGCAGGAAACACAGGACAGAACCTGACAGGTCCGGATAGAACAGAACCAAAGGGCAAATATGCCCTCCGGTCCTGTTTTCTGCTGGAATTGACATATCGCAGGGTTCAGGGAGCATCAGGGGACAGCTCGTTCATAGTCATCATGAAGCAAAAAGTGATGTGCTCATTACTGATGTCTATAGGTGCCTCTCAATTAATTAGAATATCATCAAAAAGTTAATTTATTTCAGTAATTCAATACATAAAGTGAAACACATATATAGAGTCATTACAAACGGAGTGATCTATTTCAAGTGCTTATTTCTGTTATTGTTGATGATTATGGCTTACAGCCGATGAAAACCCAAAGGTCATTATCTCAGAAAATTAAAGTAGGGAAGAAAAATATTACCTAAATAGGTATCAGAGGCTTCAACTTGTGTGGTTGTGAGAGTCACAACCACTATAAAAGAATATCACGTATGCTGCAGTTCCGAGCGTGGTATGGAGGATGCAGGATTAAAAACCGCGCGGCTGTATTCCCCGAGACATCAAAAGGTGAATACAATATAGATTTATTAGTTAACGCGTTTCAGGCTCTCTGGCCCCTTCATCAGAACAAATCAATATACCGTAATATTGTCATGTTTCAGGGCATTTCAGGGAGGCCTGAAACGCTTTGACTAATAAATCAATTTTATAGTCACCCTTTGATGTCTTGTGGAATACGGCAGTGCAGTTTTTAACCCTTCATCCTCCCTACGTTAATTTTTTGAGATAATGACCTTTGGGTTTTCATTGGCTATAACCCATATTCATTAATATTTACAGAAATAAACATTTGAAATAGATCACTGTTTGTAATGACTGTTTGTAGATAGAGATCTACTATATAATCGACTAATTCTGTCTGTCTGTCTGTAACGGATATCCCACGTCGCTGATTGGTCACACCCGGCCGGGCGCGACCAGTGACAGGCGCAGTCCGGCCGCGAATTGGCACGGGATTTGAACCACGCACGCCACCGCTACCATCGGGAGATCAGCGGCGCTAGTCACGGGTCATCTCCTGCCACACGGAGGTTAGCGGCGACGCAGCCGGTCATCTCCAGGCTGCTAGTAGAGGAAGTACCCCGACTGGTGCTAGCGATCTCGCTCACTGTGACACGCAGCAGCGACCAGGCCCCCGCTGTGAGATCGTGTCAGAATGGGGGTACCGTCACACTTGGCGACGCTCCAGCGATCACTACAACAATACGACCTGGTTGGGCCTCCTGACGGTAGCCATAGGTCATCTCCTGCCGCATGGAGGTCAGCTGCGACGCAGCCGGGAGATGACCGATCATCTCCCGGCTGCTCGCAGTGGAAATACCCTGACCGCCATATTGGAACACCCAAGTTATGGGTATTCCGATATGGTGGCCGGGATTCAAATCCATGACCAAGCCACGTGGGACAACGACCAACGACCTCAATACTACGCTCTAGAGCAGTGATGGCGAACTCCAGGCCTTGAGTGCCGCACACAGTCCAGGTTTTCAGGATTTCCATTGCATTTAACAGTTGCCAATCAAATTACCAACTGTCAAACTCTAAGGAAATCCTGAAAACCTGGACTGTGTGCGGCACTCGAGGCCTGGAGTTCGCCATCACTGCCCTAGAGTGATAGGGTCCCAACGACCGCCATATCGTTGCTGCATCACTGGTGAGATCTGACTGTTTGACATCTCACCAGCAACCACGTAGTGACGTTCCAGCGATCCCTACTAGGTCGTATCGTTGTCGGGATTACTGGAGCTTCGCCAAGTGTGACGGTACCTTACTGATCGCTCATCGCATTATTCTTAAATCTACATAAATAAACTACATACATATTCTAGAATACCCGATGCATTAGAATCGGGCCACTATCTAGTATAATAAATGTGTTTCACTTTTTTTATTGAATTACTGAAAAAACAATTAACTTTTTGATGATATTCTAATTCATTGAGATGCACCTGTACCTACCTAATATAGTGCTATGAATTTAAAATGCACAAGACTTAGTCGTTGGAATCAGAGTAATATCTAATTTTGGCAGTAAAAGCGGCAGAAGCCAGGCCATGTATTATGCAGCCATGCACGTAAAGGGTATATATATATAATATACTAGATGTGGGTGTCAGGCCCACAAGGGTCTGGGGAATGAGATCTCTGGCGGTTGGGTGCAAGGATGTGACGGGTGGTTGGTGCCCGAGCCTGTGCCCTTGGGGTGACAATAAAAAGGAGTATTTACAGGGATTAAAGTTTATAGATGAATGTCGTGATGCCACCTGTAGATCCGGTGATGGCACCGGCACTGCTGTGGCCTCCGGGGTGATGGAAGGCAGCAAGGTGCTATGACTCCCTACAGGTGGAGCAGAGTCCCTGGTGCTGTAACGGTAGAATGGTGGAACAGTGTAGCACAGTCTTTGGTGTGTGGGACGGGCGGAAGGATGGACACACACACCAGAAAGTCTTTTCTGTACCTTTACTGGTGGTTTGTAGGTTCACTTCCAGAGTTGAAGGATGCACTCTGGGATGTCCACACCGAGTGGGCTATAGGCCTCCTTGTCCTGCTCCCTTGTCCTGAAGTCTGGCGTGTGTTGAACCAGGCCTGACCTCTCTTGTCTCTCTCACACCTGTGTTGCTGCACTGAGGGCTCTCGCTTGGCTACCGCTACGTCTTCTGCGGCTCCTGGCTCTCAAATGGGGAGTGCTGCGGGTGTCCAGGAAGCTAAGCCTCCGCGGTGTACTGGGATTCTCTGCTGGGCTAATCTCTCCCTTGCAGACTTGGACTCCAGTGTCCGGTGTTTTCTTGGGGTGAGTCAGTATGGCTCCTCTGCCCCTGCTGTACCGTTCCTCGCCTCTGCCTTCGGTCCTTACTCTCTGGGCCCTCACACTGGCTCTGGCGGTGCACTGGTTTCAGGCCTAGCACGGCTCTGGTAACCAGTTTTGCTCACTAGGCTCTGAACTGATCTTCACAGTTCTCCTGCGCACTCTGGCTAACTCCTCCCCCAGCACCTGTATTTATAGGGGATCTGGCTTAACGACAACTAGTGGTGCTCCTTCTACAGGCCTGGAGTGGAAGATGTTGTGTGTATGTGAGTACCAGATGTGGAAATCCCTTGGTGTACTAGTTGGTCCTGTGGCCACCTCGCACAGGGTGCCACATTACCCCCTAGTTACCTTCAGTACTCCCGGACTCTGTAAAGATTTTTGTAACATCATAACAGTAACAATGACAATAACAGGTATCATAACAGAGTGTCAACATTGAAAAATTTACAAAAAACACTGAAAAAACTGGTGAAATTATAAAAAAGCAGTCCTTACAGCACTAGTCCATCCGCCGCAGGCTGTAAAAGAAAAGAAACAATAGTTTTGCCACCACCAGTCCTGTGGCTGTGGTCCATGGTTAGACAGGGAAATCCAGGGGAAAAGGGTAAAGTCCTCACAGTAAAGTCTCTGTAGGCTTGAAACATTTAATGGGATGACAAACTTTACACACAATTTTCCTATGGGTGTCTCTGCTTAGGAGTCCTGGTCTTACCTTCTCTCCACCACAGACACTTTCTTTTCCTAACTTAATGTGCATGGGGCTGTGCCCAGTTCCTCCACCCTTCTATATACTACTATTTACTGTCTATTTACATAAGTCACTATTAACCTGCTGCTTCACACTTTTGCATTTTATACCCATTCTCCGTACCCGTGCCTTGGGTACTGTGACATGACCTACGTGGACAGGGGTGAATCTAACCACTCTGCTGCCTGAGGCGAACTTTAAAATGGCGCCCCCCCCAAATACAAGGACTTCAGCACCATCACACGCACATGCAAGAAACACATAGAAGAATCCTATATAATAAATGCCAGTTTCTGGCATCTGGCCACTGTGCCGCTATTCCGGCATGAACCGCGGCCGGATGCCAGCGCCGCGAGCAATGGCGCGCATGGGCGCCATCATGAGCCGCAATTACCGCCCAGCGCCGAGCCGCTATTACCGGCGCCATGAGCAATGCATAATCGGCGCATCGCGCACACGCGGCGCGAGCGATGACGCGCAGGCGCCATCGCGAGCGCCGCGTTGCCGGCGAGCCACCACCCGCTGCCTCCCAGCGTGCACGCATGTGCAGAAAGCCGCGGCCAAGCTACTCTCACGCATGCGCAAGACACACCCGTCTCCGCACATGCCCAGTATCCCCGCCAACGATATTTACCTCACGGAGCCTCCAGCCCTCTCAGCTCCACTGCACAGGGGCACAAGACAGAGGCTCAGGACAGAGGAGAAGATAAGGGCACAGGACGGAGCACACGGACAGGGGCACAGGACAGAGGACTGGGTCACAGGGCAGAGGACAAAGGCCCAGGACAGAGGACAGGGGCACAATACAGAGCACAGGGGCACAGGATAGAGGACCAGGGCACAGGACAGAGACAGGGAACAGGGGCAAAGGACAGAGGACTGGGGCACAGGATAGAGGACTGGGGCACAGCACAGAGACAGAGGCACAGGACAGAGGACAGGGGCACAGGGCAGAGGACAGGGGCCCAAGACAGAGGACTGGGGCACAGGACAGAGGACTGTGGCACAGGACAGGGCAGAGGACAGGGACACAGGACTGAGGCACAGGACAGAGGCGGAGGACAGGAGCACAGGACACAGCCAGAGAACACAGTGCTAACCACTGAGCCTCCATATACACCATATAAATCCTGCAACAACAGCATACTTTCTGGAGAGAGGACTGTACTATTCAGCAGCTATTTCTACGGCATCTGTTCATTTCACCGCACTCCCGATGCAATAGGTTTGGGCCTATTTATAGTCCAGAATAAGGATCAGTAATGGCAATGGCAGTTTGGCACAATCTACAGTCACACAATGGTGGCTGCAGCCTTAAAGCACAGGAGGCAGCACTGATTACCACCTATTATCTATCACCAGTCCGCGCTGCCAGGATCCACTTATTCCAGGGAAGAAACTCACGATCAGATGTGATATGATCAAAACCTTTTATTGCATCCAACGCGTTTCAACGCCTTTCCTGGCGTCTTCCTCAGGGATACCTCCACCCCTCTGCACAGCTCTTATTTATAACCACATCTATTATCATAATCTGTGGGTGTTCCTGGTCCTGTGACGTGAAAAACGTCATCAGGACAGGGAGGGTACTACATTTTGGCGCAAAAAAACATCAAAGTTCTTATATACACATGAAAGTCCATAAACAGTAACATTTAGCTGATCTAAAAAATCCATCTGATAAAACCATGAAAAAACTTTTGTAAAAATCATGCGGAAAAGCTCCTAAAAACAGCTCAGTGCATTTACATAACACAAGTAAAAAATAATTAAGATAGCATCAACTGACTCCCCCAGGGGATAGAACTCATGCTGTCAGAGTGTCAATTCATATAATTGGATTACCATTGTTCTATGCTATCTGGGCTAACAATTGTAATCCAATTACACCGTTTCCTTTCCCATTTTTTACTGTGTGATTCCACGTGCAAGTGGTCGGTGGGAGTCCAGCAGCAGCCATCCGGATAAAACACTACATGTCTGTATACCAGTTGTGGGTCGCACAACTGAAATAGGTGAGTGGTTCCTTTATACCACCGTATTGTCAGTGTCTAAGTGATAAGGCACTATTGCGCCTCTTGTTCCCCTTCCCCCTTTTTCTTTCACCTATTATTTATGGCACACACCTACAAAACTCTGGGCAGCTCCAATGTGATCACTGCCTGGCACTGACTAGTCAGACATGTCACCATGCGGAACCATCCACACATACAACGACCTGCAGTTTGAGCATCAACAAGCCACCACTGCACTAAGCTAGTAAAATGGCGCATCTTCCCCAAGAGATCACGCCTCCCCTCAAAACGCTTAGCCAATCACAAGCGACTCACACGGGGCTGTCCGGAGCTAATACCCTATTTCCTTGAAAATAAGACACCGTCTTATATTAATTTTTGCCCCCAAAGAAGCGTGATGTCTTATTTTAAGGTGAAGTCTTATCTCCATGAAGAATTCACATTTATTGATGAACAAAAAAAATGAACATTTATTATATACTGTACAATAATTGTCATCACCGACCAGCATAACCAAACTGTGCCATCCATCATCCATCTGCATCCCCAATGTCCTCCTGCAGCCTCCATCATCCATCTGCAGCTTACATTATCCCGCAATGTCCCCCTGCAGCCCACATCATCCTTCTGCAGCCCCCATCATCTCCCAATATCCCCGTCATCCATCTGCAGCCCCCATCATCCCCCAATATCCCCCTGCGGCCTCCATCATCCATCTGCAACTTACATCATCCCCCAATGTCCCCCTGCAGCCTCCATCATCCTTCTGCAGCGTCCATAATCACCCAATGTCCCCCTGCAGCCCACATCATCCTTCTGCAGCCCCCATCATCTCCCAATATCCCCGTCATCCATCTGCAGCCCCCATCATCACCCAATATCCCCCTACAGTCTCCATCATCCATCTGCAGCCCCTATAATTTCCCAGTCATCCATCTGCAGCCCCTATCATCCCCCAATGTCCCCCTACAGCCCCCATCATCCATCTGCAGCCCCCATCATCCCCTAATGTCCCCATCATTCTTCTGCAGCCTCCATCATCCCCCAATGTCCCCTGAAGCCCCCATCATCCATCTGCAGCACCCAATATCTCCCAATGTGGGAGCAGGAAGGAGGACAAGTGCCGACCAACCGGCAGGAGAATTGATCTTTCATTGCCCCCATAAAGTATGATGCCACCAAAAGTGTCCCTTAAACACTATGATCCCCCCCACAGTGAATTCCTCCACAGGACCCTCCACACGTACCATACGGTACCCCTCAACTACTCTGGCACAGTATGATCCCCAACTGTGACCCCCTCACAGCCCTCCATATAGTATAATGGTCCCTAAACCTCTTCACACTGTATAATAGACCCCAACACAGCCCTCAAATAGCCCCCCATAAAGTGTAAAGGCTCCATCATAGCACTGCAAGTACTATCCTGCCCCCACAGAGCCCTCCAAATATTGTAATGACTTCCATATAGTATAATTGGCTCCATATATTATAATACATGCACCCCATAACCCTCCATATAATATAATGCACCCCATAGACAATGCACACAATAATTTTCCATATATTATAATGCACCCCCATAGACCTCCATATATTACAATGCACCCCATAAACCTGCAAATATTATAAAGCACTGCCATAGCCCTTCATATAATATAATGCACCATGCATAGTCCTCCAAATACTATAATGCATCCCCCATAGTCCTCCATATGGTATAATGCACCCCATAGCCTTCTATATACCATACAGCACCCCCCATGTACAATATAGCACCCCATATATAGCACCGCCCATATACAGCACAGGAGCCCCATATACAGTACCCCCACATACAGCATCCCAATATACAGCACAGCTGCCCCATAAACAGAACAGCACCCCCATAAACTGCACAGTACTCCCATATACAGCACAGAAGCCCAATATACAGTACATCACCCCACTATATACACCACAGCACCCCCATATACAGCACAGCACCCCCATATACAGCTCAGCATACCCATATACAGCACCCCTGCCCCATAAACAGCACCCCCAAATACAGCAGAGCCCCCCTATACAGAGCTCCCCCATATACAGCTCCCCCATATACAGCAGAGCCCCCATATACATCACCCCCATATACAGCACCCCAGCCCCATGTTCAGCAGCCCCATATACAGCAGAGCTCCCGATATACAGCAGAGCCCCCATATACAGCAGAGCCCCCCCCATATACAGCACCCCTGCCCCATATACAGCACCCGCATATACAGCAGAGCCCCCATATACAGAGCTTCCCCATATACAGCACCCCCACATACAGCAGAGCCCCCCATATACAGCACCCCCATATACAGCACCCCAGCCCTATTTACAGCAGAGCCCCCATATACAGTACCCCAGCCCCATATACAGCACCCCTACATACAGCAGAGCCCCACATATACAGCACCTGGAGTCCCGATGAACACAGGGTCACTTGATGCAGAGGTAGAATGACTGCTGGATTGACCAATCATCACACTCCCTGGCTGGAGGGGGCAGACGCTGAGGAGGCAGAGCCAATTGCTGCTGTATTGAAAGTTAAAGCAGCCGGAGCCTCCTCCCTCTCCAGTCCCGACCGCAGCTGCTCCACACAGTCACTGACAACACACACCGGATTGCAGGAGCACGGCAGCATGTCACCTGACTGCTCTGTTCTCCCCTGTCTTCAGGGACTCATCGCTGCCTGAGCAGGGTGCTCATATTGTCTCATTGATGATGTGGCTCTGTACGTGGAATAGGTGTCTCATGTGGTGTACTCAATTCTGTGTGAGGTGGTAAAGCAGGTAGTTGTCTGGGCTGTATGTATTGTACTTGAACGGGTTCTTCTCCTCTTCTTGATTCTTCTGGGGTTGGAACTTGTTCTTCAACTGGTTGACAAAAGGAGAGTACTGGTACTATGATGGCTCCATCACATTGAGGCCAATCTTCTGGGAAGTCTCCTAGTACAGTGTGGATTACTCTCTCTCTCTTTTCTTCAACTGGAGTTGAGTAGGAATCTTCTTCTTGCGGTTTCAGCTGTTCTGGACATTTCTTGAGGTGATCTCTTGAAACTGTCGAGGTTGTTCTTCCTTCATCACAGCTAATTACGCAAGTTTTGCTGTTGTCAAAGTTAGATTGAAGGTCAATGTAGGGTTCAGCTTCCCTCTGGTCATCTAGTTTATGAGTTCTTCTTTTTCTTTTTAGAACCATTTCACCAGGTATCAAGGGTTCAACTAGCGCATGTTTGTTGTAGTCTCTTTCTTGTTTATCCCTGATGTGTTCTAAGTTCTTTTCTATACATTCTTGTACCTTCTTGTATTGCTGCTGACGGGTAGAGTCCCAATCTTCATCAGAAGCATCTGTGTTTGGTACTACAATTCCCATCTCTAGGTAAACTGGGAGTTTTCTAGGTCTTGCTCGCATCAGGTATGCTGGTGTGTAGTTGGTGGAACTTACAGGTATGTGATTGTACATGTCCACTAGGTCAGTTTCTCTGGCCACTGATTTCTTTCTTCAAGGGGTAATGTCTTCAACATATCAATGACAATGTTGTTCATTTTCTCACACAGTCCATTTGTTTGTGGATGGTAAGGTGTGGTTCTAATCTTTTTGCAACCGTATAAGCCCAAGAATTCTTGAAACAGTTTAGATTCAAATGCAGAACCTTGATCTGTCAATACCTGCTCTGGATACCCATGTGGTCTACAGAAGTAGGTTTGAAAGGTTTTGGCTGCTGTTTCTGCTGTTAAGTCTTTGACTGGTGCTACCACTAAGAATCTGGAGCAGTGGTCTACCATGCAAAGGGCGTAGGTGTAACCTGATCTGCTGGGTGTCAGCTTCACATGATCCAAGGCTACTATTTCAAGGGGTTGTTTGGTGACAATTGGCTGTAATGGTGCTTTTTGGCTTCCCTGGTGCTTTCTTTTCAGGTGACATGGTCCACAATTTCTACACAAACTCTCAATGGAACCTCTCATGCCAACCCAGTAGAAGCAGTCTTTAAGCAACATTTCTAGCTTCTTCCAACCAAAGTGTCCTGCATCATTGTGATATGCCTCCAACACCATCTGGACATCTCTTTTGGATACCATTATCTGCCAGACCATCTCATGGGTTCTGGGGTTGATGTGACGTCTGCACAGTTTCCCTTGGTAGACAAACAGTTTTCCTTTCTCATTCCATAGGTGTTTTGCTTCTTGTGGAGCATCTGTACTCAGGCAGGAATGTTCTTTAGTTATCAGCTCCTTGACTAAGCTGACAGCTTGGTCACTGTCCTGTGTCTCCTTCCATCCATGGTGAGGTAACGGGTTCAGTGTTGTCTCCTGATGTCTCTGACTTGTTTGATGATGCTGGGATACACTTGGGCGGTGAAAGGCTGGTAGCTCTACTTCTTCTAGCTCATCCACGTCTTCTCAAGCATCTGGTAAGTTAGGCATTCTGGACAAGGCATCAGCATTGGCGTTCTTATGGCCCGCCCAGTACTTGATGGTAAAATCATAGTTCGATAATCTGGCCATCCAGCATTGCTCCATTGCTCCCAGCTTCGCAGTCTCCAGATGTGTCAGAGGGTTGTTATCTGTGAAAGCTGTGAACTTTGAAGCTGCCAGGTAGTGCTTGAACTGTTCTGTAATCGCCCAGACCAAAGCTAGGAACTCCAGTTTGAATGAGCTGTAGTTCTCTAGATTCCTTTCTGTAGGACGGAGCTTCCTGCTGGCATATGCTATCACTCTTTTTATGCCTTTCTGTCTCTGTGATGAGACAGCTTCTAATCCCACATTGCTGGCATCGGTGTATAACAGGAATGGTAGACTGCAGTCCGGGTAGGCCAGGATCTCTTCTCCAGTCAGGACCTCTTTCAGCCGCTTAAAAGACTGTTCTTGTTCCTGTCCCCACCGGCACGGAGGACCTCTGATCTTGCCCTTTTTAGACTGTCCTACCAGGAGATCTTGCATGGGCGCTGCTTTCTTCATGTAGCCCTTGATGAAGCTCCTGTAGTACCAGACCAGTCCTAAGAATTGGCGTACCTCTTTAAAGGTAGTTGGTTCTGGGTAGTCCTTGATGATGGTGACCATGTCAGGGTATGGTGCTATTCCTTCTGCACTGACCACATGCCCAAGGTATTGAACTTTTGGTTTCAGTAAGTGGCATTTTGACGTCTTTACATTCATCCCGTACTTAGACAATGCTTCAAACACTTCACTTAGATGCTGCATATGGTCTTCATAGGTCTTAGAATGCACTATGACATCGTCCAGGTAGAGAAGCACGGTTTCAAAGTTTTTGTGGCCTAGGCAACACTCCATAAGTCTCTGGAATGTTCCTAGCGCATTACAAAGCCCGAATGGCATGCTGTTGAACTCACATAGTCCCATCGGTGTCGTGAAGGCTGTCTTCTCACTGTCCTCTTCTAGAACAGAGACCTGCCAGTATCCACTAGTAAGATCTAGGATTGAAAAGTAATTAGCAGGCGTCAATGAAGCAAGTGACTCCTATACAGGGTAACGGGTAAGCATCTTTATGTGTTACGCGATTAATTTGCCTATAGTCTGCACACATTCTCATACTACCATCTTTCTTTTTAACCAGGACCAGTGTAGCTGCCCAGGGACTACAACTATCTCTGATGAACCCTGCATCCTTCATGTCCTGCAACATCTCTTTAGCTTGGTGGTAGTGTGCTGGTGGTATAGGACTGTATTGCTCTTTAATGGGTGAATGGTTTCCTGTGGGTATGTCATGGTGTAACCCTTTTATCCTCCAAAAATCAAGTGGATGCTTGCTAAACACCTTTTCATACTCTTGAACTACCCGATAAACTCTGTGTTTCTGGTGAGAAGGTGTGTGATCAGTTCCTACATGGAGTTCCTGACACCAATTCTCTAACTGCTTCTTGGAGTTGTGATCCTCATCTGAACCTGGTTGAGTCAGTGGTTCTACTGCATGTATTGAGTTGTTGTCTACAGGGTACAATTTAGCAACAGTTGAATACCTTGGTAACTTAACTTCATCATCACCATAGTTCAGTATGCGTACGAGTACTCTCCCTTTGTGTACATCAACCACCCCCTGGCAGTCAGGAGTGTAGGACTACTTTCAGACATCACTGGCTCCACTACTGCCTGGTAGTCCTGCCCTCTGAGGCCTATTGCTGCCCAACACTAGATCATCATTTCACTTCTCTTTGGTACCGCAATAGGAATTGGGTCTGTTACCCGTACACTACCAATTTCACCACTTGTTAGGTTTACCTGTTGCTGGTAGATGAGGGTTCTGATTTCCTTCTGAAGAACCCTCCTCTGCCCGGTATGAGCAGTGTCTGTAATCTGTTGGTGTAAGACCAGCACTTCTCCTAAACAATTACCAATGACATTTGTACCAAATATGATATGCGGGTTCCTCTATTTAGGATTAGTCTCAACCACAATAAGTCCTTGGTTCTTTAATTCCACTCTTTCCACCTTTATTGTTACCTCCCGGCACCCCTCTATGTTGACAGGTAACCCATTGGTAGTAATAATTTTCAAGTTAGCGTCTGGAGGGTCAAGTTCAGGTTCAGACCAGAACCGTTTATAAAGGATACTCGGGATCATGGTCACCTGGGATCCGGTGTCTAGCAAGGCAAGTGTAGGGATACCATCTAGGGTGATGGACAGGTACGGACGCTCTCCCATGTACCTATCCAGCCAGTTGGATGGGCCTAGACAGTCTACTCCTGGGGTTTGGCCCCAGGGGTTGCTCGCTTAACTGGCAGAATCGGCGATGTGCTCCTCCTTGTTGCACTTGCAACTGATGGGTTAGTCATTGGAAATGTAACGGTCTGTGGGTTTCCCTCGAAGCGGTGGTGTCCTCTTCCTCATCCACGGGATGTCCTCCAGGCTGTCAGCGAGCTGTATCTTTCCTTGTGGCTGTGTCTCTGTCTTGGGATGCCTGGCACCCAGGAGCTTGGCCACATATTTGCTTAGCTGGTGCACCTTGGAGCACAAGCTGTCAAACCGGTCAGGGTTACAGTCTGTATGTTGGCCTCTGCAACAGGTGATAAGGGAGGTGTCTCTTGTGAGGAAGGAGTTTTAACCTGTCGCGGCTGCAGGGCTAAGTCTGGTATTGCTGTCACTTAATGGCCAGTTCTTTTATGGTGGCAAATTCTGCATCAGGGTTCTGGAGAGCCCACCAGCATGCTTGCCTGCTGTCATCTGGTGACCTGAGCCCCTTATGAACTGCTCAGTTAGCATTCTGTTTTCATCACGCATACTGATTGGGTCTACTTGCTTGAGGGTTCTCAGCACTGCCTGCAGGCGCAAGGCGTAGTCTAGGACACTTTCCTGTGCCCACTGCTTGCAGTGGTAAAATAGCATCCTAAGTTCAGTCTCAGTGTGATGTTCAAAGACCTTTTTCAGTTTTTCAAAGATTTTAACAATAGACCCCTGATCTTCCTCTGACCAGTTTCAAATTTCCAGCTCCGCTGCACCTGTTAACTGTCCCATCACTACAGATGCCCTCTGTCTACCAGTCATTGCATACATGTCCAACATATTACAGATCTTTCTCCTGAATGCGGCCAAGGTGCCTGGTTGGCCGTCATACTTGGGCAACCAGGCTGTATTAGGGACGTATGACAGTGATATCGGCATTATTGGGGCTACTAGTGCAGGTGCCGGTATTGCGCCGCCGGGTGGATTGGCGAATGCGAGCCCTTTGGGTTGTCCATTTTGGGCTCTGCTTGCATCGGCGGCCTTGCTTACATTAGGGACTGCTGCGTTGTTTGCGTCCGGGGCACTCATTCTCGCTCCCCCCTAGTGAATCGTTGCTAGTCTCTGAAAAACGAAAGTACGTAGTCGGCTCCACAGGCGGGGAGTGGAGCACCTCTGGTATTTCCGGATCAGGCTGCTGCACTCGGCAGTTCTCGGCAGAGCATGGGTCAGGGCCTATCTTCGTGCCCTTGCAGCCGTAATGCCCCTTTCCTTCCCACTCTGTGGTGCAGCGATGGCAGCCCACATTAAAAGTTCACAAAACACAGTCTATGCAAAGCACACAGTACCCAGTCATACCGGGCATGGGATCCTGTTCATGACGCCAAAGTTTTCGGGCCCACAAGAGCCTGGGGACTCGGATCTCGAGCGGTTGGGTGCAAGGATGTAATGGGTGGACGGTGCCCGAGCCTGTGCCCTTGGGGTGACAATAAAAAGGGGTATTTACAGGGATAAAAGTTTATATGATGAATGTTGTGACGCCACCTGTAGATCCGGTGATGGTTCCGTTGCTGCTGGGGCCTCCAGGGTGATGGGCGGCAGCAAGGTGTTATGGCTCCCTACAGGTGGAGCGGGGTCCATGGGGATGTAAGGGTAGAATGGTGGAATAGGGTAGCACAGTCTTTGCTGTGTGGGACAGGATGGAAAGATGGACACACACACACAAGAAAGTCTTTTCTCTACCTTTACTGGTGGTTTGCAGGTACACTTCTGGGGTTGAAGGTTGCACTCCGGGATTTCCACACCAAGTGGGCTATAGGCCTCCTTGTCCTGCTCCTTTGTCCTGAAGTGTGGCGTGTGTGGAACCAGGCCTGACCTCTATTGTCTCTCTCACACCTGTGTTGCTGCACTGAGGGCTCTCACTTGGCTACCGCTACCTCTTCTGCGGCTCCTGGCTCTCAAATGGGGAGTGCTGCGGGTGAGCTAAGCCTCCGCGGTGTACTGGGATTCTCTGCTGGGCTAATCGCTCCCTTGCAGACTCGGACTCCAGTGTCTGGTATTCTCTTGGGGTTAGCCGGTATGGCTCCTCTGCCCCTCTCTGTACTGTTCCTTGCCTCTGCCTTTGGTCCTCACTCTCTGGACCCTCACACTGGGTCTAGCGGTGCACTGGTTTTGGGCCTAGCACGGCTCCGGTAACCGGTTTTGCTCACTAGGCTCTGAGCTATCAATGTCACAGTTCTCCTAGCGACTGCACACTCTGCCTAACTCCGCCCCCAGGACCTGTATTTATAGGGGATCTGGCTTAACAGCAACCAGTGGTGCTCCCCCTACAGGCCTGAAGCGGAAGATGTTGTGTGTATGTGGGTACCAGATGTGGAAATCCCTTGGTGTACTAGTAGGTCCTGTGGCTACCTGGCACAGGGCGCGCATATGGGCTTGATGCTATCGCATCAGGAGAGTGATGTCTGTGCGCTGTCTCTCGTCTCTGTGCCTGTCTCCCTCTGTGCACTGTCTCCTCTCTGTGCCATCTCTCCCCCTGTGCACTGTTTCTCCCTTGTGCCTTTTTCTCCACTCTGTGCTGTCTCCCCTGTGTGCGCTGTCTCTGTCTCCTTTGTATGCACCGTCTCCGTCCCTCCCGTGTGCGCCGTCTCCTCCGTGTGCGCCATCTCCTCCGTGTGCGCCATCTCCCCGTGTGTGCCATATCCCCGTGTACCCCCCTGTGTCACTGCCTCTCCCCCCTGTGTCATTGCCTCTCCCCCTGTGTCTCTGCCTCTCCCTCTTTGTCTCTGTGCCTATTCCAATGTGTTACTGCCTCTTCCCCTGTGTCACTGCCTCTTCCCCTGTCCCCCTATGTCACTGCCTCTTCCCCTGTGTCCCCCTGAGTCACTGCCTCTCCCCCTGTGTTTCTGTGCCTCTCCCCCTGTGTTCCCCTGCGTCTCTGTGCCTCTCCCCGTGTCCCCCTACTTCTCTGTGCCTCTCCCCATGTCCCCTATTTCTCTGTGCCTCTCCCCGTGTCCCCCTGCATCTCTGTGCCTCTCCCTGTGTCCCCCTGCGTTACTGTGCCTCTCCCCGTGTCAATGCCTCTCCCTGTGTCCCCTTGCATCTCTATGCCTCTCCCCATGTCCCCCTGCGTCTCTGTGCCTCTCTCCATGTGTCCCCCTGTGTCTCTGCCCCTGTGTCCCCCTGCATCTCTGTGCCTCTCCCCCTATGTACCCCTGCGTCTCTGTGCCTCTCTCCCTGTGTCCCCCTGCATCTCTGTGCCTCTCTCCCTGTATACCCCTGCGTCTCTGTACCTCTCCCCTGTGTTTCCCTACGTCTCTGTGCCTCTCCCCTGCATCTCTGTGCCTCTCCCCCTGTGTACCCCTGCGTCTCTGTACCGCTCCCCCTGTGTCCCCCTGCGTCTCTGTGCCTCTCTCCCTGTGTCCTACTGCGTCTCTGTGCCTCTCACCGTGTCCCCCTGCGTCTCTGTGCCACCTGCGGTACTTTTAGTGTTTGACTCAAATATTGGTTTTCTGGTCTGATTTTATTTATTTTTTTACAAGTGCTCTATTAGATTAGACAAAGCGTCTCATTTAAATTCCAAGAACAGCATCGCTCCCGTGCTTTGGCAGGTTTTGCAACTCAGTGCCTTGTGTTGAGCTGCAATTCCAGAAATAGTTGAACAAGAATTGATATTTTTCTAGGAAACAATATATTTTATTTGATACAAAACCCTCCAAAGTCTGAATATATAATATTGAACGTATTTGTAAGTATGTCACTGGCCTCAGTAACATAAGCGCATTTTCTGATTTAAAGATTTTAAAAATTTTGTGTTATTTATTTTTGCAGGTACCAGATTTCACTTATTAAGAGATACAGCTCACCCGGCCCTGGAGCTGTCCGCAGATGGGACTGTGATCAGTATTGCTGAGCAGAGCGAGATTGTTGGGTGTGTATGTACTTACATGTTTTAGATTGCTGAATACATCAAACTAGTATTATTATTTTAAGTATGGTTTTTAAATATTAGTAGATGTGAAGTTAATGGGGACTTCATGTAATAGTTTTTCACAGTTGTGCTCAGCACCCGGTATAATTCCCACAATTTGCTTGTGGGCCAGCAATTAGTTCCCTATCATCAAAAAATATTTTGCACTTTTTCATCTTTTTTTGTGGGGTGTGGCTCGCCTTATGGGGCATCATTCATCTAGTGGTGCGGATGCATCGTACTGGCTGCTCGTTTGGTCTGGTGGCAGAGAACAGTGGGTGGCATACAGACACTCTGCATCATTGATATCAGTGTGAATGGTGTCCTATGTGTGTAGATTACCTCGTGCATAGCAAAATCACCTCCCCATGTATGGCAGGTTGAGGGTGGTTCTGTGCACCTGCTTCTGCATTATTTAATGGGCTCTGACCACATCCTGCTAAGTGCATTGCTAGACTTCATTTGGCTGCAGTCGATGAGTTTCTCTACATATGGTAACCAGACTCATTCTCTGGATCAACACCCATCTATCAAATAATCTAGTATATATAACAGGTAATATTATACAGTGGGTACGGAAAGTATTCAGACCACTTTAAATTTTTCTCTATTGTTTCATTGCATCCATTTGGTAAATCCAGAATAATTAATTTTTTGTCTCATTAATGTACACTCTGCACCCCATTTTGACTAAAAAACCCCCAGAAATTAGCAATTTTTGCAAATTTATTAAAAAAGAAAACTGAAATTTCACATGGTCATAAGTATATAGATCCTCTTCTCAGACACTCATATTTAAATCACATGCTGTCCATTTCCTTATGATCCTCCTTGAGATGGTTCTACTCCTTCATTGGAGTCCAGCTGTGTTTAATTACACTTATAGGACTTGATTTGGAAAGGCACACAACCTGTCTATATAAGACCTTACAGCTCACAGTGCATGTCAGACCAAATGAGAATAATGAGGTCAAGGGAACTGCCCAATGAGCTCAGACAGAATTGTGGCAAGGCACAGATCTGACCAAGGTTTACAAAATAATTTCTGCAGTACTCAAGGTTTCTAAGAGCAAAGAGGCCTCCATCATCTTTGAATGGAAGAAGTTTGGGACCACCAGAAGTCTTCTTAGACCTTGCCATCCAGCCAAACTGAGCAATCGTGGGAGAAGAGTCTTGGTGAGAGAGGTATATAAGTCCCTCAAGAACACAGTGAATGAGCTCCAGAGATGCAGTAGGGAGATGGGAGAAAGTTTCACAAAGTCAAATATCACTGCAGCCCTCCACCAGTCGGGCCTTTCTGGCAGAGTGGACTGACTGAAGCCTCTCCTCAGTGCGAGACATATGAAAGCCCGCATAGAGTTTGCAGAAAAACACATGAAGTACTCCCAGACTATGAGAAATAAGATTCTTTGGCCTGATGAGATGAAGATAGAACTTTTTGATGATTATTCTAAGAGGTATGTGTGGAGAAAACCAGGCACTGCTCATCACCTGCCCAATTCAATCCCAACAGTGAAACATGGTGGTAGCAGCATCATGCTATGGGGGTGTTTTTCAGCTGCAGGGACAGGATGACTGGTTGCAATTGAAGGAAACATGAATGCGTCCAAGTACAGAGATATCCTGGATGAACCTCTTCCAAAGTGCTTTGGACCTCAGATGTGGCCGAAGGTTCACCTTCCAACAAGACAATGACCCTAAGCACACAGCTAAAGAACAACTCTGTGACCATTCTTGACTGGCCCAGCCAGAGCCCTGACTTAAACCCAATTGAGCATCTCTGGATAGACCTGAAAATGGCTGTCCACCAATGTTCACCATCCAACCTGACAGAACTGGAGAGGATCTGCAAGGAAGAATGGCAGAGGATCCCCAAATCCAGGGATGAAAAGCTTGTTGCATCATTCCCAAGAAGACTCATGGCTGTACTAGTTCAAAAGGGTGTTTCTACTCATACTGAGCAAAGGGTCTGAATTCTTATGACCATGGGATATTTCAGTTTTTGTTTTAAAAATTTGCAAAAATGTCTACATTTCTGTTTTTTTAGTCCAGATGGGGTGCAGAGTACATTAATTAGAAGAAAAAAAAACTTTTTTGAATTTACCAAATGGCTGCAATGAAGCAAAGAGTGAAAAATTTAAAGGGGACTGAACTTTCCATACCCACTGTATTTTTCATGAAAGGCATCCATGCTCCCTTTGTCTGTACATAGTGATTAAGTGTATTGAGCCATTGTGTGTATTGACTATAAAGGCTGGTGGAGGGGGTGGGCAACTTCTACACAGGGGCTTCACCTAGTTCCCCTGTGGGCCAGTTCCAATCCTGTGTACGATGTAAGGTACTGGTGTCCTCTTCTGTGAAAAATTGACCTTTGAATCTCCTCAGCCAGCAAACCTAATGTGACCACCATTTCAGCACCCTGTATAGCTACTCTGCTGAAAAAGGGCATAACTAGAATGGGTACAGTCCCCTACAGGATCCAAAAGTCCCTTTAGTTCACATGATAAGACCAATACTTAAAACCCTTGATTGTTGGAGGCCCGCCCTGTTGGAGAGTTAGCATTGGGTTCCACGAGCTTCAAGTTACGCCACTATTCCTGAACATACCCTACAATATATTCATGTTTTAAGTCTGGACCGCATATATAGATCACAACCAGTACCAAATAGAATATATTTACAGGGTGAAAAATCAATAGGAAAAAATGTTTCAGGCTTTCCTGCACCTGTAGTTTTTTTTCATGTTTTTCATCTTTGTAGAATTCCTTTAGTTCTGGGTGAGCTTCTGCCGGCGAAAGGACAACATTACTGGGAGATGATGGTTACAGAATGCAGCTCATACAGCGTTGGTGCCACATTTCATCCTTCTCCAGAAGAATCTGCCACAACACAGGATAGTACATCATGGTGTATGCAGTGCTCCAGCTCCAGCACAAGGTAATCTTCTTCTGCTTTCTGGCACAAGACATGGAGATACCAACACACATTTTACATTGCATGTGATTTTTTATTTTTTTATTAAGTGAAGAAAACTTGTTCATGTTATTATTGTACTTGTAATTATTGTCATTCTACACTTCACAGTGAGTATTTTGGTCTGTATACCTTTATTAATTTATTTGGTAGAAACTTTTCCCCCAAATTTCTGGGAGGCGTGTTTCCAAAAAACAGCAATTTTTCAATTTGTATATTTTTTCGGACTATAAGACTCACCAGACCATAAGATGCACCCAGATTTTAGAGGAGGAAAATAAAAAGTACGCAAAAAATGTGGTTATAATGCAATTATAAACCTTTCCAGAGTTGGGGGACAATTTATCGTTTTAACCCTTTAAAATTTTTACGGCATGTCTCTGGCAATAAACAAATTTCACTCACCCCAGATGGAGAGTGACTTGAGGTGGTAGTCGTGGGACAAGGGATTGACTCTGGATGCCACAAAACGCTACATGATAACAATGGTCCTGGCTGGGTGCATGGACTTTTGTAGTGTAGGCCATGTCTTGCTGGAGACCACATGTCGCTCTTGGTTTTGGTTGGCCTTGACCAATTAGCAGCTTACACTGAGAGTTTGATTCAAACAACAGTTCTTTTCTTTAAAGAACTGTGTAAACTGTTGTCACAACTTAACATGTGATATAGCGGGCACATAACTTATCACAGTTTCAGTTCCACAGCACAGCATCAGACATAGTTCTAGTTCCCACTGAGTTGTTCCCAACCTTTCTGGTCCTCTGGGTTCCAACACAACACAGACCAATACAATAATATAGTTTGTGACAGTCATCTTCCCTTTCAGTAGGTCCAAGTCTCTTTTCCTTGCAGAAGAGAAAGTTCATGGGGTCTGACCACTACAGCATGATTGGAGCCTCATGCTTTCAGATGCTTCCATGTGAAGGTCTTTTTTCCCCATAGAGAAGAGGGGTAGGGGATTTGCCATAGTGTAGTCGCTTTTGGAGGTATCGCCCAAGAAAGTCGACCACAGTCACACGCCAGTAAGGATAACCTGATACCTTGCTGACTAAGAGGCCTGTCCATTTGTCTGAACTCCGGCTCTTTCAGTCTGGAGCCACTCAAGAGGATCAGTCTCTCGCCTTCTCATTATTTTTGTCCAATGATTAAACCAACACCCAAGAATCACGCTATTTCACTCCAGTCTCAATGTTGCAGTTTCCACAAGTCACTCACTACATGTGACCTTCATGACTTGTTAGACTTGTATGCCCGTACTAGTTATTGGCAGTGCCCTATCTGAGGTTGTGCTGAAAACTGTCTTTTACCCTGCAGACTAGCTCTTCCCATTGGTGGTTAGTCTCAACACTTAACTGTTACCGGTACTTGCACTACAGTCTGTTGCTGGGCAGAACTCTCTTACACATTCTATATAACAGTTCTATACATCTTATCTCTTACATTATACCTTATACACACATTACTCATACAAAACATCACTGTACATGATACACATCACCACATTACATAGAAATTCACATTACACATTATGTGCAAAGGCGCATAACAGATAGCAATACAACAGTCCAATTGGTGTCTTCAGGAAGAACGTAACTATCAGTCCACCTTCTTACATTGAGAAGCAGAGATTACCGACTGACAGGAAATCATCTAAGTGTTGGGCAATTCCTCAACATCATTAGAGTACATAGAGCTATAGAAAATCTTCAGTATGCCCAATGGATTGTTATTTTAAAAAATTCCAGGCATATTCTATTATTTGTTGCATATTTTAAAAGGGTTTCCAGGAAATTATGTCCATGTAGTCATGTGATGTATTTTTGTCATCCCATCAATCATGGTAAATCTTGTTATAATACACTATTGGAAAGTCTATGGAGCATGTTCTCATATGATTGCTTTGTGATATGACCTAGGGTAGAACATACTTTACCCTCTATCAAACACTGCTCTCTATATTATCGATTGCTATCAATAACCAGACATACTTTTGTTTTTTCAGCTTTTCTTATAGATTCCTCACCAATGAAATTTGGAGTGAAGTTCATTTAACGGAGCCTCCAGTCCGGGTGGGGATTCTCCTAGACTACAGGAAGGGGAGACTGTCTTTCTACAATGTTCAGAAGGGACAGTTGCTGTTCACCTTTAGGCACACGTTTACAGAGGCGGCTCACCCAACATTTGCCCTGGAAGCCCCTGGAGAGATTCACCTTCATACTGGAATTGAACTGCCTCATTTTACCAAACAGAGCTAGCGCCCAATCCCAAGAGATAATCCAATTGCTGAAAAGCCATAAATCGTGTTTACTAGGTCCTGCTTGATAGCAGATTCACTGTGTGTGGGATCGTGGGAGTATTACAAATACTGTTAATATTAGACATAGCACACACTTGTTTTTTTTTTTGCAAATAGGTTTCTCGGGGAAGGGGATGGGGGGGTATGTATTGGTTGGATTTATCATTTTTTTCCCCGCCGGTTTATATAGGACAAGCTGGACAAAATCGGTAATGTTGGTAGTATCGTAAGAGTGAGTAGGATTCCTGATCTCTGTCTAGAGAATTGTGAGCAATTCAGATCAATAAAGCCTTAGCAAACCTTTTTGAAGAGAGTAGGTTCATGTAATTAGATGTCAATGTCAAGATCTCCTGTTATCCTACAGAAAAAAATCATTAACACTTTGCAAGGTTAAACTGAACTTTACGAAAATTCTGATTAAGCTTAAACTAATAAACAAACTTGGCTACAAGAAAAATAATGAATTTCCAAATAATAGGGAAAGCTTTTATTAGTATTTTAGCCAATGTATATTATCATATATCGAGTGAACAGGTGATAACTGTTAGATCCTTGTGGCTTCAACTGCCAAAAGCCCCACCGGTTGGCAAAATAGGGGTCTTGTGTCCTCTGGCCTCCCTTGGCTGCAAGATCAGAACCATAAAAATGAAATGGAATGACAGGTCAGGTATGCACCCTACCACTTCTTTAAAGTCCATGATGGTAATCAATATAGATAATTGCAGCACTCAGCAGTTATCTCATATCTTCAGTGTTGTAGACTTGAATGGATGAGCAAGACCGAAGCGCAACCTGCCGCTCCACTCAACTTCTGGACATGGTTTTGCAGCCAGAGTACAAACGGGTGGATTCAAGAACCACATTTTGGCAGTGGATATGATATATGTTGTTTAGGTTGGAACACCCCTTTTAAGGGAATATTCAGTTTGTAAACCATGTTGTTAGCCAATGTATATTCTTATATCCTATATACTGGGATTTAATTTTCCTGTAAAGTACTCCAAGTTCCTGCAATTAGCTTTGACAATAACTGCATACATATTTGGGTTTAAATGGTATTCCCAAATTAAATATGCTGTGGGTTATTCTCATTGGATTTTCTACCACTTGGACCCACATCTATTCGCAGAATGCATGCTCCGTGGCACATATCATGCCTGTGGCCAACATATCCAGGCAAATAATGTATGAAGTTATAGCCACACTGCTCTCTTTATTCATAAAAACAGCAGTGAACACTTGTCTTAGGGCGGCTTCACACTGCGGTCAGGTCAGGTCCGGGGCTGTCAGTGATGAACCTGACAGCCCTGGACTGGATCAGCACACAGAACTGGTGGGCTAATTTGCCCTCCGGTCCGGTGTGCAGCCGCACGCAGCTGCTGCCACTGATAAGTCAGGGACCGTGACCTATCAGCAGCAGCAGCTGCGTGCGGCTGCACACCGGACCGGAGGGCAAATTAGCCCTCCAGTTCTGTGTGCTGATCCAGTCCTGGGATGTCAGGTTCATCACTGACAGCCCCGGACCGGACCTGACTGCAGTGTGAAGCCACCCTTACAGTTTTTCCAGAGGGATTTGCATCTTCACACAATTATTGCATGTCCATAGACAAGTGCCATAAACATCTAAGTTGGGAATACCCCTTTAAAAGGTTTTTATAGCCGCTTAAAAAATGGCCAGGAGTGAAAAAAAGAAGTACATAGAAGTCATCATACTAATCTAACACAATTCTCTTTCCATCACTTCTTCCCAGGTACCCATAGTTCCTGCTTCATATGGACAGACATGTGACCGCTGTAGAAAATCACTGGCCACAGGACATGTTTGTCACTACTGTGGCCAGTGATTGGTTGCTACAGTCACAACTGTCCAGATGGAGCAGGAAGTGGAGGGGACAGAGGAAGGGTCAGAACTAGAGCTAAAATGGATCACTTGACCATGTGTAATGGTTATGTTGGTTTGCAGCAGGATGTTATAGAGGTGGAGGGGATGATCAGATTGATATAAATTCTGTAAATGTTACAGTTGATTAACTGAAATCCCTGGGGTTTGTATGCATAAGTCCAGTGGGCAGTCTCAGTCGCTGTATGCATATGAGTCTAGTCCAGTGGGCGGTCCAATTCAGTGACTACGACCACCCGCTGGACTTATTCTTACAGAAACCAGGGATTTCAAGGAATAAACTGCAAGTTTTACTGAATCTTTTGAAACAAACCTATATATCTCCCTCTCCCATCGTGTATCAGCAAGTCTTGACTGTTCGCATGTACTGTACCTGTTCTTGTTACCCCCATGACCCCACCTCTTATGTAAAGCGCCATGGAACCAATGGCGCTATCTAAATAAATAATAATAATAATATCAATCTGCTCATTAACATTATATGGAAGTGCTGTCAGCATTGCACTGAATGTCTTTGCAAAATGTCACTCTTTCAGCAAAATAGAGTTCCAACCCACTATATAGAAATAGTAAGAAATTAATCTGGCCAATATTTTAGAATTATTTAGTTAAAAAAATGTATTCAAGCACAAATATTTATTAGCTAAGGTTGACATATAAACAGATTGTTCAATGGATCTTATAATGTTTTTGAGGTTTGCAAGTACAATCCATTTGTATCAATTGGTATAGAGTCTAAGAAATGTTTATGTATTATTTTGCATTGGAAAACCAAACCTGATATCTTTCTATATTGTACAACATTTCTTAGCAGGGACAGAAACAATTAAAAACATTACAGGACATTAAGAAATTATATATATATATATAATCACAGGGGCAGACCCAGACTGTAGTGGGCCCCTGTTCATGAAATTATTCGGGTTCCCCCCCGACCCTCATACTGCAACAAAGTTATGTAAACATATAGATTGTAATATTTATTTATCAAATCTAAATAGTAAAGTTGTTTAATTTTTTAATATGATCCTACAAACTAATAGGAAGATAGTTGTTCGGGTTTGCCCATCACTAGTAAATATAAATATACCTCAGAAATGAGTTCTTTATTCTAATTTAAATATGTGTCTTATACCCAGTAGTTTAGAGAGAACCTGGAGATCCCACAAGTAATTTTGCTGTAAAAAATACTTTATTGAGAAACACACAGGTAACAATTAAAAAACCACAAGGTCATGACAACATAATCACAGAGAAAGTAAGGGTTAAATAAGACAAGTGGAGGAAAACACTAGTAAATATGCAACATGTGAGGGCGTCTTCACATAGGTGAGTTTTTTTGCATCCGGTGAGATCGGGCGAAAACTGCATCTGACTGGATATGGTTTTTGCCCTTAAACCAGATAAAACCATAATGGAATTATGCCAGATTTGTATACAATTTCTGTTGGGACCCGTTCGCACGATGCGTATTTTGCCACGTATTTGGTGCGTATAGACAGCAGATCTGCAACAAATATGCAGCTGTGTGTTTTCCCAGCAAAGCTTTTGGGTTTGCTAATTCCTGTCCACATGGTGCCACTAAAATATACAGCCGATATGCTGCATATTTTAGTGCGGGAACATCTGCATATATCAATTCTTGCTGCGGATTTTCCACACACTAAATGTACTGTATATATAATATTGAGGGTATGCAGGGCTATATATTATATGTAGAGGCTGCTGCTGGGCTGTATATATTTTTTGCCAGTTGCAGCCTCCAAATAATATATACAGCCCAGCACAGATTGCAAATAACATACACAACTCAGCATAGCCTCTAGGTAATATATACAGTCTACCACAGCCTCCAGGTAATATATACAGTCTACCACAGCCTCCAGGTAATATATACAGTGCAGCACAGTCTCCAGTTAATATATACAGTCCAGCACAGCCTCCAGGTAATATATACTATCCAGCACAGCCGCCAGGTAATATATACACTGTGCTCCAAATTATTATGCAAATGTTCATTTTTTCTGATTTTCCTAAATGGTCGGTGCAAATGACAGTCAGTGTAATAAAAATCATCACCCGTTAGAGTATACATCAAATTTTATTGAAGAAACCTCCCAATGATAACAGTATATTCTTCAAAATTAAAAAAAAACTCTAAATGCACTGTTCCAAATTATTAGGCACAGTAGAGTTTCTAAACATTTGATATGTTTGAAAGAACTGAAAATGCTGATTTGTTGAATTTGCAGCATTAGGAGGTCACATTCACTGAAATAAAAAGCTATTTGCTGTATGCATATGAGTCTAGTCCAGTGGGCGGTCCAATTCAGTGACTACGACCACCCGCTGGACTTATTCTTACAGAAACCAGGGATTTCAAGGAATAAACTGCAAGTTTTACTGAATCTTTTGAAACAAACCTATATATCTCCCTCTCCCATCGTGTATCAGCAAGTCTTGACTGTTCGCATGTACTGTACCTGTTCTTGTTACCCCCATGACCCCACCTCTTATGTAAAGCGCCATGGAACCAAATGGCGCTATCTAAATAAATAATAATAATAATATCAATCTGCTCATTAACATTATATGGAAGTGCTGTCAGCATTGCACTGAATGTCTTTGCAAAATGTCACTCTTTCAGCAAAATAGAGTTCCAACCCACTATATAGAAATAGTAAGAAATTAATCTGGCCAATATTTTAGAATTATTTAGTTAAAAAAATGTATTCAAGCACAAATATTTATTAGCTAAGGTTGACATATAAACAGATTGTTCAATGGATCTTATAATGTTTTTGAGGTTTGCAAGTACAATCCATTTGTATCAATTGGTATAGAGTCTAAGAAATGTTTATGTATTATTTTGCATTGGAAAACCAAACCTGATATCTTTCTATATTGTACAACATTTCTTAGCAGGGACAGAAACAATTAAAAACATTACAGGACATTAAGAAATTATATATATATATATAATCACAGGGGCAGACCCAGACTGTAGTGGGCCCCTGTTCATGAAATTATTCGGGTTCCCCCCCGACCCTCATACTGCAACAAAGTTATGTAAACATATAGATTGTAATATTTATTTATCAAATCTAAATAGTAAAGTTGTTTAATTTTTTTAATATGATCCTACAAACTAATAGGAAGATAGTTGTTCGGGTTTGCCCATCACTAGTAAATATAAATATACCTCAGAAATGAGTTCTTTATTCTAATTTAAATATGTGTCTTATACCCAGTAGTTTAGAGAGAACCTGGAGATCCCACAAGTAATTTTGCTGTAAAAAATACTTTATTGAGAAACACACAGGTAACAATTAAAAAACCACAAGGTCATGACAACATAATCACAGAGAAAGTAAGGGTTAAATAAGACAAGTGGAGGAAAACACTAGTAAATATGCAACATGTGAGGGCGTCTTCACATAGGTGAGTTTTTTTGCATCCGGTGAGATCGGGCGAAAACTGCATCTGACTGGATATGGTTTTTGCCCTTAAACCAGATAAAACCATAATGGAATTATGCCAGATTTGTATCAATTTCTGTTGGGACCCGTTCGCACGATGCGTATTTTGCCACGTATTTGGTGCGTATAGACAGCAGATCTGCAACAAATATGCAGCTGTGTGTTTTCCCAGCAAAGCTTTTGGTTTGCTAATTCCTGTCCACATGGTGCCACTAAAATATACAGCCGATATGCTGCATATTTTAGTGCGGGAACATCTGCATATATCAATTCTTGCTGCGGATTTTCCCACACTAAATGTACTGTATATATAATATTGAGGGTATGCAGGGCTATATATTATATGTAGAGGCTGCTGCTGGGCTGTATATATTTTTTGCCAGTTGCAGCCTCCAAATAATATATACAGCCCAGCACAGATTGCAAATAACATACACAACTCAGCATAGCCTCTAGGTAATATATACAGTCTACCACAGCCTCCAGGTAATATATACAGTCTACCACAGCCTCCAGGTAATATATACAGTGCAGCACAGTCTCCAGTTAATATATACAGTCCAGCACAGCCTCCAGGTAATATATACTATCCAGCACAGCCGCCAGGTAATATATACACTGTGCTCCAAATTATTATGCAAAATGTTCATTTTTTCTGATTTTCCTAAATGGTCGGTGCAAATGACAGTCAGTGTAATAAAAATCATCACCCGTTAGAGTATACATCAAATTTTATTGAAGAAACCTCCCAATGATAACAGTATATTCTTCAAAATTAAAAAAAAACTCTAAATGCACTGTTCCAAATTATTAGGCACAGTAGAGTTTCTAAACATTTGATATGTTTGAAAGAACTGAAAATGCTGATTTGTTGAATTTGCAGCATTAGGAGGTCACATTCACTGAAATAAAAAGCTATTTAACTCCAAAACATCCTAACAGGCCAAGTTACATGTTAACATAGGAACCCTTCTTTGATATCACCTTCACCATTCTTGTATCCAATGAACTTGTGAGTTTCTGGAGAGTTTCTGCTTGTAATTCTTTGCATGCTGTCAGAATAGCCTCCCAGAGCTGCTGTTTTGATGTGAACTGCCTCCCACCCTCATAGATCTTTTGCTTGATTATACTCCTAAGGCTCTCTATAGGGTTGAGGTCAGGGGAAGATGGTGGCCACACCATGAGTTTATCTCCTTTTATGCCCATAGCAGCCAATGGCACAGAGGTATTCTTTGTAGCATGAGATTGTGCATTGACATGCATGAGGATGATTTTGCTGCTAAAGGCACATTTTTGCTTTTTGTACCATGGAAGAAAGTTCTCCAGTTGGAAACTCTGTACGTTGCAGAGGTCATTTTCACACCTTCAGGAACCTTAAAGGGGCCTACCAGCTGTTTCCCAATGATTCCAGCCCAAAACATGACTCCTCCACCTCCTTGCTGACGTCGCAGCCTTGTTGGGACATGGTGGCATCCACCAACCATCCACTACTCTATTCATCTGGACCATCCAGGGTTGCTCGGCACTCATCAGTAAACAAGACTGTTTGAAAATTAGTCTTCATGTATATCTGGACCCACTGCAACTGTTTCTGCTTGTGAGCACTGTTTTAAGGGTGGCCGAATAGTAGGTTTATGCACCACAGCAAGCCTTTGAAGGATCCTACGCCTTGAGGTTCGAGTGACTCCAGAGGCACCAGCAGCTTCACATATCTGTTTGTTGGTTTGTAAGGCCTTTTAAGCAGCTGCTCTCTTAATCTGATGAACTTGCCTGGCAGAAACCTTCCTCATTCTGCCTTTATCTGCACGAACACATCTGTTGCTCAGAATCGGCCTCAAATCTCTACACAATACGATCATCACGCTTAAGTTTTCGTGCAATATCAAATGTTTTCATCCCTTGTCCAAGGCATTGCGCTATTTGTTGCTTTTCGGCAGCAGAGACATCCTTTTTCTTTCCCATGTTACTTGAAAACTGTGGCCTGCATAATATTGTGGAGCACCCAGTTTTACTTTTATTGGGCTCACCTGCCAAACTAATTATAACAGATGTCTGAGATTGATTTCAATGATCCAAAGAACCCTGAGACACGATACCATCAATGGGTTTCATTGAAAAAAAATAAAAATAAAACCCTATGACACTTAAAACCAATTTGCATAATAATTTAGAACACAGTGTACAGACCAGCACAGCCTCCAAATAACATATATAGCCCAAGACAGCCTCCTCCAGGTAATATATACAGAGTGGCACAGCCTCCAGGTAATATATACAGTCCAGCACAGCCGCCAGGTAATATATACAGTCCAGCACAGTCTCCAGGTAATATATACAGTCCAGCACAGCCGCCAGTAATATATACAGTCCAGCACAGTCTCCAGGTAATATATACAGTCCAGCAAAGCCACCAGGTAATATATACAGTCCAGCACAGCCTCCAGGTAATATATACAGTCCACCACAGCCTCCAGGTAATATATACAGTCCAGCACAGCCTCCAGGTAATATATACAGTCCACCACAGCCTCCAGGTAATATATACAGTCCAGCACAGCTGCCAGGTAATATATACAGCCCAGCACAGCCTCCAGGTAATATACACTGACCAGCACAGCCTCTAAATAACATATATAGCCCAAGACAGCCTCCTGCAGGTAATATATACAGCCCAGCACAGCCTCCAGGTAATATATGCAGTCCAGCATAGCCTGCAAGTAATATATACAGCCCAAAACAGCCTCCAGGTAATATATACAGCCCAGCATAGCCTCTGTATGACATATATAGCCCTAGGCAGCCTCAAGGTGATAAATTTAGCCATTCCCCTTTCTTTCTGCTCTCCCCATATGCAGCTTACTTTCTTCATAGTGCTTCTTGCCCTATAAGCCTGGGGGAGAAACTCGGCTGCACCAAGAAAGGGGGGGTCATCATGGCCCCAGGACCCCACCCTTCCTTGATGCAGCCAAGCTTCTCCCCCAGGACCCCCCCCTTCCTTGATGCAGCCGATCTTCTCCCCCAGCTTGGGGGACAGGCTTGGGGCTTGGATGCATCAAGGAAGGGGGGCCCCCTAGGGTGGTCCTGGGGGAGAAGCTTGGCTGCATCAAGGAAGGGGTGGGCCCCTAGGAGTCCAAGGGCCCCCCTTACTTGATGCAGCCAAGCTTCTCCCCCAGTATCCCCCATTCCTTGATGCAGCCGATCTTCTCTCCCAGCTTGGGGGATAAGCTCAGCTGTATCAAAGAAGGGGGGGCCCCTTGGACCCTCCTTCCTTGATGTAGCTGACTCAGCTGAGCTTCTCACCATTTGAGCCCCCCCCAAAATCATGTTGTGCTGTTTTTTGCGTGCATCCTCCCTTCAAAGCCCTGCTCTGGGGCTCTTACCTGGAGCAGCAGGAGGAGGATCAGGATCCCTCAGGACAGGTCGAATCAGGTGATCATGGATGGCTCAGCCCACCAGTATCACAGCGCTGCAGTGTCATTTCCGGGTGAGGGAGAGCTTCTCCAGCCTCTACGGAGGGACCCGGAAGTGACACTGCAGCATCAACTCCCAGCAGTACTAGTTGTCTCAGACCAGTCACTGTGAGGAGTCGGACACTTTAAGCTGCTGTGCTGCACAGACACCACTGCTTTGCCGGCCACGACAGCCAGGGTCGGCTGCAGGTTTCTGTGGGCCCCGGGCGAAAGAGTCTCAGCAAGCGTCATTAACACATACTAGTTGCATAATATATATATGTATATATATATATATATACACACTGCAAACTGTAGTACATATATATACTATCCCCACAAATATAATCCCTCTCTTAGCCTGTCTTCCCCTGTGCGCTGTCCCCCCCCTGCCCTGTGCCTGTCTCCCCCTGTGTGCTGTGTCTCTCCCCTGCTTCTGTCTCTCCCGTGTATGATCTCTCCCCCATGTGTGCTGTCTCACCTGTGCGCTGTGTTTCCCCTCTCTGTGCCCGTCTCATCTGTGTGCTGTGTCTCCCCCCTCTGTGCAGTCTCTCCCCTGCGTCTGTCTCCCCCCTGTATGATGTCTCTCCTCCATGTGTGCTGTTTTCCCTCTCTGTGCCTGTCTCCCCCTTGAACACTGTCTCTCTCCCCCATCTCCTTCCTTTCTGTGCACTCGCTTGCTCTCTTTTTCTCTCTCTCCCAGAAACATTAATTTCGTAGAGTCTGGAACAGAAATTAAAACAAAAACACACCTTATCCGCAGCAATAAAAAAACGCACCGTTGTCACAGCCATTTTTCTGTTGCAGTGATATCAAAGCACACTGGACGACAGAGCACAGACAGCAGAGCCCACTGACAGCAGAACACAGTGACAGCAAAGAACACGGGATGGCAGAGCAGAGACAACAGAGCCCACCGGCGGCAGCAGAGTCCTCCAGTCTACACCTGTGCTCAGCGCAATGCAGCAGCCAGTGCACAGGGCAGGGCTGGTGGGGTGGGATGCAATGCTCTGCTGCCATAGCCCATCACATGCACACACCTGCAGCAAGATACCTAAGCACTGGACACATTACATGATCTGCATAGTACCGGACACACTGTGCAGAGCACCAGACCAACATTAGAGCACTGGCCACACATTAGAGCACTGGACATACTGTGCAGAGCACCATACCCCCACAGCAGAGCACTGGATGCAAAGCAGAGCACCAGACCCACAGGAGAGCACTGGACATACTGTGACTGACATGGGGGGGGAAGGAGGACACTTGACATACTGTGACTGAAATAGGGGGGGCACTGGAATACTGTGACTGACATAGGGGGGGCACTGGACATACTGTGACTGACATAGGTGGGGCACTGGACATACTGTGACTGACATAGGGGGGCACTGGACATACTGTGACTGACATGGGGGGCACTGGACATACTGTGACTGACATAGGGGGGGCACTAGACATACTGTGACTGACATAGGGGGGCACTGGACATACTGTGACTGACATAAGGGGGGCACTGGACATACTGTGACTGACATAGGGGGCCCCCTCCCATCTCCCTCCAAACCTGTGTGCTGTGTGCGGCAGACGCGATCATGCCCATCTCATCTGCACTGAGCAGGAGCAGAGGTCCAGCAGATCATCAGCTCCTTGCGCGATTTCACAGGCCCATCTGCACTGAGTCGGGAGCTGATCTCCATGATCTGCTGGACCTCCAGCACTTCGGAGATCATAGAGTTCTGCTCCTGCTCAATGCAGATGGGCAGATATGATAGTGTCTGTCACACACAGCACACTTGTTTGGAGGGAGGGGGGCGAGGGCACCACAGAAGCACACAGGAGGGCTCCCAGGGACCCACTATCAGGGGCACATACGCAGCACCCACTGTCCCACAGCCATCAGAGGATGCAGGGCAGGGGATGCTGTCCTGCAGCAGACGGCGTGGGCCCCCCTGGCACCTTGCTGGAGCCTTGAGGGGCCCCTAGCAGCTCGGGGCCCCGCTGCAATTGAACCGGCTGCACATGTGATAGGTCCGCCCTTGATATATCAGATACAAAAGAGTTTCACCCAGCACTATAGCCCCAAACCTTCTTTTAGGACCGTGTCTGGCCCACCTAATCACCTTGGCTTATCACCTGTATTGGTGTTGCTCAGTCTTAAAAATATATTCTTCAGTTTATAGAAAAAAGAGACGGCACTCACCGATTTCTTTTGCTTGCTTTAATCCACTATATGTGGGTTACATCTTGTGCAGGGAGGGGGTGTTAGAGGCAGACGACGGCACCGCTTTGCTGATGTTCAGCTTCCACGGGTCTCTACAGAACATCAGTGAAACGGTGCCGTCATCTGCCTCCAACACCCTCTCCCTGGACAAGATGTAACCCACATATAGTGGATTAAAGCGAGCAAAAGAAAGCGGTGAGCGGCGTCTCTTTTTTCTATAAACTGAAGATTATATATATATAATTATAATACTGTGAAAAAACTTTATTGGAAAAAGTAGAACTTTGCACCAGCCTTTATTTTCATAGAATCTTACAGTGATTTTAGTAGTTTTAAATAATTAAAGGGGAACCAGTCTTAGATGAAAAGTTTAACCTCATCATAATTTACCTTAGAAGAACATCACAGAAGAGGGTGAGCACCTGAAAACCAAGTCATCAAACAACTAGTCTGACGGTCGTGCAAGTCAACAGCATTCTGCAGCATACCATGTATTGTGGTACCTAGAAGCTGAAGAAGCTAAATCAATAAAACCCTATTATAAAAATGCAAACAAAAATAAATGTATTTCATTATAGAACTACATTACTGACCCAAATATGTCCAAAGGGGAGCTGTTTCACTATCAGAGTTGTATAACTATTGTAATTTGAAAATTCTAAGGCCCCTTCAGATGTTCTTCATTCTTACATCTTAAGGCTAATTTACATCTATATGAGGATATTCATTTCCCCCTGACTTTGCTATAAACCACTGGCTAAGCCACTATTCTCCACACATGAACCTTTGCTTGCCAGTGTCACAGGTAATAGCATTATTATTGCCTTAATGAAAAACTCTGCACATCCAAACCACTGTCATGACAGCAGAATAGCATCTGTACGTTATCCATACAGATGCTATTCTGCTGTCATGACAGTGGTTTGGATGTGCAGAGTTTTTCATTAAGGCAATAATAATGCTGATGTAAAGGACATTTTAAGTGAACTAAGGACATTTTAAGGACATTTTAAGTGAACAGGACTGTTGTTAATTGTTCAGATATTAGACATGAATGGGAATCCAATATTGCTTGCACAAAGGAAAAAAGTCTTCTTTCTTTTCAACAAAAGGTACAGAGAATTTCAATATGTTATTTCCTACATGCCTCATTCTGACCGGTAAATTCACAAGACAAGTCATAACAATGCCAAACTGTCAGTTCTACGGAGATACAGAGTGCAATAAGTACGACAAATCTTGAGTTGTGAGCTAGGGCCTTACAGTCCAGTCTTCCTGACTAAACATCTGTGGATGCTATTTGTGTCCTGTGATATCAGCTGTCACTATCAATTGCCTCAGAGCTGAATTCCTGACTTCTGCACCCTCCTATTTAGTAGTCCTAAGAACGAAGTTAGGTGGAATTCCGTGTCCAAATTTTCTATCCTGCTTCTTGGTGCCATATATATACATCTATTCTAGCTGTAGTTCCCGGCATTGCCCGGGATAGTAACTAACTGTTCTTAACTATAACAAAACAGAATGGTTTAACAAAAAATTATATTGCACATAAAAGTCACAATGTAAACATGCAGAAAATGTATTATTAAAAATCAAAAAGTAAAGTAACAGAAGCATTTCACATCATATATTCAGCACCACATATATGAGCTTGCTAGATCGCTGAATGTTTTTAATTTTTACACCTATGGAATAATGAATCAAGAAGTATTGCATCGGTGGAATCTTTCCTTTTCTTCATGATTGACATACCATTACCCCAGGTGCTGAAGTCCAGGGGAGATTAGGCGGTGGAGCAGCTTCCCCTTCCCCCTTTTCCTTATCTTGCACTACATATAATGCAACACAAATTAACTAAATGATTACCCCAGTAATGTGAAGCACTTTATCTGTAACTCCTTATTCAAGAGCCTTTTGATAAACAACATTCTTGTTTTTTCCTTCTGATGCAAACACAAATAGATTTTTGGCAGTTCTGACTCTTGAGCAGGCCATGTAAAGCTGACCATGAGAAAAGCATGAAGATTGCAAATCAATTCCTGCTACTTTTAAGGACTGTCCCAGAGCCTTGTTAATGGACATTGCAAATGCCAATCAAACTGGAAACTAAAGGCGTTTAAAATAAAAAGGCAAATCAGATGGAATGAGTGGAATTGTTGCAATGAAAACGTCCTCTCCTTCAGCACATCCTGTCAAAATGGTTGTTTCAATTACATGTGAAAACAGGTTATTAATAAAGAGTCTTGTTCATTACACAGCTTTGGTGGACCTAAATTTCTCAACATCAGAATAGGTGCTACAGGTTTGAGAAAGAGGTTATGCAGAGGAAGTACTTGTGGTTCCAAGCTGTTGAGGAGCTTGGTTGGATAGAATAATCCTTAAGCAGGGTCTGTCACTGTATCCACTGACTTGTTGGTCCTGTCTTGAAGGAGACCTAGAATTTGAAGATTGATCTTGTCGCTATCAATTTTCGGAGCTAGAATAGCCTATTCACACAACCAGCCTTTGCTTTTAGCTCCTCAGTTGATGTCATAATGTAGCAAAAGTTGCTGGAAGCATGATCTGTCCAGCAGTTGAGTTTACTGGTGCCTTGCCATCTCTAATAATCAGCAACTGACTTGAGAACAGTCTAGCAGAAACATTG
Organism: Allobates femoralis; assembly: GCA_033576535.1. Lineage (NCBI taxonomy): Eukaryota > Metazoa > Chordata > Amphibia > Anura > Aromobatidae > Allobates > Allobates femoralis. The sequence goes on from JARQOC010000003.1 coordinate 783,705,168, forward strand.
GCTGTCATGTTGGACCCTCATGTTTGTGTTCAACAACATTTTCTTCACTTGTCTTCAAAGCTACAATGCTTTGAGGCAGGCATTGAGTTCATCTGCAGGGGTTGATCTTGGAGTGATGGGTAGTGCTTGACAAAAGTCACTTGCCAAATCAACAACTACACCTTCCATGATAGAATTGTTTCCACGCAAATCTTGCAGCAGTCTGTCCACTGCTTTCAGAGCCCTCTTTTGTGACATGGTGCATTAATCCCAAATGATGGCACTGGACTTTTAATGTAGTTTGGCCTGTCCTGATCCCTTGGCAATGCTACACACTGGGCTGTCACTGTGAGACAGGTTAAACAGTAGCATAAATGTCACATGCGCCGTGCTACCACCAGTTAAAAGTGTAGCTGCAATTCCATAAGACGACACTGCTGGTACCAACAGTGGCTCGTTGTGAGAGACAAATGCTGTGAGTTCAATGTAGTTTGTTTCTATGAAAATGTCCCTGCACATCTGGTTACCTTCCCTATTTCTTGTTGGAGTAGGCAACCAAGCAAGTGTAATGCTTTTCCAGACATTGCCATGCTCTGGTCTTCAAGGAGAATTAAGTCGTTGTTGAAAATGTTTTCAGTGAAGTTGATACGTTGTTGAGGATTTTCCTTTTTAACCTGCATGAGGATGTACTCACCGGGGCAGATTATAGTGAGAGCACTCTGGGCTACCGCTCGGGGCCCGTGGCTCTGGAGGAGCCAATGGCCAGATTGGTCTCATTATACTGTAATTTTGAGTCTAGCAACACATACTCACCACAGTCCCGTTCCTCCAGTGCATATCTTTCAGCAGGGAGTTTTCCTAGAACTACACTGCCGGCAACTCAAAGCAGCACCCAGCTCAGGGGAGCTCCTATCTTCTGTGGCAATTACGTCATCAGCCAGCTGCAGCATGTACATGCGAGCATCAAGAGGACGTGGAGACAGGTGAATCAGAGGACAGGAGTGAGGTGAGTATGTATTTTTATTTTTCTTGCATGTATGTGCTCATATTGTATACACAGGCCCGAATACAGGAGCCATGTAGGGCATAGGATGATAGTGTAATACAGGGACTATGTGTGGACTCCTGCTGTAAAACCGGGGCAATGTGAGGCACAGGCTGCACGTGTGTATACAGGGGCTATGTGGGGCACAGGTGTCTAGAGGGACTATGTGGGGCACAGGCTCCAATACAGGAGCTTTGTGGGGCAACGGCTGCAAGTGTAATACAGTTGCTATGTGTGGCCTCATGAAGTAATACAAGGGCTATGTGGGGTTCCTGATGTAATACAGGGGCTATGTGTGAGCTCCTCGTGTAATACAGAGGCTATGTGGGGCCCAGGCTGTAATACAGGGGCAAAGTGTGGGCACAGGCTTTAATACAGGGGCTATGTGAGGTACAGGCTGTAAGTTAATCCAGGAGCTATGTGAGGCACAGGTTGCAAGTGTAATACAGGCACAAGCTGCAGGTTTTTGACTCCAGGAAGGTACAGAATTCAGTTTTATACTTAATGCACTCAGAGGGGTAGGGTCTGGAGGGGAGGTCATGGGTCTCGAGGGGACACATCAATGCCAAACAGCTAATTGTGATTTCCATAAAAAGTTTCCTAAGGCTGTTTCACACTGCAGGATTTTCCCTGTTCATTGTCCATCCAGTTTGTGTGCCAAAACCAGGAGTGTCTCCAAAACTCAGACCAGGTGTCAATGTTTCAATTATAGTTTTTCTTTGCAAGCTCCTCTCCTGGTTTTTGCACACAAACTGGATGGACACTGATCAGGGAAAATGCTGTAGTGTGAAACCAGCCTAACAAACCCAAGCCGGGTTCTGAAAGTCTGAAGGTCTCTCCTCAAGAGGGGGGTACTGTCAGCTCTGGTGGTTCTGCACCCGAGCAAAACCATCACACTCCTGGGCGTGTTCTGGCTCCCTTTGGGTTGCCCATCGCTGGCCACGAGGGGCGTTGCTTTTGGGGGGTTTAACTTTCGTGGGTGCCCACTATGGCCGGGCACGTCGTGCTAGATGTACTCTGGGTGTCGCCGGGAAGCGGGACACTGCTGCTCCCAGTGACCGTGCCACTCGGGGGACCCGAAACACCTGAAAAGTAGTTCCAATTACATGTAGGGCATTGCACAACAAATTGTGGGGTCCATTTTTTTTTTTATATTCGCCCTTATAAAAATTAGAAACTTGGGGCTAAAACACATATTTTAGTGATAAAAATGTAATTATTCTTTTTCACCACCTAATAGTATAACATTTTCCGAGACACATATGGTGTCAACATGCCCACTAAATCCCTAGACAAAAGCATTGAGGGGTGTAGTTTGTGAAATGGGGTGGCTTATGCAACGGTCTGCTTTTCTGACACCTCAAAGGCTGTGTCAATGCCAAATGGCACCTTCAAAAGATTCCAGCAAAATCTGCACTCCAATATGGTGCGCATTCCCTCCTGAGCTTTGCACTGTACCGTATAAGTATGGGATATTGGAGTACTCAGGGCAAATTGCGTAACAAATTGTATCATTCATTTCCTCCCATTACCCATTTTGAAAACTGAAAACTTGTGGCCAAAGCCACGTCTTATTGGACATCTCTGACTGGTCATAAATCAATGCTATGTGTTACTTTCTCCCTTAAGATAAGTGTATGAAAGGCTTGTTTTGAGTCTCTTAGGCCTGCTTCACACCACGGTTTTTCGGGTCCAGGTCTGTCCAGTGTGAACCGGACAGATCGGATCCACTTTTGCTCCCTATGTATTGCCATGGCGCTGAATTATGCTTATTTGGCCTCCAGTTTTGTGTCTTTCTGGCTGGATCCATTTGTGTTTGTTTTTTGCCCTAGACACAAAATCGGAGTCTGCATCTTTTTTGTGTCCGGTGGCAAAAACAAACAAAACCGATCCGGCGCCCATAACATGCAAAAAATCATACCAGTTCCCGGATGCCTGGTACTAAAGAGTGCCGGTTCTGAAATGCAGTGGCGCACGTTCAGCACCATGAACAGAGCAGCATTTCAAAGCCGGCACTGACGTTCAGCACCGTGGAGATTTCCACGGCTAAAATTTCAGCACCCCAGACAGCTCCCTTGCATCCGCACTGCTGAAATTTCAACACGGGACAGCACCAGAGACACGCACAAATGATTCCTGTTTAAAACAGGATCAGAGGACATATTTGCCCTCAGTTTGTGCGTTTTCGGGGCTGTCAGGTTCTGTCCGGTGCATCCTGCAAAATAGTGGACAGAACCTGACAGCCGAAAATCGTGGTGTGAAGCCGGCCTTAGGGTGAGTGCCCACAATCAGGATTAGTATTGTTTTGGACAAAGAGTATTTTCACTGCATTGCATTACACTGCTCATTGCTCCAGGTATATTGTGAATCAACTACAACTCAGACCACATAGACTGTGGATTGGCTTCGTCTAGATTTGGACCTGGGTCTCAGGGTTTCACAGTCATTGCCGCTACCACTGAGCCACGCTCACACTGGCAACAATGATCATTGCTCCAGGTATATTGTGAATCAACTACAACTCACACCACATAGACTGTGGATCGGCTTAGTCTGGATTTGAACCTGGGTCTCATGGCCCCTTTATACGCAGCTACAGGTAACAGGTTTTCCACAGGTAACTTACTAGTTGCAGTGAAATCATGGAGACATAGTTCCATTTGTACACAGCAACAAGATAGAACCATGTCTCCATGATTTCATTCCAGCCAGTAAGTTACCTGTGGAAAACCTGTTACCTGTAGCTGCGTGTAAAGGGGCCATCAGGGTTTCACAGTCATTGCTGCTACCACTGAGCAACGCTCACACTGGCAACAGTGATCATTACTCCAGGAGTGAGTGTGGCTCAGTGGCAGCAGCAATGACTGTGAAGCCCTGAGACCCAGGTTCAATTCCAGACTAAGCTAATCCACAGTCTATGTGGTGTGAGTTGTAGTTGATTCAATACCCTACGTTATTTATAGAAATCCCATGCCCACTATGCTTCTTTATACGACAATGTAAACTGACATGCGACACAACTTTCCACGCCACAGAATGTCAATTTATGCTTTTGGAGACGCAAGTGTCCTGATCGTGGGCACTTACTTACCCTTAGAGTGACATTAAAAAGTGACTTTTGGTCCACCCAGCAAACACTGAAGCAATCTGGCTAGTGACAATTGTGGTTGTGTCGTCCAGAAGATGACCGGAGCCGCAATGGAAACTGCTGAAGATGGCAATTGATAAGTATAATACACACATGGAACATGCAAGTACATTCCTGATACCTAATCAGTGGTGAAATATTACATTTATTATTAAATGTATTAAATGTATTATTTAATATTAAATTTCCATGATTCTGTGTCAGGAAGGTCAGCTAGGTACAAAGCAAACGAGTGGAGCCAGCAGTGATCCCTGGGCTAGACCGTTGTTTAAGGTTTTCTTACAACTGGTTGAATCACCCATGATAAGCTGAAAGGTTCGATTTACGATTATATTTCGATCATATTATTCAAGAGGTACATCATTTTCTTACATAAGATCACCTTCAGAAACTTGTATAGCAGTCCTTCCCTCCACACAGTGTCATATGCGGCAGAAAGATCGATGAACGCCACTGATACCTTTTGTTCTTTTGAAATTTAGCTTCAATGAGAGTCGTCATCGTTAAGACTTGGTCACTGCAGTTTCGAGCACGTCTAAAGCCGGCTTGCTCTACAGGAATCTTTGAATTGATTATAGATTGGGTATTCTAGAAGCTTGTATAGGCAACTCAATAAAGCAATGGGTCTATAGCTTGATGGGTTATCTTCAGGCTTTCCAGGTTTTAACAGTGCTATGATCTTGGTGTGCTTTAAATTACTAGGGACTTGTGTATTCTCCATGATATCTGAGAAGAACTTTGCCAGCCATTTTTTCACATAGGGTCCACAGTTTTTGAGAAATTCAGGGGGTGGATTCCATCAAATCCAGGAACTTTGTCGCTTTTAGTATCAACGAGGGCAATTTCAATGTCGTAAGCTGTAAAAGGATGGGAGTGTTCTTCAGTTGGTGCCACAGATGATTTTAGTAGCAGAAGCTTGTTTTTAACTTCTATGGTATGCACTCGGTCTTTTGGGGTTCTCAAGGTGTTCACAATATGTGCTGCCATTTGGTTTGGAGATACAGCATTCATTCTCTGTTTCGGTTTACAGTTTCCTTCTAGTTTTCTTAAGCGGGAACCATGCTTTTCTACTGGACCTTTGAAAGTACAAGTTCTCGACTGTTTCCATCCATTTGACATGACGCGCTGCATTCAGTTTTTGAGCAGCTCGTCACCAATTTCGCCATCTTCACTCTCAAGGAATTCTCTGTACAGTTGTTCACATTGATCAGTCCAGCCTGGAATGTATACTTTGCAAAAGCCACGTGGTATTGATTTCTTTGCAGCTTTGATGAGTGCTTTACAGAATCACTCATAGTTTTTACTGATTGGGGGTATCCAGCCAATACACTTATCAAGATGATCTGAAAACATTTTCCAGTTGGCTTTAGCAAAATTCCATCGGGGACGGGGATACGAAGTTACAAGAGGAATGGATACTCCGACGGTGATGATGACTGGTGATGCCGACTACGAGGGAAATGTTTGACAACACACCGAAATGTAGATAGGGGTTGTTTGTTTCTATTGTGTGAAACGAAAAATAGGTTTTTTCCTCTCTGCCAGGCTGCTGATTGGAAAGTTGGAAAATCCTTTGTGTCAAAGAACAGGAATGTGTTGTGTGCATTAGACCAGTGTTTCCCAACTCCAGTCCTCAAGGCACACCAACAGGTCATGTTTTCAGGATTTCCTTATCATTACACAGATGATGGAATTATCCCCTGTGCAATCCTAAGGAAATCCTGAAAACATGACCTGTTGGTGTGCCTTGAGGACTGGAGTTGGGAAACACTGCATTAGACCAGTCTACCAGTTTACCATTGTTGTCATTGCTAGCATATTGCCAGAGCTCGTGGTGACTGTTGAAGTCTCCTATGTACACAGTGGGATGTGGATGGACATGGACCATTATATGAAAAGATACATATGCATGTTATTATCACTATATGACATGAAATAAAAAATAACCTTTACTGTTTTAGGTCAATTAGGATTACCATAATTATTAATATTTGCCAAATTCCAGAATAATGAGAGATCAAATATCTAAAGGCATTTTTATTACTTTCTACAAAGTCACAAGTTTACATACATGAAGATTACTATGCCTTCAAACAATTTGGAACAGCCCTTATGATGATGTCATGTGTTTGGAAGCTTCTGACAGGTTTATTGGCAACATCTGAGTTAATTAGAGGCACACCTGTGGATGTATTTTAGTGCACACCTGAAATAAACTCTATTTGTGATTACCGTATATACTCGTGTATAAGCCGAGTTTTTCAGCCCAAAAATTGGGCTGAAAAGTCCCCCCCTCGGCTTATACACGAGTCATATGGTATGCTGTGGGGGGGCTGTGACCGGTGGCTGGAGGAGGCAGGAGGGGGCCGCAGTGACCGCAGGCGGTCACGTGGGGCCACCTCATTAGTGCAATGAATATGCACGGCATCCCCCCGTCCATCAGCGGCGGGGGGATGCCGTGCATATTGCAATACACAGCCCCCCCTCCTTATTATGGGTCCCCCAGCAGAAATAAACAGCCCCCCCTCCTTATCATGTCCCCCCCAGGCTGCGGCAGCTGTGAAAATAACAAACACTTTATACATCACCTTCCGGCGCAGCTCCTCCGGTCCTCCGGTCCTCCGCTCGCCGGCTTCTTCCTTCTTGTGCCGGTGTCATGTGACCGGGCACAGGAGATGACGTCATTTCCTGCGCGCGGTCACAGAAGCCGACACAAGAAAGAAGAAGAAGCCGGCGAGCGGAGGACCGGAGGAGCTGCGCCGGAAGGTGATGTATAAAGTGTTTGTTATTTTCACAGCTGCCGCAGCCTGGGGGGGACATGATAAGGAGGGGGGGGCTGTTTATTTCTGCTGGGGGACCCATAATAAGGAGGGGGGCTGTTTACTACCACTGGGGCTGCATATACTACCACTGGGGCTGTATATACCACTGGGGCTGCATATACTACCACTGGGGCTGCATATACCACCACTGGGGCTGTATATACTACCACTGGGGCTGCATATACTACCACTGGGGCTGCATATACTACCACTGGGGCTGTATATACCACTGGGGCTGTATATACCACTGGGGCTGCATATACTACCACTGGGGCTGCATATACTACCACTGGGGCTGCATATACTACCACTGGGGCTGCATATATTACCACTGGGGCTGCATATACTACCACTGGGGCTGCATATACTACCACTGGGGCTGCATATACTACCACTGGGGCTGCATATACTACCACTGGGGCTGTATATACTACCACTGGGGCTGCATATACTACCACTGGGGCTGCATATACCACTGGGGCTGCATATACTACCACTGGGGCTGTATATACCACTGGGGCTGCATATACTACCACTGGGGCTGCATATACTACCACTGGGGCTGTATATACCACTGGGGCTGCATATACTACCACTGGGGCTGTATATACTACCACTGGGGCTGTATATACTACCACTGGGGCTGCATATACTACCACTGGGGCTGCATATACTACCACTGGGGCTGTATATACCACTGGGGCTGTATATACCACTGGGGCTGCATATACTACCACTGGGGCTGTATATACCACTGGGGCTGTATATACCACTGGGGCTGTATATACCACTGGGGCTGTATATACTACCACTGGAGCTGTATATACTACCACTGGGGCTGCATATACTACCACTGGGGCTGCATATACTACCACTGGGGCTGTATATACCACTGGGGCTGCATATACTACCACTGGAGCTGTATATACTACCACTGGGCTGCATATACTACCACTGGGGCTGTATATACCACTGGGGCTGTATATACCACTGGGGCTGCATATACTACCACTGGGCTGCATATACTACCACTGGGGCTGCATATATTACCACTGGGGCTGCATATACTACCACTGGGGCTGCATATACTACCACTGGGGCTGCATATACTACCACTGGGGCTGCATATACTACCACTAGGGCTGTATATACTACCACTGGGGCTGCATATACTACCACTGGGGCTGCATATACCACCACTGGGGCTGCATATACTACCACTGGGGCTGCATATACTACCACTGGGGCTGTATATACCACTGGGGCTGCATATACTACCACTGGGGCTGCATATACTACCACTGGGCTGTATATACCACTGGGGCTGCATATACTACCACTGGGGCTGTATATACTACCACTGGGGCTGCATATACTACCACTGGGGCTGCATATACCACTGGGGCTGTATATACCACTGGGGCTGTATATACCACTGGGGCTGCATATACTACCACTGGGGCTGCATATACTACCACTGGGGCTGTATATACCACTGGGGCTGTATATACTACCACTGGGGCTGTATATACCACTGGGGCTGTATATACTACTGGGGCTGCATGTATACTACCACTGGGGCTGCTGCTGTATACTACCACTGGGGCTGCTGTATATACCTCTGGGGCTGCTATATACCACACTGCTGGGGGCTGTATACCTGTGCTGGGGTCCACCCTCGGCTTATACACGAGTCAATAGATTTTCCCAGGTTTTGGGGGCAAAAGTAGGGGGGTCGGCTTATACACGGGTCGGCTTATACACGAGTATATACGGTAATTTCTAATGATAGAGCAGAAAAAGACTGATTTAAAAAATGAATTGTTAGTAACCACCCCTTGTTGCATAGAGTGCTGTGTGAGACCCAGGCCTAAAGATGGACCATGCAAGTTATCAGTCAGTGATTTGTGGTTGCTCCACAGAGCATCTGAAAAAAACATGTAAAGAAAAAAAAAAGATTGCAACATTTTTTTCACTCACCTGTCCTGTTCATGCTCCACTCTGGTCAGTCCCCTCATCCACTCACTGGTGTGATAATTACTAAACGATTGTGAGTATTTTTCAGGGCCCAACATGTATGGAATGTCTACTGTGATGATCAGTGGCGGACCTTGACCCCAGGGGGCCCCGGTGCAGCCACGGGGAGGAGCGGGGGGAGAGCTCTGATGGCCGTCGGCGCAGTCCGGGGGGGATGGGGGTGCTGGTGGCAGTCAGCAGAGGAGAGGAGGGGCGGGATCAGGCAAGGGAAGCAGGAGGCTTTCTGGTTTCCTTGCCTGACCCTCCTCTCCTCTGACAACGGCTTGCGGGGGTTGGCTGGGGACCCCCCTGCAGGCTTGAAGGGGCCCTCTAGCCGGTCGGGGCCCTGGTGCAGCTGAACCAGCTGCACCATGGTAGTTCCGCCCCTGGTGATGATTGTCTGCTGGATGCCAAAGATGGCCTAGTGAAGACCGCGTAGGGGTCCGAAACAATGGAGACAGGTGGACGCCGGGTGAATTATTTTTTTTATATATGTATATATATATATATATATATATATATATATATATATATATATTTTTTATCCTTTCCTGGACCTTCTGAATCCAGCAAAATGGCAGGGCGCAAAACATCACATTGCTGAATTTGCATGATTCTGGGAAATGTAGAGGTTTTTGTAAATTTACTTGCCTTGAAATGATGCATTACTACAACTTGGCTGTATAGATGCCATACTATTGCTATTTTTGTTTTTCTTAAAGGCAATTGAGGTCTAGAACCTGAAAATTAACAGCAGTGGCAATTGACAATGGACATCTATAATGAGCTTTTATTCAAGCTCACGTTGTATATCATATACCAAGTCTTTCCTGCCTTTGATTGACAGTTTAGATACTTTCTTTTTTCCTATGAATTTATTGGGTCGATAACACAGGCAAGACTCATATTAATAATATCAGCACTAAATCAAGCCTGTACCATTGCTGATTAATGTGCTCCGTTCTCTGTGAGTTCTGTATTTGATTACTGTATGTTTTACACTTCTACCCCTAGATGTCACTATAACATCATCATACCTTTATTTTTTAACTAGAGGTTATTAATGCTCAACAACTGATCATTCAGGCAAGAGTTCACACTCTAGAGACTCCACCACTCCTGGATTCTCTGTGCTGTGTATGTCAGTCACAGTGCCGGATCCGGTGTCCGTTCTGTGCGCTCTTCTGGGGCGAGTGGTGGTGGCACTCAAGCTCCCAGATGTGTTTTCTCTGTCCTTCTAGTTCTCCTCTCCTCAGACCCTAGCTAGGCCTGGAATTGTGAGCAGACTGTAGAGAAGCTTGGCACAGCTTCTTTGACACTACAGCCTCTCTCAGTTTTCCCAGGAACTGAAACTACTCTGAACTCACAGCTGACTGACTACTTCCTGCTGACCTGGAGTATATAAGAGAGCAGGTTGTGCTCCCCCTCCTGGCCCATAGGTGCTAGTGTAAGTCAGTGTGTTGTGGGGAGGGAACCCGTGTGATGTTACTGGGGCACTTAACCCCTGGGGTGCCACATTCCCCCTTAGTTAAATACAGTACTCCAGGACTATGGAAAAACTAGTAAACAACAGTTAATACAATTAATATTGACAGAGCACCATCAGGCTGATGGGGCCTCGGGCCGGACGTTGATGGCTGTTGGGGCCTCGGGCCGGACGTTGATGGCTGATGGGGCCTCGGGCCGGACGTTGATGGCTGAGGAGCCTCGGCCGGACGTTGATGGCTGATGGGCCTCGGGCCGATGTTGATGCTGTTGGGCTCGGTCAGACTGATGGCTGATGGGGCCTCGGGCCGGACGTTGATGGCTGATGGGGCCTCGGGCCGGACGTTGATGGCTGATGGGGCCACAGGCCTTGGGCTGGACGTTGATGGCTGATGGGGCCTCGGGCCGGACGTTGATGGCTGATGGGGCCACGGCCGGACGTTGATGGCTGATGGGGCCCGGGCCGGACGTTGATGGCTGATGGGCCTCGGGCCAAGTATGCTGATGGGCCTCGGGCCGGATATTGATGGCTAATGGGGCCTCGGGCCGGACGTTGATGGCGTGGCCATGGCCTCGAGCCGCACTTGTGGCTGATGGGCTGGCGATTGAGCTGATGGGGCCTCGGGCCGGACATTGATGGCTGATGGGGCCTCGGGCCGGACGATGATGGCTGATAAGGCCTCGGCCGACGTTGATGGCTGATGGGGCCTCGGGCCGGACATTGATGGCTGATGGGGCCACGGCCTGGCTGGACGTTGATGGCTGATGGGGCCCGGGCCGGACGTATGATGGCTGATAAGGGCCTCGGGCGGTTGATGCTGATGGGCTCGGCGGACGTTGATGGCTGATGGGGCCACGGGCCCTGGACGTTGATGGCTGATGGGCACTGCGAGTGATGCTGAATGGCTTGATGAGGCTGATGGAGCTTCGGGCCGGACGTTGATGGCTGATGGGGTCGGCTGAATTGAGGTCTGATGGGCTCGGCGGACGTTGATGGCTGATGGGGCCATTCTGGGCCGCACGTTGATGGCTGATGGGGCCTCGGGCGCGTTGATGCTGATGGCTGGCGACGTTGAGGCTGATAAAGCCTGGGGCCGGACGCTGATGGCTGATGGGGCCTCGGGCCCGACGTTCGAGGCTGATGGGGCCTCAGGCCCGAGGCCCCATCAGCCATCAGCGTCCGGCCCGAGGCCCAAGGCCCCATCAGCCATCAACGTCCAGCCCGAGGCTCCATCAGCCATAAACGTCCGTCCCGAGGCCCCATCAGCCATCAACGTCCGGACCGAGGCCCCATCAGCCATCAACGTCCGGCTCGAGGCCCGTGGCCTCATCAGCCATCAACGTCCGGACCGAGGCCCAAGGCCCCATCAGCCATCAACGTCCGGCCCGAGGCCCCATTAGCCATCAATGTCGGGCCCGAGGCCCCATCAGCCATCAACGTCCGTCCCGAGGCCCTATCAGCCATCAACGTCCAGCCCGAGGCCGCATCAGCCATCAACGTCCGGCTCGAGGCCCGTGGCCCCATCAGCCATCAACGTCCGGACCAAGGCCCCATCAGCCATCAACATCCGGCCCGAGGCCCCATCAGCCATCAATGTCAAGCCCGAGGCCCCATCAGCCATCAACGTCCGGCCCGAGGCCCCATCAGCCATCAACGTCCGGCCCGAGGCCCCATCAGCCATCAGCGTCCGGCCCGAGGCCCCATCAGCCATCAACGTCTGGCCCGAGGCCCCATCAGCCATCAGCGTCCGGCCCGAGGCCCCATCAGCCATCAACGTCCGGCCCGAGGCCATTCGCCCCATCAGCCATCAACGTCCGGCCCAAGGTCCCATCAGCCATCAACGTCCGGCAAGGGGTTTAGATCCAAAACCTTACAGGAGCGCAAGAAGATCCTCACTGAGCTTGGGATTTGCTTCAAATGCTGCGCATCACTTGAGCACATGGCCAAGGACTGTAAATCCACAGTCAAGTGTGGGGAGTGCCACAGCGAAAAGCACATTTCAGCCATGCATCCTACTCGGCTAGCTAGAGACACACCGGCTACAGTCACCACCGCTCCCGCTCCAAGTCATGTCGGGGAGCCACAGAATCAGACTGACACCGCCACAACTGTTTCCTGCTCATGCTCAGAGGTATGTGGAGAGGGCCGAATGGAGAAATGTTGTGCCCGAATATGCCTCATCAAGGTTTATCCTGAGGGACGCCCAGAAAAGGCAATGAAGGTGTATGCCATCATAGACGACCAAAGCAACCGGTCCCTGGCAGGAACCAAATTCTTTGAAGCCTTCGGAATTAGTGGACCATCAGAACCCTACACCTTGAACACCTGCTCAGGCCGCATAGAGACTAACGGCAGAAGAGCCCGGGGATTCATTGCTTCTCCTATCAACGGGAAGACTGAAATACCTCTACCAACGCTCGTTGAATGTGACCAAATACCCAGCCACAGGAGTGAAATTCCTACCCCAGAAGCTGCACTTCATCAACCACACCTGAAACACCTCGCGAGCGTTATCCCACCTATAGACAACAACGCGGAGATTCTACTCCTGCTCGGCAGAGACAACCTGAGGGTACACAAGGTGCGACAACAGTGCAATGGACCTGACTATGCACCATACGCCCAGAGACTGGACTTAAGATGGGTAGTCATAGGAAATGCGTGTGTTGATCGATCAGAAATCGACTCCTTCAGGACCTACGTGTATGGAGATGGGCGCACAACCTGCCTAAGACCATGTCCTCATCACCATGAAGTGAAGAAGCCCCCAGACTCAATACAGCTACCCGACGTCGCTTCTTCCCTGCGTACCGACAACTTAGGAAGATCAGTCTTTCACGCAACCTATGGTCTCCGAAGAACCGCGTCAGAGGGAGAGTCCGAGTATGGCACAGACGCGAGAGACTTTGTTGAAAAAGACTTTTACGTAGATGACGGGCTCAAATCACTACCCACCGAGGAAGCAGCCATTGATTTGCTCAAAAGGACCCAAGGTCCAGAGTTCCTGCTGAGACAGTCGGAGGAAGGTGTCCAGGAAAACTTCAGCATCCTAGATCCAGATAATGATCCAGATGTCCGAACTGAAGTCAACACCCTGGCCACCAGTGCAGAGGAAGCTTCCAACCTCGGCTGCCAACGTTTTGAACGTTTCTCCAGCTGGACAAGACTCGTCCGGACTGTTGCCAGGTTAGTGCACATCGCCAGATGCTATCGTACAGACCTGAAAAACAGAGACTGTCATCGCTGGCATGTGTGCCACAAACCCCTTTCTGCTGAGAACATCTCCCATGGTGAGTCCCTCATAATACGCCACCTCCAACAGAGCGAATTCGCCACCGAATGGAACTGTTTACACAATAAACAGCAGATTCCACTAAGAAGCCCTCTCGCCAATCTAAACCCGATTATGGACAGTTTTGGCTTACTTAGAGTCGGCGGTCGTTTAAATCAGGCTCGTTTCGGAGTCGCAGAACAAAATCCTCTCATCATTCCCAACAAACACCACGTTACAGTCTTGCTGATCCGACATCACCATGAAAGGACTGAACACCAAGGCAGGCAGATCACAGAGGGCGCCGTACGGTCGGCAGGCCTTTGGATCATTGGAATGAAGAGACGTGTAGCACAAATACTCCATGATTGTGTGCATTGTTGCAAAACGAGAGGAAAGCAACTGTGCCAACAAATGGCTGATCTGCCTGCAGACAGACTTTCTACGGAACCACCTTTCACCTACGTGGGCCTAGACGTGTTCGGACCATGGATGGTATCCTCACGCAGAACTCGTAGCAGCCGAGCAGACAATAAGCGGTGGGCAGTGCTATTCACCTGCATGAGTGTTCGAGCCGTTCACATTGAGGTGTTAGAATCCATGGATACTTCCTGCCTGATCAATGCCTTAAGGAGGTTCTTTGCCATTAGAGGACCAGTAAAGCAGCTGAGGTCCGACCGTGGCAGCAACTTCCGTCGGTGCATCTAGAGAGCTGAACATCGACACCAAGCCAATCCAAGACCAGCTAGCAGACAAGGGTTGCACCTGGATCTTCAATTCTCCTCACAGTTCTCACATGGGAGGCTCCTGGGAGAGGATGATCGGGATCTCACGCAACATCCTGAACTCCATGCTAAAGGACGTTAACTCCTCAAGACTCACGCACGAGACTCTAGTCACTCTTTTAGCCGAAGTCTCAGCCATCATCAATTCGAGACCCCTCGTGCCGGTGACAATGGATCCAGAGGTACCAACCATGCTGACTCCCACCATCCTTCTTACTCAAAAAATTGACAACGCGGTAATTCCCAGCGGAGACTTCACTCACGCCAACACCTACCAAAGACACTGGAAACGAGTCCAATATTTGGCCGACTACTTCTGCAATCGATGGAGAAAGGAATACCTCACCGTTCTTCAAGGAAGAAGGAAGTGGCGACATCCCAAGCCGAATATCAAGGAAGGAGACCTGGTCCTTATGAAAGATCAGACCACTGAAAGAACTGATTGTCCTCTGGGACTTGTTACTAAGACACTACCTAGCCAGGAGGGCAATGTGCGGAAGGTGGAGCTAAAGGTCTTCAGGAAAGGTGACACGAAGACTTTTGCAAGGCCGATCCACGAACTCGTTCTGCTGTTACCTGTAGAGAGCGCCACTACGGGATGAACGCTTCCTGACCTGAACTTTAGCCGTTTTCTTTTTTCCTCATTTTTGGATTTTTGAATTGTTGTATTTAACATGCCCTTTGTTTTGGGTATTGTTATGGACTAATAGTGGAATCCCCAAAGTGAATTCCAGACGGGGAGTGTGCTGTTTCAATCCTGTTTTATAGTTTAAACTGCTAATATATTTGATACTTGTCTCTGCTGCCACCTGCTGGCCAGGCTTTTCAATTCTTTCTGCCTTTCCTTGTTCAGCCTATGGGGGTGTGGCTCCTGTACGTGCTGTTTGTCTCTTCCTGTTTGCCCAGTCATTGGCAGACATTTTCTACTACAGAGAGTTCGTCCCCATGGAGCTGGAGAAGCAAAGTTTTTGACCTACAAGTAGTGACTCCAGAGACAAGCTTCATACAAGATTTCAATGCCATGTTTTGGATCATTCATCTACGAAATAAACCAACATTGTTTTCATCCTAACGTGTGTACGCTTATCTGGGACGCTGCTCCGGGTCCTGTCTGCCCCTCTTACTGGAAGTACAAAGGTAAGAACTCTCACCCCATTATACAACCAGCATGCCTTTATCGCCTTTAAGTGGGAACAGAACACCAGCCGTCATATATTTTGGCCAGTCATATAGATATGTTTTGGCCAAAATACCAACAAATACCAACCATTCTTTCCTTGCACATTTTATCCTTTTTGCAGGGTGCATTGGAGCTTTCAGAGTTAAAGTGGTTGAGCCTGTCATGTGAGGTACACTCGTGTAGTGTTTAAGCTGCTCACCATACTCGGCGCAGCTTATAGGCTGCTGTTCAGACACGGTGCATATTGTCATGCAGTGTTAATTTGCCTCGCTGCACCTGACGCCACTAATAAGCTGTTGTTCAGACACTAGGGAGCGCTCTCCGGGGCACTCGGTGTTCGGACCGCACAGCTACAATGGAGCGCTCCCTCGGCCTTGTGTGCGGGCTGCTTTTTTAGCGTTTGGATTAACCTGCCCAATAGATGGTTGCTTTTTGGGCGCCATTTATAAACCGTCCTTAGTATTGTGACCCTTAAGCAGCCGTCACACGCACAGATATCTTGAACGATATTGTAAGCGATCACGTGCATGCGCGATCGCTTACAATATCGTTCACATCGCTGGTGAGATGTCACACAGACAGACTCACCAGCGATGTGGAGCCGCGATCTCGCTGGTTACTATGGTACACATCGGGTTACTAGGCGCCGCGCGTCGCTTAGTAACCCGACGTGTACCATAGTTACCATCTCCCAGCATAGGCTCTGCCGCTGGGAGATGGTTCATCGTGGTGTCATACACCACGATGAAGCAGATCGTGACATCGTTCATCGCTAGATCTGAGCTCCGGAGCTCAGATCTGCGATGTCACGATCAAGCGATTTTACATAGTAAAATCGCTTGATTACATGCAACGATACCAAAACGATATCGCTTAAGCGATCAAAAAGGAGATCACTTAAACGATATCGGGCTTAAAATCGTTGCGTGTGACGGCCGCTTTAGTAATCACCTCACACTGATCAGAGATCTAATAGGTGAATCTATAGATATAATGCACAAAATGTCCTGGAGGATCTCACCGTCCAGAGCTACCAATCAGATCTCAGCTTTCACTTTACCTCAGCAGCTGCACTCTGCCATAGGCGATCTGTGTGATCGTCGAGGCGAGTGGACGCTAATGAAGTTATCCATGAATTTTATAAACCGTCCTTAGTATTATGACCCTTAGTAATCACCTCACACTGATCAGAGATCTAATAGATGAATCTATAGATATAAAGCAGAAAATGTCCTCACAGTTCATAGTGACCAATCAGAGCTCAGCTTTCACTTTACCTCAGAAGCTTCAATGCTGGCAGCTGCACTCTACTATATACCTTGTGCACGTTGTCAGTATATTAGCCTCTATATCCTGTAGCAGAATCAAGTCAATATTTATTTGTTTTGTATTGTATTGTTCAGAATATTAGATGCATTTTTTTCCACCTAAAAAAGTGAGGGGAATATGAGGATGTGTGGCACTGTGGATTACCCACTGCCACCTGACTGTCCAGCCCTCATGGGGTTAATTACTCTCTCCCCCTCCTCCTCGCCTTACAGTGGCTGATTTGTTTGTCTGTCACACCCCCCTTATTTGCCTAACCCCCCCCACCTGTTATATATGCTCTGGGATTCAGCCATCTTGTCTTGTCCCCTGCTGCTTGCCCAAAGAGCAGTTTGTCTCTCCTTCCATCTTAACCCAGGGCAGAATGGCTGCTGGAACAGATGGATCCGCTGGAATTGTGGTAAGGGAGAGAATCGTGAGGGAGGAGGCCGCCGGTTTCGCTGGGCTTTCAGCGTCCTTGGTGTTCTCTCTGGCGAGGCACAAAGGCGGCAGCATGGCTGACAGGAATTGTTCAAACCTTCCCGCCTGCTGCAGCATTTGAGCCAGGGGATATTTAGTGAGCAGAGCAGGCGCAGACCCTGCGCTCGCTCTGCGGTGGGGTCAGCCACCCCCCACTTTGGACCCAGTGTGACTGCACGCCCATCGTCAGACTGGGTAGCGCGGTGCAGCTGGCCGGCAGCAGGTGACATAATGTGCACCTCATGCTGCTGGGAATGTTATGCACTCACCCTGGCTGCATGAGAGGGAGGTTGTTCAGGACACAGCAGCTAGATTCACTGCAGTATTCATGTTTTACACATAGTGCCTGCTCTTATCACCCCTCCCCCGACCTGGCCTCACACAGGAGATTTGGGTCGGGAGTTGCAGCACTTATTTACACTGTGAGTCTCACACAGACTACCAGCCCCTCCTCCAGGAGGCAGCTCCACTGTACATGAAGTGTCTATGCAGAGGGCTGTGAAGTGCTTGTAACTCAGTTGGGGCATTCAATTCCTTCCATATGTAAGCAGGTAGTGATTTTACACATAAATCAGTTGCCCTCTGCCCCCCCCCCTTCCCCCATCCTCTCAATAATCAGCCACCTCTGTAACTAGAGTGAGGCATTAAGCTCCCTGGCCCTGCAGCCCATGACACAGATCCCCTGCCCCAGCCATGACTTGTGGAGCAGGTAGACATGTGAGTGCAGATGTACACATCCAGCTACTGTATCCCTCTATTAGCTTCTGAGGAGATGGATCTCTGGCCCATGAAAAGCATGGGTGCAGCACCCGGTCCTCAAGGTACTCTATATTACACAGCAGTGAGATGAGCCTTCCATGAGGGACTTCAGCTTTCATTGTACCTCAGTAGCTGTTGCTCCAGAGAGGATGGATGGATCCATCTTTCCTGTTCTTTGCTGTGGAGATTTATTCCTTTGCAGGGTTTTCCGTGGTGTCTCAGGACTGATCCGTATTTCTACCCGCGTCTCTGATTGGCGGAGGATTTATCAAGCTTCCAGTCCTGGTCTTGTTGGTAAGTAGTAATATAGTGGGGTAGGGGCAGAGCTGGATTATGTAGCATGAGATGCATGATGGAGTTAATGGAGAACAAATAGAGGAATGGTATGAATGGTGACATGCAGATATAATAAACTTAAGATGATTTTCAAAATTTGTAACAACCCCCCCTCCCCCTCCCAAATTCCGATGTATGTGTACGCATATGTATGCTTATAAATATGTATGTATATGTATGGGTGTATATGTATATGTGTATGTGTGTGTATATATATATATATAGATATGTGTGTGTATGACTACAGATATGTATATATATGTTACATGCATAATTAAATAGTTATATTTAGGACAGCCCTCCCCTCTTATTGCGGTTTCCATTTTACTATGGGATATGCAGGCTATTCGCACCCCTTAACCCACCCAGTCCAGTCATTTTTAGCAGTATCCCGGTGAGGCGTTCTGTAGTTCTTTTCACCTCAGGCCACGCAATTCATTATATTTGAGGCTGTCCAGCCACTGGTGACCAATCCGGTCTCCTTTTGACCCTCCAACGCGCCTGTACTGCCCTCCTCCTGCTTCATCCATCGGGCGATTGACACGTTATCACGATTCCTGATGTTTCTTAGAGACAATCACATGCCTGCGCTTCCCATAGGAATTTTGGGTCATGTTGTGCCGGGTGCAATTCTTCCCGAAGCCAAACCAATTTGTCGGGTTCAGAAGCTAATCTCCGATAATAGTTTTTGTGGTTTGTTTTTCAATCAAAAAAAAAAAATTAAATAAATATATATATATAGATAAATGAAATAAAATTCCGCAGGTGATTTCCCTGTTTCTCTTGCCCATTTAAACTACCTCGGGGTAGATGCCCTGCACGCCGGTCGATTAATGCGTAGAATTTTCCCATTAGTCATCACCAGCCAGCATGGGGGCGTCTTGCGCCCCACTGCATACGCGGTTGTTATACACCAAGATGTACTTGGAAAACTTTAAACCCATCCTACGGGATATTGTTCATAAGACATACCATAAAAGTTATATAAATAATTAATTTAATTACATAAATAAATAAAAAAAAAATACGTGCACAGCCGGTGCGCCAGGTCGAAAGTTGTTTTTCACATGAAAACAAGGTATGGTACATTGCTGAATGAGCTTTGCTTGGTTAAGTGTCCGTATCTGTTCTTTTGGGACTGGTAAAATAAATTATTTAAAAAAAATAAATAAATAAAAAATAAATAAAAAAATGCGCAAAAAAGCACACTTCACTTTGTTTCTGAGGGCTCTTTAGGTTTTAGAGTCGATTTTGAACTCATAAAATGCTGGTCTATTTCATTCTGGCGAGTGGCATATGCACCTCGGTCTAATTCTAGTCATTGGTATTGGTTTCTGGAGCACCTCAGCTGTATCCCGATACATCAGGTGTGAGGTCTGCAGGATAACACCTAGTTTGTCGCTCTGGGTCAAGGATCTGACAAGATTGTAGATGTAATATGATGACCTTTGACATTACGTTTAGGGGCTGTCATGCTTGGGTTATCACTAATGCGGTACCTGATTTGTGTTTGTTTCATTTCAGAATTCCGGGAATTGTGTACTACTGCTACACTGGAAAGTGTTTATTGACCGGTTTCTCTCTGAAGGTGCTGGAACCCATCTGTGGTCATGGGCAGTTTTTTCCTGATACTGTGGAGCTTATGGCATTCTGGATCTATTTAATGATGCTGAAAGGGAAGCTGCTTGATTACCTGTTCTTTATCTGGAGGGTGCCATACTCCGGATATTGCCAGTGATCTGTTACTGCGGAACTTAGGGTAAGATCTGCTCTACACGGGATACATAGTGGGGTTTTATCCAGTTTGTTCTAGGATTCCTTAATATTGGACGCTACTGGTCGTTCCATTGCATGCCGGCAACCCCAGGTTTGTCCAGCTCGGCGTTAAATATAGTTTAGGAATTGAGTTGTTTAGGTGTTTCAAGGCTTGAAGTGAATGCGAGTTATGCTGAGCCATTACGGGTGGGTGATCTGTTCTGGGCGTTTGTTTTGCTAGCACTGATGATTGTGGCTTGCTGCTAGCGTGAACCTTACAATCCTTCTCTCGGAAAAGTGAATCATAAACAATGTATTAAGTAATAATTAAAAAAAAAAAATAAAAAAAAAATAAATAAATAAAATAAAAGAAAGTGGAAGAACGAGAGGCATTTCTTTACAATAATGTTTTGTGCGATGGTGAGATTGCTAACTGTTGTTTCTTTTCAGATGGTGTCGGTCCTTAGTAAGAAGATCTTGTGCCATGGTGTATACGGTGTATTTATATATCTAGGCCGCTCGGTGGGTAGAAATTTCCGCCGGAGGAAGATCATTTGGTTTTTGGGCTCGAAGTTTCATGAGGAAGGAAGGAGATAAAATGGTGTTGAACGACACTCGAAGTAGTGTAATTGCTAGGCCCCTTCCCGGCCTGCTCGCCCTCATCATCCACATGGGTTATGGCATCCTCTGCCTTGTTTTACCCTGTGGAGCTGTTGTAATATACAAGAGCTATTATGGTTAAATTCCACGTTTTTATTTTTGAATTGGAGTCAGTTATTCGCATGGTCGTTCCCAGCATAGTCCAGCCAGGCGACTGGATGGATTTTTGTGCCAGTATATGATTGGCGTACCTTGATAGCCGCTTTCTAATTTTTCGTTAATTCAAGGGGATGTAATACTTATCATTGCCAACTGCATTGGTATACATCAGTATGGCATTTGCGGCTAGAATCTGACCCTAGTTTCTCAAAGCTGTCTAACGGAGTACATCTGCATGGTATTGGCACCGACATTTTCTTGTCCGTGCTCCGGGTTGGTTTTGAACAAGCCTTGTGCTCTCTCCTGGTGGGGGTCGCAGCTCAGGCGTTGCCTTCGCTCCTCCGTGGCGGTGGAGAGAGTGATTTGAGAGTTATCCTGCGCTGGACGGCCAGTGGCAGACGACTCCTGCACTCACGTGATCTGGCGGATTTGTGCCTTGCTTGAGCTGCGGCCTTTGATTTATCCACAAAAGAAAAAAGTAATACACAATGAAAGTGTTTTACAACAAGTCATGAGTAAGGTGTTATGTTGATACCTCTCATTAAAGTATTGAAAAAGTAACTGTTGTTGGTGTGCTTTCTCTGCGGCGAGGGGAGGGGAATTGATGATGGGTCTGGACAGTCTGTGTGGCACTGTGGATTACCCACTGTCACCTGACTGTCCAGCCCTCATGGGGTTAATTACTCTCTCCCCCTCCTCCTCGCCTTACAGTGGCTGATTTGTTTGTCTGTCACACCCCCCTTATTTGCCTAACCACCCCCACCTGTTATATATGCTCTGGGATTCAGCCATCTTGTCTTGTCCCCTGCTGCTTGCCCAAAGAGCAGTTTCCCACCCTCCCTCCCTGTTATTGGAATTTTGAGGTTGTCGCAGCGGTGGAGAGAGTGATTTGAGAGTTATCCTGCGCTGGACGGCCAGTGGCAGACGACTCCTGCACTCACGTGATCTGGCGGATTTGTGCCTTGCTTGAGCTGCGGCCTTTGATTTATCCACAAAAGAAAAAGTAATACACAATGAAAGTGTTTTACAACAAGTCATGAGTAAGGTGTTATGTTGATACCTCTCATTAAAGTATTGAAAAAGTAACTGTTGTTGGTGTGCTTTCTGTGCGGCGAGGGGAGGGGAATTGATGATGGGTCTGGACAGTCTGCATTTTATAATCTGGATATAGCTTACCAGTGGAGCGGGGTCACAGGAGGAATGTTCACCACTGAAGGAAGTTGGCGGCACGAGTAGGGCGATGCTGGGAGGAGAGGGTGTTGTGGCGGTGCGATGTGGGGCCATTGTTCTCCGGGCACGAAGATGGGGACGCAATGGGCTTCAGGAAAATGGCTGCTGAAGCAGCATACATGCAGATTGAGTTCTTGGAGAGCCACGGTTTCAATCTGTGCATACACCACCTCTGCAGCCATTCTCCTGAAGTCCATCACATCAGAACCGGCTCCGAGATCTCAATCTGCGCATACCATTTTCATGAACCCCATCATGTCCACTGCCGGGAGATCAATGGCTCCTGCCTCGTGCTGCCACAACACCCCCTCCTCCCAGCCCAGGGCCTGCAGCATTACCCCACTGATGCCACAGCAACACCCCCTTCTCCCAGCCCAGGGCCCGCAGCTTTGCCCCACTGATTCCACTGCAACACCACCTTCTCCCCAGCCCAGGACCTGCAGCCTCACCCCACTGGTGCACTGCAACACCTCCTCCTCCCAGCCCAGGACCTGCAGCCTCACCCCACTGGTGCACTGCAACACCCCTTCCTCCTAGCCCAGGGTCTGCAGCATTACCCCACTGATGCCACTGCAACACCCCCTCCTCCCAGCCCAGGGCCTGCAGCATTAGCCCACTGGTGCCACCGCAACACCCCGCCTCCTAGCCCAGGGGTTGAAGCATTGCCCTATGCATATCACTGCAACTCCCCCTCCTCCCAGCCCAGGGCCTGCAGCCTGACCTCACTGGTGCCTCGGCAACACCCTCTACTCCCAGCCCAGGGCCCACAGCCTCCTTCCAGCCCAGGGCCTGCAGCCTCACCCCACTGGTGCCTCCACAACACCCCCTCCTCCCAGCCCAGGGCCCACAGCCTCCTTCCAGCCCAGGGCCCGCAGCCTCACCCCACTGGTGCCTCCACAACAGCCCCTCCTCCCAGCCCAGGGCCCGCAGCCTCACCCCACTGGTGCCTTCGCAACAGCCCCTTCTCCAAACCCAGGGACCGCAGCCTCACCCCAGACCTCCCAAGTGTCCTGGATTCACCGGGACAGTCCCGGATTGCCGACACTGCCCCGGTGTCCCGATCGGGATCTTACATTTCCCGCGCTGTGCACTGACACTCAGCGCCACGCCCCCCTCTGATGCAATCATGTCTCAGTGTCTGCCGACCGTGTCTCTCTTTCCAGCCACGCCCCCTCTTTCAGCTGCCCACACACTCCCTCTCTGGAGATAGTGCTTGCCTCGCTCATGGAGGCCACGCCCCCTCAATGCCGGCCACGCCCATATCAGCCTGGCCAGACATGCTGAAGATTAATTCAATGGGCCGGCCTCTCTGCTGCAGGCCAAACCCCATGTGTGTTATGGCCACGTCCCTCTGCCTGCCTCCACTGCTACCCAGGAAGAATCCTCACACACACAAGTGACCCCAGCTCATCTCCACATCGCCTCAGTGAGAAGTCTCCAGCAACCTGAGGTAATAATCTGACTTATCAGCAGCAGCAGCCAGGTCCAGTCAGGTCAGCATCTCAGGCAGGTCCAGTCAGGTCAGCGTCTCAGGCAGGTCCAGTCAGGTCAGCGTCTCAGGCAAGTCCAGTCAGGTCAGCGTCTCAGGCAGGTCCAGTCAGGTCAGTGTCTCAGGCAGGTCCAGTCAGGTCAGTGTCTCAGGCCGGTCACTGCAGTGTCAGGTCAGTGTCTCAGGCCGGTCACTGCAGTGTCAGGTCAGTGTCTCAGGCCGGTCACTGCAGGGTCAGGTCAGTGTCTCAGGCCGGTCACTGCCGCGTCAGGTCAGTGTCTCAGGCCGGTCACTGCAGCGTCAGGTCAGTGTCTCAGGCCGGTCACTGCAGCGTCAGGTCAGTGTCTCAGGCCGGTCACTGCAGCCTCAGGTCAGTGTCTCAGGCCGGTCACTGCAGCGTCAGGTCAGTCTCTCAGGCCGGTCGCTGTCTGTAGTGTCAGGTCAGTCTCTCAGGCCAGTAGCTGTCTGTAGTGTCAGGTCAGTCTCTCAGGCCAGTAGCTGTCTATAGAGTCAGGTCAGTCTCTCATGCCGGTCGCTGTCTGTAGTGTCAGGTCAGTCTCTTAGACCGGTCGCTGTCTGTAGTGTCAGGTCAGTCTCTCATGCCAGTAGCTGTCTGTAGTGTCAGGTCAGTCTCTCAGGCCAGTAGCTGTCTGTAGTGTCAGGTCAGTCTCTCAGGCCAGTAGCTGTCTGTAGTGTCAGGTCAGTCTCTCAGGCCAGTAGCTGTCTGTAGTGTCAGGTCAGTCCCTCAGGCCAGTAGCTGTCTGTAGAGTCAGGTCAGTATCTCATGCCAGTCGCTGTCTGTAGTGTCAGGTCAGTCTCTCAGACCAGTCGCTGTCTGTAGTGTCAGGTCAGTGTCTCAGGCCGGTCACTGCAGTGTCAGGTCAGTGTCTCAGGCCGGTCACTGCAGTGTCAGGTCAGTGTCTCAGGCCGGTCACTGCAGCGTCAGGTCAGTGTCTCAGGCCGGTCACTGCAGCGTCAGGTCAGTGTCTCAGGCCGGTCACTGCAGCGTCAGGTCAGTGTCTCAGGCCGGTCACTGCAGCGTCAGGTCAGTGTCTCAGGCCGGTCACTGCAGCGTCAGGTCAGTCTCTCAGGCCGGTCGCTGTCTGTAGTGTCAGGTCAGTCTCTCAGGCCAGTAGCTGTCTGTAGAGTCAGGTCAGTCTCTCAGGCCGGTCGCTGTCTGTAGTGTCAGGTCAGTCTCTCAGACCGGTCGCTGTCTGTATTGTCAGGTCAGTCTCTCAGGCCGGTTTCTGTCTGTAGCGTCAGATTAGAAGACAGCGCCCAGGAGGAGAAGACAGCGCACAGGAGAAGACAGCACAGGGAAGGGGGCAGTGCACAGGAAGAATAGACAGTGCGGGGAGAGGGGACAGTGCACAGGAAGAGTAGAAAGTGTGGGGAGGGGGGATAGTGCACAGGAGAAGAGGACAGCACACAGCAGGAGAAGCCAGTGTAAAGGGCAGAGGACAGCGCACAAGGCAGAAAAGACAAAGGATGGGGGTTAGAAACAGAGTGTACAGGGGTAACACATCAGGGATTGCATGAATTAAGGGGTTAATTGCTGCGACACTTATGATGTATAGGAACAAGCATATGGCTATGTTCAAGGCTATGTACAACTAAGGTGGCATATATGAAAATAGAACACAGTAAATGCTGCTATAGAATATAAAGAAAAAATGGGAGTCTTCACTTCAACAATGGCCATTGGGGAAGAGCCCGGTAACTGCACCAAAGTGCTCTCATCCTACCGGGTCCTAACGCACTGTTGCTTCATGCGGTCTGCAATTGCTGGTCTGGGATTTTTATGCAGGTTTTAATTGCAATCCACAGGCATAAAAATCCCAGACCAGCAATTGCAGACCGCATGAAGCAACAGTGCGTTAGGACCCGGTAGGATGAGAGCACTTTGGTGCAGTTACCAGGCTCTTCCCCAATGGCCATTGTTGAAGTGAAGACTCCCATTTTTTCTTTATATTCTATAGCAGCATTTACTGTGTTCCATTATCAAATATGCCACCTTAGTTGTACATAGCCTTGAACATAGCCATATGCTTGTTCCTATACATCATGATAAGTGTTGCGGCAATTAACCCCTTAATTCATGTATAGTTTTTGTCAGCACCTTTTCATGTCCAGGTGATGCCGTCATTTAATGATACATCGGGGATTGCTTCACGGATCACTTCACTTTTACTTATTTTGGGTAAAACTGACAGCCAGAAGTAACAAGAACTGCTGCTGCTCTCCAACTCTTTCCGGAGTTATGTTATGTTTAAAGGAAATGTGAGTGAAGCGCCTACTGATTGGATGCACAGCTCATGTGAGATAACATCACGTGAGACCTGGCATCAATAATGCTGAAAAAATGCCGGTAAGGCGGCCGTCACACGCTGAGATATCGTGCAAGATATCGCTCGAACGCGGCAGATTAAACATCGCGTAAGCGATGTCTGTGCGTGTGACGGCGAGATACGACGCACGACATCTGATCAAATCGCTAAATCGTGATCTGAGGTTCGGTTCTCAGATCTGACGATATCGGGCAATTAAGTACGCACAATCGACACGTGTAAATTCACGACATCGCACGAAACGTGTGATTTCAGCGATGGCGAAATCCAACAAGTAGGCGTGCCGGGTATTCACCTGTGTCACGCCTCCTCATTTCGGATTCCTGAACCCTCATGCGTTCCGATTGGCTGGGCCACCGTCTGCTATTATTGGTCAAAGCTCCAGCGTCATGATTGGTTCCCGCTTGACATGGCGCCATTTTTTGTGGAGCTGTCACTTCAGCACCAATCCACACATTCTTATAGCTGATCATGCATTTTTGGATTGAAATTACGGCCACAATCCAAAAGCGGCTTAACCCGAAACAACCATTTATATTCTTGTTCTGGCCCCAATGCAGTGTGCTCCTACTCTCAACGCTTTGGCGTTACGCCGTAAACAGCGGTTTAGTTACGGCACGCCCACGGGTTGTTGGCTTGTAGGTCGCGTAGAAGTGTTCCATGGCGGGTCACCGCGCGTCCAGCGCGTTTGTCTGTTTTTTGCCCACGCTAGCACCCGTAGTCACGTAATGACTTAGGTTTCGCTTTCATTCCGCCTGCTAGGTACTAGCTCCGCCCGTGCACATTGCAGCACAGGCATGGCCGCAACAGGGCGCGCTGCCACGTGGGGGATGGCGGAGCTCATGATCCTAATCGATCATTGTGATCGATTGGATTACTGGGGCCGCCATCACCACCGGCACCCCAGGCTGCGTAACCGCAGCACTGTGCGGAAAATCCAGCATGCCCTGCTCCGCCAGCTGTGTGTGGCCCGCACTCCGAAGCAGATCCAGCACAAAATTGCGGATCTTAAATTCAAGTGCCCAGGACGCATTCTGGACATTCGTGCGAGGATTGCCAGGCTGCGCGGTGAGCAACTGTTGGAACACACAACACACATGTACATGTAGCACACTAGACACCACCGTCAACCAACATATTAACATAGTGTAGTCCCCGACCTGCGTCTGCACATGTGGCTCACAACGCCTTCACAGGTGCATATGTCTCAACAGCGTTATGCAGACCCATATGCAAGCCTGTGCATGCACACGTGTAACATAATCCAGATCAATGCTGCTCATAGTGTCAGCACATGCTCGGGGACACAACAGTGCTCCCATTGGCCGGCATGACAGATCTGTGACAATAGTGATTGGCGTGCAGACCTTTTGGACGTGGTCGAGGTGCTAGTGTAGGGGGCCCTTGGGTCCCGATATGAACAACGTCTTTCAAGGAACACTGGACACTCGAAGATTTCTCCTTGTGAAGTTGTGTAATTATTTCCGTTGCATACAGACATTGGAGGCGATAGGGCTGACGTGTTGACCACGTCCCGTGGTCTCCTGCAAAATATCGCTGTCTAGTCTTTTAACAATATGGATATATTGCTTCTATGTAACTCACAGGCCCTGTATTGACTACTTGGTGGTTTTGTTGTTCCCTGATGGTGTTGGTTGTCTTTACAGATGTCACTATCAGATATAAGGGGTCTATCTTAATTCAGATATGTGTCCCAAGGAATGTACCTTCCCAGGTCTGGCCCTGTGAGTAGGATTAGTTCCTCCTGCACCGGGGTGTCCAAGAGCGTTCAGCGCCTTGGCTGTGACTCACAGGCAAGGCGCTGAACGTGATGTTGGACCCCGGAGCAGGAGGGACTGATCCTACTCACAGGGCCAGACCTGGGAAGGTACATTCCTTGGGACACATATCTGAATTAACATAGCCCCCTTATATCTGATAGTGACATCTGTAAAGACAACCAACACCATCAGAGAACCACAAAACCACCAAGTAGTCAATACAGGGCCTGTGAGTTACATAGGACCAATATATCCATATTGTTAAAAGACTAGACAGCGATATTTTGCAGGAGACCACGGGACGTGGTCAACACGTCAGCCCTATCGCAATAAATGACTGATCTGTGTGCATACGTACCCATGGCCAAAGATAACATACTCCCCTACACACCAGGAAGGCTAACTCGAATGGTGACAAATGGGAGTGCATGGCGGTCGGCATGCATTGGCAGGCACCGTGTCTCTCATTACCAAGCCTAGGTCTGGCTGCTGCATGCAGAGGCTCGCACATGGCTCAGCAAAACGGTGTTTAGACATTTCCAAGTGTGAGTGACCCCAAATGTAAAGGGAGCCCCTACACTTTGGCGCTGTGGGCCAAACTCACAATCCCAAAACTCTAGTTCACATCAAGTTCAACGTAGAGCCACAAATTTTTTGAAACAACTTTCTCATAAAAGCTTCACCATTGTGCATCCCAATACAGGTACTGAGGAATCATCTTCGGAAGAGGGGCAGCATGTGCCGCCTGGTGCAGGGCCACTGGAGACACCGCCGCTTCCGGCGGCAGCTGCATCATCCCCCCCCAAGTCCGAGTGGGCACAATGATCCCGACCTGCCAGCTGATGCGGTCCACGAGCCCAGCGAAGAGGGGTCCGGCCAGTCTGCACCTGAGCAGTCATCTAACAACTCTTCCCAGCCATGGATGGACGAGGATGATGACATGCCCTCACCACCATGCCCACAGGAGGGCGAGGATGCTGGACAACAGGCTGATGTGGATGATTGGGCCCCCTCCAGCCCAGGGCCCTTCTTGCAACCAGGCCATGTCCTGTGGCCCCAGAGCCCGAGCCCCCCTGTTCAGCCACCTGCGACAGTGTCCAGCTCCCTGCCTAGCCCTGGCTTCGCAATGTCACCAGACACGGCAGATGAGGAGGATACATGGGCGGCCGAGCCCTACACCATGCCATCACCAACAGGGCCTGGTGAGGAGATGTCGCAGGCAGACCCCAACACTGTTTCCTCCCCAAAAGGAGAAGAGGAGGACGATACCTGGGCGGCCGAGCCCTACCCCATGCCATCACCAACAGGGCCTGGTGAGGAGGAGATGGTGGCGGATGAAGAGGTCCCAAACTTGGACGACTATGGAGGTACATTCATATTTGTGTTTAATAGACCATGCATACTGTATTGAGTGTGTGGTTTATGGGGCACATCACACACACAGATAATGTTGCAGATAATCTTTGGGAATGTGTGTTTGAAGTTCGATTATGGCTACCTTCCTCATTTTTGAACCTTTTATAACATTGAGGAATGTGCCCATTATTTGGCACAAAAAAAAAAAACCTTTAGAACCAAAAGATGATATATCTGTATGTGTAATGTTGCTCTATCTGCCCTCCTGGTAGTCCCAGAATGTCCATTAATTGGTACACTTAATGTTTGGTGCAGATGGCGAACGTGCTGGAGCTGCGGGCTGGAGCCTGAGTGCATCCCCATCAAACCCGGAAAGATCACAGCATGGCGAACAACAGGGTAAGGAGCCTCTTTGGAGCAAAGAGTTAGAAATATCCACACAAACTGTTGTTTGCTAACTGTGGTCATCTTCCCAATACAGGTGTACCCACTTTGGATGACATCATCAAGGCGCACTTACAGTTTGCCATCCAGCTCCAGTCGTCTATCCGCACACATATTGGACACATCCTACGATTGCGGGACATGCTGGCTGCCCTACAGCAAGGGCATGGTGCCCTACCTTAACCTGGTGACAAAGAGACACTGGCCGGGTAATTTTGGACCTCAAAGACTGTTGTCCATGTTGGACGTATTCTTCCTTGTTATGCCATTTTGGCATTGTTTGTTTGTTTTGTTTAAGCCCCCGTTGGGCTCTTTTCTTATAGTGTCCAACATTTGGACCGTCTGAAGCATGTTGGCCCTACCACGTTGGGCTCTTTTCTTATAGTGTCCAACATTTGGACCATCACAACTGAATACAGGTATTTCATACCCTAACACAGCAATGTGTTCTTGGTGTGCATGGTATGGCAGTTATTGACCTCTAATAAAAATGTTAACCTAAAAATTTGATCTCATTCTCTCTATGTAAGCAGACATGTATGTCGAACATTTGGGTGTGTTTCTGGGTCACGTTAACACCATCAAGGACAACTCAATGGCAAAACCGGTTTAGGGAGAGTAAGGTTTCCATAACACCTTTTGGTACACAAGGGCCCCAATGTCAGCATGACGTGTGTCGAGCAACCAGCAAACCTATATTAATGAAAGTGATATGAAAAGTGCCCCAATGCTGTTACACCAGCAAACATAAATGTGGCTTACCACTTACACATCTGCAAGCTTTTGAAGCCTGCCACCATTAATATTATCCCATGTTGGAGAACACAGACAATGATGGTACGGACACCAATGCAGCCTGGGGGGGTACAGCAAAAAGTAGTGCACCGGAAGGCTGCCTAACTAAGGTTTCCTTAAAATTGCCCTCTACATATGTTTCTGTTGATGGATCTAGCATGTGGCCTACTGTAGCCGGTCAGCTGGAAACATTTTCATGGTCAAAATCTAATCAACATGCTGAAATGAGGGACAACATATTTCACGTGTGGAATCAGAAATTTAATGCAATTTCCTGACAAATATGGAGGCCTGGGCCACACCATCACACAAAATAAATAACAACACAATATGGGCAACCAAACGAAAACTGCTATTGTCGCAGGTAGGGCACACACAAAACAAAGATCAAGAGTATGGAGGGGCAATTAGCGGGGCCAAAGGCGCTAACTTTACCAAAAAAACAAGGGTAAAGCTTTTTAACAAGCCACAAATAAACTAAAGATTATGTAACCGGGGCCCAAAATAAGATTCCCCCTCTGGGACGAACGGGTTGTCCGGCCGCTGCAGCTGGTGTGGCAAAGCCACTAGCCGAGGCAGTGCATGGGCAGGGCCAGGTGGTGGTGCTTGCTGCACATGGGTGGGAAGGCCCATGTACTGCCAGGCAGGGGGGGTTGGTGATGGCTGGGGAAGGGGAGCAGGGAAGGTGGAATGGGTAGTCAGGTTGCCCAGACGGGCCTGGTCCATCACCAGCATCATGACGCGCTCACAATGCTCCCTTTGCTCCTGGGTAAACGTGGGGAGACGCTCCGCCACCACAGAAGCAAAGGGGCATTGTGGCTCCCGCACCTGCTGGGTCAGGACTTGCTGGGCCAGGCACACCAGGTCCGGCGCAGAGCTTGGGGCTGCCTGGCGTGTCCGTGCCCTGTCACGTGTTAAAGGCAGATGTGGGCGGCTGGGCGCTTCCGCACTCTCCTCCTGCGTTTGGGATGTGTCCTCGTTCGGCCACTCAGACACCGACCCCGAAGAGGGACCTTCAAGCAGATCCTAAAACCAAAAAAGGAAAACCACATGAGCACACATGCCATTTGAGTTTTGCTGGTCATTTTGTCGAGAATGAGCAAGTTAACACTATGTTAAAAAACCATATTGTGGCTGATGTCCTAGGAAAGTCCATAACAGGGCCTTCCAGCTTCGGCCAATAACACAACACTCACTACTTGTGTGCTAATCGATTGCTTGCTTAAATTGGAGTGGTTTGTAAACAACGTAATCAAGATATGAGGCCCATGGGGTCTATGTTTACCTTCTCGACATTGTTAACTTGCCATTGATGTTGGCAAACAATGTTTAATGTGTGATCACTTTGCAAGATTGGGCCAGGTGATCGACTTACATTAGCCCCCTCCACGTCATCCACAACATTGGGGTCTTGTGGTTCCGCAAACTCCTCACTCTCCAGTGGTCCGCGGGGCTCCTGCTGCTCCGTGGTGAACAGGAGCAGATCATAATACCATAAGACGGGGCGATATACCGGCCCCGCTGCCATGCCTGACCGCCGGGCCTGTTTAACTTTTTTGTGCTCCCTGCCGAACACGGTGCGGAGGTACTGGATCTTGTTCTTTATTGCCTCACGGTCGAGGTCCGGGTCTGGACAAAATTGGCGGGCCACCACCAGGAGCCTGTCATAAGCAGCATTCCGGAGGGCCCTTTTGTTGTAGCCTGCATCCCTAGTTAGCCACAGGCAGGGGTTGTCCTTATAGGCAGCAATGAGGGCACTAATGTAGTCACGATTAGTCCGGGGCATCTGTGATTCAAAAACAAAAAAGCGAAAAAATACATCAGTGTGGCAAATGGTCCAAGACATGTGTAAAATGGCAGCCACAGGAGTAAAAGTCAGCAGCCATGACCAATTTGTAATGCCCCCGCTCAATAACACAACACCACACTTGCTTAAACCAAGATTGTTGGTCAAGTCAATGGGATGTGTGCTGTTGTGACAGTGACAGTCCTAAATTTGTGCCTGAAGTACAATATAATGACTTGAAGTTTACATGGGTCAGTCTCATCATATGATGTGAACATACCTTGATTGAATCCAACACAGTGTGTACAATGGAGACAGTTATTGGAAGGCCAAAGATATGATGGCGTGCTGGCTGGTGTGGCTGCCACTTGTGTCAAGAGACACCCAAAACAGCAGGTACAACACACATGTTCACAGTGCACTATTTATCCTAATTGATCAGACAGCTGTTGGTAATGACAGGTGCGATATGCATAGACATAGCTATTACCACGCCCGGGACAGGACGTATCTGCTGCGTTGGGGGTGTACGTGCGGTTTGTGACACGCCTGCCGTAGAACATAGCCCCGGCGTTGTGTGTGGGTCATTGTTTCACCACGCCTGTTTGGAGGGCGTAACATCGTGCTGGTGTGTGTTTTCTCGTTGAGGAGACACGCCTGGGTAAGGTGACGTCTCGCCTTGGCATTGGCTCGGCCGTGTATATAGAGCGTTTCCTGGAGATGCACAATGTCTTTGCTGCAAAGTTACTGCAGGTATGTACGTGTGGAGTCAGCATGTGATACATTGTGAAGGTGGATAGCTATAGCGTTGTCAAAATACATATGACTGGGTTTGTGTCCTTGCACCACCTCTGTGGTTTCCATGTGTTTTGTTTCTTTTGTGTTTTGGGTTTAGATTGTCCGTAATTTTGCAACATTCAAGGACTGAAGCATTGTCTTGCTGATTTTGAGTCATCGGGACATATTTCGTTACTTGGGTGACTTGATATTGGAGTGACACCCATCGCAGCGAACACTGCATGTGAGTAATAATTATTGTGTGTGTTTAGTTCAACTTTTGCCATACATATGGTCCGCAGTGTGTCGGATGTTCCTGTTGTTAGCGTTGGTCCTGATATAGGAAGGGTGATGTGGGTGGGGATCTCAGGGTCTGTTGGGTTTTGTGGGTCTTGTATTTTTGTTGTGCCAAGGCATTTAGGCGTGTCAAAACATGTGCCCTTCATGAACACCTTAATTCATACTGTAGGTGTTATCTGCTTTTCATGCCTTTTTTAAACATGTGTAGTGCACCGGTCCATATTTTGCCAATGTCATGCTCCTTTTAGTCATTTCATTTATGATGATCACATTGTGGTCAAAGCACCTTTCTGCGTAGCCAGCATAGTAAACATATGTTTGCCTCTAAACAGCATGAATCCAGATCAACGTGCCGTGGTGGGGGCTGCTTTGCTGGTGCAGGCAGCACGTGAGGAGGATGAGAGGGTGGAGAGACGCCAGAGGAGACCACGACGCATCTGGGCCAGGGAGTGGCTGCAGCAGCGCGATCAGCATTCCCACATTCGCCTTCTGCACCAACTTCGGGACGACTTCCCACGGGACTTCCAAAATTTCCTCCGCATGACAGATGAGACCTTTCAGATCTTGTTGGCAGCAGTGTGCCCGCTCATCAGACGGCAGGATACAGTAATGCGTCCAGCAGTGCCTGCGGAGGAGAGGTTGGCTGCCACACTGCGTTTTCTGGCAACAGGTCGCACTATGCAGGACTTGGTCTACTCGTCCGCAATATCACGGCCCCTCCTTAGCCAACTCATTCCAGAGACCTGTGAGGCGATACTGCGGGCTCTGGCTCCCACGTACATGCGATTGCCGCAGAACCCCGAGGAATGGCTGGCCACTGCCGATGAATTCAGCCAGAAATGGCAATTTCCCAACTGTGGAGGTGCGATTGATGGGAAGCATGTGCGGATCACACAACCTCCCCACAGTGGATCTTTTTTTTACAATTACAAATCTTATTTTAGTATAGTATTGATGGCAGTGGTTAACGCCAATTATGAATTTGTGTCAGTGTCCGTGGGCACAAATGGTAGGGTTTCCGATGGCGGTGTTTTTGACCAATCGGCGTTTGGCCAAAAACTGAAGAATGGACGTCTTAATTTACCACCGACCACTCGCACCTGTGGAAACATGAACTTTGTTTTCGTTGCAGATGAGGCGTTTCCGCTCCTTCCTAATTTAATGAAGCCATACCCCCAGAGACAACTAAATGCGCCCAAACGTATTTACAATTATCGGCTTTCACGTGCACGACGAGTAGTGGAGAATGCCTTTGGCATCATGGCGAGCCGTTTCCGCATATTTCACACGGCCATTAATATGCGTCTAGAATCCATTGACCTTGTAGTTATGGCCTGTTGTGTCCTCCACAATTTTCTAAGACACCGGGATCGCCAGGCCTACACTCCACCAAACTTTGAGGACCGCATAGACTCCAGCAATGGGGAGGTGGTGTTGGGGGGCTGGCGTGCTGATGCCCCACAGATGGCAGGACTCCAGCCATTAGGTGGTGGGAGCAGCCGGCAGGAGGCACAGGATATGAGGGACCGGTACTGCCAGTACTTTAATGGTACAGGGGCGGTGAGCTGGCAGCAGAACCTCCCCTAATTATTATGGTGCCATGGGGAATTGGCCATTGTACTGTTTGACTGTGTCCTGCAGCTCCGGCTTGGAGGCAGGACATGTGTTCCTTTTTAGTTTTGAGGAAGAATGTTTTTTTTGTTTTGTTTTTTAAACATAACCCAGATTTAGGGATATTTCTGTTTATGTTTTTTAGAGGGCCAGGCCTTGCCCATTGGAGGGGAGATATGTGTTACCGACAAACCTCTTGTCTGTGACATGAGCCAGGGATTTTGGTTCATGGTGCTTGTTGGCACTATTTTGGTAATTAGTGTTGAAGGGCCCGGCTTATGGGTCCTGTGAGAGACGGGCGGGACCAGGACCCACATACCTCCCCAAAGGCCCTTGTGACAGTGGTCACATTTTTTGTTTCACACACCTAGGGACAGAGTTAGGACTGTCTCGAACAGGGCCTACCGTGAAGTTGGTGAGGCAGCTTAATGTGCGTTTTTATGCGAAAACGCATTAACCAAAAGGCCCTGATTTGTGTCACACCACTTGTTATTTGGTACATTGTTTGTGTCCAACACCGGATTACATACAAACACGCATATGTTGGCCCACATATATGGTGTTTACGCCACTAGTGTTGCAAGGCACAGTCGAGAGGTACACCTACATTAGGCCACCAGGAACAATGAATGTTCTGAGACGCTTTGTCTCCTTTGCGTTGTCATACATTTTACCCCCAATTCCCCTTGATTAACACATGCGCTTTCTCACACACTAAATCAAACATCAGCCAGAGCACACAGCAAACACACATGCGTTTCACACGCGTTTGAAAATATCCACTCATGAGAACACACACAGCTCGCTGTAGGCTGTTTAATTAAACGCATCTGTACACTACCTTAAAATTGGACAACGCATAAGCGAGCTAATTTTGCACAACGCAACACGGGGAATTGCGTTATGTACGTTTTCCCCATTGCAATTTAGTTATGTGGTACAGCACACATATACATTGCGATCAATATCACAGGACATTGTGGGGATGTGGCCGCCATGTTTCAAAGGACATCTGACCCAATGAGGACGCAGTACTGAGCACCAATGGTGTAGTGAGGGGCGCAGCTTGGAGCCCATGTACCACGCCTATGGGCTCCAATAACGCCCACATTTGCTCCCACATCGTTTAGGAGATTTCTGTGTGACTCTTTGCTGAACGATGTCCACTGCTGATAACTGCATCTCTCAGACGATCGCTGGATGGGTGGATCGGGGAATCGTCTGAGCGATGTCTGTGGGTGTAGCGTCGTGATGAGCGATTTTGCGCGTCGTTCGGACGATATGCAAATTTAACATCGTCTACGATATCTTGCACGATATCTCAGCGTTGTGGCGGTCGCCTAAGGTGCAATATATTAATTGAGAAGGGATTATGTGAGTAGTGGACAACCCCTTTAAGGGTGCTATCACATCAACATACAGTGAAAGAAATAATTATTTGACCCCTTGCGAATTTTGTAAGTTTACCCACTGACAAAGACATGAACAGTCTATAAGTTTAAGAGTCAGTTAATTTTAAGAGTGAGAGATAGAAGATCAAAAATAAAACCCAGAAAATTGCATTGTATAAATTATATAAATGTATTTGTATTTTGAAGAGAGAAGTAATTATTTGATCCCTCTGAAAAACAATACAATAATTGGTGTCAAAACCCTTGTTGGCAGCACAGCAGTCAGATGTTTCTTGTAGTTGATGATGAGGTTTGCTCACATGTCAGGAGGAATTTTGCTCCGCTCCTCTGTGCAGATCATCTCTAAATCATTAAGATTTTGAGGCTGTCGCTTGGTAACTCGGAGCTTCAGCTCCTCCACAGATTTTCAATGGGATTACGGTCTGGAGACTGGCTAGGCCACTCCATGACCTTAATGTGCTTGTCTTTGAGCCGATCCTTTGTTGCCTTGGCTGTTTTGGGTCATTATCATGCTGGAAGACCCAGCCATGACAGATTTTTAATGTCCTGGCGGAGGGAATGAGGTTGTCACTCAGGATTTTACGGTACATGGCTCCATCCATTGTCCCATTGATGCGGTGAAGTAGTCCTGTGACCTTAGCAGCTACCCGGCTAGACACAAAATTA
This sequence comes from Allobates femoralis, assembly GCA_033576535.1. Lineage (NCBI taxonomy): Eukaryota > Metazoa > Chordata > Amphibia > Anura > Aromobatidae > Allobates > Allobates femoralis. Next base: position 783,742,289 of record JARQOC010000003.1, read on the forward strand.
CGGCGAAGCCCTTGTCAAATGCGCTCCCCGCTCACTGATGCCCCCTCCCCGCCTGATCCTAAGTTAGGACCGGGTGGGGAGTGAAGCACCAGGCAGCGGGGAGGGGGAATCAGTGAGCGGGGAGCGCAGCACAGACCGGGAAAGCCGGCGGTGAAGTCTTCTCACCGCCAGCTTCCCCGGCCGGCTCCTGCACTCCCCGCTCACTGGTGTTGCACTCCACGCTCGGTCCTAACTTAGGATCAGGTGGGGAGGCAGCGGGGGGGAGCGGAGGATTGGGATGGGAGGCAGCGGGGAAGCGAGTAGGGAGCTTAATGATTGCTTAAAACCCAGCAGCTTTTTACTGCCGGATTTTAAACAAACATGTGGCCATTGCAGCCTTTTCCTCTGCTGCCAGACCTCTTTACAGGGTCCGGCAGCTGAGGAATTACTCGCATTTCCCATTGACTTACATTGTACTCGTTACGTAGCGAGTAATCGCAAGGAAACTCGCAGAGTAACGAGTAGCCCGAGTACCGTACTATTCGGCAAGTACCGAATAGTAACGAGTATACTCACTCATCTCTAGAGGTGACTGATTCATTGAGTGTCTCGACAGGAGTCTTTATACAGGTGACAATGTAACACAGCTGTGTGTAATGCAGGAACCAGGGGATCAGGAGCCGATAACTGCTCTGTAGGGGCCAGAACTCCTAAGGGCCACTTTACACACACCAACTTATCTGTCCAACTTCTGACCAACTTGCTGGTTGCAGTGAAATCATGGACACATTGCACCATTTTGTGACTGTGTAGAATGGAACAATGTGTCCGTGATTTCACTGCAACTAACAAGTTGCAAGTGAAATTGCATGCAATATTGACACGTGTGACGGTACCTTTAGAATTGACAGGCAAGTCTGTCTGTCTGTTCTGCCCGCTGCCGATTTGTAGTCACAGACACTCCAGACGGTCATTCTGTTTAATTTGAACTCACTGTTGAGAGAGGTGAGGGTAAGGGCCGCTTCACACTGCGGTGTGATCCGGTCAGGTTCTGTCCGGGATGCCCCAGACAGCCGCGGACTGGATCAGCACATAGGACTGGGGGACTAATATGCTCCCCGGTCCGGTGTGCAGCCGCACGCAGCTCCCACTGCTGATAGGTGAGGATCGCGGGCGCTGCGGTCCTGACCTGCCAGCGGCTGCAGCTGCGTGGGCTGCACACCGGACTGGGGGGCATATTAGCCCCCCAGTCCTATGTGCTGATCCGGTCCGCGGCTGTCTGGGGCATCCCGGACAGAACCAGACCGGATCACACCGCAGTATGAAGCGGCCCTAATGCTCCTCATGATTTCAGCAGATATACAGAAAAATAAGTCAACTATTCTCTAATTCCTCCCATTAACCAAAAGCACAAGATTGTTAAAGATAATTTATCTAATAGAGTGGACCTGTTATGTAATCTGCAGCTTCTACATTCTAATTTAAAAGAAATATTTTTACCAAGTTTGCATTAATACTTTAATTCATTTGTAAATAAATTTATTTTTTTTCTGTTTATAATTATTGTTTATGAAACAGTGTGACCAGCAGTGCTGAATGGGTGTGGTTTGGGCGTAATTGCACCGTAATTGCACTTTTTTTTTTTGCAATTTCACCGCACTTGAAGTATTTTCAGTACTCTATATGGTGAAATGAATGATGTCATTCTAAAGTACAACTTGTCCCACAAAAACGAGCATCATATGTCTATATTGACAGAAAAATATAAAAGGAATGGCTCTGGGAAGAAGGGAAAAGAAAAAATGTCATGGTCTGAAGGGGTTAACGGCCACTTCTGCAGTCTATCAGCAGTGGTCGGTCTCCTAGGCAAGGAACACAGCGCTCACAAGCTGTTTTCTCCTGAGGCTTAGAGCGCTGCCCTGAAGTTGGGGGAAATCGCTGGATTTGGTTATCCTCAGTGCCCCTACACTCATACATTGCTGCGGGGGAGAGGTAGGCTCTGCTTGAATGATCTCGAAGCGCAGGAAGGCGAGCAGTACCGTGACGCCTAACTGAACTGTCAATCATCAGGAGCGCTCTTCCCCGGGAGGCTCGGCAGTGGTTGTTAGACTCCATAGACTTCTCATGATTAGAGATGAGCAGACCTGCGGAAATTGGGGTCCACAAGGTACAGCCGAACTTGTTAGGGAAGTCCCATTTCGGATCCAAACTTGACCCCAGACCCAGATCCCCATTGAAATGCATTGAGACCTGAAATTTTTTGGCGAAAAATTCGCTCTCATCTGGATGACCGACCCAAACAGAAACCAGATGACTGAGAGAAATACATGTTCGGCGTTCATCACCAGACACTGAGTGTTTGGTACTAACTGTCACTGGATCCTTCTCCAGTATCCCACAGTCAACAGAGCGAGAGATGCGTGATCAGCCCAAGAACCTTTATTGCTTGAAAAACATAGCATTCAATAAACAAGCCATCAGTAGACTGTATATCCAGGTAATCCAGGTGAATCTCTCATGCCTTTGGAGAGCTCGCCTCGGCTTCAGCGTCCCACACAGACTGACTGCCAGGGGCGGGGGGTAAGATTATCCGAAAATTCTGATAGCACTCCCCGTGGGCATCAAAAAATTCTGATAGCTTCCCACCACCCCCCCCGGGCATCAAAAAGTTCCGATAGCGCATCCCTCCCCGGTCCTCAACTCAGGGTTGCCGGACCAGAACTGCCACCGGGGGCCAGAGGCACCAGCCAACCCTGCTGACTGCCATCACACACTGATTCTCCTCCCCCAAACCACCATCCAAAACCCATTCTATTGACACTCCAGGGTGGGGGTTACAAACATTTACAGACAAAGGTCTTGAATGACCAAGTAAGGACATGTCCACAGTAATTCAATTATCAACTCAGGAGTGTCATTTGTACGCAGGAAGTGCGGGAGGTGGAATACACAATATTGCAAGAACAAAGCACCTGTAAAATGCAGTTACAAGACAACCCACCATATCCAACATCACACTAGCCCTGTACTTTAAAGTTCCAGGTTGGCTAATCTCCACTCATGATAGATTATCGTCAGTGGCGTAACTTGAAGCTCATGGACCCTGATGCAAGCGCTTCAATGGGGCCTCCAATTATTGCAAATCTTTAATAGCAGTAGTCTTTTTCTATAGGCTCCAGAGCCCTGGTGCAATTGCAATCCCTGCACTTGTTGTAGTTACACCCCTGATTAACGTGTCATGTTTTCAACACCTTTGTCAGCCTGCAATGCACAACAAAATCACAGGGTGGCCACATGTACACACATAGCATAAGCGTCTCCTGACAATATCATAAGTGTATTCTATTTATTTAAAGCTTGTCCCTTCATGCCGCATGACAACCTGGTGATGTCTCCTTGTTCACCTCAAAGTGGAAGATCCCTGAAGACCCTTCTTTTCATCAGGCTCGGCCCCCTGCCATCACTTTGCTTGTCTCATCACATGCAATGTTTGCTTTAGCTGCAGAAGATTATCATTGCCAGACTAGTTCAGCTAGAGTTCATCTAAATTGGCATGCCCTCTGCTATGATTAGCAGTTCACTGTGTACAGACCTTGTATACAGAGCCTGGTGTGGATGGGGGCTGCTTTCTCAGCTCTGCTGCATTGCTAGATCTAACACTGTCACAACAGCTGCAGCCAGTAATCTAAGTGATACATCGTTGGATTCAGGGTCTCTTTCCCAGCATCATGCTGTTTTCAGATGACGTAGCAAAAACTTGCTGACAGATTCCCTTTCAGCAGTACGATATGTACAGCACACGCATAACATTCATTAGCTATGTGTTTTTTAGTTATTTTAAGGGCTATTGAAGCCCAATGTCAGAGACGTCCAGGTCAAATGTCCCAAAAAACTCTACAATGAGCCTTTGTAAGCATGGTGCTTCACTTCCCAATGCTAATAATAAGAACAATATTCGTTTTTATTTCTATAGCACCAACATATTCTGCAGCACTTTACAATTCAGATAATATCAGACAAACCGAGTAACACAATACTAGAAAATAGCCGGAGATCGATGTGACTCACCGTAGCCGGGGATACACGTAGCGGGCGTTGTTTCTCCTCCAGTCACGGAACCGCGCCTGCGGTGGTGTAGGCCCGGTGGTCCAGATCAATAGGGGAATGGCGGAACAGTAGGGGTGATTTGTCTCGTGACGCCACCTGCGGGTGTTCTGGTAACTTTACCAGCGCTGTTCGGGTCTCCGGGGGATGTTATACAGCGAGATGGAACGCTCCCCACAGGACGAGCAGGAGTCCCAGGAGCCGGGAGCTGCGCAAGATGTTGTGAGGCAGCTGCGGGGTGCTGCGCGCTGAATCCAGGAGTAACGTACAACCACACAAAGTCTCTTTTAGGTACCTTTACTGGGTGGTAATCAGGTACACTCGGACCGGGATAGTGAAGTTGGCACTTCTGGAGGTTCACAGCAAGCAGTGTTAGGCTTCCTTTCTCTAGTTCTCTGATTATGGTCGGGTGGATGTGGAATCCAGCCGGACCGGGCAGTGTGTTCAATGGAACTTGCTTCACCTGGTTAACAGCACTGAGGGCACTGTAAAAGGGTCTGAGCAGGATCAGTACTCTTCCCTGGGCTCTCGTGGATGGGTGCATCAGGTGGAACAGGTGGCTAAACCTCCTGTTGATGGTGCTGGTTCTCTGTGGTGGCTGGGTAGCTCTCACAGCTTCGGTTCCAGTAACCGGTTATTAAGGAAAGAGTAGGAATAACTCTGTGTTCCTGAGAGGTGTTCTCCTTCTTCCTCTTATCCCAATTGCAGGGATTTCCTCACTTGCTAGCAGGCTGGTTGGGCCTAGTGTGTTCCTCATAGGGCGGAGGTTTCACACAGGCTGGCAGCTCTTGTAGCGTCTACCACACTCTGGTGTTTTCTCCCTCCAAGACTCTATTTATAGGGGGAACTGGTTCAAAGTCACCAGTGGAGCTCCCCCTAGAGGCTCGGGGTGAAACCAGGTGTTCTAAGGTGTTGTGGTGTTTGTGAGTTTTGCTTTGCTGTTACTTACTCCATTTGTGCCTAAGGATTTCTGTGGTGCCCAACAGGTGCCAGGGTGCCACAGATGTGTCAGATGTCACACGTTAATGCTGAATTTTGAGCAAAGTGCAACTTTGTATACGTGAAAAACTGCGACACACACGTGTTTGTTCCAGGAGTGTTCTGCAGATGGCGGCGTCCTGACTAGACTGGGACACTTATTATTTGTGACTTTATTGTAGAAATGTATTCACATATTGTGCTAAACGCCAAAAGGTTATATAGAATATACTTAGACGGGGCCCGAATCTATCGCATGATCGGGTGATTCTAGAACACGTGAGATTATATATTAGTCCAACTACTCCCACTACTTATCACAGCACCACCGAGGAGGGCGGGGAGAGCCGCTGCTGCACTGGGAGGCCGTGGCTTGCCAGGCGCTGCAGCTCGCCATCCTCCTGTGTGCTCTCTCTCCCTTGTGCTTTCTCTCTTTTCTCTCTTTTCTCTGTGTGCGGTCTCTCTCCCCTTGTGCTGTCTCTTTCCCCTTGTGCTGTCTCTTCCCCATGCCCGGTCTCTCTCCCCTTGTGCTGTCTCTCCCCCTGTGTGTGCTCTCTCTTCCCGCTGTGTGCTTTCTCTTCCCCCTGTGCACTCTTTCTCACCTTGTGCTGTCTCTTTCCCCCTGTGTGCGGTCTCTCTCCCTGTGCACTCTCTTCCTCCTGTGTGCTTTCTCTCCCCTTGTGCTGTGTCTCTTCCCCAGCGCTCTCTCTTCCCCATGTGTGCTCTCCCGCCTATGCACACTCTCCCCTTGTGCTCTCACTTCTCCCAGTGCTCTCTCTCCCCCCTTGTGCTCTCTCTTCCCCTATGTACTCTCTCCCCTTGTGCTCTCTCTTCCACCAGTGCTCTCTCTCCCCTTGTGCTCTCTTCCCCCTATGTACTCTCTCCCCTTGTGCTCTCTTCCCCCTATGTACTCTCTCCCCTTGTGCTCTCTTCCCCCTATGTACTCTCTCCCCTTGTGCTCTCTTCCCCTATGTACTCTCTCCCCTTGTGCTCTCTTCCCCCTATGTACTCTCTCCCCTTGTGCTCTCTCTTCCCCCTATGCACTCTCTCCTCTTGTGCTCTCTTCCCCCTATGCACTCTCTCCCCTTGTGCTCTCTCTTCTCCTAGTGCTGTCTCTTTCCCCCTCATGCTCTCTCTTCCCCTGTGAGCTGTCTCTCTTTCCCGTGTGCTCTCTTCCCCTATGCACTCTCCCCTTGTGCTCTCTTCCCCCTATGCACTCTCTCTTCCCCTAGTGCTGTCTCATTCCCCCTCATGCTCTCTCTTCCCCTGTGAGCTGTCTCTCTTTCCCTTGTGCTCTCTTCCCCCTATGCACTCTCTCCCCTTGTGCTCTTTTCCCCCTATGCACTCTCTCCCCTTGTGCTCTCTCTTCCCCTTGTGCTCTCTCTATTCCCTTCATGCTCTCTTTTCCCCGTGAGCTGTCTCTCTTTCCCTTGTGCGCTCTCCCCCCATTAAATAAGTAATTTATAATAATTAATTCATACATATAAGTAAATATAATAAACATACATATAGAAAAAAAAATGCATAATAAATAAATCAAAGTTAATAAGTATAATAAATACTACATAATACATTTAAAGAGAGAAAGGGAGCGCACTCTGACCCAAGTTCTAATAACTAATATATAATAATATCTAAGTAATATAAATGATATTGAATAAATACAACTTTTTAAATCCACATAAGCATAAGAAGTAATACATAGAATAACATATTTAATAAATACAAATTCACAATACAGAATAAATATAATAAACATGATGAAATATAATAGTCTATACTCTGCTCCACTGCAGCCCCTGAATACTGATACAGAATAGATAATAAATAATCGATCAATAATGATCCTGTCTGCACATCACGGTGTGTTATGGGAATGCTGCTGCAGGGCCATTTAGGTCACGTGTCCCCTCCTGTCTTGCACCCACGTGACCCTCCAGCTGCCGCTCGTCACGTGACGTCTCCCCTGAGATGTGGTGACGTCACTCTGGCCCCGCCCCCCCGTGTTGTTGTGCTCTTCCGGCTCCAGTGAGCGGTTGCTCAGTTGTGAGAAGACGGAGGAGTGGACACCGGAGAGAGGAGGAGGAGGGGGCCGGGGAGACCCGGAGCACAGATGTGAGTGCCGCCACCTTGTGTTGTTTGTGTTTGTGGTGTTTTGTCCCCTTCGGCTTCCCATGCTCTCAGCTCTGTCTGTCTGCAACCAATCAAAACATTTTCATAAGGGATTCCATGAAGAAAATTCACATTTACCAGAATTTATTTTTATGATTTTTTTTCAATTTTGCTCAAATTCCTGCAAAAATGAAGATGAGCTGGATAATAAAGGGTTAATCTGTGGTGGCAGAATGCGAGAAAGAGAGCCGCCTCCTACCTTCACTGGTCCTCATGGGATTGGCCGGCCTGGTACCTCCCGCCGTCTGCCACTCCTCATGGGATTGGCCGGCCTGGTACCTCCCGCCGTCTGCCGCTCCTCAGGGGATTGGCCAGCGAGGTAACTCCCACCGTCCTCCGCTCCTCTTGGGATTTTTCGGCCTGGTACCTCCCGCCATCCGCCACTCCTCTTGGGATGGATCGGCATAGTACCTCCCGCCATCTGCTGCTCCTCATGGGATGGACTGGCCTGGTACCTCCCGCCATCCGCCGCTCCTCATGGGATGTACCGGCCTGGTACCTCCCGCCGTCCGCCGCTCCTCATGGGATTGGCCGGCCTGGTACCGTCCGCCGCTCCTCATGGGATTGGCCGGCCTGGTACCACCCGCCGTCTGCCGCTCCTCATGGGATTGGCCGGCCTGGTACCGTCCCCCGCTCCTCATGGGATTGGCCGGACTGGTACCACCCGCCGTCTGCCGCTTCTCATGGGATTGGACGGCCTGGTACCGCCCGCCGTCTGTTGCTCCTCATTGGATTGGCCAGACTGGTACCACCTGCCGTCTGCCGCTCCTCATGGGATTGGCCAGCCTTTTACAGTCTGCCGCTCCTCATGGGATTGGCCGGCCTGGTACAGTCTGCCGCTCCTCATGGGATTGGCTGGCCTGGTACCGTCTGCCGCTCCTCATGGGATTGGCCGGCCTGGTACCGTCTGCCGCTCCTTATGGGATTGGCCGGCCTGGTACCGTCTGCCGCTCCTCATGGGACTGGCCGGCCTGGTACCGTCTGCCGCTCCTCATGGGATTGGCCGGCCTGGTATCGTCTGCCGCACCTCATGGGATTGGCCGGCCTGGTACCGTCTGCCGCTCCTCATGGGATTGGCCGGCCTGGTACCGTCTGCCGCTCCTCATGGGATTGGCCGGCCTGGTACCGTCTGCCGCTCCTCATGGGATTGGCCGGCCTGGCATCATCTGCCGCTCCTCATGGGATTGGCCGGCCTGGTACCGTCTGCCGCTCCTCATGGGATTGGCCGGCCTGGTACCCTCTGCCGCTCCTCATGGGATTGGCCGGCCTGGCACCGTCTGCCGCTCCTCATGGGATTGGCCGGCCTGGTACCGTCTGCCGCTCCTCATGGGATTAGCCGGCCTGGTACCGTCTGCCGCTCCTCATGGGATTGGCCGGCCTGGCACCGTCTGCCGCTCCTCATGGGATTGGCCGGCCTGGTACCGTCTGCCGCTCCTCATGGGATTGGCCGGCCTGGTACCGTCTGCCGCTCCTCATGGGATTGGCCGGCCAGGTACCGTCTGCCGCTCCTCATGGGATTGGCCGGCCTGGTACCTTCTGCCGCTCCTCCATGGGATTGGCCGGCTTGGTACCGTCTGCCGCTCCTCCATGGGTTTGGCCGGCCTGGTACCTCCCACTGTCCTCCGCGCCTCATGGGATTGGCCGACCTGGTACCGCCTGCCGCTCCTCATGGGATTGGCCGGCCTGGTTCCTCCCACCGTCCGCTGCTCCTCATGCGATTGGCAGGCCTGGTACCTCCCACCGTTCATTGCTCCTCTTGGGATTAGCTGGCCTGGTACCTCCCACCGCTCCTCCATGGGTTTGTCCGGCCTGGTACCTCCCACTGTCCTCCGTGCCTCATGGGATTGGCCGACCTGGTGCCGCCTGCCGCTCCTCATGGGATTGGCTGGCCTGGTACCTCCCACCGTCCGCTGCTCCTCTTGGGATTTGTCGGCCTGATACCATCCACCACTACTCTTCGGATGGGCAGGCCTGGTACCTCCAGCGGTCCGCCGCTCCTCATGGGGTTGGCCAGCCTAGTACCTCCCGCCGTCCCTCATGGGATTGAAAGACAGTGCACACACAGGCTGAGAGCACACAGTCGAGAGAAAGGCACAAGTAAGAGAGCATACAGGGAAGAGACAGCACAGAGTGGAGAGAGAGCACAAGGGGAGACAGGCACAGAAACCGCCCTCCCGATGCGATAGCATCGCGCCTTTTTCCAATTAATTAATAAATGTATGTATTTTCCCGGGTGGGAAATCAGACCTTTTGATCTGGGGTCCCATGATTTCTATGTTGGGCCCTGGCTGCTCCCCTGTTCTATATCACAGGATTCTTATCACTGCTCACCCGCAGATACTAACACACTATCCAGGGCCGGCTCCAGATTTTTGTGGGCCCCAGGTGAAAGCGTCTCTGTGGGCCACTTTAATACTCCGTCCCCATCCCTCCCCACTGCTGCACGTCCGCACCATAAGCCGCACTCCAGGTTTACACAACTGAAAATAGGCAGTGTAGTGGGTATGGCAGCAGGGCTGGTTCAGTCTGGTGTGTTGGTATGGCAGCAGGACTGGTTCAGGCTGGTGCAGTGGGTATGGCAGCAGGGCTGGTTCAGTCTTGTGTGCTGGTACGGCAGCAGGACTTGTTCAGGCTGGTGCAGTGGGTACGGCAGCAGGGCTGGTTCAGTCTTGTATGTTGGTATGGCACTAGGACTGGTTCAGGCTGGTGTAGTGGGTATGGCAGCAGGGCTGGTTCAATCTTGTATGTTGGTACGGCAGCAGGACTGGTTCAGGCTGGTGCAGTGGGTATGGCAGCAGGGCTGGTTCAGTCTGGTGTGTTGGTACGGCAGCAGGACTGGTTTAGACTGATATAGTGGGTATAGCAGCTGGGCTGGTTCAGACAGGTGCTTGTGAGTACAGCAATACTTAGAAACAGACTCGGGTTAGGTAATGGACAGGGCTCTAGAAACAGCAGATTGAACAGGAACCTGACAACTAGCAACATGTCTCAAGGCATTGACAAAGTTGCTTAGGCACCTCCCATAGGGGAAAGGTGCCTTAAATACTCTGTGCTGAGAAGCACTTGTGGGTATGGCTTGCTGACCCTTAAAGAAAAGATGGCCTGTGGCGCACGCATCTTAAGTGCGGTGCCGGAAGGCCTGCGATATAGATCAGACCAGAACAAATGCGGGAGAAGTGAGAACATTGGTCTTGCTGGTGTGGGGATGCCATAGCGGACAGGACAGGACAGCTACTTCCAATAGGTGACACTGGAGTTCCAAGTCCTCATTATAATATCTTAGAAGAGAGTTTTACTGGTTTGCATATATTATTATAAGTATGTAATAGATAGAATACGTGGTGTGTTATTATGTGATTTAGATGAAGGGGTTAATATTGGTGGTCTAGTGCAGGAAACATTTTTTATGGAGGATCAGAGATTTTATTTTTTATACAGAGCTCCGAATGTTGGTAAGTTCATTATACGTGCCGGGATACATTATACTGCAGAGGTCATACATTGTATCATACACAGGGATCACATTTTCACTTTTCCCAGTTATTCTACATATCTCCTCTGAGATTGGACTTTTTCCCTCCCTGATCTACAGTTCATCATGTCCAGATGCAGTTCTCATGAGTCAGCGGGAGGATCAGCCTCCAATGTTTATACAGAATATTCACTATAATAACTCAGCTCGGAATCTTATCTGGAACCATCAACAATTGCCTGAAGATTCCTGTATAGTACGGACTTTACAATAAAGGGTTTTGCAACAATTCCCTAATTAATAGCAGCCTTCAGGAGGTGCCGTACACTCATCACATTTCTCATGGGTTCTTTTTCATTCTTCGGTATAACTTTCCTTTCTCTGCATGTTGTAAAGAGTAATCCATCTCTAATAGCAGTGAGGCAGAGACCACCATAGGATCTGTGGACGAACCTCTGCCTTTCTATAGGAAGTGAGAATGGGTCTTTGCCTCCCTACAGGAAGTGGGAGCCGGTCACTGTCTCTTTGCAAAATCTGTAGGCGGGTATTAATCTTTACAGGAAGTGGGAGCGGGTCTTTATCTCTCTATAGGAAGTGGGAGTGGGTCTTTATCTCTCTACAGGCAGTGGGAGCGGGTCTTTATCTCTCTACTGGAAGTGGGAGTGGGTCTTTATCGCTCTACAGGAAGTGGGAGTGGGTCTTTATCTCTCTACAGGAAGTGGGAGCGGGTCTTTATCTCTCTACAGGAAGTGGGAGCGGGTCTTTATCTCTCTACAGGAAGTGGGAGCGGGTCTTTATCTCTCTACAGGAAGTGGGAGCGGGTCTTTATCTCTCTACAGGAAGTGGGAGCGGGTCTTTATCTCTCTACAGGAAGTGGGAGCGGGTCTTTATCTCTCAACAGGAAGTAGCAATGGGTCTTTGTCTCTCTAGAACAGTGATGGCGAACCTATGACACGCGTGTCAGCACTGACACGCGTAGCCATTTTCAGTGACACGCGGCCGCCGGAGAAACTAGACTCGCTATTTGGATAAAAACCACAGACACAGACACAGCAGCAAAAAACTGTTGCGAGTCGGGTTTCCAAAACGGCAATGCGAGCGCTTTCCGAGACATCTGCGATTTGTAAATCACACATTACTCGCTATTACTCGCTTCCCCATTCATTAACATTGGACTCGCTAGACTCGCAACGAGTAGCGAGTCCCGGGCTCGGACTCGCTAGACTAGAGTCAAGCGATTCCAAGTAATTTAGGACTCGCCCATCACTAACTACAGCTGAGGAAAAAAAAAATGTGCTGGAGGTCTGTAGCCAGAACAGCAGAGCTCCGGCACAGAGCGTCTAGTCCTGGGACTTCCGGTAGGGCGGCGCAACTTCTGGCTGGCGCAGCAGGGAGCAGCGGAACGCTGTGGGGGATGCATATCTGAGGCCCTGTGATCGCTGTCTGGAGGTCCAGTGATTACTACAGCAACCATCCTCCAGTGAAAGGTTCTGGGCAGAATCTGGGGTGTCATGAATGTGTGATTGGCCATTACTGAGATAAGTGAGGGGGAGGCTGGAAGAGGCCTGTGCTATGGGTGCCGTTTCCCGCCATTAATTTACATAAGGAACGCCATCTTGCAGCATAGTACAGACTCCATTTCACCACTATTATTGTTGCGCACCCTATTAATCCCTATTTCTGCTTATTAACTCTGCCCTTTCCTAAAAGACAGTTAACCCCTAATTGCCTGCAGGGCTATCTATAAATCTTCTGTCACTGCCCCTCTTATGGAGAAGCCAAAAAAACCAAGGTTGAGTAAAGGAAGTGGTAGTAGCAGTAGCCGACCCTTTCAAGAGACATGGACTGAGATGTATGGCATTATAGAAAAAAATGGCAGATCATTTTGCGTTCTATGTAGTGAAACGGTAGTAAGCAGAACGTGGAATATAAATAGACATTTTGACAGATAACCTTAGTAGCGCTTGCTTGGCCTTGAAGTGTACAAAATACCAACCTTCAATTGAAGATTTATTTTAGCCAATGAAATTCAGCAACAAAAAAGTCACTAAATCAGTGATGGCGAACCTGTGGCAGTTCAGCTGTTGCTGGACTGCCACAGGTTCGCCATCACTGGAAGAATTCCCCCTCCCTCTCACTTATCTTAGTTCATGGCACCCCACACAGGTTAAATAACAGCAAGACCAACAAAAGAAACCAACTGACAGATTAACAAAGAAGTCACTAAGCAGGTAAGTTAAATAATTATACATATTTGTTATTTAAACTATAAATATCGTAAAATTAGGTTTTTTTTTCTCAAGGTGACACACCACCAGAGTTATGCTCGGTTTTTTGGCGAATTTTGACACACCAAGCTCAAAAGGTTGCCCATCACTGCTCTAGAAGAAAGTAGGGGTAGGTCTTTGTTTCTCTACTGGTCTTTGAGTGTCTACAGTAAGTGGTCACAGGTCTTTATCGCTGCACAGAAGTGTGGCTGAACCTTTACCTCCCTAGAGGACGTGGAGGAGGGTTTTTGTCTCTATGGGAGGTAGTAGCAGGTCTTTGCCTCTCTACTGGAAGAGAAGGTGGCTCTTTATCTCTACACAGGAAGTAGAAAGTCTCTACTGGAAGTGGAGGTCTTTGCCTCCCTACAGGAAGTGTGGGTGGATCTTTGTCTCTCTAAAAGAAGGTGGAGTTGGTGTTCCTCTCTCTACAGAAAGTGTGGCAGGTCTTAGTCTCTCTACAAGAAGTGGAGGTGGGTCTTTTTCACTTTACAAGATTTGAGGCAGGGCCTTTGTCTCTCTGCAGGAAATGTAGATGGGTCTTTGTCTGTACAGGAAGTGGGAAAAGGTCTTTGCCTCTCTACAGGAAGTGTGGGCGAACCTTTGCCTCTGTATAGGAAGTGTGGGTGGGTCTTTGTGTCACTACATGAATTGTGGGAGTGGGTCTCTACAGGAGGTGTGAGTGGGTCTTTTTCTCTCAATATCAAGTGGGAGCAGATCTTTGTCTCTCTAAAGCAGGGGTGGGGGTCCTTAGGCTCCAGTGCCGCATGCGGCCCTCGATGACATTTTATATGGCCCCTGGTCAGATTCCTGGGGACCACCATGCTTGGGCTGGCAGACGCGTTTTGCCAACTTCCTGCCCTTTAAATCCAGCTCCACAGTAATTTCTATGCCCCCAGCCTCAGCCTCCTCAGTGATGTATATGCCCCCAGGCTGTCCTGTGATGTGTAGGGCTCCAGCAAACCTGAAAATGCAGTTTAGAAGCCCATGATCAATATCACTTAACATCACAGCCACGTGAAAGAGAAGCAGATCCAGCCACCACAGTAGGGGTAAATTGATTGTTTAACCAAATATAACCTGGTAATTATGCAGTCAATAATTTTGTGCAGCCCCCAAAGCATGGTAGAAATATCCAAATGGCCCCCGGCAGAAAAAGGTTCCCCATGTTTGCTCCAAAGGAAGTGGGGGTGGATCATTGTCACTCAGGAGGTAGAAGTGGACTTTTGTCTTTCTAGAGGAAGTGTGAGTGGGTCTTAGTCTCTTTACAGGAAATAGGAGCGGATCTTTGTCTCTACAAGAAGTGGTGGAGGGCCTTTGTCTCTAAAGAAATTGTGGGTGAACCTTTGCCTCTGTATAGGCAATATGGGTGGGTCTTTGTGTTACTACAGTAATTGTGGGAGTGGGTCTCTACAGGAGTGTGAGCGGGTCTTTGTCTCTCAACATCAAGTGGGAGCAAATCTTTGTCTCTCTTAAGTAAGTGTGGGTGGGTCTGTGTTTCTCAGGAGGTGGAAGTGGGGTTTTATCTCTCTACAGGAAGTGTGAGTAGGAGCCAGATATATCCGGGACCTCTATATACCTCCCTACCCAATCCCCCTATTTTTACCATTTGCATTGGCAATGCTAACATCTACTTAGTCCGGCCAATAAAGCTCAATGGAATTTGAATTTGAATTGAGTAGGTCTCTGTCTCCAGGAAGTGGAAGTGGGTCTATGTCTCTCTATAGGAAGCATTGATAGGTCTTACTGAATGGGTATTTTACAATCTACAAGAAGTGGAGGAGGGTCTTTATGTTTCTACAGTAAGTGGGGGAGTATGTTGCCTCTTCACAGGAATTAGGATGGGTATTTGGTTCTAAAGGAAGCCAAATGGGTATTTGACTATCGGGTCATTCCATGTCAAGTGATCCAAAAATGAATATTTTTTTCCCTGACGTCCTCAGATTTTTTAAATTTTTTTTCTATATGAAGAACAACTTTAGTTAATTACAAAAAAAAAGTTTTGAATTTTTTTCTTTATCAGTTAATTTTTTACAGATTTTTAAAGTTTTAAAAAAGTGTGAATTTTGGCCTGGTATTGCTTTAGATTTTCTATCATATCTCGGGCTAGAAATAAGATAGAGAAACAAAATAAACACCAATCTACTCAGAACTGTGCAGGCTTTCACTAGATATGTCACAAGAGGATCTTTGTTAATATTTTACCCATGTGATTGCAAGCGCAAAACTTTAAAATGCATTTCCGAAAAATCGGCGAGCTTTAAATATTTCAAAAACTGCCCATGTGTCTGCTATGCTCTTAGCCACATCTGTACCAAATTTCAAGTTGGGATCACGATGGGATCATATTTTAAAATATTTTAATATTAATAGCGTCGATGGGTCATTCTATATCAAGTGATCTAAATATGAATATTTTTTTTTACCTGACGTCTTTAGATTTTTTTTATTCTTTTTCTTTATGAAGTACAACTTTAGTGAATTACAAATTAAAAGTTTAGAATTTTTTTCTTCATTAGTTAATTTTTTACAGATTTTTAAAGTTTAAAAAAAGGGTGAATTTTGGCCTGGTATGGCTTTACATTTTTTTATCTCAGGCTAGAAATAAGATAATGAAGTGGCAGAGGCATCATTTTACTCAGAACGGTAACAGCTTTCATTTGATATGTTACAAGACTATGTTTCTTTATATCAAATTCAAATTATTGACTGGCAATTGTGAAAAAATGACTGATTGTGTTCTTGGTTATATTTGTGCAGAGATTCAACTTGGGACCTGTCAAATTTATATATTTTTTATTTTATGGTTGTATGAGTTATCACAACTTATTGAATAAAACATTTATATGCAACAAAAAAGAAACACAAAAAACAAATCCCATAAGTGCCAGGATAAATACATTTTAATCATCAGAACACAACGCTCAGCATTTTCAACTTGAATGTATTGAACAAACCAAAAGAAGAAAGGTGATCATATCCTCAAGTTTGATTAAACAAGATTAAAAGAGCCAAAAATGTTAACCCCTATTTATACATATAAATTTGTTTTCTATTCTATCACTAAACATGTGATTTATGAAGTGTTTAATAAGAATAGTACAGTAGTTAAATCATCGTTCTATAAATTATGAACTAATCAATTAATAGTATGTTTTTAAAGTGGCATTTTATCAATTTGTCCCTTCTAGTGGGTGAAATGTAATCGTGTCCATAAACGCTTACTAGCAATCGCCATTTCCTTGTGTGTCAAAGAGTATGTCCGGCCTGTCACGGTGTTAGGCTCCGCATGAGTTAATATCTGATTTTTGTGCACTTTTAAAATGTCTGGCTTTCTTGGATACACAAACGATGGCGCTGGACCAGAAGGATGCAATAAAGTCAATTCTACTTCTTCATTTTCACAATCTTTGGAGAATACAGTAGCCAGCCACCAGCGCCAATCATATTCATATTTTTTCAAAAGGATTGCAACAGTGTCTATGATAAAATGCTGTTTCTTGAGAAGTAGCAGCCATTGGTGTGTGGGAAAAATACAGTTAATATTACGTAAGGAAGATAGGTAATAAAAATAAAGATTTACAGTACACTTGAGATAGAACCATAAAGTGAGTTTTAGGGCTAGCGCGCACAGTTTTTTTTTCTGTCTGCAGATACAGGCTGCAGTTTTGGCAGCTTGTTTTTCTACCAAGTTTTTACCACATATGCGTTAGTTTTTTTAATCGCTAGTGAAAAAAATGGCAGCTTTTTTTTTTATATAAATGATAAATGCTGCGTTTATTGCAGCGATTAAAAAGTAGTTCAAGCAGTGATTTACTCACTCTTGAGTGTTTCCAAAAACACTACATGTGGTGAACCCCATAGAAATCAATGGGGCTGTTTTTCTGAATGATGATCCCTAAGAATAGCACTGTGTGTATTGGCCCTTAATAATAAAAGCATTAAATTATTAATATATTTACTCACCCATATTTTAGTACACAGCCTTGATGGCTTTGTACAGACTATTGTTTGTTCAGGAGTGAAGATGTCCAGACATGTCAGGACATGAAAGGTCTGAACGAGCTGTCTTACTTCCTGAATGCAGTGGGTAGACACTTAACATGATTGACAGAGCTGCTGGCCTATCATCTGCTCTGCATTCACTGTCTATCCCTGTGCTTTCTCAGGTTGAGCCCTAACAAAGCTTTTTCCTATATGTCCTCTCCTGCTTCTAAGCTGTAACATATCAAAATAATACAGTAATGTCTAAAAATAATGGATTGGATAAATATAGACCCCACGCTTTTAGACCACAGGTTGAACAGATCTGAATTCAAGATTTTTGAATTGACACTATAATAGTTAAATATTTTAAAATATGATCCCATCACGATCCCAACTTGAAATTTGGTACAGATGTGGCTAAGAGCATAAAAGACACATGGGCAGTTTTGGAAAATTTTTATTAAAACGTTTTTTCGGAAATGCGTTTCAAAATGTTGAGTTTGCGTTCGCATGGGTAAAAAATTTAAATTAACAAATATACTCTTGTGACATATCTGGTGAATGCCTGGACAGTTCTGAGTAGAATGGTGTTTATTTTGTTTCTCTATCTTATTTCTAGCCCAAGATAAAAAAATGTAAAGTCATACCAGGCCAAAATTCACACTTTTTTTTAAACTTTAAAAATCTGTAAAAAATTAACTGATGAAGAAAAAAATTCTAAACTTTTAATTTGTAATTAACTAAAGTAGTACTTCATAAAGGAAAAAAAATAGAAAAAATCTAAAGACGTCAGGTAAAAAAAAATATTCATATTTAGATCACTTGATATGGAATGACCCATTGACGCTATTAATAGTAAAATATTTTAAAATATGATCCCATCGCGATCCCAACTTGAAATTTGGTACAGATGTGGCTAAGAGCAAAGCAGACACATGGGCAGTTTTTGAAATATTTAAAGCCCGCCGATTTTTCGGAAATGCGTTTTAAAGTTTTGCGCTTGCGATCACATGCGTAAAATATTAACAAAGATCCTCTTGTGACATATCTGGTGAAAGCCTGTATAGTTCTGAGTAGATTGGTGTTTAGTTTGTCTCTCTATCTTATTCCTAGCCTTAATTATGAGGAGAAACGTAAAGGCAGGCAACAGCGAAATTCGCACTTTTTCCGAAATTTGAAAATCATTTAAAAAAAAAAATAATTTTTTTTTAAATTTTTCTCTTCACATTTTGCATTGTCTGACATGCTATTATCAAATAACAAAATCTCAAAAGAATTAAAAATATAGAGGTAATAATCATTGGTTCACTTGACATGGAATGACCCTATCTGCAAGAAGTGAGGGAAGGGAGGGTCTTTGATACTTTTACAGGAAGTGAGGGTGGGTATTTGTCTTTCTACAAGAAGTAGGGAGAATCTGTTTTTTTCCAAAGGAATAAGTGTGGGTATTTGTCTCTTTACAAGGAACAGGATGCGTCTTTGCCTGTTTATAGGAAGTGGAGATGGGTCTTGTTACTTTACAGAAAGTGGGAGCAGGACTTTGCCTTTCTAGAGGAAGTGGGAATGGATCTTAATTACTTTACAGTCATTGGAGTTGCGTTTTTGTTATTTTGCATAAAGTAAAGGCAGGTCTCTATGTCTCTACAGGGAGCAGAATGGGTCTTCGACCCTCTACAGGAAGTGGGTGAGCCTTTGTCTCTATAGGAAGTGGGTGAGCCATTGTCTCTATAGGAAGTGGGTGAGCCTTTGTCTCTATAGAAAGTGGGTGAGCCTTTGTCTCTATAGAAAGTGGACGACCTATTGTCAATATAAACATTCATTTTTAGGAGAAATAACAAAGGTTCAACAACAATGTATTAAAAAAAAGATATGTCTGTATAACTGATAGGACAAATTGTCAAATAACCATGCCTGCACATATAATCGTAGACGGCATGCTTAGACGGGGCCAGGACGTGTAGGGGCAAAAATCATTAACAACCGGAATAGAAAACCCCAATTGTCTATATAAATATTCATTTTTAGGAGAAATAACAGAGGTTCAACAACAGTGTATTGAAAAAAAAAGATATGTCTGGATAGCTGATAGGTCCACTTTTTAAGGGGTTGTCCAAGATTAGAAAAGGAAGTATTTTTTTTTAAGTTAGTTAGTTTTAAGGTTAAAAGATACAAGTCCATTAAGTTCAACCAAAAAACTAATTTGTTGATCCAGAGGAAGGTAAAAAACCCATGATTGCTCCATATTAGGGGAAACATTCCTTCCTGACCCCTGTTATGGCAATCAGACTTATTTCCCTGAATCAAAGGCCCATAACAAAATCTAGAACTAATAACCTGCAATATTATATTATTCAAGAAAGGCACATAGGCTCTCCATGATTGAGATATATATATATATATAATATATTTTTTTAGCAAATTAAGGATCACAAGATCATGTGGCAGAGAGATCCATAATACCATTACTCGCACAGTTCAATGACATTTAATTTCAATTTATTTATTTATTTACTTGCCTTCAGCTCAGTCTCGATCCATGGCGAATTGATAGATGAACGTTCTTGTAGGAAGAAGGGAATTGTAGCATTGGTGCTAGAGTGGTAGAATTTACCCTAATGGAAACTAACCAAAGCCCCTGGGCAGATTCCTGGGGACCGCCATGCTCGGGCTGGCAGACACGTTTTGCCAATTTCTGACCTTTAAATCCAGCTCCACAGTAATTTCTATGCCCCCAGCCTCAGCCTCCCCAGTGACGTATATGTCCCCAGCCTCAGCCTCCCCAGTGACGTATATGTCCCCAGCCTCAGCCTCCCCAGTGACGTATATGCCCCAGCCTTAGCCTCCCCAGTGACATATATGCCCCCAGCCTTAGCCTCCCCAGTGATGTATATGCCCCCAGCCTTAGCCTCCCCAGTGACGTATATGCCCCCAGCCTTAGCCTCCCTAGTGACATATATGCCCCCAGCCTCAGCCTCCCAGTGACGTGACGTATATGCCCCCAGCCTCAGCCTCCGCAGTGAAGTGACATATATGCCCCCAGCCTCAACCTTCCCAGTGACGTCTTTGCCCCCACCCTCAGCCTCCCCAGTGTCGTATATGCCCCCAGCCACAGCCTCCCCAGTGACGTGACGTATATGTCCCCAGCCTCAGCCTCCCCAGTGACGTATATGCCCCAGCCTCTACCTCTCTAGTGATGTATATGCCCCCAGCCTCAGCCTTTCCAGTGAAGTATTTTCCCCCAGCTTCTACCTCTCTAGTGATGTATATGCCCCTAGCCTCAGCCTCCCCAGTGATGTATATGCCCCCAGCCTCAGCCTCTTCAGTGACGAATATGCCCCCAGCATGTCCTGTTCATCTGATGACGTGACCACTGCTAATTTACCGGTGTCATGAAACGTACGTTGGGGTGAGACTGGGGGCTCTCCCCTCTTGTGTCCTGGTGCTGTGTGGTATGGCCTGTGGCAATATGGGTAACTGTTTATTGCACATACTGTGACTGTTTTCTGATCCAATGAGCCTATTTTGCATAACCTGTGCAGACTGGATCTCTATTTGTGATAGCACTTTCCAAAACTGTGGGTACTAGTGTAGTATGGAGGTCTGATTCTGGACCCCTATTATCGCCCAATTCATTGTATGCATTTTACTTATGTGAGACACTGCATTTGTTGTAATCTGTTGTAACTTGTGTGCTCTGAAGATTGTTTATGATTTTATGTCCTTCATGTTCTTTTGATGTTTTCTGTACCCTGCTTTACCACTGCACCTAGCACTGCACCTAGCACTGCACCTAGCACTGCACCTAGCTCTTGTTTTTGTGCCATAAAAAAGGATAAATTAAAATCTGTAGATTTATTGCGACACACAGGCCCAGGGATCTGTACCTTCACCATTATACCCCTGTACAGGGATAGAGACTGGCCGCAGGGCCAGGGATCTCTACCTTCACCATTATACCCATTATACCCCTGTACAGGGACAGAGACTGGCCGCAGGCCCAGGGATCTCTACCTTCACCATTATACCCATTATACCCCTGTACAGGGATAGAGACTGGCCGCAGGCCCAGGGATCTCTACCTTCACCATTATACCCATTATACCCCTGTACAGGGATAGAGACTGGCCGCAGGCCCAAGGATCTCTACCTTCACCATTATACCCATTATACCCCTGTACAGGGATAGAGACTGGTCGCAGGCCCAGGGATCTCTACCTTCACCATTATACCCATTATACCCCTGTACAGGGATAGAGACTGGCCGCAGGCCCAGGGATCTCTACCTTCACCATTATACCCATTATACCCCTGTACAGGGACAGAGACTGGTCGCAGGCCCAGGGATCTCTACCTTCACCATTATACCCATTTTACCCCTGTACAGGGATAGAGACTGGCCGCAGGCCCAGGGATCTCTACCTTCACCATTATACCCATTTTACCCCTGTACAGGGATAGAGACTGGCCGCAGGCCCAGGGATCTCAACTTTCACCATTATACCCCTGTACAGGGATAGAGACTGGCCGCAGGGCCAGAGATCTCCACCTTCACCATTATACCCCTGTACAGGGATAGAGACAGGCCTCAGGGCCAGAGATCTCCACCTTCACCATTATACCCCTGTACAGGGATAGAGACCGGCCGCGGGGCCAGAGATCTCCACCTTCACCATTATACCCCTGTACAGGGATAGAGACCGGCCGCGGGGCCAAAGATCTCCACCTTCACCATTATACCCCTGTACAGGGATAGAGACTGGCCGCAGGGCCAGAGATCTCCACCTTCACCATTATACCCCTGTACAGGGATAGAGACCGGCCACAGGGCCAGAGATCTCCACCTTCACCATTATACCCCTGTACAGGCCTTCACTATTATACCCCTGTACAGGCTTTCCCCATTATACCCCTGTACAGGGATAGAGACTTGCCATAGGCCAGGGATCTCTACCTTCACCATTATACCCCCTGCACTGGGATAGAGACTTACCATAGGCCCAGGGATCTCTACCTTCACCTTTATACCCCTGTACAGGGATAGAGACTTGCCGCAGGCCCAGGGTTGTATCTACAGAGTAGCTTACTGTCTGGAGGAGGGAGCTGGATGCTGGAGTGGTTGATTTATCCCTATCTAAATTCAATATAGCAAAAGAGAGCAAGAGTATTTATCTTCCCTGAATAAAATGGAGGCAACACAGGTGCAAAATACTGATGAGACAATCACCACTGACTAATTCATGGAGGGGCTCAGTATTAATATTGCACATGGAATCTCTGGTCACATATATGTAGGCTTACAGCCTATTAATGATACCCATACTATTAGATCAGGATGCTGCCCAGCATTATCAGTACCCCCCCCCCCATTGGGACAGGTGCCCTAGATAACAGGGCTAATATAGATGAAAAATGTAGAAAGACAGTAACCAAACCAGTATAAAAAGATGAATTCCTTTATTGAAATAATCACATGGATGTTAAAAGCATCTTGTCAGGCAAAGACCGAAAGCAAGAATAGCATGCAAAACTTTATATGATAGGTATGAGGTATTGGTCGATATTTTGGCCAAAATATGCAAGAGTTCAAGTATATATATAACAAATTTTTGTGGCATTGCTCGATGTTTTGGCCAAAATACACAAAGCTCGCAACCCGCGTCAAGGGTCCTCATAGTCTTGCGAGTTCCTATCCTAAAATTAAAAGCAAAGGTCACAGCAGAAAAAGGAGTTAAATTTCCTCCAAAGTTTATAGAAAAAAAGGACAAGAGATTTTGCTGTGACTTTGTTTTTTTTTTTTTTTTTTTTTTCTTGTTCAACGTTTTTTTTTTATTGAATTAGATATAAACTTACAAGGAGGTCATAACAAGTAGCAATACATTAAGATAATCACACATTAGAAGACAAGAGTCAAGTTAACAACTAACAATAAACCATAACCAATTGTGTCATTCTTATAAACACATGCGGTTGGAGGGTGGGTGGTGGGAAAGGAAGGGGGGGGGGGGAAAGCAGGGAGGGAAGGAGGGAAAAATACTTTAAAGTTATGCTCAACTAAACTTCGCTCATAGCATATTGAAAGCTAATTCGATCAAGTTTATATTATGGGGGCATCCTGTTGAAAGAAAAACTGGTTCCATGTTAACCACTTGTTACTGTACTTTCCTTGAAGATTGTTCCTCAGAGCGAACGTGTATTCATACACATTGTGAGCTGCAATAGTCCCCAGTATTGTTTCAAACGTTGGTGGATCTGGGTCTTTCCATCGAGCCGCTACACCATTTTTTGAGGCAATCAAAATGTGTATGATGAGCGCTCTGAGCTCAGGTGGTACTACATTTATTCCTATCAGGAGCAGCGCGAGTTCTGGCGAGAGGTCCAAGTCGATCCCTGTTATGTCGGAGATTAGAAGTTGTATTTTCCCCCAAAATGGGCGCAGGATGGGACAGTCCCAGAATATGTGAGACATTGTGCCAGGTTTTCCGCAGTTCCTCCAGCACAATGGTGGTATAGTTTCTGAAAATTTATGGAGTCTTGTAGGGGTGAAATACCACCTAGTCAAGGTTTTGTAGTAAGATTCCAAAAGAACTGAAGATGAGAGACTTTTGTAAACTATTTTGAGTGTATCTTCAATTAGATCAGCAGGGAGAGAGATTTGGAGTTCCTTACTCCATGCACCTATGTTAGAAGCGCTGGAAAATGAAGAATCAAGGTTCCATTCTTTGTAAATAGACTTGAAAGACCAAAAGATGTTCGATTGGTTAAAACGGAAAAGTTGACTTATGTTTAGCGGGAGATGGAGACTCAGATTATTTTTATTGAGTGTACGTTTTATTTTGTTCCAGTTCCCAACCTCTTCGCTTGGCAAATTAAACTTGGTTCTAAGACTTGCAAAGGATTTGAGTTGCATATTGTCATCAAGTAAGTCTGAGAGAGTATGGATTCCACAATTGGTCCATACACTTACATCTATATCTGCCGATAGAGCTGGTAGGAGGTAAACTGAGATCCAACGTGGAGAAGGTTTATGATTTGTTGCGTATAATTTCGTGGTGAGAGTTCTCCACGAGCGTATGGTAGCCTTTAACGTTGGTTCTTTAGGTAATTTCTTGGTCTTGTCGCATAAATAAGCGAGTAGTGTCCATTGGAGATCTCTCGAGTGATTAAGTGCTTTCTCTATCTCCATCCATCTCGGCTTCTCTTCTTCTCCTCCCCACCAATTTTGGCTAAGTCTGATAAGCGCTGAATTATAGTAAGCTGAGATGTTAGGCACTGCTAGACCTCCGTGTAGTTTACTTTTTTCTAGAATAGAGAGAGAGGTTCTGGGTTTTTTTCCCCCCCAAATAAAGTTAGATAATTGAGCTTGAATTTTTTTGCACCAAGCTGAGTTAAGCTGAAGGGGGACTGAACGAAAAATGTAAAGTATTTTGGGCAGTATAAATAATTTGTACGCCTCTATTTTGCCTAACCACGTTAGTTCAGTTTTGGAAATGTTAGCTAGGTCCATTTGAAGAGCTTTATACAGCTTTCCTAGATTTGCATCATATATTTTGGAAGTGGATTTAGTGACTATGATTCCTAAGTAGTCTAGATACTTTTTATCCCAATCCAGCTCATTGCCCTGTTGGAGGGAGGAAATCATCTGATCTGTGAGGTTATAGCTGAGTACTTGTGTTTTGGCAATGTTGATTTTGTAATGGGAAATCGCAGCAAATTCATTCATGAGTAAGAGAAGGTCCCGCATAGACGTCGCCGGATTTGTGAGGGTTAGTATTATATCGTCAGCGAACAAACTGATTTTATATGATTCTCGATTCAGGGAAATACCAGAAATTGACGGGCTAGATCTTACCTTTTCTGCTAATGACTCAATAAATAAATTGAAAAGGGAGGGCGAGAGGGGGCAGCCTTGTCTTGTGCCATTTGTCAACAAGAAAGGGGCGGACATATGATTATTAGTAAGGAGCCTTGCTGATGGTGTGGTGTATAAAGCTTGAATGGAATTGAATATGGGTCCTGAAAGTCCAAATTTATGCAAAACCTCAAACAGGTATCCCCAGTGGACTCTGTCGAACGCTTTTTCTGCGTCGACAGAGACCACTATCATAGGGGCTTTCGAGAGCTCAGCATACGCTGTCAAGTTTAAGAGTCTTCTTGTCGCATCTGTTGAATTCCTTTTTTGAGTGAATCCAGTCTGATCTTTGTGGATCAAGGTCGGGATCACTTTTTGCATTCTAGAATTAATCGCTTTTGATATAATTTTAATATCTGTGTTCAGGAGGGAGATGGGTCTATAATTAGAAACTAAGTCTTTGTCCCCTTTATTTTTGGGAATAACTGTTGTAAGCGCTTGGAGCATCTCATGTGGGATCGGCTGGCTACCATCAGAAAAAGAGTTAATTAGTTTAGTGATGTAAGGGGTGAGTAAATGTTCGCACGCTAAAAAATATTCGTTCTGAAGACCATCGGGTCCTGGGGATTTGTTCTTTTTAAGTTTACGTATAATATCTTTTATTTCCTGCTCAGTATAAGGTTGGTTGAGTTTGTTTAGATCCTCCTCTGAGATCGTAGGAAGCGTGACTGAGTCTAGGAAGGATTTGATATTTTGTGTTGTGGGTTGAGGTTCTGAGCGATCATCTTTGAGGTTGTATAGGCCTTTATAATATTCAACAAAGGCATTAGATATTTCTAATGGGGTTTTTTTAATATGGTTTTGGTTGTTTTTGATTTGATATATACTGGTTTTTGATCTATGGATTTTGATCAAATTTGCGAAGGTTTTAGATGGTTTATTCATATTTGAGTAGAAATTTGATTTGGATATGCGGGCCAATTTATCATAGTCAGATAAGAGGAGGGATTTAAGTTGTACCCGAAGCTCAAGTAGATCTTTATGTTTGCTTTCAGAGGGGTTAGTTACCATTTCCTCCTCCAACAAGGCAATTTGTCGAGTAAGTTTTTTAGTATTAGCTAATTGAGCTTTTTTATGTTTCATGTTCAGATATATCAGATTACCTCTTATGGTCGCTTTGTGGGCAGTCCATAGGGTGGACAAGGAAATGTCTGTAGTATCGTTTTCTTGAAAATATAATTTAAGTGAATCTTGGATTTCAGATTTATATTGTGGGTGGGTAAATAGATATGAATTAGCTCTCCATGGAGAAAGAGAGTTGAAAGGAGGGCTGTTAGAAATCTCAAAGAGGATGGGAGAGTGGTCCGACCACGTTCTTGGTAGAATGGATATAGTTTTAAATTTTGACAGTGAGTGTATGTTTGTTAGTACCAAATCGATTCTGGAAAATGATTTATGGACGTTAGAATAGTGAGTAAACTCTAAAGAGGAGGTATGTAAACATCTAAATACGTCAAAGAGCTCCTCCTTTTGTAAAAGTGGGTCCAATTTCGTATTCAGATTCCTTGATTTATTAGACGAATCTAATAGGGGGTTCGGGACAGAATTGAAGTCGCCAAATATCAGAAGCATCCCTTTCTGTTTTTCATGTATTAGGGTAAAGAGACGTTTAAGGAAGGTAATTTGGCCATTGTTAGGGGTGTAAACGTTTACAAGAGTGTGGATTACTTCGTTAACCTTACAGATCAGGATTATGTACCTGCCCTCGTCGTCTTTGATCAGCTCAATTTCCTCAAACTTCAGCGTTCCTTTTATGATTATTGCTACTCCCGCTTTCTTTTTGGAATTAGATGAAAAGTATACATGGGGGAATCTTTTATTACTAAATTTAGGAGGATTATGTAGAGGGAATCTAGTCTCCTGAATTCCAGCTATGTCAACGTGGTTTGAGTTTAGCTCCTTCCATACACTAAATCGTTTTTGTGGTGAATTTAGACCATTTGCGTTTAGGGACAGGAGTTTCATCATTACGGCGTCAGTTAAGCAGTTAAATTGAGATGCTGGTCAAGAAGGGGGGGTGAGGAGGAGAAATTAGGAGGGAAAACAGAGGAGGAGGGGTAGTTAAGGGGGTTCAACAAACTTTAGAAGAAAAAAGAATAAATATATAAGTTCGACCAACGGTCGTGTTGTGGAGGAAGAGTTCCAAGGAACTACTGTAGGTCTTCCTCTTGGGCTAACGGTAGGGCCTATGGTGCAATATTTCTAACCTAAATCATTTGGCAGAGTTATTCTTTTATATGTAGGTGTTTGAGGAGTTTCAAGCCTTCCATGGGATCCTCAATGGTGATTTGCTTCTGTTTGTGATGAAATATGACAGAGGTGGTTGGTCGGCCCCATCTATAGGTAATCTGTTGTTTTCTTAGAACCTCTGTGACTGGCCTTAGAAGTCTCCTTTTAGTGGCAGTTTCTTTTGAGATGTCAGAGAAGATTTTTAAAGATTCATAAGGAGCCGGTAGGCAAGCATGTTGCCTAGTGTAGTTATTTATTTTATCTTTCGTCTGGAAAAACGTAAATTTAACAATAACATCACGAGGGGTGTCTTCAGGTATGCGTAGGGGTTTGGGGAGTCTGTGAGCCCTCTCAATTGATAATTCTATATCCGGTAAGGACGGGATCAGCTTTCTGGTCAGATTTTTGACAAAGGGAATTAGCTCATGTGTTTTTGTTTGTTCTGATATTCCTCTAATTTTTAAGTTGGATCTACGGTCACGGTCCTCCCTATCTATAATCCTATCTGTAAGGTGCTTAATTTCATCTTTAGCTTTTTTTAGCTCTGAGCAGCATGTTTTAAGTTCTTTCTTTAGATTTCCTACATCTGTTTCGGTTTGATCTAGTCGTGAATTAATGGTGTTGATCGAAGATTTAATTTCTGCAAATTGCTCCCTCATTTCTTCCTTAAGGGAAGAGAAAAGTTGGAGAAGGAAGTTCTTATCTGGAATTTGAGTTTGGTCCAGGATAAAGTTGGGGTCATTATTAGCTTGTGTGACCTTAATCCTCTGCCTCGCAGGACTTCTACATTGCAATTGAATCTCATCTTGTGGAGGAGGATTAGGATTTTGGCGTAGGGGTGAATCCATCTCTTTTCTTTTGGAACTATGATGAGTGGATTCGTATATAATTGAGTCGTCGCTGGACTCATGGGTTTCAGGTGTAGATGAACTTTTCGTGTGTTTGTCTCTTCCTTTCAGGTTTTTACCTGGACTATGTGCCATAGTTGGTATCTTGCTCTTAGAGCTTAATTGATGTGCATCCATTGTTTTTTCGTTAGATGGAATGGTGGTAGAGGGTCTGGTTTTGGAGGGCATTAGATTTCTGGAAACTAAGGTGTAACAGAGAGGTCTGATGTTTAGTTGGGTTTAGTTTCACTGACCTTGAGGTACTAGGTTGTTCACAAGTTCAATGACTCTGGGTGGAGTCGCTACTTCTGGAGTTCAAGGGGTGGAGAAAGTACGTATCTAGGACTTCAGAACAGTCTTATATTGCTGCCCTCAGTATCTTGGGTCAATGTCGCTGAAGTGCTTTGGTGGCAAGAGAACCCCACTGTAAGCAGTAATGATCCCTCTGGTCCTTATGACGTGCTGTTACTTATTTGTCATACAGCAGCTTTTGTGACTGTCTGCACTAGTCCTTCTAATGTAGATCTCAGTGAGTAGTTTATGTCCTTATACAGATTTTTGTGTGCTGCAGGGCTACGATTTATTTATTTATTTTTTTTTTTTTGTAAGAGATCTCTGATTGGTAAGATCCCTTGCCTGCCCAGAGACAGTTCAGTTCAGCTCTACAATATAGAGACTGCTGTTCATACACAATTTTTAGTCTGAAGGTGTCACACTTTTATGCTCTGCTCGACATCTGCCTCTCTGTCTGTGTAGGAGAGAACTAGAAAGGGCTTCAGGCACTAAGTCTGTATCTTTGTCTCCTGAACTCAGTGGTTCGCCTCTGTAGCAAGGACTTCCTACATATAGTATGTCAACAAACATATATATAGTATGTCTTTAAATGTCTGTAAATCCCTTATCTGCAGGATATCCTTGTAGTGGGCTTATCTGTGAGGTAAATAAGTATAATGTGTCAACAAAGGAGCCTCAGATTATCACTGTTCTTTTGTGCTCTGCAGACTTTCTTATGGCGAATGGTGTCAGCTTCTAGTGTTATAGCACTTGAGTGCCAACAGATTTGTGACTTCTGACAGTTAATACAGATAGATTTACTTCACAGCAACTTCAGCTTGTTAGCTAATAGCTTTATGAGGCTGTGTCACAGTATGGGGCTTTGTTTCAGCAGTGGGGACCTCTTTCTGCTCCAGAGATCATTCCGCCCCTCATACCTGCTGTTAATAAAGTAGTTCCTCTCTTCCACTGGGGATTATGTGCACCGTGGGTCTCACCTGCACACACCACACCTACGATCGATGTGGCAGGACTCAAGTAAGTCTCTTAACCCCCCTCACGGCTGTTGTGGTAGGCAGAACAGGGTGGAGCGGGACGGGGCAGACTGGTACGAGTCCCTACCGTTATGCAGGTCACAGCTCCGGTAATGTGCTGCAGCTTCAAGTCCCCGCCGGGTTATGCTTCAATGTGCCAGCTGTTGCCAGTACCCTTCACTCAGGCCAGCTTGATTATCTGCAGCAGTGATGACATGTGGGGCCAAGATGGCGCCGGTCCCTTAGAGCTGTGAGGGAGATGGGATCACCTTCGATGTAAGCGTTCCTCCTGGGTGAAA
The DNA here is from genome assembly GCA_033576535.1 of Allobates femoralis. Classification (NCBI taxonomy): domain Eukaryota; kingdom Metazoa; phylum Chordata; class Amphibia; order Anura; family Aromobatidae; genus Allobates; species Allobates femoralis. The sequence continues at coordinate 783,771,876 of JARQOC010000003.1, forward strand.
ATCAACCAAACTCGCCTCGCTTTTCCTCTGAGTAATAGTGATCAGGTTGACCGCTTCTATGTGGTAGAAAATGACCTAAAAGGACATTAACTCCGTCGCTTTTTAGTAAGCACCGGGAGCTCCTTGTGAGTGCGACTTCACATGGAGCCGCAGGCCACGCCTCTCGCTGTGACTTTGTTTTTAATTTATCCCCATTTAACTAAAGCATTTTCCCCTTTGTAATTTAGTCTAAGGCTGTCGGCTCAAACAATCTTCCTGGGGCAGACATGCTGATACCAGAGAAGCGCTGGCCGACAACCTTAAACCTCAATACAGGGACAGTTTTAAGGCTGAAAGACACAAACAAGTCAAACAAGTTCAACCTAAAAACAAAAGTGTTGATCCAGAGGAAGGCAAAACCCCCTATGGGCCCCCAAATGGTCCATTTTAGGGGGAAAATTCCTTCCCGACTCCACTTAATGGCAATCAGACTAGTTCCCTGGATCAACGTCCCAGGTATGAGGTCTTCCTCTACAATTCAAGAACACAAATAGCAAAATCATTAGGCGGCCCTCGCACAAAATACTTCCAAGGTCATCAGAGTCAGCCCTCGCTCAAAACGTTTTGGGGTCGTCGGGCATTTCTTGCTCAAAACCTTTTTTGTGGTCATTAGGTATCATTAGGCGGCCCTCGCACAAAATACTTCCAAGGTCATCAGAGTCAGCCCTCGCTCAAAATGTTTTGAGGTCGTCGGGCATTTCTTGCTCAAAACCTTTTTGTGGTCATTAGGTCGCAGCCCTCGCTCAAAATGTTTTGAGGTCGTCGGGCATTTCTTGCTCAAAACCTTTTTGTGGTCATTAGGTCGCCTTTCCTCTTAATTTTGCTTTGTCCTTGTGTTCAGAATGCAGAGGCAGACCTCATACACAATACACTCCTGAGAGCATCACAGGCGTCTCATGACACTCCTGAGAGTATCAGAGAAAGTCAAGGTCTCCACAGTGTGAAGACCATGACTCTTCTTTCTTCCTGGTGCTCCATCTTGTTCCTTGTAGAGTGCAGCCTGACAAATGGCTGTGCAGCTGCCAGGTCGGAGTTTTATGCCCGCTGACCACTGTGTCATCACAAAGCGATGACCTAGTCAAGTGGGCGGGGCTCCTTTATTTAGTCATCGGCTGAACTTTATATTCTACGTCTCAAACTTTTTTCACTTCTGTTCTGGGCTGTGGTTGGCTGATGTCATCCACCTGTGATGTCATCACAACAACAGACACGAACATTCCATCTCATCTTCATCTGAACCAGCAATGAAAACAACAAGAGCTTCAGGTTTCAGACTTAGTTTAATAAAATAATAAAGCAGTTGAAACAAATACATAATAGTGTGTGAGATGCAATCTATGCGGTACCCAGGTTTGGAAGCGCACAAACATATAGGAAAATTAAAATAATTTTATTCATATTCAAAATAGAACAAATAAACAAAAAAAATAGGAGAAATAGGTGAATTAAAAACAAAGATGGTACAATACTGGTGAAAACACTTGACTGCACATACAGCACATGGATGTAATGTGTATAATAAATACACTCAAAAGGTACCAAGATAAGGTAAATGTTGGGCCCAAAAAAAAAAAAAGTAATGTATGTATGTATATATGTATATGTATATATATGTATATATGTGTATATGTGTATATATATATGTATGTGTATATATATGTGTATATATGTATACGTGTATATATGTATATGTATATATATATATATATATATATATATATATATATGTATATGTGTATATATATATGTGTATATATATATATATGTGTATATATGTATATATATATATATATATATATATATATATATATATATATGAGTGTGGCCAGTATGCATGGGCAACTCTGGGCTGTACAGCTAATAGGTACATAAAGGGCAAAGCAGTGCGATATATGTCAAAGATATAAACTACATTATATATATATATATATATATATATATATATATATATATATAATTTTTTTTGAGCAGCATATATAAATGTATATATAAAGGGAACACTTCAACATTACATTGTGTAGTTAAATGTTCCCTTCATCTTTTTGAGCAGTGTATATATATATATATATATAGATATATATATATTAGTGTGGCCACTATGCATGGGCACTCTCTGGACTCTACAGCTAATAGGTACATACAGGGCAAAGCAGTGCTATATATGTCAAAGATATAAGCTACATTATATATATATTACTTAGCTGTACTACCCAGCTACGCCCGGGTTAATAAATAACTGATGTTAGCTATAACAAAATAGAATTTGAATATGTCATATTAATGACCTGTAGGAAAATAGACGCTGAGCTGTGATTGATTGCTATAGGCAGCCTGATAAATCTCCAGCCAACAGTAAACCCTCCCCCTGGCCGGGCAGTATATGTTACCTCACACATACACATAATAGACAGCTCATGTGACTGACATCTGCCTTAATTCCCTATATGGCACATGTGTTGCACATTGGCTGTTTTTAATCAGATGTTTATGTTTGGAAAATAAAGATAGCACACGTATGAGGCGAGTTGTGTGAGGCGATTTGTGCACATCTGTGTCTGTCTGTGTGGTGTGTGTGTCCCTGGGGTGTGTGTCCTTTTGGGGGGAAGGGGTGTCCCTGTGGTGTGTGTCCTTGTGGGGGGAGGGGTGTCACTGTGGTGTGTGTCCATTCCCTATGGGGTCTGTGTGTTCCTGTGGGGTGTGTGTGTGTCTCTGTGTCCCTATGGGGTGTGTATGTGTGTATGTCCCTGTGGTGTGTGTGTCCCTGTGGGGTGAGTGCATGCGTCCCTATAGGGTGCGTATGTGTCTGTGTGGTGTGTGTCTCTTTGTGGTGTGTGTATTTGTGTTCGGGTGCGTGGTGAGTATCCAATGTTGGGGCTCCACCTTAGCTGCTACTCTTTGTGTGCATGTGGTGTGTATACATGTCCCCGTGCGTGGTGAATATTCCATGTCAGGGCCCCATCTTAGTGACTATATGCTGGTATATTCTGTTAGTCTTTGGTGCTGTCATTAAGCCCCTCTCATTCACAACTGTCAACTGGTAACTGTCATTTTCTCTCCATTATGTAGATAGGGCCAAAATTGTTTGGTGAATTGGAACGTGCAGGGTTAAAATTTCGCCTCACAACATAGCCTATGACGCTCTCGGGGTCCAGACGTGTGACTGTGCAAAATTTTGTGGCTGTAGTTGCGACGGTGCAGATGCCAATCCCGGACATACATACATACACACACACACATACATACAGCCTAACGAGGTGATTAGGAGCATCTAACTGAACTGTAGGAGCCACAACTCCTATTGGTTGGTAGGGGATCAAATACTTATTTCTCTCTGCAAAATGCAAATAACTTTATATAATTAACAAAAGCTTCAAAACCATATCATGCCATAGCAAATTGATCAGTTTCATGGTTACAGAACGTCCACTATAAGGGCACGTTTTAATGGACTATATAGGAAACACTCCATCAATCTACAAAATAAGTGCAAGCACTAGGGAGTTGATGTTTCATAAAAATTAACACTTTATTAAACATATAAAGTAACAGACAGTACACCGTTTAAAAGATGAAGTATTTGTTGTGGATGAATCCAGATATGAACCACATAGAGGTAATTGCACATTCAGGGTAACACAATATTGCACCTTATAATACCAAATGGTTAGTCTCATTCATTATCATGGAAGAGATCAGTGATAGAACATTCCGCTCAAACACTAGTTTACTCACCCATAATGTTAGTGCTGTTCCCTGGTCCAGTCAGTGCCCTCAACTGTGGCCCCCCCTACGACCGTTTCGCAAGGCTTTCTCAAGGGGTTTTTGTGATGTTACTGGCGACTCCTGCCGCCTTTTATTAGCTGCCGACCGCCGGATTATGGTCGCCGCCATTCCCGTCGCGTCATTTCCGCCGGTGACTAGGTGGGAAGGGGTTGTGCGCAATGACGCGACGTGCGTCACTGCGCGTGCGCACTACAACTCGGTTCCCCTCAGTCATAGGGACCCGCACCGCTTTGTAATTTTTAGGTGACGGCGGCCATTTTGTTGGAGCACATTTACTTATTAGTTTAATGGGTAGACGAGCTATTCTGGCAACCAAGTTGCCGACAAACTGTGTGTATTTCCCCCCCCTTGGGTGTCATTTCATACATACATAGTGAGTGTCCACTCGTTCAACATACAGGTGAAGTGATAGCCATACATTATATATATATCTAATAATCACAGAACTTTGTTCTAGGATTTGTAAGCATGATTGATTACATTATATTAAGTGAATAAAGTGCATATAGTGCATAGTGAATATATCTTTACTATAAAGGTTTACACAGTAAACACCGCCTAACTCAGCATCAATCACATGTCATAAAACAGCATGTCATCTCTACTTATTTACACATATCATAATTACAAGCAAAAGTCACCACATGAAGAATAACCAGTTCATCTGTTCATTGCCACAATGCCGTCCGGCCATTTAAACAAGGATTTTCTTATTGTTTCTGTTTTCCAGCTTCTATATTTTTTCCGTTGGTTCGACAGTTTTACATCAGCAGCTCATTAACTTCATTTATGAATAAGTTCTCCTATTCGGATAACTACAATAATATGAATAGAGTTAAAATCACACAGATAAATGATGACAAGAGGAAAACACGTTCCAATATTCTTTTTTACTTTTTTAATCCTATTGTAACAATCTGATACACATTAGGGTCAGGCTTACTATAGAAAAGGGGAAAAGCTCAATTTTTCGTTTAACCCCTTGGGGGCCATAGTGTCTAGTTCCACAATCCACCTGCACTCAACTTGTGCAAGTGTCTTGGCCAAATCTCCTCCTCTGATTCCACCCTGCACTTGGTCTATCCCTTTCACTACCAATCCAACTGGATCACATCCATGAAAAAATCTGAAATGTTTGGGAAGGGTTTTTAACAATTTAATGTCATCAATTTGGCCAGCACCCATAATGTCCCGCACGTGTTCACGGATCCTTACACGCAACTGTCTCGTGGTCAGACCGATATAGATCTTCCCACAGGGACAAGTTGCGTGATAGATTACGTGTGTCGTGCTGCAGGTGATGTATTTATTGATCCTGTGTATTTTTCTACCATTCGAGGCATGAAACTCGAAAGCACATTTTATATTCCCCTGTGTGTGTGGCACCCTGGCACCTGTTGGGCACCACAGAAATCCTTAGGCACAATGGAGTAAGTAACAGCACAGCAAAACCACAACACAAACAACACTTAGAACACCTGGTTTCACCCCGAGCCTCTAGGGGGAGCTAACACTGGTGACTTCTAACCAGTTCCCCCTATAAAAAGAGTCTTGGAGGGAGAAACTTCAGAGTGTGGTAGACGCTACAAGAGCTGCCTGCCTGTGTGAAACCTCCACCCTATGAGGAACACACTAGGCCCTGCTAGCCTGTTAGCCAGTGGAGATCCCTGCAATTGGGATAATAGGAAGAAGGAGATCACCTCTCAGGAATACAGAGTTAATCCAACTCTTTCCAAACCATCCGGTTACTGGAACCGAAGCTGTGGAAGCTACAAAGCCCTCACAGAGAACCAGCACATCCAACAGGAGGTTTAGCCACCTGTTCCACCTGATGCACCCATCCACGAGAGCCCAGGGAAGAGTACTGATCCTGCTCAGACCCTTTTACAGTGCCCTCAGTGCTGATAACCAGGTGAAGCAAGTTCCCTTGAACACCCTGCCCGGTCCGGCTGGATTCCATATCCACCCGACCTTAGCATCAGAAGTAGAGAAAGGAAGCCTAACACTGCTTGCTGTGAAACTCCATAAGTGCCAACTTCACTATCCCGGTCCGAGTGTACCTGCCTACCAACCAGTAAAGGTACCTAAAAGAGACTTTGTGTGGTTGTGCATTACTCCAGGATTCAGCGCGCAGCGTCCCGCAGCTGCCTCACAACATCTTGCGCAGCTCCCGGCTCCGGGGATTCCCGCTCATCCTGTGGGGAGCGTTCCATCTCGCTGTGTACCATCCCCCGGAGACCCGAACAGCGCTGGTACCGTTACCAGAACACCCGCAGGTGGCGTCACGAAGACAAATCACCCCACTGTTCCGCCATTCCCCTATTGATCTGGACCACCGGGCCTACACCACCGCAGGCGCGGTTCCGTGACTGGAGGAGAAACAACGCCCGCTACGTGTACCCCCCGGCTACGGTGAGTCAGAATTTGGCGTCACGAACAGGATACGAGCAGGCCCGTTATCACGGGTATTGTGTGCTATTTATTGACTGTAAATATCGAACTGTACATTTGGTCCGCCATTGCTGCGCGGAAAGGCGGGAAAAGAAGGGGCGTGACTGTGCAGAGGGCGCGAAGATTGGCCCCACCCCCACGCTCTGACGACTTCCTCCGTACGCAGCAGGAACCGGAAACTCCCGTGGTGCCTCACTCCTCACCGCGAGGCCGACACTTCCGTTTGCAACCGAGGGAAAGGCTACGCTTAACTAAGGGGGAGCGACCATGAGTAACCCGGCTCCCGATCACGCGGTGCCCCCGCTAAACCAAGCGGCACCTCAAAATATACCTCTTGATGGACAGCAACAAGTCGGCGGTATGCTACCACAACCCGCTCCGATTATGCCGATGTCTCTACCCTACGTTCCTAGTGCGACCTGGTTACCCAAGTACAGCGGTGTACCCAGCACCTTGGAGAACTTCCAGAGGAAGATATGCCAAGCCCTGGACATGTACCCGATGACCGGTAAGCAAAGAGCTTCAGTTATTATGGGACAATTAACCGGTGCAGCCGAACTGCAGAGCCGCAGCTGGCCTGTAGAAGTTCAGGAATCTGTGGAGCAGATATTCGCTAGATTAACCCGGGTCTTTGAGTGCCATACCGAAGCTGGATTAAGACTGTCATTCTATCGTTGTAATCAAGGAGCACAAGAAACTGTCCTTGATTATTCACTGCGCTTGCAAGAAGCATACAGACTGTTAAAACAAGTCGATCCTGATAGTGCTCGAGATGAGAACAAAGCGTTAATTGGACAATTTATTGTGGGCCTTAAACTGTCTGAGGATAGAAAGCAAGCAAGCTGGTGGTCCATACAAAATCCAGGCGCAGAGTTTGATACCTTGAGAGACTTAACAGTTTGGGGACAACGACTCGCTGAAGTACCTGATCCCGCTTCACCGCAGCAGCAGCAGTACGCTGACACCCCTTCCGTGCCGGCAGCAACATCTCCAATCCCTGCGATTCAGTCCAGTGCACAGACTGTAACACCTGACCGGTTTGATCAACTGTGTGCTAATGTCGAGCAGCTGATGAAAGACGTGGCCAAGCTACAAGCTGGGAGAAGACCCAAGACAGATGCAAGGCCATCGGACAAGATTCTACTCGCCGACAGTCCTGACGACGTTCCGTGGATGAGGAGAAAGACACAGCCGTCGCGAGGAAAACCTGCAGACCGCCGCAGTCCTGACAGACGCCGCAACAGTCAGCAGAACGACTTAGGAGGACGCAACCTGCAATCCCGTCCTTTAAACGAGCGACCCCTGGGCGAGAAGGGCCAATCCCAGGAGTAGACTGTGCAGGCCCTACGTCCAGTTGGGAACACAAATATGTGGGAGACTGTCCATACTTACCAATCGTCATCGATGGCATCGCTATCTCCGCCTTGATAGACACTGGATCCCAGGTGACATCCATCCCCAGTACCCTTTACAAGCAGTTCTGGCCAGATGTTAAGCTAGAACCCCCAAATCCCGAGATGAACCTTGAAGCCACTAATGGTATTCCGGTTACCATAGAGGGACAGTGGGAAGCTACAGTAAAGGTGGGGAGGGTGCAGTTGAAAAACCAGGGTATCTTAGTGGTCCAGGATAAGCCTAACCACAAGGATCCATATGTCATATTGGGTACCAATGTTATGATCAAATGTCTCGATGAAGTGTTGTTTTTACTCCAACAGAGTGCTGAAGCCGGTAAACCCAGAGAAAAGAGGGCTATCCAAAAGCAGATCAGAGCTCTGGTGTATCAACAACAGGTAACCTTGTCAAATGGTGAGATTGGCAGAGTAAGGGTCACAGATCCCATTCCAATTGTGGTACCACCCAGAAGTGAAATGATGATCTGGTGTCGAGCAGCCATAGGCCTCAGAGGGCAGGACTACCAAGCTGTAGTAGAACCTGTAATGTCCGACAGTAGTCCTACGCTCTTGACAGCCAGAGGGTTAGTTGATGTAAGAAAGGGGAGAGTCCCCGTACGCATATTGAATTATGGTGATGACGAAGTCAGACTACCTAGATATGCAACTGTAGCAAAATTGTACCAAGTAAAAGATGATGCTGTGATTGATGTAAAATCCTCAAACCAAATAGTCACTGATGAACCCCCTCACTCCAAAGATCAGTTAGAGAAATGGTGTCAAGACCTCAGTGTAGGAACTGACAATACACCCTCTCACCAGAAAAATGGAGTATACCGGGTGGTTCGGGAGTATGAGCAAGTGCTCAGCAAACACCCACTTGACTTTGGGAGGATTAAAGGGGTACAACATCATATCCCCACAAACAACCATGCACCCATCAAAGAAAGGTACAGGCCTATACCACCCACTCACTACCAGAAAGCAAAAGAGATGCTTCAGGACATGAAGAATGCAGGAGTCATTAGGGATAGCTGTAGTCCCTGGGCCGCACCACTAGTCCTGGTTAAAAAGAAAGATGGTAGTATGAGGATGTGTGTAGATTATAGGCAAATCAACAAAGTCACACACAAAGATGCATACCCGTTACCCCGCATAGAAGAGTCACTAGCTGCACTCAAATCTGCCAACTACTTCTCCACATTAGATCTTACTAGTGGGTACTGGCAGGTTGCCGTTGCAGAGGAGGATCGTGAGAAGACAGCCTTCACTACTCCCATGGGCTTATGCGAGTTCAACAGTATGCCATTCGGTTTGTGCAATGCCCCAGGAACATTTCAGAGACTTATGGAGTGTTGTTTGGGCCATAAGAACTTTGAGACTGTCTTGTTATACCTTGATGATGTCATTGTCTACTCTCAGACCTATGAAGATCACCTCCAACACCTGAGTGAAGTGTTTGAGTCACTGTCCAAGTACGGGATGAAACTGAAACCGTCCAAGTGCCACCTGCTGAAACCCAAGGTCCAATACCTAGGACATGTGGTCAGCGCCGAAGGCGTAGCACCGGATCCGGATAAGGTCACCGTCATCAAGGACTGGCCAGCACCAATCAATCACAAAGAGGTACGTCAATTCCTAGGACTGGTCGGGTACTACCGACGATTCATCAAAGGCTATACCAAGATAGCCGCACCTATGCAAGATCTCCTAGTAGGTCAATCCAAAAACGGCAAGATCAGGGGACCCCCGTTCTACTGGGGACCAGAACAGGACAAGTCCTTCCAGACGTTAAAAGATGCTTTAACTGGAGAAGAAATCCTGGCTTACCCTGACTACAATCTACCGTTTCTGTTGTACACTGACGCAAGTAATGAAGGTTTAGGAGCAGTCCTATCTCAACGTCAGCAGGGCAAGGAGAAGGTGATAGCCTACGCAAGCAGAAAGCTTCGTCCCACAGAAAGGAACCCGGAAAACTACAGCTCCTTCAAGCTGGAGTTCCTGGCCCTGGTCTGGGCGATCACAGAGCGTTTCAAGCATTACCTGGCATCCGCCCCATTCACAGCTTTCACAGACAACAATCCTCTAACACACTTAGAGACTGCAAAGCTGGGAGCCCTAGAACAGCGTTGGGTAGCAAGACTCGCTAATTACGACTTCACTGTAAAGTATCGGGCAGGTCACAAGAACGGCAATGCTGATGCCCTGTCCCGAATGCCCCACCTTCCTGAAGAGGGAGAAGACATAGACGACCTAGAAGAGATTGAACTACCTGCTTTCCACCGTTCCGGTACAGCAACATGTCATCAGAGAAACCAGACACGTGTAGAGAGGACCGTGAACCCATTACCTCACCATGACTGGAAGGAGGCTCAAGCCAACGACCCAGATGTCAGCCTGGTAAGGGATCTCATCACTCAAGAACACGCCAACATGGACTCTGATGCCTCACCAACTGCTAAACGCCTGTGGAAGGAGAAAGGAAGGTTGTTCGTCTACCAAGGTAAACTATGCAGAAGATACCTCAACCCACGAACCCATGAACTCATCTGGCAGATCGTAGTTCCCAAGACTGAAGTCCAAATGATCCTTGAAGCATACCATGATGATGCAGGACACTTTGGATGGAAGAAGCTGGAAAGACTCCTGAAGGATCGGTTCTACTGGGTCGGTATGAGAGGTTCCATTGACAAATGGTGTAAAAACTGTGGACCATGTCACCTTCGAAGAAAAGACCATCTAACTCAGAAAGCTCCGTTGCAACCAATTGTTACCACCAAACCTCTTGAAATAGTTGCTCTCGACCACGTGAAGCTTACCCCAAGTCGAACCGGGTACACCTACGCTCTCACCATCGTTGATCACTACTCAAGATTCCTGGTAGTCGTTCCAGTTAAGGACTTAACTGCTGAGGTAGCAGCCAAAGCGTTCCAGAGTTACTTCTGTCGCCCCCATGGGTATCCAGACCAAGTCTTAACTGACCAAGGACCAGCCTTCGAATCAGCTCTTTTCCAAGAATTCTTAGGGCTGTATGGGTGTAAGAAAATCCGCACAACACCTTATCATCCTCAAACGAACGGTTTATGTGAGAAGATGAACCACATAGTCATTGACATGCTCAAGACCTTACCAGTTGAAGAGAGAAATCAATGGCCAGAGAAACTTCCAGATCTCGTGGACATCTACAACCACATACCTGTCAGTTCGACAAATTACACACCTGCTTACTTGATGAGAGCAAGACCAGGTAAACTGCCTATCGATTTGCAGATGGGAACCATTGAACCCACAGAAGATTCTTCTGATGAAGACTGGGTCAGCCAACGCCAAGAAAAGTACAGGAAAGTACAAGAGAGTGTGGAAAGGAACCTTGAAATCAGTAGAACCAAACAAGAAAAAGACTTTAACAAGCATGCCTCAGCTGAACCGCTAGCTATAGGTGATGTGGTGCTGAAAAGAAAAAGAAAAACTAACAAATTGGATAACAGTTGGGAATCCGTACCCTACACCGTTATGCCGTCACACTTTGATAACTCAAAAACTTGTGTTATTAGCAAAGACAATGGGAATACTATCGCAACTGTCTCAAGGGATCATTTGAAGAAATGTCCGCCACAGTTAATCCCACAAGCAACCAGTTACCCTACTGTAACTCAAGATGAAGAAACAAAAGAAAATCTAGTCCTTACAGAAATTGGATACTTACCAGCTGATTGGCCACAAATAGGTGATGCATTCCTTATACCAGTTATGCACTTCTACCAGCCTACAGAAGGTCAGCCAAAACCAAATCCAATTCCACAAGTCCAACAAGAAGAAGTTCAAGTGCAAGAATTGCAGCCTGTTATCATGGAACCAGAGATTCCTGTAATCGGTCAGCCTACTAGTCCCACAGTAAGAGAAGCCATTCCTAATCAACTACCTACAGAGGTCAGTCCAGTTGATAGACTCCGCACTTACTATGGTCTTACACAAAGCAGACATAGAGAAGTACCAACCACTTCGTACACTACACCAACAGCTTTGGAAACACCCACACTACGCAGATCCACACGTAGTACATTAGGTCAACCCCCACAAAAACTTGGAGAATGGGTTTAAAATGTAGTGGAAAAACGTAACCTGTAAGTGTTGTAAATAATTAACCAGTTTTCAAAAACCTGTAAAAAGTAGTGTACAGAAGGGTGGAGGAACTGGGCTATGTCCCAAGTATACTAAGTTGGGGACAGAAAGCGCCTGGTAAGGTATAGAAGGTTAGTACCGGCCTCCCAAGCAGAGACACCCGTAGGGAATGTATAAAGTTTACCATGTATCCCTGGACTTTACCTTTTTCCCTTTCCATAAACTTTGAACAATTGTCACAGGACTTGTGTGACCACTAACTTTACCTTTTTCCAGCCTGCGGCAGATGGACTAGTGCCGTACGGACTGCTTTTCACCTTTTCCACATTTTTCACTTCCTTTTCAGTGATTTTTGTGTTTTCTTTAAGACTTTGTAAATTGAATGTTATAATATGCTTAGTGTTAAGTTGTAAAAAGAACCTTTTGCTCAGCCGGGAGAACTGAGTTTAACTAAGGGGGAATGTGGCACCCTGGCACCTGTTGGGCACCACAGAAATCCTTAGGCACAATGGAGTAAGTAACAGCACAGCAAAACCACAACACAAACAACACTTAGAACACCTGGTTTCACCCCGAGCCTCTAGGGGGAGCTAACACTGGTGACTTCTAACCAGTTCCCCTATAAAAAGAGTCTTGGAGGGAGAAACTTCAGAGTGTGGTAGACGCTACAAGAGCTGCCTGCCTGTGTGAAACCTCCACCCTATGAGGAACACACTAGGCCCTGCTAGCCTGTTAGCCAGTGGAGATCCCTGCAATTGGGATAATAGGAAGAAGGAGATCACCTCTCAGGAATACAGAGTTAATCCAACTCTTTCCAAACCATCCGGTTACTGGAACCGAAGCTGTGGAAGCTACAAAGCCCTCACAGAGAACCAGCACATCCAACAGGAGGTTTAGCCACCTGTTCCACCTGATGCACCCATCCACGAGAGCCCAGGGAAGAGTACTGATCCTGCTCAGACCCTTTTACAGTGCCCTCAGTGCTGATAACCAGGTGAAGCAAGTTCCCTTGAACACCCTGCCCGATCCGGCTGGATTCCATATCCACCCGACCTTAGCATCAGAAGTAGAGAAAGGAAGCCTAACACTGCTTGCTGTGAAACTCCATAAGTGCCAACTTCACTATCCCGGTCCGAGTGTACCTGCCTACCAACCAGTAAAGGTACCTAAAAGAGACTTTGTGTGGTTGTGCATTACTCCAGGATTCAGCGCGCAGCGTCCCGCAGCTGCCTCACAACATCTTGCGCAGCTCCCGGCTCCGGGGATTCCCGCTCATCCTGTGGGGAGCGTTCCATCTCGCTGTGTACCATCCCCCGGAGACCCGAACAGCGCTGGTACCGTTACCAGAACACCCCGCAGGTGGCGTCACGAAGACAAATCACCCCACTGTTCCGCCATTCCCCTATTGATCTGGACCACCGGGCCTACACCACCGCAGGCGCGGTTCCGTGACTGGAGGAGAAACAACGCCCGCTACGTGTACCCCCCGGCTACGGTGAGTCATGTGCAAGCTAGACAGTCACCACACGGGTAACATCCCTTTAATGGTCTTTTTGCATTACCCAAAAATGTATTTTTTCCCTGGATGTAGTGACTGCTAGATAGAATATCCTTCAAGTTTCTACCTCTACGTGCGGTAATCATTGGTCTCTCTGGTAGATATTTTTGCAAAACCGGATCTGTTAGAAGAACAGACCAATGCTTACACAGCACCTCCCTGATTTTGGGCCATTGTGCGTTGTAAGTGGAGATAAATCTCACCACCCCTGAATTTTGAGACCTTGGCATCTTTGGTTTAAATAGTAAATGTTCTCTACTCGTTTTTTTTGGCTCTCATGTGCCCTTGATTTATACTTCTATTGCTGAACCCCCTTGTTTCGAACCTCTCTCGCATGTCACGGGCCTGTTTTTCAAATTTGTCCTCACTTGAGCAAATGCGCCTTAACCTCAGGAATTGACCAGTTGGCATCTTTGGGTTTACTACCAATAGCCCATCCATTAATTTTTTAGATATTACCCCATTGTCAAAGGCTCTTTGTAAGATGTCCTGGAGCTCAGCAATATATGTCGTCGTAGGGTTACATGACAATTTGTGATACGTTACGCCATCATTAAGTTGTTTATATACCTCTTTTTCATATTGCTTTTTAGGCCAAACCACCACATTTCCTCCCTTATCTGCATTTCTGATCACAATGTCGTCAAGGGCTTTTAATTCCCTTAGCGCTTCTCTAGAAATATTCATGGAGATTCTAAACAAAAATGAGCTAAACATAAGATTGACATATCAGGCACACAAGAAAAAGATAACGTTTTTGGATGTAGCGATGGAAGTGGGAGAAAGTGGGATAATTCAAACGGATGTATTCCGTAAGGCCACAGCAGTTAACTCCCTGCTACATGCCACGTCAGCATATGTACCCAGTACAGTAAAGGGGATCCCAACTGGTCAATTCCTGAGGTTAAGGCGCATTTGCTCAAGTGAGGACAAATTTGAAAAACAGGCCCGTGACATGCGAGAGAGGTTCGAAACAAGGGGGTTCAGCAATAGAAGTATAAATCAAGGGTACATGAGAGCCAAAAAAACGAGTAGAGAACATTTACTATTTAAACCAAAGATGCCAAGGTCTCAAAATTCAGGAGTGGTGAGATTTATCTCCACTTACAACGCCCAATGGCCCAAAATCAGGGAGGTGCTGTGTAAGCATTGGTCTGTTCTTCTAACAGATCCGGTTTTGCAAAAATATCTACCAGAGAGACCAATGATTACCGCACGTAGAGGTAGAAACTTGAAGGATATTCTATCTAGCAGTCACTACATCCAGGGAAAAAATACATTTTTGGGTAATGCAAAAAGACCATTAAAGGGATGTTACCCGTGTGGTGACTGTCTAGCTTGCACACAGGGGAATATAAAACGTGCTTTCGAGTTTCATGCCTCGAATGGTAGAAAAATACACAGGATCAATAAATACATCACCTGCAGCACGACACACGTAATCTATCACGCAACTTGTCCCTGTGGGAAGATCTATATCGGTCTGACCACGAGACAGATGGATAGATAGATAGATAAATAGATAGATACATAGATAGATACATAGATACATAGATAGATAGTATATAAAAAGATAGATAGATAGAGATAGATATAGATAGATAGAAAAAGATACATAGATAAGATAGATAGATAGATAAAGATAGATAGATAGAAATAGATAGATAGATAGAAAAAGATAGATAGATAGATAGATAGATAGATAGATAGATAGATAGATAGATAGAAATAGAAAGATAGGCGGCCGTCACACGCACAGATCTTTTTTTTTTTTTTTTTTTTTTTTTCTGCTTTGTATTTTATGGAGTTGCTGGCTCCATGCTGCAATTGCACCCTTGTTGACTGCAGGTGATCTAAGGTTGAGATGGGGTCTGCCCACTGAGAGGTGGGGGGTGGACAAGGAGGATAGGGATATCAGAGTAGGACTCGTCGGACCTGAAGTCACTTTGTCGCAGTCGACGAGCAAACAGACATTGGCCAATGTATGTACCAAGAACTTCAGAAAAAAAAGATATGATTTTGAGTTTTTTGAAAAAAACGTAAGTTTTTAACTTTTTTCTCATATATATATAGCTTGTTAGCACATGTACATCTTTGGTAGTAACCGTGTGCTGCAGAGCATTTCTTTCTAGTTGTTTGATTCAGCAGCCCTGCTGGCACCGGTTCACATTTAGTCTGTGAGTGCTATGCAGTTTTTTTTCTGCTTTGTATTTTATGGAGTTGCTGGCTCCATGCTGCAATTGCACCCTTGTTGACTGCAGGTGATCTAAGGTTGAGATGGGGTCTGCCCACTGAGAGGTGGGGGGTGAACAAGGAGGATAGGGATATCAGAGTAGGACTCGTCGGACCTGAAGTCACTTTGTCGCAGTCGACGAGCAAACAGACATTGGCCAATGTATGTACCAAGATCTTCAGAAAAAAAAGATATGATTTTGAGTTTTTTGAAAAAAACGTAAGTTTTTAACTTTTTTCTCATATATATATAGCTTGTTAGCACATGTACATCTTTGGTAGTAACCGTGTGCTGCAGAGCATTTCTTTCTAGTTGTTTGATTCAGCAGCCCTGCTGGCACCGGTTCACATTAGTCTGTGAGTGCTATGCAGTTTTTTTTCTGCTTTGTATTTTATGGAGTTGCTGGCTCCATGCTGCAATTGCACCCTTGTTGACTGCAGGTGATCTAAGGTTGAGATGGGTCTGCCCACTGAGAGGTGGGGGTGGACAAGGAGGATAGGGATATCAGAGTAGGACTCGTCGGACCTGAAGTCACTTTGTCGCAGTCGACGAGCAAACAGACATTGGCCAATGTATGTACCAAGAACTTCAGAAAAAAAAGATATGATTTTGAGTTTTTTGAAAAAAACGTAAGTTTTTAACTTTTTTCTCATATATATATAGCTTGTTAGCACATGTACATCTTTGGTAGTAACCGTGTGCTGCAGAGCATTTCTTTCTAGTTGTTTGATTCAGCAGCCCTGCTGGCACCGGTTCACATTAGTCTGTGAGTGCTATGCAGTTTTTTTTCTGCTTTGTATTTTATGGAGTTGCTGGCTCCATGCTGCAATTGCACCCTTGTTGACTGCAGGTGATCTAAGGTTGAGATGGGTCTGCCCACTGAGAGGTGGGGGCTGGACAAGGAGGATAGGGATATCAAGTAGGACTCGTCGGACCTGAATGTCACTTTGTCGCAGTCGACGAGCAAACAGACATTGGCCAATGTATGTACCAAGAACTTCAGAAAAAAAAAGATATGATTTTGAGTTTTTTGAAAAAACGTAAGTTTTTAACTTTTTCTCATATAATAATAGCTTTGTTAGCACATGTACATCTTTGGTAGTAACCGTATGCTGCAGAGCATTCTTTCTAGTTGTTTGATTCAGCAGCCTGCTGGCACGGTTCACATTAGTCTGTGAGTGCTATGCAGTTTTTTTTCTGCTTTACATAGATACATAGATAGATAATAGATATAAAATAGATAGATAGATAGAGATAGATATAGATAGATAGAAAAAGATACATAGATAGATAGATAGATAGATAAAGATAGATAGATAGATAGAAATAGATAGATAGATAGAAAAAGATACATAGATATATAGATAGATAGATAGATAGAAATAGAAAGATAGGCGGCTGTCACACGCACAGATATCTCTTGCGATATTGTAAGCGATCACGTGCATGCGCGATCGCTTACAATATCGCTCACATCGCTGGTGAGCTGTCACACAGACAGACTCACCAGCGATGTGGATCCGCGATCTCGCTGGTAACTATGGTACACATCGGGTAACTAGGCGCCGCGCGTCGCTTAGTTACCCGACGTGTACCATAGTTACCATCTCCCAGCATAGGCTCTGCTC
This sequence comes from Allobates femoralis, assembly GCA_033576535.1. Taxonomy (NCBI): domain Eukaryota; kingdom Metazoa; phylum Chordata; class Amphibia; order Anura; family Aromobatidae; genus Allobates; species Allobates femoralis. The sequence goes on from JARQOC010000003.1 coordinate 783,789,084, forward strand.
TGGGAAATCGTTCATCGTGGTGTATAACACCACGATGAAGCAGATCGTGACATCGTTCATCGCAAGATGTGAGCTCCGGAGCTCAGATCAGCGATGTCACGATCAAGCGATTTCACATCGTAAAATCGCTTGATTACATGCAACGATTTCTTGCCCGATCTCGCTTAAGCGATCAAAAAGGAGCTCGCTTAAACGATATCGGGCAAGAAATCGTTGCGTGTGACGGCCGCCATAGATAGATAGATAGATAGATAGATAGATAGATAGAAAAAGTTACATAGATATATAGAGAGATAGATAGATAGAAAAAGATATATATATAGATAGATAGATAGATAGATAGAAAAAAGGTGCTTTTGGACTTTCAAATTTACCGTAAAAGTGAGGCGCGATTTTGATTGGTCAGCGGCAGCACACAGCGACCAATCAGAATCGCGCCTCACTTCCCATAGACATACATTAGGGCGTGTCGCTAAATTTATGGCCGGGTCCCTGGTTCTTTTGCGGCCATAAAATCGCGGACACACCGCTATGTATGTCTATGGGAAGTGAGGCGCGATTCTGATTGGTCGGTGTGTGCTGCCGCGGACCAATCAGAATCGCGCCTCACTTTTAGCGGTAAATTTGAAAGTCCAAATTTAAAATTTACCGCTAAAAGTGAGGCGCGATTCTGATTGGTCCGCGGCAGCACCCAGCGACCAATCAGAATCGCGCCTCACTTCCCATAGACATACATAGCGGTGTGTCCGCGATTTTATGGCCGCAAAAGAGAACCAGGGACCCGGCCATAAATTTGGCGACACGCCGCTAATGTATGTCTATGGGAAGTGAGGCGCGATTCTGATTGGCTGGCGGCAGTAGACCGCGACCAATCAGAAGAGCGCCTCACTTCTCATAGACATAGAATGGAGGATTTTTCGTCCATTCTATGGCAATGAGAAGAGAAGAGGAGGTCGAAGCGGAAGATGGCGGAAAGAAGAGAGAAGACCCCCCGGGCCGGACGAAGAGGACGCCTGGCCGGACGGAGGACTTGTGGATCGGACGGACGGACGATGAGATGAAGAAGAAGTGGGTTAGGGGACGGCGGGGGCTTAGGGTGTAGCGCCTTAGGGGGTAGCGACAGCGGCGGGGGACAGCGACGGAGGCTTAGGAGGCGGCGGGGCTTAGGGGGTATCGGCGAGGGGGAGCGCCGTGGGCTTAGGAGGCGGCGGGGCTTAGGGGGTATCGGCGGGGGGGTAGGGGCTTAGGGGCTGCGGGCTTAGTCGGCGGGGTAGCGCCGGTGGCTTAGGAGGCGGCGGGCTAGGGGTATCGGCGGGGGTAGGCGCTTAGGGGTAGGGCTGCGGGCTTAGTCGGCGGGGGTAGCGGCGGGGCTTAGGAGGCGGCGGGCTTAGGGGTATCGGCGGGGGATGGGATTAGGGGGTAGGGGCTTAGGGGCTGCGGGGCTTAGAGGATAGGGCTTAGGGGGTATCGGCGGGGGCTTAGGGGCTGCGGCCTTAGAGATAGGTCTTAGGAGGCAGGGGTAAAGGCTTAGGGGCGGCGGGGTAGGGGCTTAGGTGCGCCAGCGGGCTTAGGGAGTAGGGGCGGCGGGGTAGGGGCTTAGGGGCGGCGGGGTAGGGGCTTAGGGGCGCCAGCGGGCTTAGGGGGTAGGGGCTTAGGGTTGGCGGTGTAGGGGCTTAGGGGCACCAGCGGGCTTAGGGGTAGGGGCGGCGGGGTATGGGCTTAGGGGCGGCGGGGTTTTGGGGATAGCGGCAGCGGCGGAGGGGTTTAGTATGCGGCGGGGTTAGGAAGCGGGCTTGGGGGTAGGGCGGCGGGGTAGGGGCTTAGGGGCGGCAGCGGGGTTTAGGGGATAGCCGGCGGCGGGGGTTTAGTATGCGGCGGGGTTAGGAAGCGGGCTTAGGGGGTAGGGGCTTTGGGGCGGCGGGGTAGGGGCTTAGGGCGGCAGCGGGCTTAGGGGGTAGGGCGCGGTTAGGGGCTTAGGGCGGCGGGGTTTAGGGGATAGCGGCGGCGGGGGTTTAGTATGCGGTGGGTTAGGAGGCGGGCTTAGGGGTAGGGCTAGGGCTTAGGGGGTAGGGGCGGCGGGTAGGGGCTTAGGTGCGGCAGCGGCTTAGGGGTAGGGCGTAGGGTCGGTAGGTTAGGGCTTAGGGCGGCGGGGTTTAGGGGATAGCGGCAGTGGCGGCGGGGTTTAGTATGCGGCGGGGTTAGGAGGCGGCTTAGGGAGTAGGGGCTTAGGGGCGGCGGGTAGGGGCTTAGGGGCGGCAGTGGGCGGCGGGTAGGGGCTTAGGGCGCCAGCTAGCTTAGGGGTAGGGCTTAGGGGCGGCGGGTTTAGGGATAGCGGCAGCGCGGGGATTTAGTATGTGGCGGGGTTAGGAGGTGGGCTTAGGGGTAGGGGCGGCGGGTAGGGCTTAGGGCGGCAGCGGGCGCGGGGTAGGGGCTTAGGGGTGCCAGCTGGCTTAGGGGGTAGGGGCTTAGGGGCGGCGGGATTTAGGGGATAGCTGCAGCGGCGGCGGGGGTTTAGTATGCGGCGGGGTTAGGAGGCGGGCTTAGGGTAGGGGCTTAGGGCGCCAGCTGGCTTAGGGGTAGGGGCTTAGGGGCGCGGGGTTTAGGGGATAGCGGCAGCGGCGGCGGGGGTTTAGTATTCGGCGGGGCTTAGGGGGTAGGGGCTTAGGGGTGGCGGGGTAGGGGCTTAGGGGCGGCAGCGGGCTTAGGGGGTAGGGGTTTAGGGGCGGCGGAGTAGAGGCTTAGGGGCGCCAGCGGGCTTAGGGGGTAGGGGCTTAGGGGCGGCGGGGTTTAGGGGATAGCGGCAGCAGGGGTGAGGGTTTAGTATGCGGCGGGGCTTAGGGGGTAGGGGCGGCGGGGTTTAGGGGATAGCGGCAGCGGCGGGGCTTAGGGAGTAGGGACTTAGGAGGCGGGCTTAGGGGTAGGGGCTTAGGCGGCGGGGGTTTAGTATGCGGCGGGGCTTAGGGGCGGCAGGGTTTAGGGGATAGCGCCAGCGGCATGGGGCTGTAGTATACCATAGCGGTGTACACTACAGCCCCATACTGTGGCTTTGTTCGCGGGGCAACGACTCGCAATGCCCGCTTTGCGGGCATTGCTTCGCGAGTCGGCAACTCGCAATGCCCGCTTTGCGGGCATTGCTTCGCGAGTCACGTGGCCGCTACGCGGCCTCGGACAGAGTCCTGGAGAAAGTGCAAAGCTACGCGAACAAAGCCACAGGAAGTAGCGCCGGTCGCGACGGAAGTCAGCTACGGCAATTATATAATAGATATATATAATGTATGGCTATCACTTCACCTGTATGTTGAACGAGTGGACACTCACTATGTATGTATGAAATGACACCCAAGTGGGGTAAAATACACAGTTTGTCGGCAACTTGGTTGCCAGAATAGCTCGTCTACCCATTAAACTAATAAGTAAATGTGCTCCAACAAAATGGCCGCCGTCGCCTAAAAATTACAAAGCGGTACGGGTCCCTATGACTGAGGGAACCGGGTTGTAGTGCGCACGCGCAGTGACGCACGTCGCGTCATTGCGCACAACCCCTTTCCACCTAGTCACCGGCGGAAATGACGCGACGGGAATGGCGGCGACCATAATCCGGTGGTCGGCAGCTAATAAAAGGCGGCAGGAGTCGCCAGTAACATCACAAAAACCCCTTGAGAAAGCCTTGCGAAACGGTCGTAGGGGGGGCCACAGTTGAGGGCACTGACTGGACCAGGGAACAGCACTAACATTATGGGTGAGTAAACTAGTGTTTGAGCGGAATGTTCTATCACTGATCTCTTACATGATAATGAATGAGACTAACCATTTGGTATTATAAGGTGCAATATTGTGTTACCCTGAATGTGCAATTACCTCTATGTGGTTCATATCTGGATTCATCCACAACAAATACTTCATCTTTTAAAGGTGTACTGTCTGTTACTTTATATGTTTAATAAAGTGTTAATTTTTATGAAACATCAACTCCCTAGTGCTTGCACTTATTTTGTAACTTTATATAATGTAGACAATGTGATTTTCTGGATTTTATTTGTGATATTCCATGTCTCACTGTTAAAATTAATCGACCCTTAAAATTATAGACTGGTCATGTCTTTGTCATTGGGCAAAGTTACAAAATCAGCAAGGGATCAAATACTTACTTCCTTCACGGTACCTTCCATGTATATAGTGATATGTCTGCGGTACTGTTCTTGTGATTTTGAATAGGTTGGCTACAGAAGTCCCAACAGCGCTGCAGACAGTTGCTGAGCTCAGCAACCCTGCCTCAGTGATTTGGCTGCAGCGCTGTCGACGTTACATCATCCCTTCAGCAAAAAAAAGAAAACATCAGAGCCTGGGGCAGCACCGGAGACACAGGGGAGGGTTAGCAAAGAGCGGTTTGTTTATTTACCAGAAACTGTGTCAGTATGAAGATGTTTTCTAAAATGGACAGCCCCTTTAAGAAATCGTGCTGTCTAGACTATGGGATATCCCTCTTAAAGCAGCCTCATCCCATTCATACTTATACAAAATGATTGCAATAAATAGGGATGAGGTGCAGTACCAGAAATGGCCTGTATCAAAGTGTGGCGCTATTTCTAAAAAATATATATATATGTATATTTTAACCTTTACAGTGCGATCCAAAAAATATCTCTGGCCAATTCCATCTTTATGTTCCTGGATCGTATGCTAGGAATGATATGACGGCGCTCCAAGGTGCCCAGAATAGTCTTTGTCATCTACATGCTGAGAAATATAATCGATTTTTTTTCCTTTGGGGGAAAACCTTTGATGGACGTTCTCTTTTGCAAGAGTTAAGAGACTGGTGTTAGGTACTAATTTATGACCCAAAACTTCCTCCAAGTTTCAGGAGCCCGGAACATTTTCCATAAGGGTACCGTCACACCTGGAGATATCGCCGGCGATTTCACAGGCGACGCTAAGGCGTGGCCTATCGCCGGCGACATCGCCAAAGCGTCGCCTAATATGACTGGGCGAGGGCGACACATCTGAGTGCAAAATAATCTTGACCTACACAACCATACACCTGTGTTTATACATATTCTGTACACACACATGGACAAGGTAATGTTAGGTGATCAATACATATGGGCCACATAACTGCAAACACACAAATATCTGTGCACACACATACTTGGTCAAGGCTCCAATATTATCCTGACCAAGAACGCAAGAGTGAGTTTATTAGCCAACGCAGTAGCACAACGCACATTACATCAAAGCGCGATACGGCTTCACTATACAATTACTCGACAAGCGAGCGCCGTGTTTTGCCTTGTTGCCCACGCCAATGCCTACAGCAATAATCCGCTACACATCACACGAGAGGTGACTGAGCACCGAGCCAATGCGCACATGCATGCTTACATTGTACGATGTTGCGCTGCGAACACGGACACAGCAATTGGTGTTTGTTTGCAACCAATCACACTTCTTCGAGGCGTCACACAACATAATGGAATGGAAAATCTGCTCCAATTGTTAGCGGACACCATGCCACGTATGGAGAGCCCCTGTGTGCCTAAACATTGGAGCCCCCCCAAAAGAGACCCCATTTTGAAAACTAGACCCCCCAAGGAACTTAACTAGATCCATAGTGAGCACTTTGAACCCTCTGGTGCTTCACAAATTGATCTTTAAAAATGAAAAAGTACTTTTTTTTTTTCACAAATTTCTTTTTTCATTTTTACGGATTAACTTTGATCTCCAAATCAGATCACCTTGAAGCTCAAAGTTAACCCTTGTGTGACCCCAGGATCGTGATAGGTCATGAACTCACTGAGTTCATGACCTATCATTTCCTGGGCACACAGCGGCACGCACACGCCCATGTGCCTACAGCGGCGTGCACACACGGAGGTGCGTGCACAAAAGAGCCGCCCGCGCACATTGCAGAGCGGGCGGGCGTGCAGCAGACGGGTGGAGAGGCTCCCAGGATCCCAGAACTGGAGTCAACATCGTAGGTAGGTAAGGAGGGAGAGAGGGAGGCAAGGGGAACCTGACTGGGGGACGGGGGTCTACAAGCTTCATCCGATGTGATGTTTGGTCACATCGGATGAAGTTTCAGAGGCAGCAGCGGTGGCATGCATGGGCACTGTAGCTGGGGGAGGGGGCAGATGGTGTCCAGAAACTGGCGGGACAACAAAGGGGACTGGGGAGCATCGGGGAGGTCATTTTCATGCGGCCTGACATGTGTAACATGTCAGGCCGCATGGAGATGCAGGGGAGGCAGCGGGGTTCCGCGCCTGCCACTGCCATTTTGTGATGGACCAGGGAGAGGTGGGGGTGGGAGGGAGATCCCTGGTACCGAGGGTCTTTGAGGTCTTAGGGGTTAATGTTTCACTTTCATCCGAGTGTTTTGATGTCTGAGGAAAGTGAAAGCGTTTTTTGTAATGTCATGACCGGTCATCACATTACTGGTAAAAAAAAAAGCCCCTGATCCATAATCTCGAGGGTCTCAGCTAACCCCAGTAACTGAAATCCTGGAGATTTTCGGTCATCGGGGGTGCTATAGGCTTATTCCTGGCTGACGTCTACAGAGGTCAGCCAGGCATAAGTACTCTTTTTTTCCGACGTGTGTAGACGTTAGGCAGTCGTTATGGGGTTAAATGGCCTCCCCAATCCCCTAAAAAAAAAAACAGATTGTTTACATAGAGTCTTTATCCCTTGGTCTGAAAATTGCCAAATAAGCTGGTGAGCCACTGTCTCTATAGGAAGTGGGTGATCCATTGTCTCTCTACAGAAACTGAGAGTGGATCTTTCTTACTTTATATAGGAAGTGGGAGCAGGACTTTGTGTCTCTACAGGAAGTGGGAGCAGGACTTTGTGTCTCTACAGGAAGTGGGAGCAGGACTTTGTGTCTTTACAGGAGGTGGGAGCAGGACTTTGTGTCTCTACAGGAAGTGGGAGCAGGACTTTGTGTCTCTACAGGAGTGGAGCAGGATTTGTGTCTCTACAGGAATGGAGCAGACTTTGTGTCTCTACAGGAAGTGGGAGCAGGACTTTGTGTCTCTACAGGAAGTGGGAGCAGGACTTGTCTCTACAGAATGGACAGGACTTTGTGTCTCTACAGGAAGTGGGAGCAGGACTTTGTGTCTCTACAGGAAGTGGGAGCAAGACTTTGTGTCTCTACAGGAAGTGGGAGCAGGACTTTGTGTCTCTACAGGAAGTGGGAGCAGGACTTTGTGTCGCTACAGGAAGTGGGTGCAGGACTTGTGTCTCTACAGGAAGTGGAGCAGACTTTGTGTCTACAGGAAGTGGGTGCAGGACTTTGTGTCTCTACAGGAAGTGGGTGCAGGACTTTGTGTCTCTACAGGAAGTGAGAGCCGGACTTTGTGTCTCTACAGGAAGTGGGAGTGAGTCTTTGTTACTTTGCTGGCAGTGAGGGCAGGTCTTTGAGGATTATTCTGGGTATTTGTCAATACAGAACCTGAGGGTGGGTGTGCAACTTTCAACCGGAAGTGTGGGAGTGTCTTAGCCTTTATGTAGGTCTCACACTGCATATCTAAGAATTACGGACATGCTAAAAACAGTGAATATCTGAATGTTTTAATAGAGAAAGCATCAGCCTAGATCAGCAGCTGCTCCTTGAAAATCTACTGTATATGGTATATGACATGGAGTGTACAACTTTTTTTTTTTTTTTTAACCACTCAGATTTTTATTAAATTATGAAGAAACAAATATAAGGGATACACCATACCCACAATTGGGTAACACAAACCTTTCGGAAAGGAAGAGGAAGGGAAGGAGTTGAGGAAAGGTAGGGTTGGGGGGACATCATAGATCAGGCTTATAGTACTCAGGTACACACAAGTATTGTAATGATAGATCAGGCTTATAGTACTCAGGTACACACAAGTATTGTAATGATAGATCAGCTTATAGTACTCAGGTACGCACAAGTATTGTAATGATAGATCAGGCTTATAGTACTCAGGTACACACAAGTATTGTAATGATAGATCAGGCGTATAGTACTCAGGTACACACAAGTATTGTAATGACAGTACAAAAACAAAACAGAATATGCGCTGTTAGAGGTAAATCCACATTATACAGTTATAAAGAAGGGCTAGGACTTCCTTGGGTCCCACCAAGAGAGGACTCTGTTCTTTTTGGACAGAGATTGAGCTAGAGATGTCTCATATTGGAAATGTAGGTTTAGACGTGTAATGAGTTCCTCCTTGGTGGGGACAGATGAGGATTTCCAATGTTTGGCTATGCACAGCCTAGCGGCAATCAATATGTTGGAAATCACCGCTTGAAGCGGAGAGGGAAGTCCAGGTACTCAATAGAGCCAAAGGACCCGTCAGCTGAACAGGGATCCCAATAACTCCCTGTATAACAAACTCCACACAATGCCAGAACGTCCGGATCTTTGGACAGTCCCACCAAATATGGGCAGGGGAGCCAAATACCCAGCACTGTCTCCAGCATGCAGGCGAGGATGATGGGTAGAATTGGGAAGGGGGGAGGTACCAGTGTAGCTGAATTTTCCTTACCTATAAGGTAGAGTGAATGCAAGCCGCCAAGCGTCCACCGAGACCGAAAAGACGAGGGCGGATTCCCATTTTAACATAAAGGGAAATTTCGTATCACCATCAGGAGCAAGGAAAGCCTTATATAAAATGGATATCCCATGTGAGAGTAGGGTGATGGGTTTAAAAAAAACGTTGAACTGGATCATCGGGGAGGGAAGTAACAGAGTAAGGAAAATGGGATGTCAGCAGGAAATGTTTGTACCTGTAAATATTTGTAAGAGGAAGACTTGGGGGGGGGGGGGGGGTCGAATTTGGAGGCTAAGTTAGAAAATGAGTGTAGTCCCAATGTGTCATATAAATCAGAAACCAGCCGGATCCCCCTTTCCATCCAAGAGGAGAGAGAAAGGCCATCAATGCTATGTTCAATAACTTGCAGAGAGACATATCTAAAAAGACTAGTGAGATGGCAAGGGCTGCATAAACGCCATCATTTAGTAAGTCGAATCGTGGGGAAGAAAATGGTGTATCATGGTCCGCGCTGCCAAAAAAACATCCACTCTGAAAGTAATGCACGTGAAGATGGAACTTCAAAGTAACTTCTTTATTGCCTCCTACGCGTTTCGGTGCCCTCCTGGCACCTTCCTCAGGGAAGGTGCCAGGAGGGCACCGAAACGCGTAGGAGGCAATAAAGAAGTTACTTTGAAGTTCCATCTTCACGTGCATTACTTTCAGAGTGGATGTTTTTTTGGCAGCGCGGACCATGATACACCATTTTCTTCCCCACGATTCGACATATTTCCGCACTTGAGTGGACGGTGGAAGTCCTGCAGCAGCCATCCAGAAATAAAACATTGAGTACGCCTTCAAGCCAGTTGTGGGTGACACAACTGTCCCAGGTGAGTGAATCCTTTTTCACCACTTTATATCTAGTGCCACATTGATAGGGCACTATTGCGCCTCTTGTTCCCCCTCCTTCTTTTATTTGATCATTTAGTAAGGGACTGCATAGATAGAAGAGTAGGGGAACGAGGGGGGTTATGAAGCATAGTTGTTTCCAATAAAAGTCTGAGAGAGCGACGTGGAGCAAAATGTGATTCTATTTGAAGCCACAAGAGGGAAGAACCTCCCTCCCACCACAGTTTAGCTGGTTCCAATAACGCAGCTCTATGGTATGCCTGTATTTTGGGGGACTCCCAGGCCGCCGTTGGCATATGAAAGGGTCATGATCCTGTGCGAGATCCTATGCGGCTTATTATTCCAGACATAATGGTCCACAACGGATTGGAAGGCCGAGATATATCTGGAAGGAATGAGGAGAGGGAGGCAACTAAAAAGATATATTAATTTGGGTAGGAGTAACATCTCGACTGTCTGGATCCTTGCCATCCACGAGAACATCGGGAGGGAAAATTTGGAGAGTTCAGATTTAATGATGGAAGGGACTTCCTCACAGTTAATACGAACAAGGTCACATAGTTTGGTTACTTTAATTTCTAAATACGGTAAGTGAAGCCTAAAGGGGACCATGCAAAGGGGAACTTAGATTGGATTTGAATATGAATGGTGGGCTGGAGTTAAAGAGGAAACAAAGTGGATTTGGTCAGATTTCATTTGTAAAAGGAGGCCAAAGAAAACTCCTCCAAGATGGAGGTGACAGGATCCAGTGACTGTAGAGGGTCAGTGCAGGTCAAGACCACATCGTCCCCATAGAGGCCGATCTTGTGTTCCACATCACCAATAAGAATTCCCCTAACATGGGGGCTCTGTCTGATGATAGCTGCAGGAATACACTGGGGAGGCGCCCCCTCTCCACCACATCAAGGAGATCAATCAGCCGTACCGTCTCTTGTCTGACGACCAGGAACAAACCCAACCTGGTCGGGATGCACCACCGGAGGGAGGATAGACATCAGTCTATTGGCCCAGATTTTGGCATACATTTTTGCGTCACAATTTAAAAAAGCAATCGGACGGACGTTCCCTGGAGATGTCATGGGTTTACCGGGTTTGGGCAAGGTTGTTATTGTAGCCTCTAGACCCTCTGACTTAATTTACCCTTCATCCAACCAGCGGTTAAAAAGGCGGTGCAGGTAGGGGGACAGAATGGGGAGAAAAAGTGCGTAGTAAGCAAAGGGGAAGCCATCGGGGCCAGGGGAGGATTGTTTTTTCGGCCGAGCGAACGACATGGGAAAGTTCCAATTCCTAGAGAGGGCCATTTAATTGAGAGAGAAGCACAGGGGATATTTTTGGGAGATTCGCCCAATCTAGAAAGGCAGCAATATGGTCATTAGATGGTTGAGGACTTGAGGGTCAGCGTTCAAGTTGTAAAGGGAAGAGTAATAGCGAAATTGGAGCCGAGTTTTGGTTAATTCCTCCGATATGCTTGGGGTGGGAGAATGTTTGTGTTGGGATTCTAGGTGTTTCAAAGTAGTAAGGGCCAGATGGAGAGAGGATTCGTATTTCTTTTTAGTAAAAGCGTCAATTTTAATCGGAGCTCCCCGCACCACTGCCTTATGGGCAAACCAAAGGGAATCGTCAGGGACGTCACCTGTGTCGTTCATGGAGAAAAACTCCTTGAGGTGTCTCTATGGCCTCTACATTTGAAGAGGCAGTAAGAAGGTGTTCATTGAGGCGCCACTGGGCGGGAGGCTTCAAATTAGATGGGTCTGAAATAGTAAGGGTGATCCGACCAGAAGATGTTACCAATGTCCGCCGACACACAATGGGGCAACGCCCCATCATCCACCAGAAAATAGTCAATTCTACTATACGTGTGGTGTCTCGGGGACATGAAGGTGTAGTCCCGTTCGTCACAGTGAATATATCTCCAAATGTCATGTAAGCTGTGTAGAGAGACCAAGGGACCCATTTCCCCTCCGAGAGTGGGATGGTGATGAGCAGTCCAAATTTTTGGACATAGGAATGTTAAAGTCTCCAGCAACAATTGTGTATTCTTTTTTTAAGGGGATCTAGAGTATGGAAAAATTTTTAAGGAAAGCAGATTGACCACTATTAGGGCCATATACTGAGGCTATAGTGTAGGGAATGTTGTTTAGTAAGCACGAAATAATTAGGAATCTGCCTTGCGGGTCAGGGATGGTATTGTAGTTGAAAGGCCAACTTTTTAGAGATAAGTATCGCTACCACTGGCCTTTTTGGAACTATTATTAGCGAAGAATTGGTGGGGGGTACAAAGCAGAGCGCATCCTAATATTGTCATTAGCCAGAAAATGAGTCTCCTGGACGCAAACCACATCATGGGAACCCCTAGATATTTGTCTCCATACTACCGACCTCTTACCCGGAGAATTGAGGCCGTTAACATTAATCGAGTACAGTGAGATACTCATGGTGGAACCCTTAAAGAAGCATGCAGCAATATAAGCACAATCCAACACTTTGATGACGGAGGCTCGCGTGTACCTAAAATGGAGAAGGAGGGAAAAAACAGGGGGGGGGGGAAAGGGAGGAAGGGAAAGGGAAGAAGGGGAAAAGGGAATAAACCCAGAAGCAAAACCATTACAAACAGCACAAAAAAAACGACATTTTGTGACCGAGGAATTGGGTAAAAAGGAAAAAATTAAGGAGAAAACGTGAAAAAAAAAGGACAAAAAAAAGTGAACAATCCGGGACAGCCGACAAATGTCTAGAGAAGAAAAGAAAAAAAGGAAAACTCACAAACGGGAATATATCCAAGGAGCAGCCGGTGCAGAATCTTCTCAGGCGGTCTCCCACTCAGCATCTAGGCGTGGACGGAGGATCTCGTTGTGTCTGCTGAAGGCTGGGTGTCCGGGGGTTTCAAACCCCACTTCTGGAGAAGTTTGCCAGCTTAATCTGGAAGATGACAAGTGGAGGTGAAACCATCTTTATGGATCATCAATCTTGTGGGGAAACCCCAACAGTAGGGGATACCCTTGTCATGGAGCACAGTGGTATATGGCTGAAAGGCTCTCCGGAGGGCTAAGGTGCCCGGAGACAAATCCGGAAAGACCAAAATCTGGGAAAACTTGTCAGGCAGAAAATCTTCCTTGAGTTCAAAAAAATGTATATGGGCGAGCACATCTCATGGAATGGAGGGGCCCAGGGAGGAAGGATTGGGCACACGGTGAATACGGTCAATTATTATGTCCTTCCTATCAACGTGAGGCATAGCTGCCATTATAAAATCCTGGAGGAAAGATTGCAGATCTACAGCCAAGATGGATTCATGTATCCCTCTCAGTTTAATATTGTTTCTCCTAGACCTGTCATCCAGGTCTAGAGTTTTGGCTTGGGTCTTTAATGTAGCTTGGTGTAGGGAGTCGTGCGTCCCATAAGTCGTTGTGGGACTTAACCAATTCAGCCATTTTGTGCTCGAGCCTGTCTGCACAAGCTACAAGCTCCTCCACATCTCCCCTTATTTCTGCCATCATGCCCCACATATCCTCCTGTAGTGAGGAGCGCAGCCAGCATGTCCTGCATAGCTCTCTTATGGTACCTTTACACGCAGCTACAGGTAACAGGTTTTCCACAGGTAACTTACTGGCTGCAGTGAAATCATGGAGAGATTATTCCATGTGTACACAGCAACAAGATAGAACCATGTCTCCATGATTTCACTGCAACCAGTAAGTTACCTGTGGAAAAGCGGAGCCTCGGGGCATTCCGGAGCCAGGGGACCCAGAGAGGGATGAGAACCCCGCCGGGCTGCTCGAGCAGCGCGATGAGAAGGCGGCGCCATATTGGGGAGGTCGGCAGGAAGCCGGGCGCCGGCGAAGAAATCAGTTACTCGCCTGGGGAGATCTCTGGAACCAGACTTTGCTTTCCCCATCCGCACACCGGAGCCACCAGAGGAATAGGGCAATGGTAAGCGCTAAAATAGACCGCCGGAGAGGTAGAAATAGCCACTTCTTGCTCCCTGGGTACGGAGCTCCCACTCTAAGCGACCTCCGGCATTAGCAGGCAGGCCACCCCGCCCTTGGACAACCCTTTTGACAGACAAATTAATGAAATTCTTGCCCATTGCTTAAAGTTGTGATATATTCCTCCACATGCAATCGTACACAAAGAGTAATTGTGTATCACCTGAAATGCAGGTTAAACAACAATGGCAGGACCTCTGCAAGGCCTGCAATGTGTAGGGATTGGCAGACCATACAGGAACCACAGCACTGATGAGAATTAGTCAGTATCTATTATATAATCGCGAATCGGAAAAGCGCCCCTTCGCGCGCACTTTCCGATGTCGTCATGTGGATACGAATTTAACATTGGGCGCGAAGCGCCCAATGCTGCGCGAGCAATGGCCGCGAGGCCATTGCGAGTCGCTGGCCCAGGGCGAGCAATGGCCGCGAAGCGGCCATTGCGAGCCGCTGGCCCAAAATCGATCCACAGGCCCGGCTACAACCTTAGCGATTTACCGCTCAGGTAGCGCGAGCAATGGCCGCGAGGCCATTGCGAGTCGCTGCCTGAGCCACAAATCGCTACCCGGGGATCATGGAGCGGAGGCGGCACTGCCGCCTCCGCTCCCCGCTACCCACAATTCGCCACCCCCCCCCATGTCCGCACAGCCACCCCCAGCAATGTCCGCACAGCCCCCCCCCAGCAATGTCCGCACAGCCCACCCCAGCAATGTCCGCACAGCCCACCCCAGCAATGTCCGCACAGCCCACCCCCAGCAATGTCCGCACAGCCCACCCCCATGTCCGCACAGCCCACCCCCAGCAATGTCCGCACAGCCCACCCCCATGTCCGCACAGCCCACCCCCATGTCCGCACAGCCCAACCCCATGTCCGCACAGCCCACCCCCATGTCCGCACAGCCCACCCCCATGTCCGCACAGCCCACCCCCATGTCCGCACAGCCACCCCGCAAAAACACAACCCCCACTAATGTCCACACAGCCCCCCATGTCCGCACATACTTACATGTTTTCTTTGTCATCTGATCCTCCGTCCGGCCAGGCGTCCTCTTCCTCCGGCCCCGGGGGTCTTCTCTCTTCTTTCCGCCATCTCCGCCTCTTCGTCCGGCCCCGGGGATCTTCTGTCTTCTTTTCGCAAACTTCCTCCTCCGACGTCCTCTTCCTTCTCATTAAGATAGAATGGACGAAAAATCCCCCATTGTACCTCAATGAGATCTGAGGTCCTCTTCTGATTGGTCGCTGTATTCTGCCCTCAGCCAATCAGAAGAGCCCCTCAAAACTGAGACGCAGTTCTCATTCAGGTCCGCCTTTTTTTTCCCCATTGACATACATTACCGGTGTGTCGGCGATTTTATGGCTGCCCACCTGGTTCTATTTGTCGGCCCTAAAATCGCGGACACACCGCTAATGCATCTCTATGGGCAGTCAGCCCGATTTCGGATTGAACGCCGACCAATCAGAATTCGAGCTGACTGCCCATAGACATGCATTAGCGGTGTGTCCGCGATTTTAGGGCCGACAAATAGAACCAGGTGGCCGGCCATAAAATCGCCGACACACCGGTAATGTATGTCAATGGGGAAAAAAACAAGGCGGACCTGAATGAGAACTGCGTCTCACTCTGACTTAAAAAAATAAATAAATTTAATAATAAAAATAATAATTAAAAAATAATTTAAAAATAATAAAAAATTAAATTAAAAATAATAAATAATTAAATAAAAATAATAATTTAAAAAAAAAAAAATGCGGACCTGAATGAGAACTGTGTCTCACTCTCACTTAAAAAAATAATAAATTAAATAATAAAAAAAATAATTTAAAAATAATTTAAAAATAATAAAAAAATAAATTAAAAATATTAAATAATTAAATAAAAATAATAATAAAAAAAAAAAAAATTGCGGACCTGAATGAGAACTGTGTCTCACTCTCACTTAAAAAAAAAAATAAATTAAATAATAAAAAAAATAATTTAAAAATAATTAAAAAATAATTAAAAAATAAATTAAAAATAATAAATAATTCAATAAAAATAATAATAAAAAAATTAAATATATGCTAATTATATCAGCCCTTTCAGCGGACCTGAAAGAGAACTGGGTCTCAGCCTAAATAATAAATTTAATAATAAAAAAAATAATTAAAATATAATAAAAAAATAAATAAAAAATAATAAATAATTTAATAAAAAATAATAATTAAAAAATAAAATGCTAATAATAATGATATTACTGCTAATAATAATTCTATTAATGCTAATAATTATGCTATTAATGCTATTAATAATGTTATTAATGCTATTATTAATGCTAATAATGCTATTATTAATGCTATTAATGCTAATAATAATGTTATTATTGCTATTAATAATGTTATTAATGCTATTATTAATGCTAATAATGCTATTATTAATGCTATTAATGCTAATAATAATGCTATTAATGCTATTAATAATGCTATTAATGGTATTAATTCTGCTATTAATGCTAATATTTATCCTATTAATGCTATTAATGCTAATATTTATCCTATTAATGCTATTAATAATGCTATTAATGCTATTAATTATGCTATTATTGCTATTAATGCTAATATTTATCCTATTCATGGTATTATTAATGCTATTAATGCTAATAATAATGCTATTAATGCTAATAATAATGCTATTAATGCTATTAATAGTGTTATTAATGCTATTATTGATGCTAATAATGCTATTATTAATGCTATTAATGCTAATAATAATGTTATTAATGCTATTAATAATGCTATTAATGCTATTAATTATGCTATTAATGCTAATATTTATCTATTAATGCTATTAATGCTAATAATAATGCTATTAATGCTATTAATAATGCTATTAATGCTATTAATTATGCTATTAATGCTAATATGTATCCTATTAATGCTATTAATAATGCTATTAATGCTAATAATAATGCTATTAATGCTAATAATAATGTTTATTAATGCTATTATTAATGATAATAATGCTATTATTTAATGCTATTAATGCTAATAATGCTATTAATGCTATTCATAATGTTATTAATGCTATTATTAATGCTAATAATGCTATTATTAATGCTATTAATGCTATAATAATGCTATAATGCTATTAATAATGTTATTAATGCTAATTATTAATGCTAATAATGCTATTAATGCAATAATAATGCTATTAATGCTATTAATACTGTTATTAATGCTCATAATACTGCTAATAATGCTATTTAAAAATAATTAAAAAAATAATTAAAAAATAAATTAAAAATAATAAATAATTCAATAAAAATAATAATAAAAAAATTAAATATATGCTAATTATATCAGCCTTTCAGCGAACCTGAAAGAGAACTGGGTCTCAGCTAAATAATAAATTTAATAATAAAAAATAATTAATTAAAATATAATAAAAAATTAAATAAAAAATAAATAAATTATTTAATAAAATAATAATTAAAAATAAAATGCTAATAATAATGATATTACTGCTAATAATAATTCTATTAATGCTAATAATTATGCTATTAATGCTATTAATAATGTTATTAATGCTATTATTAATGCTATAATGCTATTATTAATGCTATTAATGCTAATAATAATGTTATTATTGCTATTAATAATGTTATTAATGCTATTATTAATGCTAATAATGCTATTATTAATGCTATTAATGCTAATAATAATGCTATTAATGCTATTAATAATGCTATTAATGGTATTAATTCTGCTATTAATGCTAATATTTATCCTATTAATGCTATTAATGCTAATATTTATCCTATTAATGCTATTAATAATGCTATTAATGCTATTAATTATGCTATTATTGCTATTAATGCTAATATTTATCCTATTCATGGTATTATTAATGCTATTAATGCTAATAATAATGCTATTAATGCTAATAATAATGCTATTAATGCTATTAATAGTGTTATTAATGCTATTATTGATGCTAAATATGCTATTATTAATGCTATTAATGCTAATAATAATGTTATTAATGCTATTAATAATGCTATTAATGCTATTAATTATGCTATTAATGCTAATATTTATCCTATTATGCTATTAATGCTAATAATAATGCTATTAATGCTATTAATAATGCTATTAATGCTATTAATTATGCTATTAATGCTAATATGTATCCTATTAATGCTATTAATAATGCTATTAATGCTAATAATAATGCTATTAATGCTAATAATAATGTTATTAATGCTATTATTAATGCTAATAATGCTATTATTAATGCTATTAATGCTAATAATGCTATTAATGCTATTCATAATGTTATTAATGCTATTATTAATGCTAATAATGCTATTATTAATGCTATTAATGCTAATAATAATGCTATTAATGCTATTAATAATGTTATTAATGCTATTATTAATGCTAATAATGCTATTAATGCCAATAATAATGCTATTAATGCTATTAATACTGTTATTAATGCTCATAATACTGCTAATAATGCTATTAATACTGCTATTACTGCTAATAATAATGCTATGGCTTATATTATTGCTATTGATGATGCGATTATTATTTAAAAATCTTTAAAAAAACAATAAACATATTTTAGATACCCGATGCATTTGCATCAGGCTAACAGCTATAACTACTATAATCAAATTAATGCACGTTCTAGAATCCCGATGCATTTGCATCGGGCTCACAGCTAGTCATAAATAATCATTTACATCTGGGTACCTTATAGATGACCTTGTCTCTGATCAGGATCATCTTTTTCATATCCTCATCTTTTCCAAACACCATGATGACTTTTCACATACACGCTTTGTCTCTGGAGACGTCCATCTTCTCCGATCTTCTTCAGCACATCCTGGCACGATACCCTTAAAAATGGCAAAATTATCAAAATTTTCCCAAGTAAAAATTTCTGCCTACACTGTGTCCCATAATAAATAATTGCTCCTCCTCACTGTTTCCTTCGCAAAATATGATTTACACACTGTCCCTCTTCTGGTACATGACCTCCACACTGCCCTCTCCTTTCCATACTGGGCTCCCTGGTCACACTACCCTCTACACTGTGTCCCCCATATACTACCCACTGCTTATAGCTATACTGTTCTCCCTCATCAAACTCCCTCTCCTCTGTATACTGTCCCCTGCTGACTGCGGCCTCACACGCTCCCTGCTCTCCATACATCCCCACACAACTCACTCTATTCTGTGCCCCCTTACATTTTTCCCATCCCCTACTGTTTCCTCACTACTTCACTTCCCCCCCACTCCTCATAATGTATTCCACACCCATCCCCCTCACTCCCCATACTGTGTCAGCAGCCAAACCCCCTCATTTCTCATACTGTATCCAAACCCATCCACACCCTCACTCTACATACTGTGCCACAGTCATCCCCCTCACTCTTTATACTGTGACCACACCAATCTCCCCTTACTCCACGTATTGTCACAGCCATCCCCCTCACTCTTCATGCTATATCCATACCCACACTCCCTATACTGTGTCAAAGCCATTCCCCCTCATTTCGCATACTGTATCCACACCCATATAACTCCTCCTAACTCCACAGCCACCCCCCTCACTCATACTGTGTCCACACTGATCACCCCTCACTTCCACATACTATGCCACAGCCGTCCCTTACTCCTCATACTATGTCCACACAGATCCCTCCTCAATCCACATACTATGCCACAGCCATCCCTCCTCACTGCTTATATTCTATCCACTGTGTCTGACAAAAGTAAAGCCTCATCCATGGAGGGGATCATATGTCTAAGATCATGACCATAAATAAAACATGAGATCTAAACCTACTCCAAGAGCAACATTTCCCATCATCCAGGACAATGTGGTGATGATGGTTTTTCTCCCATGACGGAGATCAGGTCATAAGGCAAAAGTGAGAACCAAGTGGCTCCAGGAAGAAAACATTGACATATTTGGTTCGTGACCAGAAAATGTCCCAGATCTCAGTCTCATTGAGAACCAGCGCTTAGTCGTTCGGGCAGCACGGTGGCTCAGGACAACGTCTGCAAGGAGTTTGCATGTTCTCCCCTTGTTTATGTGGGTTTCCAACTGGTGCTTCGGTTTTCTCCCACACTCTGGAGACATATTGATATGGAATCTATATTGTGAGCCCCAGTGGGGGACAGTGATTATGATACCTATAAAGCGCTGCAAAATATGGTGGGGCTATGTAAATCACTCTCTAGACAAGAATGGGTCATCAATCAGGATCTGCCCAGAAGCCGACAGGGAGGACAGAAATCTGGATTAATCAGAGTCAGCGCTGGAAATATTCAGGCTTTAAAGAAACGTCATTTAATCTACTATATCATCTCCTAATCGTGTCTGTCTGACGGAGTATGCAAAACAGCCGCGCGCATTCAAAATTCGCGCCAAGCTGAATAGGGATACACGTGTCTGACTCACCGTGGCCGGGACTCCGGTTTAGACAGGCTGAAGCTCCTTCCTCCTTGTCACGGGTGGCCGCTCCTGCCGGTAGTGGGACCCGGTTGAGTGCAGATCAAAAGTTGAAGACGTCTTGTAAGGAACAGATTAAAGGGTTTTTAATTTATTTGTGACGCCACCTATGAGTAGTTTCGGTAATCTTACCGACGCTGCGGAACCTCCGGGGGATGGACAGCAGCAAGATGGAACGCTCCCCACAGGCTGAGCGGTGATCCCCGGAGGCTGGAGCTGCTTAAGATGTTGTGCGGCAGCTGCGGTTACCTTGTAGTGCGGATGGACAGTTCATAAGGAAGCACGGACACAGAAAGTCTCTGCAACGGGTCTTTACTGTAACCAGCAGGCAGTACATGGTATACAGTTACGGGTAGTAGACCGGGTGGACTCAGCAGTGATAGTGTCCCTCAGAGATCCGCAAGTGTTCCTCCATTCTAGCTAAGTGCTTCGCCATTGTCGCCCAGGAATACCAGATCGGGTACGGGGAGGCTGCTTCAATGCCCTATCCAAGTTGTACGTTGTGGATGTTTTGGGGAGCCTTGGATCCCTCGTTGGGTACACCGCTGGTTAGACGACTGGAAGTTGGCTGGTGTGGGGTGCTCCTGTGAAGCTGCTCCTCCACGCTTCTGGTTCGCGTAGCAGAGGTGAACTGCTGCCAGCTTCGGTACCAGTGAACTGGCTGTGAGTTTTGGGCACGGGAGTCTTTTGGAACCCGTGGTAATGATGCCCGATCCCGGTTGTTGAGGCCTCAGGTGCTGACACCCGACCGGTGACGGCCCGGGGGCTGCACGGGGTGCGGAGCCCCCGCTCCTACTCCAAGTTCAAGTTCTAGACTCTGTTCTAGACTCTTCCAGACTCTGTTGTTCTCTGTTCTGTGTAGACTAAGTGTCTGTTCTCCCTACACACTTCCCTAGCACTCCGCCCACCAGGACCCTGGATTGGCCCTCTGTTCTAGGTGATGCATGCAGGGTTGGATCTCAAAGTTAACTAGGTCACTGCTGTGTCAGAGAATATTGCGGCTGCATTTATGGCTGCAATACCCTCTTGTGACGCACTCGTTGCGGGGCGCCACATGTCCGGGCCGCGGCCATGTCGGGAGATCAGCGGGATATCACGACGGTGGCTGCAGCGCGCGCGAGTCAGTCGGGAGATGACCGGCGTCAACAGGTCATCTCGCGGCTGGCAAGCCGCTGACCTCTGTGCAGCAGTAGCTCAGCCGCGCCGCCTGCCGCACAGAGGTCCGTGGCGAGCCAGCCGGGTTAGGGTCACACATGCCAATCAGTTTTTTCCATTGGTTTCAATAACAGATCTGTTATTTTAAGGCTGTTTTTTGAGCCAAAAAGTGTTAGCAAAAATGGATCCGTTAACGGATGGTGCCATATGTGCCATTTGTTAACGGATCCGTTTCCCATAGGGCCCCATGGATCATTTTTTTTACTGCACTAAAAAACGCTGCTTCCTGTTAAAAAACGCATAGCAGAGCAGTCACACTTGAGTCCTGTATCCGTTAACAGCATGCAAATAACAGATGCTGGGCTTTGTGTGACCCTAGGCAATTAGAGGGAAATTGTTAGGCCGGCTTCACACCACGATTTTAGGGATCCGGGGCTGTGCCGTGTGAACCGGACAGCCGTGGATCCGATTTTGGCCCCATAGTGTTCCAGTGATTTGCCATCCGGTTTTGTGCTGTCCGGGAGGATCAGGCACATTTTGTTTTTTGCTCTGGACACAAAATCGGAGCTTGCAGCACTTTTGTGTCCGGGGACAAAAATCGGACCAAATCGGATCCTCCCTGATTCGGTGCGATCCGGCTCCCCCTAACACGGGAGTCTATGGGGGCCGGATCGAGCCACATTCGACATAAAACCGTTCTAGTTCCCGGACGCTGGGTGCTGAAGTTCAGTGGCGGCTGGTGCTGAACTTCAACACCTGGAGACTCCTGGCTGAAATTTCAGCACTGCACAGTGGCAGCAGCCGCACACTGCCGATTTCGGCAGAAAACAGGATCAGAGGGCATATTTGCCCTCCAGTCCTGTTTGTCTGGAGCTGTCAGGCTATGTCCGGTGCATCCTGTAAAACACCGAACACAGCCTGACAGCTCAAAAAACATGGTATGAATCCAAACTTAACTACCAATGCCTGGTAAGAGAGACGGTTGCAGAACAATGTCTTCTACAATCTGCCTTCACCATATATCTCTGAACTAATCTCCCAATATGATCCACCTCGTAATCTTTGATCCTCCCAAGACCTCCTTCTTTCCTCCACACTTGTACGTTCCTCATCCAACCGCCTGCAAGACTTTGCCCAAGCATGCCCCTTCTTCTGGAATTCTGCACCCCAACACGTCCGACTGTCCCCTACACTCAGATCCTTTAAGTGGAACCTGAAAACCCATCTTTTTGGAACAGCTTACAGCCTGAAGTGACCCTACCGCCACCTGTCCTGGCGGTTCTCCACCACCTGACCTGGCACTCCACCACCATCGGACCATCGGACCTCGCACTCGACCACCACCAGACCTGGCGCTTCGTCACCATCAGAGTCGGTGCTCCCACCACCTGACCTAGCACTCCACCACCATCAAACCTGGTGCTCTACCACCTCCAGACCTGGTGCTCCACCACCACCGAATCTGACGCTCCACCAGAGCTGACCCAACCTTCTGTCTCCCTCCCCACTGCCCTGTAGAATGTAAGCCCACAAGGGCAGGGTCCTCTCTCCTCTCTGTATCAGTCTGTCACTGTTAGTTTGTTCATTTCATTTTTAACTTGTTTTGTATGAACCCTTTCTCATGTACAGCACCATGGAATCAATGGTGCTCTATAAATAAATAGTAATAAGGTGAACAAGTCCAGAAAACAGGTTTTTATGATTACAGCTATCATGCCTCGTTTTCAGGACTTGATCCAGTGACCTTGTGTTTGGAGTTAGTTTCCTTTCTTGCTAATCCACAGCCTGGTCAGTCTTTGTCCAAATGATGATGATCTTCAACCTTTGCTTCTTTCCTTTTGGTAGTTATCAGGTGTCCTATCACATCCTAAGTGGGGCTATTTATACCCTTATGATACCAGCCTTCTTTGCTGGCTATATTACTATGTGGATTCTGTTAAGGAGCCCCAGCCCTGCAGCTAGGGATTTTTGCCTGTTAGACAGAAAGCAGTGTTGTATTTAGTCTGTGATTTCTCATTTACCTTACCTGTATCTTTCTCATGTTTGCTGTTAGGTTTGTAGAAGGCTTCCCTGTCTTATATTTGCTATTTAACCTTTTCTACTTGTGTACATGTTTTATGTTTACTCACCTTGGGTCCATACCTATCTCTGCTTGCTCTTCCCATCTTGGTTTATAGTGCGTGAAATAACTATAGTGAAACAACTCGATGGCCTTTTAGGCAGACAGGTCTAAGTTGTGGGTTTCTAGTATTGCTCCTAAGGATGTTTTAGCCTGTGCAGTAACTATTAGGGGCTGTGCAGCTAGAGATAGATGTCTGTACAGGAACCAGTCTGGTGGAGGTGTGGTTGCATTGAGGTGGGCTTTATTCCCTTTTACCTGTGTTGGAATAATGTGTATATAAACAAAGAATGGATAGCTGCGCTGGCAGCAGAGATGAGGGGGGGCAAACTTGACAGGTTGTATTGTAGGCAGTAGCGATGATAAAATGAAAAATATCTAGAGAGGAGTTTGTAGTGCTAACAGCAGATGATGGATTAATAAGCAGGCCTGAGAGTTTACAGAAGAGTGCAATAGAAAGAAATGGACAGTGGCAAACTTCTAAACACTGAACAATTAGTCAGTACTCTGACACCTATGTGTGAAACAGACTGTCATGCCTCGGGTCTCGATCCATGACCTAGTGCTGCGTGGTCAGTTTCATTCCCTTCTGTCCAAACACTGATGAATGTTTTATCTTTGTGTTTCTTTTCCTTTGATTTGTGGTTATCACTTGCTTATTGTCTCTGTCCTTTCACATCCCGAGTGGGGCTGTTTATACTCTACTGATATCAGGCTTCCCGGCTAGCTATATTTCTGTGTGTACTGCTAAGAAGTTCCGCCCTGTAGCCAGGGATTTTGCCTGTTAGACACAGACCAGTGTTGCTTTTACTATGTGTTTACTCATTGGCCTTTCCTATACTTTCCATCTGTTTTCTATAAGGTTGGTAAGAGGTTACCCTTGCTTGTATTTCTTCTTTTTCCATGTAGTTTTAGGTTTTCTAACCTTGGATCCACGTCTATCTCTGCACACTTTACCTATCTTGATTTGTGTTGTGTAGCATCCTCCCATCTGGCCGCTCATAATGGACAAGAAATGAATCGACGGTCTTTTAGGCAGAAAGGTCTGAGTTCTTGTATTTCACTTGTGAGGCTTAGGAGATTCTAGTCTGTGCAGGAGCCATTAGGGTGTCGTGCTGCTGGGGATACTAGTCTGTACAGGAACCAGTAGGGTCTGGATGTGGCTGTCGTGAGATAGGCTTTATTCCCTTTTAACTGTGTTGGAGTATTTATGTGCATACAGCAGCATAAGAATGGTAAATAAGCAAATAATGGATACACCAGTAAGGTGTGGGTGTTGTTGCAGTGTGATAGGCTTTATTCTTCCTTTACCCATGTTGGAATACATATATGCATAACACAGAATTAAAAGGCCTTAATGTTCTCGGAAGCTTCAGGCTCTATCTGCTACAATAGCTAAATCATGTTTAATAGGCTCCCGCTGTCACAGCACAGTTAACTCTCTGCTTACCGGCGCTGCAACAAGAAGAAGAAGGAAGACAGAAGAGAGAAGAAAGAAGAGAGAAGACCTGGGTCTTTGGAGGAATATGTGGTGGTAATAAAGTTGGAGTCCCTAATGGTGTCTGTGTCTTTATTTTTAATAAATAATTTCTCTCTGTGTGGTGTTTTTTTTAACCCTTTATTGGAGATTCTTAGTGGCGAAGCCCACTTCCGTATTACTGGAACCAGCCGGATCCAGCAGGCAGCGACGGGCTGCCCCCAACCCCCAGGTGCCTATTTGTACCTGGCCGGACACAAGAATATAGGGGAGCCCTTTTTTTTTATTATTTCATGAATTTCATGAAATAATAAAAAAAAAATGCGTGGGGCTCAGTGCAATTTCTATGTCTAGCCAGGTACAGCTAAGCAGCTGGGGGCTGGAATCCGCAGCGCAGGGAGGCCCAAGCTTTCTGGGCACCCCCCACTGCAAATTGCAGCCCGCAGCTGCCCCAGAAGATGGCGCGTTCATTGAAGCACCATCCTCTGGCGCTGAACCCCGCTCTTCCAGCGGCCCTGGTGGCGGTGACACGCTGGGTAATAAAGGGGTTAATACCAGCTTTGTTATACAAGCTGGTATTAAGCCCGAGATTCTTAATGTCAGGCCACGTTTGACCCGGCCACTAAGAATCTCCAATAAAGGGTTAAAAAAAACACAACACAGAGAAATATTTTTATCTATTATATAATCACGAATGGGTTTTTTGCCCCTTTTGAGACCGCTCACGCTGCGAGTCAGCGTGGTCATGTGGATACGACCGAAGCATTGGCCGCGCAGCGGCCATTGCGAGCAGCTCTAAGGCGACTCGCTATGCCCGCGCAGCGGGCATGGCGAGTCGCCTTAGCAGAGCGAAGCATTGGCCGCAAAGCGGCCATTGTGAGTCAGAGACTCGCTCTGCTAGAATCCCGATGCATTGTGCATCGGGCACCCAGCTAGTTAGAAATAAAAAAAAAAAGCCATTAGGGACTCCATCTTTAATTAAAAAAATCCTCTTCCGTCCGACGTAGTCCAAAACGCGATGTCCTCTCTGCTACATCCCTGTGCATAGATATAGATGTCTATGCACAGGGAATGATCAGACTGAGAACAATCTCAGCTCTGCTACATCATCTCTGTGCACAGAGAGAGCAGGCGGGCTCCAGGACCCTGGAGCTGCGGCAGCCTGCACAGAGCAGACAGCTGGACTCCTTACTGTGCAAGTTTCCCTGCTATTACTTGCACAGTAACGAGTCCAATGCAAGTCAATGGCAATCCTAGTTTTGTCAAACTCTCTGACAAAACTAGGATTGCCATTGATTTGCATTGGACTCGTTACTGTGCGAGTAATCGCTGGGAAACTCGCAGAGTACCGAGTCCTGCGAGTCCCTTACTACTCGCCGAGTAACGAGTCCTAGCGAGTAGACTCGCCCATCCCTACTTATAATCAGTGTGCATAAAAGTTGAGTGAATTTCTGGGATCCAGCCACTGACGTTTCTGGATTGTGAGTCATGGGAAAAGCAAAAGAATTGTCAATGGATCTTTGGGAAAAGATAGTTGAACTGTTTAAAACAGGAAAGTAATACAAAAAGATATCCAAGGAATTGATAATGCCAGTCAGCAGTGTTCAAACTGATTAACAAATAGAAAATCAGGGGCACTGAAAAAATCAAACCACCTTCAGGTAGACCAACCAAAAATTCAGCCACAACTGTCAGGAAAATTGTTCGAGATGCAAAGACAAACCCACAAATAACATTAGCTGAAATCCAGGACTCACTGAAAAGTAGCGTGTGTGGCCGTTTCAAGTTGTACAATAAGGAGGCACTTGAAGACAAATGAGCTGTATGGTCGAGTCGCCAAGAGAAAACAATTACTGCGCAAATGTCACAAAGTATCTCACCTACAATACACCAAACATCACAGAGACAAGCCTCCAAACTTCTGGAACAAGGTACTTTGGAGTGATAAGACCAAAATCAAACTTTTTGGCCACAACCATAAACATTACATTTGGAGAGAGGTGTCAACAAGGCCTATGATGAAAGGAACACCATTCCTACTGTAAAGCACGGAGGTGGATCACTGATGATGTGGAGATATGTGAGCTACAAAGGCACAGGAAACTTGGTCAGAGTGTAAGAAAAGATGAATGCAACACATTATCAGCAAATACTGGAGGCAAATTTACACTCATCAGCCCGGAAGCTGCGCATGGGATCTACTTGGATGTTCCAACATGACAACGATCCAAAACACAAGGCCAAGTTGACCTGTCATTGGCTACAGCAGAACACAGTGAAGGTTCTGGAGTGTCCATCTCAGTCTCCTGACCTCAATATCATTGAGCCGCACTGGGGAGAACTCAAGCAAAGCGCAGAACATGCAAGAAAGCCCAGGAATTTACAGGAACTGGAGGCTTTTTACCAAGAATTGGCAGCTTTACCATCTGAGAAAATAAAGAGCCTCATCCACAACTACCACCAAAGACACCAAACTGTCATTGATGTTAGAGGGGGCAATACACGAACCAAGAACTGGGGGATGTGAACTTTTGATCAGGGTCATCTGGATGTTTTTGGGTGTCATTATGATTTACAAAGAGAAAACACATAATTAATAAAAAAACTCCAAACAACTCTCATACACATATTCGGATTAATGCAATAATACCATTCACAGGGATATATAGTTCCTAAACGTGTATATGGACTATCAATATTCGGTGGTCGCAGGACCCACAACTACATCAACTACAAACTTGTGCGACACAACTCATGAATATTAATGAATTCAACTTTATTAAGGTGCAAGATAAAGTGCAACAGTGCTTTACAACCACGTTAAGTAGGACTGTGCAAAATTATACAGCAGAGGTCACATGATAATATATACATCTTAAATGTGGTAACAATCATTCATACAGAAGAGGTAACACAGTATAGTGACATGCTCAGTCCTAGATTATACTGGACTCTCCTATTGTTAATTAACCACCTTCCAAAGTATTATTTGTCAACCCTCCACAACTACATAACCTTACATATATTCAGTAGTATAGACTACCCACTCCCCATGAGTGAATCAAATGGGGCAACCAGTGAGGGGTTAAAAGTGCATATAGCATAAGTATGTTTACCTTGGAGGTGGCTAGAGAGATCCTAGTAATCAGGTCCTAACACCCTAGTCCGTGCGCCCCAATGCACATATCGGTCACGTGACACAAGTGAGAAAGTGTGTGCTATAAAAAGAGTACCCCAACCAATTGAGTAAGATGCTCAAACCATGTGATCATCCCCTCAGCTGTTCCCTATGGATATCAGTATCATTGCAGTCAGTAGCTCATATCGTTGCTCCGCCCCCTTCCTGTCATGTGACAGACAAGGTTCCATGTTAGTATCACATATAGTACGGGCAACCACTCAGTATGATCATCCTAGTCCGGCCCCACTACGTCATACACCCGCCCACTGACATCATGTGATCATCTGTATATGTCGGTCGCACTGGCATAACGTCAGTATCAGATGATCAAATTGTCATCAGAACGCGCACTCGCGCTCCGGAATGCCGGCACCCGTCTGCAGTAACCCCGCCCACTAGTGTCATGTGACCGTTTGTTTAGATCTGTACATGGCTTCGCATGCAAGTCGTCTAATACTACAAGGTGCGTGAAGATGCCGTCACATTACTCATGTATGGCCCTTCCTTACCAGTTATTTAGACACTAGGCTAACCGCTCTCTTAGTATTGCAACTACAGAGGTAGGAGTTTATACATCATAAAGAACTATATTACATCAAATACTCTAGTGGCCCCTTCCTAACACCGCACAATCTTATTAAAGTAGTATTATACCATTAGATGATTAACACAAATTTTGGGCAATATTATGTCCTTCCTTATACCTCTAAATACACAGTTGTGATAGGTCCCAGGAAATGTCACACAACACACATCAATGTACCAAAAGGTACAGTGTGTCATGTGGCGCTCCAGAACAGATCACAAACCTGGAAAGGAGGGCACCTATTGGCTACTATTATTATTATTATTTATTTATATAGCGCCATTAGGTTCCATGGCGCTTTACATGAGGATAAGGGAGACAAGAACAAGTACACTAAATCTAGGTGATCAGGACGTACAGATACAAGAGGGGCAGGGTCCCTATCCACGAGGGCTCACAGTCTATGACTTAATTTGTATATGATATATACATAAATCCAAGATATATCCCCTGCGGGTTTCAGGTTTACCCCCTATATAGCCCTAATCAAGCATGGAACCCAACCCAACTAAGCAGTAATGACCCAAACGGAGGTGTTTAACTGTAGATGATTCCAATTACATCTCATGACAGGCAGGGCCGCCGTTAGGGCATTACGGGCCATACTGCTGTAAGGGGCCCGCTCATCAGTGGAGGGGGCGTGGCCATTAGAACAGGGGCAGGGGGGCCCGGCCGTGCCGGCGGGGGGCGTGGCCGTTTGGAGCGAGTCCCGCCCCCTCATGTCTTGTTGAAGGCCCCCCTCTCCTGTGAAGAATCATCGCTGGGCCTGGGCCCCGCCCCCTGATCTCTCACCTTCTGTCCATCACAGAGGCAGGGCAGCTGCCGGTGCGGCCCGCAAACAGGAAGTAATGCGGGCACCAGCATCGGCAGCTGAGGTCTGCCTCTTGCCTGGCAGCACAGAGGGCAGGTCCATCCCCAGCACGCTAACATCTCCTGCCGGTGCAGCACCCGCCGGGTGGAGGTTCCAGTGCACGGGCTGCTGGCTTTGCTCATCTCTGC
This sequence comes from Allobates femoralis, assembly GCA_033576535.1. Lineage (NCBI taxonomy): Eukaryota > Metazoa > Chordata > Amphibia > Anura > Aromobatidae > Allobates > Allobates femoralis. The sequence continues at coordinate 783,818,499 of JARQOC010000003.1, forward strand.
AGAGGCTGTGGGTTCTCGGTGACAGTTCAGCCTCACACCGACACCTGGATGAGCAGGACGTCATCTGACTGAGCAGGAAGTGGTGGGAGGCTGCAGCCTCGCAGACATGGGCTGAGGAGACTCTGTCTACCAGAACTGTCCAGCATAACATCCAGCAACTCCAGCCTGTCGAGCTCCAGGCTCCTCCATCTCCTCAGGTAGGTTCACTGCCCATCATCTCACCCTGGCGTCCTGCTGGGGCTGCACAAAGTTTACACAGATGCAGCAGAGCCCAGTGTGTGAGATCATGGAGCAGAGCCGAGTGTGTGAGATCATGGGGCAGAGCCCAGTGTGTGAGATCATGGAGCAGAGCCGAGTGTGTGAGATCATGGAGCAGAGCCGAGTGTGTGAGATCATGGAGCAGAGCCGAGTGTGTGAGATCATGGAGCAGAGCCGAGTGTGTGAGATCATGGAGCAGAGCCGAGTGTGTGAGATCATGGAGCAGAGCCGAGTGTGTGAGATCATGGAGCAGGGCCGAGTGTGTGAGATCATGGAGCAGGGCCGAGTGTGTGAGATCATGGAGCAGAGCCGAGTGTGTGAGATGAGCAAGCGAGTGTGTGAGATGGAGCAGAGCCGAGTGTGTGAGATGGAGCAGAGCCGAGTGTGTGGATGGAGCAGAGCCGAGTGTGGAGATGGAGCAGAGCCGAGTGTGGGAGATGGAGAGAGCCGAGTGTGGAGATGGAGAGAGCCGAGTGTGGGAGATTGAGGAGAGCCGAGTGTGGGAAGGAGGAGAGCCGAGTGTGGGAGATGGAGAAGAGCCGAGTGTGGGAGATGGAGGAGAGCTGAGTGTGGGAGATGAGGAGAGCCGAGTGTAAGAGAAGGAGCGAGCTGAGTGTGGGAGATGGAGAGAGAGCCGAGTGTAAGAGAAGGAGCAGAGCTGAGTGTGGGAGATGGAGAGAGCGAGTGTGGAGAATGGAGAGAGCGAGTGTAAGAGAAGGAGCAGAGCTGAGTGTGGGAGATTGAGGAGAGCCGAGTGTAAGAGAAGGAGCGGAGCTGAGTGTGGGAGATGGAGAAGAGCCGAGTGTAGGAGAAGGAGCAGAGCTGAGTGTGGGAGATGGAGGAGAGCCGAGTGTAAGAGAAGGAGCAGAGCTGAGTGTGGGAGATTGAGGAGAGCCGAGTGTAAGAGAAGGAGTAGAGCTGAGTGTAAGAGAAGGAGCGGAGCTGAGTGTGGGAGATGGAGAAGAGCCGAGTGTAAGAGAAGGAGCGGAGCTGAGTGTGGGACATTGAGGAGAGCCGAGTGTAAGAGAAGGAGCAGAGCCGAGTGTGGGAGATGGAGAAGAGCCGAGTGTGGGAGAAGGAGCAGAGCCGAGTGTAAGAGAAGGAGCAGAGCTGAGTGTAAGAGAAGGAGCGGAGCTGAGTGTGGGAGATGGAGAAGAGCCGAGTGTAAGAGACGGAGCGGAGCTGAGTGTGGGAGATTGAGGAGAGCCGAGTGTAAGAGAAGGAGCAGAGCTGAGTGTGGGAGATTGAGGAGAGCCGAGTGTAAGAGAAGGAGCAGAGCTGAGTGTGGGAGATTGAGGAGAGCCGAGTGTAAGAGAAGGAGTAGAGCTGAGTGTAAGAGAAGGAGCGGAGCTGAGTGTGGGAGATGGAGAAGAGCCGAGTGTAAGAGAAGGAGCGGAGCTGAGTGTGGGACATTGAGGAGAGCCGAGTGTAAGAGAAGGAGCAGAGCCGAGTGTGGGAGATGGAGAAGAGCCGAGTGTGGGAGAAGGAGCAGAGCTGAGTGTGGGAGATTGAGGAGAGCCGAGTGTAATAGAAGGAGCAGAGCTGAGTGTGGGAGATTGAGGAGAGCCGAGTGTAAGAGATGGAGCAGAGCTGAGTGTAAGAGAAGGAGCAGAGCTGAGTGTGGGAGATGGAGAAGAGTCGAGTGTAAGAGAAGGAGCGGAGCTGAGTGTGGGAGATTGAGGAGAGCCGAGTGTAAGAGAAGGAGCAGAGCTGAGTGTGGGAGATTGAGGAGAGCCGAGTGTAAGAGAAGGAGCAGAGCTGAGTGTAAGAGAAGGAGCGGAGCTGAGTGTGGGAGATGGAGAAGAGCCGAGTATAAGAGAAGGAGCGGAGCTGAGTGTGGGAGATTGAGGAGAGCCGAGTGTAAGAGAAGGAGCAGAGCCGAGTGTGGGAGATGGAGAAGAGCCGAGTGTGGGAGAAGGAGCAGAGCTGAGTGTGGGAGATTGAGGAGAGCCGAGTGTAAGAGAAGGAGCAGAGCTGAGTGTGGGAGATTGAGGAGAGCCGAGTGTAAGAGAAGGAGCAGAGCTGAGTGTAAGAGAAGGAGCAGATCTGAGTGTAAGAGAAGGAGCAGAGCTGAGTGTAAGAGAAGGAGCGGAGCTGAGTGTGGGAGATGGAGAAGAGCCGAGTGTAAGAGAAGGAGCGGAGCTGAGTGTGGGAGATTGAGGAGAGCCGAGTGTGGGAGATGGAGAAGAGCAGAGTGTGGGAGATGGAGAAGAGCAGAGTGTGGGAGATGGAGAAGAGCAGAGTGTGGGAGATGGAGAAGAGCCGAGTGTGGGAGATGGAGAAGAGCCGAGTGTGGGAGATGGAGAAGAGTTGAGTGTGGGAGATGGAGAAGAGCCGAGTGTGGGAGATGGAGAAGCCGAGTGTGGGAGATGGAGAAGAGCGAGTGTGGGAGATGGAGAAGAGCCGAGTGTGGGAGATGGAGGAGAGCCGAGTGTGGGAGATGGAGGAGAGCCGAGTGTGGGAGATTGAGGAGAGCCGAGTGTGGGAGATTGAGGAGAGCCGAGTGTGGGAGATGGAGAAGAGCTGAGTGTGGGAGATGGAGAAGAGCCGAGTGTAAGAGAAGGAGCGGAGCTGAGTGTGGGAGATTGAGGAGAGCCGAGTGTAAGAGAAGGAGCAGAGCTGAGTGTGGGAGATGGAGAAGAGCCGAGTGTGGGAGACTGAGGAGAGCCGAGTGTAAGAGAAGGAGCAGAGCTGAGTGTGGGAGATGGAGAAGAGCCGAGTGTAAGAGAAGGAGCAGAGCTGAGTGTGGGAGATGGAGAAGAGCCGAGTGTAAGAGAAGGAGCAGAGCTGAGTGTGGGAGATGGAGAAGAGCCGAGTGTGGGAGATTGAGGAAAGCCGAGTGTAAGAGAAGGAGCAGAGCTGAGTGTGGGAGATGGAGAAGAGCTGAGTGTGGGAGATGGAGCAGAGCTGAGTGTAGAGATGGAGCAGCAGAGCAGAGTGTGGGAGATGGAGCAGAGCTGAGTGTGGGAGATGGAGCAGCAGTCTCTAATGTGCATGCGTCCCGCAGCAGACTCCATTGTGCATTGGTCCCACAGCCGTCTCCATTGTGCATTTGTCCCACAGCTGTCTCCATTGTGCATTTGTCCCACAGCCGTCTACATTGTGCATTTATCCCACAGCTGTCTACATTGTCTATTTGTCCCGCAGCCGTCTCCATCGTGCATTTGTCCCGTAGCTGTCTCCATTGTGCATTTATCTCGCAGCCGTCTCCATTGTGCATTTGTCCCACAGCCATCTCCATTGTGTATACAGCCAGCTGCAGTCTCTATTTTGTATTCTCTATGGTGGGTAGCCAGCAGCCGTCTTATTGTGTATTCTCTACTGTGTGTATAGCCAGCAGCCATCTCCATTGTCTACACCGCTGGGCCCACAGCCGTCTCCATTGTATATACAAAATGGGCGCACACCTCTAGTGGTGGGTGCTAGCATGAAAATACACATACTTACTAGAAAGAAATTCTGCTGCACACCAGCATCATGTCTTCAAGGAAAAAGCGTATGGCTAAGAAGTCTATTGCAATGTGTGAACAGGAACCAAGAATATATTGGAAAGCTAATGAAAGCTATCTAAAGATAAATGTGAAAAATTAGTTGAAATGCAACGGCCATGACATTTGGAAACCCAGTAACCGCTTTCAAGGTTTTTTCACTCTATTGGGTCCTAACTGAAAACCTTATGTCTGCAGTCTGGATGTGTGAATGGGATAATGCCCAGTGTGCAATTAAAACCTGCTTATAAAGGAAATTATCAGGACTATGTGTAGGTTCTCATTGCAGTTACTGGGTGGGGGAGGGTGCTGCAACCAAAAACAATATAATATAATATACAAAATGGGCGCACACCTCTAGTGGTGGGTGCTAGCATGAAAATACACATACTTACTAGAAAGAAATTCTGCTGCACACCAGCATCATGTCTTCAAGGAAAAAGCGTATGGCTAAGAAGTCTATTGCAATGTGTGAACAGGAACCAAGAATATATTGGAAAGCTAATGAAAGCTATCTTAGGCTGGCTTCAGACTGCGTGTCTGATCCGATCCGTAGCTGTCCGCTTGAAGCAGACAGCCGCGGACCGGATCAGCACACAGGACTGGGGGCTATTATGCCCTCCGATCCTGTGTGCATCCGCACGCAGTTCCCGATGCTGATAAGTCAGGACCGCGGGCGCCGCGGTCCTGACCTGTCAGCGGCTGCAGCTGCGTGTGGATGCACACAGGATCGGAGGGCATAATAGCCCCCAGTCCTGTGTGCTGATCCGGTCCACGGCTGTCTGCTTCAAGCGGACAGCTACGGATCAGATCAGACACGCAGTCTGTAGCCGGCCTAAGGATAAATGTGAAAAATTAGTTGAAATGCAATGGCCATGACATTTGGAAGCCCAGTAACCGCTTTCAAGGTTTTTTCACTCTACTGGGTCCTAACTAAAAACCTTATGTCTGCAGTCTGGATGTGTGAATGGGATAATGCCGTGTGTGCAATTAAAACCTGCTTATAAAGGAAATTATCAGGACTATGTGTAGGTTCTCATTGCAGTTACTGGGTGGGGGGAGGGTGCTGCAACCAAAAACAATATAATATAATATACAAAATGGGCGCACACCTCTAGTGGTGGGTGCTAGCATGAAAATACACATACCTACTAGAAAGAAATTCTGCTGCACACCAGCATCATGTCTTCAAGGAAAAAGCGTATGGCTTTCCAATATATTCTTGGTTCCTGTTCACACATTGCAATAGACTTCTTAGCCATACGCTTTTTCCTTGAAGACATGATGCTGGTGTGCAGCAGAATTTCTTTCTAGTAAGTATGTGTATTTTCATGCTAGCACCCACCACTAGAGGTGTGCGCCCATTTTGTATATTATATTATATTGTTTTTGGTTGCAGCACCCTCCCCCCACCCAGTAACTGCAATGAGAACCTACACATAGTCCTGATAATTTCCTTTATAAGCAGGTTTTAATTGCACACTAGGCATTATCCCATTCACACATCCAGACTGCAGACATAAGGTTTTTAGTTAGGACCCAGTAGAGTGAAAAAACCTTGAAAGCGGTTACTGGGCTTCCAAATGTCATGGCCATTGCACTTCAACTAATTTTTCACATTTATCCTTAGATAGCTTTCATTAGCTTTCCAATATATTCTTGGTTCCTGTTCACACATTGCAATAGACTTCTTAGCCATACGCTTTTTCCTTGAAGACATGATGCTGGTGTGCAGCAGAATTTCTTTCTAGTAAGTATGTGTATTTTCATTCTAGCACCCACCACTAGAGGTGTGCGCCCATTTTGTATATTATATTATATTGTTTTTGGTTGCAGCACCCTCCCCCCCTACCCTCCGCTCCTTCTCTTACACTCAGCTCTGCTCCTTCTCTTACACTCAGATCTGCTCCTTCTCTTACACTCTGCTCTCCTCAATCTCCCACACTCAGCTCTGCTCCTTCTCTTAGCCGTTTTCTTTTTTCCTCATTTTTGGATTTTTGAATTGTTGTATTTAACATGCCCTTTGTTTTGGGTATTGTTATGGACTAATAGTGGAATCCCCAAAGTGAATTCCAGACGGAGAGTGTGCTGTTTCAATCCTGTTTTATAGTTTAAACTGCTATTATATTTGATACTTGTCTCTGCTGCCACCTGCTGGCCAGACTTTTCAATTTTTTCTGCCTTTCCTTGTCCAGCCTATGGGGGTGTGGCTCCTGTACGTGCTGCTTGTCTCTTCCTGTTTGCCCAGTCATTGGCAGACATATTCTACTACAGAGAGTTCGTCCCCATGGAGCTGGAGAAGCAAAGTTTTTGACCTACAAGTAGTGACTCCAGAGACAGGCTTCATACAAGATTTCAATGCCATGTTTTGGATCATTCATCTACGAAATAAACCAACATTGTTTTCATCCTAACGTGTGTACGCTTATCTGGGACGCTGCTCCGGGTCCTGTCTGCCCCACTTACTGGAAGTTTAAAGGTAAGAACTCTCACCCCATTATGCAACCAGCATGCCTTTATCGCCTTTAAGTGGGAACAGAACAGACACAGGAACATTCAGGTCTTTGGAGATGGACTTGTAGCCTTGAAATTGCTCATGCTTCCTCGCAATTTGGTTTCTCAAGTCCTCAGACAGTTCTTTGGTCTTCTTTTTCTCCATGCTCAATGAGGTACACACAAGGACACAGGACAGAGGTTGAGTCAACTTTAATCCATGTCAACTGGCTGCAAGTGTGATTTAGTTATTGCCAACACCTGTTAGGTGCCACAGGTAAGTTACAGGTGCTGTTAATTACACAAATTAGAGAAGCACCACATGATTTTTCTAACAGTGCCAATACTTTTGTCCACCCCCTTTTTATGTTTGTTGTGGAACTATATCCAATTTGGCTTTAGGACAATTCTTTTTGTGTTTTTTCATTGAAGACAAATTAAATGAAGATAATAATACCAAAGAATTTGTGATTGCAATCATTTTCAGGAAGAAGCTGAGTATTATCTGACAGAATTGCAGGGGTGTCAATACTTTTGGCCAACACTGTACGATATAGGTGGCTCAGTGATTAGCACTGCAGCCTTGCAGTGCTCTGGTCTTGGAGTCAAATCCCACCAAGGACAACATCTGCAAGGAGTTTGTTCTCCCCATATTTGCTGGGTTTCCTCTGGTTTCTTCCCACACTCCAAAGGCATACTGATAAGATGTAAATGACGCGCACCCAGGGCTCGGGGTACTCGGCTCTCGGGCTCCTTCAGGATCTGGGGATGTCACGGGTGGCCTGCCTGCAGCCGTGGCCCTGAGGGTCAACTAAAAAGGGGAATATTTACAAGGGATTTTATTTACAAGCCGAGTCCGGTGATGTTCACCAGCGCCGCCGCAGTCCTCCGGTGGTCGGTGGTATAGCGGCTTGGATGGAAACGTCCCCGCAGGCGGGACTGAGCTACCGGGGCAGAGATTCTGTAATAAAACAGTTTATATTCGAAAGGATGCAGCAGAGTCAAAGCTTCACTTCACCGGGTAATTTTACTTGAACACTCTCAATCAGCTTTACAGTTCAGCAGTTTGTTAGATGGTATACTGGCGAATGCTCCAGGCTGCAATTGAGATTTCTTGCTTAAGAGGGAACCCTCCTTTATGTTCCTTTCCTTTCCTTCGTTTCTGTTCCCAGTGTTTGAAGCCTGATCTCCTGTAGATAATCCGGCCTCCTGCTACTTCTGCTTCTCTTCTCCCCCTTGTACCCGTCGGGTTAACCTTTTGTTGAATGCCGCAGCCGCCTACTGCGCTTCTGGCTTCCCTCTTGTGGGACCTTTGGGAGTCAGGGCCGTATTTACAATATCCCTGTTGTACGGATTGTCTGTGAGGTACCCGGTTTACTTCCTATGGGGCAAACTCTATCCATTACACGCTCCCCACTCAAGTTAACTCTGCGCTTCTGAGTCTCTTTGCTTTCTTTCTCTGTTTCTGTTGGGATCTTTTCCTTCTCAGGGCCCTCAGCCGAGATGGCCCTCTTGGTTCCTTCAGGCTGTCTGCCTGGTCCCATCCGACTCACTCCAACTCTCCTCACTCGACTCACTCTCTGAGAGCTCACTGGTTCCCCCTAGAAGCCACTATATATCCTCCCAGGGTTCCCTCCCACCTACTATCCTAGTGTGTGGGTGTCAGCTCTAGGGCTCCATCTTGTGACCATTGTCCCAACTGCAGTGGAGTACTACACCGCTTTTCTGGGTGCATTACCCCTTTTGTGGCACCTACGTAGTGGGGCGCCACATAAATATGTGTAAAGCGCTATGGAATTAAAGGAACCTGTCAGCTCGTTCTACCCCCCTATGCTACCTCTACCTATCCCTGCACCTTGTGAGCTGATCCCTAACCATCCCTGTCACATCTAAAAGTGCGCTGTAAAGCTTAAAAAAATGCTTTATAAACTTACATGCAGTCTCCATTCGGAGACTGAACAGGCAGGCTCCGGGTCTGCATTGCTTTTAGCACGACCCATTTGGCGTCATCATTCCTTTTGCTAATATTGCTCCTTTTGAAATTCCCCCTCCTGTCATAGTCTGATGTGCTGACTGGAGCATCATATCCGTTCCAGTGCATTGTGGGAGTTGATCACGTATACGGCCCGGCACATGCGCAGTGCACATATTGAAGCCGAGCTGTACACAACATAAGCTCCCAGAATGCACTGGGCCAGATACGACATATACAGCTCAGCTTCAACATACGCACTGCACATGCGCTTGGCCGTACACGTGATCAGCCCCCACAATGCTTCTTTACTTTCAGTGCAGCAAACTCACTCCAGAAGTTCAGTGAGGATCTCTGAATGAACCAATGTTGTCCTAAATGACTGGTAACGATAAATAGAATCCACATGTGTGTAATCAAGTCTCCAAATAAAAGCACCTGCTCTGTGATAGTCTCAGGGTTTTGTTTCAAAAGCAGTGAGCATCATGATGACCAAGGAACACACCAGGCAGGTCCAATATACTGTTGTGGCGAAGTTTAAAGCCGGATTTGGATACAAAAAGATTTCCCAAGTTGTAAACATCTCAAGGAGCACTGTGCAAGCGATCATATTGAAATGGAAGGAGTATCAGACCACTGCAAATCTACCAAGACCCGCCGTCCCTCTAAACTTAATCTCAAACAAGGAGAAGACTGATCAGAGATGCAGCCAAAAGGGCCATGATCACTCTGGATGAACTGCAGAGATCTACAGCTGAGGTGGGAGAGTCTGTCCATAGGACAACAATCAGTCGTACACTGCACAAATCTGGCCTTTGTGGAAGAGTGGCAAGAAGAAAACCATTTCTTAAAGATATCCATAAAAAGTCTCATTTGAAGTTTGCCACAAGCCACCTGGGAGACACCAAACATGTGGAATAAGGTGCTCTGGTCAGATGAAACCAAAATTGAACTTTTTTCCCACAATGCAAAACGATATGTTTGGTGTGAAAGCAACACAGCTCATCACCCTCAAAACACCATCCCCACTGTCAAACATTCAAACATGGTGGTGGCATCATCATGGTATAGCCTGCTTTTCTTCAGCAGGGACAGGGAAGATGGTAAAAATTGATGGGAAGAAGGACAGAGCCAAATACAGGACCATTCTGGAAGAAAACCTGTTGGAGTCTGCAAAAGACCTGAGACTGGGACGAAGATTTATCTTCCAACAAGACAATGATCCCGAACATAAAGCAAAATCTACAATGGAATGGTTCAAAAATAAAACGTATCCAGGTGTTAGAATGGCCAAGTCACAGTCTAGACCTGAATCCAATGAGAATCTGTGGAAAGAGCTGAAAACTGCTGTTCACAAACGCTCTCCATCCAACCTCACTGAGCTCCGCTGTTTTGCAAGGAAGAATGGGCAAGAATTTCAGTCTCTCGATGTACAAAACTGATAGAGACATTCCCCAAGCAACTTGCAGCTGTAATCGCAGCAAAAAGTGGCACTACAAAGTATTAACTCAAGGGGGCTGATAATTTTGCACGCCCCACTTTTCAGTTTATTATTTCTTAAAAATTTTTAAAATATCCAATAAATTTCGTTCCACTTCATGATTGTGTCCCACTTGTTGTTGATTCTTCACAAAAATAGTCGGGCAAATACTTTCACAAGGCACTGTAGTTCAGTAGTACCTGTGATAGGCTTGTGCTGTCTGCCATACCGGTCAAAACCAACACGCAGGAAGAGGGCTCCAGCATAGCTACAGGCAGCAGGGACCCGAAAAGAGAACACAGCAGGAAGGCCTCCAATCCCACCTGGTGAGGTGGATCCCTGAATACTTCCAGGCTGGCCGGACTCTTCTACAACCTGTAACCAGTATCCCGGACTGCATTATCATCTGCCAAGAAAAAGGTAAAGGAAACTACAACCCCTGTGTCCTCCGGTTATGTCCTGAGCCCTCTGTCCTGCACCCCAACGACCATCACCACCCTAACAGACTGTGTCACTTATCCCTAGTGCCCCGCTCCACCTGTGGGGAGCGATACCATCCCGGCTGCATCACCATCTGCTCTAGCGGTCCTAATCTGCAGTGTTGGCCATACCTGGCCGAACACCACAGGTGGTGTCACGAATATCCCCTGTAAATATCCCCTTTACTGCACGCCCAGGGTCACGGAGTTGGGTCACCGTCACCGTAATCTCCTAAAGAATTGATCAGGCTGGTTCAGAGTACCCCGCGGCCCTGGTGGGCATCACACATGTTCGTATAGGATGTAGAACGGTCCAAATTTTACCCTGAGCGCATCAGATTCTGGTTACATCACTGATCCAAACCACACCAAGCAGTCCAGTAAGTGATACATCATTGGGTTCAGGCTATCTGCCCCTACATCATGCTGCGCTCAGATTATATAGCAAAAATCTGCTGACAGATTCACTTTAACTTATGTTCATATGAAGGTAAATCACTATGGCCACCGATTTAAAAATCCATGACTTGCCATGCGGCAAAAATAATACAGCGATGCAGGTCTATAGCCCAGTACCCTAAAAAAGGTTTTGTTTTGTTTTTTAACTATTTGTAATTATTTTGCCATTTGGTTTTTATATCCAGAAATCAACCTTACTGTATATTATTTGTAACAAAGTATATTGAACTCCAGAGCACCCAGCCATGTGTAATAGAGATCACATGGACAAGTGTTATTGTGGAACAGGCTTTTAGGATAAGCAGATACCAAAGTAGTCTGGTGTACCGCTTAACAGGATTCTTGTTGGGAATATTTGAGTCAACCCAACTCTTGTAATTTCTGGAAACTTTCTCCAAAAACATGTTGTTCTGCACATTAAGTAGCTAAGATAAAAAGAGAGCATTAATTAAAAGTGGTTATGTAAAGCTAAAGGAATCTGACACAAAGCCAACAAGGATTTATGCTACATTGACACCTACGTTTTAATATTCCATTTGTCAGTTTCCTTTTTTAGATTCCTTTTTGGATTTCCTTGTGTCTGCTTTTAGCACAGAATACAGTTCTGTATGCTGTGTTTTTTCTTCCCTTCTAAAAACCACCAACAGAACCTAGATGGATCCCATAATAATTAAAGAGGTTCCTTTGTATCAGTTATGAAATAGCTCCGTTTTGGACATCAATTCTGTTGGTTCCTAATAATGGAACAGAGAAATGGAATGTCAAAAAGTTGTAAAGATTACCAAAGAAGGGGTATTTTTGCTTTTGCTTTTAGTGTAGGGACTCAAAAGACAATGAGGATCCTTGACGTGGGGTTGTGAGCTTGCATATTTGCCAAAATATCAACCAATACCTTTGCATACTATATATATATTAGTCACCATTTTTAGGCAGAATGCAGCCAAGTACATCATTGTAGGCATATAAACTAGGGTGCCTGTCCATTGTGGGGTGCACTTATTTTGTTGGGCAGCACGCCTAATCTAATAGTATGGATATCACTAATGGGCATTAACTGTGCACTAAATCTGTGTACTGGTGCCTATACATGCATTATCCATGTGCAATTTTAATACTTAGCATCCACCCCTTCCATGAATGGTAGGTTTGTGAGTGGTTTATACATCAGTATTTTGCACCTGTGTTGCCTCTGCCTTTAGCAAGGAAAGCATCATGTAAATGCATTCATTTTGTGGCCTGTGTTGACAAATGTGGCTGCCTTATTTGCACTATGTTTTTTTTATGTATATAGATAAAAATATTTGTGTCGACCTCAAATAATTTGACTCATCAGTCCCATAGAGCAGGGGTCCCCAACCACCGGGCCGCGGACCAGGCCATGGGGGGGTCTGTGCCGCCGCAGACCAGCACTATACACAGTGTGCTCTGTGGCAGCTTAGAGCGGTGGATGTTTCCTGCCTGCCTGGTCACCGTCCACCGCAGCTGCAGCATTACAGCGTCTCTCTGCCTCAGCTGCGTGTGTAGATGTGGAATCGGAGTAGACGGCCAATCACAGTGCAGCTGCCGGGCCCTCCAGCCAATTAGGGCCCGGCAGCTACGCTGTGATTGGCCAATGGCTCTGCCCGTACATCTACACACACAGCTGAGGCAGAGAGTAGAGCGGCGCCATAACGCTGCAGCGGACGACCAGTGAGCAAAGGGTGTGTGTGTGTATGGCGCTGCATGGGGATGATGATGGGGACACAATATTGGGAGCTGCAAAAGGATGATGGGGGCTACAGGAGGATAATGGGGGCTACAGGAGGATAGTGAGGGCTGCAGGAGGATAATGAGGGCTGCAGAAGGATAATGAGGGCTGCAGGAGGATAATGGGGGCTGCAGGAGGATAATGGGGGCTGCATGGGGATGATGGGTGCTGCAAAAGGATGATGGGGGCTGCACGGGGATGATGGGGCTGTATGGGGATAATGGGGGCTGCATGGGGATGATGATGGGGGATACAGTATTGGGGGCTGCATGAAGATGATGGGGATATTAAGGACTGCAAGGGGATGATGTGTGTCACGTCGTCGTTGGACTCAGTGGCTGGTGTTCCTGCCCCGGCCGCGGGGAGGCGCTGGGTTCCTTCGGCTGGTGGTGCCGGTGATAGGAGGGCCATGTCCTCATATGGACTTGCTCCTTTGACGCCTGCCTCTGTCGCTGGGCATCGCCGAGTTTCTCCTGTGGGTGATGATGATTACAGAAAGAAGGTTCCTGCAGAGACGTCTGGTAGGCACAAGCTTCGTTCTTCTATCAGAAGTGGGGTGGTTGGTACCAGTCGTGCATCACCATCTGGCCTGATTCTAGGGTCGGTCCGGATAAGGTCATCAGGCTGTGAGATCCAGTCTATCAGAGGGAACCGCGCCCTTCAAATACCTTAGAGCCTGTCCTGCAGGTCGCCAGATATAGTCTTGGTTATCCAGTGATCTAGTGTGTATTTTGCTATTTTGACTCTGACCTTTGCCTGGATTTTTGACCTTTCTACAGCCTGCCGATTTTGTACTCTTACTGCCCTCTTGGTTTTGACTCTGTCTGCTGACTACGCTTTGGGATCCTGATGTAATACTCCCTTCCTGGCGACCTTCCTGCTCCGGTCCGCTGCTCATCATAGGCAGCTACCTCCTGGGCTCCGCTGTAATTCCAGATCCCTGTATAGGGGTAAAGGGTCTCAGGGTTTCTCAGGGTGCTGCCTTACCAGAAGCTCAGTCTCACAGCGGATGGTTGTCACAATCTGAATATTATGGGCTGCAAGTGGATGATGGGGATATTGTGGGCTGCAGGGGATATGGGGATGCTATATGGGGGGCTGCAAGGGGATGTAAAAATAAGACATCCCCTGAAAATAAGACGTAGCGCATCTTTCGGGAAAACAGGGTACTAAACTCCAATCCTCTATAGCCCTGCCCCTGTGCCACCCCACCCTACCACGGAAATATGGTCTTGCGAGAAACCAGTCCCTGGTGCAAAAAAGGTTGGGGACCACTGCCATAGAGTATCACTAATTATAAACTGATCAGCAATGACATTAAAATCGTCTGCCAAACATTACGCCAATTCTCCTTGTATTGCCAAAACAGTTTTGACCCTTGAATTTCTATGGTCTAGAGGTCCTCTGAAGGAATCATATGGTATTTAACTACAGTAATGTGTGAGGTGTGGCTTCCATGGATGGATTCCATGTACCTTTTCCTCTATTAGATTCTTAATTCTTTCAACTGAAAGAGGCCACTGCCATTAGGGAAACCACTGCCGTGAAGGGGGCTATAGGGTCTTTACAATGTTAAGGTAAGTGGTACGTGTCTTATCTTTATGAATAACAAGATCCGATGTTTTACAGTAGAACATTACCAGAGCACCATACTGCTTGTAACACTCTCAAGGAGGGTAAGCGTGGGGAAGTCAACTCTTTGATAGCAGATACAGCCTATAGTATAGGCAGATGCCAAAGGGACAGACACGGCAGACAGGATGGCAGGAGTAGATGGGTATAGGAGCATGGCAGGAGTAGACAGGTATGGGAAAGCAAGACACAGAAGCAGGCAATGGACAAGGGACCCACAGAACTAGCTAGTCAGAACACTAATTAAAGGTGTTGATCAGGATGCTTTATATACCCAGTGCCTCTCAGCCGTATGCTAATGGTGTGCTGAACAATAGAAAAATTGGAGCCCGGCTCAACAGGACTGGATTTTTATTTTTATTTTTCAAAAGAAAGAAAAGTGCATACAAAAGAAAAATGTACATGGTCAACATGACCCAGTCGACGCATTTCGACTGCACTAAGCAGTCGTACTCATGAGTCATGAGGTAACCTCAGTGTCGTCAGCGTTCATAACACTCACTGTCTCGTGAGAGCCATGATATCGCGCGAGATGTAGCGGCAGGCCCAGCGTCAGCACCGGCGCACCCGGGCAAGTGCGGGGGCCCGACTGCTTGGAGGGGGCCCACCGGGCCCCTGAGGGCTAGGGTCACACTTGCGTTGTGACCCTAGCCTGACGCAAGTATTGTCTGCCGCAGAGCGTTTAATGCTTTGCGCTGCCAGCAACGGAGCCCATAGAAACCCGATGTTTATGTTGCCAACCAGTGGTTGGCAAGGTAAACATCGGGTTTCTATGGACTCCAGCGCATAGCATTAAACGCTATGCGCTGCAGCCGAAAATACTTGCATCAGGCTAGGGTCACAACGCAGGTGTGACCCTAGCCTCAGGGGCCCCTGAGCACACTGCCCCCACAGCCAGGGGGCAGCTGTGGGGTCATTTTCAGCCTCCTGCAGCACCGGAGGTCTCCCTCCTCCCCCCTCAGTGATAGCCGACAGAGCCGCACACTCTGGTCTGACAGGACCTGTGATAATGTCACATTGAGGGGAGGAGTCAGGGGTCACATGATCAGCTCCTCAGTGTATGCAGGACTCTGCTGTACTGCCCTGCCCATCATGATGCTCAATTAGGTGACGTTTATGTGTGGGGTCAGGAGGGATTTACAGTGTGAATGTAGCAGAGGCAAGTGTGTACTAGGTGTATGGAACGGAGCCATGTGTGTACGAGGTGTACGGAGCAGAGCCGTGTGTGTGTGTACGAGGGGTATGGAGTGGAGCCCTGTGTGTACGAGGTGTACGGAGCGGAGCCGTGTGTGTATGAGGGGTATGGAGCGGAGCCCTGTGTGTACGAGGTGTATGGAGCGGAGCCATGTGTGTAAGAGGTGTACCGAGCAAAGCCTGTGTGTACGAGGGGTATGGAGCGGAGCCCTGTGTGTACGAGGTGTACAGAGTGGAGCCCTGTGTGTACGAGGGGTATGGAGTGGAGCCCTGTGTGTACGAGGTGTATGGAGCAGAGCCATGTGTGTACGAGGGGTATGGAGCGGAGCCGGTGTGTACTAGGTGTACGGAGCGGAGCCGTGTGTGTACGAGGTGTAAGGAGCGGAGCCGTGTGTGTACAGGGGTATGGTGTGGAGCCGCATGTGTACGAGGTGTACGGAGCGGAGCCATGTGTGTACGAGGGGTACGGAGCGGAGCCGCCGTGTGTGTACGAGGGGTATGGTGCGGAGCCGCGTGTGTACGAGGTATGTGTACCAGTGGTAGCCCCAGGCAGATTCTGCTCCCAATCCTATAGTCCCAGCCGCCTTTGCCAGCAGCATTCTTCTCTAGAGTCTCTTCTGCCACTGTCTGTATTCTGCAGCTCAGCATAGGGGACACGATGTTATCATCACTGTGCTGATATGTGCAGAGCGAACGGAGGAGACCGGAGCGGCGAGAAGAAAGGTGAGGAGTAAGAGAGATCCGGACGGCCAGACACTCCGCTTGGCTGCGGTGCCACCCATATGGCAGTGTGGCTCAATTGAGCTGCTTGCATTATTTGTGCGCTTCAGGATGCTTGTGTATATACCAAGCATCCTCAGACGCACAAAAATGCAACATTTTGCATTTGAAGGGTATTTTTAAAAAGCGCAAGGGAATACAAACGCATTTTAGCCCGCTCCTAACAATGTGTAATATACTCAATGTCAGAAACAGCTCTTACTGGTTTCAGCAGTCAGCCTGTAAGGCTGCCTTCACATAGGCGTTTTTTTTTAAATGTGGCAGTTGCGGTAAAAAAAAACCTGTATCTGCCGCATTTTCCGCCTAGCGGCTGCACTTGCTGCCCGTTTGCGGCAAGCCCCGTGCATTGTCTATGGGGCTTGCGGTAAGTGTGCAGCTATATATATATTATAGTCCGCGATATGTACTAAAGGGGGCCCACTGAGACTTTTTCCCCGGGGCCCACAGAAACCTGGAGCCGGCCCTGTGTAGCGGGTATATCTCGCCAGTATTGTGAGACACCATGTAAGGAGCAGTGACTTCAGGGAGTGCCATGCAGTTCAAACTTGCAGGATAGCCCCAGTGTTACCCCTCAAGCCTGAAGTGCAGTAATCTCTGTGATGGCACCGTGTGTCACAAAGTCACCAGTGCCAGCTCTCACAGCACATAGGGGATGCTTTCTGTGAATGTTACCCATTATATGCTTGTAATAGGGACCAGGGAGAGCCTTTGTTGTAGTGGAATCTCTCAAGGATTCCTCTTGCCCATGTTCGTATGGAATGTTGGTGTTGAATATTCACATAAAATGTTTGTGTAGAATGTTCACATGCACTGTTCATGTAGAATGTTCATGTAGAATATTCACATAGAATGTTTGCATGAAATGTTGGTGTAGAATATTCATGTAAAGTGTTTGTATAGAATGTTAGCATAGAATGTTCTTGTAGAATGTTTGCATAGGAGTGTTCGTTTTCATAGAATGTTTGCATAGTATAATGTCTGTAAAGTTATAGGTAAAAAAGGGAATCCTGGAACAGACTAAATGCAAACTGCACCGTTAAAGCAAAACCACGAGATACCCCTTTATTGCAAGGCTTAGGGGGTGGCTGCCTATTGATGGGCTGTAGTCCACTAATAGAAAAGTCGCCATCCAGTGTCAAAGCTCAGCGGTCAGAAAAGTACAAAATCGTTAGGCTGGAGAATCGTACAAAACATGCAGAGGTCAATCCGGAAAACCAATAATACTAAGCAGGATAACAAGTGAACCAGGGAGTATGTCTGGCAGCTCTCAGTAACACACAGAAGATTCAAATAGGTTGTAGTACTTCCTAATTGGCTGAAGTCAAGAGTTAATTACCCCAGCTGAGCAGCCATACAAATACATCCACACAGTCAGATGCTCTGTCACCAGCCACACCTTCGGAGGGAAAACAGCAATGCCTGGTGGCAGCAGAGAAGTCACAGGAGAAGACTCTGGGGATGTGATACATAGAATGCTTGTGTAGAATGTTCGCAGGAAATGTTCATATAGAATGTATGTTCGCATAGAATGTCAATGTTCATGCCGAATTTGAAATTGGCAAACCTTGTTTGGAAAAGTTCCCTCATCATCTAATTATAAGGATTAGAATTACTGGCTTAGATTTCCATTCCTTGCCATTCCAGAGAGAAGCCAGCTATAAAGAACTGGAAAAACATGCACTTTGCACACTAGAAATTTTGTACAACTTGTTATTGCTTTAATATAATAAAATACAACATTTATTTTTTTAATTAGAGTGCTTGTTGAAAAGTATCATGCATTGATTTCTATTAAATGTATAAATAGAAAATTGCAACACTTTAATATTTAAAGATAAATAATTTAATAAAATAAAGTTCTCTTTTGGTTATAATTCAAAATCTTTTTTCATTTCCTGCTTTCCCTGTTATTTGATCACCACAACTGACAGACTTTTGCCTTTGAAGATAGAACAGTAAATCCCAGAATGTTAAATTTCAATGATTTGCAAGTTTACAGAAGGAATGTATTTTACAGTGCACATTCCAACCAGCAAATCTGATCCCAATAGATTGCACTGGCATATGTACATGCCATATGTCACCATGCAGTGAAGAAGCCATGTATTGTATATGCACCACGTATTACAGTACTTAGGATCACTTTTTATATTCTTTAATATTTATTTGCAGAAAAGTGTGATGTCCATTGATATATACAGTGGGTACAGAAAGTATTCAGACCTCTTTAAATTTTTCATTATGTTTCATTGCAGCCATTTGGTAAATCCCAAAAAGTTTATTTTTTTCTCATTAATGTAAACTCTGCACCCCATATTGACAGAAAAACTGAAATGTAGACATTTATGTAAATATATTTAAAAAAAATGAAATATCACATCGTCATAAGTATTCAGACCCTTTGCTCAGACACTCATATTTAAGTCACATGCTGTCCATTTTGTGATCCTCATTGAGATGGTTCTACTCCTTCATTGGAATCCAGCTGTGCTTAATTAAACTGATAGGACTTGATTTGGAAAGGCACACACCTGTCTTTATAAGACCTCACAGCTCATAATGCACGGCAGACCAAATGAGAATCATGAGGTCAAAGGAACTGCCCAAGGAGCTCAGAGACAGAATCAGGGCGGACATACCACATGTGCAGCATGTGCATTGAACCGGAACCCCGAGATGGAGGGGGCTGCCCGAGGAATTTAAAATAATGGCTATTCACATAGCCGGTGGCAGCATCAGTATAAGCAGGGGGCCCCTCCGCTGCAGGCATGATGAATCTGAGCTGACACAGACCCCTCTATCTAGTAGCACTGTGCTGGTCTTATCTCCGGCACTGAGAGGAAGGAGGGAGCGACTCACACTGAGCCTCGGTGATTGATTCACTCTCCTGCTCGATCTGCTCTGCTGCCCAGGCCCTGTACACTGCACAATGTGCACTAGTCTGAATGATATGGGACTAGAAAGGTATGAGAAGGTGGTGGGTGGGGGGTACTGGATACTAGAGGGCGGAATAGCATAATTTAATATCCCTATATAGGGTGGCATGTCACATTGGCGCTTTACAGCCTGTCAGCCAATCACAGACCCCACTTTATAAGCACCTCTGTGATCGGCTGACAGGGGATGATCGTGTGTCTTGTGCCCTGATGGCAGATCAGAGCAGGAATCTGCAGCAGGAGACTCCAGGGTGTGATAGGAGCTTAACACTTCCAACCTTCTGGAAATGTAAGAATATTGTTTTACAAAATAAAAAACTAATTTCTATGTGAACCATGTTGTGAGTAGCGGTCATTGTCACATAGCCACAAATTGTGTGCACAGTGGCTGCTAGTGACAGCACAAGTCTGGGCTGTATTAGGCTGCAATCCCTCTCACATTTCCTATAAATCCATGTGCAAAATAGCTTATTGGGTCCACAGTTTACTATTACAGGGAGCACAGTGGCTCAGTGGTTGGCACTGCAGACTTGCAGCACTCTGGTCCTGGGTTCAATTCCCACCAAGGACAACATCTGCAAGGAGTTTGCATGTTCTCCCTGTGTTTGTGTTGGTTTCCTCCCACATTTCAAAGACATACTGATAGGATGTTCAGATTGTGAGCTCCAATGGGGACAGTGTGTTGCAAATGTATGTAAAGTGCTATGGAATAGTGCTATATAAATGAATAAACATTATTATTATAAATATTACTAACCCCTTCACTCCCGGGTGATTTTCCGTTTTTCCTCCTCTTCGTCTAAGAGCCATAACTTTTGTATTTTTCCGTCATTATAGACATATGAGGACTTGTTTTTTGTGGGACGAGTTGTACTTTCAGATGAAATCATTTACTTTACCATATAATGTACTGAAAAATGGTGAAAAAAAGTCCAACTGCAGTGAAATTGCAAAAAAAAGTGCAATTACACACTTTTTTGCGGGTTTTTTTTATTCACCATGTTCACTATATGGTAAAACTAACATATCAGTATTATGCCTCAGGTCAGTACGAGTTCGTAGATATCAAACATGTATACTTTTACTGTTATCTAAGTGATGAAAAACAATTCAGAAATGTTTAAAGAAAAGAATTGCACTTTTTGCGCCATCTTCCGCAACCATTAGCATTCTCATTTTTCAGGATCTGGGGCTGTGTGACGACTTATTTTTTGTGTCTTAATCTGACGTTTCTAATGATACCGTTTTTGGGTAGATGTAATGTTTTGATCACCCGTTATTGCATTTGATTGCAATGTTGCGGCAACCAAAAAAACATAATTGTGCCATTTGTACTTTTTTTTCAGTTCCGCAGTTTACCAATCGGATTAATTGATTTTATATTTTGATAGATCGGACATTTGTGATACCAAATATGTGTATTTTTTACATTGTTTTATTTTCAATGCAGAAAAAGGGAGTGATTTGAACTTTTTATATTTTTTTTTATCTTTTTCAAATATTTTAAAATGATTTTTGTAACTTTTCTTTATTTTTCACTGCCCTTTAGGGCACTTCAGCACCGCACAGACAGATTGCCTGTGTTATGTAGGGAGAGGCTTCATCATCCCCCGCACAGCACAAATGATCATTTTCTGCTGGCGACGTCACTAGGGCATCACTGGCAGGAAGTGATTCATGACATCATCCGGGGTCATCAGTTGACCCCGTGATGTCATGACAACACATCAGGGCCCTGTGATCACATTACGGGGCTGCCAATGCTGGCGGGGAATAACGCGATCCCCACTGCAATGCTTTGGATCGCACTTGTCAGTGATTGAGAGTGCGATCTAAAGAGTTAACAGTCCGTTTGGGATCGCTGATCCGTTTGGTACTGTTATCTGCACATGTTAGCTGATCAGATCAGTGCTGACATGTGCAGGGAATTATGTGAGCATTTGGTTGTTAAGGGGTTTAAGCCCCACTCCAGTGTTTTTTTTATTGCTCTGCTGGAGTGGCACTTTAAATCTAAGTGTGTCCCGTTACACTTGGCAACGCTCCAGCGATCCCGACAATAATAAGACCTGGTAAGGATCACTGGAACGTCGCTACGTGGTCGCTGGTGAGATGTCAAACAGTCAGATCTACTCAACGATGCAGGAACGGTACGGCAACCCGTATACCGACCTCGGCGGTCGTTGGGACCCTGTCACACAGCAACTAGTCTGACGACTCAGACCTATGTGGCTGAGTTCTGAGTCACCAACGAGGTCGTTGTTAGGCGTCAAACACACCAATGCATGCTGGCCAGCAGGTGCCCGACAATCAAAAAATGATCCAGGACATTTCGACACAATCGGCGATCTCACAGCGGGGGCCCGCTCGCTGCTGCGTGTTAAACATAGCGAGATCACTGGCAAGGTCGCTGTTGCGTCACAAAACCTGTGACGTAACAGCGATCTCGCAAGCGATCTCACTAGGTGTGACGGGGGCTTAAGTCTCCAGTATTATACTCACCCTCCTGCTGTTTCATCCTCTTTCACTGCCGCTCCAGTCAGACTGTGGGGATGTGTGACTTGTCAGCAGCTCCAGTGTTTCATGGAAGCACCAAAGGTAACAAATACATACATCTCTATGAGAGCTTGGTTCTGATCTCATCCGGTGTTTGTTCTTGCTCTCATAGAGATGTATTGAGCGCCTGTAACATAACTTCTGACTTCTGGCCAGTCGGAAGTTACAGTCACAAGATGGGGCACTGCAGGACCAGAGCGGGGTTGGTAAAAGGTGAAGCTGGTAGAAGGTGAGTATATGACTGGGGCAGAGGGCTTACATTTAAAGCACCACTCCAGCGCTGGGAAAAAAAAACTCAGGTGATGTTGGCTTATGAATAGTGATAAGCTGACATCAGAGAAGTGTCAGTATACCAGCGGTGCGGGAGGTCTGCAGTCCAGGAGATTATTTCACTGGTCTCTTGCCGGGTACAGTGACACCTTACTACTGCTGGCTTATCACTATTCATAAGCCACCCCAGCAGAGACCAGTGACATCTCCTGCGGGGCAGCCATTATCTCCTGCACTGCTGACCTCCCACACTGCCGGTATACTGACACTTCTCTGATGTGCCTTATCACTATTTATAAGCCAACATCAGTCCAGGACAGTGTGCTCATCACACAGGGGACGAGACATTGCATTGGGAGGGGGCTGAGACACCACATTGCAGGGAGGTGGAAGGGGGGCTGGAGACCCTAGTGAACAAACAGTGACAACCCCACCCCTGAAAGTAGTGTCCCTAAAATGACGGTTTGTTTTAGGTAGTGGCAGAGGCTGAGGAAAGGACTGCAGCCTCTTCCACTGTGCGATGATGTTCGGCGTGAGTTTCCCAGCATGCACTAGGGCACTAAGAGGAATCGTCAACATAGCAAAAATTAGAAAGAAAAAACGCAGTATCTTTTAGATAGTGTAGAGCGGGAACTGTAGAGAATTACTAAAAGAAGGATATTAGAAAATAGCTTAGATTATGGGGATAAACTAGATAGGAAGTTAGGAAAAAATGCTTGGACTCCGACTTACCCTTTAAATGATAGATGATGATATCAATCACTCCCTTCAACAGAGCAGCCCGAAAGATGAAAAGCAGCAGAATCCCCTGCAGGAGGGTGACTGCTCCATGTAGCATCGGCTACAACAGGCAGGTAGCTGTTAACCAACTAGTATTGGTTCTTAGGTCCATAGTAAAAAAATAAAACAGTCCTAGACAACCCCTTTAAGTTTGGAAATAACAAAAGCCTATTCTCACTACAGTATTATTTCCTCCAATATGTAAACTAATGACAGTCTGTACTGCGATAAGTCATAGGGTGCGATCCAGATATGACATATCAATTGCATGACCGCTCTGTGTTATATTCAGTTGTTACATATGGAATTAATTTATTGTTTAAATGTGATAGTTGTGTCTAAAACAAGTAATAAATGGTACAATACAAAACCTGGCAAAAAATTATGGAATCACCTGGCTGGGAGGATGACCATTCAGTTGTTTAACTGAATCTTATTTGATGCAGGTGTTAGTTTTGGGAATGAAAATTTACAGGATGATTCCATAATTTTTTCCTCAGAATTGAGTGATTCCATAATTTTTCCCCCTGCTTGGTCTACAAAAGTAACCGTTACTGGCTAGCACATTTTTTTCAAGATTTCTTTTAATGGTTCTTGAAGGCAGAGAGTTGCCATTTGAAATGACTTTAGTTTTGTGCCATGTCTGTGATCTGCTTTTTCCCTACAGAATTAAACAACTGAATGGACACCCTCCGAGCCAGGTGATTCCATCATTTTTGCCAGGGGTTGTATATATATTTACATAACTTTGTTGCAGTATGTGGGGGGGCCTAGAAAGATTTCTTGCACAGGGGCCCCCTGCAGTCTGTGTCCGCCCCTGGACAGAATTGTGGCATGGCACAGATCTGGCCAAGGTTGCAGAAGACGTTCTGCAGTACTCAAGGTTCCTAAGACCACAGTGGTCTCTATAATCCTTAAATGGCAGATGTTTGAGACCACCAGAAGTCTTCCTAGACCTGGCCATCCAACCAAACTGAGCAATCGTGGGAGAAGAGTCTTGGTGACAGAGGTAAAGGAAAAACCCCAAGATCACTGTGGCTGAGTGTGGCGCCCCACTGGTCAGGCGTCACAATTGGGGTACTGCACCCATAAATGATTGTGCGGTTACCTCTGTCGCAGTGAAATGGAGGGTTTGTAGAAGGCTCCCATCCCAGCACTCCACAAACCCACCTAGGCAAATGGTAAGGGCCCATACCCTGGGGAAGGGGGGGAGAGTTAGGGGAGGAGGGAGGTAGAAAAAACAGGATTTCTAGTTTTGCCTCGTGGAAACAAGGAGTACACGAGCCCTGAGAGAGAGAAGAGGACTCTGAGAGAGGGGGCCTGGAGAGAGAGAACAGGCAGCCCAGACTGAAGGAGGGGACCCCCCAGATCGGAGCGACCATACTCCGGGAGGGAACCCTGGTCCATACACCGGAGTGCCGGTTCCGAAGACACGGCACAGGGAGTTCAGCCCCTGAGTCGTAACACCGGTCGTCGTGGGTCCGTGTAATGGCCCCGACACCCTGTCTCAAGGAAACCAGTCACACCAGGATAACCCACCGGGGTTGAGTCCCAGTGCAGGAGAGAGGGAGAGTGGGAAGCCGGGATACTCAGGAAGCACCCCAACTGGGCCTGGTACTAAGTAGGCTGTTCCAGGACAGGCAGCTGCAACAGTACACAGGTTAGAGACACAGGTTAGAGCAAGGAAGGCATACCACGAGAAGCCCCCAAGAGACTCTGCAGCCCACTGTGACCACCCGACCGGCCACCCTTACCTAACAACTGTTGTCGTCTGTGAACTGTACCACAACCAGCATTGTTCCAGAAAAGTACCCGGGTAGAGTGACAGTCTCCGTGTACTTATTTCCCTCCTGCACCACAACTTGTTAACCTCCATCATCAGCACTTCCATCACTACAGGTGCTTCCCTGCCCCGGAGGGCCAGCTCTACCGGCAGGGAACTGTACCATCTCGGCTGCTGTACCATCGCCTTCCTGAGGTCTGAAGTGGCGCTGGTGCTTAATCACCAGAATCTGCAGATGGCGTCACGATAAACTTATAAACTTTTATTTCCATTCCAACTACCCTTTTTTAGTTGACCACCAGGGCCACGGGTCTGGGCAGGCCACCAGTGACATCCCTACCACAGCGGAGGGCCCAGATACCCGAGTCCCCATACCCTGGGCTAGTCACTGAGCTCCAGAGATGCAGACAAAAACTGAATGAGAGCGAACTAGTGAGAACAGGCTTGTATAGCAAGTTCACTTAAACCACCAAATTGTATGAAACTATAAAACAAAAAAAGTATGTGTGTAGTGTCCAAATACCTTGCAATAAATAAAAACTAATGTTGTAAAAACACAGGGTACTTGTTAAATACCTTTTTTGAAAAAAAAAAAAAAAAAAGTACTTAAGCCATCCCAGCAACGACAAGGTGACCCATCTGGGGACAGACCCTACACTAACCATATTATATCCTGGTGTTGCGCCTACTGACCTCAAACAGCAGGATGGCGTGTGTAACCAGGCCCCAAGATGAATCACAAATAGGATGCATTTTAACAGCTTCTACTTACTCAGCATGGAAAGGGCGGGGCTCTCCCTAACTTGCCAGGAGATAAGTAGCTAAGTGCTCCAGAGATGCAGTAGGGAGATGGGAGAAAGCTACATAAACTCAACTATCACTGCAGCCCTCCACCAGTCGGGCCTTTATGGTAGACGGGCCCGACGGAAGCCTCTCCTCAGTGCAAGATGTATGAAAGCCCTCAAAGAGATTGCAAAATAACACATGAAGGATTCCCAGACTATGAGAAATAAGATTCTCTGGTGTGATGAGAAGAAGATAGAACTTTTTGTTGTTAATTCTAAGCGGTATGTGTGGAGAAAACCCGGCACTGCTCATCACCTGCCCAATACAATCACATGATTTTAACACCAACCTGTGTTTCTGCTGTGAATTTTGGTGGTTGGCTTTAACAGTGGTAGTAGCCCTCTAAGGCTATGTGCCCAGTGTGTATTTGTGCTGCGCTTCTTTGCTGCATTACTACAGTAAAAACGCTGCACCCACAGCTTTAACATTAAAGTCAATGTGATTTTCAAAAAGCTGTGCCCACATGTGCATTTGTGGGTTTTGTGAATGTGCTGTAGAAATCGCCTGCGTTTTTAAAAGTCCCTGTTAATTACCATACCTGGTTTTGGGCTGTGTTTTCCCCATTGACTATTATAAACCCCCACAAAAAGCATTACAAACAGATTGAGTATTCTCCAATACTCACTCTCCCTGGCAATCCCTGGTAATTTCTTCCTCCCAGGCACCAGCAGAATCTGCGCCAAGTCAGTTACAGGCCCTGTGCCATATGACCTTCCAAAGTACTGGAAGTACCATACACACAGCTACTGCCACTACCCAGGAGGAAGACGTCACTGGGGATCAGCGTGGGCACACCATGGAGGGTGGGAAAGTGTGTCTGCCTGTCAGTGTGTGTCCCATTATTTGTGCTGCAATACATTTGTGCTGCTTTATTTCTTGCACAGCTGTGTGTTTGTGCAGGTGAAAAGCACAGCACAAATAAAATTGTCTAGTGGGACTACGTAGCCTAAATTAGAACAATTATTGAGGTAGAAAATAGGCAAGGGAGATGGGACGGATGGGAGCTCAGATTATTTACTACAACAAGACAACTGTCAGTCAAATCAAGGATAATGATGATTCTGTGGTGGACATGACTTAGGATGACAGACATGCATGGAGAGGAGCTGAGGTAATCAGAGAAATAGGGTGTTAAGATTGGCACTATATAGCTCCAAAGTGAATTGCACTGTAGATACCTAAAATCAACTACTACAGGCATGGAAAATACATGAGTTTCATGGCTCCCTGGATGAATATTTGTAGCAGTGCACCACCACACTTGGGATAAATGGTAAAGCCTCTATGATAGATAGCTATGTCTGCTTCAATGGCCAGGTGCCAGCTATCTATCTCTTTTCTAAGCCAACATGAATTGTTAGAAATATTCTAGCACCACCTCTGTACCTCTAGTTAGTGACTTGAACTTGCACTGAAACAAAAAGAGTATTGTGGGGCTCAACTTGGAAAAAGACTTTAATGTAGAAATATGAAGAATCAAGTGGCAATCACCAATCTAAAATACTCCTTTATTTAGTCCTTAAAACAAGGGAAGAGAGCAGGATGCATATAGGATGATGACCGATTCGTGGCTACATGGGCTTCAACGGGTCCTGATACAATGTAATGTAAAACCACTTACTTAAATAATTACACTCAATACATCAATATAACTAAAATTTTCATAAGTATACATTCATAATACCTACATAGTTCACAAACTGCAGAAACATTTCTTATTTGCAATTAGAAAAACACTGCTATTTTTATTGTTGATATCCAAGGGACCTTGTGCGTTGACCCTCATTATCCATTTACATTTTTTCCTTAGAAGAAGGCTGGCTTCACATTTACGTTCCCCTCTGTAGCGTTCTGCGGAGGGGAACCGCAATGCGAGCGCAGCTACCGCAAGCCCCTATCTTTATAGTGGGGACATGTCGCGTTCCTGGTGCGGACGAGAGAGAGTGATTTGTACGCAAGCATGCGCATGCGTACAAATCACACAGGAAATGAATGGGAGAGCACAGTCTTGCGAAGTCAAGCGCAGCACCGTGCGTCCCCATTATAAACATAGGGGCTTGGGGTGCAGGGGTGTGTAAGGAGACAGTATGGAGACCTAGTGGGTAATATCTGGAGAGATAAATATAAGGAGAGAGTATGGTGAGTAGGGGGGAATGTGTGAGGAGACAGTATTGAGGGTGAGGGGGAGATGTGTGAGGACAAAAGTGTTGGGAGAGAGGAAGGGAATGTGTGAGAAAATAGTATGAAGAGTGAACGGAGGGAATAGGTGTAGAAACAACATGGGCATAGGGGAATGTATGAGAAGTATGAAGACGGAGGAGGAAATGTGGGAGGAGCCAGTATAGAGAGCGAGGATGTAAAAATGTGAAGAGACATCCTGGAGAGTGGGGGAGAATGTGTGAGGACACAGTATAAGGAAAGGGGAAATGTATGCGGAGACTACTGAGGGAATAGTATGAAGAGACAATATGGGGAGAAAGGTGTGAGGGGCACAGAATAAAGACTGGCCGTTGACGTTACTTTATTAACGTTGACGTTACGTTACTATATTAAGAATTTCTACTTTATTTTATTAATAACCACTTAATACTAATAACAATTTTCTATACTTCACTCTGGATATAGTTTTATCAAGAAGTGTATGTGTTACTAAAAGACAACGGTATTTCACTTTAATTTTGTTAAATGTTAATTTTTATATATTTTGTTTATGTTATGATATACTCAAGGAATCTGAGATGTAAAAGATGTGGTTTTTTCTTGTAACTAGTTTGTACAATTAGGATGTTGGTTCCTTTTATGTAGTATGTGTATTTCTTCCCCCTCCTTTATTTATGTTTCCCCTTCTGTACAAAAATTCAATAAAAAATACTTTGAACAAGAATAAAGACTGGGTATTGTGCTGGGGGAGCGGTAGAGAAAAGGGTAGCATGGGTGGCCAGACACTGACGAGTGGGCATGGCTTTGCTCTTTACAATTATATTGAGTGAGGCGATGCCCACAAGTCAGGTTCTGGCCAGCTGTATGCATATTGTGTACTTGACTACCATTCCAGGAGCAGAAACCAACAAATCCTCGCAGTGCACAGTGCATGCGTTGGTAGAAGTCACAAGTCTGCAGTTACACAGACTGACTGCAGACTTTTTATTCTAGACTGGACAGCCCCTTTAATGCATTAGTTATTCTGAAAAGGTATAAGCGGCATCTGACAATGACCTAGTAATTGCTACTAATCTAGCTTCCAGCTGTAGTCGAATACTGCCAGGATCTGATTGGTTTATTTCCAGAATTAAATGTCTCTTGATATTATGTTTCCCAGATTTTTTTGGTCCTAACTCATTAGGTGATACACAAATTTCCGTGGTCCAGGAGAGGCCCTGATGACATAACCAGACCAGGAAAATCACTTGCAGAATCAGTGACACCTTT
The DNA here is from genome assembly GCA_033576535.1 of Allobates femoralis. NCBI lineage: Eukaryota > Metazoa > Chordata > Amphibia > Anura > Aromobatidae > Allobates > Allobates femoralis. The sequence goes on from JARQOC010000003.1 coordinate 783,847,078, forward strand.
TCCTGATTATCACTTGTCATAACTGAGACTGTTATTACAGATCATTTAGAACAATCTCATGTTTTTCTGTTTCAATTTAAAACAAAGATGATACATTTTCCAGGATTTGCAATACAGAAGACAAATAGAACCAGGCACAAGAGTAAAGCCTGTCCCTGGCAGCAGCAGAACAGACATCCTACACCTTCATCACCCTCTGCACTAACACGTTTGGCATGCAGCAGCACAAAGGTAAACCAATCATCTCTGATCAGTGCCTGGAAAATATATGGTTCCTTTTCAAGCCATATGATCTGAAATCCACAAAGCAGATGTTATGACCAGGAGATATAAAACTGATTATGAATGTTATGATTGCTGTGCAATAAACCAGCCTCCATACACAACGAAATACAGTAGACTACATAAGGCACTGAGTAAATATAACATACATCTGCACAATGTAATTTCTTTGACGTAGGCACATCTTTCAGGAATGTTACAAGCTCAAGGAGCAATGTGAAAAATAGGTTTTAGGACTGTGCATTAATAAGAAAAGTTCTTGGGACCTAGCATGTCATGATCCAAAATTCAAGATAATTATACAAAAGCCTTGATTTACAGCACTAAACCTGAATACACCCACAGCTAAAGGGGTTTTCCAGGGCCTGGTGCAGAAATATATGACGCAAACAACAGACGGATACAGTGAGGCAGGAGGACCTCAAGTTCCTCAACATGCGGGCAATAGGTTTTTCTGTACAGTTAGTACGACCTACTACTGGAGAAGCACAGGTTAATCCGGACAACGAGGATCCAGGGTTAAAAGTCTTTAGCCAGCTTGGCTGTGGAAGCCAGAAAAAAATCCAAGGCATTAGGCCTGGCTGTACATCTTGTGGTGAAAGGAAGGATGAACTTCCAAACTTGGAGCATGGAAGTGGTGTGGAGACCCCTCATATGAGGTCTGCTCTGTGTCACATCTTGAACCAGACTGGGGACTTTCCAGCTCTGTCTACACAGAAAAGAGACTAGAGTAGCTTCTCCTATTGAATGCTCAATTGACATGTCAGAATTTGCATTGTAAAGGGATATAAATCATACATTTCACCAGCAGACGGTGCTGGAAAACAAAAAGTAAAAAGTGCATTTATATAGCAAATGAAACGTGCCTGGAATAATGCATAAATTTAAATGAAATTATATTTCTAAAACTCATTAATGACTGTTGAGGCATAGCTAAGGAGTCAGCTGCAGTATACAGAAGCTACTCATGGTCCAGGGGTACTTAAAGGGACAGACAATATCTGGACTGGGCCACTACACATTCGCACACAGTGCATTTTTTGCATTTTGTTGTTTTTTGTCACAAATCTGCATGTCTATCCAGAAGCCAGCAAAGTCTCTGAGAATTCTGAAGTATTGCGACATCTCTCACTCAATCTTACTCTATTTATCCGAAGTTCTAACATCTATATACAGTACACTCTATTATATGCTATGTTATATGCTCTTTTGAGCAAGCCATATTATAAGTATTTAAAATTAATCCTAGTATGGAGGACAGGCAATAAGCACAGTAGCAAGTTATAATAAAGTTAGTGTAGGGGCTGTCCCGAAGTGGGTCACCTTATCATGGTGAGATGGCTTAAGTATGTTTTCTGCATAAAAGGTATGAACCAGGGGCATCACCTGATCATGGGCGTGCGAGGACATGTGTCTTTGGAGCTCTGCAGACCCGGGGCTGAGACTGAGACCTATTTGCTCCTTACTGCCCGTGATGTTCCGGAAGTAGAAGCCGGTAGCCATTCTGAGCCGCAGACTGTCCCCAGGCTCCACAGGAAGTGGCTCGGGAATCTCCAGGCTGTTCGGATCTGCCGGAGTGCTTCAGTAATGGCCCCGAGTTCCATGCAGAAGATGTCACCCCCTGCCTCGCCGCTGCAGCAGAGAAGCCCACGTGCCAAGCAGGGCCCTGCAGTGTCAACAGACATACCCCTAAACCGAGGGGAAGTTTCAAGGGGAGCCGGTCCTGCACCTGGAGAGTCAGGAAGCCACATCGACAATATGGAGGAAAGTGGTGAGTCATTGGGGATACAGGGTGCTAAAGCTGCAGTGCCACGATCTCATCCCCCCCCACATATAAATGGCCCTTAATCTGAACTTCAAAATATAAGGGACCTTATACAAGCCTTGCCATCCAAGCAAGACCTAAATGGTGTAGTTGAGAATCCCTTTATCAGAGGGCAGGTACCAAAATTCTTTTAAAAGAAGAAAAGAAGTTTTAAAAGAATTTTGGTACGTGCCCTCTGATAATTGATAATTGGAATATTTGCATATATTTGTGTTTTTGACCTGTTATATAGTTTTTAAGGGAGACCCTTTTTAGGGATTCGGTTATCATAAATTTCGTATGATTTGGGTTTTTTAACTATTTGTCTTGTATTTTCTTTTTTTGCTCTTTTTCCATGTTTTTAACCTGTTAGTGATTCCCCCTTGTTGGAAGCTGTTTTATAATATGAAGAAAATGGAGGAGGAAATGAATTTTCATTGAAGAATTTTGGAATTCTATATATATGACGATAGGACTCTGTTTCAACATCCATGAGGTTATCTTTATGCAATATACGTATGTATTAAGCTGATGCGGTAGCGCGTTTCCATGGCAATGGTGAAAGCCTTCCTTACAGCCGGATGTGACGCCAGGACTCAGCGCTGCCGTACCTGTGCTGAAATTAGACCATGACGCCACACACCTGTGCTTGGGGGTTCATAAGGTGGGACATTCATGGAGGAGCACCAGTCTGACTGGGATCCACATATACAATGGGTAAGCAGGACTGAATCTGGGTGAAAACGGTCACAGCATCTGCTCATTAAGCATCTTAAGAGTAGCATCTCTTGATTTATGCCGTATACTTTTGCTTTACTACCTTTGATGGTTTAATACTATGAGCTAGAACTGCTATTTATATTATGTAATTCTAGAAAATCCTGTATACCAGTTTGTTAAAATTGTATGGACCCTTAAGTCAGTTTATGGTGTTACAACCTCCTGTTATTCCTGATTGATTCACTATTTTAATCTGTTTGTAAATATGCAACAATCTTTGATGGCCACTTGATGATGTTTTTCAAAAATAAATTTTTTTTGCACTGATAGGCTTATCATATTGCTGTCTATTTGGGCTGAAACTCTCTATTCTTTAATAAACTGTGTTTGACTGTTGTGTCAAGGTAGAAAATACACTTTTCCACTGACTTATATTTTCTTTATATACTTTTATAATATATATATTTTTACTAATGCTCTAGATGAGAAACAATAAGTTTTTCCCTTAACCTAGTATCCAATAGCTATATCTCTCCCTCTCTCATGCCCTTTTCTCTTCTCTCTCTCTATGTCTCTCTCTTCTCTCTCTGTCTCTCTCTCTCTCTCTTTCTTCTCTCCCTCTCATCCATGAACCAAAGCTATGTGTAAACAAAGTGTCTTTCAGATGTGTGAAGAGAAGATACAGTGTGCGGAGGTGCCCAGGAAACTAAGGAGCTGATTGGTCACTACTGTGCCGGTGCCAGGTTGTACCATGGGAAGCTAGAGATATCCTGCATACCAGAGGCCAAGAGAAGACATCATGACGTGATGAAGGATGGACTCAGCACAGAAGACAAAGGACTAATTATTACTAACAGGGATAGATATATTAGCCTAACTCCACCTAACCCCTATCTAATCCCACCTTGTCCTGGCCATTTCACGTCTACTCCCTAGAGTATAAAATGTAGTGTACCCGGAAATAAAGTTCAGTTGCTGTGACCATTGCCATTGCTTAATAAAGCAACGAACATATTATAAGTTTGAACCAGATTCTCCGTCTGATTTACTCTTATCTGGTACCATATGTTCACAGTCTAATTTGGAATGACTGGTGAAGGAGTGTATTGTCGCTACGACCCCGACAGTTGTTTCTTTATTTTTTCCTTTTTTTCTTGCCAAAAACCTGGCCGTGCGTTGACGGCCTTTATTGGTAATGGAGCCTAGTGCTCTGGCTACACGTTTTGATTGTTCTACGGGTTCACGAAATTCATGACCCAGGCAAAAGGTCAATCATGTTTAACTATTTAAAATCTAACAAGATCCATGTCGCCCTCCTGCAGGAGACTCACCTGTGCGCTGCCTGTTTTGGTTTCGGTCTCAATCTCGCTCTCTTCTCCACTACTGAGGCAATGGCAATGGAAATTGCACTCTTCCTTGCTAGATGACCCTGAGGTGTTCTGGGACGTTACAAAGATAATACATGATTACTTTGATATTAATGCTCCCAATGGCCCCTACCCAGTAACTATATGGGATGCTCATAAGTGTGTGGTCAGGTTGGAGCCAGGTTGAAAAGGGAGAGGGAGGCGGAGATCATGGCCTTGTTATCACATCTGAAAATTCTAGAAACTCGACACAAAAATCTGCCATGGAGGATTTGAGGGAGAGCTTGCTTGAAATCAGAGAGGCACTGCGCACAGTGTTGATTAAAAAAGCAAAGGGTGTCCTCTCCAGGTGTCGTCACCATTACTATGAGCATGGGAACAAGACAGTTAAATCCCTGGCCAGAGCATCGCATATACAAAGAGCGGCCACCTATGTCCCAGAGATTCTTCCTCCTGCAGGGTCCCAGCGGGTGACACTTCCTCTGGATATAGCTGAGGTATTTCAAAAGTATTATGCCTCACTGTATAATGTAGAGGGTGCAAATACCGGAAACCCCACGACCTTTTTTAGATCTCGCATACAAGATTATATTAAGGCATCGGGACTGGCCACCCTGCAGGAGACAACAATTCAATCCTTAGAGGAACCGATATTGGATCAAGAGATTACGGAGGCGATCTCTTCTGCTAAATCTGGTAAATCACCGGTCCCTAATGGGTTTATGGTTCTGTACCATAAGAGGTTGCGGGAAAGGTTGATTCCTCATTTGAGAGCTTCTTTCAATGCCATGAGGGGGCCCCTCCGAGAGATACTTTATGGGCAACCATCATGGTAATCCACAAGCCGGGGAAAGACCCATCGCAATCATCAAGTTGCCGCCCAATTTCATTATTAAATGTGGAAATTAAATTATTCGGTAAGAGTCTGGCGGGCAGATTGTGGGTGGCGTCGTTCATCCGGACCAGGTGGGTTTTGTATTAGGTCGGGAAGCTAGGGACAACACTACTAAAGCGATAAATTTAATTTATAAAGCGAAACTATCTGGCTCTCCACTGATGCTTCTGTCGATGGATGCAGAGAAAGCGTTCGACAGAGTCAATTGGACATTCCTAGAAGAAACCTTGGCCCATATTGGCTTAGGGGCAAGGATAATGCGATGGGTATTAAAAGAAAAAAAGGGACAGCGCCACAGATCTTTGATGGTGCATGACCTTAGTGTTCATTCCATGGTCATAATACAGCGACGTTTCGACCACTCCTGTGGTCTTTATCAAGCTTAGAATGTTATACAGATGACCTCTTTATATAGTGCTCTACCCCACCCTCAATTAAGTGTAAACCAATCACAAACAAAATACAACAATAAATACAAAAAACATCAAAATACATCATAAATTACCTTTTAAAAACATACAGAGTGTTACATTTGATTACCCCATCTAATATACATAGGTTATGCATCAAATCAATGACGTCATTGCCCGCGACCACAGGAAGGCGGAAGACGCGGAATGAAGCCCGGGATCGTGATGGCAGCGGCGGGACAGCGCGACAGGACACTGATAAGTATGATTTTACTTTACAGGTTTGCCGCGCAAGGGGGGGGGGGCCCTGGACCTTGATGGGGGGGCCTGTATACCTCCGGGGGGGGCCGTCTGGTTCGGTATACTCGCGTATAAGCCGAGGGGGGACTTTTCAGCCCAAATTTTGGGCTGAAAAACTCGGCTTGTACGCGAGTATATACGGTATATGGAGACAATACACATATACTTTTTTGTTTTCTAGTTGTCTCATTATCTCTATGCAGGATATCAGGTTGAGACTCTGAAGCGTTTGTTCATTAGGAGTAAATCTCCCGTCACACTAAGCGAGATCGCTAGCGAGATCACTGCTAAGTGACAAATTTGGTGATGCAACAGCGATCTCGCTATGTTTGACACTTAGCAGCGACCAGGCCCCTGCTGTGAGATCGCTGGTTGTGTCAGAGTCGCCTGGACCATTATTTGATCGTTGGGGTCCCGCTGGGCATCATGCATCGGTGTGTTTGACAGGGACAACGACCAACAACCTCAATACTACAGGTCTGAGAAACAGGGTCTCAACGACCTCCGTATCATTTCGGATCGTTGCTGCGTTGCTGCTGAGATCTGACTGTTTGAAATCTCACCAGCGATCCTGACAGCGATGCACCAGCGATCCCTACCAGGTCGTATCGCTGTCGGGATTGCTGGTGCGTCGCCAAGTGTGACGTACCCTTAAGACCCAGCAAAGGGCTGAATCGTGTAAAATGGAACTAAATAACTCTGTACCATGGTTTTTAACCTTCTGCGATTTTAATGAGAAACCAATAAAGGATTAAATTTTATACTTCAAGAAGTTGTGCTGGAATTTCTGGATTCGTTGTATGTGGATTTGACACATTTCCAGGCACCTTCAATGAAAATCTGCATCCACATTGAATAATAAAAGGTGAGCTGAAAACCACTTTTTCTTTGCGAATTATATCCAGTATTCAGGACAAGAGAAGTGGTACTATGGCTCTATTAACCGTGCCGATTTGGCCTGAGCATAGAAAAGCTTCAACTTTAGCCCAACACATCCTCACTGCAGCTAAACTGTTAATCCCAACACACTGGGAATCTCCTAACCTACCGTCACTAATACAACTGCCAGAGAAGGTGCACTTACTGATCCATGTAGCCGAAACGGTGGCATTGGTAAATCAATCACAAACATCCTTTTTAGATACTTGGCACCCATGGATTCGATATAGGTCCTCCACTTTGACTAAACAGATCTGAAATGTCGCATGGCTGCACTTTATATAGCACTTCCTCTCTTGAACTTTGAAATCTGTAGCACTGTCATGAACTCGACAAATTTTGTCCACTGCATGCCTAATGTATAGTACTGATCTTCAAAAACTGCCTGTTATGATATAACTAGATACACCAGTCTATATTTTGTATTTCTCATTATACCTAATAAAAAGAATTTTGAAAAGAATAGATAAGTGGTAGTGTGCCTCATCTAACCGCCTGCAAGACTTCGCCCGAGCATCCCCCATCCTCTGGAATTCTGCACCTCAAAACATCCGACTGTCCCCTTCACTCACAACCTTCAAGCGGAACCTGAAAACCCATCTATTCAGAACAGCCTACAGCCACCTCACCACCACTGGACCTGGCGCTTCACTACCATTGGACCTGGCGCTCCACCACCACCCGAGCAGACCCAACCTACTGTTACCCTTCCCATTGCCCTGTAGAATGTAAGCCCGCAAGGGCAGGGTCCTCTCTCCCCTTTACCAGTCTGTCTCTGTTAGTTTGTTCATTGTATTTTTAACTTGTTTGTATGTAACCCTTTCTCATGTACAGCACCATGGATTCAATGGTGCTCTATAAATAAATAAATAGTAATAATAATAATAATGATAATACAAACTCTGAGAATTACACCCAGTATACAGGACAACATTCTTTCTATTGAGGGAGAGAGCTAGAGGCAGAACTAGACAACATTCTGTGGAGGGGGAGGAGCTAGAGGCAGAACCAGACAACATTCTATGGAGGGAGAGGAGCTAGAGGCAGAGCCAGATAACATTCTATGGAGGAGAGGAGCTAGAGGCAGAACCAGACAACATTTTATGGAGGGGAGGAGCTAAAGGCAGAACCAGACAACATTCTATGGAGTAGAGGAGCTAGAGGTAGAGCCAGACAACATTGTATGGAGGGGGGGGGAGCTAGAGGCAGAACCAGACAACATTGTATGGAGGGGGAGGAGCTAGAGTCAGAACCAGACAACATTCTATGGAGGGGAGAAGCTAGAGGCAGAACCAGACAACATTCTATGGAGGGAGAGGAGCTAGAGGCAGAACCAGACAACATTCTATGGAGGGAGAGGAGCTAGAGGCAGAACCAGACAACATTCTATGGAGGGGAGGAGCTAGAGGCAGAACCAGACAACATTCTTTGGAGGAAGAAGAGCTAGAGGCAGAACCAGACAACATTCTATGGAGGGAGAATAGCTAGACGCAGAACCAGACAACATTCTATGGAGGGAGAGGAGCTAGAGGCAGAACCAAACAACATTCTATGGAGGGGAAGAAACTAGAGGTTTTAATTATAATAATACATTTTCTGTCTATTTACATTTTGATGTTTATGTGCAAAATAATCATTCAGAACAGTCAGTTACTATGCCCAGGCAATGCAGGGCTCTACATCTAGTACATAATACAGATACTGAGAATTACACTCAGAGAAAAACAACATGCCAGCACAGCCAGAAATTGAAAAAAATATATATGTGTATCTACACCTGTTTATGCCATACTGCACAAAAATAGAGACATTTAGCAGGAGATTGCAGCGTTGAATCTCCTGAGCTACTCCTCCAAACGTCAAGGAATGTCTCAATTGAAGTAGTCCTAACTCTACGTATTTTTATAATTCTGATGTGTCCTGTAGACAGCATAATACAATGTACAAAGGACCAATTTAAAGCAAACACTCACCCATACATGTCAGACATAGCTTCCCATGCTGCCAGGAGGTCCAGTGGATGAAGGGCAACTGAGGCTCAGACACCTGCAGCTTGCACCACAGGTGTCTGGACTATTTCACAGTTTAACCCCCACCAGACCATCCCAACCTTATGGGTAAAGCATGTCAAGTCTGGGTGAATGAAGCTGATATAAAAAAAAACTCAAGGCTGGAGGAGGTCCACTGGACCTCCTGGCAGCATGGGAAGCAATGTCTGACATGTATGGGTGAGTGTTTGCTTTAAATGGTCCTCTTTACAATGTATTATGTTGTCTACTGGACACATCAGAATTATAAAAATACGTAGAGTTAGGACTACTCCAATTGAGACATTCCTTGACGTTTGGAGGAGTAGCTCAGGAAATTCAATGCTGCAATCTCCTGCTAAATGTCTCTATTTTTGTGCAGTATGGCATTAACAGGTGTAGATACACATATATATTTTTTGCAATTTCCGGCTGTGCTGGCATCTTGTTTTTCTCTGGTTTGGTTTAAGTGGCTAACCACCACTCGCCGTGCACGCTAGAAATTGTCTGTTGCCATCTGCATTTGACTACATTATTTTTGGTAGCTGTTCACATGCAGCTGCCTCCTCCAGCCTTGAGGTTTTTTTTATATCAGCTTCATTCACCCAGACTTGACATGCTTTACCCATAAGGTTGGGATGGTCTGGTGGGGGTTAAACTGTGAAATAGCCCAGACACCTGTGGTGCAAGCTGCAGGTGTCTGAGCCTCAGTTGCTCTTCATCCACTGGATCTCCTGGCAGCATGGGAAGCAATGTCTGACATGTATGGGTGAGTGCTTGCTTTAAATGGTCCTCTTTACAATGTATTATGTTGTCTACTGGACACATCAGAATTATAAAAATACGTAGAGTTAGGACTACTCCAATTGAGACATTCCTTGACATTTGGAGGAGTAGCTCAGGAGATTCAATGATGCAATCTCCTGCTAAATGTCTCTATTTTTGTGCAGTATGGCATTAACAGGTGTAGATACACATATATATTTTTTGTAATTTCAGCTGTGCTGGCATCTTGTTTTTCTCTGAGAATTACACTCAGTATACAGGACAGGAGAAGTGGTACTGTGCAATGTGCATATATGTAACAAAACTGATTATGAGAATTACACTCAGTATACAGGACAGGAGAAGTGGTACAGTACACTGTAGAAATGCAACTGCTGTTGGTGGTGAGTATAGCACTAATAAGAGCACACAGAATCGCTGGTAGAAATAGCCACACTGTGTTTTGTAGTGCTCGCATCCCAGGTGGGAAAATGATGAGGAGTGCAAGCAATGCATGGTGTATAGCTGCAGTCATCTCGCAAGTTCATAATTTCCAGAGGTGCTACCGGCACGAGTGGTTTGGTTGGCAGCAATGTCAATGTATGGAGTGCAGTACTGCGCATGCCTACCGTAGGAGTATAGAAGCGAACAGACGTTATGTGAAATAGGGAGACCGTGTGGAGAGGGGAATTAGGGAAAAGAAAAAAGCAAGGGGGAATGAAAGATGAAGAAAAAAGGAGGAAAAAAGAAAGGGGAAAGAAAAAAGGGGGACAAAAAATGTACAGATGCACTGGGCCCTGGGTACCTTCTGGGCACTTCTCCTCCTGTTCCTACTTGCACAAAGGAGGAGGTAGCAGTCCTGCTGCTAGGTTGTTACCCTCGTACAGCCCCCACTGTGTTGACAGCCACAGGTACCTTTCTTGCCACTTCCTGGATGAGCTGCTCTACCTGAGCAACTTCTGTAGGTTGTAGACACCACCTCATGCTACCTCTAGGGGTGAGAGCAATGACAACATGCAAAAGTGACCAAAACAACAGTCAAAAAGGATGAGAATAGAGAAATGGTCTGTGGGCCCCAGCTGCAGAATCGCTCTTCTATAGGTTTGTCTTGCTTCTATCATTTCTAGCTGTTGTCTGTTCCATTTGCACAACAGCAGAAGAAATTGATTCACAGTCAGTTTTGTTTCATAACTGGACAGGATGATTTCACAGAAGTCTGATTGGATGCAAAATGAATGCAAATGGAATGGGATCATCCCCATTGACTATACTAGGGATTTTCTAGTTTATGGTAAAATACAGACACCATAAAGGAAAATAGACAAACCTAATTATACTTGTAGTCATTGGGATTGTTCTGGTGACGCTTGCATCTCCTATGTAATGGATCAAAATACATGCAAATCCATATGGGTCAAAAAACTTTAAAATATTCCAAAGCCAATACTCACCTTGCCTGCCATATACTTCCATACTCTACACAGTGTTGAACATCAGTTAAGTAGTGCACTGGTTGAGCTAATTAAAAGACAAGCACTTTTGTGGTGATGTCAAAGCTTAGACCCCAATTACACTGCCATATTATGGCTCTACAGTATAGTACAGCACACACTATAGTCTATAAATTCTTGCTTTACCATCATATGATTTCTATACAGGATTCTATACAAATAAAATTGTGGCATGCGTCATTGCATGCAGTGTGTGCGTATGGAGGTACTCTTTCCTTGAAAAGTAAATTGATGAATGTGAAAATGGAAAATGTAAACTTATATTTCCCATCTGGTTTCAAACTGTAGATTTACTTTGCTCTAAGTAGAAGTTATGAATAACAACCACAATGTATAACTTTTTATTAAGAAAATAATGAGTCAAAGGACAAACTATAATTTCATCAGTTTTATCATGAAGTATAATATACGGTATGTGCTTGGGGGAAAGGAATTTAATACTTGAATGGTGGAGGAAGATCAGGGAGTTTTAACGGTCCTGCTACTTGCCATGCCCTGTGTGTTGGCAACCCAAGTTACATCACTGCCACCACCAGAAGAGTCTGACAGTCCCGTCACAGTCCCCAATGAAAACCCTTGCACATTCAGTAGAACTGGCTTTAGTTTTTACTGTTGCTCCCTTTCATCATACATGTATGCTCAGAGAAGTCTATCCCAGGTGTATGGGAACGTTTAGGAGAATATCTTATAATTATTTTGACTTTTGAAGAATGGAGTCCTTCTTTTTTCTGTGTCTACAGGAAACAATTGTGGCTGTCAGTGTGGCACCCAGCTCACATAGGCATCACAAACATCTGTAAATGTCTGTAACTGTGGTGATGTGAAAAATCAGCTCTTTAGTCATTTTAATACACGTAGATGTGATCATGGAGAGAAAGGAGGTCATCCAGATCCTTTTTGTAGTAGTCAATTCTGGCAAGGCAAAATCTGTGCAGCCGCATGGGACATAGTGTCCTGTGCAGTCCCAGTAGGGCCCAACGGCCAGACAAGGTCAGTTAGGGATCGGTAATGAAGAGGTGAGGGTTTGTGTAGTAAGCTGCCTTGAGGAGATCCTAAGTTATCAGCAGTGGGAAGAAAGCTAAAGTACTTTCCTGTAAGCCTGAGGTACAGTGGAAGCCAAGGTCCAGGTGGGGAGAAGTTTAAGAGCGTAGTATAGAGCCATAATCAGCGGGAGTGAGGAGAGTTGCGACACACTGCCAGAAAGAAGTAATTAACATCCTCATCAAAAGCTCTAGTTAGTGAGTTTATCCGTTGTACCTGAGGACTGGACTATTTATTAAGAGAGGCTGATCCTGCATCCCCATCCACAACTTTAACCCCTTATTATTAAGCTAAGGATGGCCTCCGTGACAGTTGGCCGCCATTACACCCTGGCTCAGTGGAGGCCGACCCAGAAATCAGCAACACACATCTTGATCCAGGAGCCAGATAACCTCCTTAAGGTACCTTTACACGCCGCAACTACGGTGTAGCAACTGAGAGGCAATCCGGAGTTTCGTCACCGTTGTCCTGTAATTGCTACGCAATTGCGGCGTGTAATTGTGGAACCCCGTTGTGATTTTGACAGTTGCTCCCGATTGCGGTTTCAGAGCATTGTTCAAAAACCAGACGCAACCCTGGAGGTGAATTGCCCTGGTTTTGGCGTGTGAACGGGCAATAGGGATGGAATCTGCATCGCCTACTGATTTCCCAGTGGCGTGCCACAGCGTACTGGACACTGCGCCCCGTCAGCGATGATTGGTGGTGGCTACTGTGTTTCCATTGGCTGTCCCTTCACAGGGTGACATATTGGAAGAGCTGTCCATTCACACTACACAATTGCAATGGCGTCATGTATTAGCCAGCCTTCCTGCGCAGGCTGGCCAATCATGACGCTATTGCGTTGTCTAATCAGCGTGTTTGGGGCGCGGAATACACAAGTCTGTCCCGCCTATGTTCTTGCGGCGCTGAACATGCACGCCCACATTCCTTTGGGGATTGCGGCGTGTGAAGCGGCGTCAGGAGTCAACCGGATGTTTCCCACTGTTGGTGTGGGAACTTCCGGGACAACACATCACCTTAGGTTGAGGGCGCAATTGCGGCGTGTAAATGCGCCTTCGGCGTTCAGAGGCAACCGTGAAAAACGTGCACGTTCGGTTGCCTCCAATCGCTGGTGATGGTTGCGGCGTGTAAAGGTACCTTAAAAGAGAACCTGTCATCTGATACATGCTACTCAAACTATGGGCAAAAGGTATCTTGTTTATTGAGGACAAGCACTTATATAGCTATACCATGACTTCAATATGCAAAGTGATGTAGACAAGTTCTTTTGAAGAACACTCAGTACTGGTGTCTCAATTTTGTCTCGAATTCAGTCAATTCTGCTGTTGAGTTTAATCCAATTCTGTATATACTGAAATGAATTCCTTCCACAGAAGATCTGTCCTTCATAAATCCATGCTTTAGGAAATCACGTCATCATATTGCTATTATATCTAAACATCTTTAATTTTATTGTGTTTGTTGCATTCAATGTAGCTATGGAGATTCTTTAACTTACGTTAACTGATGGTATATATTTTGACTTCTCATTTAATTTTTCCACCTTTAATGTAGCTCATAGTGATTTCATTTTATACATTTATTTCCCGCAGGAATAAAATCATTTCAAGAATCCAGTTGTGCAAATTTATAGCACAGTGATGACCTCAGCCTGAGGAGTCAGAACTTTATAGTCTTACATTACAATCATTATTCTCCAGGTTCTCCTTGATTGTATTATTGTAAATATGATTTTTGGCAATTATGCTGGATTTCCATACACCAGTTTGTGTCTGGCCAGTCTATTTTTAAAGCCTGAGCTGAACTAAACTGATGCAAAGTGGTGCACTTGACTCACCGTAGCCGGGTTGTGCACGTCTCGGGCTGTCGCTGCTCCCTGTCACGGTTCCGCGCCTGAGGCTGTGTAGGCCCTGTGGTCCAGATCAATAAAGTTGACTGAACAGATAAGGGGTTAATTCTTGTCGTGACGCCACCTGCGGGATTTCCGGTGATTTCACCGGCGCTTCTTGGGCCTCCGGGGGATGTAATGCAGCAAGATGGAACGCTCCCCACAGGACGAGCGGGAGTCCCCGGAGCCAGAAGCTGCACTTGATGTTGTGAGGCAGCTTAGTTACTCTTAGTACGCGGAGTTAACAGTTCTGAAAAAGGCACGGACACCAATAGTCTCTGTAACGGGTCTTTTACTGCAACCAGTAGATGATACCGGCGATGCAGGTAACGGGCAACGAACTGGGTGGATTCAGCAATGACCGGTGTTGTTTCAGAGCTCCGCTGTGTTCCTCCGTTCTGAACTTATTCTTGGTGGTTTGCCGATGTCGCCTTAGTGTGCCAAGTTCGGGTACAAGGGGCTACTTAAATTTCCCTGCCGGTGTGTACGTTCCGGTGTGAGGGGAGCCTAAGTCCTTTTGGTGGGTACTCCGCTGGCAAGACGGCTCTGTTCGCGGCGGCGGTGGGGTACTCCTGTAGAGCGGTCCCTCTTCTCCTGGTTTGCTTAGCAGGGTGAACAACCTGCTAGCTTCGGAACCAGTGATCCGGTTGTGGATGGGCGCGGGCATATTTTGACCCGTAGATGTTCGCCCAGGGTCCGGTTGTTGAGGCACTGGGTAATGGCGCCAACCAGTAGGTGGTCTGCAGGGCTGTACAGAACTGTGCAGAGCCCCGTCTCCTGCGTTTCTCCCGACCACTTCTCTCTCCTTCCTCCTTCTTCTACGTTCTCCTACACACTCTACTCCTACACTACGCCCACTAGGACCTTATTGGCCCTCTATGCTAGTGATGCATGTAGGGTATGAAGCTCTGAGATTAACCATGTCATTGCTTAGTCAGAGAATATTGCATCTGCAGTCAGGGATGCAATACCCTCCTGTGACACACTCGTTGCGGGGCGCCACACACTTTCTTCACTAAGACCAATCTTGTGCAGAATGCTTGAGAGCAATCAGTAGCCACATAAGTAATTTCCCTATGGTATTACTGTACCACAGATGGTCGTGTAAATGGAAATTAAAGGGAACCTGTCACATGTTAAAATGCTATTAACCTGCAGATATGGGGTTAATCTGCAGGGTAATAGTATTTTGAACCTGCACATTAAACCATGCTGCTGGGAGGAAATGACCTTTAACCCTGCAGTCATCTTTTTGGATTTAGTCATGGGGGCGATACCGGTGCGGGTTCAGTCACCACTTTGCTGTAACCACGCACTCCCCACAGACTGAAAACCTCCTCCAAAGCAGAGTGACTGTCAGTCAGTGCGGAGGACGGTTACAGCCGCTGCTTTCCATATGTTGCGCCCCTGCGACCAGGAGGCCACATAGGGAACTGCAGCCAGGTAAGATAGGAAGACAGTTGCACCACAACACCCTCACAGACATCCCACACACCACTAGGAGGCGGCACCCAACCCGGAGCCCGGGACTCTAGGCGGGCAAGGGGTGGTGGGTTTAGAGAACAGTGGGTGGGACAGCAAGAAGGTCAGGTGATAGATGGTAGATATAGAGAAGGGGAGGAGGAAGGAGTCAGGGTGTAGGCCGAGGTAGGCCGAGCAGAACAGACCAGAAGCACACGTCCTGGAGGAGTGGGGTGTAAGGAGCGCAGAATCTGAAAAGCCAGTGCAGCCACAGAGAGAAAGCCCATCCAGAGCCAGCACCCCACGAGTGTGAGGAAAGAGAGGACCAGTGATACTGGGTCCTAGAAACACAGCTGAGACGACCGACTGCAGGCGGAGTAGCCTTCTGTATAGAACCTGAATCATACGGTAGAAGGGAGCCTGATAGAGCCTTGCACAGCAGGACTATTGGAGGCTAGGCTGGAAGCAGAGTGTCGGCTCTGAAGGGGACCGACGATTCACCCGGTTTCCCCAGATTACCGACGGGGGACTCTAACTCCACGTTAGAGTTCCTACCCCAAAGGACAGGCAGCTCAGTGGCAATCATGAGGGCCCACAAGGGTCCGAGCTACCGCTATACTGTCCGGAGATGCACACAGTGAAGGAGAGAGAGAGAGTAAAGCCTGGAAAGGACAGAGAAAGAGTGAGGGGTCAAAGAGAGGAACAACCTGGCTGCAGGGAGTAAAAGGAACCCGGAGGGGAAAGTTGTAACCCTTGTAAGAACTGTACTTGAACTGCTGTACCAAAAGAACTGCCCAGTAAACACGGTGAACCCTGCCTCTGACTCCCTTGCATGATTCCCTATTGCCTGCACATGATTCCCTCCAACAGGACTGCAGAGAGATCCAGCCTGGAGAGCCACAGCCTGTTAGCTCTGAACCCTGAGGAAAGGAAGGCTGCAGCAGTAGGACAGTAAGTGAACTGCACCTACTACAAGCTTACACCATTCAGCTTAACATCACTGCCGCGGGGAACTAAGTTCTACCCGCGGAGAACTATTCCATCTACAGCTGCTATAACATCATCCACGGAGGTTCTGCAGCAGCGGTGGTCCCATTATTGACCACAAGCCGTGGGTGGCGTCACGACAAACATTTAATCCCCTGTAAATATCCCCCTTTTACTTGCCAGGGCCCGGGACACGGTCCGGACCAGGACCTCCGTGACATCCCCGCAGCAAACCCGGTCCAGTACCGAGTACCCCGTCCCAGTGGGCTCGACACATACACAAAGCGGTGACTGAATCTTTGCCACCTCCTCTAATACCCAAAAGCTGCCGGGAGGATTGAAGTTCACTTCCACCTCCACCCACCAGAAGGTGCTGGGCAGGTTCAGAACACTTATAGCCTGCATATTAACCCTATATCTGCAGATTAATAGCATTTGTCCACATGATAGGTTCCCTTTAAATTATTGCCAGTGACCGATTCATGCTGTCCATGTTTCAACCAGCATAAATATAATATTCTTCTCATTTTTTTCCCTAGAGCACACCACTTCCCTGCCTCCTTGCTTCTTGCTTGATAAGGGCTAGTGTGCTTCTATTCCATCGTTGAACCACTGACCTGAAGTGAGTTCTCTATGAGGTTGCTTTCCAGTTTAGCATCAATGGCACTGAAGCTAGCCAGAGCGGGAGATAACACTACACCAACTATTCTGGCCAGTGTCAGTGTAGTGCTTAAAATCTGCTTGCTCTCACAGCATAAGGGGGATGCTTTCTGTGAACGTGACCCCATCATATTTTTGTAAGACCCTGTGCCCACGGTGCATTGCTTGATGTTTCTTTTGAAGCAGATTATGAAAATCTGCATGTCGATCCGGAAGAAAGCAAAGTCTATGAGAGATTAGAGGTGCTGTGCAAACATGTTTTTTTTTTCATTTTCAGATTTGGTCCAGATTTTATGGCATGAAACAACACACCATAGGCACAGGGCCTAAGAAGGTCCAGAGAAAGCGGCAGTTGTGGCGAAAGGGCTCAAGGATTCCTCTTAACCTGGCTACCTCCACTGAGACGTCTAGGGCAGGGGAGGCCAACTACAGTCCTCAATGTCTAAAAACACTGCATGTTTTCAGGGTTGACTTAGCATAGCACAGGCAGGGGCGGATTAAAGGTATCCAGGGCCCCGGCTGTTTATATGGCGAGGGCCCGCCCAACCTGAACTACCATGTGACATGTCACATGATGATCTTTCCATAGATCATGTGATAGGTCACGTGATTAGCATATAGGTGCACATCTGAAAAAGCAAAAGGAGAAAAACAGTGGCGCGTGTAGCACGGTACACATTTATTTCCACCCTTGTTTTTGCGGGATGAGTTGTACTTTTGAATTACATCATTTATTTTACCATATAGTGTACAGGAAAACGGGGAAAAAATTCCAACTGCAGTGAAATTGCAAAAATAAAAGTGCAATCACACTATTTGTTGGCTTTTTTATTTAACATGTTCAGTATAAAGTAAAACTGACGTGAAGGTGTGATGCCTCAGATTGGTACGAGTTCGTAGATACCAAACATGTTACTTTTACTATTATCTAAGTGGTGAAAAAACTTTAGAAGAAAAATTTAATTTTTGTTGCCATTTTCCATGACCTGTAGCGTCCTCATTTTTCGGGATCTGGGGATGTGTGACGGATTATGTTTTTGTGTCTAGTAGACATGCTGTTTTGATCACCTGTTATTGCATTTTATTGCAATGCTGAAGTGACCAAAAAAAAACAATTCTGGCGTTTTTATTTTATTTTCTTCTTCTGAAGCTTACAGATCTGATTAATTGATGTTATACTTTGATAGGTCGGGCACTTCTGAGCGCGGCAATACCAAATATGTGCATTTTTTACAGTTTTATCAGTTTTATTTTCATTGGGGCAAAAGGGAGGTGATTTGACCTTTTTTTTTTTTCTTTTGCACTTTTTATTGTTTTTACTATTCCCCTTAAGGCCGCTTCACACGCTAGATCTCGTTAACAATATAGTTGAAATGTCACAGATTTGTGATCATTCAAACGATATCGTTTGTGCGTCGCTACGTGTAAGCGAATGATGTTGGAAGTAAAAATCGTTGGATCGTTCATCAAAAATATGAGATCTGGACCTCAAATCTATCGTTCATCGTCCAATTAACATCCTGGGAAGCAGCAACATCGTTCAGTGTGACACTTTTTTGAGCGATTTAGTTCATAATTCTCCTATTCCTGCCGCTTTATAACATCATTCAATCGTTCTTCTCCAAGTAGCTGGAGCGTTGCCAAATTTAAGATCGTTAACGATATCCTTGCGTGTGACAATGAACTAACGATGTGGAAATGATCACGGTCACGTGACATAGCTAACTATATCGTTCACGTATATCGTAGTGTGTGAAGTGACCTTTAGGCTAGGGTCACATTAGCGTCAGCCTTTTTGCTGACGGATTCGTGAAACAAGCTTAGAATTCTGCAGGTTGAACACAACCTTAGCGCAGTGTTAATTTCTGTAGCGCTGCGCTAATGCTGGCAATTGATTCCTATGGGTGACAGACTTACAGCGCAGGCTACCGCTTGACACATAAGTCCCGGAGTTTCAAATCAAGGGCTATTTCGGAGCACACAGGAAAACACGGTTTGCAGCGTTTTCCTGTGCGCTCCGAAATAGCGTGAGATTTGAAACTCCGGGACTTCTGTGTCAAGCTGTAGCCTGCGCTGTAAGTCTGTCACCCGTAGGAATCAATTACCAGCATTAGCGCAGCGCTACAGAAATTAACGCTGCGCTAAGGTTGCATTCAACCTGCAGAATTCTAAGTTTTTTCATGGATCCGTGAGCAAAAAGGCTGATGCTAATGTGACCTTAGCTCAGATTGTAAGCCCACATTAAAGTCAGGGACAAGACCAAGCACATATAGGTACGTCCTTGGTTGTGAAAGGGTTAAAGGGTGTCTATTACCTAAAATGATTCTACAGGCACTATGTGACAGAGTACCAGTGGCATAAATGAACACAAGCAGAATGTGCAGCCGCTCTTTATCTAAGAGCAGGGGGACCTTATTAAAACTTATGAATAAAATGTGGATGATGGGAGTGCATTAAACTACATAGAAAATGCCCCTGCAGTCACACTGTGCATATAAATACAAGATACAGCAATATGTTCAAACTGAAAGCACAGTGTGCAGGGTGGAGGGGCATAGTAGGAGTCACAGTTCAGGGGTACTTTCTATGGAGTTTAATGCTCTCCCATCCACCTCATTAATTTAGAAATTTTAAAAATTACAATAAAATCTCCCATGCCCTATGATCCAGAGAGCTCCTGTCCTAACTGAACGTCTGCCAGTTACACACTGTATACAGATACTGTATACACATAGTGCAGAGCAAGTGCAGACAGCAGTCACTGATGTGCTGCAATGCAGAAGGGACACAAGGCAGTCGGGGCTCACCTCCTCCTACAATCCATAGGCATGTGGGGGCTGCAGGGACTCCAAGCTCCATCCTCACTGCAGATGGCAGGAATAGCTTCTGCACACTCCTGGGCTCTGTATGCTGGGCACACCCTGTCACATGATGTCTGGCAGGGAGGGCAGGCCCCTAACCCAGCATCATTCATCATTCAACCTGTGCTGCTGTGGCCACAGCACCTGTTCTGGAGATTATAATGGGTGCAATAATCTTCTGGGCCAAGGGCCCCCCCTGGAGGCTGGGCCCGGGGCTGCAGCCCATTTTGACCTTATAATCAGCCCCTGTGCACAGGTGCTAACTTCATCACATGCAGAGGTGACTGGCACTATTTGAAGCCCCTGGAGATTGCACTTGGCCTGCCCTGTTTTACAGAAGTGTGTGTAGTGTCTTGCATTTCCATACCTCAGGCCATCAAGCCAGAGGCCTGCGGCTTGTTCGCTAGTCTCTGTAGGGCAGTAGCAAAGCACCTTTTTGCAGAAACAGTGAAGCACACAAGGAGTGAAGTAAAAAAGTTGTACTGTAACAACTTTAAAAAAAAGGCCATGGAGGTACATCATGTAATTTGTAACATTTATCAGACCCAAACAGTATTAATTTTAATTTAAGCACAGACTAAAAGACACATATATCAGTATACACAGTATATATAAGGAAAGTCCCAGAGGGATCAGCAGACTCCATTACAATTAAGGGCACTGTCCACTAAGGGCTTTGAGATGTAGCCCAAAGGCTGCAATTATGCTAATCCAGGAGGGAGAAGCGCAACCGGCACTAAACTTGGGAAGGAGAAAAATAAAATGAACAAAAATACAGGCCTCACTTTTCTAAGAACTCAAAAACAACCGAAAAAAAGTCCTTCTCTGGACAACATGCCAACTAAAGGACAGTTCAGTGTCCAAACAAGCCTTTTTTAGGTCAGTCCTTTCTTTATTCAGAGTAGAAAGACTTGAGAAGCTTTCTGAACGCTGCCCATATGGTTAGGTGTTGTTCCCAGCCAGCGGGTCTTCTGGCGAGTGTTTTGGCCCCAACCATCAGGGAAAGTTTTAGGGCCATCTTAAATTTCAATCTTTTTTTTCCTGAACAAAACCACGTTTGCCTATTTTTTGGTAAATTGCACAGGTTTCCGATCATCGCGAAGCAAATAATCAATGTTCATGCTGAATTAGTTTTTTCTTTTGTTTTAAACCAATGAGTTTTTGTTGGATTTCTGTATTAATACAAGACATTTTGCAGATACCAGTCAGCTATTGAACCAAAGTAAACTGAACATTAAATACACGGGATGGGGTGGAGGGGAATGGGGAAGGGGCGGGGACAGACAGAGGGGATTACAGGTCATATATACGATACTTGCACAAGGCTAGGTGTCAACACATCCAGAGTTCGAATACTCCACCATCAGGGTGGGATGTTGCCTGTAGGGAGGGAATCAGGAGTGGTGGGGGAACAAGGTTGCAATCTCTTGTCTAATGAATGGCCATGGGGCCCACCTTTTCTGGAATTTGTCACTTCATTGTTAGTCCCAAGCCAGTAATTGTTCATAATTATAGAATAGTAGAAGGTAAGTCCACTTTATTTCAGATTTGCTCTAATGAAGGAGTGGAGGAGGCTTTCCATTTAGACGCTAAACCTTGTCTGACAGCAGTCAGGATAAATGAACAGACCCATCTTGTGGAATAAGGAAGATCAGTGATCACAATGTTCAGCAAGGCCAATGCCGGATCAGGATGAGCGTCTTGGAACAATGTGATATTAAAGCAAAAATTTCCCCCCACAATTGATTCACTTTCTTACATGACCACTAAACATGAGATAGGGTATCCACTTCGCCACAACCCTTCCAGCAAGAGGAATATCCCCGAAACTGAGATAGATGCTTGGGGGACAGATACTATCTGAGTTGTATTTTTTTTAGGCAATATAATCGAAGACATGACGCACTCACCTTGTAGTTTCTTCAAGTGCGACTTTTATTCCAGCATGGAATTCGGGTTACATGTGATCAGGGAGGGAGTGAGGTGCGGAGGAGGAAGACGGGCACTCCGTTTCACCCTTATAGGTGAAATGAAGTGCCCGTTGTCCTCCTCCGCACCTCACTCCCTCCCTGATCACTTGTAACCCGAATTCCATGCTGGAATAAAAGTCGTACTTGAAGAAACCACAGGATGAGTGCCATCATTTCTTTGATTATATTGCCTGCATAAATGTTTAATTAGACTTGAGCAACACCCTATTCTACTGCCGGAAAGAGTCTATTTAGAGAAGATATTTACAGCCACTAGTGCCCAGAACCTTCACACTCTATCTATCATGCTGTATTTTTTTTTTTAACTATCTCATTTGCTGGACCAAGCGAGGGCCAACTTCCACTGCTATTGTGAGTAAGAAGCATTAAGATCTTGCTCCCATTTTATCATAAATGAAGACTTG
The DNA here is from genome assembly GCA_033576535.1 of Allobates femoralis. NCBI lineage: Eukaryota > Metazoa > Chordata > Amphibia > Anura > Aromobatidae > Allobates > Allobates femoralis. Next base: position 783,869,391 of record JARQOC010000003.1, read on the forward strand.
GTTGCCTCTTAAGCAGAGCAGAGTATATTATATGCAATAGATACCCCTTTTTGGAACCCTTTTTTCCCTAATAAAGCGTTGAATTGGAGATGGGGAGTTTGTAAAAATACTTTAGGACAGGCAGATAGGCGGCTTCTTAGTTGGATGCATTGAAAATAAAAGTTTCAGGGAATCCGGAAAGTCTCCGTTAACTCCTCAAAGGACCTAAGCCCACCCACTGAAATCACCGCCTTTAGGTTAGGAATTCTGTGATCCTCCCAATGTGCAAAATAGGGAAAGGGGATACCGTATATACTCGTGTATAAGCCGACCCGTGTATAAGCCGACCCCCCTACTTTGGCCCCCAAAACCTGGGAAAACCTATTGACTCGTGTATAAGCCGAGGGTGGACCCCAGCACAGGTATACAGACCCCAGCAGTGTGGTATACAGGCCCCCCAGTGGTAGTATACAGCAGCCTCCCAGTGGCATATACAGGCCCCAGTAGTATATACAGCAGCCCCAGTGGTATACAGCAGCCTCCCCAGTGGTATATACAGACCCCACCAGTATATACAGCAGCCCCAGTGGTATACAGGCCCCAGCAGTATATACAGCAGCCCCGGGGGTGTACAGCAGCCTCCGGGGGCATACAGCAGCCTCAGCAGTACACAGCTGCCGCCCCCAGGGGTACACAGCCGCCCCCAGGGGTACACAGCCGCCCCCAGGGGTACACAGCCGCCCCCAGGGGTATATAGCAGCCCCCAGGGGTACACAGCCGTTCCCAGGGGTATATAGCCGCCCCCAGGGGTATATAGCCGCCCCCAGGGGTACACAGCTACCCCCAGGGGTATATAGCAGCTCCCAGGGGTACACAGCCGTCCCCAGGGGTATACAGCTGCCCCCAAATGCTGGCACTCGCCCCCCCTGCTGCTTAACTTACCATCCGGTCTTCTGATCAGCGCTGCTCCTCGCTGCTCCCGTCCTCGCTGCATCCGGGATCCCCGGCTGTCGCACGATGACGTCATATACCTGCGACGGCCAGGGATCCCGGATGTAGCAGGACGGAGCACCGAGGAGCGGCGCTGATCAGAAGACCGGATGGTAAGATAAGCAGCGGGGGGGCCCCTACAGCAGCGGGGGGGCCCTTACACAGAGGGGGGGCGAGTGGCAGCGTTTGGGGGCCATATGCACTGCTTCCCCCTGCCGCTGATTGACAGGGGGAAGCAGTGCATATATAATGAGCGGCCCCACGTGACAGGGCCGCTCATACAGCAGCCTCCCCCCGCCTCCCCAGTTTGGACACAGAGCCCACGGCATCACATACCGTATATGACCCGTGTATAAGCCGAGGGGTAGACTTTTCAGCCCAATTTTTGGGCTGAAAAATTCGGCTTATACACGAGTATATACGGTAATTAAGTCAATGCTTTAAAGTGAGATGTATTTCAGTGGAATATTTATTTGGCTATTTGCTATTATCTCCTTCCAACACTTAAAGGGAACCAACCACCTCAGATGACGACTATAAGCTGTTAATACATGTCCCTGCACCCTACCTACACCATTACACCTATGTTTTTCTTAAGAATATTGATAAATGTAAACCGAAATATACACTTTATAAAATTACATGCCTGTGTACTTCTGGGCGTCTCCTTCTGGGTCAGTTACTAGAGGGCTGTGTCTCCAGCAGCATGACTGGCTTCTCTAGCCCTCCCTCTTACTTTGCAGGACGTCACATGAAGGGACGGGAGCTGCCTTGCGTGCCCGCCCACTGATAGATAACATCACGCCCTTCATGTGATGTCCTGCAAAGTAAGAGGGAGGGCTAGAGAAGCCAGTCATGCTGCTGGAGACACAGCCCTCTAGTAACTGACCCAGAAGGAGACGCCCAGAAGTACACAGGCATGTAATTTTATAAAGTGTATATTTCGGTTTACATTTATCAATATTCTTAAGAAAAACATAGGTGGAATGGTGTAGGTAGGGTGCAGGGACATGTATTAAAAGCTTATAGTCGTCATCTGAGGTGTTTGGTTCCCTTTAAGTGTATTATCCATCCCCTGGAAGCTGCAGACTTGTGATCCATGTTTTATAAATTCAGCTTCCCAAAGGAGTCTGGTAGAGTTGAACTTTGTTAGTAATCTTTCCATAAGAGCCCACCTGTGCATGGATTTGGGATCCCACTACGCTCTTAAATATGAGTCAATCATACACGCCTTATAGTAGAGATAGATATTTGGGATCCCTATTCCCCCATCCCTTGGCCTATGATTCATCATGGAATTTTGAACTCTTGACTTTTTACCAGCCCAAATAAAATCAAACAACATGGTTTGAACCTTGTCTAGAGTTTTGTTTTTTTTATAAATGAATAATGGGATGCATCTCAGGACATATAGGATTCTGGGCAAAAAGGTCATTTTACAGGTTTGGATTCTTGCCATCCATGAGATTTTGAGAGCCCCTATCCTATTTAATTTCGGCTTCAATTAATCCGTTAAGGTCAGGATATTTTTGGATGCCACCTAATGAAATGGCGATATAAGGTTTATTTCTTGGTAAGAAATGCTTGCTTTACCCCATGTGAAGTGATAGTTTTATTTATTAATTAATGAGGGGGGCAGGATATCGGAATGATCATTGATTTGGATGCATTCAGTTTATAATATGAAATTTTGGAAAAATTAGTGTTTTTATCAGGGCTGTTAGGGATCCCTCCAGGTCTGAGCCAGGGATAACAACATCATCTACATATAAACCAATTGGGTGTTCTGTGTCCCCTATCCTGGTTCCTTTTATTGCCCCACAAGTACAGATCATTTTGGCCAAGGGCCCCATCACCAATAATAAAATTGCAGGAGACAACGGACACCCCTGACGAGTTCCGTTAGATATAGTGAAAGAGTCAGACATGAATCCTGCATCTAATACTCTGGCATTGGGGAAGTATACAAGGCCATAATAGCCTGCTTGATAAAACTCTCAATTTTGAATTTGGTGAAATCACACTCTATCAAACGCTTTCTCTGCATCTAAGGGAAGAAGTACACTGAGGATTCTAGACAACTCAGTTACATGTAGCACGTTTAAAATATGGCAAGTAGCAACTCTAGTCTGCCTCCCAGCAAAAAATCTGAGCTTTTCCAGTACCAAGTAGGTCCCTTTCACATCAGCTTTTTTTCAAATTGTGGCAGATCTGGCAGATTTACTGCATCTGCCACCTAACGGTCGCACTTGCGGCACACTTGCAGCAAATCCCATGTGGTTTTGAGCAATTAAATTGGAATAAAGTTTTACATCTCAGTTAAGTAATGAGATAGGCCTAAAACCCTGAGGCCTATTAGGGGTCTTGCCCAGTTTTGAAAGGGTAATCACGTTCGCTTCTAGGTATGATGGATTAATTTTCTCAGTTTTGCTCGAATGAAGGAAAAGTCTGTGAAGGCAAGAGGACAATGGATCCGCAAGTAGTTTGTAATAGTCGTTGTGAAAGCCTTCAGGACCGGGGGCCAAGTGGGATTGCAGCTCTGAAATATTGCAAAAACTGGTGGCAAATGGCATCTTGGCAGCTTCACGCTTGATTTTCCTCAATTCATGGGCAGTTATTTTGCGCTTTTTTTGCCCAACACTCCTCTTGCGACTCTGTTGGCTATTTGCCATGAAAAGCTTGATTGTTTGGTGATCACGCTTCAAAGGTTTGGCAATTTCAAGACTGCTGCATCCCTCTGCAAGACATCTCACAATTTTGGACTTTTCAGAGCCCGTCAAATCTCTCTTCAGACCTATTTTGCCTAAAGAAAGGCATTTCCCTAATAATTAAGCACACCTTATATAGGGTGTTGATGTCATTACACCACACCCCTCCTCATTACAGAGATGCACATCACCTGATTTACTTAATTGGTAGTTGGCTCTCAAGCCTATACAGCTTGGAGTAGGACAACATGTATAAAAATTATCATGTGATCAAAATACTCATTTGCCTAATAATTCTGCACACAATGTATACAGCCCTGATATTTACATCCCTTTGCTTAGCGATCCTACCACGTTTTTCAACGAGAAACTGACTAAATTGTTAAATGAAGGTCTGAATGGGGGGTGGGGAGGGGGGTGTTCAGACAAAAAGTATTTGACTATCTAAATGTGAAATTTCCGGGGGTTCCTATTTAGCACACACTACCAAATGAACACAAAAATGTTTTTTCAGACCTACTGTATCCGGTATAGGATCCCTGTCTGAAAGATTGAGCGCCTAGTTGGACCACTTTTTGCAACCACTTGTAAGCAATTACCTGGATATGTGAGAGATACCAAAGCTCTAATTTCTGACCTTTCTGATTTAGCTTGGGAGATTTTTTGTGGTTAACTTGCGATATTGTGAGCATGTACCACTCCATCCCCCATCATGTGGCGGTTGAAACAATGAATATTTTCTCCTCCAGCACAGCTCCTATCCTAAAAAAATAAGAACATTCCTCATTTCTATTAATTTTCTTATACCACATAATTATTTTCCTTTGGTGAAAAAGATTTTTTTTGCAGAAGTGTGGAGTGAGCGTGGGAGGGAATTTTCTCCCTCCCTTGCATATCTGGTGGTAGCAGTGTTTGAGGAACAATATATTTTTCATAAAAACAACTTTTTCAGAATAAAATCAAATTTTACGGTAGCTATATTGATGACCAAATTTTTATCGACAGGGTGAAAAGAGGCAAAATATTTTGTAGATTATTTTAATCAAAATTCCTTTAATTTAAAATGTACTTTTTCTCATAACAAAAATGACATTAATTATCTTAATATCAGCTTGAGGGGTTTAGAGAATAAAATTATGGTGTTACCATATTGCAAAGATACAAACTCCATTTGGGAAGCCACGTCATGTCACCCGGCTATTTCATCAAAAATATTCCAGTGGGAGAGATCATTAGAGCTAAGCACAACTGTTGTGATAACCTGTACACTAAAGAGGCAAGGAAAATGTGTGCAGATTACACCAATGGGTTTATCCGATCTGGAGTTTGACAAGGGCAGAAAAAATATGTGGGCTACACCATGGAACACTAAAGAAATGCATAAGAAAGCATTTATCTGATACTGTGAATCTGGAGGCACTAAATGTCTCCTCAGTTTGTAAACATTTCATCACATTTTTGGTGATGGAGGTGTATCGGGCTGCGTCCATGTGCACTGCTGGATGCGTTAATGTCCTTTTTATCTGGCAGGGTTGAGGCATTTATGAGGGATCTCAACCTAAATGAATACAACATTACGTTGACCTATAAATTCAGTTCACAGAAGGTTGACTCCTTGGATATCATGATAGACATGGATGATTTTGGTCTGATGATATCCATATAAAGTCAACCTCCGTGAACTCGTTATTCCATGCCTCATATGGCAATAACAGAGCTAAGATATGTGCCATAATGTCAGTCTACTGACCTTAGGCAAAGATTCTTGGACAGGGTTTATTCTAACCGGTGTATAAAGCGTGGGTACCGTAGGGCTTGTCATACAGTCCCTGACAAAAGTTATGTCGTTTATCCATGTTATGTAAATAAAAGCTTATAACCTGACGTTAAATTCATCCATTGGTTGTATAAATTACTCTTTTGAAAGCCGATACCCTCCGAAATGTGGTTTAGGTTAAGAAAATAAATTGGCATCAATGCTGAAATACTGATCATTTAATGAACACAGAATGGTCAGATTTTGGCAAGACAAAAGTTTTGTCGCCCACAGAAAGAAATGTGATATTCAAACAAATAACTTAAAATACAAATATATGTTGCATAATATTGGTGAAGTTGTGGTGCTATTAGAGTCATATTTAATATTTTGTGTGACTTCCATGACCTTGAAGGACTGCATCCATGCAGTTCAACAATGATTCATGCAATTTATTAATGAAGTCATCAGGAATAGCAAAGAATGCAGTCTTACATGCCTCCCAGAGTTCATCTAGATTCTTTGGTTTTGTCTTCCAAGCTTCCTCTTTCATCCTACCCCAAACATGCTCAATGATTTTCATGTCTGGTAACTGGGCTGGCCAGTCCTTGAGAACCTTGATCTTTTTTGACTGGAGGAACTTTGCTGTAGAGATAGATATATAAGATGGAGCACCATCCTGCTGCAGAATTTGACCCCTTTTATGATTTGGAATGTAAGAGGTAGCTAATACTTCTTGATATTTTAGGCTATTGATATTGCCTTCCACCTTGCAAATGTTTTGCACACCCCCATACTGAATGTAACCCCAGACCATAATCTTTCCACTACCAAATTTGGATCCATACGGGCTCCAGTAGGTCTCCTGCAGTATTTGCGGTGGCTGTGGTGTAATTCTACTGAAGATTCATCAGAGAAATCCACCTTTTGCCAGTTTTCCAGTGTCCATCTGTTTAGCAGGCTGTGCAACTTTGCAAATGCCACATAGTTTTTTATTTGCCTTTTATTTAGTGCTGGCTTCTGGACACTGATTTGACCATGGAGGCCATTTCGAGACAGAATCCTACAAACAGGTTCTAGTTGACACAGGGACTTGAGGTGACCAGGCCTGTTGGAGCTCTGCTGCAGTGGAAGAGGGGCTTGCTTTAGATTTTCTGACCAACAAACGTTCCTCATTAGCAGTTGTTTTGTGGGGTCTGCCAGATCTGGGCTTGTCAAACACATCTCCAGTCTCTTCAAATCTTTTTTTAATTCTTTGTACTTGACACTGAGACACATTAAAGGTGCCAGCCACTTCTGCAATGGATCTGGTCTTCAGCCTATTGATAATTAAGGCTTTGTCGCAGGGTGGATTTTTGGCATGTTGTCAGAGCTCAAGTTGTAGTTCAAATGAAGGTCTGGGGTGCTGGTTTCTTTTTATACACACTCACTAATCAACCGATCATTTACGGAGCACAGGTGAGGATGTAAACTAACATTGGGTGCATTATATGACCAGACGACAAAACTTTTGTCTTGCCAAAATCTGACCATTCTGTGTTCATTAAATGATCAGTATTTCAGCATTGATGCCAATTTATTTTCTTAATGTAAACCACATTTGGGAGGGTTTCAGCTTTCAAAAGAGTAATTTATAAAACCAATGGATGAATTTAACGTCAGGTTATATGCTTTTATTTACATAACATGGATAAGCGACATAACTTTTGTCAGGGACTGTGCACCAAGAGACCGTCTGCTAAATTACATACCCAAAAAAAACACCGCTGACCCAATACTACGCTTTTTGGCAACTTACAACCATGAGTGGCAGACTAGGAGGTCTATTTTTCAGAGGCACTAGGGCATTTTATTTACCGATCCCACTTTGAAAAAGTGTATAGCTGCTAAGCCTTTGATAACAACAAAAAGGGCCAAAAGTCTATACGACTATCCAGACTTCTGAACATTTAACAATAAAGCAGTGTTCCAATCCACAGGGATTTTATTTTGTTGCTGTACAGGAGAAAAAGGAGAGCTGAATCCCACTGGTAAGATCTTCCATTTATTCAGCAAATCGTCCGCTCGTAGAGTTACTGACCACCTTTCCCCTATCTTTGGTTAACAGCCGTTTGACAGGGAATCCCCATCTATAAGGGTACCTTTACACACCACAACCGCAGGAGACATTTTTGGCGGTGATATTTCTCGCTGGAATTATCGCCACCAAATTGCCTCCTTATTGCGGCGTGTAAATCGGGAATTTGGCGGTGATAAAACCAATGTCGCCTGGTTTCGATTTCAGAGAAGTGCTCTGAAATAGAAACTAGGCGACATTTGTGTGATGTGCATGCAGGAGGTAACATCACAGGAGCCTATGCACTGCTGACAGCCTGGAGCATCCTTTGTCTGAGGTAACCGGGCCCGGATGGGATACACCCCAGAGTGCTGCAGGAATTAAGTACTGTCATAGATAGACCATTATTTTTAATATTTAAAGATTCCATAATAACAGGGTCTGTAACACAGGACTGGCGTATAGCAAATGTGGTGCCAATATTCAAAAAGGGGACTAAAACTGAACTTGGAAATTATACAGTCATGGCCAAAAGTTTTGAGAATGACACCAAAATGATATTTTCACATGATCTGCTGCCCTCTGGTTTTTATTTGTGTTTGATGTTTATATCACATACAGAAATATAATTGCAATCATATTATGAGTACCAAAAGGTTATATTGACAGTTAGAATGAGTTAATGCAACAAGTCAATATTTGCAGTGCTGACCCTTCTTCTTCAGGACCTCTGCAATTCTCCTTGGCATGCTCTCAATCAACTTCTGGACCAAATCCTGACTGATAGCAGTCCATTCTTGCATAATCAATGCTTGCATTTTGGCAGAATTTGTTTTTTTTTGTCCACCCGTCTCTTGATGATTGACCACACGTTTTCAATGGGATTAAGATCTGGAGAGTTTCCAGGCCATGGACCCAAAATCTCTATGTTTTGTTCCCTGAGCCATTTAGTTATCACCTTTGCTTTATGGCAAGGTGCTCCATCATGCTGGAGAAGGCATTCTTTGGCGCCAAACTGCTCTTGGACGGTTGGGAGAAGTTGCTCTCGGAGGACATTCTGGTACCATTCTTTATTCATGGCTGTGTTTTAAGGCAAGACTGTGAGTGAGTCGATTCCCTTGGCCGAGAAGCAACCCCACACATGAATGGTTTCAGGATGCTTTACAGTTGGCATGAGACAAGACTGGTGGAAGCGCTCACCTCTTCTTCTCCGAATAAGCTGTTTTCCAAATGTCCCAAACAATTGAAAAGGGGATTCATCAGAGAAAATGACTTTACCCCAGTCCTCAGCAGTCCACTCCCTGTACCTTTTGCAGAATATCAGTTGGTCCCTGATGTTTTTTCTGGAGAGAAGTGGCTTCTTTGCTGCCCTCCTTGAAACCAGGCCTTGCTCAAAGAGTCTCCGCCTCACAGTGCATGCAGAAGCACTCACACCAGCCTGCTGCCATTCCTGAGCAAGCTCGGCACTGCTGGTAATCTGATCCCGCAGCTGAAACAGTTTTAAAATATGGTCCTGGTGCTTGCTGGTCTTTCTTTGGCGCCCTGGAGCCTTTTTGACAACAATGGAAGCTCTCTCCTTGAAGTTCTTGATGATGCGATAGATTGTTGACTGAGGTGCAATCTTTGTAGCTGCGATACTCTTCCCTGTTAGGCCATTTTTGTGCAGTGCAATGATGACTGCACGTGTTTCTTTAGAGATAACCATGGTTAACTGAAGAGAAACAATGATAACAAGCACCAGCCTCCTTTTAAAGTGTCCAGTAGTGTCATTCTTACTTAATCATGACTGATTGATCGCCAGCCCTGTCCTCATCAACACCCACACCTGTGTTAATGGAACAATCACTAAAACGATGTTAGCTGCTCCTTTTAAGGCAGGACTGCAATGATGTTGAAATGTGTTTTGGGGGTTAAAGTTCATTTTCTAGGCAAATATTGACTTTGCAAGTAATTGCTGTTAAGCTGATCACTCTTTATGACATTCTGGAGTATATGCAAATTGCCATTAGAAAAACTGAAGCAGTAGACTTTGTAAAAATTAATATTTGTATCATTCTCAAAACTTTTGGCCATGACTGTAGGCCAGTAAGCTTAACCTCTACTGTGGGTAAAATCCTAGAGAGTTTTCTAAGAGATGCTATACTGGAGTATCTGAAGAAAAATAACCTCATGACCCAATATCAACATGGGTTTACGAGGGACCGTTCCTGTCAAACTAATCTGATAAGCTTCTATGAAGAAGTAAGTTCTAGACTGGACCAAAGAAATGCAGTGGACGTGGTGCATGTGGACTTTTCAAAAGCTTTCGATACGGTGCCACACAAAAGGTTGATACATAAAATGAGAGCAATGGGTATAGTGGAAAATATGTGTAAGTGGGTTAAGAACTGGCTTAATTATAGGAAACAAAGGGTGGTCATTAACGGAACACACTCAGAATGGGTCACAGTTAACAGTGGGGTACCACAGGGGTCAGTGTTGGGCCTACTTCTTTTTAATATATTTATTAATTACCTTGTAGGGGGCATTCAGAGTAGAATTTCAATATTTGCAGATGACACTAAACTCTGCAGGGTAATCAATACAGAGGAGGACAATTTTATATCACAGGAGGATTTATGTAAACGAGAAGCTTGGGCTGATAAATGGAAAATGAGCTTTAATGGGGATAAATGTAAGGTCATGCACTTGGGCAGAGGAAACAAATGGTATAATTATGTGCTTAATTGTAAAACACTGGGCAAAACGGTCACTGAAAAAGACCTGGGTGTATGGGTAGATGACAAACTCACATTTAGTGGCCAGTGTCAGGCAGCTGCTGCAAAGGCAAATAAAATAATGGGATGCATTAAAAGAGGCATAGATGCTCATGAGGAGAACATAATTTTACCTCTATACAAGTCACTAGTGCGACCACACTTAGAATACTGTGTACAATTCTGGTCTCCGGTGTATAAGAAAGACATAGCTGAACTAGAGTGGGTCCAGAGAAGAGTGACCAAGGTTATTAGAGGACTAAGGGGTCTGCAATACCAAGACTGGTTATTAAACTTGGGGTTATTTAGCTTGGAAAAACGAAGGCTTAGGGGTGATCTTATAATAATGTATAAATATATGAGGGGACAGTACAGAGACCTTTCTAATGATCTCTTTACTCTTAGGCCTGAGACTGGGACAATGGGGCATCCTCAACATCTGGAGGAAAGAAGGTTTAATCATAATCACAGATGTGGATTCTTTACTGTAAGAGCAGTGAGACTATGGAACTCTCTGCCACATGATATTGTAATGAGTGAGTCACTACTAACATTTAAGAAGAGCCTGGATGCCTTTCTTGAAAACTATACTATTACCAGTTATATATACTAGATTCTTTGATAGGGCGTTGATCCAGGGAATTAATCTGATTGCAGTATATGGAGTCAGGAAGGAATTTTTTTCCCCAATGTGGAGCTTAGTGTTGCCACGTTTTTTTTGCCTTCCTCTGGATCAACATGTTAGGCTATGGGTTGAACTAGATGGACTTAAAGTCTTCCTTCAGCCTTAAAAACTATGTTACTATGTAACCTGGAGATATAATGATCTAGGCCCCACTCTTTAGAAACACCATAGTGGGGACATCTTCTGGAAGGTTTTTGAAAGGATTTCTTTCATACTTCACTTATGAAGTACAGTGCTTTGCGAATTAATTGAGACAAAGCATTTTTTAAGTAAAATCGTAAGTTGGGGTTACCAGTCAGTGATTCAAACCAGTTTTAACTAGTTTGAACAGGTGAGTGTAAAACCTTGAGTAACAAAATGTGGTTTGACTGATTTTACTCAGAAAATAACAGCTAGATGCCCCCTCTGCTTTAGTTGAGAGCTTGTTTCTGTAAGGAGTGGTTTAGTATACTTTTTCTCTCTGTGATTCTTGCCTGTAAAAATGGATGTTACTCCACAGAAGAGGTCTAGAATTATTACTCTTAATGAACATACAAGTCTGACTGTAAAGGTACCGTTACACGCGGCAGCGATGTTGCTGGCAAGTTCACAGGAGTGCGCACGTTTTTGGCACTTTTCTAAGATTGCCTTGGAGATGTCACACGCAGAGATATCGTAAACAACGCAACTACGATGTAGAAAGCAACTTTAGTTCGCTGGGTTTTGTTCAATCCAGCAAGCGATACTTATCAATGTAGTGAATAGGGGAAGTTGCTTTCAACATCGCTATTGTGGTGTCACACAGAGCGGTACTAGCAGATCGCCTGAGCAACATCGTCAGGTTTCAGAACATGTTCATAAAGTTGGCAACTCCGCTCAAGCAACTTATCGCCGTTGAATCGCCCTGTCACACGTTGCAACGCACTAGCGATCTCAACGGCAACACTGATGCCTATGTCACTTTTCGGCGATGTTACCGCCAACATTGACTCATGTAACGGTACCTTAAGATAAATCGCTTCCACCGTTGGTATTGGAAAATCTACCGTTTCAAGAATAATTCGCACACACAATGAAACTGGATCGTTTTCTCCAAAACAAAAAGGGAAATGTGGAAGAAAAAGGAAAAGGACACCAAGAACTGATAAAACACTTATCAGAAATAGTAAAACAAATGCAATTATTATAATCACTTGCTCTACATTATTAATTAAAAATGTAAACGGCAGTTACACTTTAAATATCGCACAATAAGGCTTGACTAAATAACCTAGTCTTGGTTTTGTAATTTTTATTGACAAAGAATTTTTAGAAGAATACCAGAAAGAAAGGCAAATTACGGTAAGTCAAATAATAGCGTCACATAAGTATAGTAATAAATAAAGCATTAGCGTATATTACTTAAAAATAAAGGGACATATTATATCAGTATATATCTAAAATTATAGCCTTACATAATTATCTAGGGAAGCTTATAGCTATCAAATCACAAAATAAAACTTAAGGTACACCAAAACAAGATACTGAGACATAAGCATGAGAGGGGGAAAAGGGTTAAGGGTGCTATTGGACCCAAAATAGCCCCATAAGTTCCCAAAATACCGCAAAGACAAGAGAATGTAAGTGTAGCACAGAGTTGTAAAGGACATACTGTACATCATATTTAAAATAAATAATAATAGTAGTAAAAAAAAAAATGTAAAGCAAAAAATGTATGAAAAATAGAAAAAATTAAAACAGTCTGTGACAGGAATCAGAAATATTTCATTTTGGCCAACTAAAAAAAGTACTAAGAAAACTTAGGAAACCAACTAACTAAGGGGGACCTACATAAATAACCTTTAAACTACCTAAGTGCTAGCTGACATGAGTGTGGTATGGACCTAGGCCATTTTGTAGAGCAGCATATTCTCACAGAGCCATGACCTATATATAAACGCATTTGAAAAAGGGGAGCTATTGTCCAGCTAAATCCAAGATTAAAAATCACTTCTTAAGTACAATTAAAATTCTTATTTTTAGAGCTATACAGTGATCCACTAACACGTCTCAAACACTACAGGTATTCTCGCTCGTTAAGAAGCATATTGCATTCAAAACGCATTGGTGGACACTAAATGGCTCAAAAATACGGACTGTACTTAAAGAAGTGATTGGTAATCTTCTATTGTGCTGGACAATATTTCAATTACTAATCATCGTCTAGCAAAGGTGAGGGATCTTCAGAACTAAACCAAAGAAAGTGAGTGAGCTAGTGTTTCCTATATATGCACATAGAAACATGCCATGATTTCAAATAAACATATTAATGAGCCGAAAAACCCTCCTCTAGAGATTATATATATATTATATATATATATATATAATTTTCAATACAGTCAACAAGGGTCAGGTATAATTCCATATATTTAAAAGAAAAAAAAATTGGCCTAAATATAGGGCAGTATGTATCTGTCACAAATTGTATGATCTCAGCCAGGTCTGTTTCACTCTGAAATGTTGCGGCGATTCAGAGAAAATTAGTCTTCAAGAGCCACCAAGGACCAAGCCACACTGTGCACAGGTGAGTCCATGGCGGCTTCTCCCTGCCCACTGTTAGTGATTGACAGGTCTCTGCCTATGTGTGCGAATAGGCAGAGACCTGTCAGTCAATGCCAGCGGGCGGGAAGAAGCTACTGGCGAAATGCCTGTACGACTAGTCACCCGCAAGGCTCAGTTCCCAGCAGCTATAAGTGTGTTCTTCTCTGAAACGTTGCACGTTTCATACCTAAACGCACCTGGCTGTGATCAGCCAGTGATAGATACACTGATGAGCAAAAGGATAAGAACATTTTTATTTTTTTACTTTCAGGGTCTATATCACACCATCCTCTACAGCTTTGATTGTGAGACTACCTTCACTTTATGGACAATCATCATGGACATCCTATGTAAATTTGACTTGTAACTATTTATCATATGATTAGTTATGCAGATTCTTGTCATGTCACTGCGTAGTTACTGTTTTGCTCCTAAAACCCCCAAATTTACATTTTTAATATATTGTTAGTATTTTGTAAATCCACCTTTGGCTTTCAACACTGACTGAATCATTCTGGGCAGCTCTCGATCAGATTGAAGCACGTCTCCTGTATATATTCCCAATGTTGGTGCATAATGATCGACTCACTTGGGAATGTCTACAGACTTTTCTTCAACTTTGCCGACAAGTGTCCAACTGGGTTAAAGGGAACATGTTAGGTCGTTTTAACCCCCTAACCTATCACTACCTGTCCCTGCACCTTCCTAGCACATGCCTAACCATTCCTGTCTAACCTAAATCTGTCCTATACAGTGGGGAAAAAAGTAATTAACAATTTTGTTTCTGGTGTCCTTCGACAGCTCTTTGGTCTTCACCATAGTGGAGTTTGGAGTGTGACTGTTTGAGGTTGTGGGCAGGTGTCTTTTATACTAATAATAACAAGTTCAAACAGGTGCCAGTACTACAGGTAATGAGTGGAGGACAGAGGAGCCTCCTAAAGAAGAAGTTACAGGTCGGTGAGAGCCAGAAACCTTGCTTGTTTGTAGGTGACCAAATACTTTTTTTCCACCAAAATTTGAAAAAAAATTATTTCTAAATCAAATTTTCAGGATTTGTTTTCTCATTTTGTCTCTAATAGTTGAGGTCACTTATGATGTCAATTACAGGCCTCTCTCATCTTTTTAAGTGGGAGAACTTGCACAATTGGTGGCTGACTAAATACTTTTCCCCCCACTGCATAGCCTGTGAAAAAAAAAATTTGTGAACAGGAGAAGGAATTGTCATGCCCTGCGGGGTGTGATAACAGCAGTGAGGGGAGAGACGAAGCCCTGGAGACCGCTCAGTCAGTCAACAGACCGTAGTCTGGAGGTCTCATTTGCATAGGAATATGTAAGTCACAAAGTCTTTTTTCACAGCCAATATAGGACAAATTTAGGTCAGACAGGCATGGTTAGGGATGTGCTAGGAGGGAGCAGGGACAGCAAGTGATAGGTTAGGAGGTAAAAACGACCTGACATGTTACCTTTAAAGTCTGGGGTCTGTGGGTTCCCTCCAGCACCTCTACTTCATTGTCATTGAACCATATCTTCACACCTTTTTGCAAACTCAAGCCAATGCTTATGATGAAATTGAAGTTGAAGCTTCACCTTTTCTTGGGCCTCAATTCTAGACTTGTGTAATGTGCGTCACTTGGTGCGGTCATCTCACTATTATGAAGCAGATGAGCCACCTCCATTGCTGTGTTTGTCGCGCCAGAACTGATAAGACTTTGTGATGACCCGACTTGTTGACTCCCAATATTTTGCCTGAATGTCTACCTCTCGACTTTTGAATCAATGGACGGACTTCATTTTGTATTCTTACAACTGTCATGGCATCACATGATGCAGTTTGGCAATTTCCTTGGCCGAGAGACCGCTATCGATGTATGACGCTGGTTCTCTTTTCTTGAGAAATCTTTTCATGGCTGATCCTCGCTTTGAGCCAGTGACCTTTCACTTGGTAATCAACCTAATGACACACTGAGCTATAAGTGAATGTGAGTACAGGTTAAAATTTGTATTATATATGAAGAAAAAGATTTTTCAACCAGCAAGAGCAAAATAGTAACAATACAGTGACATGACAAGAATCTGCATAAATAACACAGGTCAACAAAAAAAAATTTTTTTTCTGGTGCCCAAAATATTTTAAGGAATTTGGGGTATTTTTGGGGTGCTGATTCTGAATATGCTATCAGTTTTGCCAGATTGGCTCAAGTTTTTGAGATTTTTGGTATCTTATTTATAGCACTTGTTGGTAAATGCGACGCATCATCTCATTAATTTCTTTGGATTAGTACTTGAACTGAGCAGTTCTCAATATAGTTTTGTGTTAATTAGTGTTCTAAAAGTTTGTTCATAGCTTGGTTTTTGTCTGTTGTTGTCTGTTGTCCAGTGAAAAGCATGAACTCATCAAGAAGAAGTTGTCTTAACGATCCAGACTCATTCTGTTACATTTGTGGTGAATATACACTGACAAAACATAGAAGAAACATAACAGACTTCGTTAAAAAAGTAGCAAAAAAACGTCTTTTTTGTTACACATTTTACGAAAAATCTCAAAAACTTGAGCCAATCTGGCAAAACTGATGACATATTCAGAATCAGCACCCCAAAGTTACCCTAAATTCAATGAAATATCTTTGGCACCAAAAATGCTGTTGACCAGTGTAATCAGATGCTAAATAGCTACAAATCAAATTTATGTTTGAGATAGCCAAGATGATTGTCTATAAAATGAAAATAGTCGCACAACCAAAGCTGTAGTGCATGGTGATATGGAGCCTGAAAGTCAACAGTTCAAAACATTGTTACCCTTTTGCTCATCAGTGTACATGCTGCCCACGGTTTGGGCAGTATGCATCAGCTGACAGGTTCCCTTTTTGTTGTCTGCAACATTTCTATATCAATTACCTAAATTAGTCTTTTTTATTGCGCTTTTATCTAGTTTTTTTTCTCTTTTTTAGTATATCATTAAATAAATCTGCTTTGTTTTGGATACTTCCTGTTACTTGGTTTTGATAAAACTTTCTTTTTTGATAAAGTGCAGATTTCATGTGTTTTTAGCATCTTTCCGCTAAAAATGTGTGTATTTTTTACCTGATGATTTTCTTCACCTCATTCAAGTCTATGGGAAAAAATGCAGATGGAACGCATATTTAGCACAAGAGAAATTGCCATGTTGCAGTCTTCAAACACAGACTGCAGGTTAGTTTACACAGCGCAGAAAAAAAAGAACAGTGCATATGAGAGTTGTAGAAATCCCATGCACCTTGCTGGAACTATAAGGCTGCGTGCACACGATCAGGATTAGTAGCGCTTTGGAGGGAGCGTATTTCCGCTACGTTCAATAATAGAAGCACAGTGGGTGGGGGATTTCTAGAAATCCCATGCCCACTGTACTTCTTTTGTGCGTAGCTTTTTCTCACCTGTGGTTCGGGGGTTTTGCGCTTACGCATCTCCGCAACATGTTAACTTATTGCTGCGGAGCCAGTTGTGATCTCGGTGGGTGAGCAGGGGAAAGCCATCCTGCCTCCAATGCAGACAGTTGGCACAGGGTGGCTGTGTTCACCCGCGGCTTCTCTAAGGTCCAGAGACACTACATCCAGGACATAGTGTCACCGGATCGTGGGAATATATCCTTACAAGTTGCATTTTTGCACAGCATCAAATTGGTTGTAAAAAAATGTGTGGATTTGGCAAACATTTCACTGAGCAAATTGAGTCCTTTGGAGTAGAAATTTAAAGGTACCGTTACACGGTACGAGATTGTGACCGATATCGCTGAAACGTCACGGGTTTGGAGTCGTTCAAACGACGTCGTTGCGTGTTACACCGAGATACGACTACGATAAATCGTTGGATCGTTGATCGCAGATTTAAGAACATGTTCTCAAATCAGACGATCCTCGATCAGCCAACCTGCTGCATCGTTGTGTGTCACACCGAGATAACAATGTCGTTAACGACTTCGCCAATTCACAACAGCGAACAAGTATCGTTCGCTGGGTTGTGCAAACGATAGCTGCTCGCTACATTGTTGGTGTGTCGTACACGATATCTAGACGTGTGACATCTCACCGATGTCCTAACGACCAGACTTCCGTGAGATCGTTGGTGATATCTTAACGACATTGAAGCGTGTAACGGTACCTTAAGACTGGGTTACACTAACTGCAACGTCACAGGTTTTGTGACGTTGCAGCGACCTCGCAGCGATGCCGCTGCGTGTAACATGCCTCAGCAACCAGTTCGCTGATCGCTGCACAATGGCCAGGACCATTTTTTGGTCGTTGGTCTGCCGCTGGGCAGCAGACATCGGCGTGTGATGCCTTTCTAACCCGATGTGTTCCCTGAAAACCAGGGTACACATCGGGTTTCTAAGCACAGCACGCTGGGAGCTGTGCCTAGTAGCCCGGTGTGTACCCTGGTTACCAGCGTTCTCCCGCTGAATACAGTAGTGGAACCTTGACATCGTGGTAAAGTATAGTTTAAATGCTTTTCCACCACTACACGGGTCGCTGGTGAAATCTGCCTGTCTGGCATCTCACCAGCAATCACATAGCGATGTTCCAGCGATCCCGATCATTGGTTGGGTCATTGGAACATCGCTATTTGTAACCTGGCCTTTAGAATGGCCACATAATTCACATTGTAGTTTGCCACTATTTACTTCTCTACATAGGTAATTGGCTGTTGAAGTTATGTGCTAACTTTTATTGGTAACTTATGGGTTGTTATCTATGGCTGCATGGTTTGTGTGTTTATTTTCACAACCTGGATTGTTAGGTTGGGTTTTATTTTGTGATGGTATTGTTCCATTTGGCCAAGAACTGTGTTGGGTTTTGAAGCGAATCCAGGTGAAGAACATATGAGCCATGTGCTTCAATTACACTGGGGAACACAATTTTTTAGGAGTTAGGTCAGACAAGTGTTCTTAATTAATTTTTGGATGCTGAATCCAGAAATTATCTCAGTTTTTCTCTATCACGTCAAGTTTTTGAACTATAGGATTTTTGTCTTCTCAAAAATATGTAAACTACTGTACCTAAAAAGTGGTTTTTTTTTTGTTTTTTTTTAAATAGTACAAATATGAACAAAAAATGAAATATATAAGAAATAGGCATGACTCAGTTGTGACTACTCTTACAAGTTGCCACGTAGCTCTATATGAGTCGAATTGTAATCAGATAACAAGTCTTATTACAGATATCAGTGCAATTGTGCTTCTCTGGCAGGTAAGTTGTGGAGAAAAAACTTGACGTGCTAGAAAAAAACTGATTACATTTTTGGAATCAGCATGCCAATTTTAGTATAAATCAGCTCAAAAACCTAACTCAACAGAAAATGTTTTTCAAATTGTTCCCCAGTGTTATACGAGCTCTTAATCCACAATCTATGGACATGCACATGGCACCTGAAACCACAAACTTAAAAGTTTAGAAAAGCAAAAAAAAAAAAAAATCATATAACCTAATTACTGCTGAAAGGTTCAAAATAGTAATTCTCAAATAAATATAGTATACTGCAAAATATAATATCTCACATCCCCCCCCAAACAATCATTTGGAATATGCAATATTAAAATAGTTATATATTATCATTCGTTGCTGTATATACATATTCATTTAGCAATATATGCATATAACAAACATTTTTATGATACTAGACTCATGCACAAAACGTTTTCTAAAAGAATAAACTATATCAGAGATACTGTATTGAATACCATACAGAATAAGACATTCAGTCATATAGTATAGTTATGTAAGAAATGCTTACTAAACTGACTCATTACAAAATATTCTTGTCGTTTCAGAGGGAATGCCATAAAAAATCCAGATTATCAAAAAAGTGATAAATGTGCTAAAAAGTACCATAGACACCTAGATGCCCTTCATTTCCACAGGTCTAGGGCAGTATATAACTTTGGACAGCGTTATTCTAGTAAATTATATATTCAGTTATCTTCAGAGCCCTTCTAAATTACCGGAAGCACTGTACTATGTCGGAGTTGTCATAGTTTAAGGATAGCAGGTTTCACCAGTCTCTCACATCTTTTGACAACTTTGGGTTAACGGCTTCTCATGTCGGCAATTATATATCATGAGCATCATGCTAAAACTGGATAATCTGTTGTAGGACAGTCATTAATGAGAAATAGTTTTGTTTTCTTAAAAAATCCTGAAAACCTTTTGCGAATACTTAAAGCAAACAAAGGCAGCTTATAACACAGCAGTTGACGTCTTATGGATGTCCAGCAGTTGAATATGACACTTGACGACTGTGTTAAGTATGCTATATTGGTACAAACGGAAATCCATAATCAGATTATTGCACTTCGTATAAGGATTTGGAAAAAGCAGCTTTCACAATGGCCACAAGGCAGAGGACGTAACACTGAATTCCTGACTGTAATTGGGAAGCACGTGATCATTCATGGTGTGAGGAGCTGGCTGGAATGGCGAGCTTCAGTACCAGCTGTAGGCTGTAGGGTTGTCATGGTCTTTGGACGGTTCTGAGGGCTCCGCCGTAGATTGTTATCCATCTGCAATGAGGAAATACAACTCTGTTGTCTACAAGTCAGATCTGGACATAAAGTATTGTATCACCCAGAAGACGGTACTCTTCTTCAATCAGAATAGGCAGTTTACATAGAAATGACACCGCAGCGCCTTTTTGTTTTAAAAATACATTTGAACCAACCATTTTGTTGCTTTATTCATTCATACGAGGCAGTTCTAACCCTAAACAAGAGGCAATTGATAACAACACACTTCTAGCATTCATTTAAAGGCCCAATAACATAAATCAACACAAATTGTATGAGGACAGGCCAATTGTATCTTGTCGACAGCATTTCTACTGTTGACCTTTGGGCGATATGCTGCCTGCCGACAACAATGATTTTTATGCCTGGTGCGGTGATCACTGTCTGTGCGGTGATCTACATGCTTGCCCAACATATACTGTATATTTGGTCACTGACTTGAATCAATAAAATTCACCTTTGATTACCTACTTCCGGAAGCTGGACCTATATGATGTGTATTTGTGTTAAATTATCCAATCAGCCAACGAACAAGCCTTCTGGTGGCATTTTAAATGGTGTGATGACCAAGGGATAAGTCGACCTTTCACAATACTTGCATATTGGTTAAACTTGCCAATTTTGGCAGTACAGGCCAACCACCTCATATGTATGTGGGCTTCCTGACCCCCCCGGCAGCAGATGCTGGATGGAAATAAGCACTGGGCGACTGAATTTCA
Source organism: Allobates femoralis (assembly GCA_033576535.1). Lineage (NCBI taxonomy): Eukaryota > Metazoa > Chordata > Amphibia > Anura > Aromobatidae > Allobates > Allobates femoralis. The sequence continues at coordinate 783,890,131 of JARQOC010000003.1, forward strand.
ACTGCTCAGTTCTTTTGTTCCCTGGGAGATAACTCATTGCAAGGGAAGTCTGATCCACTCTTCCTACTGAAAGCACATACATGCTTGTATATGGGAGGGGAATGGGAAGAATAATACTGCAGTATCGGCGGCCGGAGGTTAGTGGGCCCACCAACTAAGCCAGTCATGCCCTCTAGTTTGCATTAACTATGCAAGGTGGGGCTTTGCCCCCACCCCTCCCCCCTGCCTGGGGTTCTTAACCCCAGATCTCACCTCTATTATAAACAACTCCATGGCCATGTGGACTTAAAAATTAATGTTTATTTCTTCTGCAAAAAAAGCGCAGTGCCACGCCCACCAACACTGGTTCACATGTACCACCTAAGCAGGCCACACACACTAACTTCTAGCCATTGATTCTGCAAGTAAGCCATGGGAGGGATAGCTGTTCAAGTGACAGCTATCTAATGTGTAAGGCCAGCCTTACAATATGGGGGCCTTTCCAAAAGCCTCAGTTTCGAGGACCACTGGGGAGAAAGTACATGGTCGATTGTAGTTACAGCCACATATTTGGGTTTGTGTGATGTTAGTGTTCCTTTAAGATAATTTCTTCAGAAACCCATGGCTTTCAGCACAGAAAATGAGTTTGTAGTCACATAGACACTGTTTATAGATACCTTCCCTGCAATGACATCAGCTATGTAAAATACACAAAGGCTTTTTTTCTTTTCTCTTTTAGCCAGTAAAGTTGGGATAATTGAGAAAATAAGGTCTCGCTTTTCTATCATTGGAAAATCTGACTTGTCTTAAGCAGAACATAATCAAGAAGGAATGCTACCGAGGTATAAAGCAAGCTTTGTCTGCACGGTTCAAGGGTGAATCAATCCTATCACCAACTGTATGTACACAAGGACAGAAGATTGGCTTTGTTGGATCCTTCTTTTAGTATTTTTTGATTGTGTGATGAACAGCAGAGGTTCTCGTTGTGCAAATGGATGTTGTGTCCATTTAACACCTACTTTATTCCCAGAAATATGAAACTATTTTCCAGATGACCACCCAGAGGGAATTGTGACTAAGGTACAATCGCATTAGCAGATGTGCGCTATTCACTTCTCCAGAAACATTATCCTTGGAAGTTCATCTTACTGCTCCTTGTTTTCTTAAGATAGGCTTCTCTAAAAGGTCAAGATGTTGTACTTAAGGTTAAAGATCATTTACCCCTGAAAAAATATGTTGCCTTCTGTCATGTCTTTAACAATTTTGTACAGCTGTTCGCTCCCTATTATAACATTATAACCTATACAGGGGTTGTCACTAGGATTTCTTTGTCTTGAATGAAAAGATTTGCACTTTTTTAAAGAAATTAAAGCAGCACTAACTGGAAGAGACAAGTAAAAAGTTTATCTTTTTGAAGTATTTTCCACTCTTTTTTCCAAATTTTTCTTTTAAGTGTTGTTCTGATGATCATTTTTCAGAGCGCACTGCTCCACTACCTTTCTGACTTTTGGCTTGCCGGGGAGTGGTGCGCTCCTGAAATAAACTGAAGATTTTATTTATTCCGGGACTCGCCAATCCCTCCTTTTCTTACGTGAGGCGTAAGTCACGGTTAAAGGCTGGAGACCAACAGCATTGCAGGACGGACTGACTACATAATAGGCCAAAGTGAGGCACCTTTTTCTGCGCTCCTGGATGATTGACAGTTTGAACCAGCATTATGGTTCTGCCGCTGACCCATATAGCGCACTCTCCAGTCCTGTAATGCACTAGCTGGCTGGATCCAGCGAACTCACCAAATTCTGAGAAGCCCTAACAAGCCAAGCTCTGTAGCAAAAAGCATGCAAGTGCTGCACTCCTTGCCAGGGAGACTGGCCACCTTTGATAGAATGCTGAGATGGCCAGAAGCCAGGCCAGAAGTTACATGTGATCAAACTAAATATTACTCTCTCTGAGTTTTTATTTAAAAATGAGGTAAATTGCAAAGTTGCTTGTTTTTACAATTTTACCCATTTAAGATTATAAAGATAATGAGAAAATCCCTTTAAGGGGAACCCGTCACCCCCTTTGGGCATTTTAAACTGTACCCACCAATTTACATCTAATTTAAGTAGGTATAGAAAACCTGAGAACGGAGTTAAACGTTGTAGTAAAACCCAGTAAAGGCAGTAACAAACTCACTGAAATGCAAGTGCAAAAACTTTTTTTTATTAAATACAGTGAGACCATAAAAACTGGGGAACACGTGTCACTTAACCCCTTGCTATATGGGTGAGTGTCAAGGCAGGCTGTTAGGTATTTAGGCTGCTGGGCTGGGATTGGCACTTATAACTGTGAAATGCAACATAACTGTGCTTGCCTGTTGCTATGCCTTGCACTTACTTTATATGCCTGTTATCCTAACAATTGCCACTGAAGTGATGTACTCGCCCTTCTGTATGCATAGGGGTATGTGACCCTGTTCTTTCCCCAATCAAACCCTACCCTGGTTTTGTGACTTCCCCAGTTCTTATGGTCTCACTGTATTTACTAAAAAAAATTTTTGCACTTGCATTTCAATGAGTTTGTTACTGCCTTTACTGGGTTTTACTTCAACGTTTAACTCCGTTCTCAGGTTTTCTATAATGTTTTGAGTTGTTGGGATGCGAGTCCAATATGGTTACCCCTATCCTTGTTCTAATAATGTAAAAAGGGGTCTTGTAACCCCTCTATACCTCATACCTGAGAAAATAACTTTCATTCTGTACAGCGCTGCCTCCTATAAGGTCCGAGAGGCAGCTATCTGGTCCTGGTGGATTATGTCCTCGCCGCCCCCTGGCTGCAAATCCCGCCCTGCATTTTTTTAAATTTCCGCCTCCATCTGTGACTGGCGCTTGTGTAACAGCCGCACTCGCGCCTGCACAGTGAAGCTGGTGTCCGTGCTTCATTTAACGTAGTGCCGACTGCTTGCGAGACTTCACAAATCTCGCGAGACGTCAGCACTATGTTTAATGGAACACAGACACCTGCTCCATTGCGCAGGTGCGAGTGCGGCTGTTACTCAAGCGCCAGTCACAGATGGGGGCGGAAATTTTAAAAACCGCAGGGCAGGTTTTGCAGCCAGGGGGGCGGCGAGGACATAATCCACCAGGACCATATAGCATCCTCCCGGACCTTATAGGAGGCAGCAATGGACAGAATAAAAGGTATTTTCTCAGGTATGAGGGGCACGTCTGGGCACATAGAGGGGTTACAAGAACCCCATTTACATTATTTGTAAACTGGTGGGCACAGTTAAAAATGCCCAAAGGAGGTGACAGGTTCCCTTTAAGACATTGGCTAGGCAGATTTAAAATGTATTTCTATTGTGCCGGATACAATGGGTATACTTTCTGCTAAACCTCATGCAGACACACCTGTGGTGGACACAGACAGAAAAGGACCCTGTGTCAGAACAATACATGGGCCCCTTGCAGTCCAATAGTTCTGTATATAACAGTCTCTGTGTGATGATTTAAAGTTGTAAATGGGCTTACTTATCTCTTGGCCCCTGCACAGGCTGCACCAATGTTTTATCTGCCTCGAGATATACCTGTGGTACCCTGATGACAGATTCAAGTTCCACGTAATAACACTCATCTCAATGTCAAGGGTCAACTGTGCTTCTCTTACTAGGTTTTGTGTAATTGTTTACACCTTCTAGAGGCTTTATTACCTTGTTATTACCATTACAGGACTACTTTATCACGTGCACGACAGTCGTGCAGTGTAGTCGGACATGCACCCTGCTGTGATTGACACCTCACAGTCACTGCACAATCTCTATTGGGAGCCTGGTGTGGGCAGGAGCAGCTCTCCCCAACTCTGGTCCATGCCTAACACTAAATTCTTTGATTGTGCCAGAATGGCTTCAGCCAGTAACCTATGCAATACATTGTAGGATTCAGGGTTTCTTTGCCTACATTATGTTGCTGTCAGATGAGGTAGCAAAAACCTGCTGATAGATTTTCTTTAGGCAGTGCAGCCATTTACAACATACTGATGTATGAAAAGTTAACTGACAAATATATTTTTATGTGTAGGAAAGATTTCTGGCAAGAAATGGGTTAAAAGAAGACATAGAAAGAAGAAACCAAGTTATGACCTTTTCTATTAGGTTGGACTCCTTATTAACAAGCTGTGTGAGCTTCTGTAAGTTTGCATCTACCGCTTCCTGGCCAGCAGGAGAGGTTCCTACAGACAGCAAGAAGAGACAGAGGTGAAAACACAAGAATCAGAGGGTTAGTACGGAGAACAAAAAGATCAGAAGGCAACAACAAGCAAAAGAAAAGGACCTTCTAAAGAGAAGAAGGAAAATGTGCTGGGAATGTTAACAGGCACTGCAGAAATGTGAGGCTTTCAGCACATACTTTCAAATTATTTTCTTAACATTTATGATCAAGTGACCGAACCTTGGCTGTAAGAAGCAGCGTACCATCTGCGGTCTGAAAGTTCAAGTGTAAATCTTAAGATTCCGATTTTGCCCAAAGTCATGGGCTCTACAAGCATATGGGTATTTATAGTCCTGCAACTATATTTACTGCCTACAAAAAAACTAAGAAGTAGACAATTTTGCAAACAGTTTACATTTCATCTATTCTACAGTTTTGCGTTTCTGTAAAATCCCTGTCCCGTGGCTACAGTTTGCTGTAAGAAGAAAAACTGCGCTTTGCTCACCCTCTACAGGTCCCGCACTGAGTGTCCGCTGATGCTCCCTCACCCTCTACAGGTCCAGCACTGAGTGTCCGCTGATGCTCCCTCACCCTCTACAGGTCCAGCACTGAGTGTCTGCTGAAGCTCCCTCACCCTCTACAGGTCCAGCACTGAGTGTCCGCTGATGCTCCCTCACCCTCTACAGGTCTAGCACTGAGTGTCCGCTGATGCTCCCTCACCCTCTACAGGTCCAGCACTGAGTGTCCGCTGATGCTCCCTCACCCTCTACAGGTCCAGCACTGAGTGTCCGCTGATGCTCCCTCACCCTCTACAGGTCCAGCACTGAGTGTCCGCTGATGCTCCCTCTCCCTCTACAGGTCCAGCACTGAGTGTCCGCTGATGCTCCCTCACCCTCTACAGGTGCAGCACTGAGTGTCCGCTGATGCTCCCTCACCCTCTACAGGTCCAGCACTGAGTGTCCGCTGATGCTCCCTCGCCCTCTACAGGTGCAGCACTGAGTGTCCGCTGATGCTCCCTCACCCTCTACAGGTCCAGCACTGAGTGTCCACTGATGCTCCCTCGCCCTCTACAGGTCCCGCATTGAGTGTCCGCTGATGCTCCCTCACCCTCTACAGGTCCAGCACTGAGTGTCCACTGATGCTCCTAGTGTCCATAGATGCTCTGCCTGGGGGAGATGGCACAAGCCGCTCAGAACCTTTGAGATAACTGATTGTCTGCAGCACTGTTGAAGTGGAATAAGCTCTGCAGACCATAACACATACCAGGAGCAGAGTAGATTCAGTGATGGACCCATGGAATGCTACTAAATCACAGCTTGTATTTGGGGAAAACGGGTTTCCAGAAACTATAAAACTCCTTTAAGGTCTATTTACATGGGCCAATAATTGGGGAACAAGGACATGTAGAGCACTTATTTCCGATATTCAGCCTGGCTAAACTTGCTGGTGATCACTCAATGAAGGGGCTAAGCTCTCAATCGTTGGGTGCGATGATTTTTTTTTATCAAGCTGCGGATAACATATTCTTTGTGAACAAAACAATTGCATGAATGACCTTTCTGTGCACATAGAATTCTGGTCTTTGTGTCTAAAGGGCACATTAAATGACTGGCGATCACCTTGTACATAGCCAATCAGTGGATTGTTAATGACCACGGTTGATCATTGGTTCAGACATGGCCCAATTCAAACCCTTTGATCTGCCCCCATGCAGCGCTCTGTCAGAGTTAGTACACAGCCTTAATAACATTTATACTGACTGCTGAAGGGGAACATGGAAGATCTGCTCCAGAGACACTCCATCTCAGGCTTCATCTACAGCCAGTAATAAGATCGATGAAGGATGTACAGAACAGTGGCTTGTGCGGATGGACAAGCACCATAAGTAATCCACCGTGATCTATTTTACAACCTGAGCACTATAAAGGTGAATTGTATCAATACCTTCAGTATGCTCCGTGAAATAGATGCAGATAATGTGGTCACAGAAGTCACACAAGTTGGGAAGCTGCTTTAAATGTTGTTGTAGCTGGACCTTGAGCAGACGAGCTTTATAGAGGGGGGCAAGGAATCCAAAAACAAAGGCATCTAGGGTTGTAGGCCTGAAATAAAATAATATATAGGTTATTCTGTTACTCTGAGTACTGAAAACCATATAGCTGCATCCGAATGACTGTCGTACAAAGAGGCCTGCTCCTGTGCTGTTCATTACTATAATGTCTATATTCTAAACAGTACGGAAATAGAGGTTACATCTTTTGTACTACCTCCACATAAACAGATTGATTTTGAAATAGATTTAAAGGGGTTGTCCAGGTCTAGTATACAGAGCTGTGGATTCAGAGTCATAGAGTTGGAGTCGGCGCCCATTTTGGTGGAGTCGTTATAAAATGGACCGACGACTGAATTATATAATAAATTAGGTACAGTAGTTCAATGCAGAATGTGCTGAGTATTATGAATTATTATGTTCTATGTAAATATCTTGATTATTATATCAGAATAATGATGAAAAGCCAGATGTCCACCTTGTACTATAATAAATTCATCACTTAACCATGAGCCGTGTATGAGGGAGTCGGATTCAGGGAAATTGAGGAGTCAGAGGTTTGACTTACCGACTCCACAGCCCTGCTTATATATAAGGAAGATGCCTTAAAATGAAGTTACCTGCTATCAGAAGATGACAGATTATTTAAATTAGGTCTTTGTGTTACATATATTTAAAAAAATAGCACATTTGCCCTCCGATTCTGTTTCAAAATCGGGCACAGGGCTGTCCGGTTCACACCGGACAACCCCAGACCTGATCATGGCGTGGTGTGAAACCAGCCTTAGAGTTTCTTGGAACAGGGTCGGTGCCATGATACTTAAGGATGGCTGATGTGATACATGGGATCACCAATAACTCATTCTTTGAGGTAAAACATTGTTTTTAAAAATAGGCAGTGAAATGTTTTACCTCACAAAAATAATCATCTATGAGCCCATACTGTAATGTATTTATACTTGCATCATGAGGAGACTGATGAGCACTTAGAATGGTGTGCACCCTCAGGTACTTTAAGTGACGAGCTCAGCTGCACTCGTGACTGTTATGGCCACTTTACACGCAGCTACAGGTAACAGGTTTTCCACAGGTAACTTACTGGCTGCAGTGAAATCATGGAGACATAGTTCCATTTGTACACAGCAACAAGATAGAACCATGTCTCCATGATTTCATTGCAGCCAGTAAGTGGAAAACCTGTTACCTGTAGCTGCGTGTAAAGTGACCATTAGAGGTAGATGATGGCTCCACAAGACCACCATCAGCTATCAAGAAAGATGCAGGCTTAGCTCCTGAGCCCACATCAAAGACAGGGAGATGACATTAGACATACCAGTATGTCCAATGTTGGTCAAGGGTTAAGAAAACTAGGAAAAGTAGAATAGAATTTCTCAGCCAATAAATTTCAGCATTTATTACTTGATCTGTGAGGGTCCAACCACTGGGATGCCAACTGATCCTGATGAGGGGGCTCTACACACAACCTCCCTATTCATTCTCTATGGAACAATGAATAAAGCGGTGGTGCGAATGCCAGGCAAGCACTCCGGGCATCTACAGAACCTGATTCACTAATGTTCCAGGGATGGAGGTCCCAATGGTCAGACGCCCATCGATCAGCAAATTATCCCCCTAGGCAATAAATCGGTGATCACTTCTAAAGATGGGAACAATATTTAAAGCTATGTTCATATTCACAAACATTGTTTTAAAGGCTACAATACACCAAAAATACCAAATACATTGCGACCCTCAAAATAGGCTTGATTAAAAATTCTACAAAGAATGCTTTCAAAAACAGAAATCTTAATAATTTAATTTTATCAATTAACAGTATTCATGGAGGGATTGTGGCCACAAAGCCATGCAATCAACACAGAAACGAAAGCAACAACTCAACTATGCATGAAAACATATGAACTGTGGTGCAGAAAATGTCAGCAAGTTCTCTGGAAGTCAAAATGTGAAATATCTGGCTGTAACAGAAAGCAGCAGTTTGTTCACTGAAGGGTTGGGGAGTGGTACAATAATCAGTGTCTGCAGGCAACCCTAAAACATGGTGGAGATTCTTAGAAAATTTGGGTCTACATTTCCACAAGTGGAGTTAGAGATTTGGTCAGGAATATTGGTGTCCTCAATGCAGAGAAATACAAGACGATACTTATTCATCCTATTCTGCAGCAAGACAAGTATCCTCTTTCGTTTATTCATATTAAAATGTGTTGATATAAATAAACTATTAAAAGGGAATCTGTCATGAAGTTTTTGCTATGTAATGTTAACACAGCATGTTGTAGGGGTTAACACACAGGTTTCAGTGATGCGTCTCTTATCACACTGTGTGCTCTGATTTACCTGCAATTAATGTTTTAGCTTTAGGAAATTATCATTGCTGAACTAAATCATCTAGCTGTCAGCTACTCCGACACGCACCCTGCTGTGATTAGCAGCTCCTTGTTTATAGACAATGCATGTAGAGACCTGATGTAGGTGAGGCAGCTTTTTCAGCTCTGCTGTATTGCTAAATCTAAAAACTATGATTGCGTCAGAACCACTGCACCTAGTAACCTAAGTGATACATAGATGGATTCAGGGTCTCTTTGCCTACATCAATGATGCTCTCAGATGAAGTAGCAAAAACCTACTGACAGATTCCCTATAACACTTCTATTTCTGAAAGTATTAGTACATTGAAAATTATTTCCATACCTGCGTAAGGCTTGGTATGTAGGAAATGGGTGAACATTTTTAATGAAGACTACTTGAACCCTACTTCATTTTGATATTTAAGCATAGCTGGTCAGATGAAATCAGTAATGGGATTTTTTTTTATGGGCAACACATCCAATAGCCTTTCCTCTATTTTTGCGCAAATAATCTTTTCTGCTACTCACAAGTCTCCAAAAAAGAACTGTGATGTCCCGAGTCTGCTGGAGAGGAGATTCAGACATTCCTTGGCATCTTTGTAGATCTGTTAAAATAAACAGAACCTGCTCAAAAACTCACAGAAAAATTTCCAAATATACAGACAACTGAAAAGTAATATACCTGCTGCTCTTGTGTTCATTAAAAGGATACTATTCCTGCAGAGCCCAATCCTTTATTCTACCTCCTCATCTCGCCCCCTATCTGTTGGTGTTCCCCAAGGTTCAGTTCTTGAAGCCCTGCTCTTCTCCATCTACAACTTTGGCCTGGGACAGCTCATAGAGTCCTACAGCTTTCAGTATCACCTCTATGCTGATGACACTCTTTGGACCTGACAGCACCTCCTTACTAACTAAAAACCCACAATGTCTGTCCGCTATTTCATCTTTCTTTCCTGCTCGATTTCTAAATCTGAATATGGACAAAACAGAATTAATCATCTTTCCCCCCTATCTCACTCTACCACCCCACCACACCTATCCATCTAAGTCAAAGGCTACTCACTCACCCCAGTCCCTCATGCTCGCTGCCTCGGAGTAATCCTTGAATCCCCACTCTTTCAAATCACATATCAAAGCCCTTGCCACCTAGTGCAGACTCCAACTCAAATATTTCCAGGATCTGTACATTTCTCGACCAAAAAACTGCAAAAACACTTGTGCATGCCTTCATCATCTCCCACCTCGACTACTGCAATCTCCTGCTCTGTGGCCTCCCCTCTAGCACTCTTCTACCCCGCCAATCTACCCTAAACTCTTCTACCTAACTAATCTACCCGTCTCCCTGCTATTCCCCAGCCTCTCCTCTCTGCCAAGCCCTTCACTGGCTTCCCATTACCCAGTGACTCCAGTTCAAAACCCTAACCATGACATACAAAGCCATCCACAACCTGTCCCCTCCATATACCTGTGACATGGTCTCCCGGTACCTACCTACATGTGATCTTTTCAAGATCTTCTCTATTTTCCCCCTTATCTCTTCTTCCCAAAATCGCATACAATATTTCTCCCATGCATCCCCCATACTCTGGAACTCTTTGCTGCAACACATCAGACATCCCTCCTATCCTAGAAACCTTCATAAAGAACATGAAGACCCACCAACAAGCCAACAACCTGCAATGAGCCTCAGTCTACTAAATCGCCGCACAATCAGCTCTACCCTACCCTACTGTATCCTCAGCCATTCCTTGTAGACTGTGAATCCTCACTTACTGTATCCTCATCCATCTCTTGTAGACTGAGCCTTCGCGGGCAGGGTCATCTAACCTCACCTACTGTATCCTCACCCATCCTTTGTAGACTGATCCCTCGAGGGCAGGGTTGACTCTCTTCCAGGGCCTGTACGTGCCTTGTATTGGTCAGGACTATTGTACTTGTCTATGTATGCCCTTTCCACATGTAAAGCGCCAAGGAATAAATGGCGCTATAATAATAAATAATAATAATATTCAGCAACTGCAAAATTTTGGGAGGTTCGGATCTTTATCATGAAGCAGATTTTACTATCTAAGGTTTTAATTTTGGCAATAAATATCTACCCCTTACACTGAGCAGCCAATCCTGTTATACACTGCCATATTTCATTAGAAAGTTAGATTTGCATTTGATGACAACATGTTAACATTATAAGACCAGAGTGGATTAGACTAATGAAGCTACGATTAAATATAAGTCTGTCTTTCAGCAGATCCCGAGGCCTGCCAGTAAGCGATTACTTGTTCTGACCACTGAGAATATTTTACATTTCTCTGTGATATTGTTTTTGGATTCAGAAAATGGAAAACTTTGTAAGCTGTTAAACTTTTAGCAAACCAAATCGGTTCGAACTCAGAGTAAATAATGGCAGCTCTCCACAGGAAAATCTCATTTACGCCTTATAGGAGAAATAAATATGGCCCTTTAAAGATGAATTACACAAAGCAATGACCGCTATGATACATAACACATCATAAAAAGGCCTCCTGATAATAGTTGCATTACGTGTTGTGTTTGGTATTGCAGCTAAGCCCTAGCCAAATAAATGATGAGGAGAAATAGTCTTTGGGCGAAAGTGATGCCACTTCTGGAAAGAAGCAGTTATGCCTTTCTCTTGGTTTGGTTGTGATGACAGTAAGAACTTTAGGGAACCAACCAGCAGGATTTAGGGCTATAAAGTGAAGCCAGTGTCTACAGGCTCTGGGATACTGAGTGCAATCATACCTTTACCTCAATGATTACATGTATGATTGCAGAGAAAAGTGTTATAAAAGTTATGGCATAGAGGAGAGGAGACAAACCATGTGTGCAACATAGCGTCACTATGTGGGGATGGATTTCTTCTATTCCTCCCCTGTGGGCTCTGAGAAAAACCCTCCCATCCTCCCTGTCACCATTTCACAGCCCGAGGACACCTGACATCTCGCATACTGATAGCGGTATGCCAGGTGTCCTGTGTGTGCCCGAGCTTACACTCCAGTTCTCCCTCCCTAGCCTAGTTATCACAAGCTTCTCCTGCTTTCCTGCTTAACACTGCTTCTCCTGTGATCGCTCAGTCACAGGAGAGCAGGAGAAGACCCCGCTCCCTTCCTCTCTGTGTGTACCAGTCTCATCTTTTCATAGACCGCGGGAAGATCCAGGAGAGGAGGCTGGAACAGACTCCCGCTACTGTCATCTGTAACTTTGAGGAGACCGGGGGCGCAGAGATGCTAGAGCGAGCGATGTCTTCTCCTGCACTCCTGTGAATGAGCGATCACAGGGGAAGCAGTGACAAGCAGGAGAATCGGTAATAAATAGACAAGGTAGGGTGAGCGGGAGAGAAAGCTCAGGCACACACAGGACACCTGGCATACCACTATCAGTATGCATGATGTAAGGTGTCCTGGGGCTGTGAAATAGTAAGAGGGAGGGAGTGAGGAAGGAGAGTAAGAGACCCATCCCCACATAGTGAAGCACTGCTGTACACTTGGTTCTTCTTCTCCCTCCCTCTTTGCCATAACTTTTATATAAAATTTCTCTGCAAACAAACCTGGAATCATTCACCTAAAGGTATGATTGAACTCAGAATACCAGAGCCTGTAAGGCACTGGCTTCACCTTATAGCCCTAAATCCTGCTGGTTGGTTCCCTTTAAAGACTCAGTCCAAAGCCCCTCCCCCCATATATGCCGACCTCCTGACTCTTCTTCGGGGAAACAGGTATTGGGACATTGGAATTACCATGCTGTTTTCAGAGAACATTGCCAGAATTTTCAAGCATAGGCTATCGACCCTCTGCCCAATAAACACACAGTACTACTAAGGCGGGGCAAGTATTCATGTGTGTTGGGAAGTCAGGAGAGATGGCTGAATGCCAACGGCTATTCCCCGCCAGCAATCTCGTGTGTATGGTCAGCTTTAGAAGCAGGAATATAATGAGGAAAGGCTGGCACCTTTATCCGATGAAAAATGTTTTACTTTATTTTGTAAATCACAACATAAAGATTAAAATGCATCTAGGTGGCTAAGACATGCCCCGTCAGACGCGTTTCGATTAAAAAATCTTTATCAATGACAAAGAGTCAAGGATACATATCAGATGCTGCGATTTAGAAGGATCCAAGTTCTGAGGCACCAACTAATGACTACAATGGAACAAATTGCCACTTTGTGTCCCTTTGGCTGCCAATTACTCATGATGGAACTAACTTTGAGGAGTGAGGAAAAAGACGAAAACAATTAAAAGTGCCCAGCAACATGTAGCACCACCTTGAAATCTAGTTGACTGGAAAGGACATTCAGTAACTACAATAAAATCCTAACAAGCTGCAGTCTGTAATTACCTGAGCTTCCACTTCATTCATGCTGTATAGTGGAGGTTGTCCCTTGGTCACCAGAATTCTATTCAGGGCTTCTCTAGACATCTTTCCGGGCAAGTAGAATCTTAGAAGAAAAGGAGTCCGTGAAGCGTACCAGGGCCGCGTCACACTGGAATAATTGTCAGTATCAACCCAAAACATATGCAGCTGGAACAACATTAGAAAAGATTGGTAAGTACATAGGAATCTGATTTCATGTGCTAAATCGAGTGCTTTTTTACCCAAATAGAAGGGAATCCAACACCAATGTTCATTAAAATTAATCTTCTTTATTAGTACAGGTTAAAACAGGGGTCTCAAACTCCAGTCCTCAAGGGACGCACACAGGTTTTTAGGATTTACTTACCATTTGGCAGTTGGTAATCAAATTACCCTCGAGGCCTGGAGTTTGAGACCCCTGTTGTAACCTGTAATAATAAAGAAGATTCACTTTATTAAAGATTGGTGCTGGATTCCCTTCTGTTTTATAAGGTCTCGTGGAGGCCAGTCACTATCTGTGAACCAGCGGACTCTGGGAGGGATTAAGGTGAGCTGTATCCCTTTTCCTGCTCCCCCTACATATTGACTTATTTTTACCCAAACCATAGCACTCTTCTTAAGGCCAACATTACATTGGCATTGTGGATGGTTATGGGGTGACTGTGGATAACATGGTGGATACTGCTGTAATATCCTTTTATGCTATCATGTGGAGACTGCCTGGACACTACAGTGTACGACCGTCTTGTAGAGTAAATTTACTATGTGTGGGCACTATGGGCCAAGAGGTGCATCACTGGGTTTGTGTATGATCAGAAATGGTGGAGTTGGGTTAAAATTAAAAAACTGCCCCAACAATTTTCTGCCTTAAAGGGAACCTGGCAGCTGATATATGCGGCCAGATCCATAGGCAGCACATATTAGACGCTGGCTAAACATGAACACAAGGAGAGACCTATCACTCAAAGGGAGCAGCAGAGAAAGCTTCTGGGGACATGACTATCTGACTAGTCTCCCGAGCAGCTCGATTTCTGGCAGCTTTTAAAGTAGATTTTTCTCTGAAATGCTGAAGAGTTTCAGAGTCAAACATACCTGGCTGAAATCATACAGCCAGTGTCTGTATCAGTGGTCATGTTCCCTTTAATGGGTTAGTAAGTTATTCTCTGTCCACAGCAATTGGACAAATTGATCCCAAGAAAGTTCTGCAAAGATGGATTTCGGTGCCCTGTTCTTAGGATTGCTCAGCCCATTGGTCAGACTCCAAGCAATCAGTACTTTAGTTACTATCCATAATGTACTATTTTGGGACTAACTCTGTATATATGTGACCATATATATTTTTACATATTTTTCACTAACTACAGATATTACTTGTGAATTGAGAATACTAAAAATTAATGATTAGTCCAGGAAGAAAAAGCAGATTTCTGATAAAAGAGATTACTTTTACTTTCTTTCACATATACTACTGAACTATGAAATATAAAATTGAACCAACAGTGGCTCAGTAAACGATAGCCTTGTTATTGATTTAAACTCTTTTAAGACTTTTGTCAGCTTACATGAGATGCCACGTTCTCCCTGTATACAACGTGTACCATTATATTGTAATATACAAAATTTACATCACAAGGGCATACACCTTATAAAATCCACCTCTCCCCACCCTCTTTTGTGCCAGTATAATTCATGTAGTTAATAGAGACATTTCCCCAGCAATGTCCAAATACATACTATTGCCGGTAGCAGCTTCTCTTCAAGTAGGGCAACGTACGCCAGGGTATCAGATCCCTCCCTCGCTGACAACACATAATCAGCATTATATGTCTGGAAATAATAATACATGTAAATTATCATCAGTAGTAACATTTAGCAGCATTTTTATAACACGGTTCTGCTGTTCCCGTTAATTACACCTCTTGGGAAAAAAGATTAAAACTTAATTTAAAAAAATGGTGTAAAATCACAAGAGTGGAATACGCCTTACTGTTCCTCTATGTCACTGCTATTCCTAAACTTCACAAATTACCCGCCAGAGTCTGTGCTACCTCCTTCATAATAAAGGGGAACAGAGACAAGCGCAGCAAACTCTAGTTGGCACAAGGCTGCAGATCACATACGGGTCATTCCATGTCAAGTGAACCAATGATTATTACCTCTATATTTTTAATTCTTTTGAGATTTTGTTATTTGATAATAGCATGTCAGACAATGCAAAATGTGAAGAGAAAAATTAAAAAAAAATGTTTTATTTTTTTTTAAATGATTTTCAAAGTTCGGAAAAAGTGTGAATTTCGCTGTTGCCTGCCTTTACGTTTCTCCTCATAACTCAGGCTAGAAATAAGATAGAGAGACAAAATAAACACCATTCTACTCAGAACTATACAGGCTTTCACCAGATATGTCACAAGAGGATCTTTGTTAATATTTTACCCATGTGATCGCAAGCGCAAAATTTTAAAACGCATTTCCGAAAAATCGGCGCGCTTTAAATATTTAAAAAACTGCCCATGTGTCTGCTGTGCTCTTACCCACATCTGTACCAAAATTCAAGTTGGGATCGCAATGGGATCATATTTTAACATATTTTACTGTTAATAGCGTCAATGGGTCATTTCATATCAAGTGATCTAAATATGAATATTTTTTTTTACCTGATGTCCTTAGATTTTTTTTTTTTTCCTTTATGAAGTACTACTTTAGTTAATTACAAATTAAAAGTTTAGAATTTTTTTCTTCATCAGTTAATTTTTTACAGATTTTTAAAGTTTAAAAAAAGGGTGAATTTTGGCCTGGTATGGCTTTACATTTTTTTATCTCGGGCTAGAAATAAGATAGAGAAACAAAATAAACACCATTCTACTCAGAACTGTCCAGGCTTTCACCAGATATGTCACAAGAGTATATTTGTTAATTTTAATTTTTTACCCATGCGAACGTAAACGCAACATTTTGAAACGCATTTCCGAAAAAACGTTTTAATAAAAATTTTCAAAAACTGCCCATGTGTCTTTTATGCTCTTAGCCACATCTGTACCAAATTTCAAGTTGGGATCGTGATGGGATCATATTTTAAAATATTTAACTATGGTTAATCTAATTCTTATTAAATTTTGAAAAAAACATATGAAAGACATACAATCAATCTTTTAACAAAATCTTGAGACATATAAAATATACAAAGAGAGAATTCACAAAGTTATTAGTAACTTTAAGAAAAGCTGCAAATTTACTTTTGCGCCTATCTCTGGTGCAATATATACTACAATCTAAATATAATTCCAAACACTCAAGTATACAACCTTTCTCAGGGTTTTGAGATGTTCTGATGTCAAGGGGACAAGCAGCCCCAGCAGAATGATTTTTATCACTTGGCCCCTTCTAACAGGTTGACCGCGTAAGTGGGTCATTACCCGATGAGGCCTAGTTGGAATAGTCTATCGACTGGTGTACCGGAAAGGAAGGCCGAAATATTAATGATCTACTCACAGCTCAGAGTTTCCGATACCTGTCTAATGTTCACTAGAATTCTGAAGGTATAGGTGTAGAAAGGAAATACCTAGACTGAATGTATCAGATGGGAAGAAAAGAGAGATAGAAAAGAAGAGAGAGAGAAAAGAAACAAAAACCATTAGAAAAAGTTATACTGGGAAAGAAAAGCCACGTAAGAAAAAAAGAAAAAAAGGAGGGGGGGGGGACGGGTGAGGTATGGGAAGGAGAAAGGGTACTCATCCCACTGGCTCCCCAACAGTCAGAGGTCGAGCCATATTATCTGTGCTGGAAAAGATACTCCTAAATTCTGCAGAGTCGTGAAAAAGAATCCATTCAACCCAAATCCCTAAGAATTTGTTCCGAGATCCCGATGCACCAGCTGCGAGCTCCTCCATTCGATATATGTCCATCAATTCTTTGAACCAATCAAGTAGAGATAGAGCCCGGGTTGATTTCCAGAACCTCGGGATCACAGCACGAGCAGCCGAGATGCAAAAGCGGAGAATATCCCTCTTCTGTAGCCCAATAGGACCTGCAAAGATGGATAACATTGCTGATTCTGGGCAGCATTCGGCTTGTTTACCTGTTATCCGAGCGTATGCATTGAAAACCTCAGACCAGAACCGCCGGATTTCCCCACAACTCCACCAAATGTGTATCATTATACCCTTCTCTTCCCCACAGCGCCAGCAGGTATCAGGGGTTCCAGGGAACATGTTCCGGAGTGTCGTCGGGCACAAGTACCATCTAGTGAGCAGCTTATAGCTTCTTTCTTGTGCAGAACAAGCGCTAGCTAGTGAGTGAGTAAATATAAAGCATTTCTGCCAATTAGCTTCTGAAATGCTACACCCCAATTCCCTCTCCCAAGCACGTTGGAAGTAAAGGGTGCCCTGCTCTCTCATGGACCCTAAGGCCTGGTATAGAACTGATACTTTGCGCCTCGGTGGAGCCTCCAGTTGGAATAACCTCTCCAATACGTTGGGCGTCAATCTTACCCTGCAAGGGTGGTCAGCTGAATATAAGTATGCTCTGTATTGGAGAAATTCGAACCACTTAAGAGGTCTCGTAGGTTCTTTGAGTTGTAGCTCTGCCATCGGGGCAAAACACCACTGGACAGAGTCTGTCCTACTCGGGTGTCATCCACACTCTGCCAACATAAAAATCTCTGCCTGTCAAATCCGGGTGGGAAAGATGGGTTGGAAAAAAGGGGAGTCAAAGGGCTAAGTCTGTCGTCTAAGCGGAGGGTTTTCGTCACTAGGTGCCATACCTTCAAGGTGTTTCTGGTCATGTCTGTCAAAGGTACTAGGTCTGTGGAGTCTTTAGGGGAAATCCAAAGCAGGTGTTTCAGCGGAATCCCCAAACCCTCTTGCTCCACCCCTACCCATTTCTTGGAGGACGCATGATAATGCCAATCTAGAGCTCTAACAAGAGAGGAAGCCACTAAGTACGCTCATATGTTGGGTAATTCAACCCCTCCTCTGGTCTTGGGCAAGGATAGGATATTCATTCGCAATCTGGACCTCTTGCCCCCCCCAGACAAATCTAAGGATCATAGATTGCATTTTGGAGAGGAAGCCTCTATCCAATAGAACAGGAACTGTCTGAAAAGTATATAAGAGTCGGGGCAAGACATCCATCTTGACTACGTTTATTCTCCCGAACCAGGATAGCTTTAATTGTCTATAGGAGGTAAATGCCGATTCCGCGTTAGTCAAAAGGGGTCGATAATTTAAATTGAATATTTGTTTAAGATCTTTTGGTATAAGGACTCCCAAGTACTTAATGGCTTCTACTTTCCATTTAAATGGGAACTGTTTAGATAGATGAGAAACCAATTCTCCAGGCAAAGAAATATTGAGTGCCTCAATTTTGGAGCAATTCACTTTAAAGTTGCTCAATTGTCCGAACCGTTCAAACTCCATTAAGACCGAAGGGATGGAGACCAGGGGCTGGGAGATGTAAAGTAGCAGGTCATCTGCAAATAAGGCTAATTTGTGATGACTCTGTCCCAGCTTGACCCCATGGACGCATTCATTGGACCTAAGTGCAAAATATTTAACTATTATAGTGTCAATTCAAAAATCACCAAGAACACAATCAGTCATTTTTTCACAATTGCCCGTCAATAGTTTGAATTTGATATAAAGAAACATAGTCTTGTAACATCTCAAATGAAAGCTGTTACCGTTCTGAGTGAAATGATGCCTCTCCCACTTCATTATCTTATTTATAGCCTGAGATAAAAAAAAATGTAAAGTCATACCAGGCCAAAATTCACCCTTTTTTTAAACTTTAAAAATCTGTAAAAAATTAACTGATGAAGAAAAAAATTCTAAACTTTTAATTTGTAATTAACTAAAGTTGTACTTCATAAAGGAAAAAAAAAAAAAAAATCTAAAGACGTCAGGTAAAAAAAAATATTCATATTTAGATCACTTGATATGGAATGACCCATTGACGCTATTAATAGTAAAATATGTTAAAATATGATCCCATTGCGATCCCAACTTGAAATTTGGTACAGATGTGGCTAAGAGCAAAGCAGACACATGGGCAGTTTTTGAAATATTTAAAGCGCGCCGATTTTTCGGAAATGCGTTTTAAAGTTTTGCGCTTGCGATCACATGGGTAAAATATTAACAAAGATCCTCTTGTGACATATCTGGTGAAAGCCTGGACAGTTCTGAGTAGATTGGTGTTTATTTTGTTTCTCTACCTTATTTCTAGCCCGAGATATGATAGAAAATGTTAAGCCATACCAGGCCAAAATTCGCACTTTTTTAAAACTTTAAAAATCTGTAAAAAATTAACTGATAAAGAAAAAAATTCAAAACTTTTTTTTTGTAATTAAATAAAGTTGTTCTTCATATAGAAAAAAAATTTAAAAAATCTGAGGACGTCAGGGAAAAAAAATATTCATTTTTGGATCACTTGACATGGAATGACCCATACACGTGGTCACGTGACAACTGGTCCCTTGCAGCTAATCAGTGGCTGCTTCACTCTCTTCAGACATATCTGACACCTGCAGGAAGTCAGAGTTGCGACTGTTCTATCATATTGAGCCAGTGCCAATACTGCTGGAACAGCGCCGACACCGCTGGAACAGCATCTGCTCTGGAGGAAAGTATAGCGGATGTTATTTTAGCTAGGAGAAAAATAGTGATTGAGAAGGGGATGTTCAAGTGGGGACAACCCTCTTTAACCTCTTTTTGTTTGTTTTTAAACATAAGCACATTATTGTTAACTGTGGTTGATAATAAGAATGAGTGTGGTGTTATATGGCAACTCACATAAATTACTGGGCTGATAAATATACTGAGATTTGTGCAGTAGTATAGAAGTAAATCACATATAATATAACTGCTCCAATTTCATTTGTTAAATTCTGCCATTTCCCTCCACAGAATAGTAAACCATGTTAAAACTTTGTAATTTCAGTGGGATAAGTGGACCACCGGAGAGCGGGCGTCTCTTCAAAAAGCTACTGCAGCCGGCTGTTCTAGCTTAGCAATCCGATCACTTTCTTCTTACCAGTTATTAAATGTGTGCCAGCACTAGTAAAAAGATACAAGCATTCCAGAGTCAGATCTTTGAAGTGACACCTTTCTCCCCATATGGGACTCATAGAGAGTCAGGGGTCAGTAGAGAGGTGAGAAGTACAAGTCACTAATAAAAGTAATGGACTTAAACTAAAATCCCCTGAAAATGACCTTACCCATGTGAAATATTATATTCATTTTTTTAAAGGCAAGATTAAAAAAATAATTAATTTTGGCTTTGTTTTTTTAAATATTCCTTTCCAAAAGTGATCAACAAGCAGGATAAATAATATGACAGTTACAAATGGCGGATCCAATTTCATACATATTACAATGGATATTTTATTATTTTGTTTCTTCACTATATTTTATAGTTTTTATACTGAAAGCATTTTTTCTCCTTATCTGTCAGTAACCTACTATCAAGCAGCCTTTTAGGGACTGGCCCTGGTTGGCCTCTATACATGACACACATAAAGGCCATTAGCAACCCGTCATCCTCATGATCCCTATAGATTGGGGAATCTATAGGGGTTATACAGCTGAGTTCCTGAGCCCATTTCGTTAACTTACGGTATATTTCATACTATATGGCATAAAAAAGGAAGGTACCTGATTATCCTTGAAATGATGGGATTCTCTAAGTAAATTAATCAAATTACCCTTCTTTATTGAATACTGAGGCCAGTTTTCACAGTGGTTTAGGCATAAAGCACACAAAATAATTTACAACCTTAGAGTTATAATATAAAAGGAGCGGAGCTCCATAGTGTAGAGGTTTGGAGCCTGATAGCAACTGCAGGAAGTGCAGAAGAGTGAATATGAAAAACAAGAGCCAGTGGGCATAGGCAGAAAACATGACGGCCCATAGGTTGCCGTACGGTCACTTTATTGAGACTACCTACGAACCCCTCAGCTTTTCCAAACATCATATTTATCAGGTCACCTGTTCGGTGCTGAAACATGTAGCTTCAATAAAGTGACTTTTAATCTAGGAGTCCCTTGTTATTCATCTACTTGTTCCTGCCATGTTGATTGTGGCATTACAATGATTGGCTGGCCGCACAGCGTCATTAGGTCTATATCAGAACTGATGGCGCTGTGCTCGTCACTCTGATCCACAGGTAGCTAGTGTAGGGAGAGGTGCTGCTGCCCCAAATTAATAAATGGGGGACCCCTTGAAAAAAATGGCATGGGGTCCCCCAATTTTAACAGCTAGCAAAGGCTAAGCAGACACCTGGGGGCTAGTACTACTAGCCTGGCAAGGGACCAAGAATATTGGCCCCCTACGAGGCACCCCTCCGTACACTAGCTAACTGTGGATCAGAGTGACGAGCACAGCGCCATCAGTTCTGATATAGACCTGATGACGCTGTGCGGCCAGCCAATCACTGTAATGCCACATCCACCATGGCTGTGGCATTACAGTGTGTGGCAGCCAATGCCTGCATGTGGGCTGGCTCTGTGAAGAGTGCCAACATGCAGGGAGGGGGAGCCGAGCAGGAGCCTGAGCATCTCACCAGTACTCGGCGAGCGCAGACCATCTCGAGTACTGAGATGCTCGGGCAAGCACAGAGTACCGGCGAGCATGCTCGCCCATCCCTAGTTTTTATTCCACTGTAACTTAGTTTGCTCATAACATTCCTTTTGCAGGAGTAGTCGTCAAAAAGAGCAAGTGGAAATTCATGGGAACAAATGTTATTACTAATAATTTTGAGGATTACCAAACATTCCACTTAAGTCAAGTGGTTGACTGGCATTTTTAAGCAATGCTTCTTGCAGATGTTTCATGACTGTGCCACACTTAATTAACTAAAGTCAGAAGACAGATTTTCAGCCCAGAATTAAGGAACTTATTCAATGACTTCCTAAGAATGATATCACCTAATGAACTGAGCCAAAGTACAGAACAGCTATAAGAGTCACTAGGTCTGGAAGACTTGTTCGCCCTCTGTATTACACAGGCATCTGACTGATAGGAATAGGCCCTGTCAGTGAAAAGCCAGCACCCAGTATACCCAGAAAAGTCCTGGGGCCCTACGTGCTGGGAAGGGCCCATTATGATCAGGTTTCAGTCTGTGTTTTTGAAAAAGATAGAATGTCCAGACAATTCTTCATTTTAAAAAGCCCCTGACTAGTTGTCTTCTAATTTACTGTTTTCATGGTCATTTAACATTCAGTAAGCCAAGAAAATACTAACAAATACCTTTCTTTCTAATTTAATTCCATCAAATTAAGTAATAGTCAGGTTCCATATTCAGCCAAATTTGCCCAACTAGTGAAGCAACAAAAAGATATTGTATAATGAAAAGACCAACAGTAAAGCCAATCAGTAGCAACCTTTAAAACAACATAATTGCAACTCACCTGTTTCCTAAAAAAGCTTAAAATGTTGACGGGGTGAGTAATAATATCGTCATCAGATGTTAGTGTGGGCACTGCACCTGAATTGAAGAACACAAGATACATTCATTTCCATTAAAAAAAGCATGGCATCTTTAGAGGACTTAAAGGAATTGTCCAGTCTAAATCCATAGGTCTACAGTCACTATGTTTCGCTCTATGTGACTGCAGATTTGTGAATCTTTACATCATATGCACTGTACTCTCTGAGGATTTGCTGGTGTCAGAGTCGGGAACGGCGGTCACCTGGTGGCAAGTATACAATATCAATAGTCCAGGCAGAATCCAACTAGAGAGTTGCAGACTCGCTCAGTAGAAATGTATTAGAGGATTCTCTATGCCAGACGTATTCATATTGCATACTTGCGACCATGTGTCCGCCGTTCCTGGCTCTGGCACTGGAGAATCCTCTCAACGCACAGTGAATGTGATGTGAGGATTCACAAGTCTGCAGTCCCATAGATTTACACATAGAATGACTGCAGAATTGTGGATTAAGGCTACATTCAAATTGTGCATTTTTTTTCTCTTCTGTCTGCTGCGCTTTTAGCTGCAAAACAGGAGGTGTCCAAAAAAACACACCCATAAAAACACATGTTTTTTGATGAGTTTTTGGTCTGTTTTTGAGTGCTGCGTTTTTTTCCCCCCATTTTGAAGGGATCGTATGGGAAAAATGCTGGAGAAAAACGTAACACAAAGTGACATGTCCTTTTCAAAAGCAAAATTCTCCTAAAGTGAAATAACAGATCACTTTAGAATAGCACAGTCTCAATGACAAAAATGAAAACCCATAGACTTTGCTGGGGTGTCATTTGAGTGATCCGTTTTTTGTAGTGCACTTCAAAAAACGGATCAAAAAATGCACAGTGTGAATGTAACCTTAGACTGGACAACCCTTTTAAAGGGTACCTACAATATATGATAGGTGCTGAAACACCCTGCAGAATGATGGGGAACTGAGTCCTGAGAACCCCCTCCCCCTTTCCTGATTGCTAACACTTGTTTGATGTGCGCTGCTCAGGATGAGGGAGCACTCTGCTTCTACATGAGCGCTCACACAGAATGGTGTACCGGCTATAGAAAAAGTCTATGGGCTCGGACACACTCTCCTAGTTACATGCGAGTCTCTCAGACGAGACTCGGAAGAGGCTGGAGCAGTGACCCTGAACGGCCTCCCCCTCTCAGGACGGGGAGTGTGGAGCTGCACAAAACCACAATCAGCTGACAGTCCCGTCCACACAGGGAGAAGCCGTTCAGGGTCACTGCTCCTGCCTCTTCTGAGTCTCATTCGAGAGACTCGCATGTAACTAGGAGAGTGTGTTTCCAGCCTATAAGCTTGTAACCAAGGGGGAACATCTACTATATAATTGTCTAAGGGTTTTTTGAGTCTGTCTGTAACCAAAATTGCACGCCACACAGAGGTAGCTCATTGGCCGCCGCTGCTGGACATTCGAATTTCGCGCCAATTAGCAGCCCGGTGGAAGCGGCGCATGAGCGCCGCTTCCGCAGGTATGCATGGTCCGGCAAACGGTGGAACCAGCTGGGAGACGACCGGCGTTAGCTGGGAGACGACCAGCGTTAGCCAGTCGTCTCCTGGCTGGCGAGCCGCTAACCGGAGCTCAGCCGCGGCTATCTGGGGCACAGAGGTCCGCGGCGAGCCAGCCGGGAGATGACCGGCGTCAGCCGGTCATTTCCCGGCTGGTGAGCCGCTGACCTCTGTGCAGCGGCTGAGCTCCGGTCAGCGGCGAGCTAGCCGGGAGATGACCAGCATTCAAAACGCGCGCCAAGCCGCAGTACTCTTCTGATTGGTCGCCGCGTTCAGCGACCAATCAGAGAAGTAGCGCAGGTTGGTGCGCGGTTTGAATTCTGCGTCTCTGATGGGCGCGGTCGACCAATCAGAGGAGCGGAATTCAAACCATGCGCCAAGCCGCGCTACTTCTCTGATTGTTCGCCACGGCGACCAATCAGAAGACTACTGTGTCTTGGCGCGCAGTTTGAATGCAGCTTCTCTGACTGGTCACCGCGGCGACCAATCAGAAGAATACTGCAGCTTGGCGAGCGGTTTGAATGCAAACCTCATCCTTGCAGCCTCCTCCATCCCCTCAGCCTCTTCTGTACTCACAGCCTCCTCCATCCCCTCAGCTTCCCCATCCTCACAGCCTCCTCCTTCCACTTAGCCTCCTCCTTCCTCACAGCCTACTCCATTCCCTCAGCCTTCCCATCCTCACAGCCTCCTCCATCCCCTCAGCCTCCTCCAACCCCTCAGCCTCCTCCAACCCCTCAGCCTCCTCCAACCCCTCAGCCTCCTCCATTCTCACAGCCTCCCCCATCCTCACAGCCTCCCCCATCCTCACAGCCTCCCCCATCCTCACAGCCTCCCCCATCCTCACAGCCTCCCCCATCCTCACAGCCTCCCCCATCCTCACAGCCTCCTCCATCCTCACAGCCTCCTCCATCCTCACAGCCTCCTCCAACCCCTCAGCCTCCTCCAACCCCTCAGCCTCCTCCAACCCCTCAGCCTCCTCCAACCCCTCAGCCTCCCCATCCTCACAGCCTCCTCCATCCCCTCAGCCTCCTCCATCCTCACAGCCTTCCCATCCTCACTCCTTACTCCTGTCTATTAGGTCTGTCATTCAGTGTGACACAGTTTACTCCTGTCTACAAGGTCTGTCAGTCAGTGTCACGAACTTCACTCCTGTCTACAAGGCTGTCAGTCAGTGTCACGAACTTTACTCCTGTCTACAAGGCTGTCAGTCAGTGTGACACACTTCACTCCTGTATATAAGGCTGTCAGTCAGTGTGACGCACTTCACTCCTGTTTACAAAGTATTCTAGAATACCCGATGCGTTAGAATCGGGCCACCATCTAGTTACTTTATATTTAACTAGCGCATTGCTCAGCGGGAAGACTCATGCACGAGCAGAGCTGTACTTTTGCCTGAGACGCACACATTAGACAAGCATTTTGAGTGATAAATTGAGTTCCCAGGACTCAGACACTTGACCTGCTGTGCATTTCAGTGTCTGTCAAATAGTGAAAACAAAGAGTACATTTAAGAGAAAAATAAACCTAAAACACAAAAAAATTAAGCTATCCCAACAATTCAAATGTGTTCCTATGTGGCTTATTATCTGTGAAATGTTAATGAAGGATACAAATTTTATGCACATTTTGCCTTGTAAATTGTAAGGGCCTGGAATTTCCTGCCTGGAATTTGCCTGAACAGGTGCAAAATTGCCTAAAAAAAAGTATATAATGCACAGGTATGTCAATACGGCATTACTGTGCAAGAGTTCTGTTTTTTTGTTAATTCTTTAATCACATCAGGGTTTGTAAATACTGGAGCAGTTAGCGGACGTAATAAGTTTATTCTTATTGCAGCTTCCGCAAGACTTTGTACTGGATGCGTTGAGTATAGCAAGGGGGTGCTTGGGGCATATATTTATGGTATTTCATCATACTTTTGGGAAACTGCGGAAACAATAGACAGTAAACATTAGGGAAAACTGGGACAGGGATATCGGCCCCATTGAAGAGGAGCAGTGGAAAGATAATGACACATTTTATGTCCTTTCTATTATATTACATTGATCTCCATTGTTCCTACGTAGGATTGACTTTAGAGATTTATCCCCACTTGTATATGCTTAGATATGTGGAGTGCCTCCCTGTTTCATGTCTCCGCATGTTGCCAGTAGCCTGCATGTTCCATATCGCCAGAACACATATAGCACAACAGTGGTTGTAGGAACGTCCACTTACCTATGAAGAAATTTGTAGTGAAGGTGAACTCACATTTAGCAATACACTTTGTGCAGAATTATTAGGCAAATGAGTATTTTGATCACATGATACTTTTTATACATGTTGTTCTACTCCAAGCTGTATAGGCTTGAGAGCCAGCTACCAATTAAGTAAATCAGGTGATGTGCATCTCTGTAATGTGTAATGACATCAACACCCTATATAAGGTGTGCTTAATTATTAGGCAAATGCCTTTCCTTAGACAAAATGGGTCAGAAGAGAGATTTGACGGGCTCTGAAAAGTCCAAAATTGTGAGATGTCTTGCAGAGGGATGCAGCAGTCTTGAAATTGCCAAACTTTTGAAGCGTGATCACCGAACAATCAAGCGTTTCATGGCAAATAGCCATCAGAGTCACAAGAAGCGTGTTGGGTAAAAAAGGCGCAAAGTAACTGCCCATGAATTGAGGAAAATCAAGCGTGAAGCTGCCAAGATGCCATTTGCCACCAGTTTTGCCTTATTTCAGAACTGCAACGTTACTGGATTATTAAAAAGCACAATGTGTGCTATACTCAGGGACATGGCCAAGGTAAGAAAGGCTAAAAAAAATACCACCTTTGAACAAGAAACATAAGATAAATTGTCAAGACTGGGCCAAGAGATATCTTAAGACTGATTTTTCAAAGATTTTATGGACTTATGAAATGAGAGTGACTCTTGATGGGCCAGATGCTGGATGGACCAGAGGCTGGATCAGTAAAGGGCAGAGAGCTCCACTCCAGACTCAGACGCCAGCAAGGTGGAGGTGGGGTACTGGTATGGGCTGGTATCATCAAAGATGAAATTGTGGGACCATTTCGGGTTGAGGATGGAGTGAAGCTCAACTCCCGGACCTACTGCCTGTTTCTGGAAGACAACTTCTTCAAGCAGTGGTACCGGAAGAAGTCGGTATCGTTCAAGAAAAACATGATTTTCATGCAGGACAATGCTCCATCACATGCACCCAACTACTCCACAGCATGGCTGGCCAGTAAAGGTCTAAAAGAAGAAAATATAATGACATGGCCCCCTTGTTCACCTGATCTGAACCCCATAGAGAACCTGTGGTCCCTGATAAAATGTGAGATCTACAGTGAGGGAAAACAGTACACCTCTTGGAACAGTGTCTGGGAGGCTGTGGTGGCTGCTGCACGCAATGTTGATAGTAAACAGATCAAGCAACTGACAGAATCTATGGATGGAAGGCTGTTGAGTGTCATCATAAAGAAAGGGGGCTATACACTGACTGCCTATATACTACACTGGCTGCCTATATACTATAGGATCCATTTCAAACTGCTTGTTCTCACCCACAAAGCTCTTCACAGTGCAGCACCCCCATACATCTCCTCCCTCATCTCTGTCTATCACCCCAGCCGTTCTCTTCGCTCTGGAAGTGACTTTAGACTCACTTCTGCATTAATTCGAACCTCCCACTCCCGGCTCCAAGACTTCTCCCGAGCCGCACCAATTCTTTGGAATGCTCTACCCCAAACAATTAGATGTATCCACAACTTGAATAGTTTTAGGCAATCCCTAAAAACACATCTTTTTAGGGCGGCCTATCATGATCCCTAGTCAGTCATCTAGACATAGCCTATCCGCTCCGCCTCAAGTGGATCACATACAACGGGTTGTGGCCACTTATTCTGCTTCTATCTGTTCCCCATCTCCTCAAGTTGACTATACTATCATTGCAAATGAGCACCTATACCTTGTCACCCCCACCTCATTGTTAGATTGTAAGCTCTTATGAGCAGGGTTGCCATTTTTTGCTCTAATTATTGTATTATGTTATGCTTTGTATTGTATTGCTTTTTGGCATTGTATTGTATTTTCTAATTGATTCTTATGATTGTTTAAATGTGAGCTTTGTATTGTGAATGTGAAGCGCTGCGGAATATGTTGGCGCTATATAAATAAAAATTATTATTATTGTTTATTATTATTGGTCAGTAATTTTTTTGTGTTTTGTTTTTGCATAACAGAAATGTTTTTTTCTAAATTTTGTGCAGTTATATTAGTTTACCTGGTGAAAATAAACAAGTGAGATGGGAATATATTTGGTTTTTATTAAGTTGCCTAATAATTCCGCACAGTAATAGTTACTTGCACAAACAGATATCCTCCTAAGATAGCCAAATCTGTGGCCTAGCGAGGGATGTGAGAGGACGCAGCGAGGAGTTCTCCCGCCGACCGACTTGCTGCACACCGGCACATACCGGCGTTTGAGGCCCCTTCCGTCCCGGTCTTGTGGGAAGTGCTCCCGGGGACCAGCGGCAGCCAGTCTGAGTCCCGGAGGCGCTGTTATGACCCGCAGGAGGCAGCAAGATCTGGGAGCGGGTGCTGGAGGAGGCTCCCAAGATGGCGCCGCTGCAAGAGAAGCAGCGGCGCAGGAGAACGCGGCCTGTCAGAAGAGGATGGCGGCGGCCGCTAAGCTGGAGCGGTTCGCCAGACAGACCGCAACCTCACAGGTCTGTGCAGGTGGAAAGGGTGAGCAGGAAATAGAGGAGGAGGACGGCACTCGCTCAGAGGGGGAGGCGGAGGAGCTGGAGACGGCAGGCTCTGGAGTGGAGGGTGCTGGGGGAGACCGGGCAGAGCCGGTGCTCACAGAGGAACCGACCCTTAAAGACGTATTCTCCCTGGTATCATCCTGTAAGCAGACTCTAACTACTATGGCTGAACAAATGTTCAAAATGCAGGGGGACATGTCTAATATTAATGTGGCTGTGAAAAAGATTGACAAACGTGTGATCGCTGTGGAGGAGAGGGTTGGAACAGCAGAGGATCACATTACAAATTTGCAAAAAGTGGAAAAAAAATATGCACAGCAACTGGCGGAGGTAACGGCAAAGAATGATGACCTGGAAAATCGGTCCAGGAGAAATAACCTCCGGATTGTGGGAGTTCCTGAGAAAGCTGAAGGGAGGAACCCCACAGCCTTTATTGAGTCCTGGCTGAGGGACAAAATTGGGGAAAACTCTCTGTCCAAAGTATTCGCTGTGGAAAGGGCTCATAGAGTGCCAATGCAGCAGAGGCCACCTGGGTCTGAACCCCGCACAATACTCGCCAGGATATTAAATTACAGAGATCGGGATATTGTTCTGAGAAAAGCGAGGATTGTGGAAAATTTTACTATCGATGGCCAGCAGATTGCCGTGTACCCAGATTACTCTCCCATAGTACAGAGACAAAGAATGAAGTTTGCAGGGATCAAGAAGCGCCTGCGTGATTTGGGGGTACAGTACTCTATGTTTTTTCCGGCAAAACTGAGGGTGATCGCCCTCGACAAGGTACAGTTTTTTCTGACCCCGGAGGAGGCCACACAGTGGCTGGACACTAACGCCAAGAGACTTGGAGTGAAAGACGGCTGAGTAGACTGTGTGGCTGATAGACGTCGTGCCCATGCACTGTTCTTTGGTTGTCTAAAAAGGAATGGCGGGTGCAGCCGTCTGAAGTGGTTGGAATCCACGTCGTTATTCGTATTATTGTTTTTTTCTGGCACGTTGGTGGCTTATGCGCCGGGCTGGAAATAGGTTGTCTTACCTTGAAGAAGGAGAAGGCAGGGGTTTGATTCGGGGGGCGCTGAGCTTTCAGCACCAGTGGCTGGGGTGGGGGGGTTTGGGATGGAGGTTGTGCACTAATTTTCTCTGTAAACTGTTTACTTGTTTTAATTGTGTTCCTTAATGTTTGCTACAGAGTTAAATGTATATATCAAGGCGGGAGGCGGGAGGAGGTTAGAGAATTGCGGAACTGGATGTGGTGGTTTGTGGGTGTTAGGCTCTTGAGACTCACTCTCAGGGAGAGTTACAATCTATGGGGGAGTGGGGTGGGACATTGGTGGGGGAGGGGTAGGAAGGGGGGGTGGGGGAGGGAACGAGGAGAGGGGGTGGGCGGACAGCAAGTAGGAAAGGATATTTCGATCCTGTATGTCAATCCTAGACATAATGGGAGACCACATTAAGGTGCTCGGATGGAATGTCCGTGGGCTATCGGACGTAACTAGGAGGGCAGCAGTCTTGCAATATATACTGGACCAGAAACCGGCAGTTATATGCTTAATGGAGACACACTTGGTTAAAGAGACAACTGAGGTCCTACAGAAGAGGTGGGTGCAGGAGTCCTTCCACGCCACCTATTCCACATATTCCAGGGGGGTGTCCATACTTATCCCGAGATGCACTAAATTTGAGCAAGTAGAGACCTTTTTGGATGATGAGGGGCAATATGTGATTTTAGTGTGTAGACTGTTTGGGGTTTTGATGGCTGTCATTGCTGTTTATATACCACCGCCATATTCCAGCAAAACAATTAGGGAAGTAATGGAGAGGACGGGTCAGTGGGGGAATATTCCTATATTACTGGTGGGTGACTTTAACAATGTGCAGGACGAATTTTGGGACAGGCACAAAACCAATCCGGTGTGGTCAAGTGGTCATATAACATCATTTGGCGCTTATATAGAGGAGATGGGTTTGAGAGATCTTTGGAGGGAGAGGAATGTTGGGGTCCGGTGCTTCTCTTGCTATTCACCCTCGTACAATGCCTTATCTCGCATTGACATGGCGCTGGGCAATGTCCAATTTGATGCTCTGGTGGCGAGGGTTGAGTACCTACCAAGAGTAATATCGGACCACAGACCAATATGTATACACATTTCGTTGATGGAGATGCAGAGTGGGAGTAAGGGAGGGTGGAGGGTACACCCCGCGTGGCTACGCAGCATTAATATGGGCAATATATCCCAAAATGTGGAGGAATTTTTTAGTATAAACGAGGGCAGTGCAGGGCCGCTGGTGATTTGGGACGCAATGAAGGCGTACTTACGGGGACTACTCATTAGAGAAATTAGCCAGTGCAAATCCAATTTGAGACGGAAGGAACAGGATATGTTGAAGGAGTTGTGCACGGCGGAGGAAGATATGGTTAGGAGGGGTACGCCGGAGGCTCAGAAGAGGTTGCGGGATGCGCAGGGGTCGGTGGACCAGTTTCAGATGGACAGAGCACAGAAGAGGGGGGAATTTCGGAAGTTGGCATTTCTTGAGGAAGGAGAGAAAGTAGGTCATATGCTTTCATTGGTGGCTTCCGCCCAGAGGAAAACTCCTTTTGTTCACTCCATTTATAATGGAAGGGGTGAGTTAACCTCAGACAACATGGCAATTTGCTCTGTTTTTACAGACTTTTATAGGGAACTCTATTCCTCTGGGGTGGAGGCGGACAGTGAGGCACTTTTGAACTATTTGGGGGACATACGGTTGCCGAAGTTGTCGGACGCGGACAGGGATAGTCTGGAGGGCCCTCTGACGTGTGAGGAGTTGAGTGTGGCTCTGGCCTCCATGGCTAATGACAAGGCACCGGGATCAGATGGGCTACCAATAGAAATATATAAACAAATGGAGGAATTGTTGGTGCCGAGACTTAAAGACGTTTTGGAAAGGTCAAGGGAGGGGGGGGTGCTGCCCGCATCCATGAGAGAGGCAATCATTGTAGTGCTTCCTAAGGAAGACAAGGACCCAAGACTCCCAGAATCGTACAGGCCCATTTCTCTACTGTCGACGGATGTTAAGTTGTTGGCAAGGGTGCTGGCGAGCCGCCTGGCTGGTGTCGTCGTCGCTCTGATACATCCGGATCAATCTGGTTTTATGCCAGGCAGATCGACGGCAGTTAATTTGAGGAGACTATTTATGAATATGCAACTGCCGGGCGACGGCGCTGGACAGAGGGTCATCGCATCTTTGGATGCCCATAAGGCGTTCGACAGTGTGGAGTGGGAATATCTGTGGGCGGTGATGGAGAGGATGGGATTTGGGCCACAGTTTCTCTCGTGGGTGCGGCTGCTGTATACTCGGCCGCTCGCAAGGGTAAGGGTTAATGGTACGTTGTCTCGACCCATAGAACTTTGTAGGGGAACAAGACAGGGGTGCCCACTGTCCCCTCTTTTGTTTGCTATAGCAATAGAACCATTGGCAGTTGCACTTAGAGGAGCACGGGAGGTGGAGGGTTTTAAATACGGACAGATTGAAGAAAAGGTTGCGCTCTACGCAGACGACATTCTGCTATTTTTGAAAAACCCGACAGACTCTCTGAGTGAGGCTATGAGACACATAAAAAGCTTCGGCTGTCGGTCTGGTTTACGGATAAACTGGCACAAATCCACTCTGTTTGCGTTAGATGCGGCAGCACCGACAGGGATTGAGACGGGAGGTCTTCGACTGGTGGACAAGTTTAAATATTTGGGCATCTGGATATCTCAGCCAATTTCGGAATATCTCACCGAGAATCTGACCCCAATTTTGGGACTACTCACGGTGAAGGTGCGGGCTTGGAATAAGCTGCGCCTGTCGGTGGTGGGCCGTATTAACCTGATAAAGATGATCCTGATGCCCAAATTGCTATATGTGTTGCACAATGCACCTATTTGGATACCTCAGAGAAGGTTTAAGCAGATCAATTCTCTGTTCAGAAGTTTAATATGGGGGAAAAAACAGGCGCGCTTGCGGTTGGAGCTACTGCAGCGCCCCAAGGACGAAGGGGGATTAGCCCTTCCAAACCCGTACATTTATTACTTGGCAGCCCAGAGTCAACATGTGAGGGGGTGGGCGCAACCGGCCACTTGTCCATCCATTCAAAGGGTACTGGAGAACTTGACGAGAAGGTGCCCTCTGGTGCGGAGTTTGGAAGATGGCTCAATGGGACTGGTGGGCAGACCTTATCCGACCATGTGTTTGCTACACAATTTGTGGGCAAAATTGAAGCAGGTACGAGGGGTGACGCTGATGACTAAATACTCTCCGCTGTGGGACAATACGAATTTGCCTGAAATAAGGGTGATGGGCTGCTTGACGGAGTGGAGGACCAGGGGGATCACTCAGGTATCTCAGATATGGGATGGAAGGGGACTGAAATCATTCACTCAGCTGAAGGAGGAGTTTGGTCTTCGAGACACGGGGTTGTTCCAGTACGCACAAATGGTTCATGCCTTTGGGGCCCAGAATAAACGGAGGAAGATAGGTATACAACATGATATAGTTTTGGATTATGTTTGTGGTGGGGGATCCACGAGGGGGGTTATTTCCACTACCTATAGAGACCTTTTGCATACCTTCTTGCTGCGGTATACACCTCGTGCAAAAGCGAGATGGGAGGCGGAGGTGGGTGACATGTCTGGGGATACCTGGTCTTCTATACTGGAGTGGGTGCCTAATCTGTCTCTGAGTGAACCAGGCAGGTTGTCTCAGTTATATCTACTGCATAGGGTGTACAGGTCACCGGAGTTCCTGTTCAGAGTGAACCTGAGGCCCACCTCAGAATGCCCGAGATGTCGATCAGAAGATGCAGGCATACTCCACATGATGTGGACATGCCCTCGATTATCTACATTCTGGTTGCTGGTGTTGACTAGAATTGAGGGGGCATACGGATGTGCCATTCCGAGGGAACCGATGGTGTGCCTCCTGGGGTATGTGGACGAACTCTCTGTGGATGGCAGCAAGAAGTTAGCCATTGCACGGCTGTTATACATAGCTAGGAAACTTATTGCCAGACACTGGGTGAGGGAGGAGCCACCGACTAGAAGTGAATTTTTAGCGCAAGCTAGCTTCATATCCAGATTGGAAAAAGGGATATACTTTAAAAGGGGGAAATCGGGGCTGTATGAGAAGATATGGTCTCCGTGGCTGGATTATGGTTCATAAGTTGCAGTAAGGGGAATGGTCAGGATTGCTGGCCTAGAGCACAGGTATACTGTACTTAATGTGGCTTTGCTGGTTATAATTGTGTATATGTTTAATGGCTTAGTGTCATGCTTGCTGTCTATGGGGGAGGGGGGGGAAGGGGGGGAGGGGTGGGGGATTTTGTGTTATATAAGAAATGTGAAACTTGAGTATAACTTTTGGATGTCTGTTTGAATGACGTGTGTCTTTGTTTTATTATCAATAAAAATTATCTGATTTAAAAAAAAAAAAAAAAGATAGCCAAATCTAAAAAAACACTCCAACTTCCAAAAATATTAAGCTTTGATATTTGAGTCTTTTGGGTTGATGGAGAACATAGGTGTTGATCAATAATAAAAATAATCCTCTAAAATACAACTTGCCTAAAAAATTCTGCACACAGTGTAGAATAAGGGCGTTCAACTAAAGATAAATACAGCCCAAAAACATGAAGATTAAAATATGAAGTTAGGATTGGCCCCAACAATTTAACTAATGACAGGATTCTGCTAGACTAGATGAAATATTTGAATTGCTCTTGATGAGGATGAACAGTATCCCATTTATGTGACTATTTATACAAATAGTTCACACAGGATTAAGGGTTGAGAGGGAGGTAGGAAGGGAGCAGGATGATAGGTGTTTTTTTCTTTGTTTATTGCTATATTTTAAAATTAATTACATTTTTGATTTGGATTTAAAAAAAAAAATGTGCCAAAGCTGTCAGTGGCATATGTTGCATAATTCTTTGTAGCTTTAGACTGTCTAGTTTCAGTTTACACCATCTATTTGGCTAATTTTGCACCAAATATTTTCAACAAAG
The DNA here is from genome assembly GCA_033576535.1 of Allobates femoralis. NCBI lineage: Eukaryota > Metazoa > Chordata > Amphibia > Anura > Aromobatidae > Allobates > Allobates femoralis. The sequence goes on from JARQOC010000003.1 coordinate 783,924,839, forward strand.
TAACACTGGATACCCTGAAGATAGACAAAAGCAGCGCTTCACTATCTTGATTATTGTCATACAATTGAATGGGGCCGCAGAACGAATGTGTTGTAAGGGGATGGACTTACTGCCCAAGTTGCCCCTTAAAGATACGAGTACTGCTATGATGTGTATTGTAGCATGCGGTATTATTACTGGAAATTGTCTATTGCCCGAGAGTAGGGAGAGTTAGGGTTAATTTTTGGTACCAGCCCAGAGTGGGAGGGGCTAATGTGAAATGATAGAGACAGTTTGCTGTCAGGAGGTCAGATAGGACCCAGTGTACCATTCAAATAGACCTAAGGCCTGGTCAGGCAGCAGAGCCCCAAGATATGGGTGTTTCTAATGTAAGTGAAGACCGAGATAAGAAAATTGTGAGAGCCTGAGTAGAGTGAAAGAGAGAATGGACAGCAGGACCTAGTGATCAACTGGAGAGGAGTCCTGGGATAGAACATCTAGCAGTACGGCCATGAGTTTATAACTCAGAAAGGTAACGGGCCAGGGTAGAGCAGAGAACATGAGACATAGGGAGTGCCCCGGGTGGGAGTTCCAAGGAATCAGAACTAGAGAAGCTAAGTACCTGTCATATTAACAAAATAGTCCCTTTAAGAGGGAAATTGACGCAGAACCACGGGTTGAGACTAGGACTCTCACTAACAGGACTGTAGTAGTGTTATGGGTTGCGGTGAAGGCGGGTGATCCAGTGAAAACAGAGTTCAAGTGAGTTAACTAAAAGATTGAGACAGCATATGAAAATGCTCCATATTGTGAAGGAAACATTCTTTAAGCTGTGTACCCACTATCAACTGTACATAGTCCCCACCAAATTACCATTTAGTGAAAAGTTCATTTTTAAGTGGTGGATTCTTTAATTGAACTATTCAACATCTAGTCCTGGCCAGATGAAGTCACAAGCATCATGGGCGTAACACCTCAATAGTACAAGTCCACACAGCCAGCCAGGACCCCCACCTTCATGTAACATGCTGGAACATAAGAGACGAGTACCATGCCCACGGCTACCTTACAGTGTCAACAACAGCTCCGGGAACAGTGGGGGAAACAAGTCCCATTTTGGCCAGGTCCTAGCTGCGAGACCCACACTGATCTGTCAGCTTTCATCTATCGAGCAGAAAGGAGATAACTTGTTTTGGTAAGTCCAGAATATTCCTTTGAATTTATCAATATCTCCCATTATTCACACAGCACAAGTATGTGAATGCTAAGGTCTAATGTGTAGCTACACCATACAGACATCTTTATGCTTGCTTACAAGTGAGTAATATGCAATGCCTTGTAATCTGGGATAAGTACCGGTACATGAAAGTAGCCAGGCCGGTTTAATCAGAGTATACAGCTCATGGCTAAGATAATGCTCGTGGCATCGGTTCCAAAAGTCATAACTGGAGGTTTGTTTAAATACCAGACCCTTCAATTCAGAAAGAGGTTACACTATCCCCTTAAATTCCCTATCACCTAAAGAAAACTATTAGTAAGAGTTGTTTCCGCAGTAAGTAACGAGTGGGATGGGGAATATCTCAGTGAATACTTGTAATGCTATCCAGAACTTGTACATATATTAAATAGCCCATTCTTCAAGCGCAGTGTTAATTCCATTTTCACATATTGTTCATTACTCTACAGAAATTACATTTTCAGATGAGAAAGAGCAACGATGAAAATTCACATTTTGAATTTGTCCACATTTTTACGAGCGTATATTAACCCTTCAGGACTGACGTGAGATCTGACTTATGATCTATTTTTCCTTCTCTTCTTCACAGAGCCATACATGTTGTATATTTCAGTTGACATGGAGAGAACCTGTCAGAACGATTTTGGAAGGTAAAGTAAACATAAGGCTGTAATAATGAGTAAGGTGGTACCTTTGGTGAAGATATATGCTTTGCTGTAGTCCTTTAACCCCTTCATCCCCTTACGATTTTACATTTTCCCTATCCTTCTTCCAAGAGCCATAACTCTTTTATTTTTCCATCAATATAGACATATGAGGGTTTGTTTCCTTGCGGGACGAGTTGTACTTTTGAATCACATCATTTTACCATATAGTAAATTCCAAGTGTGGTGAAATTGCAAAAAAAAAAATTTTTTTTAAATTAGCGATTACACGATTGTTTTTTTAGGGATTTTTCTATTCACCATGTTCACTATATGGTAAAACCGACGTGTCGGTATGATGTCTTGGGTTGGTACGAGTTCCTAGATACCAAACATGTATACTTTAACTTTTTTCTGAGCGATGAAAGAAAAGTCATACATTTTTAAAGAAAAAGAATGGTGCTTTTGTCACTATTTTTCGCATACCATAGCGTTCTCATTTTTTGGGATCTGGGGAAGTGTGACGGCTTATTTTTCGTGTCTTGAGCTGATGTCTCTAACTATACCAATTTTGGGTAGATGCGCTGTTTTGATAGTCTGTTGTTGCATTGTATTGCGGCGACCAAAAAAAACCTTAACTTTGGTGTTTGGACTTTTGTTTCCAGTCACATAGTTTACAGATCTGATTAATTGATTTTATAGTTTGCTTGATCAGGCATTTCTGGATGCGGCGATACCAAATATGTGTATTTTTTTTTAATAGTTTCATTTTAATGGGGCAAATGGGGGGTGATTTAAACCTATGTATTTTTGTTCATATTTTTAAAACCTTTTTTTTTACTTATCCTTTATTTTACACTGACCCTTGGGGTACCATTTCACGTCGCAACATTGCATGCAATTTCACTTGCAACTTAATGGTTGCAGTGAAATCATGGACACATTGTTCTATCTGTACACGGCAACAAAATGGAAAAATGTGTCCCATGATTTCACTGCAACCAGTAAGTTGCAAGTGAAATTGCATGCAGTGTTGCGACGTGTAACAGTACCCTTAGAGTGCCTCAGCACTGCACAGTGTGATCACTTATGCTATGCAGAGAGATGCTTCACCGTCCCTCTGCAAAGCATAAATGATCTGGCGACATCACCCAAGCATTGCTGGCGGGAAGCGATCCATGACAGCATCTGGGATCATCAGCTGACCCTGGGCTGTCATGGCAATGCATCGAGATGATTGCATCGGCGATCATGGAACACGCTGCAGAGCTTTGGATCACGCTGTCAATGATTGACAGCGTGATTTAAAAGGTTAACAATGCCGATTGAATCACTCATCCGATCAGTCCTGTTATCTACACATCTCAGCTGATCAGATCAACTGAGATGTATGGGGGATGATGTGAGCTCAGCACACAAGCTCGCATCAAAGGGAGGGAAAACGGCCAACGGCACACATATATGCACTTTGTTGTAAAGGGGTTAAAAATGTTTTTGCATCAAAATATTTTGATAGTTAGAATTTTTCCACTTTTCTGCCGACAGAGTCATGTGGGGGCTTGATTTTTGCAGGATGAGTTGGCATTCTTTATTCACTTTTTATTTGAATAAAAGCGCGTTTTTTTCCACTTTTCCAATATCAAAAATGTTATTTATAAAAGTTTTAAAAATATGGAGAAAAAAAATACCCTATGGTGCTGTTTAAAGGTACAAACCTGTCTGTTAAAAACGACTCCTCATACTGTTAGAGAGAAACTGAAAAGCTAAATAGTTATGGCTTTTGGATTGTAATGATGTTTTCAATGAGAAATAGTGCGTCCTCAAGGCTCAAAATAGCTCTGTCCTTGACTCCTCATTGTCTAGCACCACAAATATTGACACTGCTAGGAAGTCCTAAATGTGAGGCGGCGCCTGTATCATCAGCGGTGGATGTCTAGTTCACATCATGTCTAGTTCACACTGTGCTTCATGAGTTAGCGTGATTTTAGCCTTTTAACCCCTTTAATGCAGTGGTCAACTCAACTCTAACCTTAAAACTCCATTTGGGGAAAAGTTTTAGCTGTATTTGTAGTGCAGCTTGTTGTCAAGTTGTGCAGCTTAGTGTCTCAATTTCACCATTATTAGCTCCATTCCAGTCCTTAGCTCTTCTCATGACCCTCACGGTGTCAAAAGTCATTATGAGACTGATATCAAAATACTGAACCAGTAATTCAAGTGTCGGTGTATCAGATGTAAATTACCAAAGGTTCCCTCTCTGAGAAACACTTTAAACATGAGGTGAAAGGGAGGCGAAAAGTCAGCAGGAGGCGGCTCCTCCAGCTTCACCCCGCCTGGCTCTGCTTGATAGACAGGTTTCCATTTACATAAATAAGGAGAGTCATCAATCTACCTGAGCTGTGCATTAAACTTATATCTTTAATCAAGGAGCATTTGTGAAATTAAATCTCTGACAGGTTCTCTATAAGAATATGTGATACACAAAACCAAGTATGCTTCCAAATGTGTAAATACCTTGTGAACCTGCCCAGGTATAGTCCACAGGATTTAATATCAGCGGGGCACCACTAAATTTTGCATAGGCCTAGAGATTAAAAGCAAAATAACAGTTATTAAAAAAAAAATGTTTATGGTTAAAATTCACAGAAATAAAACTAGAATACACAATGCAGAGTACAACAGGCAGCTCGGAGGGCGGTATGCATGGTAGTAACTACGCAGCATATGGACGTTACTGGCCAAGAGAGAAGCAGCAACACCACTTCATACCCTACACAGCAGCAGTCTCGGCCATCTGGTTGTGCAGAAAAACTGCAACTAGACCAACATGGACGGGGGCACACTTCAATTCCCTTCAAAGTCTTAAAACCGATAAACTACAAAACACAGATGTGTGTAAGTAAGCACAGACCGCTAAGGGCCTCCTGACCGGAACTTGGCAGTCTCATATATGCAAATGTGGCTGTCAGAGACCCACGGCAAGTCCATACATTGGATGTGTGAATGCAGACTAATAACTTACAATGCAGTAAGGAGAATGCAATATTGGAGTAGAACTGTAAAGCCATCAACATTGTAGTAGAACTGCAAACCTATCATTCTCAGAATCGGCAAAAGGTCCTTCAGGGTCATAAAATAATGACATATCCTCTTGAAAAGCCATTACTTCATGGGGTCATCTGAACAAACAAGACTGGTTTACTGGTTTGCAGCCTAATAAAATAAACTCATTTATACTAAGCTACGGTCACCCACCTAGGTCCAGCCAGGCCGCTCAGATTTTTGCACTTACACAGGAAGAAGAGAAATCACCGTTCCACCAGTAGCGGGAACATGGAAGCCTGTGATGGGCCGCAGGGATCACACGACTTAAGCAATGCTTAAATAATGATTTAGTAAATGTTTGGTTGAGAGTTACGGTACATTTGTGAATAGGTGAGAAATATTTTTATCACTTGAGGAAACTGTCATCATATACAAAGCCACCAAAACTGCTGCCATAACGTTATGAAGTATAATGATTGGTTTGTAAAGAAGTCACTTTCAGCGTAAACTAAATAAATCTATAATGTACCGTAACTTATTTTACCTGTAAATAGACACGTCAGAGGTCTCCTGTCTCAAAAGTAGTCAGCAGTACACTACATGATTGCAAGTCAGCACCAGCGTCATCCAGAGGATAGTAGTGAAACATAGTGCGCTGCCTGTCCTTTGCACACACAATTTGTGACATCTTGCAACAATTTTACAATACATCCTGCAATACTATTTCCCCAACAGTGAAATGTACAGTGACATGGGACGTTTTTACAGAATGAACAGTCATCACCCACCAGGACCCCTACTTTATGAGAGCGGGGATCTGAAGCTTGGTTCAATGTAATGGCAGTCAAGTATGTTAACTCAAGCTCTATTAAAATCTATGGGACTAACAGAAATAGAATATGGCTATTTCAGTCAGTCCTATATTGAGGACTTTGAATGTTCCAAACTTGCTCCATTTGAACACAATACCCCATCATAAAAGTACATAGTAAAAAACTGCATATACTATGCATTCAGTAATACTGGTCAGATCCCAAACACCAACAATCACTTCTAGAGGTGAATATCCCTGACAAACGTTATATACCAACACATGGAGTCCCTCCACCTCCATCCCTTCTATACAAATCAGCGACTATACAAGATAACCTGATGAAAGCTCATATGTCATACTGTATGTATGTTCGGATGTCCATACAGGATCGATTTGTAATAAAAAAAAAATGTAATTTAATTTAAAAAAAAAAAAAAAGTGTAAAAAATTTGATGCCAAATAGCTCCATTTGACAGATTAATTTAATATACTTTGGCTTCCATTTGTATCTGTTTTTATTCCATTTGGAACAAATCTGCTCTTGCTAGAAGAGTCTCTAAGCATTGGTCTGGGCACATGCAATGCTAAAAAGAGGTTTACCATAAACTTTAGTGTAAATAAAAGTACCATTACACTCTGCAATGTCGTTAAGATATCACCAACGATCTCGGTCGTTAGGACATATTTTTGACATCGTTGGTGAGATGTCAAACGTGTAGATATCGTGGATGATGCACCAATGATGTAGCGAGCAGCCATCGTTCACACAACCTAGCGAACGATACTTGTTCACTGATGTGAATAGGCGAAGTCATTAATGACATCATTATCGCGGTGTCACACACAACGATGCAGCAGGTTGGCTGATCGATGATCGTCTGATTTAAGAACATTTTCTCAAATCTGCCACCAACAATCCAACGATTTATCGTAGTCGTATCTATATCTGATGTCACACAAAACGACGTCCTAACGATGTCGTTTCAACGCCTCCAAACCCGTGATGTTTCAGCGATATCGTTTAGGATCTCGTACCGTGTAACTGGGCTTTAAAAAACATCCTCAAACAGATCATAAGCACAGGAATAAAGCGATATGTGAACCCAGTCTAATGCTCATTCTGACATTGTGATTTGTCTCTAATATAAGAAAGGCTGGGGTCACACACACAGATATCTGTGCAGATATTGTTCACAGATCTCTGGTTGCAGTGAAATCATGGACAAATTGGTCTATTTGTATATGGCCACAAAATGGATCAATTTGTCCATGATTTCACTTCAACCAGAGATCTGTGAACAATATCTGCCCAGATATCTGTGTGTGTGACCCCAGCCAAACATGGACTGTTGTTCATCTGTGTTTTTGATCCAAGTTTCATAAGTGATGAGTCTGTCAGTTTTTACCATCGGTGATTTTTCACTGATCAAAATAAATAAAATGATCTGCAACGCTTCTATCCATTGCAACATTAAATCACCACTCAAACATTCTTTTTTTTTTGTATTGTACTGCTGAAGTGGTGCTTTAAATCTAAGCCCCCGTCATACTCACTTTCCAACATCTTCACCTTTTTCCAGCATTGTTCCGCGCAGTCTCCTGTGATTTGTGACCTGCCGGTAGCTCCAGTGTTTCATGGAACGTGCCAGAGGTCACAACTCAATACAAGTCTATGGAAGCCTTGTTCTGGCTTTCATAGACTTGTATTTGGAGCTTGTGAAGTAACTTCTGACTTCCAGCCGGTCAGAAGCTACGGTCACAAGATGGCACCGCAAGTACCTGAGCATTGTCAGTAAAGGGTGAAGCTGCTGGAAAGTTAGATAACAGGCAGGGGACTTAGATTGAAAGTGCCAATTCAGCAGTGGAAAATAAATGCTGGAGTGGTGCTTAAAATCACCGACAGCATGCGGATTTCACATAGATGACATCCATGTGCTTTCCTTGATTTTCACAGTCTCATAGACTTGAATGAGTTATTTTTTCTCTGAGATTCGTATCAAACACAGTGCTTACGGGCTCCAAAAAATCCCAGATATGTGAACTGTCCCTTAGACAATAATGGATGCGTGATCTATCACAGATGGAACACATATGTGACTGATCAACATCTGAATGAGGCCAAACACAATAACAACAAAAATCCTAAATGTAATTATCTTATTTCCACTTTTTATCTGCACAGAGCTCGTACTACATCTACAATGACTTCCAGCACAGAGATGTCTCGTACATTCTTCATATGCCAAGATGGAGAGCATTGTCCCGATTGTGTTCTAACTGGAAATGGTAGTAGAGAACTGGTTTTGACAGAACAGCAAAAGCTATAAAACTCTAAAAGTAATATGTGGAGAACCAAGATAACAAGGGTTTCAAAACCTTCTAATTGAATCAAGAGGGCTATTCATCATCACATTCATGAGTAGATTTCAACATTTTTGCCAGACAAACCATCCTCCCCCTATAGAGTACTATTCTAAAAAGGACGAATACAGAGCAGTATATGTTTTTACTGGATCTCAGTGTATAGAATAATATACGGTATATTAGAATCTGAGAGTCCTCAGTGGTTGATACCTTTTAATGGCTGAAAAGATGGTGAGAAAAAGCAAAGCCAGCTTTCGAGACTCTATGGTCTCTTCATCAAGGTTAATAATGACACAAATTCTGAACACACGCATATATACACATATACAGGGTTGGATGATGCAGTAAGGCTGCCTTCACACTTGCGTTTGTGTCTGCATGCGGAGGGCATGCAGACGCAAACGCAGCCCATACTAATGTGAACGCAGCGGAGAATCTCCACATGCGTTCACATTAGTATGCAGCCCGGCTAGCCAATCAGCTGTCTCTGCGGGCGGCTGGGAGGAGGAGATCAGCGGCAGAGATCTCCTCCTCCCGGCACAGCTGATCTCTCGCCGGTGTCAGCGGGGAGATACAGCTGATCTGACAGCTGTTTAAATCTCCCGCGCTGACACCAAATAGGGCGATATCAGTGCGTGAGATATGAAACAGCTGATCTCTCGCCGGTGTCAGCGGGGAGATACAGCTGATCTGACAGCTGTTTAAATCTCCCGCGCTGACACCAAATAGGGCGATATCAGTGCGTGAGATATGAAACAGCTGATCTCTCGCCGGTGTCAGCGGGGAGATACAGCTGATCTGACAGCTGTTTAAATCTCCCGCGCTGACACCAAATAGGGCGATATCAGTACGTGAGATGTGAAACAGCTGATCTCTCGCCGGTGTCAGCGGGGAGATGCAGCTGATCTGACAGCTGTTTAAATCTCCCGCGCTGACACCGAATAGGTGAGGTCGGCGCCGGAGATTTAAACAGCTGTCAGATCAGCTGCATCTCCCCGCTGACACCGGCGAGAAATCAGCTGTGGCTCTGCATGATCTCCCGGTGGCCGCCGGTGATCTCCGGCGGGCACCTGCAGAGATTTCAATGAAATCTGCAGCGTTCTCCTGCGCTGTCTTGCGGAGGACACTGCGGATCCATTGAGATCCATGCATCTTTTGTGCGCTTGCGGGCGCTTGCGGATAAAACAAGTGCCGCAAACGCACAAATAAATGCTACATGCTGCATGTGGAGTGCGGTCGAAGGGCGCATAAATTACACTGGGTAACACAATTTTTTAGGAGTTAGGTCAGACAACTGTTCTTAATTAATTTTTGGATGCTGAATCCAGAAATGATCTCAGTTTTTCTCTATCACGTCAAGTTTTTGAACTATAGGATTTTTGTCTTCTCAAAAATATGTAAACTACTGTACCTAAAAAGTGTTTTTTTTCAAGATATTGATAATTATGACGTATTGGGAGCTGCACACACCTCTCACCACACTGTCTCAGTTGTGACTACACTTACAAGTTGCCATGTAGCTCTATATGAGTCGAATTGTAATCAGATAACAAGTCTTATTAAAGATATCAGTGCAATTGTCCATCTCTGGCAGGTAAGTTGTGGAGGAAAAACTTGACGTGCTAGAAAAAAAACTGACTACATTTTTGGAATCAGCATGCCAATTTTACCGTAGTATAAATCAGCTCAAAAACCTAACTCAGCAGAAATTTTTTTTCAAATTGTTCCCCAGTGTTATGCGCATCCGAACGCAATTGCGGCCAAACGCAGCCATATGCAGGCACATGCGTTCCCATGTTAAACATAGGAACGCATGTGCGCAAGCGTTTGGCTGCATTTGGTGCGCTGTGCTCCAAACGCAAGTGAGAAGGCAGCCTAAATAAACTAAGTTTGGTGAAGGGTTACACAGGACTTGGTTAGTTGGGAGGGGGGGAGAGAGCATCTGGTGTAGTGAAAATCAGGGTCCTGAGATAACAAGCAGATAGTTTTATGTCCTTTGATTAGTTGTTTCTTCAAGATTTGGAGATTCGTCAATTAATGTAAAAAGACATAAATCACTAAATGAGTCAACGGTCAACATAAGATTATATTCCCAGACTCCTGTCTCTCTGCGATTTGAAATGACCTTTTAAAACTAGTATTTTCATGTCTATTATGATATGATCAGGGCTACAAAAGTGATTGGCCACAGGTAAATCCAGTGTATAGAATTACATTGTCCACTACTTTTTTGTTTGCAGCATCGAAGATAAGGAGATTTTTGTGTACTCACCGTAAAATCCTTTTCTCTTAGCCTCTAATTGGGGGACACAGACCGTGGGTGTTATGCTGCTGTCCACTAGGAGGCGACACTAGGCAAAATCTGCAAAAGAGTTAAGTGGCTCCTCCTATGCAGTTATACACCCCTAGAACAGGAAGTGTTTCTCCAGTTTTGTGCTAAAGCAGTAGGAGAGCTAACAGACAATAACAGTGACACAGGAGTCAACGCAGGCAACCTGTGTAAACAATATAGTTAACAAGGTAATAACAGTAACAAGGCCTGAGCCAGACAGGCCCGTGTGTAAACCGTCAAGAGTTAGCAGAGTAATACTAATACCACAAGTCCTGTAACTAAGCAGGCGCATGTGGAAAACAGTGAAGTTAACGAAGTAACAATCGTATAACAAGGCCTGTAACTAAACAGGCTCACAGTACTACAAGGCCTGGAACTAAACAGGCACAAGTTTAAACAGTCAACAGTTAACAGAGTGATAATAGACAAACATGTGTAAACATGTTAACCATGAAACAGCTGAGAAGCTATGCAAGAACTGTAGAAAAGGCCCACAAGGGCAATAGGGTGGGTGCTGTGTCCCCCAATTAGAGGCTAAGAGAAAAGGATTTTACGGTGAGTACACAAAAATCTCCTTTTCTCCTTCGCCTCATTGGGGGACACAGACCGTGGGACGTCCCAAAGCAGTCCCTGGGTGGGAAAAGCAATGGAACTAGAGACACTGAACATAGTCAGTGAAAAACTATGCACCGATAGGCGGGCTGCTGCCGCCTGGAGGGTACGTGTACCCAGACCTGCGTTTGTCGAGGGCTGAGTGCAAGCACTATATTGGCTTGGGTATGGGTGTAGGCTGACCTTTTGGCTGCCTAAAACACCAGTTTCGCCGATACCTCTTACCGAACTGTCCAGGAGGCTTCCACGGCTATAGTAGAATGTGCCGTGACCTGCCGGAAGGGATGAGTTTTCGAAGGTATAAGCGTCTTGGATGGTTACAGAAAAAACACCTGGTTAGGGGAGCCGCAGAGGCTGACGTGCCTTAATGTCGGCCCATTGGAAGAAGGATAAAAGGAGAATCCAACTTCTTAGAAGGGCGCTGTGTTGGGCACCTAGACGCGTAGGGCCCTGACAAGGTCCCGCATATGTAGGTCCTTCGCAACCGGACAGACCGGAGTCGGGCGCGGTGATGGCAGAGAGATGTCTTCATGTAGGTGGAAGGAGTAAGGCTACCCTAGAAAGAATAATGGAACCAGCCATAGGACAAGTATGTCCAGATGGAAGACTAGAAAAAAAGAGATTACATGAGACCGCTGCAAGTACTGACACTTCAGCAGAGACAAATAAATGCCACCGAACCATACTACTATTTGGATGAGGATGCTAAAGGTAATATCCCATCGAGGCTGAAAAAAGGTGGTTCCTGTAGTGCCGTGAGGACCAAGTTCATGGTCCCCACGGGTGTGGTCTTGTTGCATGGATCTTAAATAGTAGACCCTTTGAAGGAAGGAGTTCATAGACGTCTGGTGGCAAGACGTGTTTGTAATAGGGTGAAAAAACAGCTGAAAACCTGCTGTGTAAGAGACCCTAAGGACAGACCTGAGTCCAGGTCTGAGTGGAAGAAACGGAGAGTCCCTGGCATGAAGTAGGGCCAAGGGGAAAGACCCCTAGAGGTGCCCCAGGCAACAAACTAAAAACGATTACGCGTGTGATCGGATATCGCTGATAAAGCTGGTGTCCTCTCTGTGACTACGGTTGTCACAATATCCTGGTGAAAAAACCTCTTGGGTTAAATTCTAGATCTCAAAGGCTACGCTAGTAACCTTGGATGAGAGGAATTTTGAGGGAGAACTGGCCATGATCGAGCAGGTCTGGACTGTCCGTTAGACGTCCTGGTACTGCTGCTATAAATTGGACGAGTCTGCGCAGCAAGCGCATGTGGGCAATCTGAGACCATGAAGGCGATCCCGAGACATTCCCGTTTGATATTCCAGACTGTTAGTGGGGAAAGAATATAGGAGAGACGGATACCGGTCCAGGCTTGGACTAGTGCGTCTGTCCCACTGACTGTGGATCCTGAGATCCTGGCATTGAGGCGTGACTCCATCAGGTCCATATCTGTGGTGTCCTGGCGTTGGCGTTTTAACAGAGGACTTCTAGAGAAAGGGGCCAATCCCCTGGGTCCATCCTTGGTGGATTAGAGAATCAGCCTCCCAGACGTGTACACCTGGTATGAGAACAACTGGCAGTAGTGTTCCAAGGTTTCCACCTAGTAAAGGATGTGGTGAACTTGTCATCGCTTAGAGACTGCAGGTTCCACCCTGGCGGTTGACATATGCCACAGTTGTGGCATTGTCCGACTGTATCCGGACATGTTCGAATGCCAGAAGGAGAATGATTTCAGTACTAGAGATACTGCACGAATGTTCGTAGATTGAGGGGCATCTTCGAGACAGGGCAAGGCTACTGCCATGTGCATTGTGATGGGGGTACATCGCACCCCATCCTGTTCTCGTGCAACACCCAAGTATGGATAATTGCAAAGACCGGCGATTCAGCTGAACCAATGGAACAGACTTCCAAGCTGCTTCTATGCGGTCTAGGACTCTTATCGCAGTTGGGAAGGATTGGAGAGACCTCTGACTGAGGCTGTGGGTTCCCAGACGAAGAATACGTGTCCTGTCTGGGGAAATTTGACTATAGCTGTGGATGTGCAACCAAAGGCCGCCGTGTTCATGCGATGCTGTGCATCCAATACGGCTGAGACTCCATACGTGATGCTGTAGCAGTGGCCGTCAGGAGTATGCAGCAGGGCTGGGGCTCCTGGAATGCGTGTGCTGTGCTGCAGCATGTGTCTTGGAATTGCGGTAGACCTGTGGAGGTCAATCCTACCAAGTCTTCTCAACGAGCACGGTGTAGATGCCACTGTTCGCAGACCTTGAAAGTCATGCATTGATAAAGGGTCATCCAGATATGGGAGACTGCTGAAATGTAGAATAGACATTGCCAACTTCAGGCTGGGAAAAAAAACCTTGTAGTCTTTGCGCTTCAGTCCTTTTTGGCCTTGGCCCACTCCTTGTGCTGGCGCTTCGGAGGCTCCGACGTCAGGAGGAGGGTGGGCGTGGCGGGCGAAGGGCGGACAGAGGGTGGGCAAGCCAGTGATGTCACATCTAGGCCGAAGGCAGGGCCTCTCGTTATTCGCGGGACCCGGAAAAGGCAGAGGCCCGGCGCGGAGCCGGAAGTCATGAGCAGCGCTGGCCGAAACCGGAGGCTGTGCTCGCGATAGTTCAGTCGCCAGTGTCCTGCGCAGCACACAGCGAGCGCTATCCCACCGTGAGTATCCTCTTTTGACTCCCGAGTCGAGAAGGGACAGATTGCGTGGAAGAGTGTTCAGGCCACGTTCGTACGGGGTCCAAAAGGGCCCTCCATTGGTTAATGCGGTCGGGGGTCTGCAAAGTCCAGCTTTGAGGCGGGTTGTGCAGAGTGCTCGCACGTGTCATTTCAACCCAAGTACCTAATATAGGTACAGGGAGGAGATTGGCGACAGGGCTCGTATTCCAGGTTCTGCGACCCTCGTTTTTGTAGTTTGGGGACGGAGGCCGACCAGGCCTTGGGCCGTCACAGCTTCAGCCCGAGTCCCCCACAGTGGGAAGTCGAGGAAGGAGTATGGTTTATAGTAATCTCGGCCACGACCCAGCGCCTCCAACGGTGGGGAGCTGAGGAGGGAGTGTGCTATGGGTCTTAGGTCCAGAGACCCGTAGCTAAATTACTTGTGCAGTTGCGGGTCACGGTGTGTCAGCCTGAGCCTTGTGAGACTCGACTGTCATCACCGCCAACCAGAGCTCCAGCTGTGGGATTTGGAGAGAATTGGCAAACGGTCCAGGTAAATATAGAGTGCATCAACTTCCACTGGGCACTCCAACAATGGAGGGCCAAGTGAAATGTGAGAGTCAAACTCTTAGTAATTCCACCACCCTAGTCCTCCCAACTGTGTGGGGGCCTGGGGAGGGGTCTGATGGACAAGTATTTTGAGCCGTTGGAATAGTAACTGGGCTCCGCCAACGTTGGGGGACCAAGGAATAGGCATTTTCTTCTCGCTTCAACCCAGCTCCCCCAGGGCAAAGCCATAAGGTTGGACAAGTGTACCAACAGGTACCTGCATCTGGCACGGTGTTAGGAAAAAACAATACGTGCGTTGGCCCGTGCGCTGATACTACTGTAGAGGCAGTTACACTGCTCCTCGTAGTATTGTCCTGAGGGGGGGACACAAACTGGAGCAGGATATATCGCTGCTGATTGTCCTGCCGTTTTTGTTGGAAACTGCCGCACAGCGAAGCTGCGCATTGTACTCTCCAGAGTCGCTGTGCGTGTGCCCCCCCCCCCGTGCTGTACTCGCTGTACCCCTGCATAGCGGATGCTGAGCCATGGCTTTTGGAGAAGCCAGAGAATGATTGGGGGGAATTGCAGACCGGCCGTAGCTCTGTGGCATGGCAGGCTCTGCCGTATGTCCCTCTTCCCTTTGTTGCAGGCACTGTAGGACTCCTAAAACCAAGGCCCCGGCTGCACTGGTGTGCCTTGAAAGGCACGGCAGGGAGGAAGCACTGTTGGGCTCCCAGTGTTTGTGGGGGGCCTAGTGCTCGTTGTACCCCCTGCTGGCTGTGCATATGTGCCGCCATGCCAGCAAGGTGTGGGCACGTAACTGTCCGCACACAGGACAGCTGACCTACATGTGTGATTCATGACATGTGTCAGCTGTCTGTGTAGTGTGTGCACAGTGCCCGCACACAGGCTAGCCCGTACATGTGGCAGCTGTGTGCAGTGGCTCAAGGCTGGCAGCTGCGGTGGCAGGAGCAGTGCCTGTGTCCTTTAATGGCCGCCGCTGCTTATAGGAGAGGGGTTATCCTCATCCTGTGCCCCCCGGAGATATGTGAGTGAGGAGGGAGGGGGGCGGGGCGCTGAGCAAAAAGAGCGCGGCCCTTGTAAAAAAACGCGCCCTCTGTGCTCCGGCCCGCCCCCTGCTATGACGCTGGCAGCGTCATCCTCGTCATCCGGGGGGGAGGGCCGGGGGGCGTGGAGAAGGCGGCGGCTTCGGTGTAGGCCGAAGCCGCGGCCTAAATTTTGAGACCTGCGGCCGCAAATGTGGCCAGGGCGGCGCGGAGGTGCGGGGGGGGTCCGGAACTAAACCGGACCCCGCCGGACCCCCTGGGCAGACAGCGGTGGCGGGATGTGGGCCCCCACAGAGGACCCAGCGTGCTGGGTCCTCTGGGATCATCAAAGTGCAGCCCTGCTGGCTGCTGCAGGGACACAGGCAAGCTGTGTCCCTGCTAGGGAGAGATCTCCCTCTGTTATAATAGCCCCCGCAGAGGACCCAGAGTACTGGGTCCTCTGTAACCACCAGGATGCAGCCCTTAGTGCTGGCTGCTGCAGGGACACAGGCAAGCTGTGTCCCTGCTAGTGCTGGTTGCCCCGTTGTTGGTCCCCCGGCCCCTTCAGGAGGTACACAGCGAGCTGTGTGCCCTGGTACTGCAGGGAGCAGGCTGCCGCTGAGGGGTAAGGAGTCTTCAGCAAAGCTGGGGACTCCTGGGTGCCTAGAGCAGGTCCGAGCTGCTGCACCAGAGGCTCTACCTGCGGTGTCTCGACCTAAATGAACCCCAAAGGGGTATTTAGGGAGGGATGCTGCTCCACCGTCAGGTGCCTTGTCCTTCGCCTCGACCTCAACCCAGTAACCCCAACAGTGGGGAAATGGGGAGGAAGGGTCGTTGTCTCAACCTTAACCCAGCGTCCCCAACATTGGGGGCCGAGGAGGGAGCGGCATGTTAGGGGGACCAGTCGACCTCAACCAGGCGCCCCCAACAGTGGGGGGCCGAGGAGGGACCATGCCGGGAGTCTCATCAGAGACCCACTTTTCTTCTTCTTGAAGAAAAAAAATTCAAAAAGAAAGTTTTTTAGGAGCACTAAAAAATCTGTGTGTGCCTCCTAGACACTAAGCAAAAACTGGAGAAACACTTCCTGTTCTAGGGGTGTATAACTGCATAGGAGGAGCCACTTAACTCTTTTGCAGATTTTGCCTAGTGTCGCCTCCTAGTGGACAGCAGCATAACACCCACGGTCTGTGTCCCCCAATGAGGCGAAGGAGAAAAAAATGTTTTAATGAAGTCTAAGGAAACAAAGTGGGAACATTGGAAACCTTTATCATTGTACACACTGAATGGAGATCAAAAACATGATATGAACGCTACCTAAGTCAAGGTGAAAGTGCTAGAGTCACTCGTAAAAGGAAATCACATTCCTTTCCATGTTCCTTAAGGCCGCTTCACACACTAGGATCTCGTTAACGATATCCTTGAAACGTCACGGATTTGTGAACATTCTAACGATATCGTTAGTGCGTGCTTGTGTGTAAACGAATGATGTTGGGTGGAAAATTTGTTGGATCGGTCATCACAAAAATGAGATCCTGACCTCAAATCTATCGTTCGTCGTCCAATTAAGGTACTGTGAATTAGCCACATCGTTCAGTGTGACACCTTTATGAACGATGTCGTTCACAATTCTCCTATTCCTGCCGCTTTAAAAAGTCGTTCAGTCCTCGCCCTCCTATTTAACTGGTGCGTTGCCGAATGGGTTATCGCTAACTATATCCTTGTGTGTGACAACGCACTAATGAAGTCGGAACGATCACCGTCACGTGATCGTTCTAAGGATATCGTTAACAATATCCTAGCGTGTGAAGTGGCCTTTAAGTGTAAACATTTTTCATGATTTTTTACTTCACCTCTGCAGGGCGTCTCTGTCGCTCTCTAGGCCTCACACATCATGACGTGTGCTGACCCAATAAGAGGGGGCACCACCAATCATTTTTGCTCATCCATTTGTTTTAGTGTTGTTTGAAATTTTTAAATATTAATTATGTTTTTTTTTTTACTTTTTAATGCTATAGAAAAGTCTATGGATAAGCACCAGAAAAAAAAAAACTTTAGGGTACATTCACACAATGTATTTTTCAGGCGAGTCCACTACAAAATCCACCTGAAAAGTTCAAAAGAATGAGCATGTGCATTCCTATAGAAAAGGTTCTTGGAACTGCTGTTCAGTTTTTGTGTATTTTTTTAAAGGGAACCTGTCAGCTCGATTTTGTTCCCTAACACATCCCTAACCATGCCTGTCTGACCTAAAACTGTCCTATAATAGTTGTGAAAAATTAGCTTGTTACTATCATCTCTGTATGCTAATGAGGCATCTATACTACTGTATGTATCACTCTGAGCGTTTTCCAGGGCTCCATCTCCACCCTTGCTGCATGTTTACCATGCCCCGGTGTGCTCCCGGCTTCTCAATTTAAAATTTCCCCCTTCTGTGTATGACACCGCGGTGGGGTAATTTCCAGACCTGCACATTGGTATGATTTGTGAGATCTATCTGCTGGCACAGTGCGCATGCTCAGAAGCCCTCACTGACTGCTCGCTGTTATGTGATGCTTCTGAGCAGGTGCACTGCACATTATGACAAGGGGTCACACAAGCGTAGGTGTCGGAGGTGGTATACTAATGACGCTCGGTTCAGCATGTGCTGTAAGCGTGATCCTGAGCGTCATCTACTTTGACCAGATCACAGGTACGGAGGAGAGGGCGAGATTGATCTGTCCTCTTCAATTACCGCCTTGGTGCATATCTCACAGTGTATATCTCGCAATGATGACACAGTGCGATGTTTCACTCAAACCCATAGACTTGTATGGGTGAGGGTCAGTCAAGGCTTGCAGAAAATTGCAGCAGGATGCGATTTTTTTCCTCAGTCTGAATAGGGCTGAGGAAAAACCTTGCAGATCTAAACTGTCTGCTTAATGTTAGGCCGAATGCAAGATTTTCTCACATTGAACTTGCAAGACGTATACGCACTGTGACCTCGGCCTAATAATGGAAATGGAGCTGTAAAAAATGGCAAAATAGATGATTCATATGGGATCCAAATTTTTTTTGCACTCCATAGACTTGAATGGGTGGATTTCATCTAAAATACAGAAGACACCTGGGCATGCTGCAATTTTTTTTTTTTTACACTGACATTTGGTCTGTGATGTAGAAACTCATCTGAAGTCCACTAAATGACATTGGTCAGTGTGCGGTCTAATTTTTACTGCTCCAGTCTGATTAGGCTAATATGCTGGCTCCAGATGGAAATACTGCCAGGAGCCAAGGGATCACCAATGGAGGGGAGTACTTTTTTTTTTCTATTTTCCACTTGTAATTGACTCAAGTCACAGAAGACCAGCAATAAACTCAACTGGGCACATTAACCACCCCATTCATATTAATGGGCAAAATTCAAAACTCCTGGGTCTTGTACATTGCACAAATCTGCACGGCTGGTCCTCTCTGTGTGAACACAATGTCTGACGTTACGATCACTATTCACCCATTTCATTCATAATATTCATCTAAATAAATAATTGCCATTTGGGTGCTGTATGCGAATTCCATAAGGCACTGTCACTTGCGCAGGCGCAGTTCGTGGCCGTGCACATCACTGCTATTCCGCTGATCTCCAGACGGTGGCAGCCACTCATCTCCTGCCGCCAGGAGGTCAGCAGCGACCGCCACTGATCTCCCGGCGGAATAGTAGTGAGCGGCGGGCAGACAGCTTTAAATCTGCTGCCAACACCGCGCTGGGCAGTGGGCGACCAATCAGCTGAGCAGTGCGGTTTTAGCGGGAGTTTTAAAAACCGTTCAGCCGAGCTCCCACCAATACCACGCTCCTGCCAATAAATCTCCCGCCAATACCGCGCTGCTCAGCTCCCAGTCACGCGACCAATCAGCTGAGTGGTATTGTCAGGAGATTTAAAGCTGGCCAACAATACCGCGCTGCTCAGCTGATTGGTCATGCGCCAGGTAGCGCAGTATTGGCGGGAGATTTAAAGACCGCTCAGCTGAATGGTGTTTAAATCTCACGCCAATACCGGCGCTACCCAGCTGACTGATAGCGCACCAGGCAGCTGATTGGTTGCGCTCTGCCCGCCACGCGACCAATCAGCTGAGCAGGGTGGTATTGGCGGCAGATTTGAAGCTGGCCGCCAATGCGGCGCTGCTCAGCTTCTAGCGGTATTGGCGCCACATTTCAATTGCGCTAGCATCTATTGTAATTGGTTAGTACTGTATGATAGCTCAGTGGTTAGCACTGTATTTTGGTGGCTCCGTGGTTACCACTGTATTTGGTGGCTTCGTGGTTACCACTGTGCGGTGGCTCAGTAATGGGAGGCAGGGACACGGGAGGCAAAAGGAACAGAGGAGTCAGGGGGATAGGGGACACAGAATACACAGGGAGAGACAGTGCACACAGAGCGGAGACAAAGGCACAAGTAAAGGTCGGTTTACATGTAGCGACATAGTTAACGATGTCGCTGCAACTTGTGACATTGCAGCGACCTCGTAGCGAAGTCGCTATGTGTGACATACTGCAATGATCAGCGAGCTGATCGCTGATCGTTGGTATAATGGCCAGGGCCATTTTTTGATCGCTGGGCGGCCAGCTACGGCGTGTGTGACAGCGGGAGACCAACGATCATCGACCTCTCAGCGCCGCACAGCACACGCTGGGAGCTGGTTGCTGTGGGGCGCTGGTAACCAAAGTAAACAGCGGGTAACTAAGTGCAACGCTCTGCTTAGTTACCCGCCGTTTACCCTGGTTACCAGCTCCCAGCGTGTGTTGTGTGGTGCTGGGAGCTGGTAACCAGGGTAAACAGCGAGTAACTAAGCGCAGCGCTCTGCTTAGTTACCCGCTGTTTACCCTGGATACCAGCATTCTCGCTGGTGAGTCTGCCTGATTGACAGCTCACCAGTGATCAGATAACTATGTCACAGCGACCACCATCGTTGGTGGGGTCGCTGGGACATCGTTATGTGTAAACCGGCCCCAAGAGAGAGGGCACAGAGGGAGAGACAGCACAGAGAGGAGAGAGCGCACAAGGAGAGTAAGGCACAGAGACTGCCCTCCTGATGCAATAACATTGGGCCTATTTCTAGTCCTTTATAAACTCCTTTCTGTTATCTCTGACATTGTTTGCTCGTTGTAAGCTACAATCCCATCATTCACCATTTAGGGCTCGGACACACTCTGCTACTTATATGCAAGTCTGTCGGAAGAGACTGGAGAAGTGACCCTGAACGGCTTCTCCCTGTCTGGACCAGACTGTCAGCTGCTAGTATTTTTGTGCAGCATCACACTCCCCGTCCAGAGAGGGAGAGGCCATTCAGGGTCACTGCTCCAGCCTCTTCTGAGTGTCGTCCGACAGACTCACATGTAGGAGAGTGTGTCCGAGCCCTTATACAATTATCCACACGAGTACAAACTCTATTCTCTGTGTAGAATTGATAAACCTTCATGAACTGACCTTGATGAGATTCCTCTACTCAGATTCCGATCTACAAGGCATTGTGATACAGAGCGTTGCGCCTTAGATCAGGGTGCACAAAGCTACCATCATGATGGGGATACAGAGCATTGCGCCTCTGGTCAGGGGGGCACAGCACTGCGCCTCTGGTCAGGGGGGCACAGCACTGCGCCTCTGGTCAGGGGGGCACAGCACTGCGCCTCTGGTCAGGGGGGCACAGCACTGCGCCTCTGGTCAGGGGGGCACAGCACTGCGCCTCTGGTCAGGGGGGCACAGCACTGCGCCTCTGGTCAGGGGGGCACAGCACTGCGCCTCTGGTCAGGGGGGCACAGCACTGCGCCTCAGGTCAGGGGGGCACAGCACTGCGCCTCTGGTCAGGGGGGCACAGCACTGCGCCTCTGGTCAGGGGGGCACAGCATTGCGCCTCTGGTCAGGGGGGCACAGCATTGCGCCTCTGGTCAGGGGGGCACAGCACTGCACCTCGGGTCAGGGGGGCACAGCACTGCGCCTCGGGTCAGGGGGGCACAGCACTGCGCCTCGGGTCAGGGGGGCACAGCACTGCGCCTCAGGTCAGGGGGGCACAGCACTGCGCCTCTGGTCAGGGGGGCACAGCATTGCGCCTCAGGTCAGGGGGGCACAGCACTGCGCCTCTGGTCAGGGGGGCACAGCACTGCGCCTCTGGTCAGGGGGCACAGCACTGCGCCTCTGGTCAGGGGGGCACAGCATTGCGCCTCAGGTCAGGGGGGCACAGCACTGCGCCTCTGGTCAGGGGGGCACAGCACTGCGCCTCTGGTCAGGGGGGCACAGCACTGCGCCTCTGGTCAGGGGGGCACAGCACTGCGCCTCTGGTCAGGGGGGCACAGCACTGCGCCTCTGGTCAGGGGGGCACAGCATTGCGCCTCTGGTCAGGGGGGCACAGCATTGCGCCTCTGGTCAGGGGGGCACAGCACTGCACCTCGGGTCAGGGGGGCACAGCACTGCGCCTCGGGTCAGGGGGGCACAGCACTGCGCCTCGGGTCAGGGGGGCACAGCACTGCGCCTCAGGTCAGGGGGGCACAGCACTGCGCCTCTGGTCAGGGGGGCACAGCATTGCGCCTCAGGTCAGGGGGGCACAGCACTGCGCCTCTGGTCAGGGGGGCACAGCACTGCGCCTCTGGTCAGGGGGGCACAGCACTGCGCCTCTGGTCAGGGGGGCACAGCACTGCGCCTCTGGTCAGGGGGGCACAGCATTGCGCCTCAGGTCAGGGGGGCACAGCACTGCGCCTCTGGTCAGGGGGGCACAGCACTGCGCCTCTGGTCAGGGGGGCACAGCACTGCGCCTCTGGTCAGGGGGGCACAGCACTGCGCCTCTGGTCAGGGGGGCACAGCACTGCGCCTCGGGTCAGGGGGGCACAGCACTGCGCCTCTGGTCAGGGGGGCACAGCATTGCGCCTCAGGTCAGGGGGGCACAGCACTGCGCCTCTGGTCAGGGGGCACAGCATTACACATCATGATGGGGATACAGAGCATTTTGCCTCTGGTCAGGGGGGCACAGCATTGCGCCTCAAGATGCAGATACAGAGCATTACAATCAGGATGGGGCTGCAGAGCACAATGATGACGGCTGCACCTGTCCACTACAGATACTGCAGCATCTTGTGGGTGTCACAGCTCTTACCAGAACAACCAGGCATTCGGGGTGCACGGAGGGCAGCCCCCAGTCACCACCCCAATACCTCAGCTCCATCTCGGGGAGCCCCGGGGCCACAACAACCGAGCGCCGGTCCGGAATTTCCTGCCGGTGACTCAACCTCGCACGTCCGTCCCCCGAAGAGGCGGAGCCAAAACCGCATACACTGCACGAGACCTACGAGTAACTCCGCCCACTACGGGGAAGCCTCTGGTAAACATTCACAGACCACGCCTCCTGGATGTGTCGCTCCTTCATGCCCCACCGATATTGATGGCCGAACTCCTCCCACCTCGTGACGTCATGTGTGGAAGCTCGCTTCATCCCATAGAGCGCTGTGCACATTATAGTCATCTGCGCCTTTACGGAGAATTTTTAAACAAATTTATTTGAGAAAACATTGAAAAAGGACTATTTTAATCTTGTTCACCCACATTTTGTTCGCCCACATTTTATTCACCATTATTGACTTGTAAATACATTTTGTTAACTTTGGGTTCTAAATGTAACATTCTTGTGCCCAAATCATCTTTCCTGCAATTTTTTTAGCTTAAGTGATAATTACCATCATTACAATTTTTTATGCTTAATTGATAAGAGCTATTTATGCCCTGACTGCAGTAACGAGGTGCCAATTATATGAAGCTCCTAACTACATAGCGAGGGCCGTATGATTGGGTATAACCAGGTCTCTGATGAGGTAATCATAGGGGCCAGCTGTGGCACCCCAGAGTCCGTTTGCCACAATGTCATTGTCACCCTCGGGGGGGGGGGTAATGTCGTGCTTGGAAGCAAGAACGGGTATCCACACCAGGTAAGCCCACAGCACACAACACCATTTCTGACTCCAGACCAGAAGGAGGAGCTCTAACCTGGGTTCAGGGGAGCTCCCTTATAAATTCTGGCCTGGGGACGGGGTTAGTTAATTCAGTTCCTAGTTGGACTGTGAAGAGGTCCCGTGGACTGAAGCAGAGTAAGGCTTGTCCAGGGATAGAGACTAGCAACCGTGAGGGACCCGTAGGAGATGGTCTGAGGAAGGAAAGAAGCAGACCTGGGTAATGGAGCCAGGGTTCGGCTCACCCCAGTGCAGAACGCCAGGAGCGGACACTGGAGGTTATCAGGGTATTCCAGGCCCAGCAGCCAAAACCGGAGGACGGGAGATTCCAAATCTCACAACAAAGCCCAGAAGGTAAAGTGGCATCAGTGGCGTAACTACCGGCATAGCAGCCGTAGCAGTTGCTTTGGGGCCCGGGCCGCCCGGCGCTTGTGGGGGGCCCGGACCCAGCGCGCAGCCGCTGCTATGCCGGTAGCTGCGATATATTACCTCTGTGGCTGTGCTCTGAGCCTCTGTCTGGTCTGGTCATTGTGGGGGTGGGGGCCCGGCCGGGGGTGGCCGCGCCCGACGGGCCCCCCCTGGCGAGGTGGATGATGCCTATTCAAAGCGGCCGCAGGCGCCGCACAGAGAGATAAAGGGGCTGCCCGTGTAGCCTGCTGCTGCCTCCTGCCTGACGCGCCGCTGTGTGTTTGTTCTTTTGCAGATCCCCGCCCCCTGGCCGCCCTGTGACCTCGCTCGGAGTCCTTCCTGTTCCCTCACTTGTCCGACTCCTCGGTCACTTAGCACACAGGAGGACACAGAGCAGCCAGAGCTCAGAGAACAAGAAGCAGGGTTGGAAGGAGCAGCAGGAGGCAGGAGCTACTGAGGCCGGAGAGGTGAGAGGCACCGCACCGCTAATAATAACAATAATATTTATTGAATGACACATGTTAGTGAGCAGCCGGCAGCATGGGGGAGCCCCGGGCCTTTATATACCCTGTCCCTGTGTGTGTGTGCTGGCTGGGACACTGTGAGGGGGGGCCTGTATATACCCTAACCCTGTGTCCCTGTGTGTGTGCTGCCAGGGACACTGTGAGGGGGGGGGCCTGTATATACCCTAACCCTGTCCCTGTGTGTGTGCTGCCAGGGACACTGTGAGGGGGGGGGGCCTGTATATACCCTAACCCTGTCCCTGTGTGTGTGCTGCCAGGGACACTGTGAGGGGGGGGCCTGTATATACCCTAACCCTGTCCCTGTGTGTGTGCTGCCTGGGACACTGTGAGGGGGGGGGGCCTGTATATGCCCTAACCCTGTCCCTGTGTGTGTGCTGCCAGGGACACTGTGAGGGGGGGGGGCTGTATATACCCTAACCCTGTCCCTGTGTGTGTGCTGCTGCCAGGGACACTGTGAGGGGGGGGCCTGTATATACCCACCAGGGGCCTGTATACCACCACCAGGGGCTCTGTATACTACCACCAGGGGCCTGTATATACCCACCAGGGGCTCTGTATACTACCACCAGGGGCTCTGTATACTACCACCAGGGGCCTGTATATACCCACCAGGGGCTCTGTATACTACCCCAGGGGCCTGTACTGTATATACCCACCAGGGGCTCTGTATACTACCACCAGGGGCTCTGTATACTACCACCAGGGGCCTGTATATACCCACCAGGGGCTCTGTATACTACCACCAGGGGCCTGTATATACCCACCAGGGGCTCTGTATACTACCACCAGGGGCCTGTATATACCCACCAGGGGCTCTGTATACTACCACCAGGGGCCTGTACTGTATATACCCACCAGGGGCTCTGTATACTACCACCAGGGGCTCTGTATACTACCACCAGGGGCCTGTATATACCCACCAGGGGCTCTGTATACTACCACCAGGGGCCTGTATATACCCACCAGGGGCTCTGTATACTACCACCAGGGGCCTGAATATACCACCACCAGGGGCTCTGTATACTACCACCAGGGGCCTGAATATACTACCACCAGGGGCCTGTATACCACCACCAGGGGCTCTGTATATTACTACCAGGGGCATGTATATACCACCACCAGGGGCTCTGTATACTACCACCAGGGGCCTGTATATACCACCACCAGGGGCCTGTATATACCACCACCAGGGGCTCTGTATACTACCACCAGGGGCTCTGTATACTACCACCAGGGGCTCTGTATACTACCACCACCAGGGGCCTGTATATACCACCACCAGGGGCCTGTATACCACCACCAGGGGCCTGTATATACCACCACCAGGGGCTCTGTATACTACCACAAGGGGCTCTGTATATACCACCACCAGGGGCCTGTATATACCACCACCAGGGGCCTGTATATACCACCACCAGGGGCCTGTATATACCACCACCAGGGGCCTGTATACCACCACCAGGGGCCTGTATATACCACCACCAGGGGCCTGTATATACCACCACCAGGGGCCTGTATATACCACCACCAGGGGCCCTGTATACCACCACCAGGGGCCCTGTATACCACCACTGGGGCCTGTATATACCACCACTGCGGAGGCTGCTGTAATACTGCTGGGGCCTGTATATACCACTGAGGAGGCTGCTGTATACCACTGGGGCTGCTGTAATACTGCTGGGGCCTGTATATACCACTGGAGAGGCTGCGGTATACCACTGGGGCTGCTGTATATACTGCTGGGGCCTGTAAGGGGATGTGTCTTGAAGGGGCGTGTCTGGGAGGGGGGCGTGTCTTGGAGGGGCGTGTCATTGGGGGGCGTGTCTTAGAGGGGGCCCCGTTCAAAAGTTTGCTATGGGGCCCTGCCAGTTCTAGTTACGCCCCTGAGTGGCATCAGAGAGCTCAGGGATAGTGACCAGAGAAGAGGCTGCCTGCCATATGGGTGAGAGACTTAACACAGGAAGAGAAGGTCGCAGCTCAGCTACAGACAGCCAGGACCAAACAAGAGTAGCGCAACAGGGAGGCCTCAGAACTCACCGGGTGAGGAGATCCCCAACTTGCTTCCAGGCCACCCAGATTCCCAACATCTCTTGTGGACAGTACCCTGGACTAAACCTACTACTTCTGCCAGTAAAGGTAACGGAACTTAGGTACTGTGTGTCTGTAAATTATTCCACTCCCTCAGTCCTGCACCCCCAAAGGCCTACCACCGCCATAGACTTTACCGGTTGCTCTGGGGATCCGCTCCACCCATGGGGAGCGAAACCACCACAGCTGCCATCCCATCATCCCCAGAGGTCCCGCACCGCAGCGTCAGTCACAAAGGGTACCTTTACACACGGCTACATTTGTAGCTTGTCACCAGGTAACTTACTGGTTGCAGTGAAATCATGGAGACATGATTCCATTTGTACACAGCAACAAGACAGAACCATGTATCCATGATTTCACTGCAACCAGTAAGTTACCTGGTGACAAGCTACAAATGTAGCCGTGTGTAAAGGTACCCTAATAGCTGAATATCACAGGTGGCGTCATGACAACCATCCCTAATTCACCACCCCCAGAACTTTTAAATGCAACACCCAGGGCCACGGAGCCGGGCCTCAATAGATCCATTCCCTGATGAAAAACTGTTGTTTGAAACGATCGTCGGGATCGATGAGATGATTGAAATAAAGGATCACTGCATT
Organism: Allobates femoralis; assembly: GCA_033576535.1. Classification (NCBI taxonomy): domain Eukaryota; kingdom Metazoa; phylum Chordata; class Amphibia; order Anura; family Aromobatidae; genus Allobates; species Allobates femoralis. Next base: position 783,951,701 of record JARQOC010000003.1, read on the forward strand.
TGATTACGGCTACGATTTTTTGTGTGTGCCAGGGTTCACTCCTTTTTGGGCCTCAACCCCTGTAACTCCCCAGGCAGCATCAAATGCCTGTTCCGAGTACACCACGGCCCTGGGGTTCGTCACATCCAGGGGCGGATGTGTCATAGGTGCATCCGCACTTAAACCCCTGGGGTGCGGGGTCACATCTATGCTGAGGGCCCATACTGTCTGTGCACAGGGGCCTCTTCTGTGTCTGCCTCTGGGGGGGGGTCCTTCCTACATAATATAGTGTATGGGTCATTACAGGGGCTATCTGGGATTTATAAAAGAAAATAAAACCTGCCTAAGCACTAACTGGCAGGTAGCTGTCACCTAGCTTCCTGTTGTGCCCGTCATCGTTCACCACCGGTTAAAGCCGACACAGAGCAGTCCGAGACCACTCCTGTAAGGAATTTTGTCACTTCCGCTGACGTCACTACTACAGAAAGGCGGCTTCTTCCCTCTGTTAACAGGTGTCATAGCCGACATCAAGCTGATTAACAGCCGACTCCCTCAATTAGGTAGTGAGGAGCTGGCTGTCAATCAGCATGACACCAGCTGTTCCACCCCCTCCACAGAGCAGAGTGGAAAAGCCGTCACCACTCTGTTTACCCCGTCATGCTGTCCCCTGCAAGAGCGATCTGTGCCCGCTCTGTGTCGGGGGTGAACGGAGGTGAATGGTGTCAGGCACAACAGGCAGGTAGGTGGCAGCTACTTACCTGTTAGTGTGGCGCCCCTGCGACCAGGTGGCCACAAAGGGAAGTGCAGCCAGGTAAGCAAGGTAGTTGAAAACACACCCACACGGCACAAACACCGACCCTACGCCTTGGACTCTAGGTTGGGCAAGGGGTGGCGGGTGTAGCTGACAAAGTGGGTGGAGAGACCAACACAATAAAAACCCAGGAACACACAATTAGAATGAGAACAGTGGGAGAGAACGTAAGAAGAAAAGTGAATGTGACGCCCCTGCGACCAGGAGGCCACATAGGGAACTGCAGACAGGTAAGATAGGAAGACAGTTGCACCACAACACCCTCACAGACACCCCACATACCACTAAAGGGCAGCACCCAACCCGGAGCCCGGGACTCTAGGCGGGCAAGGGGTGGTGGGTTTAGAGAACAGTGGGTGGAACAGCAAGCAGGTCAGGTGATAGATGGTAGAAATAGAGAAGGGGAGGAGGAAGGAGTCAGTAGGCCAGAGTGAGTCGACCAGAAAAGACCAGAGTAGGCCGAGGCAGGCTGAACAGACCAGAAGCACACGTCCTGGAGGAGTGGGGTGTAAGGAGCGCAGAATCTGAAGAGCCAGTGTGTAGCCACAGAGAGAAAGTCTATCCGGAGCCAGCACCTCGGGAGTGTGAGGGAAGAGAGGACCAGCAGCACTGGGTCCTGAGAACACAGCCGAGGTGACCGACTGCAGGCGGAGTAGCCTTCCTATAGAACGTGAATCACACAGTAGCAGGAGCCTGATAGAGCCTAGCACAGCAGGACTATTGGAGGCTAGGCTAACAGCAGAGTGCCGACTCTGAAGGGGGCCGACGATTCACCCGGTTTCCCTAGACAACCGACGGGGAGCTCCAACTTCACGTTATAGTTCCTACCCCAAAGGACAGGCAGCTCAGTGGCAACCACGAGGGCCCACAGGAGTCCGAGCCACCGCCATACCGTCCGGAGACACACACACAGTGAAAGAGAAAGAGAGTATAGCCTGGAAGGGACAGAGAAAGAGTGAGGGGTCACAGAGAGGAACAACCTGGCTGCAGGGAGTAAAGAGGAACCCGGAGGGGAAAGTTGTCACCCGTGTAAAGACCTGTACCTGGAACTGTGACTGAGCTGTTATGCTGAACAAACTGCTAAGTAAACACGGTGAACCCTGCTTCTGACTTCCTTGCATGATTCATTCTCCATTGCCTGTACATGACTCTCTCCAACAGGATTGCAGAGAGATCCCAGCCTGCAGAGCCACAGCCTGCCAGCCCTGGACACTGAAGGAAAGCTGCAGCATCAGGACAGTAAGTGTATTGCATCCACTACAAGCTTACACTACACCGTAGACTTTAATCATCACTGCCCCTAGGAACCAAGTTCTACCCGCGGAGAACTATTACAACTTCAGCTGTTTTAACATCATCCCTGGAGGTTCTGCAGCAGTGGTGGTCCCATTATGGACCACAAGCCGTGGGTGGCGTCATGACAAACATTTAATCCCCTGTAAATATTCCCCTTTTACTTGCCAGGGCCCGGGACACGGTCCGGACCAGGACCTCTGTGACATCCCCCAGTAGCAACCCGGTCCGGTACTGAGTACCCTGTCCCAGTGGGCTCAACATGAACAGCGAGAGAGGCTTCCCAGGAGGTTTCAGGTTCCCTGGAGGCGCAGAATCCTGAGAGGCACAGACCCTAGGAGAGAAAGCCAACTCCATAGCCTGGAGATGACGGGAAGGAGAAAGAGACTGAAAGAGACACCACAGCTGAGAAGGTGGGAGGACGAGGGCCCGGCAACCGCACACATCTTAGCTGCCCGGAGGAACCCTGAGTTGAAACAGTGACTGACAGAAGGAGCATGGTGTGCCCAAATATCTGAACCTGGGACACTGGAGGCTAGGCCACAACCAGAGAACCGGCTCTGAAGAGGTGACCGGGGATAATCCAGACCCTAATCACGAAAAACACCGGTGTGGGGCAGGTGCTTTATGACCTGCAGCCTAACTTTCCATCACGGCCTAAGAACACAGTTGTCATACTAGGACTGGTGACCCTGACTGTGAGGGAAACATTAACCAGTGAGTCCGCGACGACCAAACTGAACCTGTGGGTGACGTACTATGTTGAGACTGAGAGGCCTGAAACGACTTTGAGGGAACAACCCAGAAATGCCACCTGAGCTGCACAGTTTGAGTTGCTTGGAGCAGTGTAAATTGTGTGAACTGTACGGAAAGAGCTGTGAACTGTTGTAACCTGCTGTGAAAGACCTAGTAAAGTACCCAGTAAGCTCATCCCTGCTTGAGACTGTTCCTTTCTAGCACTGCAACCAGCACCAGGACAAACAGCACTGTGGAGAGCTGCAGCTTTGAAGTAAGTGAACTGCACTGTACACAATCCCTCACCAAGCCCATCCATCACAACTACTCCTGCCCTGGGGACCCTCGGCCCTACCCGAGGAGGGCTTACCATCTACGCTGCCCCAAGTCACCGTCCCCAGCAGGAATATGGCCGCGGTGGTTCTATTAACCACATACCCCGGGTGGTGTCATGACAAATCCCTTGTAAATAACCTCTTTTTGGACTGATCCCAGGCTACGGAACCGGGTCACGACTACCGTGATACCCCAAAGAGAAAGTATCGGCCCGGTTCCTGAGTACCCCATAGCCTGGTAGCGCATCATTAGCGCTTAGGCACATTTTTTTTTTATGTATAAATCCCAGATTATGGTACTTTCAAATCTGCGTTTTTGTCAAATCTGGATTTTAAACAGAAAACCGCATTTTTACCGTTTGGGTACTTTCACATCTGCGGTACTTTCTGCTCATTAGGATTGCTGGATGCCAGACAAAAACCTCTGCTAAATGTGATTTAAAAAAAGCCGGAAGTGCTCGACTTGTCTGGATCCGTCAGAATAAAAGATGAAACCGCAAGTCACTGTGTGGCACCCTAGAGTCATAGTGCCACAGTGTCACCATTGTTAGGTGTCACCAGAGAGCAGTAAGGGGTATTCCACTCAGGCAACACGCATACAACACCAACACCTCCCAGATAGAAGGGGGAGACCAAGCCCGGCTTCAGGGTGAGCTCCACAATATATTCTGGTCTGAGGAGCAACAAGTGGAGTGTAGTTCCTAGGAGGACTGTGAAGAGCACAGTTCAGTTCAGTTCCTGTGAGGACTGTTCTGTGCAAACTGAGAATCTAGACCTGGGTGTAAACGAGCTGCGCCAGGCTCATCCCAAGGTCCGCCACTGAACACCAGGCCTAAGGCTAGGGTCTGAGGAAATAGAAGAGAAAGAAACCTACTGGGAGGCTGCACCACCCTGTGCTTCCCTTCCGCAAGAGGAACAACGCAAGAACGGAAAACAGAGTCCGAGACTGTGCAGGTTCACACACACCGACAGTCAACACCGGAGACTGGGGGACTCCAGATTCTCCAGCTACACGGTACCAGGGACATAGTAACGTATAGAATCCAATAACACTGACTTCCAAGGGTGGGGTAGAGAAGTGAAGGACTCGAGTTGCCTGTTATACTCGTAGATGCAGACAGAGACAGGGCCAGCAGCCTAACTTAAGCAACTGCAGGGGCCGCAACACAAGCGCAGTGAGGAAGTCAATACGACCCAGCCGGGTGAGAATTACCTCATACTGCTCTCCAGACTCCGTGGATAGTTTATAACATCTGCCTTAACTCCAGTAAAGAGACTTAGAAAACGCATATCTGTGAGTCCTCCTGTTGATTGCGCCTGTTGCCCTGTGCTCGATAACAGAACCTTATACCTGCAGAGCCGCCGACTACCAGCACCATGGAGAGCTGCAGCAAAGTAAGTGACTGTGTAAATCACGATCCCTCACAAAGCCCCATCCAATACCACCACTCCTGCCATGGGGACCCTCAGCCTTACCCAAGGAGGGCTTACCATCTACGCTGCCCTAAGTCACCGTCCCCAGCAGGAATACGGCAGCGGTGGTTCTACTAACCACATACCCCTGGTGGCGTCACGACAAATCCCCTGTAAATACCCCTTTTTGGACTGATCCCAGGCCACGGGACCGGGTCACAACTACTGTGATACCCCAGAGAGAAAGCGCCGGCCCGGCTCCCGAGTACCCCATAGCCTGGGGGTGAATCAACTGCACATTACTGGAATTATTGGTCAGTAACGCAATGTTGCCATATCTGGTATTTTTTTTAAAAAAAAGGTGGAATTCTGCCACATAGTCCTTACTGAACAGAAGGCTGATGGCCACAATATGCGCATGATAACAGGCACATTTCTTCTTGGAAATTCCCTCTCACCCGTTCCTATTCTTTCACATAGACTTGAACAATTCACCACCACCCAGCTCAAGTGGACGTCACAGTCTTCTAGTCATTCTGTCCTTACTGCAGTTCCACACAATTTCTCTCACAAAGACAGCATGCCAATATGGCCTGACTGGGCGGGCGGGCACACTCCACAGTTCAGGTTACATTACCTGCACATCTAACGGCACCGTTTCGCGCTCCTTGCACTTCCACGGGTCACTCACTGAGTGATCCGTGGAAGTGCAAGGAGCACAAAACGGTGCCGTCATCACCTCAGCTTACCCCCTCCCTGCATAATGTAATTGGCAAACCCGAATAAAGTGCAGTATAACACCGGTGAGTGCCGTCTTGTCTATTTTGGACACTTTGTCCCTGGACCTAGGGGGCCCCAGAAGTCCCTTTGGCTCACATAAAAAGACTAATGCTTTTAAAGATTTACAATAATTAGGGGCCACATTGGGAGCTTTCACATCAGAGCCAATGAGCTTCAAGTTACGTCACTGGTCATATGATGAGGCTCATTAAAGGGTTAATATTAACAATTAGGATTGCTACTTCCTATAGGTGGTGCTAGAATTCAAGTCCTCTTTGAAGAAGCAATTTGCATATTCGCTGCCCAATAACGCGTGATTATATATCACATAATCGTAAGACAACTAGTGTTTTCAAGGAGAAAACGTGACAAATTGGCCACCTCCTTACAAGACTATGGTAAGGAGTGTGTGATTGCACACTAGCTTTACACTTACACTGTACTCCCATTATCGGGCTCATATCAATATTTTGCCACTTTTTTTCATTCTAGGTCGTAGTCCAAGTTTTATACTTCTTCCAGATGACAGTAGAACATTTCTGACCATTCTTTCAGTGAACCATCACTTCTCTCCATTTACAGCCATGTTTAGGATACGTGCAATCAATCCGAGCTGCATTTCCTTTTTATGTCCGCTTCCCTAAATCTGCAAGTATTTAAAATAATGTTTCATTTTACTTCAGAGATTTTCTACTGTAAGTGATTGTCTGGAAAAATCATCAGCTCCATAATTATGTGCTTCCTGCTTTCTATAATTTCATCTCATCCTCAACAAAAAAAGCTGTTGGTGTAGAGACGTATCTGCATGTTTAGCCCTATTTTATCACTAAAATGGTACTCAGATGTTTGGGCACATCACTGGGCATTTATATTTTGCAACAATTATACACAAAGAAAAATATGTATACATATTGCAAACTGTTAGTAATTATGTCCCACAATAGGGCAGAAACCATGGGGGCAAATTGTTAACCATGTACTAAAGCAGGCACATGGATCGCAGCTACCAATTTTACCCAATGACATTATTTGCCAATCTAAGGTCATATTAAGCTGTCCGACTTTAGCACAGTCAACACTTGTCTCTTTGTGATGATAAGTTTTGGAAATGACTTGCAGCAGTAAGTGTATCGCCGGCATTCTAGTCCCCTACATGTGCCAGAGCCCCATGTGTACTATGTCCCTGTACTCTCCCCCTCCACTCAGCTTATGATACTGACGCTGTTACCATTTTGGTTGCTTGCTCGGTCCTTCGCTTTGCTGCGTTGCCACCCAAGTGCTGCATTGTCCTCTGCTCTCCTATACAGCCATCCACATGTATTTCAGCCCCTGGCCCCTACTGGGGTTCTCAGACACCAGGTCCTGTGCTTGTCTAGCGCCCAGGCTTTGGGGTACTCGGGTGTCAGGCAGCAAAGGGGTTAACTGTGTCATGGGGAATGGCGGCCGCGCCTGACCCCGTGTCCTGGGATATCTTTCAAAAAAGGGGTTGATATTTACAGGGGATTATATACAAGTTTGTTGTGATGCCACCTGTAGTTTCTGGTGATGTTGCACCAGCGCGGCCAGAGTCCACCGGAGGAGGATGGTAATGAGGCTAGGGTGGTAAAGTCCTCCACAGGTAGGACTGGACCTCCGGGGCAGTGTTCCTGTAGGGGGAACAAAGTCATTCACAAGGAAATGCAGCACAGTCAGATTCACTTCTCTCCGGGTACTTTACTGGAAACTTGTGACATTGAAGTTGCAGTTTACAGTTCAGCATAAGATGTTATCACAGGTAGCTAGCGGGTAGCTGCAAACAGATCCCAGGTAGCATGATGGAACCCTCGGTGTGTGCCTTCTTTCACGCCTGTTCCTTCCTGCTTCCCAGTAATTGTATGAAGCCCGATGAAATCAGCCTGACCTCCACTCTTTCTCTCACCCTCGCTGCCGTCGGGTAACCCTCTACTGGCCAGCCGCCTGCTCCTTCAGCGGTGCCTGGTTCCCTCTTTTGGACTGCTCAGGTGCCCGGGAGAATTGGATGCTCCACGGGATTCCGGATTCTCTGTGGTCCTATAGTATCCCACAGGTGCGGGCTTTGGTGCCCGGTAACTTTCTGCGCCTGGGAGCCCTTTCTCCTACTCCCTCTCTCTCTCTCTGGTCTCTCAGCCGAGAGACCCTTCAGCTTCCTTTCACTCCTCAGCTTCTCAACTCCTCGGTCAACGACCTTCAGCCTAAGGCCAAAAGGGCAAAAGACCTCCTTGTTTCCCCTAGAGGTGGTTTTTATTCCCTCCCGGGTAACCTCCCACCGGGTAGTCTAGTGTGGGAGTGCTGTTTAATGGGTTCCACCCACCATCCTAGAATCTCCTTGCAGCTGGAGTATCTGCACCTCTTTTACGGGTGCAGTACCCCTCTGTGACGCCTGCATAGCGGGGCGCCACACTTGCCTTGCTTGGGTTCCTGGTTATCAGCCTAGGGTGCATGCCTACACACTCTCCCCTTTCTTAAAGAGGCAGTGTGCGCACCTTGAATTGGTGTCCTCAGCCTTTAACTGGGAGGCACCAGGTACATAAAGTTTCCTTTACATGTTGGGCATCGCCCGAGCAACTCATTCGGTTTCCTAACCTAGCCTTTTGTGTTGGTCCAGCTTGTTGCTCTGGTTGTCCACATCCAGCACCATTCCTGCCTGCTATTAGTCTGTGCCTGCTGATGTCCCTGTACTCCTGTGTTTCCCCAGTCTTGTTCCTGGACCCGTCCTGTCTGTGTTCTGTTCTCGTACCAGCCTGTGTCCTGCATCTAAAGCCCTGCTTGTGCCTTGCACCTGAAGTCCTTTGTACCTGCTCACACCAGTGAGCTCCGATCCGCACTTGCTGTGTCTACACCAGTGTGCTCCAGTCCGCACCTACTGTACCTAAACCAGTCTGCTCCAGTCCGCACCTGCTGGGCCTATTCCAGTCTGCTCTGGTCTGCACTTGCTGTGTCATTACACCTGCACTTGCCTACCAGATGACTTAAGCCTGATGTTCATTGTGGTGCCCCTGCGGATCCAGTCGCCACACAGGTACTGCACCCCAGCCAGAGGTATAGTACTCCACTCTCGGGTAAGTGGGGGTTACTTCTGAATCTGCGCACATCTGCCGAAAAAGTGGCCACATAGGGTCAGGGGACTGGCACCTGAGAAACCCCACGAAGGCTCGCGGCCATTGGCTTGGGGCACTGTATGAGTGAGGCGCAGGACAGGAGGGCGAAGCAAGTGCAGAAGAAGAGTCGACTGTGAAAGAACAGTGAGAGAAAGGGGTGTCGGTTAAGGACTATCACGTTACCCAGGAGTTAGCTGGATCCCCTTCTTTACCTCCAAGGGCTTAGCGCACCGCGGGCTGGTGCAACGGTGGCCACTGCTGTGACCCGGAACAACAAAGCTGTGAGTAAACATCTTGATACTGCACCCTGCTGTGTCTGTGACTTTCCTGCTGTGCCCCTGCGCTGTAACATCAGCACCAACTCACTAAGTAACATCTGCTGCCATGGGGGTCAGCCCTAACCGTGGAGGGCTTTCCAACTAAGCTGCCTAGTCACCTACCCAGTAGAACTATGTAGCAGCGGCAACCATTACTAGCCGCTACCCGCGGGTGGCGTCACGTGAACAAGCATCCGCAAGTCTGGTACCCCTGTCCCCGAAGCCACCTTCCCTTACTGATAGTCCACAAAGAAGAGTTCCCCACGTCTCCCTTTTTGATTGATCGCTCCAGGGCCACAGACCAGGTCATGCCATTGTGACAACCCCAGCAGCGTTCACCGGCCAGGCTCCGAGTCCCCCCCGGCCCACACGGGGCGAGTCAAATTGGCGTCACAAACAGGATCACCGGCCCATTAAAACGGGTCTTGTGTGTCTAAGGACAGTGTTTAAGAACACTGAGTAGCACCCGGCCAAAAAGAACAGGCGCCATGATTATCAAGGAGGGAGTGGTGTGGCCTCCCTTTGTGTGCCAGGTTGCTGAATGGTGTGAAAAGCCGTACCTGCCCATCAAAGGAACTTCTGTGCAGCAGGACTTGTCAGTCGGCCAGAGAGACCCACCCCTGGTGCGGCCGACGACGCCAAGAAAGGGAACCGCCCAAAGAAGGGAGCATGAGACAGGGAGCGAGACAGACTGGGGAGCAAGATGGCAGCACGGAACCCGGATGCCATGGAGGAAGGTAATCGGAGGTCCTTGGAAAGTGGGGATTCCCCCAGAGAACTGGAGGAAGGCCTTGATCAGCTGTCGCTCCTCAACCTGGGTTTCCTGCAGGGCGAAGTGGAGAACCTGGGCCAGCAGCTGAGGAGAGCCCAGGTGGAGACTGTAGACACCTGGAAGGACGCCCTGCTGGACAGAATGACCCAGAGGTGGATGCAGTCCAGATCACCATCACCAGCCCTGGAGGAAGAGGATGAGGTTGGCGCCGAGGAACCTGCACAAGTAGAAGGTACCAACAGTCCCCCGGTAGCTGATGAGACCCTGGCGGGACCCCTAGGCACCTAGGCCGCTCTCGCACCTGTCCCAGAGGAGCATGCAGGGAGTTTCAGTCTCCTCACTCTCCATAAGGAGAAATGTTATCTCTTAGCTCTCCAGTCTTAAGGCCCCATTACACGGCTCAACATAGTGCTCAACATCATTCAAAAGTGATGTGTTCAACAATGTTGAAATGACATCGTTGGTGCGTCGTTGCATGTGACCGAACGATTCAAGTACGATAATTAGTCAAGTTGAAGTTGACAGGTTTATGAACATGCTCAAAAAGCTGACAACTTCAACTCAATCAACCTACTACATCGTACTGTGTGACACCGTGATAACGATATCACGGACGACTTCGCCCATTCACAGCAACGAGCAGGGATCGTTTGCGGGGTTTGCAAATGATACCTGCTCACAACATTGTTGGTGAGTTGTCCACAATATCTACACGTTTGACATCTCACCAGCGATGTTGAATGGATCTCAAAAACGATCGCGCATCCACGAGATCGCAGCCAATATCGTTACAACGTCGTCCACTGTAACGGGACTGTGGCGCCCCTGCGACCAGGAGGCCACATAGGGAACTGCAGCCAGGTAAGAAGGGAAGACAGTTTCACACAAACACCCCCACAGACATCCCACACACCACTAGAGGGCAGCACCCAATCTGGAGCCCGGGACTGTAGGCAAGGGGTGGTGGGTTTAGAGAACAGTGGGTGGGACAGCAAGCAGGTCAGGTGATAGATGGTAGCAATAGAGAAGGGGAGGAGGAAGGAGTCAGTAGGCCGAGGTAGGCTGAGCAGTACAGACCAGAAGCACAGGTCCTGGAGGAGTGGGGTGTATGGAGCGCAGAGTCCGCAGAGTCAGTGCAGCCACGGAGAAAAAGTCTGCCCAGAGCCAGCACCCCAGGAGTGTCAGGAAAGAGAGGACCAGTGATACTGGGTCCTAGAAACACAGCTGAGACGACTGACTGCAGGCGGAGTAGCCTTCTGTATGGAACCTGAATCACACGGTAGAAGGGAGCCTCATAGAGCCTCGCAGAGAAGGACTATTGGAGGCAAGGCTAGAGGCAGAGTGTCGGCTCTGAAGGGGACCGATGATTTACCCGGTTTCCCCAGACTTACCGACGGGGAGCTCTAAGTCTACGTTGGAGTTCCTACCTCAAAGGACAGGCAGCTAAGTGGCGACCACGAGGACCCACAGGGGTCCGAGCTACCGCCAAACTGTCCGGAGACACGCGCACAGTGAGAGAGAGAAGAGAGAGTAAAGCCTGGAAAGGACAGAGAAAGAGTGAGGGGTCACAGAGAAGAACAACCTGGATGCAGGGGGTAAAGAGGAACCCGGAGGGGAAAGTTGTAACCCGTGTAAGAACTGTACTTGAACTGCTGTACTAAAAGAACTGGCAAGTAAACACGGTGAACCCTGCCTCTGACTCCCTTGCATGATTAAGACAGAACTGTATTCTCGTGCATGATTCCCTCCAGCAGAACTGCAGAGAAATCCCACCTGGAGAGTCACAGCTTGTCAGCTCTGGACACCGAACGAAGGAAGGCTGCAGCAGCAGGACAGTAAGTGAACTGCACCTACTACAAGCCTGCACCATACACTTGAATCATCCCTGCCCCAGGGAACTAAGTTCTACCCGCGGAGAACTATTCCATCTATAGCTGCTTTGATCACTTGATAAAGACGCCTGTTGCGTTGAAACGCGTTGTGGAGACTGGATTCCCATATTGATCTAATAAAACCTAAAGGTAATTTATGCTATAGCAGTGTCCGGGTCTCTGCCTGAGCGCTGGTTCATTATCACTTCTCCTTTTTTGCCATACAATTTCTTCCCTGTGGGAAGCGTGATAATCTGCAGCTCGGGACCCAGGACCTCGCAGACTTGATACTAACACCCTCCCATAGCGGTCACGTGCACCGGACACCGGCGGTTCACGTGAACCACATTGAGCTCCGAGCCAGCGTGAGCACCAGCGGACTTGTCCACAGCTCTTCAACCTGTTGTGCGGTCGGCACAACAGGACCAGGTGAGCAAGGGACATTGTCACCTAACCTTCTCATTGATTCATACAGTGTGGCGCAACTTTTGTCTTTTTGTTTCCATCTATAGCTGCTTTAACATCATCCCCGGAGGTTCTGCAGCAGCGGTAGTCCCACTATTGACCACAAGCCGTGGGTGGTGTCACGACAAACATTTATCCCCTGTAAATATTCCCCTTTTACTTGCCAGGGCCCGGGACACAGTCCGGACCAGGACCTCCGTGACTTCCCCAGTAGCAACTCAGTCAGGTACCAAGTACCCCATCCCAGTGGGCTCGACAGGACCTTTAACCTCCCACCTAGCCAAATTTGATCTCATACTTTGCACTGACAAGGGTCAATACCCTGAAACACCATGTCTGCAAATGAAGTTTCTGGATTGGCTTATATCCTAAGGCTAGCTTTACACTGCAGTTTTTTCCCTGATCAGTGTCCATCCAGTTTGTGTGCCAAAACCAGGAGTGTCTCCAAAACTCAGACCAGGTGTCAATCTTTCAGTTATACTTTTTCTCTGCAAGTTCCTCTCCTGGTTTTGGCATCCAAACTGGATGGACACTGATCAGGGAACAAACTGCAGTGTGAAACCAGCCTAAGGCATCTATAAATATCAAATAGCCTCATAACTAGAGATCATCCAATGAATGATCATGTCGGTATCACCAATATAAATATATACGGTAAGTCATATATATGCAAGGAAAAGTGTTTGTGTAGCAAGACATAGTCATAAATGCAGTCAACCTAAGATAAATGGTCAAAAATATTTATGTGTGTCATCAAGTTCACATTCTGGTGTATGTGGACGAGAATTTTTCTAAATAATAGTTTGGTATGTGAGTAATCAGGTCTTGAATTGTCCAATGACATAAAGGCCTGGTTGTGATAGACACTCTGGGCAATAATATCAGGAATCATTCCCTCTACTTTGCTTTCTTGCCGAACCCGACATAGTTATTGGGGACAATTGTGGGTTGGAGTGGCAGGGATGAGGCAAATAAAATGTCGCTCTGATAGTCTGATAGTCTCCGGGCATCCTCTGACTCGAATACTGCCTCGCATGGTGTTGAGTCAAATAAGGAGACACTCTACAATCTTCTACTGGAACTAGAGAAATGTGAGTGCTCCTAGAGACTTCTTGTAGTACAGGACAAAGCTGTTGTAAGTAGCAATCTGAATTAGGTAGATTGCTACATTTTTACACCAGGGCTTGGTTTTTCCCTTCACCAGATATGGTTGAAGTACTTTGTCTGACAGGTCAAGACCGCCCATATTTTTCCAAAACAGTCCAGCAATAGAAGTTACTGGGCACTATAGGGTGTATCTTGGCTTAGCCTTTTTATCCGACCTAGTCTATGGTGTTGCTCACTGGTCCAATAGTCATAAACCAAATGTGATAAAAGAAGATAATCAGTGGCACTCACCAGGTGTTCACCAGGACCCGTCGAAGCGGTACTGACCAAGAAACTGCAGGCCGTCGTCTGCCGTCTCTACACACCCCCTCCCCCACATGAACTGTCCATGGATGTACATTTGGACTTTGAATAAAAAACACAAGATCTTCCTCGGTGAGTGCCACTGATTATCTTCTTTTATCACATTTCCTCCCATATATTTATTATAGTTTGTTACACAGAGCGGATTCTCTTTGTCCCTGGTGGTGCTCCTGTCTCTGACCGTCACATTGTTGTCCGCAAGCATTGTAGTCAGCAAGTACATGTATCTCCAGTCATTCCACTTCACTGCAAGAAGTTGGGCATTTAAATATGTCTCCTGCCCCTGCTCATATATTTACCTTACGTCGACTTCACCTTTTCTGGTCATCATAATGGGAGACCCAGACAATGGGGTTTAGGGCTCCGCCCTCCGGAGGTCACACTAGGTACTACAAGTTTGTAGACACCGCCTCCTCCGCATATAAACCCCCACCGTAGGAGAAATCCTCAGTTTTAAACTTAGTGTGCTCGGAGGATCACGCTTTGCTTGCACTTCACTGCATTCTCACAGCTTACGTGATGGCGTATGAAGACAAGGTAATTGGTCCCGGTCGGGACCCTCGACAGTCTCCCCGCTCACCCTTTGTGGAACACGCTGGTGGAGGTACCGGAGGGCTTTTAGCCTGGACACTTAGCTGTTCTCCCGGTACGCTGTCGTGCTTTCCCCTTTCCATCCCTCTGTGGAGGCTCTGGATAGGGGGAGCCTGGAGCCTTGCACAGCTCCGCTCCGTCCGAGGCCTCCCTAAATGGTGCTTACAGACCGGACGGAGCCAGCCCAGTCCGAGGCCTCCCATTATGGTGCTTACATTCCGGACTGGTGCTGTACCCCCGTCCGAGGCCTCCCTAAAGGTGCTTACAGACCGGACCGGCACTGAGGCCCCTTGTGGTCTCATGTGTGCCTGGGGGTAGTGTCTGTCACTTTGGTGGCATGGCACTCAGACCGCGCGGTTACCCTCGGGTCCGCGGTTCTGATAGTGTACCCTGTGCTGGGGTCACTCTGGCTGACCGCCCTGTGTGTCACAGGGGCTGAAGCTGAAGGCTGCTGCTGTTTGTTTTGTGCGGGCAGTCTGTGTGTGTGTATGTGTATTACTTCACACTCTTTTCCCGCGCTGCGGGCTCTGGCACCTCCATTGCTGAGGCAGCCTGGAGGGGGAGGAAGCAGCTCTTGTGATGACTCACTGATGGGCGTGTTTTTTGTGTTCTCTCCGCGTGTTCCTGGCCACGCCTACGTATTCACAGTCGGCGGCCATCTTCTCCCTCACTTCCCGGCTGGGATCTGGCTGCAGCGTGTGTCTGCACTCTCAGGGAGACCGGAACTCGCGGAGGTCACACAATTACACCGCTTCCTCCTACCGCTTCTAGCGGTCGGTAAGCCACCGGGTTCCCCGGTTTGTTTGTTTACAACTTGGCTTATTCCCCTACTGTGGAGATGTCCTCAGTAAGGAAGCATGCTGCTAAGGCAGCAGATGTCACCATTACCTGCGCTACATGCAACGGTTCACTGGTGGAGGGGTCCTGCAATAATTGCGGGCGCCCAGAGACCCAGACAGTTACTGCAGAGTCAGGATCTGCGGGTCTGTACCCTGAGGCTCGGCTGATCCCAGGGACATGGGAAACGCAGAGTAAGATAAATGAATCTCTGCTGGCCCAGATGTCCTCCATGTCGCAATCCCTGGAGGCACTTCATAGGAGGCTGGAAAACCCAGCTACTCCTCCTAGTTACCCCCGGGTGTCTCTTACTTCTACTGTGAGACCCCCTAAGCGAGCTCGTGAGGCCTCTCCAGAGCTCCAGGCTCCCTCTGAGGAGGAGCGTTCCTCTGATGGTGAGGAAGATGATGGGGGTTCTACTCTTGGGTCTGTCTCTGAATCTCCAGATGGGGTTGAGGATCTGGTGTCCTCCATCAATGAGACTTTACGTCTGGTCACTCCTCCCGAGGAGGTGACTGTGCACCCCAAGGAGGTCTATCAATGGCTGCGGCCGGAGGCTAGACCAAGTGGAGCCTTTATGGACCACACTAATTTTGGAAGGGTGATTAGAACACCCAGGTTACATCCTGGGCGGCGTTATGTCCGTAAAGCCAAGGACCTTCGCTTTCCCTTTCCTCAGGAGGTGCTTCAGGAGTGGTCGCAGTCCCCAAAGGTGGATGCTTCCATGACCAGGATTGCTGCACGTTCCTTATTTTCTGCCTCTGATAGCTCCTCATTGAAGGATGCTACGGATAGACAGGTTGAGCAACTCGCCAAGTCATCCTACGAGGCTGTGGGCTCTTCATTTGCCCCTAATTTTGCCACGGTCTGGACCCTACAGGCGATTACCTCCTGCTTGGATGGTATCTCTGACCTAGCTAGGTCCAGCCCAGAGGTCCTGGCGCTTACCGACAGGGCGAAGGCTTACGCGGATTACGCCAGGACGGCAACTTTGGAAACTGCCACTCGCTCGGCTGTGGCTTCGGCCAATGCTATAGCGATCCGCAGGTTGTTGTGGCTGCGTCTTTGGGACTCAGATGCCACGTCTAAGAAGATTTTGCAAAATCTTCCATTTTCTGGTGACAGGCTCTTTGGCACCGAGCTGGACAAGCTGATTAAGGATTCTGCTGAGTCTAAGATACCGCAGAATAAGCCTAAGCCACGGTATACCGTGAAAAGGAACCCAAAGCAGTGGTCCTTTCGCCCCAGCTCGCAGTCATCAGCAACGTCCACTCGCACGGACCGTGGGGGCAAGCCCTCTACCCAGTGGCGCGGCAAAGGTCGCCAAAAGAAGCCGGCAGGGGCAGCAGCTGCCACCCCCAAACCCGCTTCGGCATGACTCGCTCCTTCATCCTGTCTCCCCACAGGTGGGGGGCCGCCTGTCTCTCTTTCAGGACAGGTGGCTACTCCACGTCCAAGACCAGTGGGTCCGAGACGTAGTCTCAAGAGGCTACAGGATAGAGCTGACGTCACAGCCGGTACACCGATTCCATCGGTCTGTCCCATCCCCAGACAAGGCTCAGGCTTTTCACCTGGTGTTGGAGGGTCTCCGCAGAGACGGAGTGGTGGTCCCAGTGCCCACGGGAGAGAGGTTCAGGGGTTTTTACTCCAACCTCTTTATCGTCCCAAAGAAGGACGGCTCTTTCCGTCCGGTTCTGGACCTAAAGTTGTTCAACCGTCACGTGTTGGTTCGGAAGTTCCGTATGGAATCCCTGCGCTCCGTGATCGCGGCGGTGTCACAGGGGGATTTCCTAGCGTCCATCGATATCAGGGACGCTTACCTTCACGTGCCCATTGCACCAGCTCATCAGCGCTGGCTGAGATTTGCAGTGGGGGAAGAACACTTCCAATTTGTGGCACTGCCGTTCGGGCTAGCCTCGGCACCGCGAGTGTTCACAAAGGTGATGGCCTCCATGATGGCTCTCCTGCATGTGCAAGGACACGCCGTCATTCCCTATTTAGACGACCTGCTGGTCAGGGCGCCATCGGAAGACCTTTGTCGGGTGAGCCTGGAGGCGACCATGAAGTCTCTGGAACAGTTCGGGTGGCTTCTCAACATTCCAAAGTCGACCCTGGTCCCGACCCAGTCATTGACATATCTGGGCATGGACTTCCACACAGACTCAGCCCTGGTGTCCCTACCTCAAGCCAAACAGCTTGCGATCCAGTCAGGAGTACAGACGGTTCTTCTGTCACCACAATCTTCCCTACGGGGATTGATGAAGCTGGTGGGACGCATGGTAGCGGCGATAGAGGCGGTGCCTTTCGCGCAGTTTCGCCTCCGACCTCTCCAGCTGGAGATTCTTCGCCGATGGGACAAAAGGACGATCTCTCTGAATCGGCTAGTGACGCTGTCACAACCGACCAGGGACTCCCTGCAGTGGTGGCTCCAGCCACATCACCTGTCACGGGGTCGATCCTTCCTAAAACCGTCATGGTTAGTGGTGACCACCGACGCCAGTCTGAAGGGCTGGGGGGCGGTGTTCTTACACCACAGGGCTCAAGGCCTCTGGACTCAGTCGGAGTCGGCGTTGCAGATCAACGTACTGGAGATCAAGGCGGTCTATCTGGCGCTCCTAGCGTTTCAGACCTTCCTGTCGGGACGGCCCATTCGGGTACAGTCCGACAATGCGACGGCCGTCGCCTACATAAATCATCAGGGAGGGACCAGAAGCGCTCAGGCCCTCGCCGAAGTCCACCGCATTCTAGCATGGGTGGAGGAAAACGGCTGCCTGATCTCCGCAGTACACATCCCAGGGGTCGAGAACTGGGAGGCCGACTACCTGAGCCGACAGGGGATGGACGCCGGAGAGTGGTCCCTGCATCCAGAAGTCTTCCGGGACATCTGTGGGAGATGGGGCGTTCCGGACGTGGATCTGATGGCCTCACGGCTGAATCATCAGGTACCACAATACATGGCGCGGTCTTGGGATCCTCAGTCTCTGGGGGCGGATGCCCTGATCCTGAGTTGGTCCAGCTTCCAGCTGCCATATGTGTTCCCGCCTCTGGCTCTAATTCCCAGGGTTCTGTGGAAAATCAGGACAGAATGCAACAGAGCCATTCTGGTGGCTCCAGATTGGCCCAGGAGGTCCTGGTACCCGGACCTGTGGCAACTGTCAGGCGGACACCGGTGGGCTCTCCCAGAATGCGCAGATCTACTCGCGCAAGGCCCGTTCTTCCACCTCAATTCCAGGGCCCTCAGATTGACTGCATGGCTCTTGAGGCCTGGCTGCTGACATCCAGGGGTTTCTCTCCTGCGGTTGTTGCCACAATGAACCGGGCAAGGAAACCTGTCTCCAGGAAGATATACCACAGAACGTGGAAAATCTTTTTCTCCTGGTGTTCCTCTGGTGGTCGCTCACCGTGGCCTTTGTCCATCCCGACATTGCTGGCTTTCCTACAGTCGGGTTTGGAGTTGGGATTATCCCTTGGCTCTCTGAAAGGTCAAGTATCGGCACTTTCAGTGCTGTTTGACAGGCGGTTGGCGCTTCTCCCGAAGGTCCGTCATTTTCTGCAGGGGGTGTCTCGGGTGGTTCCGCCTTACAGGCGACCTCTGGACCCTTGGGACCTCAACATGGTCCTGGCGGCGCTGCAGAAACCGCCGTTTGAGCCTCTGAGAGACATCTCTCTCTCTCGTCTGTCCCAGAAAGTGGTCTTTCTGGTGGCGATTACGTCTCTGAGGAGGGTCTCAGAATTGGCTGCACTTTCGTGCAAGTCACCTTTTTTGGTGGTTCACCAAGACAAGGTGGTGTTGCGTCCACGGCCTGAATTCTTGCCGAAGGTGGTTTCCACTTTCCACCTAAACCAGGAGATTGTTCTCCCATCATTTTGCCCCGCTCCCGTTCATCAGGTTGAGCGCGACCTCCATACTCTGGATCTCGTGAGAGCTGTACGCATTTATGTGTCCAGGACCGCCTCCTTTCGGAGTTCGGATTCCTTATTTGTCCTCACGATGGGTCGCTGTAAGGGGTCCGCGGCTTCGAAGTCAACCTTGGCCAGGTGGATCAAGGCTCCCATTCAAGAGGCATACCGGTCTTCTGGCTTGCCTCTCCCGGTGGGGTTGAAGGCACACTCTACAAGAGCTGTTGGTGCCTCATGGGCCTTGCGACATCGAGCATCTGCTCTCCAGGTGTGTCAGGCGGCCACTTGGTCCAGCCTGCACACTTTCTCAAAGCACTATATGGTGCATGCCCATGCCTCTGCGGATGCAAGTTTGGGCAGGCGGGTCCTCCAGGCGGCGGTTGCCCACCTTTAAGGGGGTCCGTGTATTATCCGTCTTGTTGAGGAACTCTTCCCGCCCTGGGGTATTGCTTTAGGACATCCCCATTGTCTGGGTCTCCCATTATGATGACCAGAAAAAAGAGAATTTTGTTTACGTACCGTAAATTCTTTTTTCTTTAATCATCAATGGGAGACCCAGCACCCACCCAGTTGTTCCGTTGCATGTTTGCATTTAATCTGTTCTCTGTTGAGACAGTGTTTTCCGGGTTGTTCAACCGTCTGGGCACGGCATTCTTCCCGATGTTTCGGGTGTGGTTAATTTTCTCCTCGCAGCTTATAGACTAAACTGAGGATTTCTCCTACGGTGGGGGTTTATATGCGGAGGAGGCGGTGTCTACAAACTTGTAGTACCTAGTGTGACCTCCGGAGGGCGGAGCCCTAAACCCCATTGTCTGGGTCTCCCATTGATGATTAAAGAAAAAAGAATTTACGGTACGTAAACAAAATTCTCTTTTTTACTGACACGTGGCATCATAACGTCTGACTGGCCGGAAGTCAGAAGTTACGTCACAAGAGCTCAATGCATCTCTATGAGAGCCAGAGTGAGGCCAAAAGAACCTCTCAAAGAGATGTACTGAAAAGTGTCCTCCTGCACTGGAAGGTCACTTTTCACCGGAGAACAACTGAGAGATGGCGATAGTGGGTAAAGCCGCCGAAAGAAGAGTGCCAGACAGGAGGCAGGGGACTTGCATTGAAAGCACCACTCCAACTGACAATAAGTAACACTGGAGCGGAGCTTTGTGATTTATCCAGATTGTTCTCAAATCAGACAACTGTTCTGTATCTTTTTCTTCCATAATTACTTCTGAAAGATCCTTCACTTCTTCATTTACCGCTGCTTGTATGCTGACTACATTAGGTTAACATAAAGGATGACAAGAAGGCGAAGTAATCTGTTCTACAGAGACTGATAGTGTGGTGTGCAACTTCCCCTAGGCACGTCTGGAAAAGGTTTTATTCCTACTTAGTGTTAAGATCAAAAGCCAATGTGACATCTGTAGAAAATTAAACCAGTCCCCTGCCATCCTTCACAAGCCTGGAACACTTGGGTTATGTTCAGCTGCCTCTCTGTGAGATACAGAAATGCTGAAAATAAGGCCAAAGTCGCATTCTCGTATCACGGATGGGTGTCGCTTACACATTTCATGTCATAGCTTTACAGATATTCCCTCGTGCCATACATCATTATACTGGGATAGATTAGGCTTATTAAAATTATTTGGAAAAGGTTTGGCAGGCATAACCTCCTCATACACCGGATACTAGAATGGAAATGTCATTTTACAAGTTTCTCTATTAGCTGCATTTTATACTTTTTATGACAAGAACATTTCCTGAGCAATAATGTTAGAATTAAATCGTAATTGGAGGCGCAAAGAAAACATTTACTTGGAGGCAGATTCATTGATTCCATATACTGATTGTATACCTAGGATAACATCGTAAATATATTACCGTTGTCTTAATAAAGGAGTTGTCTACATTTTTTTCACTTAAGAAATGGGCCATGGAGGTTTTAAATAGCAAAAATCAGTACTCACCTACAAATACCCACACTTCTGCCAGTGCCCCCACTTGTTTCCTTGCTTCCTCTTCCTGTGACCACAGATTGTCTGCAGTGGTGACGATCCATCCAAGAAAGAATAGATAAACTCGTAGGTTCTAGCTCAGGTGGAGCATCATCTTTGAAAGTAGTGGTTGCTGCAATCACGTCAATGGCCCTATCTAGAAGAGGAATTATTTATACATTTTCCAAAAATGCATATAAAAGCTTATACATTCTTAAACTTCCATACAACACAACATTTTTAGAATAGAAACATACGACAGTGCCACCATTCCAGAGGAGAGGAGAAAACAGCGGACTTTAAAAGAGTTTAAAAATTCAAGATATGTCCCCAAGCCAGGGGTGGACCTACCCTGACCGACCGGCTAGGGGGCCCCTCAGGACCTGCAGGGGGGCCCAGAGGCCGCGATAGTGTGTCAGAGGAGAGGTGCTACCGCCCCTCCTCACCTCTCTACTCCCTGGTCATGCTGGAGATGCGGGCGGCAGCCCATACTCGCCAGCACTTTCCCCCCCCGCCCCTCACCTGGGACAGGAGCAAGGCAAGGCACTACCCCCGCTCCTCACTAGCACACCTTCCCCCCCTATCCTCACCTGGGACAGCAGCTTCACTTACCACCCCCGGTCCTCACTGGCATCCCCTCCCCTCGATCCTCACCTGGGACTGAACCAGCTGCACCAGGGCCCACACGGCTCCAGGTCCTCCACTGCCCTAAGCTGTTTTACTCCTTCATGACTAAGGACGTAGATGTACGTTCTTGATCTCCCTCCATTTGATGTGAGCTCATACACTGAGCTCGCGTCATCCCCCACAGATGCCGGCTGATCTCACCAGCCAGTATGTGTTGCTAATAGGAGTGATCCACCCACCACTGTTAACCACTTAGATCTTGGTGTCAATCACTGACAGCATGTTCTAAAGCGGCACGGCGGGGAACAACAGCTTTATGATGCAATCACGGGCCTCGATGTGATCCCATGATGACCCTGGATGGTGGCATGAGTAACTTCCTGTCTGTACCTGAGTAGCGTCGCTCACCAAAAGTGATCATTTGTGCTGTGCTGAGCCGTGGTTCATCACTGCTCTGAACAGCAGGAATGATTGCACAGTGTAGTACTGAGATGCCCTAAGGGGACATGCAAAATAAAGGAAAAGTGGAAAAAAGGTTTTAAAAATATGAAAAAAATTTTAAAAACTAAGCTATCGAACTATCAAAATACAAAATCAATTAACATCTGTAAACTGCGAAACAGTAAAAAAAAGTTGAAACGTCAAACTTATGTTTTTTTGCTCGCCACAACATTGCAATAAATGTAATAACGGGTGATCAAAACAGTGTATCTACTCAAAGTTGTATCATTAAAGACGTCAGCTCAAGACGCAAAAAATAAGCCGCATACGGCCCCAGATCTCATAAAATGAGAACACTACGGGTCACAGAAAATGGCGCAATTTTTGAACTACTTCAGACTTTTTTTCACCACGTACATAACAGTAAAAGTATTCATGTTTGGTATCAACGTACTGACCCAAGACATAATACCCAGATGACACCTCAGTTTTACCATATAGTGAACATGGTGAATAACAAAAACAATTACGAAATTTCGCTTTTTTTGTCATTTCACCACAGTTGGAATTTTTTTCCTGTTTTCCTGTACACTATATGGTAAAATGAATGATGTCATTCAAAAGTACAACTCGTCCCACATAAAAACAAGCCTCATATGTCTATATTGATAAAAAAAAATGTAAGAGTTATGGCTCTTAGAAGCGGGGAAGGAAAAACGAAAACCAGAAAATCGCCAAGAGGTTAAAAGGGATGTCTGATGACACAAAAACTTTTTCAGTGGTTTATAAAGGTAAATTAAGGAAATTTGCCAATGTATTTTCATTCTGAAGTCTGTAATGACGGTCCAATTTCAGTCACTATTATATCATACCAGAAATGTAGCTTCTTCTGTGTAAGCAGTGACATCCTGACACAGGTAAGGCCGGCTTCACACCACGGTTTTTGCCCTGTCAGGCTGTGTCTGGTGCTTTGCAGGAGGCACCGGACACAGCCTGACAGCTCCGCTCAAATAGAAGCGGAGGGTTAATATGCCCTCCAGTCTTGTTTGTTACTGGATTCTGCAGAGTGCAGCTGAGGGAGCTGTCTCCTGCTGAAATGGTGCTGAACATATTCACCGGGGCAGCTCCCTGGTGCTGAAGTTCAGCGGAGCTCACGCTGAACTGCAGCAGCCAGCGTCCGGCTCCCGGATCCTCCTGGATCAGGGGCAATCCGGCGCCATAGACTCCCATGTTAGGGAGCGCCGGATCGCCCTGGATCTGGGAGGATCCAATTTGGCAGATTTTTTTGCCCCAGACACAAAAACAATGGTTTTGTGTCCGGGAGAAAAATCCGAATTGTCCCAGATCTTCCCGGTCAGATGGAAACCGGATGGCACATGGTTGCCATTCGGTTCCATCAGGCCCCATAGGGCTGCATTAGGACAAAATCGGGTCCGGGGCTGTCCGGTGTACCTAATGGTGCCATGGTAATTCCCCCCAAGGACACTAAGGACAACATCTGCAAGGAGTTTGTATGTTCTCCCCGTGTTTGCGTGGGTTTTCTCCGGGCACTCCGGTTTCCTCCCACATTGTAAAGACATACTGATAGGATGTTTAGATTGTGAGCTCCAAGAGAGAGACAGCATTACTGATGTATGTAAAGTGCTATGGAATTAATAGCGCTATATAAATGAATAAATAATAATAATAATAATAATGGTGTGAAGGCGGCCTCAAATGTCTTTCCTCTCCCTGTGTCCTTATAATGTGAATGGGGCTAACTATCTGGCTCAGCTCATTACCTAAGCCAACACTCTTCTCTGTGTCAGCTGACTAAGTTAATGAAAATTGCCTCTTTAAAGAGGACGTGAGCTCTACTGCCACCTATTGGTGGTAGCAATCCTAAAACTCAATATTGACTTTTTAGCAAACCTTATCATATGACTAAGGATATAAGCCAAATCATATTCTCAATTTGCAGACATGGTGTTTTGGAGTGTTTGTGCCTTGTCAGTGCAAAGTATTTAAGGGTCAATATTAACTTTTAGGATTGCTACCACCAGTAGGTGGCGCTAGAGTTCAAGTCCTCTTTAAAGAGGCAATTTACATATACAATTTTGCAGAGGAGCATGTAAGGTGTATAAGTCTCCTCATATACTGGCGTGCAAGCCCTGACATGTCATCACTACATAAGGAGAAATGTTATAGCTTAGGTCCTAAGTTAATGAACTGAGCCAAATTGCAAACCCCTAATATGGAGACAATCAAGGAGGAAAAGAAGGCTGTGTGTTTCACAAAGAAGCTCCTCTTTCGAGACCATACACAATAAAATTGGGCTATACATTGGATGAAATAAGTATTGGACGTTACCAATTTGCTAAATAAATATATTTCTAAAGGTGTTACAGACATGAAATGTCAGTAACAACCCATCCTATCGACAAAGGCATAGAAAGCAAATCATAGATGTCCATAAATTCTTGTGTGTAATAATGAGAAATGACACAGGGAAAAAGTATTGAACACATGACGAAAGAGAGAGGGGAAATTGCAATGGAAAGTCATGAATTTAGTAAGCAATCCTGCCATTTAAATAATTTCCGCTAGTTCAATCGATGGCCTATAAAAAGGTGTCTCATTATTAAAGCGGACCTGTCACCAACCATACATGGTGATCTAATTGCAGCACTGAATGCAGCATGTCTGCTGCATTCAGGCAAGGGGTCCCCCATCCCTTGAGCCCACCTGTACCCCAAGATAATTTAGTTTGAAAACTTACATACTGAAGCCGGATAGGAGGGGTCTAGTGGCTGGAGCCACTTCCCTCACAGGGCATTTGCACGCCCCCTGTATCTGTTATCCGCCCGCCGCCTCCCTCCCGTCATTAATTCTCTGGTTAACATGGAGCAGGGCGGGTATAAGCGGTGATGTCACCGCAGGAGGCGGGGCACGGCGCCAGCACCACAAAAAGTGATTCCTCGCTCTGTGTACTACGCAGCAGCAGGCGATGGAGAGAATGAATGACAGCAGGGAGGCGGTGGCGGGCGGATAACAGATACAGGGGGCGTGCAACTGCCCTGTGAGGGAAGTGGCTCCAGCCACTAGACCCCTCCTATCCGGCTCCAGTATGTAAGTTTTCAAACTCAATTATCTCGGGGTACAGGGGGTCAAGGGATGGGGGACCCCTTGCCTGAATGCAGCAGACATACTGCATTCAGTGCTGCAATTAGATCACCATATATGGTTGGTGACAGGTCCGCTTTAAGGTGCCAAACAAGAAACATCTCATGATGGTTATAGTGAAAATATGTATTTGTAGGCAATATGACTGGAAGTAAATTAGCATCTGTTCTTAGGCGGCAGCTCATCACAAAGCTCATAACCTATGTTATGTAGTTGAGTACAAAGGTAGCTTTCCTGGTTGCAGGGTCTCAGACTCCAGGGGAGGCCTTCCTGAGAATGCACAGAAGTGGAACCATTACATACTTTTTATGCTTTTGAAGACTCCACCAAGTTCGACCTAGTGCAGCCTGACATTTTCTATTTACAGTAGGAAAGAAAATGTGTTAAGACAAAGAGCATTTAGAAAAATAATGTATGCAAGGCTAAATTAGCGAGAGGTCCAATCACAGACCCAGAATTAGAATATTGAGATCCAAGGAAGTGGTAGAAACTCGACCTCAGCTCAAACCCTATAAGAAGGCATGAGGCCTTGAGTTCTTTGTTCACAGATTTTAAGGGCAGCCAAGCTGATGTGATCCATTTTCATACTTCCTCCCTCTGGAAACTGAATAACAGACTGCAAAGTTTAGATATTTCTGTATGTTTCTCCTTTTTTGTAAATATGCAAATTTGCACTTCACTAAAGAAGTGGAGAAACTCCAGTGCCACATTTAAGCAGCTTCCTCAAAGTTATAATCGCTTTCCAACAAGCTTTTAATATAACTAAGGGATTTGTGCCAGATCAGAACCCCAAACAAAACTAAACTGTAGTTTGGGGTTCTGATCTGGCACAAATCCCTTAGTTATATTAAAAGCTTGTTGGAAAGCGATTATAACTTTGAGGAAGCTGCTTAAATGTGGCACTGGAGTTTCTCCACTTCTTTAGTGAAGTGCAAATTTGCATATTTGCATATATCTGAGAGGAGGGAAGTGGCTTACAATCTCCTCACCTACTTCTCTGTCTCCATAAGGTTGATAGCAAGCTCCCAGTCCTTTTTTGTATGTACATTTTTATTTCCATATTTTTCATGTTCTTATTGCAAGCACTGTACCTTTTCTATTAAAGCTTAAAACTTTAATAAGTTTGCTCCTTGAATACTCTAAAAGAATCCATAACCCTAAGAAGTGTGTTATCCTGTTGATTGTCTGACAGTCTTAGGTTAGGGGGACTCATTGCCCCTTTATGTTTGGTGAATGGTGGCAGCGTGTATGAATCTGGGTGCGTGGTCTGTGTTAGGGTGTGATTTATGCTCCTTTTCAGCATAGGACAGAGGTTGAGTGCTGGATTGAGTGAGAGGAGATAGATTAACCCTTGCAGGCGCAACCCCAAGTCACGTGCTGAGAAGCGGGTACGTGACAATGGGTAACACCAGTGAGTTGTCTCAAGACTTTTACAAAACATACTGATGGCATTGGTTACAGAAGCATTTCTAAATTACTGAAGGTTCCAGTGAGCACTGTTGGGGCCATAATCCAAAAATGGAAAGAACATTGTTTCACCATAAACTGGCCACCAGGTGCTCCCCACAAGTCTTCAGACAGAGGAATGAAAATAAATATCAGAGGAATAGTCCAAGACCCAAAAACCACCTGTGGAGAGTTACAGAAAGTCCTGGAATCAGCAGATACAATTGTTTCAGAGAAAACAATAAGTAATGCACTCAACCTCCATGGCTTGTATGTATGCTCACCACGCAAGACTCCATTATTAAACAAAAATGTGGCGCCCCGCAACGAGTGCGTCACAGGAGGGTATTGCAGCCATAAATGCAGCCGCAATATTCTCTGACACAGCAGTGACCTAGTTAACTTTGAGATCCAACCCTGCATGCATCACCTAGAACAGAGGGCCAATCCAGGGTCCTGGTGGGCGGAGTGCTAGGGAAGTGTGTAGGGAGAACAGACACTTAGTCTACACAGTAGTCAAGAGGAGTCTAGAACAGAGTCTAGAACAGAGAACTTGGAGTAGGAGCGGGGGCTCCGCACCCCGTGCAGCCCCCGGGCCGTCACCGGTCGGGTGTCAGCACCTGAGGCCTCAACAACCGGGATCGGGCATCATTACCACGGGTTCCAAAAGACTCCCGTGCCCAAAACCTTACAGCCGGTTCACTGGTACCGAAGCTGGCAGCAGTTCACCTCTGCTACGCGAACCAGAAGCGTGGAGGAGTAGCTTCACAGGAGCACCCCACCACCAGCCAACTTCCAGTCGTCTAACCAGCGGTGTACCCACTGAGGGATCCAAGGCTCCCCAAAACATCCACAACGTACAACTTGGATAGGGCATTGAAGCAGCCTCCCTGTACCCGATCTGGTATTCCTGGGCGACAATGGCGAAACACTTAGCTAGAATGGAGGAACACTTGCGGATCTCTGAGAGACACTATCACTGCTGAGTCCACCCGGTCTACTACCCGTAACTGTATACCATGTACTGCCTGCTGGTTACAGTAAAGACCTGTTGCAGAGACTTTCTGTGTCCGTGCTTCCTTATGAACTGTCCGTCCGCACTACAAGGTAACCGCAGCTGCCGCACAACATCTTAAGCAGCTCCAGCCTCCGGGGATCACCGCTCAGCCTGTGGGGAGCGTTCCATCTTGCTGCTGTCCATTCCCGGAGGTTCCGCAGCGTCGGTAACGATTACCGAAACTACTCATAGGTGGCGTCACGAATAAATTAAACCCCTTTAATCTGTTCCTTACAAGACGTCTTCAACTGTTGATCTGCACTCCACCGGGCCCCACTACCGGCAGGCGCGGCCCACCCGTGACAAGGAGGAAGGAGCGTCAGCCTGTCTAAACCGGAGTCCTGGCCACGGTGAGTCAGAAAATGGCGTCACGAACAGGATACGAGCAGGCCCGTTCCCTAACGGGTATAATGTGCTTAAAAATGACTTTATTGTCTACAATTTGGACTTTGTACGTCCCTAAAAGAACTTTCCCACCTTTTCACCGTGGGCCAAGATGGAGCCCAAGATGGCGTTCCCGCCACAAGAATCCGCCACGTCCAAGCCCAGGGGTGAGCCACCGCCCCTCATCGTGGGAGGGCTAAAGGCAAAAGGCGCCAAACTCTTTGTCCGCCCTGATTGCTCGAATCAACCATGGGGGCGGACCCCAAAGACTTTTCCCACCATTGGACTACAAAAGCCCAAAGGAAATGGGAGTGTCACAGACCTTCTTCACCAGCTCTCTACCAGAACGGTTACCAGTTGAACGGGTGTGGTTCCCTCTAAAGAAGAGAATGGCCAGCACGAGACTCCAAGACCTAATGCGGGAGGTCGAGGCGGAGGCCAGAGCAGCCATCGGCCAACCGGGTCCGGGTCCTGCCCTTACCGTAGACGGCAGCCCCGACTTTTGGCTAGAGGCTCTACAAGACCTCCGGGTGCGGTTACTTGATACTGTGGAGTGGACGATTCGCAGCTGAAGTGCGACCCTAGGCAGAAGACTCCATCATGCGATGCAGCAGAGCTGACCAGGTACAGCTTCTCCAGGCCAGACGACATCGCCAGCTTCTCAACCGCCTCACCGTCGCCCACCACCTGTGCTGCTTCGTCACCGGAGCCCATAGACTGCATCATTCCTGTGGAGGCCACAGCTCAGCTCGTTCCAGCGATTAAAGCCGCAGCCGACCCCTTCCTGAGCCGGAGCTTCCAATACGCTCCATAGAAGAAGCTGACGCATACCTGGTTCCACCTGCGGAACCTGCGACTAGTTTCCACACTACTGAGACTGTCGCCTGTTTCTCCCCTGAACCGGAGGCCTCCTATGCAATTACCGAGGCCTACCTGGTGACCGGGATCGAAACACCACTTCCCGCTGCTACAGAAGAAGAGGCAGGCAGCCTGGAAGTCCTGCACGACGACCCTGAGGAGAACTTTGCAGCACAGCCACCCATCGACCCAGAGGATTCCGTTCCATCATCTCCGTCAGCCGAGCAGCCCGACGTAGTCATCAAAGGAGAGATCGAGGATGATGACGACGAGACCTACAGCGCCGCTGAGGACCTCTACACCGGGATCGCCTGGGGAAACACCAAGAATCCTTCTGCCGGGCGATCTGCTCGGGTACACTGGTCGGGTGCCGCCGCCGCAACATCTTCTCTGGTTCCGTTAAACCGGGCCCCTCTCCAGACTACCCACCAAGCTCGAGCCGTTCAACAACCATCACGCCGTAGTGACTGTATCCACACGCCGCACCACTCCGACAAAGAGGTACGTCGCATCCGAAGGAAGGAGTGGCACGCTCGGCTGCACGCCAACATGCAGGCCCGCGTTGAAGCCCGCCGCCAATCTCCATTGCCTGAAGAGTTCTGTAAAACCGGACGGGTGAGCACCTTTAACTTATCCACCGGGTGGGGATTCGTAAGGGAGGAGGGTGTGAGTACTGAAGTGTTTGTGGGGCGCCGTGATGTGGAAATGCACCTACCGCGAGGGCATCCTAACCGAGACTTATATAGAGGGGACATTGTAACCTATGAGCGATATGTATGCTGTGACGGGTGGTTCGCTATACGAGTCCGGAACACTGCCCTCCATAAGTGACTTTGTTGATTGAACTTTTTGCCAAGAGACTTCTTCCTGTTTGCAAATAACACCGCGACTTGGCGGCTACAGCCTGAACTTTTACCTAAGGACAGCCGACCGCCCGCCGGGTCCGCGCAATGTGTTAACCTGTTTATCTTACTGCTTCACTTTTATGCATATAATGACCTGTCATTAATAAAAGTGTTTATTACCTGTTATAAAATATAAAAACCTCTGTAATGTGGGTAGTATGACGCTTGGGGACAAGCGTATTCAACCAAGGGGGAGTGTGGCGCCCCGCAACGAGTGCGTCACAGGAGGGTATTGCAGCCATAAATGCAGCCGCAATATTCTCTGACACAGCAGTGACCTAGTTAACTTTGAGATCCAACCCTGCATGCATCACCTAGAATAGAGGGCCAATCCAGGGTCCTGCTGGGCGGAGTGCTAGGGAAGTGTGTAGGGAGAACAGACACTTAGTCTACACAGTAGTCAAGAGGAGTCTAGAACAGAGTCTAGAACAGAGAACTTGGAGTAGGAGCGGGGGCTCCGCACCCCGTGCAGCCCCCGGGCCGTCACCGGTCGGGTGTCAGCACCTGAGGCCTCAACAACCGGGATCGGGCATCATTACCACGGGTTCCATAAGACTCCCGTGCCCAAAACCTTACAGCCGGTTCACTGGTACCGAAGCTGGCAGCAGTTCACCTCTGCTACGTGAACCAGAAGCGTGGAGGAGCAGCTTCACAGGAGCACCCCACCACCAGCCAACTTCCAGTCGTCTAACCAGCGGTGTACCCACTGAGGGATCCAAGGCTCCCCAAAACATCCACAACGTACAACTTGGATAGGGCATTGAAGCAGCCTCCCCGTACCCGATCTGGTATTCCTGGGCGACAATGGCGAAACACTTAGCTAGAATGGAGGAACACTTGCGGATCTCTGAGGGACACTATCACTGCTGAGTCCACCCGGTCTACTACCCGTAACTGTATACCATGTACTGCCTGCTGGTTACAGTAAAGACCCGTTGCAGAGACTTTCTGTGTCCGTGCTTCCTTATGAACTGTCCGTCCACACTACAAGGTAACCGCAGCTGCCGCACAACATCTTAAGCAGCTCCAGCCTCCGGGGATCACCGCTCAGCCTGTGGGGAGCATTCCATCTTGCTGCTGTCCATCCCCTGGAGGTTCTGCAGCGTCGGTAACGATTACCGAAACTACTCATAGGTGGCGTCACGAATAAATTAAACCCCTTTAATCTGTTCCTTACAAGACGTCTTCAACTGTTGATCTGCACTCCACCGGGCCCCACTACCGGCAGGCGCGGCCCACCCGTGACAAGGAGGAAGGAGCGTCAGCCTGTCTAAACCGGAGTCCTGGCCACGGTGAGTCAAAAGCATGTTCTCGCATATTTAAAGTTTGCTCAACATCATTTAACTCAGCTCTTGAGTACCACCGTGGTACCCAGAACACAATGAGGATTTTTCTTGACTGAATGGGCTACAAACAAAAGTCCTATGATCTTACAGAGCACAACAGCTGGGAAGGAAATCAGGCTAGTGTGGTTTTATTTCTAATTACTCAAGAAGGATAGTTCTTTATAGTTATACCGACATCATAAAGTAAGCTATTTAGAGGAATGCAACAGATCCTGAATTGGATTGGAAAAACAAAGTGCCTTGACTACAGATCTTACTGGAACCGACCCAACATAAACAGCTACCTTATTAATGAACATATACGTTGGTTGAATGTTTAGTATTTCTGTAAGCCATTTTCTTCATAAGTCATTAACCATATATGTTTTTGATCACTAGCAGACATGACATAACCCATAAACTATACAGCAGCATATATGGAAAATCCAGAATTGCATTTCATAGGTTATATTCAATATAATTGTCATCTGACTGAGGAATGTGTTCAAATCCAAAATACTACTGTGCCACCATCAAAAGGGATGTCGTGCATAGTGGTAGCCTACAGTTTAACATGGATGGTGGTAGCATTCTTATGTGGGGCAACATGAGCACTGCTGGTGTTGGTGATCATGAATCTACAGATGTACCTCTCTATATTGAAAGAGAAGATACTACCATCACTCCATGCCTTTGGTAGATGTGCATTGTATAGCGCCTGTCACCACGTGCTGGTCTCCGCATGGCAGGGAGACCGACATACATGGCACAGGACTACGGGCAAGGTAAGCACACCATCTGCACACTCCCCAGCTGTGTCTTCTTGCTCCCGGGGCCTGCGTCGTCTGCTCAGATCTCCTGGAAGTGTGCTTAGGTGGTGCGCGGTGCACTCCGAACAGGAGACATATGGAAGAAACCCAGCACGTCCCGGCTTCCAATTGGACAGCTGAGCTGTCTATTACCATACTGACAGTTCAGCATGACCCTTCCTCCATTTGGATGGCTGAACTGTCCATCATTATACTGACAGCTCAACATGCCCCTTCCCTAAATTGGATGGCATAACTGTCACTCACGGCATCAAGACACACTGCTAGGAGAAATTATGACAGAGTCATTCTAATCCTCTTGAATAAAAAAATACCTGCCCCACGCTGTGTTCCTGAAAACATTGTTTCCCCTCACTGTGTTCGCTGCACAAAATATGACACACACACTTTCCGTCTTATCAGGGGCTTAACAATCGCGGTCACAGGGGTCGCAACCATGACTGGATCCGGGGGAACAGGGGGCCCGCTGACCCCAGCGCCTGTTTCGGCTGGAGCTGCTCAGGGCGGGGGAGCGCACTGCATATTTGAATGTAGTTTATTTCACGCCCAAACAGATCACCATGCTACAGACACGCTCACAGCATGCTGTGTGGATGGTGTCTGCAGAGCGACCTCACACCAGGCGCATGGTGCCTCTTCAGCCTGCGGAGAGGGAGGATTTTGGGAGGACCAGACCGAATTTCATTGGATGCCAGTAAGAATAATGTCAGCAAGCACAGTACTGAGACAGGAGGGCTGCAGTGAGGAGGTAGCAGGACACTGCTCACCTCCTAATATCTACACACAGGTTCGGGGCCGCTCTGCTGGGGCTCTCAGTGACTAATGTGGTGCCCCACATGGTCAGGTGTCACAGTGGGGTATTGCACCCGTAAAAGAGGTGTAATCTTCCCCACCTGCAAGTGGATCCTAGTTTGGTGGGTGGGACCCATTGCTGCACTCCCACATTAGAATAGGAGTGGGAGGTTACCAGGAGGGAGATATATTCACCTCTTGGGGGAACAGAGAGTCTGATAAAGTCAGTCAGACAGTGAGTCTGAGTCAGATAATGGGCGTCTGAGAGTACAGAGTCGGAGGAGTTGGAATATGGAGCGAGGCGGAAGGTTAACCCGGACAGCTCTACGCTGATCCAGAGGGAAGATGAGAGAGGATCCTGAGGGGATCCTGAGAGAGTGTGTACTCATTAAAATAATAAATCTGTACTTACCTCTCCTGGTTCCCCTGCAGCTCTGTTCTCCATTCTCCTTGTCAAAACTGAGACACAGGAGGAGGCAGTAGTGACTGCCTGCGTTCTACTGTGGAATGCATAAAGGAGGAAGTGCTACCTACTCGTATTGTGGAGGAGGCAGCATCAGCCTGCTTCAATGCGTTGTTCCATTGTGGAATGCAGGCAGTCACAGCTCTGGTAAGAGGAAGCAATGGGACGGTGCATGGGAGGGGGGCGGCAGCAGTAGGAAGCTCCTTGACATATGGGCCTCTTAGTGGCCCGTGTGCTGCTGCGCAGTGAGGCGGGTGCAGGGATTGGGGTTGCAGGGAGCAGCGGGCGATGAGTGGCGCGGGCCCCTGTACCTCCAGGCCCCGTCACAGTGGGACCCCTGCAACCTCAATCGTTACGCCCCGATGGAGGACATATATACCAGGATGGAGATCATGCATTGCAGTATTGGGGACATGTATACCAGGATGAGGACACAATGGCGTAAATATAGTCTGAAGGGCCCGGTGTGAAATTTGGATCTGGGCTTCCCCCTTAATGCAGCGTCACAGCCCTTCATACAGTATAACGTGATAATGCAGTCTCATAGCCCTCCATATAGCATGCATCCTCCCCACACAGACACACATCCCCCTGTACAACCCGTCCCACTCACGCAGTCACACTGCCCACTGTACAGCCCCCACACATATACAGACATACTGCCCACTGTACAGCCCCACGCACACACACACAGACTGCCCCCTGTACAGCCCCCCACACCCAGTCACACTGCCCCCTGTACAGCCCCCCACACACACACAATATGGCTGTACAATGGCAACTGTACAAAACAATTCCAGTAAGAATAATTATACAAAAAGGTCTGAAATGGTGCACGGGTGGATCGCTCACTGCCCCCGCCCCTGGGGCTCCCTCTGTCTCTCTGCAGTTTGTGGGTAAATGGACTTACCAACCTGGTTACTGCAGACAGGAATACCACACCCATGAAGTGGGTGCAGTACTCCTCTGTGGCGACCAGACCGCAGGGGTGCCACACTCTTCTTTACACTGTCCTCGCGCACTGTGTTCCCTGTATACTGCCCATTTAATATACTGTGGGCCCTCATCACACTTCCCCATCCTTGGAATACTGTCTCCTCCTTCTCTGCCCTCACACTGTCCCACACTGCTACTTCTTTTCTATTCAGTGTCTATTCTGTGCTCCCTCAAACTTTGCATATCTCATACTGTCACACACTATTCCCCTCGATAGTATCCTCTAATTTTTCCCCCACCCTCCTTCTGTCTACTTACTTATTCCCCTGATCACCATTTTGTCTCCTCGCATATTTACTCTCTCGCTATCCATACTGTCTTCCCACACACCACCCCTGCTCTCCATAATGTCTATGCACCTCCCATCTCATACTGTTTCCTAAAACTTCCCCCCCTTCATTATAATAAATCTCTGGTGACCTTAGCCAGGGCTGCGACTAGGAATTTCGGGGCCCCTGACTGCAAAAACTTTGGGGCCCCCTGAGACTCCGTCCAGCCTCCACCCGATTCAGCCTCCACCCGATTCCGCCTCC
Source organism: Allobates femoralis (assembly GCA_033576535.1). Lineage (NCBI taxonomy): Eukaryota > Metazoa > Chordata > Amphibia > Anura > Aromobatidae > Allobates > Allobates femoralis. The sequence goes on from JARQOC010000003.1 coordinate 783,986,193, forward strand.
ACCCGGCTCTGCTTCCACCTGGCTCTGCCTCCACCCATGCTCTGTCTCCACCCAAACATACATTATATTTATAGTGAAAGTTTGGAACAACACCAAAAATTCTAAATTTATTTGCAAGGCTTTCCCAACCAGTAATCCAGATGGTTCCTTACAACAGAGTAAAAAAAGGAAAAACTGCACACACAAAATAGAGAAAGGTGGACTTTATTGCCCAATGTGTGGCCACACCATTGGGCAATAAAGTTCACTTTTTTCTATATTTTTGCAGTGTTTTTCCTTTTTTTTAACACTCTCTCTATTATATATTACACACACACACACTTTTGAGACTGCTGTGGGCTGAATACACAATAGCTGTATATACAATAAAGAATATACAATAGAGACAGCTGCTAGCTGTATACACAATAGAGATGGCTGCGGGCCGTATACACAATGCAGACTACTGCTGGCTATACACACAATATAGAATACACAATAGAGACTGCTGCTGGCTGCGTATAATAGAGAATACACAATAGAGATGGCTGCGGGCCATTTAGATAATAGAGACGGCTGCTGGCTATATACACAGTAAAGAATACACAATAGAGACTGCTGCTAGCTGTACACAATAGAGAATACACAATAGACAGCTGTTGGCCGTATAAACAATGGAGATGGCTGCGGGACAGATGCACAATGGAGATGGCTGCATGATAAATGCACAATGGAGTCAGCTGCGGGACAAATGCACAATGGAGACAGCTGCGGGACAAATGCACAATGGAGACGGCTGCATGACCTGGACCCCCACAATTAATTGCTCCATGCGCATAGTATGATAAGCCTACTGCAAGTTCCTCAACTACATTGCCACAGTATGATCTCCAACTGTGACCTCCACACAGCCCTCCATGTAGTATAATGGACCTACATAAAATATAATGTCCCCTAAACCTCTTCACACTGTATAATGACCCCAACACAGCCCTCAAATAGCCCTGCATAAAGTTTAAAGGCTCATACCCCTCCACCAAGCCCTCCATATACTATAATGGCTTCCATATAGTATAATTTGCTCCATAGAGTCCTCCATATATTATAATACATCATCCATAGTTCTTCATATATCATATATTATAATGCACCTCCATAGCCCCCTATATTATAATGCACTCCCATTGTCCTCCATATAGTATAGTGCACCACCATAGTCCTCCATATAGTATAGTGCACTCCCATAGTCCTTCATATAGTATAATGCAGTGTTTCCCAACTCCAGTCCTCAAGGCACACCAACAGGTCATGTTTTCAGGATTTCCTTAGGATTGCATAGGTGATAATTTAATCACTTGCACAGGGGATAATTCCATCATCTGTCTAATTATAAGGAAATCCTGAAAACATGACCTCTTGGTGTGCCTTGAGGACTGGAGTTGGGAAACACTGGTATAATGCACCCCATGGACCTCCATATAGTATAATGCACCCCCACAGTCCTAAATATAGTATAATGCACCCCCATAGTACCCCATATAGTATAATGCACCCCCATAGTACGCTATATAGTATAATGCATCCCCCATAGCCTTCCTTATAGTATAATGCACCCCCATAGTCCTCCATATAGTATAGTGCACCCATATAGTCCTCCATATAGTATATTGCACCTCCATAGTCCTCCTGCATTATAGTGCACATTACATAGCTTCCCACCAGTGTACTCACTGATTTAAAAAAAAAAAGTAAATACTCACCTCTCTTCTCGCTGCTTCAGTCTCCTCAGCAGCTGCTGAGTTGCAGATGGCAGACAGTAACGGCCAGGACTCTGGTGAAGAATGCTGCCAGCAGAGGCAGCCGGGACTATAAAAGCAGTGTCCACGGGGGTTACCACTGGTACACACACGTCGTACGCCTGCGGCTCCTCTCTGTACACCTCGTACACACTCGGCTCCGCTCTGTACACATCGTACACAAGCGGCTCTGCTCCGTACACCTCGTCCACACTCAGCTCCTCTCCATACACCTCGTACACATTCAGCTCCACTCTATACACCTTGTACACATGCGGCTCCGCTCCGTACACCACGTACACACTCGGCTCCTCTCAGTACACCTCACACACACGCGGCTCCTCTCCGTACACCTCACACACACGCGGCTCCGCTCCATACACCTCGTACACACTTGGCTCCGCTCCGTACACCTCGTATACACTCAGCTTCGCTCCGTACACCTCATACACACTTGGCTCCTCTCCGTACACATCGTGCACACGCGGCTCTGCTCTGTACATCTCGTACACACTAGGCTCCTCTCCATACACCTCGCACATACTGGTGGGTGAGGGGTGGGTGGGTAATGGCGTCTGCCTAGTCCCTCTCCCAGTCTCTCTTTATCCTGGTGGATGGGCAAGGGTGGGCGGGCCGGGCGGCCCCCTGTGCAGTGAGGCCTGGTGGGTGGGTATGGGTGGGCCGGGCTCCCACACAGTAACACAACTACTAAGAGGGTGGGCGGGCCTGGGTGGGCCCCCTGCACTGAGGCTGCTGTGTGATCACGTGGCCTCTCAGTGCACAGTGACAGAGACACTCACTGACTGTCACAGTGCACTGCTCACTAGTGTAGGTCTAGTGCTGTCTGCTGCAGCCTGCAGGCAGCTGTTGCTCTGGCCGCTGGGCGCTGGCAAAGCACAGCCTCAGCATCAGCGTGTGCTGGCCGGGGGGGTGGACCTCCTTGCTACAAACAGCCACGTCCCTCGCCGGCATGGCCAGGCCCCCTGACTTTGTTCCAATGGTCACCTTGCCCCCTCCAATGACAGGCGGGCCCGTGACTGGAGCTAGTACAGGTCTAGTGCTGTCTGCTGCAGCCTGCAGGCAACTGCTGTACTGGCTGCTGCCCACAGCCTCAGCGTCAACATGTGCTGGCCGGGGGAGCGGGCCTCCTTGCCCCAAACAGCCACGTCCCCCGCCGGCACAGCTGGGTCCCCTCTGCCCCTGTTTTAATGGCCACGCCCCCTCTAATGACAAGCGTGCCCGTTACTGGAGGAAGACCTGTCAGGCCCTAGTGGCGGCCCTGACTTTAGCACGAACCACACCAAGGAATGATCCTATGCAGCACGGGTAAATGATGTCATTCTGACTCAAAAGTGCCGTGGCCAGGGCTACAATTGTACGTGTGTTTGAAAGATGAGCAGAATTGATTGCTGGAGGTTGGCATGCTACACCTTCTCTGAGCTGGCAGCTAGCACCGATAATGCCAAAATAGGGGGGCTGCAAAACACAGTCACCAGGAAGACACCTCGGATAGCAAATGTCCTGCTTTCCTCCCCTAGATACGCCCAAATTCAAAACACCTTTGTTTCATTTTTCAAGAAGAACAGTGTGAAAGTGATTCAGTGACCAAGTGTTTCCTGAATTGAACTCAAATTGGGGAATTCTGAAGAGACAAAGTGTGCATCACTCTCCATCCAGCATCCAGGCTCTACAGGAGGTCGTTCATAAAGGATGGAAAAGGATAGATGCTTTTAGGAGACAAAAGGAGAGTGAGATTAGTGATAATATGCTGCAGGGACATGTTTTGGTAGCTTAGGAGGTGTTCTGGAGGTGACAGGATCCCTTTAATTTTGCTATCAAGTGATTTCAGTAACACTGAAAATTTTGTAATGAAAGTTTCTTTCATGCGATGGGTTAAAAAATGTTCTATGATTCTCAGTCTTCTGAAAATCTAGTAAATTATTCTTGAATTCAGTGAGATATTGATTAAAATTTTTGTTTTTAAAGGGGATCTATAAATTTATGCTGATCACCGTAAGTATTGATGATCATCTCATAGCGAGGGCACAGTCAGGATCTTGTGAACTCTCATGAAACTTATTTCAGTTAAATTGCAAGAAAATATTAAAAAAAAAAATTCTGTCTGTATTAGGGTCATTCCATGTCAAGTGAACCAATGATTATTACCTCTATATTTTTAATTCTTTTGAGATTTTGTTATTTGATAATAGCATGTCAGACAATGCAAAATGTGAAGAGAAAAATTTTTTAAAAAATTTATTTTTTTAAAAAATGATTTTCAAAGTTCGGAAAAAGTGCGAATTTCGCTGTTGCCTGCCTTTACGTTTCTCCTCATAACTAAGGCTAGGAATAAGATAGAGAGACAAAATAAACACCATTCTACTCAGAACTATACAGGCTTTTACCAGATATGTCACAAGAGGATCTTTGTTAATATTTTACCCATGTGATCGCAAGCGCAAAACTTTAAAACGCATTTCCAAAAAATCGGCGCGCTTTAAATATTTCAAAAACTGCCCATGTGTCTGCTTTGCTCTTAGCCACATCTGTACCAAATTTCAAGTTGGGATCACGATGGGATCATATTTTAAAATATTTTACTATTAATCGCGTCAATGGGTCATTCCATATCAAGTGATCTAACTAAGAATATTTTTTTTTACCTGACGTCTTTAGTTTTTTTTATTTTTTTTCCTTTATGAAGTAGTACTTTAGTTAATTACAAATTAAAAGTTTAGAATTTTTTTCTTCATCAGTTAATTTTTTACAGATTTTTAAAGTTTAAAAAAAGTGTGAATTTTGGCCTGGTATGACTTAACATTTTTTTTATCTTGGGCTAGAAATAAGATAGAGAAACAAAATAAACACCATTCTACTCAGAACTGTCCAGGCTTTCACCAGATATGTCACAAGAGTATATTTGTTAATTTTAATGTTTTACCCATGTGAACACAAACGCAACATTTTGAAACGCATTTCCGAAAAAAAGTTTTAATAAAAATTTTCCAAAACTGCCCACCTGTCTTTTATGCTCTTAGCCACATCTGTACCAAATTTCAAGTTGGGATCGTGATGGGATCATATTTTAAAATATTTAACTATTATAGTGTCAATTCAAAAATCTTGAATTCAGATTTGTTCAACCTGTGGTCTAAAAGCGTGGGGTCTATATTTATCAAATCCATTATTTTTAGACATTACTGTATTATTTTGATATGTTACAGCTTAGAAGCAGGAGAGGACATATAGGAAAAAGCTTTGTTAGGGCTCAACCTGAGAAAGCACAGGGGGTAGACAGTGAATGCAGAGCAGATGATAGGCCAGCAGCTCTGTCAATCATGTTAAGTGTCTACCCACTGCATTCAGGAAGTAAGACAGCTCGTTCAGACCTTTCATGTCCTGACATGTCTGGACATCTTCACTCCTGAACAAACAATAGTCTGTACAAAGCCATCAAGGCTGTGTACTAAAATATGGATGAGTAAATATATTAATAGTTTAATGCTTTTATTATTAAGGGCCAATACACACAGTGCTATTCTTAAGCATCATTATTCAGAAAAACAGCCCCATTGATTTCTATGGGGTTCACCACATGCAGTGTTTTTGGAAACACTCAAGAGTGAGTAAATCACTGCTTGAACTACTTTTTAATCGCTGCAATAAACGCAGCATTTATCATTTATATAAAAAAAGCTGCCATTTTATTCACTAGCGATTAAAAAAAACTAACGCATATGTGGTAAAAACTTGGTAGAAAAACAAGCTGCCAAAACTGCAGCGTGTATCTGCAGACAGAAAAAACTGTGCGCGCTAGCCCTAAAACTCACTTCATAGTAATATAGTTCTATCTCAAGTGTACTGTAAATCTTTATTTTTATTACCTATCTTCCTTACTTAATATTAACTGTATTTTTCCCACACAGCAATGGCTGCTACTTCTCAAGAAACAGCATTTTATCAAAGACACTGTTGCAATCCTTTTGAAAAAATATGAATATGATTGGCGCTGGTGGCTGGCTACTGTACTCTCCAAAGATTGTGAAAATGAAGAAGTAGAATTGACTTTATTGCATCCTTCTGGTCCAGCGCCATCCTTTGTTTATCCAAGAAAGCCAGACATTTTAAAAGTGCACAAAAATCAGATATTAACTCAGGCGGAGCCTAACACCGTGACAGGCTGGACATACTCTTTGACACACAAGGAAATGGCGATTGCTAGTAAGCGTTTATGGACAAGATTACATTTCACCCACTAGAAGGGACAAATTGATAAAATGCCACTTTAAAAACATACTATTAATTGTTTGATTAGTTCATAATTTATAGAACGATGATTTAACTACTGTACTATTCTTATTAAACACTTCATAAATCACATGTTTAGTGATAGAATAGAAAACAAATGTATATGTATAAATAGGGGTTAACATTTTTGGTTTTTTTAATCTTGTTTAATCAAACTTGAGGATATGATCACCTTTCTTCTTTTGGTTTGTTCAATACATTCAAGTTGAAAATGCTGAGCGTTGTGTTCTGATGATTAAGATGTATTTATCCTGGCACTTATGGGATTTGTTTTTTGTGTTTCTTTTTTGTTGCATATAAATGTTTTATTCAATAAGTTGTGATAACTCATACAACCATAAAATAAAAAATATATAAATTTGACATGTCCCTAGTTGAATCTCTGCACAAATATAACCAAGAACACAATCAGTCATTTTTTCACAATTGCCCATCAATAGTTTGAATTTGATATAAAGAAACATAGTCTTGTAACATATCAAATGAAAGCTGTTACCGTTCTGAGTAAAATGATGCCTCTCCCACTTCATTATCTTATTTCTAGCCTGAGATAAAAAAAAATGTAAAGTCATACCAGGCCAAAATTCACACTTTTTTTAAACTTTAAAAATCTGTAAAAAATTAACTGATGAAGAAAAAAATTCTAAACTTTTAATTTGTAATTAACTAAAGTTGTACTTCATAAAGAAAAGGAATAAAAAAAATCTAAAGACGTCAGGTAAAAAAAAATATTCATATTTAGATTACTTGATATAGAATGACCCATTGACGCTATTAATATTAAAATATTTTAAAATATGATCCCATCGCGATCCCAACTTGAAATTTGGTACAGATGTGGCTAAGAGCAAAGCAGACACATGGGCAGTTTTTGAAATATTTAAAGCGCGCCGATTTTTCGGAAATGCGTTTTAAAGTTTTGCGCTTGCGATCACATTGGTAAAATATTAACAAAGATCCTCTTGTGACATATCTGGTGAAAGCCTGCACAGTTCTGAGTAGATTGGTGTTTATTTTGTTTCTCTATCTTATTTCTAGCCCGAGATATGATAGAAAATGTAAAGCCATACCAGGCCAAAATTCGCACTTTTTTAAAACTTAAAAAATCTGTAAAAAATTAACTGTTAAAGAAAAAAATTCAAAACTTTTTTTTTGTAATTAACTAAAGTTGTTCTTCATATAGAAAAAAAATTAAAAAAATCTGAGGACGTCAGGGAAAAAAAATATTCATTTTTGGATCACTTGACATGGAATGACCCATTACAGTATACTGATAGGTGAAAATGACAAAAAAGTACATTTTGGCAAAATCACAGATGATGAAACAATAGTGTAACTAAAAGGGGTACAGATCCTGGCCAAGTGCTGGGGACCTGCAGAAGTCAGGGGGCCCACCCGCTGTCTGTGAATGGAAGCAAAGAGACCTGCTCACAGCTGCTCTCTCTCTATACTGCTCTGCACTGGTCTATGTGATCAGTACAGAGCAGAAGAATAAGGGTATGTGCTGCATGTTGGACGCAGCTATTCCGGACGAGAGTGAACCCGCGGGTGGCCGCAGGGAGACCGCAACCACCCTGTACTCACCATGTGGTGCGGGGCAGCTTCTCCCTGCAGTCACCCGATGGGAGCCGTTTCCGACTCCGCAGCACGAAATGAGCATGCAGAGGAGCAGCGGAATTCCGGCAACTCACACCGCAGATAAAAGCATACTGCGATCCAGTTAAGCATACTGGCCCATCCACTATGCTAATACTGTATGACACAGCGTTTTGAACGCAGCGGCAAGATGCTGCGTCTACTGACCGTAAGTATGCATCCTAAGCTTACTGGGAGCTGAATGGAGGCTGAAAAACCACATGACTGAAATGAAGGTCCTGGAAGATTCTGCAGCTGCTCAAGTTCTGCAGCCTCTGCGCATCTACCAGTGGCTCCTATTTTCTGCTCTGCATTGATCAAGAACTTCAAGATGTGGTAATGTATAGTGTGTAGTTGTGTGTGTAAGTAAATGTGTCTGTTGGAGAGCTGTGTTATGTGCATGTAGTGTGCATGTAGTGTGCATGTAGCAGAGCTGTGTGTGTATCTGTGTGGGCATGTTGCAGAGCTGTTTGTGTCTATGTGTCTTGTGTCTATGTGTGTGTAGTATGCATGTAGTAGAGCTGGTGTGTAGTGTGTGGTGTGCATGTAGTAGCGCTGTGTATCTCTTTGTGTGTGTAGTATGCATGTAGCAGAGCTGTGTGTATCGATGCTCATGTAACTGAACTATAACTGAACTGTATGGGCAAGGGCAGAGTATTAAAGGGGGAGTGTTTGCCCGGGGCCCACAAAAACCTGGACCAGTTCCTGATACAGATAACAATTGCACCATGTTCCTAGCAAGGTGGCAAGTGGGAACCAAAATTAAGGTCATGAGAGTTTGATTTGGGGCCCCAGAGTTCTGAAAAGGAACACATCCTGAAAACAATAACCTATTTTACATAAATAAAATTGGCTGATCTCCTTATGGGATTGTGAATGTTGTTACAGCATGAAATCTTAACTCTCTGGTATAACCTCACTGTGCCAGGCAAGAAGTGTTTTGCATCCTTCTAGTACTTTTACACTTTCTTTGAAGGGGGATGCATGAAACCCCCTGGGATTTAAAGCCTAGATGGAGTTTCCCCCAAGATCCCACCTCTTCTTGGACTGCCAAATAAACACTGAAGGAGTGAGAGCAGATCTTCAGTGTCCCCAAGAAGAGTTCTGCTGGCCAACAGTAGCCTCTGCCCATGCATGTATAATAGAGGAGACCAAGTCCTTCCTCTGCTCCCAGGATCTCTGTAGACCTGCCCTCTGCTGGGGAGATCTCCTCTGCCTCTCAGAAGAGACAGCAATCTGCCTGGATAACATCACACAGCAGAGATCACAATGCCAAAAAGGAAAACCTTGCTGCTTCTATTGCAGGTGCTGCTGGGACTATACTTAGAATGTGAGACACAGGCAAACTACCAAGGTAACCTCTCTATATATTCCTCTATGAAAGAAAATGTTTTCTATATCTATATATATATATACATACATACTATATGTTTCTATGAAGAAATATTGCAGGCATATCTTTATTAATGTTATTAACTTTTCTGCTTTGATTAATTTAGTTTGGATGGTCACGTACATAACAATTAAAATGACTGATCTGGCTGCAATCTATTGTTATAAAGTATTAGAAATTGGCCTCATTAATTTAATCACTTTGAATGTTAAAGATCATTCCATTCACTAATTGTAAATGTTTAATAATGTTTAATTATACATGTAAATGCACGATATTTCACTCGATACAAGCAATTTTCTCTGGAAAATAACTTCTGTGACTATTTCTCCTGATGAGTGTCGGAAAAGGAAATTAATTTTATTGGTGCCAAATATTTACTCCTTTTTCATGTCTTTTGTGATAAATGAATCATCATCATCATCATCATCATCATCATCTAGAGGAAGACAGTGTTCTTTCACAGATGGATTTGGATTAGTTGTAGACGGGTGTAGACCTGGTAAATAAGGTTTAATAGTTGTAGACATTATGTGATGTTCTTTTGGGATATTATGTTACTATGGACAAACTGAGCGTAAAGCAACCAGTGCCAGGCAGCTGCTGCTACAGCAAAAAGGATAATCAAAATCAACATGAAAAATTAACTTATGGAATAGCGTGTACTTGGGCATCATTGTTAAAGAAAGTCATTGCAGAGATGAAGTTTTATGAGCGAGTAATCAAATCATAATGAAAATGGACTGCTGTAGCTGCAAAGATGATCAAAATTTGCTTTATTTAATAAAAAAATAGAGCAGATCTAATAACAGTATGATTTTATTAATGGTGATTGATCTTTTTATACCCGATATTGTAACTATAACAAAGGGCATCTCAATTTCTTTAACGTCTGAAGGATTTCTAATAAATGGGGAAGTAACAATTTAATTCCGAAAAAATAACCCCAAGGTGTAGATACATTTTCAAAACTTTATTTAGACAATAATACAAACACACCTCAAACCCAATGTGATATTACCCAACTCATTGAATAAAACAGAATAAAAAATCAGCATGCCAACTCTGGATTTCATCCTACCAACTGGGGCTCTATAAAGATTGTAAAGGTTGTAGCCTGAATCACAGGGGAGTGGTGTGGACCCATGGGAGATTTACCATTATCTGAAGTGGAAGTCCCTGTCTGTTCATCTTGTTATTGGTTGGAATGTGGATCCACCTTCATATCCAGAATAAATGTCCTTATCCCTTTAAAATTACCTAGGGTGAAAGGTTCTGTGTATATTGTGTAGATCGTTGGAAGGGTCCTTTGTGATGTCCACACTACTAGTTGTCATTGGCTGTAACCATCTGGAAACATTAATATGAGTAATAACTGAGTCATCCCAAATATCTGTCAGGATGAGAAGTCTTGAGTGATTAGTAGATGGTTATACATTCATATGTCAGTTCCCTGTGTATCCATATTTTGTGCCTCCTGTAGAACCCATATCACGGAACTTACCGTTAAGAGGGAGAAATGCGTTGAGGCTGAGGTTCAAGAACAGGATACTGCACCACCTCACTTTGAAAGCACAATGAGATAAGTCGGACAGATTGGCTGATACTGAATTGTACCAAGGATAAATATATGGAAAGAACCGTTAGACTTGGATATCCGTAATTATGCATAGTGCTATTGGGGTGTAGACATGTAATGACGATTTTAATAACTAGTTGGCTACAATGATATGAACTTCAATCCCCAACTAGAGGGTGATAGTTGGACCCTGCCATTTTTGTGACTCTCACTCTAGTACAAGTCAATCATTGTATTCTAAGTAGTACAGGATCCGGTGAGCGGGGACACCAGCAAAAATTAGGGTGCTGGTAGGCAGGGAAAAAATCTTTATAGAGCCCCAGTTGGTAGGATGAAAGCCAGAGTTGGCATGCTAACTGATTTTTTATTCTGCTTTATTCAATGAGTTGGGTAATATCACATTGGGTTTGAGGTGTGTTTGTATCATTTTCTAAATAAAGTTTTGAAAATTTATCTACACCTTGGGGTTATTTTTTCAGAATTAGATTATAACAAGGGGCATCCTCTACATCTATAGTGTGGAAAGTTTCTATATGAACATACATAAGGATTATTTACTGTAAGAGCAGAGAAACTATGGAACTCTCTGCCTGAGGAATTAGTAAATTCATTTTAAGAGGCTTAAAGGGGTCTGAATGCCTTCCATAGATGTAATAATATGGTTACTAAATTATTACTAAAGAGAGATGGGCCATTGATCCAAGGATTTATTCAGATTGTCTTATTTGGAGTTGGGTAAGATTTTTTATACTTAGGTGACAGATTATTTCTCCCTTATAGGATTGACTTTCTTTGGATCAACACTATTGGAGCAGAGCTTTTCCACCCAATGACATCATAAAATCAAATGATCCCCAGCATAGGAAATAAATATATCGTTCTAATCATGCAAGACCCCTTCATTGGGTTTTATATATGATCATTACAGAATAGGTCTGTATTATTGAAAAAACTCAGATTATCCATGTACACAATTTACACATAAGAAATATGTATAACTAGCTGTAGTACCCGGCTACACCCGGGTTAATAAATAACTGATGTTAGCTATAACAAAATAGAATTTGAATATGTCATATTAATGACCTGTAGGAAAATAGAAGCTGAGCGGTGATTGGTTGCTATAGGCAGCCTAATAAATCTCCAGCCAACAGTAAACCCTCCCCCTGGCCGGGCAGTATATGTTACCTCACACATACACATAATAGACAGCTCATGTGACTGACATCTGCCTTAATTCCCTATATGGCACATGTGTTGCACATTGGCTGTTTTTAATCAGATGTTTATGTTTGGAAATTAAAGATAGCACACGTATGAGGCGAGTTGTCTGAGGTGATTTGTGCGCATCTGTGTCTGTCTGTGTGGTGTGTGTGACCCTGGGGTGTGTGTGTCCCTGTGGGGGGAGTGCATGTGTCCCTATAGGGTGTGTATGTGTGTGTGTCCCTGTGGGGGGGTCTGTGTGGTGTTTGTGTGTATCTGTGTTGTGTGTGTCTCTTTGTGGTGTATGTGTGTCCCTGTAGGGTGAGTGCATGTGTCCCTATAGGGTGTGTATGTGTGTGTGTCCCTGTGGAGGGGTTCTGTGTGGTGTGTGTGAGTGTGTCTCTTTGTGGTGTGTGTGTCCCTGTGGGGTGAGTGCATGTGTCCCTATAGGGTGGCTATGTGTGTGTGTCCGTGTGGGGGGGGTCTGTGTGGTGTGTGTCTTTGTGGTGTGTGTGTGTGTGTCCCTGTGGGGTGAGTGCATATGTCGCTATAGGGAGTGTGTGTGTCCCCTTGGGTGTGTGTGTGTCTCTGTGTTGTGTGTGTCTTTTTGTGGTGTGTGTGTGTTCTTTCGGGTGCGTGGTGAGTATCCAATGTTGGGGCTGCACCTTAGCGACTATACACTTACTGTTACTCTTTGTGTGCGTGTGGTGTGTATACATGTCCCCGTGCGAGGTGAATATCTCATGTTGGGGCCCCACCTTAGTGACTATATGCTGGTATGTGCTGTTAGACTTTGGCGCTATCATTAAGCCCCTCTCATTCACAACTATCAACTGGTAACTGTCACTTTTTCCCCATTATGTAGATAGGGGCAAAATTGTTTGGTGAATTGAAATGCGCGGGGTCCCACACAACATAGCCTATGACGCTCTCGGGGTCCAGACATGTGACTGTGCAAAATTTTGTAGTTGCGACGGTGTAGATGCCAATCCCGGATACACACACACACACATTCAGCTTTATAATTAGATAACATTTGTTTGTACAGAAAAGTATTTAGAAAATGCTAATAAGCTGCAACTAGATGACAAGAATTATGTCTGGCATTACGGCTATCGTTAGACTTCACCTACAGATTCCAAAAGAATGAATCTGTCTAGTTTTGATGTTTTACACCTCCAGACTCATAACTAGGCAGACTTCCTAATGGGATTTCTGGGACTTTTATTGGTGATTTATTTTTAGGATTATTCATTAATATAAGATCAGTAGGGGCCGGACTCCCAGCACTGCCATTGACTGGCTGACTGAAGGAATTCCCAAAACTGGCAGAGCTCCAGATATTGTGTAGTGGCCGTGAATGGTACTGCAGCTCTGTCCCATGCAAGTGAATAAGAGACAGATGAGGTACTAGCCAAATGCAAATAGCCAAATAAGGCAACTCATTTTAATGTAATATTGGAAACTTGGCTCTATGAGTATGTAACAGCGGCTAATTAATAAAGGTGGGACCTACATCTGCAGCCTATAGATCAGGGACCTCAACCTCTAGACCTCAAGGGCCACAAATAGTGCAGGTTTTCAGGATTTCCTTAGTATTGCACAGGTGATAATTGAATCAACTGCACTGATGATGATTGCAATCCCTGTGCAATGCTAAGAAAATCCTGAAACCATGACCTGTTTGCGGCCCTTGAGGCCTGGAGTTTGAGATCTTTGCTATAGTTATTATGTGCTCCTGCAGTGGCGTAACTTGAAGCTCATGGGCCCTGATGCAAAAGCTCCAATGGGGCCCCAAATTATTGCAAACTTTGAATAGCATCAGTGTTTTTCTATAGGCCAAATGGACTTACGGGGCACCCTAGGCTCCATTGCCTGGGTACGATTGCAACTAGTGCACCTATTGTAGTTACGTCCCTGCTCCTGATGTTCTTATGCAGACTAAAGCTGAGTTCACATTTCCAGTAATCATCCGTTAGAATGGATCCTGCAACCATCCATTGGCAAAACAGTTGCACAACTTTTTGGTTTGTTTCAGAAAAATAGATTTTTGCTGGATCAGTTTTTTTTAACATGAAGTCTATGGAAAACAGATCCATAAACTAAAGGGTAGGGAACTCCGGGCTTCAAGAGCGCGAGTTTTCATGATTTCCTTAGCATTTGACAGTTGGAATCATCACCAGTGCAGGAGATTAAATGACCAGCTGTCAAATACTAAGGAAATCCTGAAAACCTGGACTGTGTGCCGCTCTCGAGGTTTCGAGTTCCCTACTCCTGCGTTAACGGATTGTTATTTATCGTCCATTTAAAACTGATCCAGTAAGCAAAAAACAGATCCCATGCAAATGAAAGAAAGATGGAGGCCAAATAGCAATCAGTGAACAGATCCACTTACCATAGACTCCAGTGTTAATTACATGAATCCTGCAGAAATCAATTTTTCAAAACAGGTAAAAAAGTTGTATTTACAGAACTTTTTTACCAATAGATTTCTTCAGGATCCAGTCTAAGAGATGATCACTGGATATGTGAACTCAGCCTCAGCCCGGGATGCTGGATATTGCTGCTTTTTTATGACTTCTAGAATTTATGAACATTTCAGGGCTATTACAGAATGACCAATTTGGAGCGTGTCTCTGCCAGGATATTACACCTATTTTGGCAAAGAGCTTAGTGTAATTATAAATATGAACGGCTCACAGACATGGATGCCAGGAAGTAATCAAATCGTAAAGCTATGTTATGTTCCTATGAGGCAGGTGGGGGTTTCCTCCCACACTCCAAAGGCATTCAGACAGGTAATTCAGATTTTGAACCCCAATGGGGACAGTGGTGATAATGTCTGTCTGTAAATCACTGTGGAACCTAATGGTGCTATAGGCAAGAAAAAATCATCAATTTGGTAATAGTTCGAAGAACAACTTTACTTCACTTTATTAATAAAATCTGAAGCACTAAATATTTTATTAAGCTGCAAATTTGTATGGCACATCAGCTGTGCTAATATATGAGGAACAAAAATAGACATTAGGTCACCCAGTCTAAGTGGAATATGAATGAAGGTGCGGCGCACGGATAGTTCTCGGCCTGGCTCCCAAGTGGTAAGCGATTAAGAAAAGGAAAAGGGTGTATCCAGCTTCCGCATAAATAAAAGATAAACTGATGTAAGGGTTCTTCTATAAAAACATCCTTTATTGGTACATTAAAAATTTGATGAAAATAACCATAAACCCTGGCCTACGCGTTCCGAGCATTACACACTCTTAATCATAGCAAAGATTACTACAGTATTAATGGCATATAAACCAATATGATGTGAGAATTACTCCAATTAAAACAACTTCGTAATTAGAATTTAGCACACCCTAATTAGGATATTAGTGCAGACTCAGTGAAATAACAGCCTGAGATAAGGATCTTTGGAAATCCAGATATATTAAAATATAATATAATTAAAAAGTGATCCTAAAATCAGCAAAGGTTCATTATCGGGAGTGTATTGCAGGGCTGTGAAGTCAGTAAGCCAAACCAATGACTCTGACTACTCAATTTCCCTGACTCTGACTCCATGACTCCGACTTCCTCATTCATGACTGATGTTTAAGTGATACATTTATTGTAGTGCATGAACAATAATGAAGCTATTTAGATAGAACATAATAATAATTCATAATAATATTCAGCATATACTTCAGTAAACTACTATACCCAATTTATTATATATTTTAGGAGATGGTCCACTTTATACCGGCTCTGACTCCACAGCCCTAGACTGTCTTGCTGTTTTTTGGAAATGTATCAGGGTAATGGGACAGATATGGTTTTTGTGGGATAAATAAAGTTACCAACCGCTCAGAGGCACTGACTGGTCTGTACTGTGACATACAAGAGGAGCTTATTGGATTGTATTCAGGGAAACTCACTCCCCAGAAAAATTGAATTACAAAGCAGATTTATTGTATTAATATTAATAGAATGTAGTCATAAACATATATATATATATATATCACAGATATGACCTTTAACACAATATTTTCGCTTTGGAATACTTTTTCTTTTTGTAATTGTGTATACTACTTGGGCTATTTATGTTGTATTTTATTTTTTATGCCATTTCAAAGATCCTTGATCCATCCTTGATCACGCACTCTTATTTCACAGTCTGCACTGTGTCCTCCTGGCTGTTCATTATCCTAATTACGATGTGTTAAATTCTAATTAGAAGACTGCTCTAATTGGAGTAATTTTCACATCATGTTGGTATATATAGTATACCATTATTATTTTAGTAATCTTTGCTATGATTAAGAACTTATACTGCTCGAAATGCGTAGGCCAGTTTCTGAATGCTTTCATGGAACCTTTAACGTACCAATAAAGGATGTTTTAGATAAGAATCCTCACATTTTTTTTGGAAGCTCAATACACCCTTTCCTTTTCTTCATTTCATCTGCAGTGTGCACTACTTGTGTTTGGGAGATTTTGAGAATATCTGAGATGGAGATGTATTCTCATTTCTCATTTTTAGAATATTAAGTTGTGTCACGTCAATGTTATTGCTGTATACCTTTGGGATACGTATGGTCCCAGTGCACAATATGCTGTTCTGTAAAACCTATGATGATAATAGCAGTCTATCTGGACTGTGCCAACATCTGTTTTCATTCTTTTGGTTCTAAGAATGGACTCTGTGAATGCCATCATGCATACTTTCCATTGCCCAGTCAATATGTTAATAAGCTTCCCTTGTCTAATGCCACGCAAGACATTTTCTGTGTAGCAAGCTGTGCAGACACGCTTCTATACATAATGCCAGTAACTGCTACTGAGAGCTGATATTAATCATCTTTCAGAATAATGGAATAATATGTTTTACTTTTACTGAGCGTACATGGCCTTCTTTACTAACAGTGCCACTCTTGTCTGTGTCTGGTAATGCATGTCAGACGTATTTACTCTTATTGGGCAACTCCATAGTACGCTCCCTATAGTCATATAGTGCAATGTTGTCTGTAGTATTAAAATGAAATGCAGTATATCATGTGAGACATGACTTGCACGAATGGGGTCCATAATATATTTTAGACATATCCAGAGATAAGAGAATGAATTTAATTATACTCTCATTAGCTAAAAAATTTATTCAATGGTATTTACAGATTATGGAATGAAAAACATTCATAATTTGCAAGTAGGGTTCTTTCAGGACTTTGTTAAGATTTCATCCAATTGTCCAAAACTATTTAGCACTGATCCCGGGCCACATTATAATTACATATAGAAAAGTGCACAAAAGAGGAATCTGATCTGGTTAATACTATAACATTATTATCATTTTGTAATGTACTTCCTCTGGTTTACTACAGACCAGTTCACTGTTAGTATGGAGATCTTGTTCATTAGTCTGATCAGTACACTAATTTGAAGTGCAGCATTTAAAGTGCGCTATAATGAATTAGACCAGAATTAATATGATGCATTCGGCCATCCATCATCCACCATCATCACAGCTGTATCTATTCCTGATGTCTCCTATCCTCTTCCCACAGGTATGCCACTCTCACCCAGCTTTGCCTTGCATTCAAATGTCCTTTGTGTCCTGCATTTCCAATACTGGTATGAATTCATTCCCACTAATCTTTCCCATTGTCTGACCTCTCATTCTAGCTACTATATTTTCTGTTCTGCCTGTAACTCCTAATTAACATCCCTCCCCCCCACACACACTTTCATTTATGACCCTTTGTTTATCTTGTATATGTTTTTCCTCCAACTGTTTCCTTTAATTAAATGGTCATTAAATGGTCATGAGGAGTCCAGGCCCCTCTCCCCCAACTTTTCACACCTAAATGCATTTGGATGTGTATGTAGTTTGAGGGGTTGGTCTGCTCAGACTTTAGTCTGATAAATGCACTCATTTGAAATACAACATTTAAAGTGTGCTATAATTAATTAAACCAGAATTGGACCGGAAGGGACCTGAAGGTAACTGGATACTTCTGCACTGTAAATGCGTCGGCTGTAAGGACCGGGGGTTACTCGGTAGCTGGGTGGCTGATTCTTTGGGAGGTCTCAATGACAGTGGCCCAGCACCGTGGCCCTGGCCGCGCAGTGATGGGGGTAATTTATAAGGGATATTGATAGTCTTTCATGACGCCACATGTGTTATTCTGCCAGGAATGGCTGACGCTGCTTATTTAGGCCTCTGGGGCAGATGGTGCGGCAGCCGGGATGGTATCGCTGCCTACCGGTGGAGTGGGGCCCCAGGGTTGGTGTGATAGTCTATGGGGACAATGGTGATTATAGTTGGGGTGCAGGACGGAGGGCACGAGAAATAACAGGAAGAGACAAAGGTTCCAGTTTCTTTACCTTTTACTCGGTGAAACGTGGTGCAGTCTGGGGCACTTGTTACCAGATTTGGAAGAGTCCAGTCAGCCTGGAAGCATTCAGGGGTCCACCTCACCAGGTGGGATTGGAGGCCTTCCTGCTGCGCTTTCAGTTTAGGGTCCTGGAAGCCTATGAGCTATCCTGCAGCCATTTTCCTGCTTCCTTGCCTCAGCCCCGTATGGCAGACAGCACGAGCCTAGCATGGGTACCGCTGGGCTGATGGCAGCTCCGGGCTCTCGATATGCTGTCGTGCCCTCAGGTCTCTGGTGTAGTCGGGAGACTTGCAGCCTCCTACCCTCCAGATTCGGTTGGCGGGATGTACAGTACTCGCACAATCCAGGACTCTGGTGTCCTCGGTAGCGCCTCGCTGGGGTGAGCTCACTTGCAGCTCTGCTCCCCAGAGCTCTCTGCTACATGTCCTTTCCTTTCCCTCTCCTCAGATGTTCTCCACTAACTTCTTCTCTGTGCCGGAAACAGGGCAGCTCATCTGGACCCAGGTATAGAGCTCCCCCTTCTGGCTGAGAGTCAGGACTGGTGTGTGAATGCTGGTGATTACCTAGCATGGGGACCTTCTCCTGCTTCCAGGCATGACATCACTCCGGTGAAGAAGGCAATGTCACTGTGGCAACAGGACCACTGGGGTGCCACATAAACAATGTTTCTGTTTCTTCCAAATTTCACCTCCATGCTACTTAATGTCTTACTAACTCTTCTAATCCCTACACCTAGTAATGAATTGGTCATCTCTCCCTCCATCCTCCCCACCCAGCTCACCTCTTCAGAACTGTTCCTCCAGATACAATCCTTTGTCTACATCCACCTCATACCCTCTTCTCCTCCCACCTTCTAACGCTGTCCCTGCTTCTCATTGTTTGTGACATATCCCCAAATCCTGGCCATCCTCATCACACCCCCACAGTCATTTCTAACCTCCACCCATGATCCATCACAAATTTTCGCAACCTGAATAACTTTATATCCATTCATTCAGCTCCTGCTCCCAAAGTCCCCCTACCTGGAGCCCTATGGAACACTTGCTTTATCTGCAACAAACTTGCATACATCATGGCCTCTTCTTCACTAACAAACTCTCCATCCTTGGCATCACTCAAACCTGGCACACCCCCTCTGACACAGTCTCTCCAGCTGCACTTTCTTATGGTAGCTTCCAGCTTTCTCACACCCTTCGCTCCAGCAACATGCATGGTGGAGGAGTTGGCTTGCTCCTGTCTGATAACTGATCATTTACTCCAATTCCACTGCCACCCTCCGTTACTCTTCCCTCTTTTGAGGTGCACTCTGTCTGCATCTACTCCCCCACCAACCTCCAGGTGGCTGTCATTTACATCCCCACAGGGCCAGCCACCACTTTTCTTGACCATTTCACCACCTGGCTACTTCATTTCCATTCTGCTGAAATACCCACTATCATCATGACTGACTTCAACAACTACATTGACACTTCCCACCCAGCTGCCTCTAATCTGTTATCTCTAACTTCCTCCTTTGGCCTCGATCAGTCGTCCTCCTCAGCCACTCACAGAAATGGCCACAAACTGGACCTTATCTTCACTCAACTCTGTTCCCTCTCTAACCTCTAACCTAAAACTAATTTTTCCCCCTGTCTGACCACAACCTACTTACATTCTCTTCCCTCTCCTCTCCAAGTACACAATATATACTCTGCAAACTTACACTCCCTCACAGAAATCTCAAACACCTTGATTTACAATCATTCTCTGATCCCTTCTCCCTCTCTCAGACATAGCTTCCTCAGACTATAGAGATGCTGCTGCCACTTTATATAACACCACAATAACTACAACTCTCAATTCGCCCGCCCCCCCTTACACACAGCAAAACTCACACAATCAACAGGCAGCCCTGACACACCAGCCTGACTAAAGAACTGAAGCAGGCCTCCAGAGTTGCTAAGCGGAGATGGAAGGGATCCCATTCCACCAAGCAGTCTCTTGCCAACTTCAAGTCCACACTCACTGCCTCTAAACATACCTATTTCTTATTTCTCATATCCTGTCTCACAACCCTAAACAGCTATTCAACACTTTTAATTCTCTCCTCCATTCCCCAGCACGTCCAACATCACCTATCACCTCAGCTGAAGAGCTTGTCTTTTTCTTCAAGCAGAAGGTTGATAATGTAATGGTCGCAAGGGCCGGGGTACACGGACTCTGGGGTATCAGTCTGTTCAGTAGTCACGGTGGCATCCCCAGAACCCGTGTCCCTGACCAAGCATGAAAAGGGGATAGTTACAGTGGAAATAAAGTCTTTTGTGATGCCATCCATGGTTTCTGATCAGAATGATTAGCACTGCTTTAAGTGAATAGGGGAATAAGTGTTGTTGCAGCTAGGTGTATCACTTCACACAGACGGAGCGGATCCCCAGGGTTTGATATACAAGTAATGTGGATGATGGTGGTAGTTGTTGGTGCAGGGGAGATGCAGAAGGAGTGGTCAGACACAGAGGTTGCCGTTCTTACCAGTCTCTTTACTGTAGCTTAGTTCAGTGCCAACCCAGCTGGGGTACTGTGCTCTCCCAGATTGCAGCTCAGTCAGCCCTCAAGCAGACCGGGTCCACTCCAGTGAGACAATGTTCATAAGCCTTTCTGAGCTGCTCTTTCCTCCCTGTGCTGTTCTCTCTCCCTTCTCCTGCGCCTTTGTGCTACTAGTCCCAAGGCAAGCGACTGCGGGCCCTGCTGAGCGACGACCGGCGCGTGTTCTTGACCCTCTGTTGTCATTGTGCCTTGGAGTGTACACAGCAATGGCCACTGCACCTGCAGTGCAATAGCCTCCGGTTTCCTGACTTGATCATAAAGTTTCACACCAGATTGGTGCCATTCCCCTCATGCAGGTTGTTCTTCTACCATGACCTGGAAGTTGGCTGTAGATTCGGGGTTCTCTGAACTGGGGTTTCCTCGGCCGACCTATCCACTGGTGCTGTTAGGCCCCAGCTCCAGTGACCCCTACAACTCCATCTGCTGCTCCTACTTCTTCTCCTAACAACTCCTCACTCACTTCTCACTAACTTCCTTCCTCCCACCCCCTAAACCTACTCCTTCCTCCAACCAGCAGATGGGGGGTCTTCCCTCTAGAGGGGGTTCTTCCGCCCTGCATCTCCTTGATCCAGAGTTAGGATGGATGTTAGGTGTGTGGTTGGGTTTCTCAGATTTATGTCCCCATCTTACCTGAGAGCAATGGCACCACACCTGTGGAGTAGGTGCAGTACCACTGTAATGACCAAGACGCGGGGGCTCCACATTCCCACCTCGTTAAACACAGCACGTCCACGGGCTGCAAAACAGTACAAAAGGTGTTAAATATAAGAACATGCAATATTTTTCATCTGCAGATCAACAAATAACATCTTCCTTTTACGGGAGGCATATTTCTTGAATGTTACATTATCAAAAATAGAAAAAATACCAAAATTGCAAAAATGATATAAACAGTCAGCAGGTTCTTGCAATGGCGCCAGTGCAGTGCGTCATGTGGCGCCCCACTAAGAGTGCGTCACAGAAGGGTACTGCACCCCTGAATGAAGGTGCCATATCCTTTGTTCTGGTAATGAGTAGAAGAATCCTGAAGCTCCAACATCACACTCATACACCTAGTGATAGGGGACCAATCAGACACCCGTTGCTAGGGTATCTGGTCCCGGTGGGAGGAGAGCTAGGTTATATAGTGAGTGGGAGAGCAGCAAGGAGTTAGACCCGGAAGTGAGTGCAGAGAAGCCAAAAAGGAGCTGCACAGGGCTGTGCAGCACAGAGACAGCAAAGTGAAAGCAACAGATGTAGCAGAGTTGGAGAAGCTACAGAGAAGCACTGAGAAGGCTAACTTGGAGGGCACCTCAACCTGGTGACCAAGAAGAGACAGAGAGGGGCAAAGTTTAGAGTGGGTGATTCAAGACCTGAGCCCAGTTCAGAACCCGGAGTACCGGCTCCGAGGTGGTCCAGCAGGCTACATCCCAGAACCACAGAACCCGGAGTGGTCGCAAGCTTTACAGGAGCACGACTCACCAACTACCGCAGATATACCGGGAGCACCCACCATTGAGAGCCAGGGAACATGAGAGCTTAGCGGGATCCCAAGCGAAGGCCCTCAGTGTTCCTAATTGGGTATACAGAGCAGCAAAGAGAAGGGACAGACTGTGATAGAGAAGGACACCAGAGGAGCTTCAGAGGGATGCTGCTCATTGCCAGAACCACCCGGTCCACTGCCTCAGCCGACACCATCGCATACCTTGTAAAGCTACCGTTTACCAGAGTAAAGAACCCGTGCAGAGTGAGCAGCGTGTCCGAGCCTTATTCCAGAACTAAAAAATCCAACAGAAACGAAAAAGGGGCACCACTACGACCAGTAATCCTTCTTAGGCAGTGGAATATGCATGTAAGGCGGGAAGCACTAGTGCGACCGGTGGTGCCAGTATAGTAAACAAATCGTCATCAATATGTAAGAAAAACGGCACTCACCAGGTCAGCGGATAACGGGATCTTTATTGCGGGAACATACAGAGTGCAAGGAGGGGGCTCCGAGGTGACAACGGGTCCGTTTCGGGCAAAGGCCCTTCTACCAGTCACGGCTCCTTATTCCAGAACTGTCATTCACTTGCATTGCTTCACAGAAACGACTGAGCTGCCCTATTCCACCATTACAGCTCACAGCTCCGGGGACCCCGCTCGTCCTGTAGGGAGCGACTCCATCTTGCTGCCGGCCATCACCCCGGAGGATCAAGCAGCGCCGGTGCCATCACCGGAACCTACAGGTGGCATCATGTACAAAAACTTTATTTCTTTTTATTATTTTACTTTTTCCCCTTCTTCATTGACCACCGGGCCCACAGCCTGAGGCACCACCGTGACCTCCAGACCGTGCCTGAGACCTGAGTCCCCTGGCCCACGGTGAGTCACGTCAAATCACAGGATTTTAATAACTCGTTCAGCAGCTCCTGCAGCAATGCCAGTGCAACGTGTCACACTGCAGAAATTTAGTCCAATTGGTGGGAACCACACCAAACCACCTTAGACTTAGTCCCTGGGCATGGCTACAGGGTACAGAGACCATATTTTGACCTTAGTCTTCAGCCACTCTAACGGTTGTTGAGGTCAGAGGTTAAGTGCAAACGTTTTTGTAAAGTGCAGCGAATTCCTGAGTTGCACCTTAGGGGTATGGGTCCGAAAACCAACAAGAGGCACCTTAAGAAGTACAACAATGTAATGTAGAAAGAAATTGTCCTGGCCACCACATAGTCCTGTGGCCCAATTGTCTATTATTCACACAAAAACCTAACCGGTTAACCTATAATCTAAAGCAGGGGTCTCCAATACATGGCTCGTGGGCCGCACATGGGCACTGGCGCTTCACTGTGCGGCCTGCGGCATCGTGGATAACCTAACCATGTTGACGGTCCAGTGCAGGGGGCCACCGCAGTCCTCGCTGTGTTATGACTTCCGACCGCTGCACTGACACGCTCTGCCGCTCAGCAAGATCAATGCAATCTGCCGGCCAATGTGAGCTGCTGTCAGCATATGACGTCACATGAGGGCTTCTCATTAGCTGGCGGCTTACATTGATATTGCTGAGTGGCAGAGCCTGTCAGTGTCGCGGCCGGAAGCCATAACACGGCGGGAACCGCGGCGGCCCCCTGCACTGGACCTCTGACGTGGTTAAGGTTACAAAAGTGTGTGAGAGTGAATGTGTGTGTGTTTGAGTATGTGAGTGTGTGTGTGAGAGAGAATGTATGAGTGTGTAAAAGAATGTGTGAGTGAGTGTGGGTGAGTGTGTGTGTGTGTGTGTGAGAGAGAGTGAGTATGTAAGAGTGAGTGTGTGTGTGTGAGAGTGATAATGTGTGTGTGTGTGAGAGAGAGTGAGTATGTAAGAGTGAGTGTGTGAGTGTGTGTGTGAGAGTGTGTGGGTGTGTGAGGGTGAGTGTGTGTGAGTGTGTGAGTGATAATGTGTGTGTGTGCAAAGTGTGTGTAATGAGAAAGTATACCAGCTTGAGGACACCACTACAAAAGGGAATCAAGATTGGGGACATCATTATAAAAGGGGATTAGGATGTGGGACATCACTACAAAAGGGGAACAGGATGCGGGACATCACTACCAAAGAGGACCAGAATGGGAACAATACTACACTATGGGGGCTAGGATGTGGCCATTACTACAAAGGGGACCAGGATGAGGACATCACTACAAAAGGGGACCAGTAAGAGGACATTACTTCAAGAAGGGAATCAGAATGGGGCATTACTACAAGATTAGGCCCAGGGAGTGTCTTGCTAAATTTACCTGGATCGGGGCAGAGCCCGTACCTACGAAGCGCTCACTGACTTACAAAACAGGCATGAATAATAATATTCTTTATAGCAAGATTAAATTTATTTGTTACAAAGTAGCACATGAATTGTCATCAATTGAATACACAAACTATACCTAGACTTGATTATAGCGAATAAGCATCAATAAATACAGTTGTGGCCAAAAGTATTGACACCCCTGCAATTCTGTCAGATAATACTCAGTTTCTTCCTGAAAATGATTGCAATCACAAATTCTTTGGTATTATTATCTTCATTTAATTTGTCTTCAATGAAAAGCACAAAAAAGAATCAAGCAAAAAGAAAAACATTGATCATTTCACACAAAACTCCAAAAATGGGCCGGACAAAAGTATTGGCACCCTCAGCCTAATACTTGGTTGCACAACCTTTAGCCAAAATAACTGCGATCAACCGCTTCCGGTAACCATCAATGAGTTTCTTACAATGCTCTGCTGGAATTTTAGACCATTCTTCTTTGGCAAACTGCTCCAGGTCCCTGATATTTGAAGGTTGCCTTCTCCAAACTGCCATTTTTAGATCTCTCCACAGGTGTTCTATGGGATTCAGGTCTGGACTCATTGCTGGCCACCTTAGAAGTCTCCAGTGCTTTCTCATAAACCATTTTCTAGTGCTTTTTGAAGTGTGTTTTGGGTCATTGTCCTGCTGGAAGAGCCATGACCTCTGAGGGAGACCCAGCTTTCTCACACTGGCCCTACATTATGCTGCAAAATTTGTTGGTAGTCTTCAGACTTCATAATGCCATGCACACGGTCAAGCAGTGCAGTGCCTGAGGCAGCAAAGCAACCCCAGAACTTCAGGGAACCTCCGCTATGTTTGACTGT
The DNA here is from genome assembly GCA_033576535.1 of Allobates femoralis. Classification (NCBI taxonomy): domain Eukaryota; kingdom Metazoa; phylum Chordata; class Amphibia; order Anura; family Aromobatidae; genus Allobates; species Allobates femoralis. The sequence continues at coordinate 784,011,655 of JARQOC010000003.1, forward strand.
AGGGACCGTGTTCTTTTCTTTGAATGCATCTTTTTTTCTCCTGTAAACTCTATGTTGGTGCCTTTGCCCAAAATGAGAGAACATTCTTCCAAAACCTTTTAGGCTTTCTCAGGTAAGTTTTGGCAAACTCCAGCCTGGCTTTTTTATGTCTCGGGGTAAGAAGTGGGGTCTTCCTGGGTCTCCTACCATACAGTCCCTTTTCATTCAGACGCCGACCGATAGTACGGGTTGACACTGTTGTACCCTTGGACTGCAGGGCAGCTTGAACTTGTTTGGATGTTAGTCGAGGTTCTTTATCCACCATCCGCACAATCTTGCGTTAAAATCTCTTGACAATTTTTCTTTTCCGTCCACATCTAGGGAGGTTAGCCACAGTGCCATGGGCTTTAAACTTCTTGATAACACTGCGCACGGTAGACACAGGAACATTCAGGTCTTTGGAGATGGACTTGTAGCCTTGAGATTGCTCATGCTTCCTCACAATTTGGTTTCTCAAGTCCTCAGACAGTTCTTTGGTCTTCTTTCTTTTCTCCATGCTCAATGTAGTACACACAAGGACACAGGACAGAGGTTGAATCAACTTTAATCCATGTCAACTGGCTGCAAGTGTGATTTAGTTATTGCCAACACCTGTTAGGTGCCACAGGTAAGTTACAGGTGCTGTTAATTACACAAAATAGAGAAGCATCACATGATTTTTGTAATAGTGCCAATACTTTTGACATTGAAGACAAATTAAATGAAGATAATAATACCAAAGAATTTGTGATTGCAATCATTTTCAGGAAGAAACTGAGTATTATCTGACAGAATTGCAGGGGTGTCAATACTTTTGGCCAACACTGTATATTACCTGATATTGTAGCTGCTTCACCTTCTCCATTCGGGGGGTACACGTATCAGTGAGAAGGGATCTACAGTTAGGGCCAGAAATATTTGGACAGTGACACAATTTTCGCAAGTTGGGCTCTGCATGCCACCACATTGGATTTGAAATGAAACCTCTACAACAGAATTCAAGTGCAGATTGTAACGTTTAATTTGAAGGGTTGAACAAAAATATCTGATAGAAAATGTAGGAATTGTACACATTTCTTTACAAACACTCCACATTTTAGGAGGTCAAAAGTAATTGGACAAATAAACATAACCCAAACAAAATATTTTTATTTTCAATATTTTGTTGCGAATCCTTTGGAGGCAATCACTGCCTTAAGTCTGGAACCCATGGACATCACCAAACGCTGGGTTTCCTCCTTCTTAATGCTTTGCCAGGCCTTTACAGCCGCAGCCTTCAGGTCTTGCTTGTTTGTGGGTCTTTCCCTCTTAAGTCTGGATTTGAGCAAGTGAAATGCATGCTCAATTGGGTTAAGATCTGGTGATTGACTTGGCCATTGCAGAATGTTCCACTTTTTTGCACTTATGAACTCCTGGGTAGCTTTGGCTGTATGCTTGGGGTCATTGTCCATCTGTACTATGAAGCGCCGTCCAATCAACTTTGCAGCATTTGGCTGAATCTGGGCTGAAAGTATATCCCGGTACACTTCAGAATTCATCCGGCTACTCTTGTCTGCTGTTATGTCATCAATAAACACAAGTGACCCAGTGCCATTGAACGCCATGCATGCCCATGCCATCACGTTGCCTCCACCATGCTTTACAGAGGATGTGGTGTGCCTTGGATCATGTGCCGTTCTCTTTCTTCTCCAAACTTTTTTCTTCCCATCATTCTGGTACAGGTTGATCTTTGTCTCATCTGTCCATAGAATACTTTTCCAGAACTGAGCTGGCTTCTTGAGGTGTTTTTCAGCAAATTTAACTCTGGCCTGTCTATTTTTGGAATTGATGAATGGTTTGCATCTAGATGTGAACCCTTTGTATTTACTGTCATGGAGTCTTCTCTTTACTGTTGACTTAGAGACAGATACACCTACTTCACTGAGAGTGTTCTGGACTTCAGTTGATGTTGTGAACGGGTTCTTCTTCACCAAAGAAAGTATGCGGCGATCATCCACCACTGTTGTCATCCGTGGACGCCCAGGCCTTTTTGAGTTCCCAAGCTCACCAGTCAATTCCTTTTTTCTCAGAATGTACCCGACTGTTGATTTTGCGACTCCAAGCATGTCTGCTATCTCTCTGATGGATTTTTTCTTTTTTTTCAGCCTCAGGATATTCTGCTTCACCTCAATTGAGAGTTCCTTTGACCGCATGTTGTCTGGTCACAGCAACAGCTTCCAAATGCAAAACCAAACACCTCGAATCCACCCCAGACCTTTTCACTACTTCATTGATTACAGGTTAACGAGGGAGATGCCTTCAGAGTTAATTGCAGCCCTTAGAGTCCATTGTCCAATTACTTTTGGTCCCTTGAAAAAGAGGAGGCTATGTATTACAGAGCTATGATTCCTAAACCCTTTCTCCGATTTGGATGTGGAAACTCTCATATTGCAGCTGGGAGTGTGCACTTTCAGCCCAAATTATATATATAATTGTATTTCTGAACATGTTTTTGTAAACAGCTAAAATAACAAAACTTGTGTCACTGTCCAAATATTTCTGGCCCTAACTGTATATAGAGGCTTGCATCACAGGTTTATGTGCGTCCATCCTGTCGCCTGGAAGAGCTCCCCTGTCACTGACCGTTATCTCCCATCTTTTATACTATTTAGAATATCTACGAGCACGCACGCTGATTGTACCATTCAATTTCCCTCGTGACCATTAGCCACAGGATGTTGGATGGAGGTTGAATAGGTTCTTCTATAACTTGCTTGTCATTGGATGTATATCACAAGACATGCAGCCCGTATATAACAATACAACATTCATTGAAAGACTCTTGCCTGTCATAAGATATATTTCAATACAACAGTCATTGAAAGACTTTTGCCTGTCATAAGATACATATCATGAGGACATGCAGGCCGTGTTCTCATCTTAGTAGCATAATGTGAGAGAGAGTTCCCCCTTTTTATATATTTCAACCTTGTACTGATATACATATGGAATGATATAAAACCTGTGGTCACTATATTCTAATTATGATTACCTGTTCTATACCTATTCTATCCACATCCACACGCCATTCTTATCACATTGGTATCACAGGGAGATAACATTTCTACAAGTAGGAGATCAGGATGAGGTATGACTACATGATGGGAACACTACTACAAGATGGGGACCAGGATTGGGACATTACTACATAATGAGGACCAGGATGGGGACATTACTACATGATGAGGACCAGGATGGGGACATTACTACAAGAAGGGGATCAGGATGGGGACATTAGTACAAGATGGGGACCAGGATTGGGACATTACTACAAGATGGGGACCAGGATTGGGACATTACTACATGATGAGGACCAGGATGGGGACATTACTAAATGATGAGGACCAGGATGGGGACATTACTACAAGAAGGGGATCAGGATGGAGACATTAGTACAAGAAGGGGACCAGGATGGGGACATTACTACAAGAAGAGAACCAGGGTGGGGACATTACTAAAAGTTGAAGATCAGTGTTCTGTCCTCACTAAATGGGCTGGGGGCTCATGTAGCTATACAGGCAGGTAAACCGCTGCACCGAGGTCCAATAAGGAGATTGTGGTAGAATCTGTGTTTTATTGAGCATAACAGTACATTGGCGCGGTAAAACTGAAAGCAATCAAATACAGACGATTAGTGGAGGGTACAGCAAACATGCATTTTCCACATAGTTACACACTATACATTAACATTTTTAAACTAGTAGCTAACCTAGGGTGCAGCTGGCTAAGATAGGCTAATATTAGAGCTTAACACATCTAAAGAAGGTATAGTTACATAGCGGCAATGCAATCTTGTGGGAACTGTAGTGCTGAGTGTCTTCTTCCTTCCAGATATAAGGGTAAAATGGAGGCTGAGCTACCAGAATGCATTGCAAGAGGGAGGAGAATTAAATAGAGATGAAATAGACTGCAAACATAACATTGGCCGCTAGAGGGAGCCAAAACACTACATATGAGATAAGCTCATTAAGAATCTACAGCTATACAAATTAATAACAACATTATGCAAAAACAAACATTTAGAGATGGATTGGATGTCAGAGACAGAACAATCAGGATTTGGACATTACTACATTGAGCAAAAATTCTGATAATAGTAAAAATGTCACTTAGTCCTACAAGCAAAGCGGCCCCCCGATATCAATTTTTTTCTATGTGCGGCCCATCAACCTAGCCAAGTTTGAGACCTCTGGTCTAAAGCATTGTATAAATTTTCTATATACAGAGATTACTCTAACTGACTATAGCTGGGCCAGCTAAACTATCTATTAACAATTAACATACTAATAAGCACAACGGTGCAACTTTTGCAAGAGTTCAGCAGTTCAGTTTTTACTCAGGGTCATTACTTGGCCTGCCAATCCTGCATGGGTTGGGCCTGGCACCCCACATTCACAGTACAATGCATGGTGCTTACTGAGTGGTCATCATTGCGTCCAGGGTAGGGAGTTAGTTCTCCGCGCTCCTCCATCAGACGCAAGATTCCACACTCACAACCTGGCTGGTATCTGCGGGTTGTGGGAGGCCCTTCCACCAAGGGGGATTCGGTAGGCACCCCTTTTATGGCCATTACCTGACTGTTGACCTCACAATCAGCATGCATCACCACAGACAGAGTTGCAGAGGGAATGCTCACGACTGACGGAATCTTGATAACATCCAGGACGTACCATCCCCGTTTTCCGAAGTGTCACAAGTACTCCACTATATTGCCCAGGTACAAGTCTCTTCCCACCGCCCCTCGAGGAAGGTCTCTCCACATCCCTCCAATTTGCAAACACATCATTGTATAGCCGGGTCATCTTGATAAAACCAAAGCCCAGAGGCTGTTCAACTCCCTCAGTTGCGATTCCACGGGCGAAAAATCGACCAGACTATTACATGTAATAGCTATGGTGGCAAAGAGAGTTATCTTGAGAGAGTAGTTACACAAAAGGCTCCCGGACGTGTCTGAAGTAAAGCCACCATCACACTAAACGAGATTGCTGTTACGTCACAGATTTGGTGACGTAACAGCGACCTTGCCAGCGATCTCGCTACGTTTAACACTTAGCAGCGATCAGGCCCCTGTTGTGAGATCGCTAGTCATTACAAAGTGTTCTGGATCATTTTTTGGTCGTTGCATTCCCGCTGGGAACGCCGCATCGCTGTGTTTGACAGGGACATCGACCAACGATCCCAATACTACACCCGAGAGTGACAGCTTCCCAACGACTGCCGTATCATTACGGATCGTTGCTGAGTCGCTGGTGAGATCTGACTGTTTGACATCTCACCAGCATTCCCAAAGTGATGCAACAGCGATCCCTACAGGTTGTATCGTTGTTGGGATCGCTGGTGCGTTGCTACGTGTGACGGTACTTTAACACATGAACTAACAGCAACAGACAACAGAGAGAAGGGAGGCAGAATGTAATAAAGACAAATGGACGAATCGTTTCTTTGCAATCTGGAGACCGTTTATTGAACGATTACTAATACAAGAGAAAATTAGATAGACAGTACTGCCATTTAAACATTCTGAGTGGTACGCAGGACCTACAGGGCACGTTATGGAAACTGAAACTTTGACATCTTGCTTCATGCTATGAATCTCACTGCATTCACCTGCGCAAGACAACTGAGTTGATTGACATTATCTGTCCTGTAGTAGGGTGTGATTTAGGGCCGCTTTACACTTCGCAATATCGTTCCGATATTGCATACAATTTCACGGGAGCGCGCACGTTTTTGGCACTTGTCCCAGATCGCATAGTAGATGTCACACAGGGAGATATCGGCAGGCAACGCAACTACGATGGTGTACGCCCCTTCTTTGCGTTGGGTATGAGCAACATCGATAAAAAGTCACATGGTACGGCCGTTGCCGTTGATATCGTTCATGCGTTGTGTCGTGTAAATGGGCAATGCGACGGGAAAAAACCTACCTACGATATTGCTAGAAGATTGTTGAAGCCCTTCAATCGTACAATATTGTATATGCGATGTGGCATGATTGTGCTGTGTGACGGCGCAACTACGATTTGGAGCGCAACTTCCCCTATTCACTCCTATGTTAAATGCTCGTTCCCTGGGTTGCTCATACCCAGCTCAAAGAAGGGGCTTACACCATCGTAGTTGCGTTGCCTGCTGATATCTCCCTGTGTGACATCTCCTATGCGATCTTGGACAAGTGCCAAAAACGTGCCCGCTCCCGTGAAATTGTATGCAATATCGGAATGATATTGCAACGTGTAAAGCGGCCATAAGAGTTTTCTTGGTGAATATAGACTACTTATATGATTATTAGGTGTATACTGTCAGTAACGGGGTGTTATTCGTTGTTTGTACCAAAGTTTTTGTCTTTCATTTGTATTCCTTTTTTTCTTTTTTTTCAACTTTATTTTTATTTTAATTTGTCATCCAAAACATACGGTAACAAGTACATATAATATGCTACAATGCAATAAAATAGTATTGCCAGGCATCGTTGTTCATTTTATCTTATCTCAAGCTAAATGATTCCATTGTCCAAATCTACACAGAGTCCCAGAGTGACCATGTCTGGGATCCAGTCCGATGGATCAGGAGTCCCCACAATGGGGGGCAAATAGTTCTAGGTAATGTAATACGTTCACGTGTTCTTATAGTTATGTATCCTCAATGAACAAAGTCCAGGGAGTCCATATTTCGTTGAACGAGTCCATATTGTTGTGCAATATACACTGTGTTCCAAATTATTATGCAAATTATTATGCAAATCAGAAGATTTTCCTAAATGGTCAGTACAAATGACAGTCAGTGTAATAAAAGTCACCACCCATTAGAGTATTCATAGAATTTTATTGAAGAAACCTCCCAATGATAACAGTATAATCTTAAAAATTGAAAGAAAACCTCTAAATGCACTGTTCCCAATTATTAGGCACAGTAGAGTCTCTAAACATTTGATGTGTTTTAAAGAACTGAAAGTGCTCATTTGTTGAATTTGCAGCATTAGGAGGTCACAGTCACTGAAATAAAAAGCTATTTAACTCCAAAACATCCTAACAGGCCAAGTTACATGTTATCATAGGAACTGTACTTTGATATCACCTTCACAATTCTTGCATCTATTGAACTTGTGAGCTTCTGGAGAGTTTCTGCTTGTATTTCTTTGCATGATGTCAGAATAGACTCCCAGAGCTGCTGTTTTGATGTGAACTGCCTCCCACCCTCATAGATCTTTTGATTGATTATACTCCAAAGGTTCTCTATAGGGTTGAGGTCAGGGGAAGATGGTGGCCACACCATGAGTTTATCTCCTTTTATGCCCATAGCAGTCAATGACACAGAGGTATTCTTTGCAGCACGAGATTATCCTCCCACCTCTTCTGCTCCTTCATTGACCAGTTCCAATCTGGCTTCCGACCGCATCACTCAACTGAAACCACCCTAACTAAAGTCACCAATGACCTACTAACTGCCAAAAGCAAGATACATTACTCTGTCCTACTTCTCCTGGTGCTGTCCTCTGCCTTCAACACTGTAGACCATTACCTCTTCCTACATTGTAACATATTTTGGTATCACAGACTTCACTTCACTGGATCTTTTCATATCTAACAGACCGGACATTCAGTGTCAACCCTCTCCCAGGCCACCTACTCATCTCACCCCCTAACTGTCGGTATTCTTCAAGGATCAGTTCTTGGACCCCTACTCTTCTCCATCCACACCTTTGGCCTAGGACAGCTCATAGAGTCCCATGGCTTTCGGAATCATCCCTATGCTTGATTTTACTCTCTCCTTCAAGCCACATACCCAAACCCTCTCCATCTCCTGCCTACTCCAGCTCAAAAAATCTCCCGGATCCATACATCCTTGACCAAGATACTGCAAAAATGCTTCCGCATGCCCTCATCATCTCCCGCCTTGACTACTACAACCTCCTGCTCTCTGATCTCCCCTCTAACACTCTTGCAGCCCTCCAGTCTATCCTAAACTATTCACAGAGCTCATAAAGCTGACTCCGTCCACACCACTGATTAGCACCGTTCTGTGTACATTGTATATTGACAGTAGGCTGCTAATCAGTGCTAGGGGTGTGTTTACACTATGAGATACAGTGGCAGTTTGTCTGGCAATGGCAATCTTTCACTGATATAACATATATTGTATAGAAACAACAACACCCAACCTAATAAGTGACATGTACGTGAAATCATTGTCTTAACCACTACGTTATGCTGCCTTCAGATTACATACCGTAAACCTGTTGAAAGTTTCCCTTTAAATCTTAGTGTCGCGTTTCCATTTGATTACCTAATAAGCATAGCCCGGAGTTCATAATCACTTAAACTCCATGGACACAATGTTTTTTTTTAAGGCAATCGCCCTAGTTTAATTTTTGCTTAGCCAATATTCTTCTACCTTATGTCAAAAGTGGGACCCACATCTAAAAAGCTTTATGGGTACGAGACCACTGTTTTACAAGACTTGTTTTGGTGTTTTGCGATACAATATTGTTTAATGTTAAATATTATCCAGCACGTGAAAAAGTGGATATGTATGCATCTGTTGACTATTGTGCATTATATTCTTCCCACTGCTGTAACATTTTCACTCAATGAAGAAAGATTAAACATAAAAAGCTGTATGGAGAATCTTGTGATTATACCATAACACTCGTCTACAAGGGTAAAACTTTGAAAAGTAGGAGGTGATTTTGATATACTTTTGATGGCTGAACACAGTAAAAATATCACATGCAGTTCCATAGGCTATCAAAAGAATACAATTCAATATCATTCCATACTTTTTTAAGATGATGCGCTAGTGCAGGGGTGGGGAACCTCAGGAATGCGGCCCTCGATGACCTTTTCTACGGCCCTCGGGCAGATTCCTGGGGACTGCAATTATCAGGCTGGCAGCCACGTTTTGCCAATTGCCTGCCCTATAAATCTAGGTCCCCAGTGATCTCTATGTCCCAGCCTCACCTTCCCCAGTGATGTATGTGCCCCCAGGCTCCACTGTGATGTATATGACTCCAGCCTCTCTATTGCGATGTTTATGGCCCTAGCAAATCTGGAAAAGCAGTTGAGAAGCAACATGATCAATATCACCGAACATCGCAGTCACGCCAAAGACAAGAGTCCCAGTCACCAGTAGTGGGTGATAATGGTTTAACCAAATATAGCAGGGAAATTGTCAAGTTGTTAATTTTTTGCGGCCCTCAAGGGACGGTAGAAATTTTCAAGCGGCCCCCGGCAGAAAAAGGTTCCCCACACCTGCGGTAGTGTATTGCAGTGATGCTTCTGAGCTGATGGAAACATTTCACATTGAGGACAATGTGAGAGAGTGGAGACTCTTTATTGATTCATCAAGAAAAAAAAGTTTGAATGCTCCTACTGCACAATGGCAGCAAGTATTTTTCAATGCCTGTAGGGCCTTTTGCGCACTTGAAGGAAAGCTATGAGAATTTTGACTTTATTTCAAGAAACTGGAAGGCAATCTGCCAGGTCAGAAATCTATATATAACTGATACCATTTTCTAATTCCTCTGGGGAAGCTCTTTCTATTAATGTATTTCTATTATTTATACTTCCCTCCTATCATTTGTAAACTGCAAAAAAAGAGATTCCATTTGTCAATCACAGTGAGTGATCACTTACTCTCTGATGCACACTCCCCAGGTGATGAATTTTCATGCAGTGACATCACTGCACTGCTCTCCACTGGGTCTGTATCCTATGTGGTCGGCTCTCCATGCGCAGACACTCACTGCAGAGGAGAAAGGAGGGGGGAGGAGGTATGTGCTCTTAGCAGCTGCACATCTGACATCTTCATTGTGTGTATTGTGTGCTGGAGATATTTTTTGTGTTTATAAGAACATTTGATCATTTGCTCAGCAGGTACAAACATTACATGTATGTAAGAAAAACAAAGTTCATACAAACACATAGAAATCTCTTACAGACAGCACACACATTGTAGCACAAAACACTTCCCCCATCTCCTATCTCTCCCTCTCCTTCCAAATGAGCCTGCAGAAGCCTGAGAGTTTCTGTGACTGACTTCAAAACAGAGCACAGAGGGGAAGGATAGAATGGTAGCTTGAATAGGTGTGGTTATTTAAATAAAATTTACATACAGTGGACTACTCAGGAGTAAAAGCAATGAGCTGGACTAGTGCAGCCTGCAGGCTGTGAAAATGATAATAGCAAGAAAACTACAGAGGAAACAGTAATGATTTTTATGTTTTAAAAGGTCTGCCCAGGCAATATTCAAGGGTGCTATTAGTATCATACTGAAAAATGACCCTTTAACAACGAGGATCAAGGTAGGGCAATATGTAGTGACCTGAAAGTTCTCTGTTTGCTCCTTTGGGCAGCAAGAACGTTTGACAAAGTACCCATGCTTTTAATGTGAATGAGACAGCCGATATAGGACTCATCACGGGAACCAAAAAAGTTGGCCAATGAGAACATCTTTGCCACCTGGACTCTAGAACATAGTTGCTGAAAGTTTGGTTGATCCCACTAAAGTTATCCTGCCACCACTCTAGATTAAGTTTGGGATAATGAAGCAGTTTGTGGAGGTTCTACCAAAAGAAGGAGAGACTTTAAGTACCTGTGTACCAAGTTTCAGGGTCCGTCTAAAGCAAAATTTTAGAAAGGAATTTTTGTGGGTACGAATATTCGTAAACTAGTGAACCATAACGTGTTGGAAACTTAAATGAAAGCTGTTGAGAAAAGGCTTGGGATTCTTTTAAAGAAGCTGTGAAGAAATTTCTATGTAAATTTAATTCCGTCATGGAGGACATGCTGAAACATTTCCACATCTTGCGTTGTCGGATGAATTTTGAAATTACGTTTTGTACATTCTTACTTGGACTACAATCGGAGAAAGAGTTCATCGGGATATCACGGAGATGGAACATGACCATGATGGGGGACGACTGCTAGATGCTTTACAGAGAAGAGCCGCAGTTCTTCTATAAGAGAAAACGTATTAAGAAGAGAAAAGGAAAGTTCATAAGATCTCATTTCTAATAAAGTTGCAAAAAGAATATTGATCTAAATATGTAAATTGTTTACATTATATTGAAACACCATTTACTTGCAAGGTTTGCTCTATCTTAGGTCATAAATAGGATTTGTACCCAATATAATTAAATCAGCATAATAAATGAGTTATGGGAAATCCAGGTCTACTTAAATACGTATATAATCTATGTTGATTGCAGAATGGCCAGATTGATTGATAGACTAATTGATTTACTTTTTTCAGACTTCTTGGATTTTGAATTGTTTGCGTTTCTATTACAGCCCTTGATCTTCTGTCGCCTTCAGTCCAGAGACAGATCACACACTACCTTCAACAGGCGCTCAATACTCCCTCCATGAATGAAGTGTATATACTGTCCACGTTTAAGCTGCAGCCCAAATCTACAGCCTCTCTATTTGGCCTTTACGCCACAAAAGACAACAGTCGCTTCTTTGAATTCACAGTGATGGGACGATTAAATAAAGGTAATCAATGAGATAATCAATGTTAGTAATTTGCTTATCAGTGATTTTATTGTTGTGGCTGATCGATATATAGTCATAGAGGTTATGATAAATAATTGCAATCGGCACAACTATGGGTAATAACTTCATGCTACTAATATGGGGCTCCAAGGAAAACGGCCAGTGGCCATGGATGTGATGCCAACCATATCCTATCTTAAAGCACCACTCCAGTTTATATTTTTTTATTTCACCATTGGAGTGGTGTTTTTAAATGTTAATCCCCTGCTCCTTGTATTATAATCACCTTCATCTATTTCCAGCATCACTTCGGTAGGTCTCATGTGATTTGTGACCTGCCAGCTGTTCCAGTGTTTCATGGAGTGCATCGGAGGTCACAACTCAATACAAGTCTATGATAGCCTAGTTATGGGTCTCTTAGACTTGTATTGAGAGCTTGTGACATAACGTCTGAATTCTGTACACTCAGAAGTAAGGCTGCTTTCACATCACGATTTTGTGGATTCGTGGCTATCCGTTTTACAACGGATAGCCACGGATCTGATTTGGCTCCCACGTATCTCTATGAGCATGGATTGGTCCTGTATGGCCATCCGATTGTGTTCAAATTGTAACAGACCCGATCGTGTCCGATTTTTTGCTGTACCCTGAATCGGAGATTGCTCCGATTTTGGGCACAGCAGACTAAATAAGATACAATCGAATCCGCCACGGTCCGCGGCAAATAACATGGGGGTCTATGGAGCGTGGGTCCGGGAAAAAATAGAATCGTTTACCGGACCCAGGTGTAGTACACTAAAACTGCTCTTTACCTTGTAATTTCACTTTCGCAATGTATATACTGTACATACATTGAGGAAGCGAAATAAACAAAGCAAGTGTTAAAAATAAAAAATCCTCACCTCTTTGGCGAGTGTTCCGGGATGTGCGGCATCCAGCTCCGAGGGCTGAAGGACCTAGATCAGCTGACTGGGCGGGGCAAACCAATCAGCTGATTGGTCACATGACCGTATCAGCGCGGTTTAAATCGCCCACCCGCCGATCGGTTTTGGCGGTGCGCGATTTAAACCACTCAGCTGATGCGATCATGTGCCCAATCAGCTGATTGGTGTTGCCCACCTGGTCAGCTGATCTAGATCCTTAAGCCCTTGGTGCTGGATGCTGCACATTGCGGAACACTCGCCGGATTGGTGAGGATTTTTTTTTTAACAATTGCTTTGTTTTATTTCACTTCCGCAATGTATGTATATACATTGCGAAAGTGAAAGTGGCCCGCTTGCCTGTGCTTTGAAGGCGCGGGCCCCTTCCAGCTCTTTCTGTGCCCGGATCCGTGAAAATCATGGACCCGGACACAGAAATGGCATCCGGAGGCACACATCCGAGCCTGTCCTTTCCCGTCCGTGGGTTCCTGCAAAAAACAGGATACCCACAGACAGGAAAAAATCGTGATGTGAAAGTAGCCTTACACGCACAAGATGGTGCTAAAGCGGCTCCGCAAAAAGGTGAAGATACAGGAAGGTATCATAAGTAAGACCTAGAGCAGGGGTCTTAGGTTTGAAGCACTACTGCAGCGCTGATAAAAAAAACTAAAATGCTGGAGTGGTGCTCCAAATAAGTAATCATATCTTCAACATGCAGATTCTGTGAAAATTCTCTCTATTACTTATTTTCTAATATGACCTTAGCAAGTGATTAAGGAATTTATGAATAAGCTTAAAGAGACCCAACCAGCAGGATTTAGGACTTTGAAGTGAAGCCTGTGCCTTACAGGCTCTGGGATACTGAGTGCAATAATATCTTTACTTCAATGATTCCATGTCTGATTGCAGAGGAAAGAGTTCTCAAACATTGGGAAATCTGTGCAGCACATTAGCATAATTGCAGCAGAACGTCATTATCAGGGGTTGTGTTTCTTTGTATTACTCCCCTGTTTGCTCTAAGTCAAACCCTCCACCCTCCATCTCTCCCTCACTCCCTCTGTGTCACTATATACCAGGCACCAAATCCTCCCTCCCTCGTCTGCGTGCCTGCCAGCTTCACCAGCTTCTCCTGTCACCGGAGGGCAGGAGAAGGCCCCGCCCCTTCAGTCTGTGTGTTCCCGGTCTCCTCTCCACACAGACACAGATTGCAAGAACATCCAGGAGAGGACTGGGGACAGATCGCCACTATTGTGATCAGAGATTATGATGACAGATCACAATAGCAGCAATCTGTTCTGGTCTCTTCTCCAGGATGTTCTTGCGATCTGTGTTTGTGTGGAGAGGAGACTGGGGACGTGAAGACTGAAGGTGGCGGGCCCTTCTGCCCTCCGGTGACAGGAGAAGCCGGTGAAGCCGACAATCACGCAGACAAGCGCACATAGGAGGCACATAGGTCGCACAAAGTCAGTCTCCTATCTCCATACACAATGTCAGACATATTGTGCCTGGTATATAGTGCCAGAGAGGAAGGGAGGGAGAGAGGGAGGGTGAGGGTTTGGCTTAGAGCAAACAGGAGAGTAATACAAAGAAACCCAGCCCCTGATAGTGACGTTCTGTTGCACATATGCAAATGTACTGCACAGATTTCCCGATGTTTGATAACACTTTTCTCAACAATCAAACATGTAACCATTGAAGTAAAGGTATGATTGCACTCAGCATCCCAGAGCCTGTAAGGAACTGACTTAACTTTATAGCCCTAAATCCTGCTGGTTGGTTCCCTTTAAATTGACATTAAATCCCCCCTCATCGTATTATGAATATATTAATAGTGGCTTCCAAATGGCACACAGTTGTAAACACTACTTTTCTGTTAATTGTCAAATTATTGTAGCATCCTGAAGAATAATGCATGTAATTGTAGGATGAGTCATGGGCTCTTGTTGATTTTAAAGGGAATCTGTCACCCTAAAAAATGTCGCCCAACCTGAAGATATCATGTTACAAATCAGAGCAGCTGAGTAGATGGATATATAGTTTTGTGAGATAATATTCTGTATAACTTGTGTTTTCATCATTTAAACCTCTGCTCTTTTTGGGATTTTGGGTCCAGTGGGCGGTCCTGTCAGTGATTGACAGGTATCTCTGTATGCACATTTATACAAAGAAAACTGTCAGCCACTGTTCGGACTGTCCACTGGAGCAAAATTGCCAAAAGAGAAGAGGTTTAATTGATATAAACACAGGTTATAGTGAATCTAATCTCACAAAGCTGTATTTCAATCTATCACCTCCGCATGCTCTATAGCATAATACCTGCAGATTGGACGGCATTTTCATGGTAACAAGGTCTTTTTAACAAAACATTTTTAAGGCCAACACTACTCTTATAGTTTTTTATGCCAAAAGTCAAAAAAGGTTCAAGTGCTAAATACTGTATCTAATATATTCTTACCTAAAATTGTCCGTCATCCACTTTCGTCCGGATGTCCTTGAATCCCATAATCCACCACGCCACACCGGAAGTAGGCCGACCGCCATATTGGAACACCCAAGTAATAGATGTTCCAATACGGCACCCGCTGGTGATACCAGCCCCTTGCGCAGTACCACCAGCGGGTCACCGCCGGACGCCCCCGCTGCAAGGGCACCCCTGCTGCTGGGATCCCCGCCGCCGCTGGAACACCCCTGCCCAGACTCCTGCCCGCCTACCACTGCACCTCTCCCGCTGCCCCCACAGACCCCTGCACCTCCCAAGTGCTCGCAGACTCCCACATGCCTCCCACCAATAATCTGCAATTCACCTAGGCACAGGACCTTTGGTGATGTCACATTCATGTGATCAGTCACATGACTGTGAAATCACTGCAGACCTTGTTCTCTTCAATGTTTCCCAGCTATGACACAGAGCCGACACTGCTGGGAAGGAGAGTAAGGGGCAGTGAGAGTGCAGGGGGAGCAAATAGAGGCCAGGGGGCCAAATAGAGGCCAGGCGTGCAAAGGCAGTGCAGGGGGGTAAATAGAGGCGGGGGGGCAAATAGAGGCCAGGGGGGAAAGACAGCGCAGGGGGGGCAAAGACAGTGCAGGGGGAGCAAATACAGGCGAGGGGGGCAAATAGAGGCCATGTTGCAAAGGCAGCGTGGGGGGAGCAAATGCAGGCTAGGGGACAAAGACAGCACATTAGGGGGCAAATAGAGGCCAGGGGGGCACTGACAGTGTGGGGGGGAAGGCAAATAGAGGCCAGGGGGGCAAAGACAGTGCAGGGGGGCAAATAGAGGCCAGGGGGCAAAGACAGCATAGGGGGCAAAGACATGGAACAGGGAGCAAAGAGATGCCGGGGGGCATAGAGAGGCCAAGGGGGGGCAAAGACTGAGCAGGTCAGGGCAAAGAGAGGCCAAGAGGGGGCAAAGACAGTGCAGGGGGGAAAAGACAGCGCGGGGGGGGCAAATAGATGGCATGGGGAGCAAAGGCAGTGTAGAGGGGGCAAATTGATGGCAGGGGGAGCAAAGAGAGACCACGGGGGCAGAGAGCTCACACAGTTGAGCAGAAAGAGAGCACGGGGGCAGAAAAAGCACAGAGAGGAGGCAGAGACCACAGAGAGGGGACAGAAAGAGAGCACGGGGGGGCAAAGAGTGCACAGAGGGGGAAAAGCAGCACAAAGGGTGCAGGCAGAGAACACACAGTGGGGCAGAAATAGAGCACACAGTGGAGGCAGAAGGAAACGACTGGGGCCAGAGAGCACACAGTGAGGTAGAAAAAGATCAAGGGAGCAGAAAGAGAGCACAGGGGGGCCAGAGAGCACACAGTGGGGCAAAAACAGAACACTGGGTGGCAGAAACAGCACAGGGAGGGCCAGAGAGCACACAGTGGGCAGAGACAATAGGGGCAGAGAGCGCAGGTTGGGGTAGAAAGAGAGCTCGGGGGGCAGAGAGAGACCATGGTGGGAGAGAGAGCGCAAGGAGGGAGAGCGCAGGCAGGTCAGAGAGAGGGGTGGGGGCAGAGAACACACAGTGGGGCAGAAAGAGCTCAGTAGGAGCAGAAAGCGCATGGATGTAGAGTGCACATGAATGAAGAGATCGCACATAGGGAGAGAGTG
The DNA here is from genome assembly GCA_033576535.1 of Allobates femoralis. Lineage (NCBI taxonomy): Eukaryota > Metazoa > Chordata > Amphibia > Anura > Aromobatidae > Allobates > Allobates femoralis. The sequence goes on from JARQOC010000003.1 coordinate 784,028,220, forward strand.
CACGGAGGGAGAGAGAGCATAAAGGGGAGCAGAGAGAGTGCATGGAGGGAGACAGAGCACATGAAGGGAGACAGCGCATGGAGTAAGACAGCACACAGACAAACAGCTCATGGTAGGAGAGAGAGAGTGCATAGTGGGAGAGAGAGTACAAGGAAGGCAGAGACAGTACAAGTGGGGGCAGAGAGAGCGCAAGGGGGCAGAGAGAGCGCAAGGGGGCAGAGAGGGCGCACAGTGGGAGAGAGGGCGCATGGTGGGAGAGAGGGTGCACAGAGGGAGAGAGGGCACATGAAGGAAGAGCGGGTCCATGAAGGGAGAGAGGGCGCACGGGGAGAGAGAGCACAAAGAGGGGCAGAGGGAGTGCATGGAGGGAGACAGAGTGCATGGAGGGAGATAGAGTACACAGACAACGCACAGTGGGAGAAAGAGTGCACAGTGGGAGAAAGAGTGCAAGGGAAGGCAGAGACAGTGCAAGGGGCAGAGAGCGCAAGGGGGATCAGAGAGAGTGCAAATGTGGCACCCCATGGGTTAATGTGCCACAATAACATCACATGGGGTCCCTCCTCACAACACACTGACAAACACTAGCACCTCTGGGCCAGGAGGGGGAGCACAACCTGCTTTTTTAAATACCCCTGCCCATGAGGGAGAGCTCAGTGCAGTACGGGACAGTACTGTGAAGAGCACAGTTAGAGCAGAGTTAGCTCAGTGCAGGCCTAGTGAGGGTCTGAGGAACAGGAGAACTACATACTGAGGAACACGTCTGGGAGCTTGAGTGCAACCATTACTCGCCCCAGAAGAGCGCACAGAACGGACACCGGATCCGGTACTGTGACTGACACACAGCACGGTGAATCCAGGAGCAGTGGGGTTTCTAGATGCCCACAGTACCAGTGCAAAGCAACACGGCGGGGTCAGCACAGCACAGAGGACTCAAGTTGCCTAGCCAAGTGGTACCAGCTGAACACAGAGAAAGAATGAGAAGTCCCAGCAGCTCAGCTAGAAGCAGCAGCCCAGGACACACACACACAGCGCAGCACGAGGAAGCTGATGACCCGGACAGGGTGGGAAGAGAGCCCCATTACAGACTCCGTGGACTATAATCTGCAACAACATCCGCAGTAAAGCTTTGGTAAACAGCAAAACTGTGAGTCCGTGTATTGATTGCAACCTTTGCCCTACATCCAGCAGCAGAGAGCTCCCACCTGCGGAGCTACAAGCCTGCCAGCTCTGCACACGGGTTAGAAGAAGCTGCAGCATCAGGAGAGAAGGAGAATTGCACCTTTGACTACAAAACATGAGTGTGTGTTCTTTAACCCCGTCTCCACCATCCATATCCATTATAGACTATACCATCACTGCCCCGGGGAATACAGTTCTACCCACTGGAACTATTCCATCTGTGCTGCCATTACACCATCCCCGGAGGTTCTGCAGAAGCGGCGGCCCCATCACTGGCCGCACATAGTGGGTGGCGTCACAATAGACTATTTTCCCCTGTAAATACACCCTTTTATTTGCCAGGGCCCGGGACACGGTCCGGACCAGGACCACCCGTGACTTCCCCAATAGCAGACACAGTCCGGTACCGAGTACTCTCGTCCCAGTGGGCTCGACACAAGGGAGGCAGAGAGAATGCAGGGGGGGTAGAGAGGGCCAAGGGGGGCAGGGGGGTGCATGATGAGAGAGAGGGAGCACAGAGAGAAAGACGGCACATGGTGGGAGAGAGGGCGCATGGATGGAGAGAGAGCACCAGGAAGGAAAGAGAGCGCACAGGGGGAAGCCAGCTCAAAAGAGAGCACAGAGGGGAGAAGACAGCATGGGGGAGAGAGACCACATACAGAGAGGAAAGCACATGGGTAGATAGCACAAAGAAGAGAGCAGATGAGGGGAGAAAACAGCACATGAGGAGAGAGACAGCACACGGGGAAACCGCTCAAAGGAGAGTGCACATGAGAAAAGAAGACAGTGTGGCGCCCCGCAACGAGTGCGTCACAAGAGGGTATTGCAGCCATAAATGCAGCCGCAATATTCTCTGACTCGGCAATGATCCGGTTAACATAGAGATCCAACCCTACATGCAACACCTAGAACAGAGGGCCAATCATAGGTCCTGGGGGGTGGAGTGTTAGGGTAGTGTAGTAGCACACAATAATCTAGACAGAAAGGAGAATAGTCTAGAACTTGGAGAAGAAGGGTCTAAGACTAGAACTTGGAGAGGAGCGGGGGCTCCGCACCCCGTGCGGGCCCCTGGGCCGTCACCGGTCGGGTGTCAGCGCCTGAGGCCTTAACTACCGGGATTGGGCAGTATCTACACGGGTTCCCAAAAGACTCCCGTGCCCACAACTCACAGCCGGTTCACTGGTACCGAAGCTGGCAGCAGTTCACCTCTGCCACGCGAACCAGAAGCGTGGAGGAGCAGCTTCAAAGGAGCACCCCACCACCAGCCAACTTCCAGTCGTCTAACCAGCGGTGTACCCACTGAGGGATCCAAGGCTCCCCAAAACATCCAGAACGTACATCATGGATAGGGCATTGAAGCAGCCTCCCTGTACCCGACCTGGTATTCCTGGGCGACACTGGCAACCAAATAGGTAGAATGGAGGAACACTGCGGATCTCTAAGGGACACCATCACTGCTGAGTCCACCTGGTCTACTACTCAACCACTGTATGCCATGTACTGCCTGCTGGTTACAGTAAAGACCCGTTGCAGAGACTTTCTGTGTCCGTGCTTCCTTATGAACTGTCCGTCCGCACTAAAAGGTAACCGCAGCTGCCGCACAACATCTTGAGCAGCTCCAGCCTCCGGGGATCACCGCTCAGCCTGTGGGGAGCGAAACATCTTGCTGCTGTCCATCCCCCGGAGGTTCCGCAGCGTTGGTAGTCCTTACCGAACTACTCATAGGTGGCGTCACGAATAAATTAAAACCCCTTTAATCTGTTCCACCAAGACGTCTTCACTTTTGATCTGCACTACACCGGGCCCCACTACCGGCAGGCGCGGTCCACCCGTGACAAGGAGGAAGGAAGCATCGCCTGTCTAAACCGGAGTCCCTGCCACGGTGAGTCAACAGCACAGGGGGAGAGAGACAGCACAGGAGGGAGAGAGACAGCACCCGGAGAAGGGAGATAGACAGCACAGGAGGGAGAGAGCAGACAGGGGAGGGGAAACAACCACTGCTCCCAGCACCGCAAAGCTCGCCCCCATCATACCATCAGCACTCTCCCGATGCGATAGCATCGGGCCCACATCTAGTCTAATAATATTAGTCAAAGAACAATGGGGGTGGGGTGCAAGTACCCAGACAAGAAGTCTTATGGTGCAGCAACACGGAAGTGAGCGATACTGAAAACAAGGGAGAAAAGAGAACTTCCATATATGAAGTGCACGACCACTATTATTATGCAATAAACAGCCAACTTCCTCACCGTGGCGGAGGTCCAGAACGGGGTGTCCCAAGGGATACCTTGAGTGGTTTGATTGTAGATTTAGAGCCACACAACATACTAGCTGCAATGAGCTCCATAGAAAGCCTGACTACATAGGAACTCATGATTCCCCCAATAGGAGGTTCAGCACCCATAGAAAAATAAGACAATGGAGAGGTCAGACTTCTAAAGGGAGATTTTCTGACTCTTTTTCAAAGATTGTGCATCGGCCACTTTATTTAATTATTGTAATACCATGCATTTGTAGAATGATCTGTACTGCAATGACAACATTCAATTTTCTGTATGTTTTTAAGGATAAGAACATTAAAATTAATTTTGTATTCATCAAATTGGGGCGAAAACCTTCCTCTTATCTTTCAATATGTTATGTACTTTGTTCGGAGGGACCCCTGTAAGCATACAGACCATTTAGACATTGGTAGGGTAAAATGTGTTTTTTAATCAGAGCCACAGGCCTGATCTCATACTTGGTGCATTAACCTATGGAGAGACATCTGCGTAGTATACAGCCACATTCAGTAGGTCTGTTATTATGCCCCATAAAGGACCATAGATAAATAAGTTTATCACGTTATGTTAGTTAGGCACTTCATAATATAACATATGGTGGTTATGTCAACAGAAAGAAGTGCACAGGACAGAGGGCACAAATCAATCCAGGGTAGCCCTGGTTACAATTAGGATAGACAGATACAACGATCCAATGTGTTCCAGTGAACACGTAGATCAGATTTGTCTTGGATACATGGTGGATGCAGTACATTTATAAATCTGGCTTTTCTACTATCATAATGCTTTCTGTCATCTTTCTGACTCAGCTTCGCTTCGATACCTCAAGAGTGATGGGAAGATGAACTCCGTGATCTTCAACAATATAGAGCTAGCTGATGGGAAGCAGCACTCCATCCTTCTACATCTCAGTGGGCTACATCGAGGGCCCAGCACTGCCGAGCTCTACTTGGACTGTGACCAAGTAGATGCTGTCAAAGACCTGCCCCGGCCGCTGTCGGGAGTCACCCTAAACACCGGATCTGTGCAGATAAGGTCACTACAGAAAAAGGCTCAGGTAAGGAAACATAAAGCAGAGATAGCCTACAGGAGGTTCCCTATTTAAATATTTATATATGTGAGCCCGATGCAAATGCATCGGGTGTCTAGAATATATATATATATTTTTTAAAGATTTTTAAATAATAATCGCATCATCAATAGCAATAATATTAGCAATAGCATTATTCTTAGCAGTAATAGCAGTATTAATAGCAGTAATAGCATTATTATTAGCATTAATAGCATTATTAATAGCATTAATAATACAATTAATAGCATTAATATTAGCATTAATAGTATTATTAATAGCATTAATAGCATTATTAATAGCATTAATAGCATTATTAATAGCATTAATAATACAATTAATAGCATTATTAATAGCATTATTAATAGAATTAATAGCATTAATAGTATTATTAATAGCGTTAATAGCATTATTAATAGCATTAATAGCAATATTATTAGCATTAATAGCATTTTGAATACCATAAATAGCATGATTATTAGCCTTAATAGCTTTATTAATAGCGTTAATATGATTATTATTAGCATTATTAGCATTAATATTAGCATTAATAGCATAATTATTAGCATTAATAGCATTATTATTAGCAGTAATAGCATTATTAATAGCATTATTAATAGCATTAATAGCATTAATAATACAATTAATAGCATTAATATTAGCATTAATAGCATTAATAGTATTATTAATAGCATTAATAGCATTATTAATAACATTAATAGCATTAATAATACAATTAATAGCATTAATATTAGCATTAATAGCATTAATAGTATTATTAATAGCATTAATAGCATTATTAATAGCATTAATAGCATTAATAATACAATTAATAGCATTAATAGCATTATTAATAGCATTAATAGCATTATTAATAGAATTAATAGCATTAATAGTATTATTAATAGCATTAATAGCATTAATAGTATAATTAATAGCATTAATAGCATTATTAATAGCATTAATAGCATTAATAGCATTATTAATAGCATGAATAGCATAATTAATTAACATTAATAGCATTAATAATAGCATTAATAGCAATATAATTTGCATTCATAGCATTCTTATTACCATTAATAGCATAATTATTAGCATTAAATAGCAAATTATTAGCATTAATAGCATTATTAATTAGCAGTAATAGCATTATTATTAGCATTAATAGCATTATTAATAGCATTAATAGCATTAAATAATACAATTAATAGCATTAATATTAGCATTAATAGCATTAATAGATTATATAATAGCATTAATAGCATTAATATTAGCATTAATAGCATTAATAGTATTATTAATACATTATTAATAGCATTAATAGCATTAATAATACAATTAATAGCATTAATAGCATTATTAATAGCATTAATAGCATTATTAATAGAATTAATAGCATTAATAGTATTATTAATAGCATATTAATAGCATTAATAGCATTAATAGTATTATTAATAGCATTAATAGCATTATAATAACATTAATAGCATTAATAGCATTATTAATAGCATGCATAGCATAATTATTAATAGCATTAATAAGCATTAATATAGATTAATAATAATAGTATTATTAATAGCATAATTATTAGCATTAATAGCATTAATTATTAGCATTAATAGCTAATTATAATAGCATATTATAGCATTAATAGATATTAATAGCAATTAATAGCATTAAATATAGTATTAATAGCATATTATTAGCATTAATATATAGCATTAATAGCATATTATTAGCATTAATATATTATTAAGCATTATTAACATTAAAGCATATATAGCATTAATAGCATATATTAGCATTATAGCATAATTATTAGCATTAATAGCATAATATTAGCATTAATAGCAATATTATTTGCATTAATAGCATTATTATTACCATTAATAGCATAATTATTAGCATTAATAGCATAATAATACATTAATAGCATAATATTAGCATTAATAGCATTAATTATTAGCATTAATAGCATTAATAATAGAATTAATATAGCAATTATTATTGCATTAATACATTATTATTACATTAATAGCATAATTATTAGCATTAATAGCATAATATTACATTAATAGCATAATTATAGCATTAATAGCAATATTATTTGCATTAATAGCATTTTATTACCATTAATAGCATAATATATAGCATTAATAGCATAAATATTAGCATTAATAGCATAATTATTAGCATTATATAGCATTATAATATTATTCATTAATAGCATAATATTCATTAATAACATTTATTGCATTAATAGCTTTAATTTAGCATTAATAGCATAATTTAGCATTAATAGCATATTATTAGCATTAATAATTATAAGAATTAATAGCAATATTATTTGCATTTGCATTAATAGCATTATTATTACCATTAATAGCATAATTATTAGCATTAATAGCATTAATTATTAGCATTAATACATAATTATTAGCATTATACATATTATTAGATTAAGCATTATATAAATTTAGCATATTATTGCATAATAGCATTATTATTACCATTAATAGCTAATTATTAGCATTAATAGCATAATTATTACATTAATAGCATTATAATGATTAATAGCAATATTATTTGCATTCATAGCTTGTTATTACATTAATAGCATAATTATTAGCATTATATAGCATAAATATTAGCATTTAATAGCATAATTATTAGCATTAATAGCATATATATTAGCATTAATAGCATAATTATTAGCATAATATCAATATTATTTGCATTAAGCATTATTATTACATTAATAGCATAAATATTAGCATTAATACATTATTATTAGCATTAATAATAGAATTATTGCAATATTATTTGCATTAATAGCATTATTATTACCATTAATAGCATAATTATTAGCATTATATAGCATAATTATTAACATTAATAGCATTAATAATAGCATTAATAGCAATATTATTTGCATTCATAGCATTGTTATTACCATTAATAGCATAATTATTAGCATTAATAGCATAAATATTAGCATTAATAGCATAATTATTAGTATTAATAGCATAATATTTGCATTAATAGCATAATTATTAGCATTAATTTCAATATTATTTGCATTAATAGCATTACTATTACCATTAATAGCATAAATATTAGCATTAATAGCATAATTATTAGCATTAATAGCATTAATTAATAAATTAATTAGCAATATTATTTGCATTAATAGTATTATTATTACCATTAATACCATAATTATTAGCATTAATAACATAAATATTAGCATTAATAGCATAATTATTAGCATAATAGCATTATTATTAGCATTAATAGCATAATTATTAGCATTAATAGCATTATTATTAGCAGTAATATCATTATTATTAGCATTTTTTTTTTTATTCTTATTTTTTATGTTATTATGTATAATTTTTATTTTTTTTAATTATTTTTTTATTATTAAATTTATTATTTATTTAAAGTGAGCCTGAGGCTGAGACCCAGTTCTCCTTCAGGTCCGCTCAAAGGGCTGATATTATTAGCATATATTTAATTTTTTTATTATTATTTTTATTGAATTATTTATTATTTTTTTATTTATTTTTTTATTATTTTTTAATTATTTTTAATTATTTTTTTTTATTATTAAATTTATTATTTATTTAAAGTGAGCCTGAGGCTGAGACCCAGTTCTCCTTCAGGTCCGCTGAAAGGGCTGATATTCTTAGCATATATTTAATTTTTTTTTTTATTATTTTTATTGAATTATTTATTATTTTTTATTTATTTTTTTATTATTTTTTAATTATTTTTTAATTATTTTTTTATTATTAAATTTATTATTTATTTAAAGTGAGCCTGAGGCTGAGACCCAGTTCTCCTTCAGGTCCGCTGAAAGGGCTGATATTCTTAGCATATATTTAATTTTTTTATTATTATTTTTATTGAATTATTTATTATTTTTTATTTATTTTTTTATTATTTTTTAATTATTTTTTTTATTATTAAATTTATTATTTATTTAAAGTGAGCCTGAGGCTGAGACCCAGTTCTCTTTCAGGTCCGCTGAAAGGGCTGATATTATTAGCATATATTTAATTTTTTTATTATTATTTTTATTGAATTATTTATTATTTTTTATTTATTTTTTTATTATTTTTTAATTATTTTTTAATTATTTTTTTTATTATTAAATTTATTCTTTATTTAAAGTGAGCCTGAGGCTGAGACCCAGTTCTCCTTCAGGTCCGCTGAAAGGGCTGATATTATTAGCATATATTTAATTTTTTTATTATTATTTTTATTGAATTATTTATTATTTTTTATTTATTTTTTTATTATTTTTTAATTATTTTTTAATTATTTTTTTTATTATTAAATTTATTATTTATTTAAAGTGAGCCTGAGGCTGAGACCCAGTTCTCCTTCAGGTCCGCTGAAAGGGCTGATATTCTTAGCATATATTTAATTTTTTTATTATTATTTTTATTGAATTATTTATTATTTTTTATTTATTTTTTTATTATTTTTTAATTATTTTTTTTATTATTAAATTTATTATTTATTTAAAGTGAGCCTGAGGCTGAGACCCAGTTCTCCTTCAGGTCCGCTGAAAGGGCTGATATTATTAGCATATATTTAATTTTTTTATTATTATTTTTATTGAATTATTTATTATTTTTTATTTATTTTTTTATTATTTTTTAATTATTTTTTAATTATTTTTTTTATTATTAAATTTATTCTTTATTTAAAGTGAGCCTGAGGCTGAGACCCAGTTCTCCTTCAGGTCCGCTGAAAGGGCTGATATTATTAGCATATATTTAATTTTTTTATTATTATTTTTATTGAATTATTTTTTTTTTTTTTTTTTTTTTTAATTATTTTTTAATTATTTTTTTTATTATTAAACTTATTATTTATTTAAAGTGAGCCTGAGGCTGAGACCCAGTTCTCCTTCAGGTCCACTGAAAGGGCTGATATTATTAGCATATATTTAATTTTTTTATTATTATTTTTATTGAATTATTTATTATTTTTTATTTATTTTTTTATTATTTTTTAATTATTTTTTAATTATTTTTTTTATTATTAAATTTATTATTTATTTAAAGTGAGCCTGAGGCTGAGACCCAGTTCTCCTTCAGGTCCGCTGAAAGGGCTGATATTATTAGCATATATTTAATTTTTTTATTATTATTTTTATTGAATTATTTATTATTTTTTTATTATTTTTTAATTATTTTTTTTTATTATTAAATTTATTTGTACACACATTAGCGGTGTGTCGGCGATTTTATGGCCGCCCACCTGGTTCTATTTGTCGGCCCTAAAATCGCGGACACACCGCTAATGCATGTCTATGGGCAGTGAGCTCGAATTCTGATTGGTCTGCGTCCAATCCGAAATGGGGCGGACTGCCCATAGACATGCATTAGCGGTGTGTCCGCGATTTTAGGGCCGACAAATAGAACCAGGTGGGCGGCCATAAAATCGCCGACACACCGCTAATGTATGTCAATGGGAAATGAGGGGCTCTTCTGATTGGCTGAGGGCAGTAGACAGCGACCAATCAGAAGAGCCCCTCACATCTCATTGAGGTAGAATGGTGGATTTGTCGTCCATTCTATCTTAATGATAAGTGAAGAGTACGTCGGAGCTGGAAGTTGGCGGAAAGAAGACAGAAGATCCCCGGGGCCGGACGAAGAGGCGGAGATGGCGGAAAGAAGAGAGAAGACCCCCGGGGCCGGAGGAAGAGGACGCCTGGCCGGACGGAGGACTTGTGGATCGGACGGACGATCAGATGACTAAGAAGGCATGTAAGTAATCGACGGGGACGTTAGGTTAGGGGACGGCGGGGGCTTCGGGTGTAGGGCTTTAGGTGTTAGCAACAGCGGCGGGGGAAAGCGGCGGGAGCTTAGGAGGCGGCGGGGCTTAGGGGGTAGGGGCTTAGGGGCGGCGGCGGACGGTAGGGGCTTAGGTGCGGCGTGGCTTAGGGGTAGGGGCTTAGGTGCGGCGGTGCTTAGGGGGTAGGGGCTTAGGTGCGGCGGGTCGGGGCTTAGGATGCGGCGGGGCTTAGAGGGTAGGGACTTAGGGGCGGCGGAGTTAGGGGGTAGGAGCTTAGGTGCGGGGTGGCTGTGCGTACATTGCGGGGTGGGTGTGCAGACATGGGGGGGCTGTGTGGACGACATGTGGGTGGCTGTGCGGACATGGGGGTGGCTGTGCGGACATGGGGGTGGCTGTGCGGACATGGGGTGGCTATGCGGACATGGGGGTGGCTGTACAGACATGGGGTGGCTGTGCGGACATGGGGGGGCTGTGTGGACAACATGTGGGTGGCTGTGCGGACATGGGGGTGGCTGTGTGGACATGGGGGTGGCTGTGCGGACATGGGGGTGGCTGTGTGGACATGGGGGTGGCTGTGCGGACATCGGGGGGGGCGAATTGTGGGTAGCGGGGAGCGGAGGCGGCTGTGCCACCTCCGCTCCATGGTCCCCGGGGAGCGAGTTGCGGCTCAGGCAGCGACTCGCAATGGCCTCGCGGCCATTGCTCGCGCTACCTGAGAGGTAAATCGCTAAGGTTGTGGCCGAGCCTCTGGATCGATTTTCGGCCAGCGACTCGCAATGGCCTCGTATCCACATGACCACGCCGGAAGTAGCGCGCGGAGGGGCGCTTTTCCGATTCGCGATTATATAATAGATATATATGAACATCTTTTTGCCTCTGTTCATATTTGCCAATTTGGAGGCCTCATTAGGAGCCTTCACCACATCTTCTTATAATGGCTGGAAAAAAATATTAAATATTATATTTGTGAACACCATAATAGCCTCTACTATAGTCAGTGAGATCTATTGGGGCCTATTGGTGTCCATCATATTGTGATCCACTAATAAATTGAATGCTGTTTTTTATTTATTAGATAAAAGAAAAAAATGCAAAGCACCCATAAAAAGATTAATTTGTATTTTATTTTTTTTGCCTGTTATCTAACATAATTGACTAAGATGTTAAAATTCACTTATCAACATTGAAATTACAACACCCAGAAGGAATAGTCGTGGAATTATGAAAATCATACGATTGATAGACATGTTATTGATATCCAAATAGTGAAAAAATGTAATCAAAATGTTTAAATATCTCAGTCTCTAGCAAAACGTGCATAATTCCCCACACTTATACACCTAAGCGGCCATCACTGAGGTGTGTAATGGTTGTATAAGGAATATTCTGCTAAGGCGGCCGTCACACGCTGCAATATCGTGAGCGATATTGTTAGCGATCACGTGCACGCGCGATCGCTAACGATATCGCTCACATCGCTGGTGAGCTGTCACACAGACAGACTCACCAGCGATGTGGAGCAGCGATCTCGCTGGTAACTATGGTACACATCGGGTTACTAGGCGCCGCGCGGCGCTTAGTAACCCGACGTTTACCATAGATACCATCTCCCAGCATAGGCTCTGCCGCTGGGAGATCGTTCATCGTGGTGTCACACACCACGATGAAGCAGATTGAACAAGCGTTTATCGCTTGATATGAGGTCCTGCTCTTATATCTGCGATGTCACGATCAAGCGATTTTACATTGTGAAATCGCTTGATTGCACGCAGCGATGCACAAACGATATCACTTAAGCGATCAAAAAGCAGATCGCTTAAACGATATCGTTCAAGAAATTGAACCGTGTGATGGCCGCCTAAAGCTAACTTCAGATTGTCATAGAAATCACCAAGATCAGCTGATGGCAGCACTTTTTGCGATTGCCAACCTATGACGCCCCAGACATGCTTAATGGGAGACAGTGATATCGCTCTCACTACAGTAGATTTATCCATCAAAGACTGTCATGGCTGAAAGTGTTGGCACCCTTGAAATTGTACTATAACATGAAGTATTTTTCCCAGAAAATAATTGCAATTACACATGTTTTGTCAAAAACATGTTTATTTCCTTTGTGTTTCTTGGAACAACACAAACTATTTAAAGAAAAAGTCAAATTGGACATATTTTTCCCAAAACCCCAATAATAGATTGAAAAAAGTTATGGGTAAACAGCTTTGATTCAAACATGTGATGCACATTCACCTTTTGCAAATAACTGTTGTGGCCAATATGAAAATCACACCTGAAATCAGATATATAAGGGAGAAGTTGACTATATCTTTGCATTGAGTTACTGTGTGTGCCATACTAACAGTGGCGGAACTTGAGCCTGGCGGGCCCTGGTGAGGAGCGGGGGAGGGGGGTGGTGCTGGAAGCTGTAGATGAAGAGTTTGGTGCTGGCAGTAGTTGAGGAGTGGGTGGTGGGGGGGTTGTGAGCGTGTGAGCGGCTCCTACCTGTGCCGAGCCGCGCATTGCAGGTCTGGGAGCCGGGGCTGCAGAGAAGAGGAGGGGCGGGAACAGCCAAGGGAAATAGGAAGCTTCCCTCAGTTAACCTCCTCTCCTCTAACACAGGGTCACAGGGGGTAGGTGTGCATGGCCCCCTACAGGTGTTTGAGGGGCCCCCTACCCGGTCGGGGCCCTGGTGCAGCTGAACCAGCTGCACCCCGGTAGGTCCGCCCCTGCATACTAAGCATGGAGACCAGAAAGAGAATGAGAGAACTGTCTGAGAACATGAGAACCAAAATTGTTGAAAAATGACAATATCAGGGTCAGAAGTCCATCCCCATAGGATCTTAATGTTCCATTGTCCACAATGTGCAACATAATTAAGGGTTTTACAAACCATGACACTGTAACCAATCACTCTAGTAGCAGTAAAAATTGCTGAAAGTTTGCAATGCAGGATATTCCAGAAGGTGGATAAGCAGCCCCAATAAATTTCCAAAGAAATTCAAGTTGTCCTGCAGGCTCAGGGTGCATCAGTGTCAGCACGAACTATCCATCCACATTTGAATGAAATTAAATACCATATATACTCGTGTATAAGCCGACCCATGTATAAGCCGACCCCCCTACTTTTGCCCCCAAAAACTGGGAAAACTTATTGACTCGCGTATAAGCCGGGGGTGGACTCCAGCACAGGTATACAACCCCCAGCAGTGTGGTATACAGGCCCTCCCAGTGGTATACGGGCCCCAGTAGTATGGTATACAGCCACCAGGACAGGTATACAGCCCCCAGCAGTGAGGTATACAGGCCCCCCCAGTGGTATACAGGCCCCAGCAGTATGGTATACAGCAGGCCCCCAGTGGTATACAGCAGGCCCCCAGGGGTATAAGCAGGCCCCCAGGGGTATTCAGCAGGCCCCAGGGGTATCAGCAGGCCCCCAGGGGTATCAGCATGCCCCCAGGGGTATACAGCATGCCCCAGGGGTATTCAGCAGGCCCCCAGGGTTATTCAGCAGGCCCCAGGGGTATCAGCAGGCCCCCAGGGGTATACAGCAGGCCCCCAGGGTATAAGCAGGCCCCCAGGGGTATTCAGCAGGGCCCCAGGGGTATCAGCAGGCCCCAGGGTATCAGCAGGCCCCCAGGGGAATACAGCAGGCCCCAGTGGCACTCGCCCCCCCATCATATGAAGAGCCCCCCACAGTTTGCAGAGCCCCCCTGCTGCATTATCTTACCATCCAGGGTCTTCTTCACCGCGGGTCCTCCAGTCCATCCTCGCGCGCTGTGTTCCCGGTCTCATGTGACCCGGCGGTCGCAGTGGAATGACGTCATCGCGCCGGGTCACGTGAGATTGGAACACAGCGCGCGATGATGACTGCAGGACCCGCGGTGAAGAAGACCCTGGATGGTAAGATAATGCAGCTGGGGCGCTCTGCAAAGTGTGGGGGGCTCTTCACATGTTGAGGGGGTGAGTGCCACTGGGGGGCTGCTGTATACACTGGGGGCTGTATGCACGGCTCCCCCTGCCGCTGTGATGGGCGGGGGGAGCCGTGCATATCTAATGAGCGGCCCCACGTGACGGGCCGCTCAGTCAGCAGCCTCCCCCCGCCTCCTCCAGCCTCCCCACCATAGGATTACCGTATTGACCCGTGTATAAGCCGAGGGGGTGACTTTTCAGCCCAATTTTTGGGCTGAAAAACTCGGCTTATACACGAGTATATACGGTAAAATGCTATGGTAGGAGACCCTGGAAGACACCACTGCTGACACAGTGACATAAAAAAGCTAGACTGCAGTTTGCCAAAATGTACATGAGTAAGCCAAATCCTTCTGGGGAAGCATTTTGTGAACAGAGGAGACCAAGATAAAGTTTTTTGGTAAAGCACATCATTCTACTGTTTACCGAAAACGGAATGAGGCCTACAAAGAAAAGAACACAGTACCTACAGTCAAATATGGTGGAGGTTCAGAGATGTGCTGTGCTATGCTGGTGCCTCTGACATAGGGGTGCCTAGACTGTGTGCAAGACATCGTTAAATCTGAGGATCACCAAAGGATAGTGAGTGGCAATGTAGTGGCCAGTGTCAGAAGGCTGGGTTTGTGTCCAAGGTCACTGGTCTTCCAGGAGTACTATACAATGACCAAAAACATACTTCAAGAAGCCCCCAGAAATGGATGGAAATAAAGGGCTTGAGAGTTGTGAAATGACAGCAATGAATCCAGATTTAAATCCCATTGAACACCCCCTGCACTGAGTGACAGCCACTCCACATTACAACCTGCTGTCACTCTGATTGCTCTACTCCTGGTTTTGGCTTAAAAATACTGAGTTGAAAAAATCAACAAATACTCAACATGTGCACAGGGGTCTGGCAGGGGAAAATGTCTCATTTATTTCCTGACCTGGCAAATGAAAGGGCTTTTTTTAACCAGTTACATATCTTCATACATTAATAACTAATACATAATTCCTGTGGTTGTACCTACAGGATTCTATGGATGAGCTGAAGTTGGTACTGGGTGGGTCTCTCACTCAGGTAGCATCAATCCAGGAGTGCTTCATGCAGCAGAGTGATTCTGGACAATATACAGGTAAGGTTTGATAAATACGCTTTGGTGCTATCCCCTTCAGTAAAAGGGACTCTATTTGGTCATTTTTCAGTATGATACTAATATTACCCCTGAATAGTGCCTGGTCTGACCTTTTAAAAACATGTAAAATGATTATTGTACCGTTTGTAGTTTCATTGCTATCAACATTGTCACACCCTGCAGGCAGCTGGTGCATTAGTCCTCTCCATTACTTTCAAAGAGGATTAGTCCCAGCTGAAAAAGTGTTATTTAAATATCCACACCCATCCAAGCTGGTGTTCTGTCCCCCCTCTTTGCTCTGTGCTGGGAGGGGGAGGTGTTTTGTCCTGCACTGTGTGGTGTCTGTAAGAGATTTCTATCATATGAACCTTGGTTTTCTTGCATACATATAATGTGTGTACCTGCTGAACAAAAAATGAAATGTTCTTGTAATCACATAGAAATATCTCAGACTGCACACACTACTCACATTCCTCAGATTTACACAATGACACAAAGATCTCAGACCTGCAGCTAAGCACACCCCTCCCCCTCCTTTCTAAACTGTCTGCAATAAGTCACACAACATAAAGCCAAGTAGAGCAGGGCAGTGTAGTGATGCATGAATATTCATTCCTCGGGGGTGGACAGTAGACAACTCACTGTGATGGACAGATGGAACAAATCTTTTATTTTGAAGTTTAAACAGGATAGGAGGGAAGTATAAATAATAGAAATACATGAATAGAGGGATCTTAGAGAAAGGAATTAGAAAATTATATCAGTTAGGGCCCTTTCACATCAGCGGTAATTTGAAATTGCAGCAGATGCGGTGAAAAAACCGCATCTGCCGCGATTGCCGCATAGCCGCCGCATAACCGCTGCACTTGCGGCGCGGTTGCGGTAATCGCCATAGTAAGTATAGGGGGACTTGCGGCAGGTGCGGCAAGTGCGGTTTTGCACTTGCGGCAGGTGCGGGCGCGAAAAAAACCGCGGTCAGCCGCGTTTTTTTTTTCGCGGCTGCACCTGCGGCAAGTGCAAAACCGCACTTGCCGCACCTGCCGCAAGTCCCCCTATACTTACTATGGCGATTACCGCAACCGCGCCGCAAGTGCAGCGGTTATGCGGCGGCTATGCGCGCAATCGCGGCAGATGCGGTTTTTTCACCGCATGTGCCGCTATTTCAAATTACCGCTGATGTGAAAGGGCCCTTACATATGGATTTTTGACCGGACAAATTCCCTTTAAGATACAAACAACTTAATTTGGCAACCCAATTAAACGTATCCCACCTCTGACAGGTACGGGGCAGATAGGGTGGATGGAAGAGTAACAAATACAGTCATTAAAGAACCAGACTTATGAAGTGCATATTAGTCTGTAACCAAAGAGATATATAGGACTAGAAGCTAAAAACAATGATATTAGCTTCATTTATTTAATGTATGTGTAAGGCTAGGGTCAGACTTGCACCTGCCCCTAGCCTGCAGGATCCATTGAAAACTTAGTAATTGTGAGGCAGAGTGCATTGTGTCACCGGCATGTAACACTATGCGCCGCCTGTGTATTGATCATTATGGCAAGCATAAGCTAAGCGCCGCTCCCGGCTCCACTTACAATTCCCGGTTATGAACTTTTGATGAGCGCAGAGGAAACGCTGTTTGCAGCATTTTACTGTGCGCTCTCCAAAAGTGCATATCCTGGAGATTTGTGTGGAGCCGCCAGGTGCCTGAAGCTGCTGGTTGCCATAGGGATCAATACACAGGCGGCGCATAGCGTTACATGCCGGTAACTCTATACACTGAGCCTGCAAATTTCTAAGTTTCAAGCGCATCTGCCAGACTAGGGGCAGGTGCAAGTCTGACCCTAGCCTTACACATACATTAAATAAATGAAGCTATGTGTAAGGCTAGGGTCAGACTTGCACCTGCCCCTAGTCTGGCAGATGCGCTTGAAACTTAGAAATTTGCAGGCTCAGTGTATAGAGTTACCGGCATGTAACGCTATGCGCCGCCTGTGTATTGATCCCTATGGCAACCAGCAGCTTCAGGCACCTGGCGGCTCCACACAAATCTCCAGGATATGCACTTTTGGAGAGCGCACAGTAAAATGCTGCAAACAGCGTTTCCTCTGCGCTCATCAAAAGTTCATAAACGGGAATTGTAAGTGGAGCCGGGAGCGGCGCTTAGCTTATGCTTGCCATAATGATCAATACACAGGCGGCGCATAGTGTTACATGCCGGTGACACTATGCACTCTGCCTCACAATTACTAAGTTTTCAATGGATCCTGCAGGCTAGGGGCAGACGCAAGTCTGATTCTAGCCTAATGGAGGCAGACAAATCTCTAGATGTGGAGAAGAGAATTGTGCTTTATAATTAGTCCCATGATTAAGTCTATAGTTAGGTGTTCAGCTTGGATTCTCCCAATTAAGATGGTATTGCAAACACATTGGTCGCTCATTCTCTTTCATTACTTAGTGGGGCAGCATGGCCTCATCACTAGTCTCACACAATGTTTTTTTAATTTTATTATCATTTTTTGGCTTTCTATATGTATTTGGGATATTTGTATACTATAGTACATGATAACGTACCACACAGTATATTATGACTTGAGAAAAAAAAACCTGTCTTCATTCTTTGCCATTAGGACAATGGTAGCTATTTTGGACCATATAGAGAATTATTTCTTTAATAAAGCATTTCTTCTTAACAAGACTTTTAAGCCTCCAGCATACATTAAACAGCAGTTGGCCAAACAATTGCTCAATTGGTATCTGTCCCCATACATGTTCCATTCTGCTAAGCATTCCTGTGCTCTTAGAGAGAGCCGCTGCCACACTCTTCGGGCGGCAGCTTATCTCCCACTAATCACCATTGGAAATCCATCACGTCTGATACTTCTCTCCTCCAACATCATGTGGTTGGGAAGAATCAAGATGCCTGCATACACATTAGACTGCTGTCCGATCGTGCCTATATTGGCAGCTTTGGCTGACTTTGATCTAATGCATATATGGACCTTTAATATTTAGAGTAATTACTCTATTCATCCTTATATGGTAGGTTTTACAAAGTCAGCACCACTGGCAGTCTTTACTGATAGTGTACTCATCAGTTCAATTAACTTTTAGCTGTCAGTCATGACATTAGCAGAATTTCTAATGAACTTTCCCCCCCCAAAAAAACTCCTAAATTCCCCTTTCATTGCAGCATTAAGGTATGATACCCATAAAAGTGCCCCACATTCACTGTATGATATCCCCACACTGAATTCCTCCATGGTACAGTACACACACGTAATGTTGACCCTACTGTACCTCCCTTTGCTACCCCGGCAATGAATAGTGATCCCAACACAGAATCATACACAACTGTGACCCCCATACAGCCCTCTATGCAGTATAAAGGGCCTGTATACAGTATAATGGCCCCACACCTCTTCACACTGTATAATGGCCCCTACTATCCCTCCAAATATTATTATGGCCCAGCAGTATGATGGACCCCACACAAACCTTCACACTTTATAATTGCTTACATTCAGTATAGTGTCCCTCAAATGGACCTCCATAAAGTATAAAGGCTTCCTCATAGCCCTCCAAATATTATAATGGCCTCTAGAAAGCCCTTCAAATATTTAATGACCCCACATTGACTTCCATATAGTAAAGGGGCCCCACATAGTCCTCCATAAAGTGTCATGCACCTCACAGTCCTCCATATAGTATAATGCATCCCATAGTCTTCCACCAATAGTCCTAAACCCTCATAGTATGCCATATAGTATGATGCATGCCCCCATAATTCTCCATATACTATAATGCACCGCATGGTACTTCATATGGATGAATGCACCCCATAGTCATCCATATATCAAAATGCACCCCCCATAGTCCTCCATATCATTTAATGCATCACACAGTCCTCCATATATTATAATGCACCCCATAATCCTTCATATAGTGTAATTCACTCCATAGTCCTCCATAGATTATAATGCACCCTCATAGTCCTACACATATTATAATGCACTCTCCTAGTCCTCCATATATTATAATTCACCCCCATAGTCACTATTATATTATAATGCATCCCACAGTCCTCCATATATTATAGTGCACTTCCTATAGTCCTCCATATAGTATAATGCACCCCATAGTCCTCCATATGATTATAATGCATTCCCCCTAGTTCTCCATATATTATAATGCACCACTATAGTTCTCTATATCATATAATCCTCCCATAGTTCTGCATATATTATAATTCACCCCACATTACTCATTATATTATAATGCATCCCATAGTCATCCATATATTATAATGCACCTCTTCATAGTGTTCCATGTATTATAATACACCTCTCCACAGTCTTCCATGTATTATAATGCACCTCTCCATAGGCCTTTATATGTTAAAATACACCCCCCATAGTCCTACATATATTATAATGCATTACCCATATCCTCCATATATTGAAATGCATCGCCCGTTAGTCCTTCATATATTATAGTGCACTCCTCATAGGCCTCCATGTATTAAAATACACCCCCATAGTCCTACATGTATTATAATGCACTCCTCATATCCATATAGTGCATCTAAGGCTACGTTCACACATTGCGTATTTTGCTGCTTCTCTGCGTTTTTTGCTGCGTTTTCTTACGCTTGCTTTTTGCAGTGAAAACGCAATTCTGGATAAGCACTCCAGCCAAACCTATGGGTTTTGACACAATCCATTCACACACTGCGTATTTGTGCTTTTTTTTACGCGCGCGTTTTCACTACAAAAACGCGTGCGTAAAAAGAATCACCATGTCAATTCTCTCTGCAGTTTTTCTCTGCGTTTTTCCATTGCCCCCATGATAAATGGGCTCTGAAAAAGCGCAGAGAAAAATGCAGAAAAAAACGCAGTGTGTGAATGTAGCTGCGTATTTCACAAAATACGCGCGTAAAAAGACGCAGTGTGTGAACGTAGCCTTAATGAATTAGAATATCTCAAAAATCTATGTAATATTGCCAAGTTTCAGAGTGTTTCTGGGAGCCCTGAAACAGATTGACTAATTAATCAATATTATATTCACCCTTTGATGTCTGGTGGAGTACGGCAGCGTGGTTTTTAACCCTCCATCCTCCCAAATTTAATTTTCTGAAATAATGACCTTTGGTTATCATTGACTGTAAACCATAGTCATCAACATTAAAAGAAATAAACACTTGAAATAGATCACTCTGTTTGTAATTACTATATAATATATGTCTTTCACTTTTTGTATTGAATTACTAAAATAAATTAACTTTTTGATAATATTGTAATTCATTGAGATGCACTAGAATTATAATGCACTCCTCATAGTCCTCCATATACTATAATGTACCTTATAGTCCTCCATATAGTATAATGCACCCCATAGTCCTCCATACAGAATAATGAACCCCTATAGCCCTCCATATAGTATAATGCATCCCATAATCCTCCATGTATTATAATGCACAGCATAGCTCTGCATATATTATAATGCACACCATAGCCATCCATATAGTATAATGAACACCCCATAGTCCTTAAGCCACCTGTGTACTCGCTCATTAAAAATAATAATTAAAAATTACTCACTTCTCATGGGTCTCCCATTGTTCTGGTCTCTGTGTGAGTGCCCTGCAGCTCTGCACATCTCAGCATAGCAGTAATGACATTATCGCGCCTGCTACACTGAGACGTCAGAATGCAGACACAGAGGGAGAATGATGGAAGAGGGAGCTGAGCATGGGGGGCCCGGTGTTGGCACTTGTACTGGGCCATCCTTAGCGCCATTGGCAGTACACCATTTTGTGTGTACATGAAAAACGAACCAGTTTATGGTGATTATATGAATTCTAGCTAGCACTTTTTCCCATTTTCTCCTACCGTAGGTTTAAATTCTGTCAGTTTTTTATGAGCTCCATAATTGGTGGAGATTAGCTGCTATGATGTCCCTGCATGGTCAGACACCGCCATTACACAGTACATAGTAAGGACACATATACAAGATTATCTCAGCACAGGCAATGTGGTATGATCAGACCATGTCCCTGTATGGTCAGACACAGCCATTACACAGTACATAGCAAGGACACATATATAAGATTATCTCAGCACAGGAGATGTGGCATGATCAGACCATGTTCCTGTACGGTCAAACACATCCATTACACAGTACATAGCAGGGACACATATTCAAGATTATCTCAGCTCAGGAGATGTGGTATGATCAGACCATGTCCCTGTATGGTCAGACAGATCCATTACACAGTACATAGCAGGGACACATATATAAGATTAGCTTAGCACAGGAGATGTGACATGATCAGACCATGTCCCTGTACGGTCAGACACATCCATTACACAGTACATAGCAGGTACACATATATAAGATTATCTCAGCACAGGAGATGTGGCATGATCAGACCATGTCCCTGTACGGTCAGACACGGCCATTACACAGTACATAGTAGGTACACATATATAAGATTATCTCAGCACAGTAGGTGTGGTATGATCAGACCATTTCCCTGTACAGTCAAACACATTCATCACACAGTACATAGCAGGGACACATATATAAGATTATCTCAACACAGGAGATGTGGTATGATCAGACCATGTCCCTGTACGGTCAGACACAGCTATTACACAGTACATAGCAGAAACACATTACATTTTTACAGAAAATAAACAAACAAGGAATTCTCCAATAATTACCTCAGTATTTGGTGAGTTTTTTACTTCAGGATTTGTAGCCAAAACAAGTAGAGGAACAATCAGATCAAAAGTATAAAAGAAACACATCACCACTTGCTGGGTTGGCTTACAAATACTGAGGTAAAATACTGACCAAATATTCCCACAGGTGAATACGGCGTAATAGTTATTCTTTAAACCTACAGTATAATCTGCATATAACGCATATATAACATATATTTTGTGCAGGGGATGTCAGCAGGCAGCTCTTGGGTCATCTCTCTCAGCTCAACCAAATCATTGGAGAACTCAGGGATGTTGTGAGCAAACAGGTAACTGATAAATTAGTAATGTTTAAAGACAATATAAATACAGTGATAAAGATGATATACTTAAGGTCAACAAAAAAAATTTTTTTTTCTGGTGCCCAAAATATTTTAATGAATTTGGGGTATTTTTGGGGTGCTGATTCTGAATATGCTATCAGTTTTGCCAGATTGGCTCAAGTTTTTGAGATTTTTGGTATCTTATTTATAGCACTTGTTGGTAAATGCGACGCATCATCTCATTAATTTCTTTGGATTAGTACTTGAACTGAACAGTTCTCAATATAGTTTTGTGTTAATTAGTGTTCTAAAAGTTTGTTCATAGCTTGATTTTTGCACTAACTTTATGTTGTTGTCTGTTTTCCAGTGAAAAGCATGAACTCATCAAGAAGAAGTTGTCTTAACGATCCAGACTCATTCGGTTACATTTGTGGTGAATATACACTGACAAAACATAGAAGAAACATAACAGACTTCGTTAAAAAAGTGTATTTTGCCTATTTTGGGGTTATGCTTGGGGACCAAGACAAGTTTTGGGCACCACACATAGTGTGCAAAGCATGTATCGAATTATTACGAAAATGGAGCAAAGGACAAAGAACAAGCTTCAAATTTGGTGTTCCAATGGTGTGGAGAGAGCAAAAAAATCATCATGATGACTGTTATTTCTGTGCAGTGCAAGTACAAGGATTCAATAAGCATAAGAAACGAAAATGGGAGTATCCTAACATGGAATCTGCAAGAAGGCCTGTCCCTCATTGTGAAGATGTGCCTGTACCTGTGTTTACCATGTTACCTGACCTTCCCCCACCTGATGATGATGATGAAATGCAGGGTATGGAGCTAAGCATTAGTTCTGGAAGTGAACTAGAATATGAAGGAAGTTTCAGAACACCTACGCAATTTACCCAAGGAGAGCTCAACGATCTAATAAGAGACCTCAACCTCTCAAAAAGTGCATCCGAACTTTTAGCTTCAAGGCTAAGTGAAAAAAATTGTCTGACGCCTGGAACTAAAATGACATCTTACAGGACCAGAGAAGAAGCACTTCTTCCATTTTTCTGTGAAGATGACCTACTTGTATATTGTAAGGATATTCCTGGCCTGATGCTGCAAATGGGTTTACAATTATATCGTCCTGTAGACTGGAGGCTTTTCATAGATAGTTCTAAAAGGAGTTTGAAATGTGTTTTGTTGAACAATGGCAATCAGTGTGCATCTCTTCCAGTAGCTCACTCAACTAAACTTGCAGAACAATACCAAAATGTCAAAATGGTCTTGGAGAAACTGTGCTACCATGAACATTCGTGGCTGATATGTGTTGATTTAAAAATGGTCAACTTTTTACTTGGACAGCAAAGTGGATACACAAAGTATCCTTGCTTCATCTGCATGTGGGATAGTAGAGCAAAACATCAGCACTGGGAGAAACTGAATTGGCCTCCAAGGGACACCTTGACAGTAGGAGCATCAAACATAGTGAACGAACCTTTGGTGGACAGGGAAAAAATCATTCTACCACCACTTCACATAAAGTTAGGATTAATGAAGCAGTTCGTCAAGGCATTAGACAAAGATGGTAATTGCTTCATGTACATCTGCAGATCTTTCCCTGGTCTTAGTAGCGAAAAACTGAAGGCAGGAATTTTTGATGGTCCTCAAATTCGGAAACTCATTAAAGATTCAAATTTTCCTAAGGAAATGAATGACATTGAAGCTGCTGCATGGTGTAGTTTTGTGTTGGTATTGAAGAACTTCTTGGGAAATCAAAAGGCAGACAATTATGAAGAACTGGTACAAAACATGCTATTGAGATTTAGAAATCTGGGTGTACACATGAGCATTAAATTGCATTATCTTCACAGTCACTTGGACAGATTTCCAGAAAACCTTGGAGATTTTAGCGAAGAACAAGGGGAGAGATTTCATCAGGATATTATGGTGATGGAGGAAAGGTACCAAGGCAGATGGGACAGACATATGATGGCTGATTACTGCTGGAATCTACAGCGTGACTGCCCCAATAGCTCACATAGAAGGAAATCATATAAAAAGCGCTTTTCCAGCGATTAAATGTCTATCTTTCATGTCTTGTTCATTTTTGAAGATTACTTTCTAAAACTAGTTGAAATAAACTAAAATCAACATTTACTTTGTTAAATTTATTGTATTCATGACAATATCAATAAAGTTAATGCGCGTGTAGCAAAAAACGTCTTTTTTTTTTACACATTTTACGAAAAATCTCAAAAACTTGAGCCAATCTGGCAAAACTGATGACATATTCAGAATCAGCACCCCAAAGTTACCCTAAATTCAATGAAATATCTTTGGCACCAAAAATGCTGTTGACCAGTGTAGAACATCTGTAGGGCATGGCATCAATTTTGTATAGTATTATTTCGATAGAACTGCAAAAATGGAAACTAACTGTTTTCTTTATATTTTAAAGGTGAAAGAGACAGTGTTTTTGAGGAACACAATCTCTGAATGTCAGGCTTGTGGTAAGTTCATTTGAAGTAAAAAAACATAAAAGCTTACTTTAAGGGTATGGCCTTGTAATGGGGCTTTTCGTCCCCTGCTAACCACCCCCACACTGCGTCCACAGTCGATGGAATTACCACAAACACCGGTCTCAGGGATAACATTTGTCTTTACTTCAGCAGGAACTAGGGAATCCAACATGGAGTATGTTACACAGTCTCATGTGGGTAGGCCACATTCAATACAGTTTGAAGTTAAATACTGATATGGAATTGAGGTTCTGGAGCTTTAAGAACATGGATTCTGTAGATGTAGTGATTGTAAGTTGTTATAAGAAGGTTCAGAGTGTTTTGTAGCTTTGTGCAGAAGATTATATCTAGCAAGAGAACTTTACAGACCTGGGAGTCCTGGGGTATTTTCACAGCTAGTCATGGCAACTACAGAATTACACTGGTGAAGCATATGCAGGTTCGGACAGCGAGGATCCAGGATAGAAAGCTTTTAGCATACTATTTGTGGATGACAGGATTCTAGGCCTTGACGTCTGTTAGGAGATCTTGTGGTAAAGGGAGTGCTCTGCTCCCTGTGGCGTCTTGTCTCAGACTGGAGAATTTCCCGCTCTGTCTGCTCTCTCTAATTAACCCTCTCACTAACTACCAACCCATAACCTAACTCCTCCCTCCAGCCAGCAGATGTGGACTGCTCTATCAGCGAGTCTCTTCCACCCAGTATCTCCCTGGCATAGTGTTGGGTGTGTGTAGGCGGTCTCAGCAAAGCAACCCCTCTTACCTGTGAGCATGATACTACACGTATTGGATAGGTGCAGTACATTTGTGGCGACCAAACCACAGGTGTGCCACACACTTACTACTGAAAGGGGGAAACTACATATTCTTATCTTTGAGATGGGGAGAGGGGGCATATGCTTATCAGTAGTTTCTGTAGTTGGGGGCCTTCATTTTACTGCTAGGGGTGAGGTGTGTATGAATCAATTGCAAAGTGGTCACATAACATTATAATCACGTACACCCATTGTCATAAAATGACACCCCCTCAATTAAATGATTAAATTAACCTATTTTAATATGATCATTAAGAAAAAACACCCCTGGATCATAACAATACAACAGCACCCTTCACCCCTAGACTATAATAATAAAATTACATGCAGCATTTTACCCCCCCCCCCCCCCCCCCTCACTGGAGCATAATAATAAAAAACAATGGCCTCAAACCTTGAAACATAATACTAGAATAGCGCTCCCCACTTATGGAGCATAGTAATAAAATAATGCCCCTACTCTAAGGGATGTTCTGACTCTACAAATTCTAAACATTTTCTTTTACATTTATGAGGTCTTTTCTATTTTTTAAAATGTTTTATAGCATATTTTTTCTTACTATGAAGGTTTAACTCCAGACTATCCATATCCAACATCAGCTCCGAAACCTGCAAAACCTACTACACCTCCAAAGCCAAGATGTGATGCATCAGCATGTTTCCGGGGAGTGAAATGCACCGAAACTGGAAATGGGTTTCAGTGCGGACCGTGTCCTGAAGGTTACACCGGCAATGGGGTCACTTGTACTGATATAGATGAGGTATAAATCTGTAATGGATTCTGCAATGATAGCATGCAAAGTACAAGTTAAAAGGGAAAGGAGAAACAGTAATCTCTATATACTATCAAGGGTCTATTCTATTCTCTATTTAAGTGATTGCATACAGTAAAGTGTGAGTGCTAGTAAAACATAACCTTTAATAATAGCTTAAAGGGATTTTCTTACAAAGTTAATTTCAATTAATAGATCTTGGAATTATAATAATTTCCACTATTAGATGTGTTTAAAAAAATATTCCTGTGCTGAGATAAACTGTGTAATGGCCATGTCTGACCGTACAGGTACACGGACTGATTATATCACATGTCCTTTGCTAAGATAATCATATATATGTGCCCTTGCTATATACTGTGCAATAGATGTGTCTGACAGTAGAGGGTCATGGTCCGATCATACCACACTTCCTGTGCTGAGATAATGTTATATATGTATCCCTGCTATGTACTGTGTAATGGTTGTGTCTGACCATACAGGGACATGGTCTGATTATACCACAACTCCTGTGCTGAGATAATATTATATATGTGTTCCTGATATGTACTATGTAATGGATGTGTCTGACCGTACAGGGACATGGTCTGATCATACCACATCTCCTGTGCTGAGATGATCTTATATATGTGTCCCTGCTATGTACTGTGTAATGGATGTGTCTGATTGTATAGGGACATGGTCTGATCATACCACATCTCCTGTGCAGAGATAATCTTATATACCGTATATACTCGCGTATAAGCCGAGTTTTTCAGCCCAAAATTGGGCTGAAAAGTACCCCCCTCGGCTTATACGCGAGTCAGTGCGGGGGCTGCTGTATACAGTGGTATACAGCAGCCCCCGCATCCCCAGTAATGCAGGGCCCCCCCAGCCTGACTCCGGTCACCTGTAAAGCAAATTATACTTATCATTGTCCCGCTGCCGTCCGCGCCCGCATCTGCCGACATCGCGATCCTCCATCTTCATGCGTCTTCTTCCTGTTTCCTGTGTTCGTCGCAGCCAATGACGTCATTACCGGCGCCGAACACAGGAAACAGGAAGAAGACGCATGAAGATGGAGGATCGCGATGTCGGCAGATGCGGGCACGGACGGCAGCGGGACAATGATAAGCATAATTTGCTTTACAGGTGACCAGAGTCAGGCTGGGGGGCCCTGCATTACTGGGGCTGCCTGTATACTACCACTGGGGATGCTGTATATAGGGGCTGCTGTATACACCAGTGGGGCTGCAATACCACTGGGGCTGCTGTATATAGGGGCTGCAATACCACTGGGGTTGCAATACCACTGGGGCTGCTGTATATAGGGGCTGCTGTATACACCACTGGGGCTGCAATACCACTGGGGCTCCTGTATATAGGGGCTGCAATACCACTGGGGCTGCTGTATATACCACTGGGGGCTGCTGTATATACCACTGGGGGCTGCTGTATATCATACTGCTGGGGCCTGTATACCACTGCTGGGGGCTGTATACCTGTGCTGGGGTCCACCCTCGGCTTATACGCGAGTCAATAGATTTTCCCAGGTTTTGGGGGCAAAAGTAGGGGGGTCGGCTTATACACGGGTCGGCTTATACACGGGTCGGCTTATACACGAGTATATACGGTATGTGTCCTTGCTATGTATTGTGTAATGGATGTGTTTGACCATACAGGGACATGGTCTGATATATAAGATTATCTCAGCACAGGAGATATGCTATGATCAGACCATGTTCCTGTACGGTCAGACACATCCATTGCACAGCACATAGCAGGGACACATATATAAGATTATCTCAGCACAGGGATATTTTTTATACACATCCAATTGTGGAAATTATTATTATTCCAAGATCTATTGATTAAAATTAACTATGTTCCTGGGAAAATCCCTTTCAGTCCTTTGGTCACAAGGGTTTAGATTAGCATTATTTTGTCCTTTTGTAAAATGAAATAAATTAGGATAATCAAAGTAACGAAGAAAGACTAGAAAGGCTAGTAATGAATTGTTGGAATAAAAAATTTTTTTTGTGCATTTTGAGTTTTCTTTTTCTTGAAGTATACCGTAAGTATCCAACACTTAGGTGTCATTACAGTGCAATATGTAATTGACCTTTGTCGTTAATTTATTTTTCTTTCTGTTCTAGTGTCGACTGAATCCTTGCTTCCCTGGAGTTCGATGTGTAAACACTATGCCAGGTTTCAGGTGTGAGGCATGCCCCCCTGGATACACAGGACCAACAATACAAGGTGTTGGAAATAGTTATGCCAAACAAAATAAACAGGTTAGTGCATCTGAGCACACAAAAGGTAGATACCAGTTTACAGTGAGCCTGTCTTTGGTTTGTCCCCACAAATCTGCCGACAGTGCAGTATCGGAGAGAAAGGATGAAACCGTTAAAGTATGTGCACGGTTATCCAAATTTTATTCCCTTTCATCCTGCTAAGTGCCCAGTATGTGGTTCCTTCATTTGAAATATTCTGAATTCTCTGCCCTGAATGCTTTTTAACCCCTGTGTGATGGATGTGGCATTTGCCATAACTTAAAGATTAACCGTTGTTTTAATTTTTATTTCACAAATCATTAGTACACATGGAAAAAATAAACTCCCTAATATATCTTATCAGAAAAATCAACGTTTTACTTCTTCTGGACCGATCCTTCATTCTCAATTTCCAGGTAAAAACTCCATTCAGTAAAGACTTTCCCTTCACTGAGATAGGAGATGGCAGCTACTGCTGATGACATTCTATGTAGATAGAAGAGGGGGAGGGGCTAGAGCTCTGCTTGTAGCTCCTCCCTCTGCCTCTAGCTCCTTCCTCTTACTCTAGATCCCCCTCTGCCTCTAGCTCATCCCACTAACTCTAGCTCCACCCTCTTAGAATAGCTCTCCCCTCTGGCTTTAGCTCCTCCCTATTACTCTAGCTCCTTCCTCTTCCTCTCGCTCCTCAATCTGCCTCTGGCTCCCCCCTTTGCTTCTAGCTCCTCCCTATTTCTCTAGCTCCCCCCTCTGCCTCTAGCTTATCTCATTACTCTAACTCCTCCCTCTGCCTCTAGCTCCTCCCTCTTCCTCTAGCTCTCCCATGCCTCTAGCTCACTCCCTCTGTCTCTAGCTCCCCTCTCTGCGTCCAGCTCCCCCCTCTGCCTCCAGCTCCCCCTCTGCCTCTAACTCCTCCCTCTGCCTCTACCTCCCCCTCTGCCTCTAGCTCCTCCCACTATAGCTCACTCCCTCTGTCTCTAGATCTCACCTCTGTCTCCAGCTCCCCACTCTGCCTCTAGCTTCTCCCTCTGCCTCTAGCTCCTCCCTCTGCCTCTAGCTCCTCCCTCTGTTTCTAGCTCCTCCCTGCTCCTATCGTCATAGAATCTCATTAGTTGTAGCTGCGATCTCCTATGTCATAAAAGGTAAAGTCCTCACTGAATACAGATTTTACCCGTGTATTGAGCATTCTGAGAATGAAGGACCAGTCCATGAGGAGAAAAAAAGCAAATTTCTTTGATAAGATATATTACAAAGTTTCCTATATTTATGTGCGCTATTGATCTATTAAATAAAAATTCAAATGACAGTTAGGTCACATTTGCGGTAGAAAATACAGATCCTATCCAGTTTTGAGCATGCAAAATGCTCAAAACCGGATTAGCATCCGCAGCCCATAGGCACCCATTATAAATCTGAGTTGCCTAAATGGCAATGCGGTTACCACATTCCTGCATGCTGCAGTTTTCGGAGCGGTTTCCTAACCGCAGCAGGAGACCTACAATGAGCTCCTATGGTTCCCATCCGGCTACTGCAAGGCACATGTGAATGCCTACTGTAGCCGGATGCTTTGTTCACTCCCTTTGTCTCTAGCTCCCCTGGGCAGCGCACCGCCATAGAAGTAATGTTAAAACTTTCAGCACCATGGATAGCGGCATGTACAGTACGCAATTTACGTAAGCACCGCAGACAGCTCCTCATTGAGGATGCTGCCCTGTGATATGTTTACGCACTTTGCGTACTGTAAACTCTTGTACAGCCAGGAGCCGCCGCCTGTCATTACAATTAGTAAAAGCCGACAAAAGCCAGCAATACTGTAATTTTATAAATAACCCTTAACACGCCGATCTATGTGGAGAACATGTCTGTAGGGAGGGTGGGCACAGACATGTTGCTCACATCTATTATTAACATTAACATTATGAGCAATCCGGTTACCGGATGCGGGTTTAGGGACACATTTTGTGTCCAAAATGTGTCTGAATGCACATTACATTACCGCATCTGAATCTGGATGTGGTAATCGTAATGTGCATTCTAAATGTGACCTTAACCTAATTCCTTAAAAACAGTGAAGAGGGGTTTTGAAACATTGAGTAATATGGCCACTTTTGGAGGTGCCATATGGCTGGAGTAACTATGGGTAGGGTCACATTGAAAACCTAGATCGCATTCACCGCATCCGGATCCGGATGCGGTGAATGCAATGCCGGTCGCACACAGTTTTTTTGAAAACTGTGTGCAGAATACCGCACTGCGGTCACCGGATGGCTCAGGATGTGTAATCCTGAGCCATCCGGTAACTGCAGAGTGTGCGGATCCCGGCTATTGACGGGACCCGCAACCGTAATAAAGAGTGAAATTGCTGACCTAAATGACTGATAGAGGTCTGTAGGGGGCTTAGACCCCCCTACAGACCGGGCTCCCACTTCCATAGTGTTCTTCACCAATTTCGCACCGGGCACGGGCTCCTCGGAGCCCGTGCATGTCAACCAAGGTGCCCCCCCCCCCATCACTATACAGGGGTGCATAGACCCCTCTAATACAATTATGCTTACATTGATGTGTTTTACACAAAGAATAATCACAATTGCATTGTTAATTATATATTTACATGTGTCCGGAGCCAGAGTCCAGTGATTTCCAGGGGCGGGGCTGTGTGCAGCAGCCTCCGCCCGCTCCTTCTTGATGGCCGCCCCCTCTGGCCGTAATCCAGTCTTGTGAGGGCGGCCTCGTCGTTAAAGGGGCGTGGCTAACTATGTGCCACGGTTAGCCACGCCCCTTTAACGACGAGGCCGCCCTCACAAGACTGGATTACGGCCAGAGGGGGCGGCCATCAAGAAGGAGCGGGCGGAGGCTGCTGCACACAGCCCCGCCCCTGGAAATCACTGGACTCTGGCTCCGGACACATGTAAATATATAATTAACAATGCAATTGTGATTATTCTTTGTGTAAAACACATCAATGTAAGCATAATTGTATTAGAGGGGTCTATGCACCCCTGTATAGTGATGGGGGGGGGGGCACCTTGGTTGACATGCACGGGCTCCGAGGAGCCCGTGCCCGGTGCGAAATTGGTGAAGAACACTATGGAAGTGGGAGCCCGGTCTGTAGGGGGGTCTAAGCCCCCCTACAGACCTCTATCAGTCATTTAGGTCAGCAATTTCACTCTTTATTACGGTTGCGGGTCCCGTCAATAGCCGGGATCCGCACACTCTGCAGTTACCGGATGGCTCAGGATTACACATCCTGAGCCATCCGGTTACCGCAGTGCGGTCCCAGAAACGCTGCGAAAACTGCTGCCTGCATGATTTTAAACGCAGGCAGCAGTGCCGGATCCGGCCACCGGATGGCTTGTGAAGCCATCCGGTGTTTTGCATAGGCTTCCATCAGGAGCGTTTCCTGGTCCGGTTTTGAGCTTTTTTAAAGCTCAAAACCGGATCAGGATTTAATACAAAAAACGCCAATGTGACCCTAGCCTATGTCTCTGCAAAATGCAACCAAATGTAGAAGAAAATGACCCCATCAATCCAAAAGATGCAATCAGGAAATCAAAGTTAGCTTTATTGTAGTGTTATCAAAATAGCTTTTATGGGTGTATTGGACAATGTTTTGGTCATCTGTGGACCTCGGTCACGGCCTGTCTGTATCAGGGACTTTATCCTGCGGTGATGACCATAAGACCATGTTGGAGTTTCTGATTGCATCTCTTGGAGTGCCGTGATTATTTCCCTCTACACCTTCACTTAACCTGTAGTGCCCAACCAATATATTTACTGATAAGGAGCCAAAGGGACATTGTTTGTATTTATTTAGATTAAAAGCTATGTGGCTCTACTATGACTACTTCTATGTAACTGCCAGACAAATTTTGGAAAGTGGGGCTACAATACCCAGCTGTATTACTTTACATGTGCATGTCCATAAAATTAACCACTGTGAACCCAATTCACAAATTGCCAATTAGAGGCTTTTCTAACTCACTGCATTGTCTATAGCAGAATAGAGAAGAAATCTGCCTTGGACTTCACCATTGACATAATAAATCATTCATTAAAATCCATACAGATAACAATGTGACCTTTGCAAACATAGAATGACTTGTGGGGGAAATAGTGACGTAGTGGGGTATAAATGTAAATGTTCACGTTTCCAGTGGAGTTCGGGTTTGTTCACTGGGATGGGCTGGATTTAATTCAGATAGTTCTCCAATATCCTCCTACAATGGGTACATATGCTAACAACGATGGGAGCCCAGTAGTAAACCAGTGTAGTGAATTTATATGTGATGACCGGTCTGTATGTAGTGTCTTTACCTCAGGAATTGCAGAATCCTATGATGAGGTCTATGATGACAAAGGGGCATTCCAGTGGCATCCGTAAAAGGGTATTTTCAAGTTTGGAAGTTAGGCTGGCTTCACACCACGGCAAGATCAGGTCCAGGGATGTCTGGTGTGAACCGACAGCCCCAGACCCGACTTTGAAACAGAACCGGAGGAAAGATAAGTCCTCCGGTCCGGTTTGTAGCCGGATTTCTCATATCGCAGCCGAGCTGCTGAATTTCAATATCGCGCAAGCGGGGAGCTGGCTGCATCTTAAATCTCTGCAGGGGACAGCTCCAGGTGCTGACGTTTAGCAGGCTCGCTGATAACTCCAGCAGCTGGAGTCTGGCTCCCGAATCCAATTTGTTCTCGTATCCGGCGCGATCCGGTGCCCATAGACTCCCATTTTATGGTGTGTCCGCATCGCGCTGGATCCGGGATCCGGCTTTGGCCCCGGACACAAAAAATGCTGCTTGTTCCGATTTTGTGTCCGGGGCCAAAAAAACAAAAGCTGCCGGATCCTCCCGGACAGCACAAAACCAGATGGCAAAACAGTGCCATCCAGCCCCATCTGGCCCCATAGGGATACTATGGGGCCGAAATTGGATCCGGGGCTGTCCGGTTCACACCGGACAGCCCCGGATCCTAAAAGTCGTAGTGTGAAGCCAGCCTATTGTTGGTTTGTATTTGACACTCCCATAAGAAAGAATACATGGCATTGTACATGATCAATATCTACTCCATTCACACAGGGCACCCAGCAGTTGGACCTCCAGCAGTTGAGAGTTAGCATATCCAATTACGGTAATAGGGGATAACTTCTAGACTTGGAATACCCCTTGAAGATGTATAGAATTCTACATATACATTCAGTATATGTGTACATGTGGCTAAAATGTAATGTGAACAGGGCCAAAACTGTAAGTAATCCAGTAGGGCTAAGATGTTGTGGAGCATGGAATAAGGACTGGAAAGCTGAGTTATGCATAGACTTGTTATGACAACAGTATTTTTTTTACCAGTGGAACAATTTCACGCATGATCTGTATTTCATAAAGCTAAGGTTATTTTTCTACACATTTAGGTCTCAACCTAAGGCCTGTCAATGTATATGAGCATTTGCCCTTTACAATGTAGCAGAGACAGAGACATACTGAAAAATGGCTGAACTTCAACAGGGAAAATACACAATGTGGCTGATTATTTTTAAATTGATGGGAAAAGCAAAGTGTATGATAATATTTGTGAGGGGAAACTAATACATTGACGGCATGGAGCGGAAACACTGAGAACTTTGAAGGAAAGAAAGCAGACATAACACATGGTGATCATATGATTGCATTACCTGAGGCTTCCTGTATAGAAAATGACTAGACTGAAGGATAATTGTCTGCCTCACTGATGAGCTTCATTTCACTTCTTCTGGTTCTGCAGACTGAACCTTGTTGTATTTTATGTCCTTGTATCCCATGAACGTAGGGTTTCTCCTTCACATGATATTATAGGTGAGAGTATGTATCCTGTGCGTACAGTTGCCACCGGCCCAGTCACTATGTAAACAAAACCTAAGAGGAAAATTATATGAACAAATACCCTGCTGTAAATAAATACATACCATATTTTTTCGCTTTATAAGACACACCAGATTATAAGACGCACCTCAAATTTGGTGAAGGAAAAGAGTAAAAAAGTAATTATTAAAGATAAATGAGGTGCATCTCATAATGCCAATGTCAGTTTTACAATCAGTATATGTATCCCTCATCCTTGTACATGACTCCCCCATCCTGGTATATATGTTCCCCTATTCTGTTGTCCCCCCCCATCCTAAATCCTCCATGGCTTACCGAGGGGGGATTGTGGTGGTGGAGCAGGCGTGCAGGAGGCAGGTTTGCAGGGTCTGCGAAGGGTGGGGGCAAAGCTGCGAGCCCAGTACTGTGGGGGTGTTGCAACTCTATGTGTTGTCGGCCACCATTTTCCATGTGCCTGCATGCATTGCCAAGCTGCGATTCAGCCTCTAAGTTCCAAACTTCCAGAAAATTGGCAGGGAGGCGGCGCATGCGAATATTGAGATTCGCAGACATTTTCTGTCTGAACTGTAGAGACAGAGCCACAGCCCGGCAATATGCAGGCACACATGGTATATAAGTGAGTTGAAGTAGTAACCATTGATTTAGGACTCAAACAACTGATGGGCCATGAGGATACCGCAGGGCATATATACATTATCTCACCGATTTGGTATGCCAGTTGTACGCCACATAATTACCAGGGACGTACAGGGAGCACATAATAGACTATCCAGAAGAGATGGGTATGTTATGGAGTCCTTGTAGAATCCATTACACTGTACACACGTGGTAACACTGAAGTTCGCCAGGAGATGTGGTATGATAGCTCCTGTGTGACACATGCTACACTCACGGCCTTCTAGTTATCTCGCACAGGAGATGGGTTGAAACTGCCTGCTGCAGCCATCTTCCTCAAGGACACAAGATTACACCGGGACTTGTATTTTGGCATGAGAACTTTTTTGGGAAAATAGTAGTGATGAAGGGTGACAAAAATCACCGGTAGTGTAATAGAGCACATCATTGCATATCACGGCTGCTGCGGCCCAGTGTGGTGCCCAGTAGGGGATGGGTAGCCACCGATCCTCTCAAAGTATATATGATTTTTAGTATGTTTCTTTCCCTGGTTCTTCAGATTAATCATTCTTTCTGTCTAGATTCTGAATGTGTTCTACTATACAAATAACACTCTGACCCCCAACAGAATACCATAAGTATTGTGGTCCCCTGCAGGGGATTGCATGGTTGGGTGGATTACACCTATGTTAACACAGACACATTCACTCCAGAGAAGGGGACATCTGTGGCTGCTTAGCCCTCTGTGACGCACTCGTTGCGGGGCGCCACACTCCCCCTTGGTTGAATACGCTTGTCCCCAAGCGTCACACTACTCACATTACAGAGGTTTTTGTATTTTATATAACAGGTAATACACTTTTATTAATGACAAGTCATCGTATGCATAAAAGTGAAAAGGGTAAATAAACAGGTTAAACACATTGCGCGGACCCGGCGGGCGGTCGGCTATCCTTAGAATAAAAGTTCAGGCTGTAGCCGCCAAGTCGCGGTGTTACGGTGCAAACAGGAAGAAGTCTCTTTAGTAGCAAAGTTCAAACAACTTAAGTCACTTATGGAGGGCAGTGTTCCGGACTCGTATAGCGAACCACCCGTCACGGCATATATGTCGCTCATAGGTTACTATGTCCCCTCTATACAAGTCTCGGCTTGGATGACCTCGCGGTAGGTGCGATTCCACATCACGGCACCCCACAAATACTTCAGTACTCACACCCTCCTCCCTTACGAATCCCCACCCGGTGGACAAGTTAAATGTGCTTACCCACCCGGTTTTACGGAATTGTTCAGGCAATGGAGATTGGCGGCGGGCCTCGGCGCGAGCCTGCATGTTGGCTTGCAGTCGAGTGTGCCACTCGTCTCTCCGGATACGACGTACCTCTTCGTCGGAGTGATGCGGCGTGTGGATACAGTCACTACGGCGTGCTGGTTGTTGAACTGCTCGAGCTTGGTGGGCAGTCTGGAGTGGAGCCCGGTTTAACGGAACCGGAGAAGATGCTGTTGCGGCGGCACCCGACCAGTGCACCCGAGCTGATCGCCAGGCAGAAGGGTTCCTTATGTCTCCCCAGGCGAACCCGGTGTAGAGATCCTCAGCTGGACTGTAGGTCTCCTCGTCATCCTCCTCGACCTCTCCTTCGATAACTACGTCGGGCTGCTCGGCTGACGAAGACGATGGGATGGAATCCTCTGGATCGGTGGGTGTCTGTGCTGCAAAGTTCTCCTCGGGGTCGTTGTGCAGGACTTCCAGGCTGCCTGCCTCTTCTTCTGTAGCAGCGGGAAGTGGTGTTTCAAGCCCGGTCACCAGGTAGGCCTCTGGATTTGCAGAGGAGGCCTCCGGTTCAGGGGAGAAACAGGCGACAGTCTCAGTAGTGTGGAAACTAGTCGCGGGTTCCGCAGGTGGAACCAGGTGGATGTCAGCTTCTTCGTGGGAGCATATTGGAAGCTCCGGCTCTGGAACGGGGTCGGCTGCGGTTTCATCCGCTGGAACGGGTCGAGCCGTGGTCCTCACGGGAATGATACAGTCTATTGGCTCCGGTGACGAAGCAGGACAGGTGGTGGGCGACGGTGAGGCTGTTGAAAAGCTGGCGATGTCGTCTGGGCTTGGAGAAGCTGTACCCGGTCGGCTCTGCTGCATCGCATGATGGAGTCTTCTGCCTAGGGTCGCGCTCCAGCTGCGAATCGTCCATTCCACTGTCTCAAGTAGTCGCACCCGGAGGTCTTGTAGAGCCTCTAGCCAGAAGTCGGGGCTGCCGTCTATGGTAAGGGCAGGATCCGGACCCGGTTGGCCTATGGCTGCTCTGGCCTCCGCCTCGACCTCCCGCATTAGGTCTTGGAGTCTTGTGCTGGCCATTCTCTTCTTGGAGGGAAACCACACCCGTTCAACCGGTAAACGTTCTGGTAAGCTGGTGAAGAAGTCTGTCTGATACTCCCATTTCCTCTGGGCTTTTGTAGTCCAATCGTGGGAAAAGTCTTTGGGGTCCGCCCCCATGGTTGATTCGAGCAATCAGGGCGGACAAAGAGTTTGGCGCCTTTTGTCTTTAGCCCTCCCACAATGAGGGGGGGGTTGACTCACTCCTGGGCTTACACGTGGCGGCTTCTTGTGGCGGGAACGCCATCTTGGGCGCCATCTTGACCCAATGGTGAAAAGGCGGGAAAGTTCTTTTAATGACGAACAAAGTCCAAATTGTAGACAATAAAGTCCAGTTTAAGCACAATATACCCGTTGGGTAACGGGCCTGCTCGTATCCTGTTCGTGACGCCATTCTCTGACTCACCGTGGCCGGGACTCCGGTTTAGACAGGCGATGCTTCCTTCCTCCTTGTCACGGGTGGACCGCGCCTGCCGGTAGTGGGGCCCGGTGTAGTGCAGATCAAAAGTGAAGACGTCTTGGTGGAACAGATTAAAGGGGTTTTTAATTTATTCGTGACGCCACCTATGAGTAGATTCGGTAAGGACTACCGACGCTGCGGAGCCCCCGGGGGATGGATAGCAGCAAGATGTTACGCTCCCCACAGGCTGAGTGGTGATCCCCGGAGGCTGGAGCTGCTCAAGATGTTGTGCGGCAGCTGCGGTTACCTGTTAGTGCGGACGGACAGTTCATAAGGAAGCACGGACACAGAAAAGTCTCTGCAACCGGTTTTTACTGTAACCAGCAGGCAGTACATGGTATACAGTGGTTGAGTAGTAGACCAGGTGGACTCAGCAGTGATGGTGTCCCTTAGAGATCCGCAGTGTTCCTCCATTCTACCTATTTGGTTGCCAGTGTCGCCCAGGAATACCAGGTCGGGTACGGGGAGGCTGCTTCAATGCCCTATCCATGATATACGTCCTGGATGTTTTGGGGAGCCTTGGATCCCTCAGTGGGTACACCGCTGGTTAGACGACTGGAAGTTGGCTGGTGGTGGGGTGCTCCTGTGAAGCTGCTCCTCCACGCTTCTGGTTCGCGTGGCAGAGGTGAACTGCTGCCAGCTTCGGTACCAGTGAACCGGCTGTGAGTTGTGGGCACGGGAGTCTTTTGGGAACCCGTGTAGATAATGCCCAATCCCGGTGGTTAAGGCCTCAGGTGCTGACACCCGACCGGTGACGGCCCAGGGGCCCGCACGGGGTGCGGAGCCCCCGCTCCTCTCCAAGTTCTAGTCTTAGACCCTTCTTCTCCGAGTTCTAGACTATTCTTCTTTCTGTCTAGATTATTGTGTGTTCTACTACACTACCCTAACACTCCACCCCCCAGGACCTATGATTGGTCCCCTGTTCTAGGTGTTGCATGTTGGGTTGGATCTCTATGTTAACCGGATCATTGCTGAGTCAGAGGATATTGCGGCTACATTTGTGGCTGCAATACCCTCTTGTGACGCACTCGTTGCGGGGCGCCACATATACATGCAGACCAGGGACACATATATAACATTATCTCAGCCCAGGAGATGTGGTATGATCAGACCATGTCCCTGTACAGTCAGACACATCAATTACACTGTACATAGCAGGGACACATATATAAGACTATCTCAGCACAGGAGATGAGGTATGATCAGACCATGTCCCTGTACAGTCAGACACATCCATTACACTGTACACACAGGGACACATATATAAGATTATCTCAGCATAGAAGATGTGGGATGATCAGACCATGTCCCTGTACTGTCAGACACATCCATTACCCAATACATAGTAGGGACACATATATAAGATTACATCCAATTGTGGAAATTATTATTATTCAAGGACCTATTGAGTAAAACTAATTTTGTTTGAGGGAAAATTAAAGTAGGGGTGATGAAGGGTGTGAGAGATAAAATATTCACCTTGTGTAGTTGTGAGAGTGAGAGTCACAACCACTATAAAAGCATATCACGGCTGCTGCGGTCTCCAGTGTGGTGCATACAGATTAGGGAGGATGAAGGGTTAAAAGCAGTGCTACCGTATTCCATGGGACATCAAAGGATGAATATAATATTGATTTATTAGTTAATGTGTTTCAGGGTTCCCTGGCCCCTTCTTCAGGATTAATCAATATCATATTGACATGTAGGGCATTTCAGGGAGTTCTGAAATGAGTTGACTAATATATCAATATTATATTCACTCTTTGATGTCTCATGGAATACGGCAGAACAATTTTGGTTTTCAAAAAGAATTATACATACATGACAGGGGTATTGTGGTACCCCTGCAGGGGATTGCCACAGGATCTACCGGTGCAAGGAGGGATTTACACCTTGGTACACACAGCACACAACACCTTCCACCCCAGACCTGAAGGGGGAGCTCTGCTGGCTGCCTTAGGCCCCTTTCAGATCAGCGTTTTTTTTTCAAATCGCGGCAGATACGGTGAAAAAAACGCATCTGCCGCGATTACCGCATACCGGCTACACTTGCGGCACGGTTGCGGCAAGTGCTATACAATGTATAGGCTGGCTTGCGGCAGGTGCGGCAAGTGCGGTTTTGGCACTTGCGGCAGGTGCGGCCGCGAAAAAAAACGCGGTCAGCTGAGGGGAGGAGTCAGTTGGCCCACCATTCCCCGCCATTGAGGGTCCAGGGCACGGGTCCGGGGACTGACCAGCCATAATCCCCATCCAAGTCGCCATCAGCCCCGGTACCCGAGTACCCCCTACCCTGTCGACCGTCTCATTATCATAGAAGCAGGTACGATGACATTTTACACCTTAAAAGGCATAAGCTTAGATAAATCCAAGCAATTCTGCCCTCACATGGGAGATAGTACATTGGAAAGAAAAATTGGGTCCAGTCTGAGGGACGTGCGTGTCCCTCCCCGGGACCAAACCATAGAAAATTAAGAATTACACAGAAGAAAAGAAAGGATAAAGAAAGAAATGCAGAAATAAATGGGAAAAGATTGGGAAGGTTATGGTAGGGATGATTAGCTGAGTACGGTAAGTCTTATACTGTGAGAATAGCTTAACACATACTGTATATTTGTGAGAATAGCCTCAATGATCGTGAAACAAACCACATGCTGATGGCATCAATCGTGTCTACACGTAAGAGTGTAACGTC
Source organism: Allobates femoralis (assembly GCA_033576535.1). Taxonomy (NCBI): domain Eukaryota; kingdom Metazoa; phylum Chordata; class Amphibia; order Anura; family Aromobatidae; genus Allobates; species Allobates femoralis. The sequence continues at coordinate 784,069,007 of JARQOC010000003.1, forward strand.
TCTCACTCTATATGAGACACCCAGTTCCTGAAGTCTTGGGACTCCTTGTACATAATCCAAGGCGCCCATAGGTCACAATGTCTTTCCATACTTTTCATGTCAGGGGATGCCTGGGATGCCAACTCCTCTAGCCTGCAGACGTCATTGAGTTCCGAGACCAGCTCCGATCAGGATGGCCGTCTGGTGCGTTTCTACCACCTGGGGATTAGCCGTCGGGCTGCGGTCAGGAAATAACATAATAGAGTTGTTTTAAATTTTGAAATGGACATAGGGTGGAGGTCTAAGAGTGTCAATTCGGCCGTAAGCTCCAGTGGCTGGGCTGTCACTCTTGTGTAAAGGTCTGCCACTTCTCACCAAAACGGGGTAATCAATGAATATCTCCACCATATATGCATGTATGAACCTCTATGACTCATGTAACGCCAGCACCTATCAGAGGCATCCGGGAAGATAGAGTGTATGTCAGCCGGGCATCTGTACCATCTCGCCACTACCCTATAGTTCCTCTCCTGCGACAGACAGAACAATTTTTAACCCTTCATCCATCCATTTAAATTTTCTGAGATAATGACCTTTGACTTTTCATTGGCTGTAAGCCATAAACATCAACATTAACAGAAATAAACAATTGAAATAGATCACTCTGTTTATAATGACTCTATATAATATATGTTTCACTTTTTGTATTTAATTACTGAAATAAATTAACTTTTTGATAATATTCTAATTCATTGAGATGCACCTGTACATAAGAGGATGGGCCCAGGATGGGAGACATGTAGTCCAGAATAAGGAATATATGTACCAAGAATGGGGGACATTACTACAGAGTGGGGAAGGGAAGATACTCACGTCCTTGTAGGATGTAGAATGCTACAAGGACCCCTACATCTGACCAACATGCCAGGAAGGGCAGGTCCAAATTCTACATCAGGGCCCATCGGACTCTAGTTATGCCACTGTTTGTAGCACTAGAATTATGGGTCTGAATCTCGACAAAGACACCTGCAAGGAGTTTGTATGTTCTCCCCATGTTTGCGCCCAAAGACATACTAATAATTTAGATTGTGAACCCGAATGAGGACAGTGATGACAATGTCTATACAGTGGTGTGAAATGTGGGAAAAGCAGTCATTATAAATTCTATAAATGTTAATGAAGTTCCCCTCTCATAATTCTGTAGTTTTGCAATGTTAATATAGTACAACGTATTTAATTCCATTAATTAATGTGGACTTTTTCATACTTCCATAAAGATCTGCACTGATATCAATGAATGCGAAAATGGAAGAAATGGCGGATGTGTCGCTAACTCTGTTTGCACAAATTCCATGGTAAGTCGCCTCCTCATTGTGGTAGATATCTGAGCCTATAGATATTGGGGAGTTTTAGGAAACCTCTCTAAAAGAAAAAGTCTGTGTGTTGCCAATAGGAAGAATCAGGGTTTCAAGTTGATTTTATATTTTCTTCAGGACTACTTATCCGAAAAATCAGAGCCAATAATATTTACAAACACATTGGAAAAGCTCATTAAATCATAGAATTATGAGTGATACATATCTATGGCCCAATAATACTAATATAAAGACACTTTCTTATGGAACGGGGAAAAAAGTTTCCTATTTTTACGGACTGTCCTGGAATTTTTGGACAGTTGGTAACCCCGGCAACATTGTCAGTTTAACTTTAATTTTGCATTCCGCTTTAAAAAAATGATTGGTTGCTATGGGCAACAAAAACAATAAACCATACGATTCTATAAATCTGCTGAGAGAATCCATTCATCTTGTAATGTGGTAAATTATCCCCAATAACTTAAAGCAAAAGCAGTTGACCAAAGCAACCAAACACCTTTCATCTCTCATTTCTCAGAGGCAAAAAAAACTGTGTCCTATTTGGTTGCTATAAGCGACTCATCCACTTTTCTCTTGCACCAGTCATAGGCTAGGGTCACATTTCCGTTTTGACCCTAGCCTGCCGGATTCCGGTTTTAACTTAGAACTTTTTCCAGCACCGCATAGCGTTACCGCTATGCGGTAGTGGAAAACGCTGCCCTTAGTTACCCTATGTTTACCTTAACTACCTGTCACACAGGCAGCTGCTTGGAGTGCGCTTTACAGCGCCGCACAGGAAACGTTGCAGACAGCGTTTCCTGTGCGGCGCTGTAAAGCGCACTCTAAGCAGCTGCCTGTGTGACAGGTAGTTAAGGTAAACATAGGGTAACTAAGGGCACGTTTTCCAGCACCGCATAGCGGTAACGCTATGCGTGCTGGAAAAAGTTCTAAGTTAAAACCGGAATCCGGCAGGCTAGGGTCAAAACGGAAATGTGACCCTAGCCTTAGTAAATCCCCCCCCCCTATTGTTTTCAGCCATTTACTTTACCTACTCCTATACTTTGTTTTGTATAGTCATCCTGGCATGAAGGCACATATAATAACACTAAAAAGGCTGTAAAAAAATACAATTGGAACATAAGGTTGAGGCGTCAAGTTGTCTGCCATGCAGAGGCCAGGGGGTCAGCGTCCACAGCTGAGACCATCCCTTCACCCATCGCTGTAATGGTGCCATGTGTTCATATATTTACAAGTATTTAAGAGTTGGACAGGTGGGACAATATCAGCTGGTGCCCCAGATTGGGCTTGTTGTAATTTTACAATCCCGCAACGCTTCAATTCCCAGTCCATGAGAGTTGTCAGATGGGCAGCTGTTCACATACCAGCTTTGATGCCCCCCAGTAACATGCCCTTACTAAACAGGCATGTTGTGCCTTGTCTGTGTTACATATATTATGTGTGGTTATGGCTCTGCTGCTTTTTTAATATATAAATGTAAGTATAAACTAGGTAATAGAAGTAATATTTTGTTGTACAGGGTTCTTTCCGCTGTGGACCTTGTAAAGAAGGCTATGCCGGTGATCAAAGTAAAGGCTGCAGTGCAGAAAGGAAGACCTGCTGGAACAGAGGGCAGTACCCCTGCCATGCCAATGCACAATGTGTTGAGGAGAAGGGTGGAGACATAACCTGTACTGTGAGTATTATAAAGGGAAATACTTAAATGAATTACAAAAGGGAACTCTAATAGTCACTTTAGATTTTCTGCACTAATAAATTAGGAGACAGGAAAACCTCTCTGGATTTTGATGCAGAAATGCTGCGGATTAACTGCCTGCTTCACATTCTGCATTTAAAATCTGCAACATAAAATTGACATCCTACAGATTTCAAATCTGCGATACAGGGAAATTGCTGCTGCACATTTTCTCTGTAGCATGTTGTAATATTTAATAAAATCAAGAGTTGACTTCTTGGAATTGTGGCGCCCCTGCAGATCCAGTCGCCACAGAAGGTACTGGCATCCCTGTTAGGGTGTAGTATCCCACCCACTGGTAAGGGGGTACAGACCGGTACGGGACACCCAGATCACACTAGGAACGATTGTAATGGGGTTGGGTGGTGAAGGAAGTAGTTGGAGGGAGCACCTGGGAGGAGTGAGGTCAGGAAGAACACACATAGATGATGGGACACGTGACAGAGGGTATAAAAAGAGTGGGAAACATCTAGAACACAGGAGTGACATGAGAAGAAAGACAGTTGAACAAGGTGGAGAGTGACCAGCGGTGGAGAGGGGTAGAACAGCTTAGGAAAGGCTATTGAACACAAGGTAAGTTGAGGAAAAGGGAAGCTAGAGAAAATACGCCAGAGAAGTGGCGGAGCAAGTGGGAGCTGATCCTATGGCCGAACCTTAGAGCAGAACATCACCCAAGTGGCTCCAGGAAGGAAGATTATGGTCCCAGAGGCACGGGAAGTGAGAAAATCCATGGGCTCACTGTAGCAAGCAGGAGACTCTGTGACACTTCCAAGGTGACATGGTCACAACCGCGCACATCCTGAAAAGGTGACAACCATAGGGCTAAGGGGAAACACTGCAGGTTAACCCCTAGGAAAAGCCCACAGTCACTAGCTCAGAGCTCTGTGTGGTGAGGTGCAAGGCAGGACGGGCAAGGCAAGGCTAGTGTGAGATAACCTGGAAAGGACAAAGAAGGGATGCCGGTTACGTACCATCTAAATACCAGCGAGTAGCTGGATCCTGCCTCAGAACTCAGTGCTCAGGGGGCTGATGCACAAAGACTGTGAGTAAAGAACTAAAGACTGCAGCCCACTGTGTCTGTGAACTTTCTTAACGTGCTAAAGCTCCAAAAGCAACTATCAGCTCACTCAGGTACCTTTGGCCACCTTAGGGGTCAGCCCTACCCTAGAGAGCTTAGAGCATTGCTGCCTCCCAACCATCAGTCCCTAGGAAGACTGTCAAGCAGCGGCGGCCATCTATGGCCACAACCTGTGGGTGACGTCACCGTATAAATTAACAAGTATCCCCAGGTCCAGTCATCCCTGCCCAGAATGAACCCTCCACGCAGATCCCTATCCCTAAAGAGAGAGCCACCCACACCAAACTTTTAATGACACCGCCAGGGTCACGGAGTCCCGGGTCTCGGCCCTGTGATCCCCGAGATGAAGCCTCAAGAAAGCCCGGTTCAAAGTATCCCAAGGTCCTGGAGGGGAGTGGCAGAATCTAAGGGGTAATGTGCCTTCTTATGGAGAGTGACAAGTCAGTGAGAGGAGATTTATAAGCCATACAATGCTCCTCTGGGAAATTAAACATGCAAATTGTCTCGTCAGAAGAGGACTTGAACTTTAGTATCACCAATTAAAATTTACCATCCTAAAAGTTAAAGTCAGCCCTTAAAGGGACACTGTCAGGTCATTTTTCAGTATGATACTAATATAACCCTTCAATAGTGCCTGGGCAGACCTTTTGAGAACATGTAAAATCATTATTCTACCCTTTGTAGTTTCCATGTTCTCAGCACATTCACACCCTGCAGGAGTCACTGCATTAGTCCTCTCCATTTTAAGCACAGAGGAATAGTCCAGATGCCATATAAACTTTCATGTTATTATGCACTCCCTCTCAGCAGCTCTCTCCTCCCTCTGCTCTCAGTGCTGTGTGGTTTCACTTGTGGAGCTACTGTTTGTTCAGGAGACGGAGGGAGAAAGCTACAAGTCTGCCGTATCTGATCTACACTCCATTTGTTTCTGTAAAAAGAAATCCCTGCTGTGCGAGATCTTGTGTTTATCTGATCTCTTGGGTTTTGCTGCAAAGAGAGTAGAGAGGAGGATGCAGCCCCCTTCCACACTGATCTCCTGTGCTGTGATGTGACATGCAATATATCACCTAATAATGAATATAAATAAAAAGAAATACATTAATAGAGTTTAGAGGGAGGAATTAGAAAATGATAGCAGTTACATGTGGATTTTTGGCCTGACAGTTTTCCTTTTGATTACCGAAATCTTTATTTATTGAAGGTTGAAAATTATTCAAGTGAATACAAAATTACCGTGAATCACAGTTTTAGCATATAACTAGTACTTTAAACAATATGAAATCAGTTATCTTTAAGAATGCCCTAGAGCACTTACTCTGTTCATAAACAGAAAACAAGAAATAATAGGAAAAAAAAGAAACAAGAGTAAAGAATAATCAATTCCTTGTTCGTAAATTAGGTAAGGTGGTCCCACCCCCTTTACTTAATAATAATAACAAAGATCATCATTAGATAGCAATAATAACACTGGGTTTAACTAAATGCTCATATGCTTTCCCCAAAAGAGCCAAAATAAGTAGGGTCTACATCTGAGTTGATAGAAAGAAAAGAGAGAAAGAGAGGGAAAAAAAGAGACATGAAAACAAAAATATTCAGAAAAAGGAAAGAGGAAAAAAGGGAATGTGTAGGAAAAGGGGGTAGAGGGACAATACAATAACTTCAGTTATTCAGTTAGGTCTTGCAATCCCATCCACTCAAGTGAACAGCTCCTGAAAGTCAGAGGAGTCATGAAACATGATCCATTCAATCCATATCAATTAAACCTATCCAAGGATCCTGTGCTCTCAGCGGTCAGCTCCTTTATATGGTAAATATTCGTCATCTAGGAATACACTCCTGAATAGAGGGTTGTTGCGGAGATTTCCAGAGCCTCGGTATGACAGTGCGGGCTACCGAGACACAAAGCGGAGGATATCCCTTTTGAAAGCAACTGATGGAGCCCGGCAAGATAGACAAAAGAGCTATCTCTGGTGAGCCAACAACATCTATGCCCGTTATTAAGGTATTGTTCCTGAAGACTTTATCCCAGAAAATCCTGACCTTCACGCAATCCCACCAAACATGTAACATGTTCCCAACGGCTGCCTACATCACCAACATCTATCAGAGAAAGAGGAGAAATCTTATGAAGACGATCTGGGCAGAGGTACCATCTAGTGAGTACTTTATAGTTCCTTTCCTATGCCAAGCACGGGTCGCCAAGGCGTGAGTACACAGGAAACGTTTCTGCCGTTCAGCACTTGAAAGTTCTCTTCCCAGGTCCTTCTCCCAAGCTAATTGGAAAATTGAATTTCCCTCCCTTTCTTTCCAACAAATGGTACGACATGCTTCAGAGATAGAATGGTCGGGAGGAGACTCATTGAGAAACATTCCTTCTATAGGGTAGTAAAATGAGCGAACTCTACACGTGTGGGTTGCCGATGAGAGGAAGGAATGCAACTGAGCGTATTCAGGCCAATTCAACCTTGTCAATGGAAACCTCCGCTGTAGAACCTCAAAGGAAGGCAGTTCACCATCCGATAGTATTTGTCCAAATCTAACATCCCCTGAACTCGACCACCCAGGAACGTTTGCCTATGCACCCCTGGTTGAAAAGTGGGATTCAAGAATAGTGGAGTCAGTGTCTAAGCAATCCCTCTGAGCAGAGGTTCGTAAAGAATGGCATACCCGCAAAGTAGTAAAGCGAATTCTGAGTCAGTCCCAACATTTAGTATCCATCGGATTATCCACGAAAGATAATGTAGAGAACAGACACGCCCTCCTGTTTAATTCTACCCATCTCTTAGTGGGATTATATTGCCATCCAGGAATCTTACTCTTGTTGCAGCTTGAAAGTAAGCTTTAAAGTCTGGAAGGCCTGTTCCTCCACATTCTCTAGGGGCCATCAACATTTTTTAATTCACCCTAGGCTTAAGTCCACCCTATACAAATCTCGTCATAATGGACCTAAGTGTAGAGAAAAAACTCTCTGGAGGAGAGATTGGCACCATGTGAAACAAATAGAGGAAGCGTGGGAAAATATCCATGCAGAAAACATTGTTTCTCCCCCACAATGTCACCTTTAAGGGTCTATAACAGGCCAGTTGCCTCTCCACCCTTGATGGAAGAGATAAATGGTTAAGGAGATAAAGTTTGGTTAGATCTGATGGAATGTGGATGCCAAGATATTTAATGGATTCGGTCCTCCACTGAAATGGGAAACCGGTCCTGAGTTGGAAAACCTCTCCAGATGGGAGAAAAACACTCATAGCTTCGGATTTTGAGTAGTTCACTTTAAATTTGCTCAAAGACCTGAATGTGTCAAATTCCTTCAATATATTTGGGAAGGAGATATTAGGCCTGGATACATATAACAGAAGGTCTTCAGCGAATAAGGCAGTTTTATTCTGATGTTGCCCAATCTGGATGCCGTGTATGTCAACGTTATGCCTGATGGCCGTAGCCAGGTGTTCCATGACGATGACATATAAAAGTGGTGATAACGGGCACCCCTGCTGACAGTTTTCCTTTAAAGGGAACCTGTCACCAGGTTTTTGCAACCTAATTTGAGAATAGCATAATATAGGACCCGAGAACCTGATTCCAGCGATGTGTCACCTACTGGGCTGCTCTGTGTAGTTTTGATAAAATCACTGTTTAATCATCTGGAGATTATAATTAGCAGTGTACTTGGCCTGCTACCAAGTAGACTGGCATATTCACAGACTGCTAAATCTGCAATAGAGAAAACACTCATTTTATCAAAATGACAGCAAGCAGCTCAGTAAATGACACATCGCTGGAATCAGGGTCTCTATTTCTACATTATGCTGCTCTCAGATGGGATGGCAAAAACCTGGTGACAGGTTCCCTTTAAGTCTTGACATGTGACATATGACCTAGAGAGGGTTCACATAGCGTTTTCTCCTACAGTCAGTGGATCCATCAAAGTGTACACCTAAACGTGATTTGGACATATGCACTTCCGGAGCCATAGACTATAATGGTGCACGTGAAGTCGCAGTGTGCTCTGTCGTGTATCGTTTTTGTCCTATATGCCTAGTTGAGGCAGGCACCAAGACAAAGTTGGCTACATCTTGCTGCCTCAGTCCAATAGGGGTATATGGGAGAAAATTAAGCCCAATGAACTACAATGGGTATGTGTTCTATCCATGAATTACACAGATAGACACATACATGCAACATGGACTTCTGAATGAGCCCAGCTGAGGAGCGGGGGGTGGGGTGGGAGGGGTGCTAAGCTCAAGTGGGGAGCAGAGGGGGGGCGGTGGTGGTGGCGCGGCTTTATACTAGCCTGCTGCGTCCCAGCTCCCACCGACAATGCAGTGAGTGCGCGGCCCCTCTCACTGTGGGGGCGGCCCTAAAGGTGGACTATACCACCGGCCTGGGGGGCAAAAGCCTCCCTGCCACCTGGCCAGTCCGTCCCTGGACCTGCTGTTATCCTAAAGCATGTGGCAAGGCTCGGTAAAGCTTCGATATTAACTTTTATTGTTGTAATATCCAATATGTGACACTAGAGTTCAAGTCTTCGTCCTCTCCAGAACCATTGTACATCTTGGAATCAATTCTTTTGTGCTATTTTTTATCTAATTTTTGCTCTAAGTGACAGCTCAAGTGTTTTTTGGTTAAAGTGATTGAGGTTTGCTTTGCCTTATGATTTTAGATATGACTTATGACATGCGATATTGTAAAAGAACTCTGCATTTTTGATCATGTCTGCTCACCCGCCTGGGCAGTGTAAATGACTAGTAAAGATTCCCATCGTAACATTTGTCTCAATATTTCTTCTACACTATTTTGAAGTTTGATATTTAAAAGATCTAATCAGATCTTTGTTCAATCGTTTTTTATTTTTATCTTACCGTATTTAATTTTTTCCCCCATAGGCTTAAAATTTGATAAACTTGGCGCAATGTATGTTTGCATAGAGAAAAAAAGTGCATTCCATTAAAAAAATGCTTAAAACATTATTCTGATAACATCTTACCCTCAAAGACCTCATAGTATGATGTTATACATGGCTGTCAATAAATAATTTATCAATAATAACTTTTAATTATGTAGCAGAACATATTCCAAAGGGCACAAAAGCATTAATGACGCAAAAGAAAAAGAAATTCTGGAGTGACTACAAAAGGAAGGTGGACCCTGCCCACAAGAGATTATTACACTTTGAAGAATGCAGCCTCATTCCTGACATTAGGGTCCAGGAAAATGTAAAATATTCACATGGGTTCTGAGATTGGTCTTCTGCCACCTAGTGGTTAACATGACAAACACCACGTTAAAAAGAAAATGCTACAAACCCCAAACTATTCATTTGCCAGTTATTTCAACAATTAATTACTACAAAATAATTTAGAAATCATTTCAGGAGACATTTAAAAAACAATCCTCACATTTTTAAAGTATATACAGTAAAATTCCAACATAAATGAATTTCCAAAACTACAAAAAGGTATATTACTTGTGATTCCTATAGCTCTTGGGATAAAGAGTACTGCGCAGACAGTAATATAACATATAAACGGAGCGTGTTTAATGCATGACAGTGATGAGAGTGTGATGCGTGTTTTTGTGTTTTCCATGGTCCTGAAGCTCTAGGGTGATATTACAGTAATATCATGCTTGAACTTCAGCACCAGGGACAGCGGCTGTCATGGTACGCCAATTGTGTACACGGCTATCATGGTACACCAATTGTGTACGCAATCGGCTTACCATGACCGCCACTGTCCCTGGTGCTGAAGTTCAAGCATGACATTACAGTAATATCACCCTAGAGCTTCAGGACCTCGGACAGCTCAGTGGAGGAGCAGAGCGGCTTCACAGTACTGTAAAATCACCCAACAATTGCCGGGAGCAGAAAATAAAGAATTAACCCCTGCACTGCCATGGTGTGTTGTCATCATGTATACACAGTCTATGTACTCTGTGTATCATGATGGCAGCACACCCACAGCAATTTAACCCTTCTGACACCGGCTTGTAATAGCCGCATCTGCAGCCTCTGTGCCAACATGTAGCGCAGAGCCTGCAGAGGGGGTTAAAATGATTAATAACGTACAGAACTATATTATTTTGATTTGTAACTGAGTTTATTAAACAATAATGTTTCAGCACTGCTGTGACAGCGCTGGAACATTATTGATTACTGTCCTGGCAAAGCGGTACATTCAAACTTGCCAGCTTTGACAGCCGGCAAGTTTGAAGCAATTTTGCCAGCACACTCGTGTGAATATCGCACTGTGTGCTGTATGGGGGCGAGATTTTCTCGCACCCATAGACTTGCATTGCCCTCTCCGCACGTGAGAATCGTATGCAGTCGCTGCGACTGCACTCGCTCCTGACTCACAATGCGAGTTCAGTGCAGGGGACTCGCACCAGTGTGCCCTGTCTGATAGGGCAACACTGGTCTGAGTGCAACGCGAGTTTCTCTCGCATTGCATTCGCGCGAGTCCCTTGCACAGTGTGCCTTCAGCCTTATAGTGTAGATCTTGAAATGGTCTCGTCTTCTTCTTTTTGGCATACAGTGTGCAGTCGGCTGGGCTGGCGATGGCTACGTCTGTGGTAAAGACACCGACATTGATGGATATCCCGATACAGCTCTTTTATGCAGAGAAGCAAAGTGCAAGAAGGTAAAAATGTATATTTTTAATCTGTTGCAAAATAGGTTAAAAAACAAACAACAAGAACCCAGCGTATGCTCAAAGGGAATCTGTCAACAGATTTTTTGATACCTGATCTTAGAGCAGCATGATGTAGGCAATGAGATCCTGAATCCACTGATGTATCACTGATAACTACTGATAACTGAGCCAGAACACAATGTGAACAGGTCTGTGGAACTGTGTTCACACCAGCAAGGATCTATATCACAAAAAAGACAGTATAATTAATATCTAAAAATACTGTTATATAAGTAAAAGTAAAAAGCAAGTGCAAAAAAGTGTCAATAACAGGGAACTTAATTATTACTTTTTTTGCAAAAAAATGTACGAAAGCCGTTCTACCACGCCAAGGTGACCCTTTATCAGAACGGTCCCTAAAACTAATGTATTTAAAACCTGATCCAATGTGAACATACCTCAAAGATGCAGGATGCAGCAGGGCCAGAATACAATATGGGCACAGGGTAGAAACAGCACTTATGTGTCTGACTCAGTAAGGAAGGGGTGGGGAACATCCCATCTTGCATAACAAGAAACTAAATGAATACTGATAACTCACCCAGAACACAATGTGAGCAGATGCATCACTTAGTTTACTGGGTGAAGTGGTTCTGTCACAGAGTTTATGTATTTAGCCATATAGCATAAAGTTAACCCCACCCACATCAGACTCTCTTTATACAAAGGCAGTAGACAGTAAGGTGCTAATCGAGAGGGAGGGGGCTAGTGTAGTCAGGCAAAAATAATCCCACCTGACAAAACCTTTACAACAAGTAAACTGCACATAGGCTAATAAATGACACATTGTTGAACTCTGTGTGTCAGCCTCCGTCTCCTGCTGACTTCAGTTTACATAGCAAAACCCTGCTGACATATTCCCTTTAAATTCACATGAGCATATTTTCAGAGTGCGGATCACACTTAGCGCATGGACCAATATTTCCATATGTGCCTTGGGCACACAAGCAAATTTCCACAAGGGTCAACATGGAAAAAAAATCTCAGAATTTACAGACCAGACTAGTGCAAGTAAAGAGCCGCAACTCCTGCCCTCATCTGCAATTTGCAGACATGATTGATCGCAGAGTCAGTGCTCACTTGCATGTATCTTAATACTGCTGCACTGACTTATTTTCATGATCCAATTCCTATATGTAAATATATATGTATCTGGTACCGTATGTTCTTTTCTCTCTCAGGACAATTGTATGTACGTTCCTAACTCTGGCCAGGAAGACACTGACAAGGATGGAATAGGCAATGCCTGCGATGATGATGCGGATGGAGATGGTATTCTGAACGAGCAGGTCATTTGTACTTTTGATCCTTATTGAATGCTATAGGGAATGAAAAATGTAATTCCATATCCTAATCCCCGATAGTCACAGGATAGGATGAAAGGGGATGTCTCAAATTCTTAAACAGGTAAAATTGTAGATAACTTTGCAATTCATCTTCTATTAAAATTCGCTCAATTTTCAGGATGGCTGGATTTTCTGCAGTCTCAGGGAGGCCGATTACCTAGACAAGGAGTGTGCGCCACTTATGGAATCTATTCGTATTAGATCCGGGTAGCTGTGCTCATAATCTAGCAAGATCCAACCAGCTTCAGTCCCCTGTGGTCTCTCGTGCTGTTGAGGTAAAGCTGCTTCTGCTAGCAAGCGCTCAGTTCCGAGCAGCGCACCATAGACCTAATGTTAATGTCACTAATAGTGATTGGGTCCGGCTTTATTAGAATGGGAGAGATTGTATAATATGCAGGAAACAGATCATGTTTTCCCTCTCTATGATGAATGTCTGTAGGACTAGGCAGTTTCTGTAGGGTCTCATTGATGTCCTTTGTGGTTCATTGCTCCTGGCTATGTTTCTTATGACATTATTTTTTATTTCTTTTTTTTTTTCAAGGATAACTGTGTACTTGCGGCTAATGTTAACCAAAAAAATAGTGATCAAGACATATTTGGGGACGCCTGTGATAATTGCCGTTTTAAACTGAACAATGACCAGAGAGACACAGACAATGACGGGGAAGGTGACGCCTGCGATGATGATATGGATGGCGATGGTAAGTAGATGATGACATTTCTCTTACTAGGACTGGCATTTGCAATAACATGAACACACTTTAGTATGGTTCAAATGGAAAATGAATCCATTGACCTAATGCATTTTTATAAAAAGGTATTAAGAACATCTTGGACAACTGTCAGCGTGTCCCTAACCTAGACCAGAAGGACAAGGATGGAGATGGCGTTGGTGATGCCTGTGACAGCTGCCCTGACATCATGAATCCAAATCAGGTTAGTGCTGGTGGTCTGTAAAATGAGGACAAAGGCTTACAGATTTATCTCTGACCTACAGCACCTAGGCATGAGTATAAGGGCATAAAGGCACTCGACACATGTACAGTGGTTCAGATTCATAGTGTGCTCACATCTGCGTATAAATACACCAAGTGCAATTTCATAAAAATTTGCATTGCACCCTGCCAATGTTAATCAATGAGGTCTATCTGCAAGTTAATCCTCTGCTGTATTTGGCCTTGAGGAAAAAAAACATACAATGCTGCAGATAGCTGTGTAAAACAGCCGCAACTCGCCAATGCATGTCAATGGGTGCGTGTAAAAAATGGGACTTTACACGTACCATTAGTATGCCGTCCATTTTGTATGGATACATTACCATTGTGTGGCATAGGATACTGTAAATGGTCCTGTAAATTATTGCAGAATAAGACTATGTGCCCATGCTGCGTTTTTGCACAAAAAAACTGATCAATTTTTATTATGCCAGCAAAGTCCATGAGACTTCTAAAACACTTTGCCAACGTATGCGTTTTTTCCTGATCAGGTTTTGGTGCAAAAACCTGATCAGTAGGGATGGGCGAATCTACTCGCTAGGACTCGTTACTCGGCGAGTAGTAAGGGACTCGCAGGACTCGGTACTCTGCGAGTTTCCCAGTGATTACTCGCGAGTCTAATGCAAATCAATCTGTGAAAGAAAGAATGCGCATATAGGGTCTTATCTCAATTAAAAACTCTCACTTGTCGATGTGGAATTGCTCACCTTAATCAGTTGTGAAACCCACAACTGGTAGAATAGCGTACAGGCAGCTGCTGCAAGGACCGCACTCTCAACGGTGACCGTGGTCGTAATACAGAATCCTGGACAAAGTGCTTCGGTGTCCGCGCTGCTGCTCCAAAGCCAAAGAAACACAGACACGGGAATGTCTGGTACAGCTACAGCCTTTATTTTCCTCCTACGCGTTTCGGAGCCTCCTCCCGAGCTCCTTCCCTGAGGAAGGAGCTCGGGAGGAGGCTCCGAAACGCGTAGGAGGAAAATAAAGGCTGTAGCTGTACCAGACATTCCCGTGTCTGTGTTTCTTTGGCTTTGGAGCAGCAGCGCGGACACCGAAGCACTTTGTCCAGGATTCTGTAATGCAAATCAATATCAATCCTAGTTTTGTCAGAAACGCTGACAAAACTACGATTGCCATTGTTTGCATTAGACTCGCGAGTAATCACTGGCTACTGTGCCAGTGATAGCAGGGAAACTCGCAAAGTAACTGCTGTTTCTTTGCGAGCCGAGTCCAGCTGTCTTCTCTGTGCAGCTCCAGGGTCCTAGACCCCGCCTGCTCACAGACATGATGTAGCAGTGCTGAGATTGTTCTCAGTCTGCTCATTCCCTGTGTACAGACATGAATGTCTGTGCACAGAGATGATGTAGCAGAGCTGAGATTGTTCTCAGTCTGCTCATTCCCTGTGTACAGACATGAATGTCTGTGCACAGAGATGATGTAGCAGTGCTGAGATTGTTCTCAGTCTGCTCATTCCCTGTGTACAGACATGAATGTCCGTGCACAGAGATGATGTAGCAGTGCTGAGATTGTTCTGTCTGTTCATGTCTGTACACAGGGAATGAGCAGACTGAGAACAATCTCAGCTCTGCTACATCATCTCTGTGCACAGACATTCATGTCTGTACACAGGGAATGAGCAGACTGAGAACAATCTCAGCTCTGCTACATCAGGCAGCAGGCGGGCTCTAGGACCCTGGAGCTGGGGCAGCCAGAACACAGAGAAGACAGGATCTTATCTGTGCGAGTCAGCGATTACTTACAAAGTAAACTAGCAATGCAAATAAATGACAAAACTAGGATTGCTTCAGGCTGAAGCTTCCGACACACATCTGCGATTTGTAAATCTCACACTACTCGCTATTACTCGCTTCCCCATTCATTAACATTGGACTCGCTAGACTCGCAACGAGTAGCGAGTCCTGTGCTCGGACTCGCTAGAGTCAAGCGATTCCGAGTAATTTAGGATTCGCCCATCACTACTGATCAGATAAAAAGGTATCCTTTCCTATAATTGATCCGCTTTGGCAGCAAAAACACTTCAATACTCACCCTACCCGGCGATCCCTGTGTGGGCTCCAGCCTTCCAAGCACCAGCAGTAGCTGTGCAAAGTGACTTTAAGGACCTGCCCATGTGACTCAGGCTGAGTCACATGGGGTCACAGGTCCTGGAAGAACTATACCAATGCCCGGAAGGAAGAAATCACCGGAGCTTACCGTGGGATTGCTGGGTAGGGCGAGAAAGTGTGTGTTTGTGTGTATGTGTCTCTGTCTGTGTATCTGTCTGTGTGTGTCTGCTTATTTGTGCTGTGTTCATAATGTGCACAAATACAGCAAAAATGCAATATGTTTGTGCTGATTTTTTTTATTTTAAAACCTGATAAGGTTGTCATTCTGAATTATCTTGACCACATACATATCACTTTTTTTGTGTGGGCACACAGCCTAGGGCTACATTCACACACAGCATTTTTGCTGTGTTTTTTGAGGATCCGTCTTTTTGCAGTGATTTGCAGTGACTCTCGGCATCCCAGCAAAGTCAATGCATTTCCAGATTTGTCATCAGACACAAAGTTTTGTGGGGATGCATTTTTTGGGCTCAAAAACGGATCCTCACATAGAATGAGCATGTCAATTTTTGTGGCGTTTTCCTAATCCTCTTTTCCCATAGGGAATAATTGTAAATGGAGAAAAAAAACACAGCACCTAAAAAACACAGCAAAAACAGATCAAAAATGCACAATGTGAATAGGTGGTCTTTTTTTTGTGGCAGGAAAACTGATCCTCAAAAATGCAGCAAAACACTGTCTGTGAATATAGCCTAAAGGTACCGTTACACGTCGCAATATCGTTCCTATATCGCATACAATTTCACTGGCGCGCGCATGTTTTTGGCACTTGTCCAGGATTGCATAGTAGATGTTACACGTAGCAATCACACCTCCAACCTGCGACGATCCGGCGTCCCGGAAGTCAGCGCCCAAATCAGGCAGCCGATTTTTCTGATCGTAGTTGTGCCGTCACACAGCACAACCACATAAGCAATGTGGGCGTACTTTTCACCCAGCTTGGGACATAGGCGTACCTGAGTTAACTTTTAACCGCCCCCAGAACACTCCGATTGGACGGCGAAAGAGCGTTACCATTGGTCAGCCATCTCAGACAACATGGTGGCGACATGGATGCTATTGCCCATTATATCATCTAGAAACTGATGTCATATGTGATGAGTGTCAGCTCCTGCAACACACTGCGGCGTCACCAAACTGGCAGACGGGAACGCTAGTGTACTGCAGTGTGATTCCTCTAAATGTATGGACATTCCGGCCGTCTACTGTACAAGTTGGTAAACTACACACAGGAAGTATGGACATGTCTATGTACATTACATAGCATTATCCAAACTATGTGGCTGGCAAATGTATGTGTTTCCACATATGTACATATGTCTCAATCACACAATATAGAAGTGACCATAATATGTAAACCGCAACGCTCATGCGTCGCACATGGCCACACATATGTGGCCGATTATTGCAAGAAGTGGCTAGACTTTTCATAACATTTTTATATATGTGCAATGTGTGGGAAGGGAGATTTTAGCTAGCATCAATGAGGCCTTCATATACTGACATGGCACTTCTGGCCAGTACTGTATGTTTTTGGCAACGCTATGTTTGTGGTGTCGTCAATAGGCGCCTTAAACGTATCATGAATAGTAAAGGAGGTGTTTGATAATGATGGCCTTGTATACATGCATTTTCGCACAAATAATCCACAAGACAACCTAAATCACAGCAGCAGAGCAGACTAAAAATAGCTGGCAGGCAATCAGAGTACAGGTGAGGCCAGCGGAGCAGATGACTGCAGAGAAGGTAAGCAGAGTCAACTCCAAATAGCAGGAGATAGAGCAAAACTCAGATAATTCATAGCAGATCCAGAGTTGAAGCAAAATACTCAAGACAGGCCTAGATATCAGGCCAGAGCTTAAATAAGCAGGAAACACATGGACATGACGAGACAGCAGAACGCCATCTTAGATAAACGCAAGGAGGCACAGACGGTAACCTGTAAAACTGGAATCCTGACAGCAGGAGGACGGCGCGTCGTAAAGTGAGGTTGAGTGAAAGAAGCTTCCGATCTACAGTAGCTCTTAAGCCTCATTTGCAAATCAATGTCTTTGAAAGAGCTACAAGTGCATATATTTTGGCATATGAAATCCTACTGACAGATTCCCTTTAATGATTGGTTGCAAAAGTAGTGATTATAAAAGGGTGATTTGACTTGCAGGACTCTAGTCCCTCGGCCGGGTCAGGTATCTCAAAATCCTGCATTTGAGGCCTGCAAATCTTCTTACCTGCCGGCATTCTGGGTTGTTCTTTTGATTAGCCTGTCTGGTGCAACATTATCTTTGCAATGTGACGCACACATGACAGCACACTAGCCCGGCTAATCTAAAATAGAAATGTGGAAAAGGGAACTAGAATACTAGGAGGTAAGGAGATTTGCAGGCCCTCCCATCCAGTGGTCTCCGATCACTGACCTGGCTGATGGGCTGATATATCTAATTAACAGTAGTCTATTTTTCCATTAGGAGGCACATATGCTTGGATGCAATCTCATAGAGTGACACAGTAAGCTTTAAAGGGAAATTGTCAGCAGGTTTTCGCTATGTAATCTGAGTGTAGCATGAGGTAGGAGCTGACACACTAATGTTAGTGATGTTTCACTTATTGGACTGTGTGCTGATGATTCAGGGGTGTGGCTGGGGGCAGCATTCTGATCTCTGCTACATGCAGCATCCAAAAACTCAGTATCACAACTGCTGCACCCAATAAACTAAGTGATGCATCGCTGGAATCTGGGTTCCTTTCCCTGCATTATGCTGTTCTCAGATAAGGTAGAACCAGATTCCATTTAAGGTTGCAGAGTGCAGAAAAAACTTGAGCTGTGCTAGACGTAAAGGGGTTAACTGATACATTTTTTTTTTATCGCCTATGAGATTGATGATCACACGTTTGCGCTAGGGCTTCCTTAGACCCATACAAGTGAATGAAACACAGTTTGGTAGTTGAACTCTTTTGACTTTACAGTTCTTTGTTTGAATAGTTCTTCACTCGAGTTGGGGACATTAGTTCACCGGGGGAAGGGGGGGGTAGCATTGTACATATCATATCACCAGGCTGCCTATTGCCCCCTATCATTATTACTGTCACAATACCAGTGTATGAGAATCACATATCTCTTCTTGTCTTCTTAGTCCGACATTGATAATGACTTGGTGGGAGATTCCTGTGACACTAACCAAGACAGGTATAGTATATTTATCATCAGTCTCATTACATACGTCTTGTAACCTGGGTTGCAGGTCCAGAAAGTCTGTAGAAATAAGGCACTTTTTTTTTGCTCTGTCCATAAAGAAAATTAAAATTCTGTGACTTTTTTCAAGCTGTATAAACTTATTCAGATTATTTTGACTGTAATTATCATCATTTTACAGTGAATTCAGCTGATGCCTTATCACAGTTATGGGCTGTAGACATGTACGGCTTAATTTCTTAATGATTTATTATGGTTTTCCAATGTGTCTGTTAAAAATAATGATTTTTTAATAAACCCTCCAGAAAAAAGTAAAAGTCAAAGTTGGCAACGCTGCTTGTAACATATAGGAAACCTTTGTATTCTTCACGGGAGTCAGAAGCATTGGGAATAGATGACTCTCATATTAAGAACATAAAATAACATTGGTTTGTGCCACTAGCCATACTACTTGCCATATAGACAGTGATGATGTCTGTAAAGTGCTGTGGAATTAATGGCAAAAAACATCCTACAATGGCTCTGGCCACTAGATGGAGTACAGTGATCAGTAAGAAAAATCCCTTATATTCAGAAGGCCAAACTCAACAGATAAATTTTCTTAATTTTTAAACAAATTAAAAATATAAAAATTTAAATAGCCCCCTTATTCCCTTATAATAAAAAATTAAAAAATAATTTAAAAAATTGCAATCTTTTGCTTGTCGCAAAACCACAAAGAAATGAAGAAAGCACTACATCGTATCTACCCAAAATGTCAGGTCGTCATACAAGATACAGCTCTCAGTTGAATCCATTGATGGAGAAATGAAAACGTTGTGGGTCATATAAAATGGCAACACGAGCAAATTTTCATTTTTTTGTAAATCTCATAATCTTCTGTACTGACCTGTACAATCATATTGTCAGGTCATTTTTACAGCACAACGAATGGCGTAAATAGAAAACTCAAGAAACCATTGTGCAAATGCCTTTTTTTAACACAGTTTCATCAAATATGGATTTTTTTTCCTGTTTTCCAGTACATTGAATGGTAAAATGAATGGTGCCATTCAAAACTACAACTCAACCCCCCCAAAAATACAAGCCATCACTTAAGGCCCTGTCACACATAAAGAGATCGCTAACGAGATCGCTATTGGGATCGCTGTTGCGCCACGAAATTCGTGACGCGACAGCGATGTCGTTCTGTGTGACACGCACCAATGATCTGGCCCCTGCTGTGAGAGCGTTGATTGTTACACACTGCTCTGGATCATTCCTGCGTCGCTGTGCTCCCGCTGGGAATGCTACATCGTTGTGTTTGACAAAGATAATGAGCAATGATCTCAATGCTACGCTATGGAGAGAAAATTCACAATGACCTCGGTATAATTCTGGATCGCTGGTGTGTCGTTTTTGACATCGCTGGTAAGATGCCGGTTTGACATCTTACCAGCGATGTGTAAACGACGCACGAGCGATCTCTGCACATCGTTATTGGAATCGGGATCGCTGATGCGTCGTTATGTGAGACTGGGCCTTTAGTTATGTAAAATTTCTGATTCTGGGAAAAAGGGGAGGAAAAATACTAAAGTTCAAAAATGGAAAATCACCTGGTTGGCAAAGGGTTAAACATTACATTTACTGTCACTACCTACTTTCAATGGTCGGTTTCAGCAGAACTAATTAATGTAAAACCAATTTTTTATTTCCATTTATGACCTGAACGCTATCTGCACATACTATATCATGTACGTATCTTCATTCCTTCTACACAGTGATGGCGATGGCCACCAGGACAGCTCAGACAATTGCCCCACAGTCATTAACAGCTCCCAGTTGGACACAGACAAGGATGGCCAGGGAGACGAGTGTGACGATGACGATGATAATGATGGAATACCTGATATTATCCCTCCAGGCCCTGACAACTGCAGACTAGTCCCCAATCCAGGACAAGAAGATGAGAACAGTAAGAAAGCATTATAGTACAACATTAGCCTCATCACTAATATCTAATGTTTTCTGTTGCATCAAAGTGAACTTCTCATCAGTTTTATCCTATAAAATCAACATTATGAATGGTCCAAGAAAAGGCTTGGTTACATCAATCTTTTCAATATGCTGTAGGTTTTCTGTGTCCTAAAACTTTCCAAATATAAGTGGTAGAAATCCCGGGCAGAGAGGAGTCCTGGCCCTACTTGACAACCACCATGACTGTTCAGAGACTGACAAGTTTCCATGTGGGACAATGAACCCTATAGACTAGAGCAAGTTCTGCTTTTAGTAGTGAATCCCTAAAGACATTTAGTCTCCTGTCAGTAGGCTGATCACCAGATGCCTCGTAATAAAAGA
Organism: Allobates femoralis; assembly: GCA_033576535.1. Lineage (NCBI taxonomy): Eukaryota > Metazoa > Chordata > Amphibia > Anura > Aromobatidae > Allobates > Allobates femoralis. The sequence goes on from JARQOC010000003.1 coordinate 784,089,855, forward strand.
TTATTTAAAGGGAATCTGACACCTGGATTTTTCTACCTAATCTGAAGATACATCATTTACAGACAGAGCCCCTGATTCCAGCGGTGTATCATTTATTAGGCTGCCTGATGTAGTTTTGATAAAATCACAATTTTATCAGCAGATTATCACCAGAGAACTAGTAAACCATGTAGTCTTTCATATTTATAGTTTATATAACCCCCGCCCCCATCATTGATTGACATTTTCAGCCTTTGCACAGCGTAAACAGAAATCTGCCAATCAGGGGTGTGGGGAGGTTATACAGAGCTCAGTATTCAGAGACCTGGTATATCTGCTGTAGAGAAAACACTGATTTTAATCAAATCTACAGCAAGCAATCCAATAAGTAATACATCGCTGGAATCAGAGTCTCTTCCCTTACATATCAGATGGTACAGCAAAAACCTGTTGAAAGATTCCCTTTAATTCCGCTGCATCTCTATTGCATCGGCCACAAGGATGAGGGTATTCGACCATTTGTGGTCAGTCTGATGGATGTGAAGGTGGCGGTCCTGGAGGTCATGGCCCTAACCGAGCATATTGAAAGGGAAATATTTACTAGGAGAAAAGAGTTTTTCGTGACATCATCTGTGGTGTCTGGTCAGGGATGACCAGTGCTGCTTGTATTGGTGCCCAGGGGATAGGTGGTTAGACAGCTGGATTGAACACTCTCCACAGTCGGAGCGGGCCCCTGTTTTATAGGTGGAGGTGATGTGGATAGTAGTGGTTGTAGTTGTTGGTGCAAGGAGGCGCAGAAAGGAATGGACAGACACAGCGTTGCAGTCCTTACCAGTCACCTTTACTTGTAGTTAGTGCAAAGATAACCCAGCCGGGGTACTGTGTGCTCCAAGATTGCAGCTTGTCCAGCTCCCAAGTAGACCAGGTCCACCTCACTGAGACACCAGGTATAAGCCTTTCCGTGCTGCCCTTTCCTGAAACTTTGCTCGTGTCCTCATGCTACAAGGCCCAAAGCAAGTGACTGCGGGCCCTTCTGAGTGACTGTCCTCTTGACCCTCTGTAGTCCCGTTGCTTGTGAAAGTCCATGTTGGTTTCCACTGCACATGCAGTTCAGTGACCTCCAGTTTCTTGGCTGGTCGTGCAGATTCCAGACCAAATTGGGGCTGCCACCCCTTTGCAGCTCCTTCCTCTACACACCCGCTCTCTGAACTGTTTGCGAAGCAGAAGAGCACATTCAGCAAGCGTCTAATCCAACTAATGCGTAAAAAGGAAAGATACAGAAAATCGTTTGTTCCGACAGCTGTGGGATGTTTAACAAATGTATAAGTGTAAAGCATCCCAAGACTAAGTGAAGTTCTAAGGGTATGGGGGGAATAGGTGAGGTACATGTACCAGTCTACCCGCATCTGCTGTCCATTTAGACTTATTTTGTAAAGTGTGTAATGTTCTTGATCTTTGTTCTGCTGCTGTAATACTGTAATTTCCTCCGGGATCAATAAAGTTTATCTTATCTTATCTTATTTGAAGATTCAAGGTCCTCAGATCTGGGGGGTTCACAGCTGACCCAACACAGAGGGTCCCGCTACCCCCAGCTCCAGCTTCTCCTAGAACTCCATCTTGCTTCCTTCTCCTCTCCAACTACAACTTACTAACTCCTCCCACCCCCTCAACCTACTCCTCCCCCAGCCAGCAGATGGGGTGTGCTCTATCGGCGAGCCTCTTTCGCCCAGCATCTTCATGGCCTGGAGTTTGGATTGGTGTTGGGTGTGTTTTGGTGTGTCTCAGCTTAGTGTTCCCAGCTTACCTGAGAGAATGATACCACACCTATGGGTTAGGTGCAGTACCACTGTGGCGACCAAACCTCAGGGGCGCCACACTATCACAGGGGTTATGAAGCCTTACACAGTTGGTACTAAAATTAAAGTGGTTTTCCTATTATAAAAAATTATCTTTATGTTTCTCATAGGGAATTTCTCTTGCTGTGTATTTGTATTGGCAAATGTGTCCAAACTCAGTAACTATCATAGCAGCTCCTCTCAATAGTAAAGAACATTTCCAATGTTGACATGTCATCAGTTCTGTGTGTGAAGGGTGCTGTTTTTTTGCTACCTAAGCCAGCCTCCTTCTCTGACTATATATTGATATAGTGATAAATTAGGGGGTAGGTTAAGCAATTGAAATGAGCAGCCAGCCATCCCCGTTGCACACAGCAATAATGATGATGTGCATGTATCAAGCACAAGTAGAAAGTAGACATAACGGGACTGCTGCTGATCTCACAGACTGGGGCATGTTTGTGAATCCAAATACTTAAAGAGGTGTGTCTATATATAGACACGGCTCGTACATAGTCTGGTCTTTTCTGTAGTATCATTTGGATGCAAAACCTGGACGATAAAAAACAAGAAAGAAGGAGAATCATCGCCTTTGAAATGTGGTGCTGGAGAAGGATGTCATCAATACCATGGATGGCAAGAAGAACAAACAAATCCATTTTGGAACAAATCAAGAAAGATAGGTCACTTGAAGGAACCATCACCAAGCTACGATTTGCCTACATTGGACACATACGAAAAGAGTAATCACTGGGGAAGGACATCATGGTCAGAAGAATAGAAGGAAGGAAGGCGAAGAGGAAGACCAGCAACCCAATGGCTTGATACTGTCAAGATAACAGTGGAGAAGACCCTGATGGACCTATCTAGGCTGAACAAGATCGATCTTCCTACAGGGCGTTTAGCTATCATGTTGCCATGGCTCAAGATAGAGGACATTAAATAGTAATAATATAATATATATTTGGAACCTATTTAAATGTATTTGAGAAGCGGACAACCACTTTAATGACCTAATTATAAGATGTAAGAATGATCCAGATCCTCCAGAGCCAAATCTGAACTTTTAATCTGCTCTACCTCTGAAATGTTGAATTTAGAACACTCCTCTATTAATGCAGAATTCCCATTAGAATAATTGAAAATGGATTTTGGTAATCAGGTAGACCTAAATGTAATGTTTGATCTGTCTTCTGTGCCTAGATGATGGAGTTGGAGACATCTGTGAGTCTGACTTTGACCAGGATACAATTATTGACCGTATTGATGTCTGTCCAGAAAATGCCGAGATCACTCTGACTGACTTTAGAGCCTATCAAACTGTTGTTCTTGATCCTGAGGGTGATGCCCAAATCGATCCCAATTGGATTGTTCTGAATCAGGTGAGATATGTTCATTGAGGATCAGCCAAATAGGGATGACTTGCAAAACCAATCACAGCTCATGGATAGATTGGCATCATTTCTAAGGAATCCAGTTAATACCTTTAATGGGAACCAACCACCAGGATTTAACATGTGCAGCATGACATCACTATTTGGGTTTTATTTATTCTTCCCCTGTGGGCTTGTGTTTCTGCTGTAAGCCACACCCCCTCTGGAGGAGTTTGGATGAGAGGGAGGGGTGAGGGGGTTTGGCTTACAGCAGAAAGACAAGACCACAGGGGAGGAATAAGAAAAAATACCCAAATAGTGATGCCATGCTGCACACATCAATCACCTGTTGCACTGATTTACAGGTGGTTAAATCCTTTAAATTTTTTATCATCACAGAACACTGTTGTATTTTTACAACCACTTCTTGGAAAACTGATATCAGAATGTGGTAATTGTTAAATTATCATGAAAAGAAAGGGCCAAAATAAAGAAGTGTTTTAGTCTTTCCTTCCCTTTTCAAAAAGCTATAACTTCCTTGATTTTTTTGGTGGACAAAGCTGTATGATAGCTTGTCTTTTACAGGATAAGTTGTAGTTTTGAGTGAAGACATTCACTTTAGCATATAATGTACTCAAAATGGAAAAAAAAAAATCAAAGTTGGGTGAGATGGAGAAAAAGACGCATTCCTATCATTGTTTTCTAAGTTTCATTTTTACAGCATTTATTTTGCAGTAAAAAAACACCTGGCAATGTGAGTCTCCGGGTCAGTATGATTGCAAGGATAATAAATGTGTAAGATTTTTTATTATTATTTTGGCGGCTTTAAAAAAAATCTGAACTTTGTAAAATAAAATATTGCTTGTTTCACCATTTTCTGAGCCCCATAACTTTTTTATTTTTTCCATCAATGAAGCTGCTTGAGTTTTAATGATACCATTTTGAGTTACATACATGTGTATTTTTGGGAGGTGCCGCGACTGAAAAATGAAATTTAGATTGTTCTATTTTGTTTCTTTATGGCGCTTACCATACTGGTTGAATTTTTTTAGCGTTTGATAGATGCTACTTTTACAGAAAAAGCAATGCACTGTACCACATGAGTTCCACGATGGTGGCAAAAGTATTTTTAAGTAGGTCCCTGACTGCCATGTAAACTCATCGGCTCCCAACGATCACGTGGTGATGGGGGTGAGGGTCAACAGAATCAAGTCCTTACTGGCATTGCAGCAATTAAATGCCATAGTACTTGACAGTGCCATTTAAATAATCAGCAGTGATCAGAGCTAGCTCCAGTTGCTGCTGTTAGAGGCAGTATACACCTGCCCTCAGTGTAGCAGTCTCGGCTCCTGAGCCTGCTTCATACACCTGCTCCGGTAGAGCATGATTCTGAAAGCCATCATTCTAACTTTTGCATTAGAAATGTTTGCTATAACATTTCTTAATTTTTCCTTTTGCTTCTATTTACAGGGAATGGAGATTGTACAAACAATGAACAGTGACCCGGGACTTGCTGTAGGTATGTCATCATGAGTGCTGTCTTATATGAGTCATTATTAGAAACTATAGTAAAAAATTACATATCCAATCTGTAAAATCTGTTGTACAGGACTATATTGCTTCTAGGGAAAACCAGATTTGTAGATTCGTCACCTGATGGAATATTTTATGATGAGGCATGGAGCCTGGTGCGGCTACATAGTATAGAGCTGTTCAGTACTTCATGTGCCATTGGGTATTCTTCATGATGTGTGCATGAGGAATAAAGGGAGGACCCTGCATTTTCACACTGACGCATGAACCAAATGGGCGATTTCTGATGCCTTTCTCCTATCGACTGCTCTCTAATGTGCAATCATATGTGTAGAGAGTGAGGGATACAGAGACAGAGAGGAATGAGAACGCACCGACACTGACACCGCGCATGTTCTGATCCTGCATTTAATTCTGGACCAGCAAGCCCTGTCAATTCAGTTAATTGGAGGTGCGTCACATTTTGCTTGCATGATGCATCGGGCCCTTTCCATGCCTAAGGTTCACTGAATTGCCCTCAATTGCACTTGTTATATAACTGTTAATAAATGTACTTTACATATATGAGTCTTAGATGGGCTAAGTCCCCTATTGGACTGTATAAATAGTTTAGTTTGGGGGGGCACACTTCCTTTAATATACCTAAATCATTTAGAAAATCTGCAAATCAGACATGTCTTCCCCGACCAGCGCTAGACTAACAGATTTGGAGTATGGGATTCATTCATGGCATCATTTTCTTTTCCCCAGGCTATACAGCTTTTAATGGCGTTGACTTTGAAGGCACTTTCCATGTGAATACAGTCACAGATGATGACTATGCTGGTTTCATATTTGGCTACCAGGATAGTTCGAGTTTCTATGTAGTGATGTGGAAGCAGACGGAGCAGACATATTGGCAGGCCACTCCTTTCCGAGCCGTTGCAGAACCTGGAATTCAGCTGAAGGTAATGTCACACTTTCCACCTATGACCCTACCTGCCTTGTGCTACTTTTATATTACACGTAGGGCACTAATATATTCCGGTGATCTAAACTAACTCATAAACAAACAGGTTTTCTATTCTTTTCTCTATGGCTAGTTTTCTTAAGAGCTCAGCATAGATCTTTTTCTGATTAGACTGCTCGGATATTTCTTGGCTCCAGCTCGGTAAATATTCCAGTTGCACTGGGAGGTGTGAGGTCAGCTCTTGGTGAGCTTCCATATAATGTGATCAGCGGATGGAAGGTGTGTACAGTAAGAGCATCATTCCAGAGCTATGAGTCTTATATGGCAGCTCTCCCTCAGTAACAGTAGAGTGAAGTCATTCTGAAGTCTGTCTTCTAGCACTTAGCTCAATACAACAGGGTGGTATCTTCCCCTGTACTATTAGGGCGGCATAAAAATGGAATATAGAGAATATGCAGCACTTGCTTGAAATATTATTATTCACCTCGATATTATATTAAACTTTACACCATATACTCTTCTGTCATCTGTAATTAAAAGTAGATAAACAGTGATGGGGTAGAAGAGGAGTGTAGTAATCAGGGGCGGACCTACCGTGGTGCAGCTGGATCAGCTGCACCAGGCCCCGACCGGCTTGGGGGCTCCTCAAGAACCTGTAGGGAGCCCTGCAGCCGCCCCCCGTGACCATGTGCCAGAGGAGAAGAGGTTAACTGAGGGAAGCTTCCTGCTACCCTTGGCTGATCCTGCCTTCCCTCTCTCTCTGCCATCCCCCCCAGCTCCCAGACCTGCAATGCGCGGCTCGGTGCGGGTAGGAGCCGCTTCACCTATAACTGCCACCCCCTTCCCGCTCCTCAACTACGACTGCCAGCACCCCAACGCCCCACCCCCTGCTTCTCAACTGCTGCACCAGAACCTGCCAGGCTATAGTTCCGCCACTGGTAGTAATCATGGCTGTCACTACACTTCCCTTGCCTGAAATGGATCAGAAATTTAAATAACTTTAAGAAAAAATAGGAGAATCAGATTTTCATTGAGTACTAAATGAATCTGAGGTCACATAGTAGTTATCTCTGGGAGAAGGTCTATCATAGAATCATAGAATGGTAGAGTAGGAAGGGACCTCCTGCATCATCTGCTCCAACCTCTGCTCAAAGCGCAGGACTCACTATATCATCCCAGACTGTCTCTCTCTTCTTTATGGTGCAAAATCAATGGACTGTTTTTGCCCTTTTTCTGAAAAGACTTGAGGAAACTGAGACATAAAGTCGACTCTCTGACACTGTCAGGGCTGTGGAGTCAGTAAGCCAAACCTATGATTCCCACTCTAATTTTTTAATTTCCCTGACTCCGACACCGACTGCCTCATACATGACACGTTTTAGTGATGTTCACTTCATACTACAATAAAATTACCAGGCATTTAATCATTGTTATAATACAATAATCAAGCTATTTGGAACATAATAATTCATAATACTGCAATAATATGCAGCTCATACTCCATTGAACTATTGTACTCAACTGATTATTTATTTTAGAAGTCAGTCCATTTTATACCGACTCCATCAAAATGGACACCGACTCTGACTCCGACTCCACAGTCCTGGACTCCAGGATTTTTGACTGTTGTTAAGCAATTGTTTGTGGTATCGGCACCAGTTTAGTATATCACTGCTTTCAGAATTTAATAAACATTTCAGTACATTTCTAATTGGATTTTTTGCAGTTTATTATTGAATAACATGGTATTTGAGCTCTATTACCCCATTGGCACATCAAAGAGCAATCATGGAGCACTGATGGGTTCTCATGACTGCCAGAAGCCTAGGGCCACTTTACACACACCAACTTATCTGTCCAACTTCTGACCAACTTACTGGTTGCAGTGAAATCATGGACACATTGTTCTATCTTGTGGCTGTGTACAAATGGAACAATGTGTCCATGATTTCACTGCAACCAGTAAGTTGTTCAGAAGTTGGACAGATAAGTTGGTGTGTGTAAAGTGGCCCTAAGTTAGGATCCCGATTCTGCCTTCTGTGTATGGCCTCATTCAGACATCCTTGTTTTTCACGTAACTATTAAAGTCTATGGAGCTATTCACGTGTGTTTCTTTGTGGACAAACTGTCAGGATAAAGTGGAGACATGCTTGTTTTTAATCCAAGGTACAAACTCGCCCATTCACGTTGAAGGACCTGGACAGCACACCGATGGTTTCCTAGCTGAATCCTAGTGCTGTCCATTTTTCACTGACTGGTAGGAGAAGTTTAAGAAATTGCATTCATTTTTTTTGCATACTAGAAAAACAAATTAGGCTCTGATAGTATAAACTGACATATGAACCAAACACTAAGTGAGAATTGATATAGTGCACTGAATGAGGCTTTAGATGCATCCAAACATCCATGTGACACATCCGTGTGCTGTCCACACTGACCCATAGAATTTCACTGATACATACACATCAGTTTTAAAAATAGATCCATATTCTCATCTGTTTTGTGTACCAGACTCGTCCATTAAAGTCTATTGGTGTGTTTACACGTCCCGATATCGGCATCCAACTCCAACCAAAAGTCACGTGGTTCGTGCGTTGGCCCCTATATCGTCCTGCGTTGTATAGTATAAATACCCAATACGATGCACGAACGATACCAAACCGATATCGGGGATCGAATGAGTGTGCTCTCCAACGGCCCGATATTGGATGGAGGTTGGATCCGGATCGTGCTGTGTAAACGCCCAACTACGATGTGCAGTACAACGTCCCCTATTCTCTCCCATGTTAAATAGTCGTTCCTGGGTCGGCCGTACAAGGGGGGCGTAGACATCGTAGAGATGTTGCATGGCGATATCGCGCTGTCTAAATCTCCGATGCAATCTGGAAAATCTGGGCAGAAAAAGCACGCTCCCGCACCGTCGGATCCAATATCGGACCGACGTTGGAGCGTGTAAAGTGGCCATAAGAAGATCCATGTAAAATAGATGAAAAATATTCATCCACTTTTAACTGATTTATTGCTAAGAGTCAATGAATGGAAAAAGTTCAGACTGCTCCAGTGGGAAAAAGGATAGAACAAAAAAAAAAGGATTCAACCAGTATCAATTTGTTTTTCTCGAATGGTAAAATGACGGATGTGTGAATGCAGCCTTACGCTTAAAGGCTTCATAGACTGAAAATGGTATCAAAACCACCAATGAGGTGCATAGTCTATTCCTTCAGGTTAGATTCCCACGATGAGATTTTAGTGAGTATTTTCGCAAAAAAAAAAAACGCAGCATCTTACAGCTCCAGCTAATATATTTGATTTATAGAAATGTATTTGATTTATAGAAATCTCATGCTTGCTATGCTTTTTTTATGCAGCATAAATCAACGTGTAAGGCTGCCTTCACACCATGATTTTTCCCTGTCAGGTTATGTCCGGTGTTTTGCAGGATGCACCGGACAGAACCTGGCAGCCCCGGACAAACAGAACCGGAGGGCAAATATGCCCTCCGATCCTTTTTGTGCCTGAATCAGCGGCTGCTGCTGTCCAGTGCTGCAATTTCAGCATAGCAGCTAGAGGGGAGCTAGCCGCGGTGCTGAAATTTCAGCCGCGGCTCTTACAGCTGTGCTGTCCAGGTGGTGAACGAGCACAGCTTGAATTTCAGAGCCACCGATCTTTCTGTATCCGGCGTCCGGGAACCGGATCGTTTTTCTGATGGATCCGGCGCGATCCGGCGCCCATACACTCCCATGTTATGGGGGCCAGATCACCCTGGATCTGGGAAGATCCTGGAGGATCTAGTTTTGTGCAATTTTTGCCCCGGACAGAAAAAATTATGCAAAATCCGATTTTGTGTCTGGGGCAAAAAACGAAAACAGACGGATCCTGCCGGACATACACCAAACCGGATGGCAAATAACTTCACACCGGACAGCCCCAGACCCGAAAAATCGTGGTGTGAAGCCAGCCTAAGAGTGCGTTCACACATTGCGTATTTGCTGCGTATATTTACATGATTGCTCTTGCAGTTTTGTAGCCAAAACCAGGATTGGCTGATTAAATACAGAAGTGGAGCACTTGTTCCTATTAGACTTTTCCTCTGATTGTTCCCCTCCTGGTTAGACTACAAAAACTGCAACAGCTCTCGCGTAAAAATACGCAGCAAATACGCAGTGTGTGAACGCACCCTATTAGACACGTTTGAAACTCGTAAGGCCACATGCACATATTGAGTATTTGATTTTGGCTTACAAATACAATGTAAAAAACTCACCAAATACTGGTCGTGTGCACATGACTAACATCCATTTCTCTTGTGAATACTATGAGCTTTATGTGCACAATTTTCCCATAGAGTTGTATTAGATGCGGAAAAGTCGCAGGTAACAATATGCGTGTTTAGCGTGTTCCTGCCGGGGAACACTAAAAGCTCATGTCATCCGACCGTGACTCTATAAAGTTTTTCCAATGTCATATAACCAGGAAGTCTCAAAACAAAGCCTTTTTATTTCAAACATGGAATACATTCCCCCCGTCCCCCTAATTCCCCCCTCCTTGTTTTATTTCTCTCTTTTTATATTCATATGACTGATTATAAGAGTATGAACTACAACCCCCTGTGTGGGGTGAGCTGTATGCTCTGAATTTGTGTCCCTTGTCAGAAATTAAAACTTACAATAAAACCTTTTTTAACTAAAACATGACATAAAAAAAGAGATAAAAACTACAACATCAAAAACGGTCAAAATGTCATCTAATTTACTTAAAAAGTGCAGAAACGCTGTGATAAATAATCTGCAACATTAAAAACTTGTGATGGGAATGTAGCCTTTGTGAAGCTAAAAAATAAGCCCAATGTGTAAAAATATAAAGAAAATACAAAATGCAATAGTACAAGACAAAAACTTTTTTTTATCTTACAAACTGTCCTACTGCTACATCAATGGTAAAGGTTTTTGGCCTTTTGACCTATGTTACTAAATAAATTACTATGTCCCCAAGGCCACGTTCACATGGTGAGTATTTGGTCAGTATTTTACCTCTGTATTTACAAGGCAAAACCAGGGGTGGAATAATCAGAGGAAAAGTGTAATAGAAACACGTCACCACTTCTGTATTTATAATCAATTCCCGGCTGCGCTACCATCTGCCCCAGCGGTCATATCTTGCAGCGTCGGCTACCTTTGGCTGAGTACCAGACGTCACAAACTATCCCCTGTAAATAATCCCCTTTTACTGCATATCCAGGGCCACGGAGCCGGTTCACCACCACCATGACCTCCCACCAAACCAACCGACCCGTTTACCGAGTACCCCACGGCCCTGGCGGGCGTTGCACCATACCCTGGCGTGACTTCGGCCTAATAGACAAAATGGCCATATTACCTAAAGCAACCAATCAGAACTCAGCTTTCACTTCTTGCGAAAACGAAACTGCTCACTGACCGTGTGCTAGGGGCAATAAGGTTGATTCTTCTGTGTCACAATTTTGTTACAAAAAGGATTTAAACTAGATAAAAAGAATGAAATAAAAAATACAAATAATAAGACAAATCAGGCTAGTGAAAACGTTTCACAAGATTCCTTTTTAAATATTTCTTCACGTTTGCAAAAATAAATTAAGAATAGTCATTTGACAATGCATTGTTGGAGTACCGTATTTAGATTGTGCTAAAATGGAAGATAGTCGCTAACTTGGTCTGTGATCTGTATCCTTCTAGGCTGTCAAATCAAAGACCGGACCCGGAGAACATCTCCGAAACTCACTGTGGCACACTGGCGACACCAATGACCAAGTCAGGCTGTTGTGGAAAGACCCCAGAAATGTCGGCTGGAAGGACAAGGTGTCTTATCGCTGGTTCCTGCAGCACAGACCTCAGGTCGGATACATTAGGTCAGTAAATCAGCAGGATGAATTCTTTTGCATAAGGGTACGTAAACAATAAAGCGGGAGTGCACTGACGGAAAACACCAAAAGCTGTTATCATTAAGATTACACTTTAGAATTCACTGCTAGATCACACATATAAAACCATTAATAAACCACAAAGCCCACACTATAACATTTTAAAACTATACAGTATGTGCTCAATAGTTTCACAAGGGTTTCCATATAAGTATAATTCCGGGCAGAATTTCCTGCTATAATTAGGGCACACTACACGATTTCTTCAAAGTGAAAAAAGTGAACCTGGAGTGAGAAAGATCTTTGATCTAGCAGTGAAATATGAAGTGTAATCTTAATGATAACAGCTTTTGGTGTTTTTCATTAGCGCACTCATGCTTTATTTATTTATATATATTAATTTACTGAGGGACTTAAAAGCGGGTAGAATTCTGTAGGAAGTCCCGCTCTGGGTGAGGCTCTTAGGGCTAATCCCATTATTTTTAACTACTAGGGGCATATAAACAAGAACATATTTTCATACATAGATAAGAAAGTATGATCTTTGCTTCAGAAAGAACATATTTTTGGTCCAAGTGCTATCTGTAAAAAAAACTGACCGCACACGGACAGGACTAGAACCCGTTTTAATCGATTCGCCTGACCAGATGACAGTTTTTTCACATGAAAAAGACTCATCTATTCACGTCGAATCAGCCGTATGGCATTCAATTTTTATGGATAAATTGCAATTATCAACATAGTAAACAGTATTTGATCTTTTAAATCTTCTTTACTGCTGATGTATAAAAACAGATACCATACGGATGACAATACAGATCCCATTCTTTCTGATTTTTTGTTAATGTATGAAAATCGTAAAGTTTTTTTTTACATGGCTGTGTGTATGTAGCTGCAAATATATCATATGTACAGGGGCTGACCGGCAGAGCTCATCCCGGGTGGCAGGTTGACCCAGCCCTTGTGAGCCGGGGGGATGGTGCTATCGGTTGCGGCCGGGTGAGGAGTGGGGGGGCGATTGCTGTTGGGTGAGGAGTGCTGTCACTCACCACGCACTGCCGGCTGTGTAATTGCAGCAGCTGCAGCCGCAAAGCAATAGCGCCCGCCGCCCTTGTAATTAAAGGGGCTGCCCTTAATTGGGGCAAATGCACCAGCCTGGGGTCACTTGCCCCCCTGCCACCTGGGCCAGTCCGCCCCTGCATATGTAGATGTCTGTGGAGAGCAGTTTTCATTGTTGCAGGACCTACCACAAAAATCATGTACAATGGATTTATTGCCTGTCTGTTCACAATGATATATATTTTCAGTGAGTGTTCAGCATAAATGAGTACACCCCAAACAGATTTGACAGAAAACCTTAATTAGCTAAAGAAGCAGAAAGCCAAACTGTGGGGAGTTTTTTCCCGTGGCTTAATGCAGCATACACTGCGGATGAATGGATGCATGGGTGTGGTCCACAAAGGAAGCCTCTCCTAAAGCCCATGTAGAAAAGCCCACCCATAATTTGTCAGGGCCCATGCTGAAAAACATGAAGACTACTGACTCTATACTCTGGAGTGATGAGTTTTTGGAACTGATTGCTTCAATACTAGGCTGTTGCAAAACTGAGGAGTACAAAGAAAAAAGCATGGTGCCTAAAGTGAAACATGGTGGTGGCAGTGTCCTTTCATTGATGAGATCATGAATTCACAGATGTATTGATCTATATTTAAAGTGAAGATGCTACTATCACTCCATGCCCATGGTAAACGTGCAAGTTTCCAACATAACAATGCTTCAAAATGCACAATTAAGGCCACAGTTGTAATTCTGAAAAACTACAGGGTGACAGTGACTCAGTGGCCAAGTGTCTCCTGATCTAAAACCAATCGAACACCTATGATGATTTCTGAAGAAACAAGTTGTCATCACTCAATATCCAGCATCCAGGGTATAAAAGAGGTCATTCCTGAAGAATGAAAATTTATAGATGTTGCATTTTATCACCAACTTGTTCTATCCATGCATAGAAGACTGAGTGCTAACCTAAAAACCGTGGAGGTCTCACAAAACACTCGATGTAGTTATGTAGTTGTTTTTGATGTTTGGTGTCCTCATTTTGTCATCAATTAATTTGAGTAAAACTGAAGATTTTGTTATGAAAGATATATTTCGCTTACTTTCATATAATGGGTTAAAAAATGTTCTATGAAACTCAGTCTTATCAAAATATATTGATTAAAATCTTACATTTAATAGAGGGTGTACTCATTTATGCTGAGCACTGTATATACTTATTTACAGACTTATACAGATAGGATAACGTGAAATTATTCTGCAATTCCAGGGCAAGATTTTATGAAGGAACGGAGCTGGTAGCAGATTCGGGAGTCACTGTAGACACCACCATGCGTGGAGGAAGACTTGGAGTATTCTGCTTCTCACAGGAAAACATCATCTGGTCTAATCTGAAGTATCGTTGTAATGGTAAATATTTTCATATAGTTTAATAGAATTATCAAGTGCATCTGGAAGCCTCTCAGAAATAGAAGTGAACTGTCAATTGTCACATTTCTTTTGTGCTACTGAAGCCTCCCACATCTTCCCAGAAAGTAGAGTTTCTGGAAGGTTTCTTGTGTATGATGCCTGGGTGTTCAGATGGAGACCCACCATCCAAACATGTGATTAGATGGTGTGGAAGGAGTGTGGAAGGAGTGTGGAAGGAGTGTGGAAGGAATGTGGAAGGAGTGTGGAAGGAGTGTGGAAGGAGTGTGGAAGGAGTGTGGAAGGAGTGTGGAAGGAGTGTGGAAGGAGTGTGGAAGGAGTGTGGAAGTGGCCTGAAAAGGGACATAGCTATGATGGACATTGGCAAGTATAATTATATGAGATTTTGCAAAATGAACATAAAACTACAAGAGCAGGAGATACTACTATGAATTTACGTACCTAAATAATATGAGGTATAACTGATAGAAAAAAATTCTATTATTTGGGTAATGGTAAGAAAAATGTTATCTCAGTTATGAGAGTTCCTGCTGCTAAGAGCTCGTTCAGACGAGCAAATTAAACATCTGTGTGCTGTCTGTATGCGAAACCTATGGTATACAGACTGCACACGGAACAATGCACGTCAATGTGGTAATTCACATCAACATTATTTATACATGTGGATCACTCACCCATTAGGAGTCAATGGGTGTTCCAAAAAATGGATTACATACAGTTTACCATCCATACATCATGTTTATTTCACATTTTAAAATAGGAAACTGTATTTGGCCTTTTATTATTTATTAAATTATTTATTCTAATTAGTTTATTTCGTACATCCATATGGCATCCGATTTTTACATAAACAGATATACATACAGATAGTTGAAAAATAGACAATTTTTATATGCTTGTTTTAGCCCAGGTTACACAAAAAAAAACACTAATATCATAAAGCTTGGAGAAGGAATGGATGTATCCAGCTCACACACCAGGGTGTTAAAGGGAATCTGTCAGGTCAAAAATCTATATGTAAATGCTATCATTTTCTAATTCCTTTCTTGAAGCTCTCTCTATTCATGTATTTCTAATATTTAATTCTTCCTCCTATCCTATGTAAACATCAAAATAAAAGATTAATTCCATCTGTCAATCACAGTGAGTTCTCAACTGCCCACTCCCCAAGGAATGAATATTCATGCATCAATATACTGCCCTTCCCTCCTGTGATCTGTTATACTGTGCTCATTGCAGAGCAGAAAGGAGGGGGGAGGAGGTGTGTGTGTCCTTAGCTGCAGCTGTAGAAATCTTACAGATACTACACAGTGCAGCACAAAAAACCTCCCCCTTCCAGGACAGAGCACAGAGGGGAGGGACAGAACACCAGCTTGATTAGGCATGAATATTTAAATAACATTTATACAGCCAGTCTAATCCTCTGTGAAAGTAATGGAGAGGACTAATGCATCAGCGGCCCGCAGGGTGTGAAAATGCTTATAGCAAGGAAACTACAAAATGTACAATAATGATTTATATGTTTTGAAAAGGTCTGCCCAGGCACTATTCAAGGGTATTATTAGTATTATACTGAAAAATGACCTGACAGAGTCCCTTTAAGAGAATTTTTTTTAGACTTTATTGAAAAATAAATTCTTAAAATTGGACATAAATCTACTTGGACATCTCAGACAACATAGCAAAAATAGAGGAGGGGTGATGTGTATGGGGAACAACTAAATGTGTTTCGAACTAAAATATTCTTGAACCAGTGTTTAAGAATGCTTTAGTTCGAAACGTGTTTCCGATTGGGCAGTTCGGATCTACGCCCACAAAAAGCCAGCAATAAGTAAACCACTTCCGGAGGCGGAGGGCGAAGATTTTACCCCTAGTTTGGGCCGAGCACCAAGTGTACCCGAGCACAGCGATCCTCACTTCAGTGATTTGGGTACATAAAGCATCCAAACTCCTACCCCGAACAGGTTCCCTCATCTCTAATAAACACTTGAAGAAAGGGAAAAATTGGGCTGATATTCACCAAATATATGATCTCATTAATGGTAACTGCACCAGTCTGGCTAATATGAGATGCACTATACTTTGGCTGCAAATTAGCAAAGATTTAAATCTCCCTGTCCAAGACTACAGTCCCATCGTAGTAATTAAGGAATTCACATGTGGACCTGAATCATTATTTTGCAATTTTGCACAAACCACAAAAAGCACGTTGTTTCATATGCATATCTAATGATACTAAATATTTAACTTTTCAGGAATATAATTGCTGTTTCCTCCTGCCAGTGGAACAGCTCTGAGATAATGTGTTTTTCCTCTTGATTTCCAGACACAATCCCCGAGGACTTTCAAGCTTTTCAAGCTCAGCAGTTTACAAGTTAAAGGAGTGCAGAGCCGTGGAAGAAGTGTATTTTTGTTTTGCTGTAATCACATTTTTATCTGTTAATAAGGAAAAAAATCTCTGATGTAACAAAGTTCTTTTTATACCTACTGTACATGAATGTATGTGAAAGGAAACAGATACAATAAAGGATAGAGGGTGCACTGTAAGATGTCAATTAGGATATGTCCGAAGTGTCATTTCTGATCATTGCTAGAGATTTTACCTCTAAATATTGGTTACTCTAAGGACCCATTACTTTTGTCTCTATTGTCGGGCGCTTATGCCTATCTAATGGTATACATTTCTTTGCAGTGGTCCTGTGCAAAAAATACAGCAGACTGCACTTTCCATAAAGTAAGCAACCACACATGTTCAATTACAATGGTCATGTAAAATCCAATGTTTTACCAGAAACAATATTCATTTATAACAAAGTTGGTTTTGTAGGCGAAGAAATCTTTGATAGGGTATGATTTGCCTGAACGAGGGTGAACTACCTCATTGCCCTTAATGACATTAAAACAAGACATGGGAATGTACCAGTCCGTTTTTGTCCAGTCATAGTCCGTGTTTGGTTGGGTTTGGTTGATCCTAGGTCAGCCCTCACTAGTTTGTCTCGTATGTTGGGGGGCCGTCGCATACACATGATGGTAGGGGTTTTGAAGACATCTATATTTGGATATTATTTTGTGAGCAATGGCCAATGTTGTTGGATCAGATTATGGACTCTTTGTATGGAAGGGTGGTGGTAATGTACAAATGGTAGTCTGGCTGGTTTGTTTATGTTTAAGGGTGGGCAGTTGGTTTCAGTTCTGGCTCTGTGTAATTCATCATTCAGTAATCTCTTGGGGTAGCTGCGGCTACAGAATTTGTTTGCCATTTCGTTTATTCTAGACTCTGTGGTCTGGGAGTTTGAGACAATTCTAGTGACCCTCTTAAATTGGGACCTTGGCAGACTGTTTTTGGTGAATTTTGGGTGGCAACTCTCGTATTTGACAGTAGGCTATTGCAATTGGTAGGTTTGACATAGATGTCTGTGGTAAGGAGTCCCTGGTGGTCTTTGAGTACTTTTTTTTGGCTCTTTTTTTAAATCAAATATATTTTATTGACAAAAAAAAATTTTTAACATGTTATTTCACAGTACTTTCGTCAACATTTATCCCAATAATATTCCCCTTTATTTCCCATAAACAATATAGTCCCGTGAACTCCCTTTCCCTCCCCCCAAATATCTCCCACCCCACCCCCCTTGAGCCAAGCGGTGATACAGTGTTATACGTTTGTTTGAAACACATACAGATTTCAACTCACTCCCCTCTGTCCCATTATCTGGAAGACACTGCCCCCCAAGTAGAAACTCTATCCCCTCCCGTAGGTGAGCCAAGGTGACCAGATTCTCTCATAACAATCTAGTTTACCCCTTTTTCGGTATACCCCTCTTTCCATAAGAGAAACATATTTTGCTCGTTCCATAAATTCCTGTTTCGATGGCGGTTCTGCATCAATCCAATGCCGAGCAACCAACTTTCGTGCTATATAGAGTAACCTGGCTATGGCTGTTTTTGAAGATTCCTCCGTCTGGATTTCATCCACATATCCTAATATGCACACTTTCGGGTCCCTAGGCACTACACAACTATACGCCCCTTCCACTCTGTGTAACACTTTTATCCAATAACCACTCAATTTTGGGCAATACCACAACATATGGAGTAGGTCCGCTGGTTCCCCCCGACACCTGGGACACTCAGCATTAGATTTTAAATGTATCTTATGTAAGAATTCTGGGGTACGGTACACTCTGTATAATACATAAAGTTGAGATAGCCTGCCTGGTTCACATATGGATTGTTTAGGTACCCACTCTAAAATAGAGTCCCATTGCTCATCTTCTATTGTCCCAACTTCCTGTTCCCATCTCAGTTTAGCATTAGACGGATGTTGTAACAAGAAGGTGTGCAGAATGTCCCGATATGTGGTTGCTATAACTCCTTTCGTGAGACCACTTTTACACACATAATCCAGTACAAGATCCGTCTGGAACGTCAGTACCCTCCGTTTTGTTTGTGCTCTTACAGCATGCCTCATTTGCAAGTATGGAAAGAACCCGGTCTCTCTCAGCCCAAATTCTTCCCGTAGTTTCGAGAATGGTTTAAGCGTCTGTCCATCCAGGACTTGCTTTGCTAAGACTATGCCCCGGTCTCTCCACTCCCTCAGGCATCCCAGCTTTTCTATCTCCGGAAGGTTGGAATTATGCCATAGCGGGGAATAGTCCGTCAATCCTTCCACCCCTCTGAGCTTCTTCAATTTATCCCAGATGATATGTATTAGCCGAATAGTAGGGCATTGTGTCCCTAGAATTTGAAATGTCCCATCTTCCACCCCAAATATTAACGGGCACCTATTAGTCACCTCCTCCATAACCTTTTGAATAGAAGGCCGATCCGCTTTTTTCGTCCATCCTCTCATATGTTGAGACTGCGCCGCTACATAGTATAGATAGGGATTTGGTAGGGCCAGTCCACCTTCGTCTTTAGGTCGCTGCAGGAGTTCCAATCGCAGCCTTGCCAACCTCTTACCCCAAATTAATCCACGGAACAGCGAGTTGATATATTTAAACCTAGACTGTGGAATAGGGATCGGGGAATTATGGAAAACATACAATAGCTTAGGCATCAGTACCATCTTTATCAAGTTCACCCTTCCCACCACAGACAGGTGTAGCCTATTCCACGCCTTCATCTTATCCTTAATAACCTCTAGTACCGGACCCAGATTAAAATCCAAATACTGTGTAACTGGAGTTGACACCCATATTCCCAGATATTTGAACCTATCCACCACTTTGAGGCCCCCGCCTTCCACCACTGCCAAATCTCTTTCATCCACCGGAAATAGGGTAGATTTGTTCCAGTTGATCTTAAGTCCAGACATAGAACCGTATTGTTCAATCAGCCACATGGCTCTCGTCATGGAAGCACCCGAGTCCTGCAGAAACAATAGAATATCGTCTGCATACATGGCTATTCGTTCCTCCACTCTACCATATCGGAAGCCAACCACTTCCGTATCCCTTCTCAATTTTTCCGCAAGTGGTTCCACAACGAGAGCAAACAGCAGTGGGGAAAGCGGGCATCCCTGACGAGTGCCCCTTTGCAGTGTGATAGGCCCAAAAAGTGCCCCATTAACTCTTACTCTGGCCTCTGGTTGGGTATATAGTAATCGTATCCATGATACAAAACCTGGGCCAAATCCCATGGCATCCAACACTTTCCACAGGAATTGCCAGCTCACACAGTCAAATGCCTTTTGAGCATCCAACGAGGCTATCACCCTCCTACCCGTGTTGTCAGCTGGCAGTTGTAGGTTCAAAAACAGTCTCCGTAGGTTTATTGCAGTAGATCGACTAGGCATAAACCCAGACTGATCCGGATGCACTAAGGAGCTTATCACCCCCGTCAATCTATTGGCCAAAGTTTTTGCAAGAATTTTAACATCAACGGGTAGCAGGGAAATCGGCCTGTAAGAATCTGGCAACCCAGGGTCCTTGCCCTCCTTTGGCAATACCACAATCGTCGCTTCCCGCATGGACCTTGGTAGTATCCCGTCCTCTCTGGAGTGTTCCAGTACTTCCAACAACTTGGGTACCAGTATCTCCTCAAGTTTTTTATAAAGTTCAACCGGCAACCCATCAGCCCCTGGTGCCTTATCATTAGCCATGGATGACAATGCCACACTAAGTTCCTCGCTCGTTATTGACGCCTCCAACATAGCCCTGTCTCCTTCAGATAACCTCGGCAAGTTCAGACCTTTCAAGTAGTCCTCTATTCCGTCCGTGTCAGCCCCCGCCTCAGAGGAATATAGTGTTTCATAGAATTGCCGAAACACTTCCCCAATGCCAGCTGAGTTCGTTATTTTGACTCCATCAGAGTCAGTTAGTGAGTAGACAAATGGGGTTTTTCTCTGTGCCGAAGCCACCAGGGACAATAGATGACCAACCGCCTCTCCCTCAGCAAAAAACGCCATACGTCTAAACTCATTCCGTTTAAGTGATTTATCAAGCAGAAATGCATCTAAATCCGCCTGAGCATCACGCAGTCCGGACATAAGGCTACTGTCCCCTCCCATTAATAAGGCCTCTTCCTCCTCCTTCACCTTTTTCACTTTCATCTCTTCTTCTAATCTCGTCTTAGATTTACGCATGTTAATCTCTTTAGACAGTATTCCCCTCAAATAGGCTTTCATAGTATCCCAAACTACGGATGGCGCAGCGGATCCAGCATTAAATTCAAAAAATTCCCTAGTCAGTCGTTCTATTTGCTCCGTATCAATAGATTGTAGCCATATTGGATGTAGCTTCCAGTGTAATCTGTTCCCCGTCAATTGTTCCCCCATTTTAACAGACACACATATCGGTTTATGGTCAGAAAGGACCCTGGGAAGATACTCCACAGTCAAGACTAGTTCATCCATACGGTCGTTCCCTAAAGCCATGTCAATGCGTGAGAGAGTATTATAGGTAGTCGAATAGCAAGAATAGCATCTCACCTCAGGATTCCGTACCCTCCAAACATCCCTGAGTCCCAGTTCTCCAAGGAGTAGCCCAAAGGGTGTACTGCGTCCACTAGTTCTGTGAGGACTACTTCGGAATCTGTCCCAATACTCATCTTGAACATTATTCAAATCTCCCACCAGAAGTACCGGTATATCTCCCATGTGTCCCAGCCACTCCATAATTTCTTTAATTTTCCCACTAGAATATGGCGGCGGAATATACAACGCCACCACCGCTAGCAAGCACCCTTGAAGTCTACAAATCACTATGACATATTGCCCATCCCCATCAATGCACTTCTTCACCTCCTCATATTTAGTCGTTCTAGGTATCAGCACAGAGACTCCTCTGGAGTACGTAGAATATGTGGAATGATAAGATTCCTGTAGCCATCTTTTCCGCAGAAGGTCTAGTTTATCTTCTACCATATGAGTTTCTAATAGGCAGATAATAGCGGGTTTCTGATCCAGGATATATTGAAACACTGCGGCCCTCTTGGTAGCGTCAGATAACCCTCTCACATTCCAGCTTAGTACCTTACTGAATGCCATCAGTTAGTCTGAAGTCAAACCAGTACAATAGTCTATTGTAATTTCTCCACCGCTTGGCCCCTTCCCTTTTCCAACTCCCTAAACTCCCCCCCCCCCCTCTGCCAACCCCCTAGTAACCAAAAACAAACGTCACTCCCTTGTGACGTGGGTCTCCAGATCTCAGCCGGAAGCATCTGTACCTCTCCCTGTCGCCTTACTCCCGCCATAATGAACCTTATATAGATTATTTAAAAAAAAAAAAAAAAAAGTAACATCGGTAATTCTGGACATAACCTCCCTCCCCATTAACAATAATCACCTCTAGATGGATTCCCATCTCACCACATCTATAAATTACAGTGCATATCAACATAACATCAATCCCGTAGGTCACCTAGAAGGAAAGAAAGAGGACAACAAACAAGACTAAACATTTGGGCCACATTGAACGCCCATGCAGAATATATAAGCATATTGGACGGCCCATCCCCTGAAGGATCCTACATCATTATAAAGTTCTCCGAAAAAGGGGAAAAAATAAGTACAATATAATAATAAAAAGAGAAAAAGAAAAAAGAAAAGAAAAAAGGGACCACATGTAAGGATATAAAGTCACATATAAAATATAGCCACAAAGACACTTAGATCTCTCAGAGGTGTCGCAAGCAGTTGCCAACAGATAAACCAGCTCACTCAACTCGAGCAGAGAATTCAGTCATAACTCGTAGCTCGGTCGTGTGCCTCTCATCCGTCATGTGTTCTTAGACGCTTAGAATTAGTGTCCAACCAGGTATTCGCATCCTCCGGTGAGAGAAAAAACTGCGCTTTCCCCATGGCCTCCACCCGCAGTTTGGCCGGGAAGAACATAGCATACTGTAATCCCATGTCTCTTAATCTCTTCTTCACAGCAGAAAATTGCTTCCTCTGTCTCTGCACTGTGGGTGAATAATCCGGATAAATTGCAATGTCCTGACCGTTATATGACATATCCTCTGCGTCTCGTGCCCTCCTCAGTATAATGTCTCTGTCCCTATAATTTAGAATCCGGGCTAGGATAGTACGTGGCTCAGATCCTGGTGGCCGGGCTGCATCGGCACCCTATGAGCCCGTTCAACAGCATACACTTTGGTCAGTGAGGATTCGCCAATCTTGTCTTTCAGCCATTGTTCTATGAATGCAGTGGGGTCCCTTCCCTCTGCCTTTTCAGGGAACCCCACTATCCTTAAGTTGTTCCTTCTAGATCTGTTTTCCAGATCATCATTTTTTGCTATGGTTTCAGCTAGCAGCTTATCCTTTCTGGAATCAGATCTTTGCAACTGCTGCACTCTGTCCTCTGTAGCACTGACTCTGCCCTCCATTTCAGTCATCCTGATATCAGACTTCTTTAACGTCCCCTTAATAGCTGCAATCTCTCCTTGCAGGCCCTGTACATTAGTGGCCATTCATGGACGATATTAGGGAAAATAAGTCCTTCATTGTGGGCTCCTCTGGTGTTTCCTGTCCCTGCTGCTGTTCCACCATCCCATCCTCCCTTGCTGCAGCCTCTCTGCTCACCTCCATGCCACTCTCGGATCCACATCCATCCTCCTCCTCCCGGTCATCATGTTCCTCCTCACCCACCTCAGCTGTATCACTGCCATGTGCGAACCGCTGCAGCTTCGCCGCTGCCGCCATACGCTTCCGGCAGGCCGCGTTCTCCTTCTCGGCCTCCATGCGAGCGGCGACGCCATCTTGCGTCCCGCTCCCTCCACCAGCTCCCGCGTCCTGCTGGCGTCTGCGGGTCATGAGGACTCAATGGCGGTTCCGGGAGCGAGCTCCGGTTGTAGGCAGGTTCCCCACGCTGATGGGGTCTCTCCGGTGCAGTAAGGAGTCTCCCCGATAAGGATAACAGTAAAGGCTCGGCGGGAGCTCTCCCTGGCACGTCCGCTCACATGCCCGGCTAAGCCACCGGTCTTTGAGTACTTTGGTGTCTAGAAAGGTTATGGCATTGATGTCATGGTAGAGAGTGAATTTTAGTTCAGATCTGACTTGATTCATGGTGTTATAGAAGTTGAGTAGGCTCTGTTCATCCCCTTGCCATATGCAGAAAATATCATCTATGTATCTGACCCAAACTAGTGCGTGTTTTTGGAATATGGGGTTAGGGTAGACTTATTCCCATTCAAATTGGTCCATGTAGAGGTTGGCGTATGCAGGAGCTACATTAGATCCCATTGCGGTACCACAGGTTTGTATATAGAACTCGTCCTCAAAAAGGAAGAAGTTCTCACGTAATACTATGTTTAGTAAATCGATACAGAGTTCCTGGGTTTTGATATCAACCTTGGCTTCCTGTAGGTTGAGTGAAACTGCTTCACCTTTATAAACTTTTATTTCTCCCATTCAACTTCCCCTTTTTTTTTATGTCGACCACCAGGGCCACGGGTCTGGGCAGGCTACCAGTGGCATCCCTACTGCAGCAGAGGGCCCAGACATCCGAGTCCCCATACCCTAGGGGCAGAGATCGAATGGGCCATTTGCCACTGATGGAACATTCTGGAAAGATACGGGGCCAGCAGGTGTGGGAAAGCACGGTAGTTGTCACTTGGTAACCCGTCAGGGCCAGACGCCGAATGACATTTGGTAGAATGAATGATCTTTTCTACCTCATCTTGTGTGAATGGGGTGTTAAGCACTGCAAGCTGGGTGCTTGACACCTCCGGGAGGCGCAAGTCCTCCAGGAAAGAGTCAATTGTGGCGCCCCTCTGGCTAGGCTCCACAGGGAGGTATTGCACTTTAACAACAATGTGATATCTCTGTAAGTTGTCAGCTCATGGTTTTACCTATGGATTCTGTTCTGGCACACACACACCTAGGATTAGGCCACCTAGTATAGGAGGGACCGATAATTTAGTAGGTCCCAAAAGGGGGTGAAGCCTAGGGTGGAGTAGTGAGAGTGAGTGATAGTTTTACTTCAGACAGTGCTGGGAAGGTAGTCAGGAAGGACAGGCTTGACAGTACCGCTGACAGGAGGGATCCCCATTTTTATGTGGGGGCCCAGGACAGCAGGCAATGGACCAGGACTGGTTGGAACCAGCTGGTTACGTTGGGGGAAGACACCGGCAACGCTGGAAGCCGAGGCGGTCAGCAGTTCACCTCTGACCGCAGACTGACGAGCTGCGGGCCCACAGTAATCGGGTTGCCGTTAGCGCCACAAGGATATCTCACCCCTCAGGACTGAAACCGGTTGAGGGCACTAATGGTTGCGGACCGAATTACGGTGGCGGGAGAAATTGTGCGCTCCTGCTGCTTCCGTCCGTACCGGTAAAGGACCAACCGGATCGGCTAGCGACAGACCGTAGGACTGGCGGGAGAGCTCTGTGAAGGTGCCAGAGAAGAATAAAGTAGACTCTGAAAGACTAAGAGAGAAAACATCTTGAGACTCCATAAAGGAGATCCTGAGCTGGCAACATCCACCTGTACCGTGTCACGTTTACCATCAGCCGGTACCTAGTAAACAAGAGTTGGAGTTCAAATTAGTCTCTGTGCTTCTTCTCGCCGATGCCTAGAGGTCTGCAGCACCAACACCAGCATCACACCAGAGGGGTAAGAACATCGACAACAACTACTCCCCTCATCCCCCTTATCATCCATTACCGCTGCCCTGAGGTAAAAGCTCCTCCTGTGGGGAGCTGTACCACTCTCTGTTGTACCCACCATCACCTCAGCGGCCGGTTTGCAGCGCCGGTACCTATATTACAGGGATCCACAGGTGGCGTCACATTTCCCTGTAAATACTCCCTTCTCCCCCCACCATCTAACAAATGATAACCAGGGCACGGAACCGGGATCCCGACCTCCCGTGATTCCCTATTCAAGAAGCCATCAGTCCCGGTGTCTGAGTACCCCTATCCCTAGTCACATCACAATACCCACCCGGGATGCTTGAGGGGTGTCAGGATCATCCTTTAAATTTTACAGTTTCCCATAATATTGAGCGAATATCGCAGGAATATCCGCTGGGTTACGAACTACATTTCCCGACAGGTATACCATTTTATCTATGACATTCTTCGCCACCCTCTTATTAATCCATCTAGCCAATAATGCCCCAGCTTTATCGCCTGATTCATAGAATGAGGACTTTAGGCATCCGAGATGTCCTTCATGTTGCTTTAAGAGGAATTATCTCAATTGCGTTCTAACTTGCAGGATTAAAGAGGTGCCACGAGGGGTAGGACAGGCTTTGTTAGAGGATTCTAAGGTTTGAAGTCGTAGAATTAAATTTACTCTGTGTTTGTCCATTTCCTTTTAGAATTGAGAATCCTTTTGGAGAAAAACACCCCTAACAAACGCTTTATGAGCCTCCTATAGTGTAACATCTCCCACCGCACCATTATCATTAATTTGAAAGAAGTCATCCAGCCGACGGGCGACTTCCTCCACCGTGCTCTGATGAGTTAGTAAACCTACGCTTAGTGTCCAGTGATGCGGAGGAGGCACAAAGGTGCCCAAAGTCAACTTCAAGGGACACCGGGGCATGGTCGGACCAAGTGATCAAACCAACTCCCGCACAGAGGCAGGCCAACAATGAGTTATCATCCACCAAAAAATAATCAATTAGTGAGTAGGACCCATGCCTGTACGAGAAGAAGGAGTAATCCCTCTCGACCGCATGAAGATAACGCCACACATCATGGAGGCGAAACTCCCGGCACAGAGAGCTCAGCTAACGTCCCCAACGCACACCTTTCGGAGAGCAGTTCAGTGACCTGTCCGGCACGATGTTAAAATTGCTGCAAATAAATTTCAGTCCTCTGGACTCCTCCAAAGCTTTATCCAGGAAGGTTCTCAAATATTGGATATGAGCAGCATTTGGGCCATATATATTAGCGATGGTCACAGGGACCCCAGCGATAGAGTACTTCAGAAAACATAACGACCCGCCGGATCTGTAATAACATCAAACAATTGGAATACAATCGAATTTTTGATAAGAATGCACACACCCGCTTTCTTTTGGGGATGATTAGCAAAAAAGCCTGTGGTAAAACATTTATGAGACATTCTATAATTATCATCACTATAAGCAGATGTGTCTCCAGTAAACAGAGAATATCAGCCTTGCATTTGGCCGCCTCATTCCATAAATAAGGTCTCTTGGCTGGGGAATTCCCCGAACATTAAGCTAAATTATTTTCGCACTCCTGGATTGGCAGAGAAGCACTAGAGATGAAGGCACACTGACACACAATGGCAGGGATTGAATGTTCAAATATGGGATATTGAAAGGAAAATAAAACAGAATAAAACTAACAGGTAACACACATGTAAACCTAGTGACAGGCCATAGCCTGTATTGGGGGAAGGACCTGTCCTCCTGCATCCTCACAAAAGGGAGGCCTGGCCCACCAAAAATGGAGAGGGTGTCCAGGGAAAATGCAGTCCCACTAGCACTCCAGGAACCTCCCAGAAGTCCAGAGTAGAGGGATCAGGAACCAAACATCCAGTAAGTCCTGCAGATAGCCCGAGGTCAGAACAAAAACAGTCAGCCCACTCTCTCCCAATCCGGCGCAACAGTGCGCTTGTGCGCCTGTCTACCGGCGTGTTTGCCGGATCCCACTAAGGTGGGATTTGTCTCCATCCAGAATGAGGCTCCATTCTTTTAGGGCCCTGCCCAAATGGCTGGGGAGGTGAAATATCTGGTTCGAGCCTTTATACCGGAATTTCACGCACACTGGCGAGCCCCAGGTGTAAAATAGACCTTTATCCCGAAGGATCTGACATTATGGGGTGAACTCTCTCCTCCTGGCGAGGGTGCCTGCAGATAAATCCGGAAAGACAACCACCTCATCACTTTCAGCACAGCATCAGTAGTTTTAGCTATACAGAAAATCACCAAAATGTCTCTGGGCAGAGCTCTGTTGATATGGGGTTGTTTGGGGATCTTATATATTATCGATGCTCAGGTCTCCCGTGGGAGCTTCAGGAAGTATTTGCTGCAAAAGAGCTGATACAGAGCCTCTTAGATCCTCAGCCCCAGCCACCTCAGGAATGCCTCTAATGGGGTCCGTCACACGCGTCAATGTCGTCAGCAATCTCATCGCTGGCGACATTGATGGCTGATCACTGGTGAGCTGTCACACAGGCAGACTCACCAGCGATCAGTGGACCAGCGACATCGTGGAAATGTTACCCACTGTGTACCTTGGATACCAGCCGGTGAGCGGAGCAGGCTGGTAACCAAGGTATACATCGGGTATCTAGGCAGCGCTCGCTGCCTAGATACCCGCAGTTTACCTTGGAAACCAGCTCCCAGCGCTTGCTGAGAGGCGCTGGGAGCTGGCTTATCGCTCGTTCCCAGTGTCACACGCAGTGATGCTGCGTGTCACCGCACCATCGTCAGGTTTTAGAACAAGTTCTAAAACCTGACGACCATCAACCAGTGACTTATCGCTGGTTTGATGTCGCCCTGTCACACGCTTCAATATCGCTGCATCGTCATGTGCAGCAGCGATATGCAGCGATATTGCACGCGATCCCATTATTCTAATATTGCCTTTCCTCATCTTGTCCTCCAGATCAAAAATCTTCAGGTGTGCTTGCTTCAGCTCTCCCTCTATGGCCCATAGTCAGTAGCCAGAGGTAATCTCTGCAATTTTATTCTCTAAGTGATGTGTACATTCACCCAGAGAAGCCTGCTCATGGCGAATCTCCCCCAACATTTTCCGCCAATCATCCTGGAGCGATCTCCTCATAAAGCCCAGAAGTCCCCAATTCACCGCTGTGTTATCGGCGCTTCATTATCCTCCACCTCAGCAGCGCGCTCCTCTGGGCTGCGGGAGGCACGGGAGGAGACAGATGGGGACTTGGACGGCGGCGCCATTTTGGAGTGAGAAGCGGGAGGCCGCTCGACAGTAAAAAAGTGTGTCACCTTTTGAACTTCCCCACAGCATTTGGAGGAGGCTCTCAGCATTCCCGGGTCCAGGCAAGCTTCTCACCGCTGGTGCAGCATAGGTAGGCTGGCTGTGTGACGGGAAAGTGCCGCTTATCGGGTCATCCAGCAGGAGCTCCAGATTATGCGGCCGGCGCCATCAGTTTACAGGCCACGCCCCCCGACACTATTCTTTTTGAACAGCCTAATGTTCATTTTTTGTTCTTTTCTGGAAAGCAGTTAAAAATGATACAATGTCTCTTCATGTTTTAATTTAGAAAACAGGGTGAATGTTCCCAATGCATGGACATAAAAACTATTACAAAAATTTTGGGCTTAACTCGTTTTTTTAACACACTGCTTTTATTTTTGAACACAACTGTATGTCCTAGGTCGGTAAGTACTTCCAATCTAGGACGTATGGATATGGCCAAAGTTGTTAAGGGGTTAATGCAGGAAACTCTTACATATTAGACTAATGTTAAATGAACCCTTAAATATCGATGGGTTTGGCAGAGAGTCAAATGCGTATCAGGGTCCCCGCCAGATGATGTTGGGGATATAAGCAGCCGCCAACAAATTTAACAGTGGCTAACTTGTAAAAACACAGGAGTGTTCAACAGAGTGAGGGAGCGCTCCTGTGTATGAGAGATAGCTGCCCCCATGCTGGTGTGCTGTTTTATGTTACAGTCAGAGTTTCATAGTGGCATTTAACAGGTTAAAATTTATGGGCAGGGTACACTTTACCCATGGCTGTTAGAGGCACATACATCTATGAATATCAAAAAAGAACCAACCTTGGACATCATTGTTAATAGGACCGACTACTCAAAGCCATCTGAAAACCAAAGAACAGGAGTGTACGATTGCCTTAAAGGGAACCTGACCCCTAAAAATTAGCCACAGCCTCTTAAAGGGATCCTGTCACCACCAAAATGCCTCCGAAGCTATCAAAACATGCCCTGCAGCATCCCATCACTAATCTCACACTCCTTTTGTCTCCATAAATATCCCAGTCCTGCGAGAAGTGAGGATAAAAACGTTTTTAATTTACCACTCTATTAGTGATTATAATTGCAGAGGCTATATTCTTTAGTCACCAGGGCATGTTGTTTTGCAGCTCCAGGATCCAGCCCTCTCTCTGTCTGTGCTGCTGTGAAACTGAAACTGAAGGCAGGACTAATGATTTGCATTCTGTGAGTGATAGAGAGGGGGGAGGGTAAAGCCTGCACAAGCAGCGCAAACACACAGAGACAGGATGGATCCTGGAGCTGCAAAACAGCCCGCCTTGGTGACTAAAGAATATGGCCCCTACTAATTATAATCCCTAATGAGTGAGTATTAACACGTTTTTATGCACTTTCACAGGATGCTTTTAGGAGACAAAAGAAGTGTGAGATTAGGGATGGGATGGTGCAGGGACATGTTTTACTAGTTTAGGAGGCGTTTTGGAGGTGACAGGATCCCTTTAAGACCTGTCCATGCACCATCCTTATCCATTTCTAGCCATCCTTTTGTGCTAAAAATGTGTATTTAGAAAGTTCATAAAAGTGACTTTATTACCTTCAGCACTGCAGCTTCTCAGATTTTGAGAAGTCGCAAAAGGCGTTGCCTGGTGCTTCTCCCCACCACCTGCAGCCTAATTATTCACGCGCAATGGGCGTGCTAATCAGCAGAGAGCTCTCTGCTTGAATGCAACATGTGTGGACATTCTGGTGGTGTTAATGAGAGATTATGGGCAATTGAACACTCCTGTTCTTTGGTTTACACATACATCTATCTGGCACCCCAGAGTCCAGTTGCCACGATGGCATTGCCTCCCTCGGGGGGTCATGCCATGCTTGGAAGCAAGGGAAGGTATCCACACCAGATAAGTCAACCACACCTTCCCAACTCCAGACCAGAAGGGGGAGCTCTGAAACCCGAGTCCAGGTGAGGTCCCTTATAAATTCTGGCCTGGGTGCGGGATTAGTCAGTTCAGTTTCTGAAAGAACTGTGAAGAGGTCCTGTGGACTGGAGGAGCGTGAGGCTCGTCCTGGGATGGAGACTAGCCAGGATTAGGGACCCGTAGGAGAGGGTCTGATCAAGTGGAGGAACAGTCTGGGGAGTGGAGCCAGTTGCCAGGTTCACCCCCGTGCAGAGCGCCAGAAGCGGAGACTGGATTCCGAGGCTGTGAAGGACTGTAGGCCAAGCAGCCAACACTGGAGGGCGGGAGATTCCAAGTCTCTCGACCACAATGAAGCCCAGGAGGCACAACAGCACCAGAGAGCTAAGGGACAGTAGCCAGAGGAGTGTAACCCAGAGAGAGGGCTCGAGTTGCCAGCCATAAGGGCAAAAGACCGTATACAGGAAGAGAGAGGGTTGCAGCTTAGCTACAGGCAGCCAGGACCCACCAAGAGTAGTGTAACAGGGAGGCCTCAGAACTGACTAGGTGAGGAGAGTCCCAACTTGCTTCCAGGCCACCTGTACTCCCAACATCTCTTGTGGACGAGGTCCTGGACAAACCTGCTACTTCTACCAGTAAAGGTAGCGGAGACTTCAACCCTTGTGTGTCAGTCATTCCGCGGCCTCAGTCCTGCACCCCCAACGGCCTAACAGTGCCACAGACTCTCCCAGTTGCCCTGGAGATCCACTACACCCGTGGGGAGCGCAGCTATCACCGCTGCCATCGCATCATCCCCAGAGGTCCCGCACCGCAGCCACTAATAGCCGCATACCACAGGTGACGTCACGACAACCATACCTAAGCACTAGTCCAGAACTTTTAAACTTGACCCCCAGGGCCACGAGACCGGGCCGCAATCCCTGTGACTCCCCGCAGCCGAGAAGTGGGCCCGATCCTCGAGTACCCCACGGCCTCGGGGCGCTTCATCTATGCCGGATGTCAGTAATGGATATAAATAGTCCATGATTTAGGGTCTCTTTTCCAATGCAATAACCCAGGTTCTGGGTAAGGCTGGGTTCAGACAAGCGTAAGATAAGTCGTCCAAATTTCATTCGCATTGTCATCCGTTTTACTTTGTGTATGCTTACATCATCAATGCCATCTGTTTTTATACATTAACATTTAAAAAAAATTTCAAGACTAATCATTTCCCAAGTTAAGAATTGCAATGTATCCATAAAAATTAGATGCAATGTGGATGATTCTTATGAGGCCTAAATTTTTTTGTGTTCTCATAGACGTGGGTAGGCTAGGCTTATCCAAAATACACAAGAGAATAGTGCATATGGCTATTTTTTTTCACACTCAGACACTTGGTTTATATGAAAAAACGGTCATCTGAACAGCCCTATTCAATAACATTGGTCTGCATACTATATGTTTTTTAAATGGACGGAACTGTCTATATCAGGGGCGTAGTGACAATAGGTGCAAGTGTTGCAGTCGCACCTGGGCAATGGAGCTTACAGGGCCCCAAAAGTACCTTTGGCCAATAGAAAAAATCTAATGCTATATTAAGGATTTGGAATGAGCTTCAAGTTACTGTGTATACTCGAGAATAAGCCAAGTTTTTAAGCACAATTTTTGTGCTGAAAAGTGCCCGCCTCGGCTTATACTCAATTCAGTGTTCAGTATAAGTAGGGTGGCGGTGAGCGGGGGCTGGAGTAGGCGGGGGGAGGCTTCAGAGTGAGCAGGAGGTCAGGAGGTCACAAGGTTCCACTCATTAGAGTAATGTAATATGCACTGCATCCCCCTGTCCATCAGAGGCGGGGGGAGACAAGCATATTACATTAGACATTGTACACCCCCCATCACAGTACATAGCCCCCATGCTGCTGCTCACAATAAAATAGTAAACGTTTTAACTCACCCCTCCGACGCGTCTCTGAAGGCTCCGTGGCTTCCTCTGGTCTTCCTGCTTCTTCCCGGCAAATGTAATCATGTGACCGATGCATCAGTGACATCATCACTGCTGCACCAGTCACATGATTAAAAGCAGGAAGAGAGGAGGGAGGACGCCACAGAGCCTGCAGAGAAGCGTCGGAGGGATGAGTTAAAACGTTTATTATTTTATTGTGAGCACCAGCTGGGGCCCATATACTAGTGATGGGGGGTGTGTACAATGATGGGGGCCATATACCAGTGATGGGGACTATATACAATGACGGGGGGCTATATACCACTAATGAGGGGCTATATACCAGTGATAGGCGCGCTATATACCAGTGATGGGGGCATATACTGTGATGGGGTAGCTATATACCATTTATGGTGCTATATACCATTGATTGGGGCGCTATCTACCAGTTATGGGGTGCAACATACCCGTGATGAGGGCTATATTATCAGTGAAGAGGGGCTATATATCAGTGATGAGGGCAATATATCAGGATGGCGGTCTGCTGCATTTTCCACCCTAGGCTTATACTCGAGTCAATTAGTTTTCCCAGTTTTTGGGAGTAAAATTAGCTTATACTCAAGTATATACATTATGCCACTGGCCCATATGGTACTCATCCGAGATTCACAGGCACCTTACATTGTTGTATTAGAGACAGATTAGTACTTATATATACACATAATTACAGGGTGGGCTATTTATAGGGCTGGCCATTTATATGGATGCACCTAAATAAAATGGGAACGGTTGGTGATATCAGCTTCCTGTTTGTAGGCAGAGTTTTCCTCTTCCCATATACTAATATGCCACAAACAGGAAGTTGATATCCCCAACCATTCCCATTTTATTTAGGTGTATCCATATAAATGGCCCACCCTTTGTATGTATACACCTAGGATATTTTTAACTGCAAACTCTACAGATCTATTTGTTCACTGGTTTCTAAATAATTGTAGGGGGAACTTATTTAGCAAAATGTTACAAAGGAAAAACAGATATTTATAGATATCTACTTATGGCATTTATTAAGGATGTGCAACCTACTATTTTGATATACTGAGGTTCAGTTATGGAGGTGGTCACATAATGCCATGTTCTAGTCTATGTATATGTACTTTATCGTCATGAATATTCTTACTTTAGCATTATATGATTCTGGGAAGACTACCGTATGTATTCTGCGGTTGTTCCAGAAGACACAAAATTATAGATGTGCATATATTCTACTGAAAGAACAGCCGACGGCAGGAGCCACAAAGTGATGAGATGTTTTCACTCCAGAAAATAGGCTGTATTTATTCCTGACCATTTCTTTTCATCCAATATGTACAGCACATACATCAACTATATCAGTACAAGTGTAAACTACATAGAAAGAATAACTAGAACCCAAACTGGTACAAACTGATATAGTTTTGCGCTCTAGTTTGCCTAAATGGAATAGAAATGACAGCAGAGTCCTGTAAACTATGCCCTAACAATGAGAAAAACTTGCAGATGTTCAAATTCAAATGCTGGTTCCTGATCTCACTATACTTAAGGGCTCATTCAGATTATTATTATTATTTATTTATATAGCGCCATTATATTCCATGGTGCTTTACATGCTAAAAGGGCAGACTAGGACAAGTAACATAGCAACAATACAAGTAACAATAAATGTTGACAATTCGGTTGTACAGATACAAGGGGAGAAATCCTGTCCGCGAAGGCTCACATTCTACGAGGGGCGGGTGGGGATACAGTAGGAGGGGGAAATTCCAGTCATGAGGTGGTGTGGTGGACCGGGTCTTATTGCAGGTGGTAGGCTTGGCGGAACAGGTGGGTCTTCAGGCATCTTTTGAAGGTTCCCAGGTAGGAGAATGTCTGATGTGTTGGGGCAGAGAGTTCCAGAGTATAGGTGAAGCACGGGAGAAATCCTGTATGCGGTTGTGCGAAGAGGAGATGAGGGGGGAGTAGAGGATAAGCTCTTGGAAGGATCGCAGGTTGCGTGAGGGTAGGTATCGGGAGACCATGTCAGAGATGTATGGAGGGGACAGGTTGTGAATGGCTTTGTTTGTCATGGTTAATGTTTTAAACCGGGATCTCTGGGAAGTAGGGAGCCAGTGAAGGGCTTGGCAGAGGGGGAAACAGGGAAGTAGCGGGGAGACAGATGGATTAGGAGGGCAGCGGAGTTCAAGATAGATTGGAGAGGTGCAAGCGAGGTATTGGGGAGGCCGGTGAGCAGGAGGTTGCAGTAATCGAGGCAGGAGATGATGAGAGCGTGAATAAGGGTTTTAGCAGTGTCATGGTCAAGGAAAGTGCGAATCCTATAGATGTTTTTGAGCTGGAGTCGGCAGGAGGTGGCGAGGGCCTGGATGTGGGGCTTGAAGGAGAGGGAAGAGTCAAAGATAACCCCGAGGCACTTGGCATGGGGGACTGGAGAGAGAGAGCGGTCGTTGAAGACGATGGATAGGTCAGGTAGTGAGGGGGAGCGTTTTGGGGGGAAGACTATGAACTCGGTTTTGTCCATGTTCAGCTTAAGGAAGCGAGCAGAGAAGAAGGATGAGATGGCGGACAGGCAATGTGGAATTTTGGATAGAAGGGAGGCGATGTCAGGACCAGACAGGTAGATTTGGGTGTCGTCGGCGTAGAGGTGATATTGGAGGCCAGGGGACTCAATGAGTTGCCCTAGTCCAAGAGTGTAGATTGAGAACAGTAATTGTCCAAGAACCGAGCCTTGGGGGACCCCGACAGATAGGGGGTAGGGCGACGAGGATGTGTGGGAGTGGGTGACGCTGAAGGTGCGGTCCGTTAAGTATGAGGAGATCCAAGAGAAGGCAAGGTCCGTGATGCCAAGAGATTTCAGGACCTGTAGTAGAAGGGAGTGGTCAACAGTGTCGAAGGCAGCGGACAGGTCGAGGAGGAGAACAGAGTAGTGGCGCTTGCTTTTGGCAGTCAGTAGGTCATTTGTGACTTTGGTCAGGGCTGTTTCAGTGGAGTGTAGGGGTCGGAAGCCAGATTGCATGCGGTCAAAGAGGGAGCAGGAGGAGAGGTGAGAGGACAGCTCAGAGTGGACATGCTGTTCAAGTAGTTTAGAGGCGAAAGAGAGGAGAGATATAGGGCGGTAGTTGGAGACAGTAGTGGGACTGAGGGAGGGTTTTTTGAGGATGGGTGTGATCAAGGCGTGTTTGAAGGCTGAGGGGAAGGTGCCAGTGGTAAGTGATAGGTTGAAAAGATGAGTTAGGGCTGGGATGATAACGGAGGTGAGGTTGGGAATGAGGTGGGATGGGAGCGGGTCGTGGGCGCTGGTGGTGAGGTGTGATTTTGACAGGAGGGAGGAGACCTGGTCTTCAGTTATGGGGGGGAAGCAGTTGATGGAAGTAGAGGGCAGTATAGGTGAGAGGGGAGGCTGTGGGGACAGTGGATCAAAGCTGTCTCTGATTCTGTCAATCTTTTCTTTGAAGAAGGAGGCAAAGTCTTCTGCAGAGATAAGGGGAGAGGGAGGGGGAGCAGGTGGGGGGAGTAAGGAATTGAAGGTTTTGAAAAGTTGCTTGGGATTGTGGGACAGGGAGGTTATTAGGGATAAGAAGAAGGTTTGTTTGACGATGGCAAGTGCAGTCTTGAAGGCGATGAGGGACTGTTTGAACAGCGCAAAATGCTCAGTGGAACGTGATTTTTTTCAATCGCCTCTCGGTGACCCTGGATAACCGTCTCATGTCTTTAGTGAGGGTGGTGTGCCAGGGTTGCTTATTAGTGCGTGGAGCGTGATATGTGAGGGGGGCTGCTAGGTCGAGGGCCTTGATTAATGTGGTGTTGTAGAGGGTGGTGGCAGTGTCTGTGTCACGTATAGATGTTATGTTGGTGAGAGGGAGAAGGGATTCTGAGAGTGAGTGTAGATCAATGTGTTTTAGGTTTCTGCGGGGATGATCAAGTTTGCGGAGAGGAGGTTGTGTAGTAGGGGAGGTGAGGGAGGAGAAGGTCAGCAGATTGTGGTCAGACAGGGAGAGGGTTGAGTTTGTGAGATTAGTAAGGGAGCAAATACGGGTAAAGATGAGATCCAGCGTGTGACCATCTTTGTGGGTGGCAGAGGAGAACCATTGGGAGCGCCCGAAGGAGGAGGTCAGGGAAAGAAGCTGAGAGGCGGTTTGGTGGGCAGTGTCAATGGGGATATTGAAATCGCCCATAATGATGGTGGGTATGTCAGTAGAGAGGAAATGAAGTAGCCAGGTGGTGAAGTGGTCGAGGAAGGTGGGGATGGATCCAGGGGGGCGGTAGATGACGGCTAGCTGGAGGTTACAGGGGGAGAAGATGCGGACAGAGTGGGCTTCGAAAGATGGGAGAGTAGCAGAGGGGGGTAATGGAATAGGGGCGAAGGAGCAGGTGTCGGATAGGAGTATGCCGACACCTCCGCCATGTTTGTCAGAGGGGCGGGGTGTGTGGGAAAGATTGAATCCGCCGTAGGATAGTGCAGCAGGGGAGGCCGTGTCGGAGGGGGTGAGCCAGGTCTCTGTGATGCCAAGGAATGAGAGTTTATTAGAAATAAAGAGTTAATGGATGTCTGTGAGCTTATTACAGACTGAGCGGGCGTTCCAGAGTGCGCAGGCAGGGAGATTAGAAGAGCAGGGTCTGGGGGGATGGGTCTAAGGTTGGTCAGGTTGCGAGGGTGGGTGATTTTGGGGTTATGAGAGTTGGTGATGGGATGTGGGGATGGGATGTAGGTGGCTGTGGGGATGTGGCGGGGGGGGCCGGGATTAGGGGAAATGTCGCCAGCGAGTAGGAGGAGCAGGGAGAGGGTTAGCAGGTGGGAGCAGGAGAGTTTACGTGGTGGCCGTGCCTGATTGGAGAGGGAGGATTTAAAGTGCATGAATACTTTAGAGGAGTGGGTGAGGTGGTTAGGTAGGATGGAGGATGAGAGAAGTACTTTGTTGCTGGGTGGAAGGATGAGTGGGGGTAGCAGGACGTGGAGAAGGATGGGAGTGAGAGTGCAAAGGAGGGGATACATTGTGGATGGTGAGCTGGGGATGGGAGTAGCGTGGGTCAGATGCAGCGGGAAGGAGAGCTGTAGTGGTGGGTGAGTGGTCAGTAGTGATGAGTAGTCTGGGGTTTACATAGTGAATACATAATTGCAGTACAAGTGAACAAATTGCAGATGAGCATGTAATGTTATACGTACATGTGCAGTTTCTGAGTTTCTGTACACACGGAGAACATATGCTCCCATTATAGCCATTTGCCACTGCACATAGGCAATTTTCCACATAGACCAACGATCTGCGAAAAAAAAAATCATAGCATGCACTACTCTGCTCCAATCAATAGATTAGACTAGACCAGACTAGTGCATGTAAATAGTAGGCAGCTGTTACCTCTACACTTGTCCGATATGTGACAAGCACACGAAGCTGCACATTGGGCCAGTAATATCCCTGAGGATTCAACTAGTAGTCAGTTTTTAATCACATGATGTCATAGACTTAAAGGAAATCAAGAGAATTAACTGGGTAGAAAAGCAAAATGAGAAATTGTAAGTATACAGTGTTAATATATTGCAATCATCAAATAATATAAGAGGAAATAAACTTTGATGGGAATGCTTCTTTAATGATATGCAAATGATGAAAAAGCAGAAAAAAACATTTTCAAAACATTTTGATTTATTAAGTATCATGTGTAAACCTTGCGCAGAAATCCCTACACTTAGGGTGCCTTCACATTTGCGTATGGGAAAGCAGCGTATGCTGCGTTCCCATACGCAGTCAAACGCATGCGCACTGCGGTTCCTATGTTTAACATAGGAACGCATAGTGCCTGCGTTTGCTGCGTTCGGGTGCGGATGCGGACGATATCTGCTCCTTCCGGTGTCCAGCATCTGCGCCCGGGACGCAGCATGTTGCATTTTTTGTGCGCTCGGGGAGCTTGGAAAATCGGCAAGCGTCCCCAAGCGCACAAAACATGCATTGTCTTCAATGGGTCCGCAGTGTTCAGCGCTTGACAGCGCTGGAGAACGCTGCGGACCCATTGAAAAATCTCCCGGTGGCCGCCGGTGATGTCACAGGAGCTCACCGACGGCCACCGGGAGATCAGCTGAGCCACTGCTGTCCTCCTCCTCCCCGCCGCCGGTAAGCACCAGGACCTGTCGGCGGGGAGTACAGCTGATGTGACAGCTGTTTGAATCTTCCCGCGCCGACATCTCCTCTCAGTGTCGGCGCGGGAAGATTCAAACAGCTGTCACATCAGCTGTACTCCCCGCCGACAGGTCCCGGTGCTTACCGGCGGCCGGGAGGAGGAGATCTCCGGCGCTGAACTCCTCCTCCGGCCCGCCCCCGGACAGCGCCGATTGGCTGCCGGGCTCCCTAGTGATGTGTCCGCAGGCGGACATTATCCGCTGCGGACACATCATTTTACACTGCTTTTGACAGCGTTTGTGTCTGCATGCCATCAGCATGCAGACACAAACGCCAGTGTGAAGCCACCCTTACACTCCTTGGCTGCTATCAATAAGGAACCCCTTAGTGACGAAGAAATTGGTCATTTTTCATTTTCGCTTTTTCGCTCCTCGGCTTCCAAGAGCCATAACGTTTTTATTTTTCTGTCGACACAGACATATGACGGCTTGTTTTTTGCGGGAAGAGTTGTACTTTCAGATGCAATAATTTGTTTTACCATATAGTGTACAGGGAAATTGCAAAAAAATTCTAAATGCAGTGAAATTGCAAAAAAAGTGCAATAAGACGTTTGTTTTTTTGGGGTTTTGTAGTCGCCGTGTTCACTATATGGTAAAACTGAAGTGACCTTGTGATGCCTCGGTCAGTACGAGTTTGTAGATACCAAACATGTATACCTTTATTGGTATCTAGGTGGTGGAAAAAAATTCAAAAGCATGAAAAAAAAACAACATTGCACTTTTTGCGCCATGTTCTGCGACCCGTAGCGTCCTCATTTTTCGGGATCTGGGGTTGGGTGATGGCTTATTTTTTGCGTCTCGAGCTGACGTTTTTAATGATACCATACTTGGGTGGTGCGCTGTTTTGATCGCCCGTTATTGCATTTTTTAGCATTGTTGCAGTGATCAAAAAAACGTAATTTTGGCGTTTGAACCATTTTTTGCGCTACACAGTTTACGGATCTCATTATTTGATTATTTATATTGATAGATCGGGGCGATTCTGAACGCGGCGATACCAAATGTGTATTTTTTTTTTTTTTTTTTTTTTAATACTTTTATAGTGGATGGGAGAAAAGGGGGGTGATTTGAACCTTTATGTTTTTTTTTCAACTTTGTAAAAACTTTATTTGCTTATTGATTCTTACTTTTACACAGCCCCTGTGAGAGGCATGCAGCTGCACAGTCCGATCGCTTCTGACACATACAGAGGAGCTGTAGCTCCTCTGTATCTGTCAGAATCACGGACCTGTTGTGGTTGGCAGCCCCTGCCAACCACAACCCGGAAATGCTCCATGACAGGTTCCAGGGTCAAGCCAGGACCCTGGCCTGTGACATCAGCACGGGAGATCCCGCGATACTATCGCGAGATCTCCCCTGGAGCCCGGTAAGCGCGCGCTGCCCGCTCCGGCTCCCTTAGATCCCGCTCTCAGAGATTGAGGGCAGGATCTAAGGGGTTAACAGCACCGATCGGATGGCGGGACCGATTGGTGCTGTTACTCCCACATCTTAGCTAGTGAGATCAGCTGAGATGTGGGAGGTTTGAAGTGAGCTCCACGCCGGAGCTCACTTCAAACATCGGGTAATGACAGCCGACGTCTAGAGACGTACGGCTGTCATTAAGAGGTTAACGGTGGTCCAGGGAATGTTCTACCACATTAAATGCACTTGAGCTCACAAATTTTAAAGATCCGCTGCTGGCATCTCCCTTGTAATTATCGACCAATGATGTCCAAGATGCGATCAATGGGTGACAAGCCTGAAAACACTGCAGGCCATAGCATCACGTTTAGGCCACACACACTGCTCAGAGTCGCATGACCAACAAGCAGCCTGGCATTGCTGTGTTGAAAAACAGCTCCCACTTTGGAGAAATGGCCCTACAACTGGTTCCTCCACCAATACCATGTACCGTTGTTAGTTACCTGTAATGAAGACTAGAGTGGTCCGCCACAGTACATTATGAAAATACATACCATAATCCTGTGAATAGGATCTGTGTGACATTCACTCCAAAAGGCAACTTCATGATTTTGCCCTAGTGGTCTCTAAATGGAGACTAGAGGCCAGAATGTAGATCTAGTCTCTGAAATTAGTCACATTTTTGTCTTGGCTACAATGATATCTGCCAAGCGGTATAGAAACTATAGCCCCAGTTCATCAGGACCAGCAATATTCACTCCGCTCTTGATGAAGGGAAATGTTTATGCAGTGTAGTCTAAAAATAAAATAATTTTTTATTTCTATAGTGCCAACAACAGCACTTTAGGGGTATGTGCACATCAGTCGTTTTGTGGGCTGCTTTTGGACGTTTTCCGTCGGCGTTTTCCGCTCAGTTTTATGTTAATTTATGTTAATCCTACCCTCCGGTTGGATTAACATGCTAGTCAATGGATTTTAGAAAACTCTGTCTACATTACAACGTTTTTCTTCTGGTCGTTTTCAGTCAAAACTGAGTTTTTTCACCGGTTTCCAAAAATAGAGCAAGTGACTTCTTTCCTCCGTTTTTCCACCGGTTTCAGCTGATCAAGTGCACTAAAAACTCAGTTTTAAAACCGCTCAGAAAAACCGCCGACAAAACGCTGTAAAACCGGGCGGAAAACGAGCAAAAAACGAGCAAAAAACGAGGGACACTGCTGAGCACAGAAAACTCAGTTTCTGCCAGTGTCCACCGATTCCCGGTCGGTCTGCAGAAATGCAGAACCGACTGATGTGCACATAGCCTTAAAGTCACAGAGGACTAAATACATTGCGGAGTAACACAATCCAACAAATACCAGGAGGGTCCTGCTTGCACTCAATGAGGAAATAGGGGAGGCACAAAAAGTAAATGGTAAAAAGTGCAGTCATCAATATAATAAATAGGGGATTCACATAATGCTGCATGAACTGTTCACCAGCCAGGATGTGTACAAGTACAGATAAAGTGCAATAAAGTGCATGGAGAGTGTGTAAAGAGATGCTTAGAGGGACAAGATTTGTGGGAAAATTGTGTAAGGGCAAAACAGCGATAGATTAATGAGACGATAGGCCAGTCTAATGAAATGCATTTTTAGGGCCCACTTAAACGTTGGGTATTGGGAATTAATCAAATTAAACAGAAATCTGGTGCAATCACTTTGAAGAATTGTGGCCCATGCGTGCAATGGCATGAAGAGGCCTTCGCTAGGGAATTTCCACACAAAACTATCCTAAGAGTTCCTTTACTGTTCATGAATTGTGTACTGGGGGGCAGCCATACGAGAACAGAAAAGAGCTTTAACCAAACTGTTCCCACAAAGTCAGATGCTACCATTATTCACAAGGTCTTGATGTGGTTAAACATTAAGACTTTCCTTCACTCAAACTAAGGATCCTACACAGACCCCTGAAAACCAACCCCATGGAATGATTGACCAGATGGCACAATGCTGTTAGGCAGGTAATGTTCTCATGGCATTTGCCAAAGAATTATCCAGACTACCAGAGAAAAATGGCACTCCTGAGGGTCCAGTGGTGGCTTTATACTACTCAATTCAATGCTTTGCATTGTGCTTGGTTGTGTAAGGCTGTATGCAGCTGCTTGGCCATGGAAAGCCATGACATGAAGCTCCAGAGCACCATTTTTGTGCGGTTGTTAATATAAGTGAATGTTTGGACTTTTATGCCCTCTGCTCCTTGGCACTTGGCGATTACGCTCTGCAACTTTACGTGGTCTTCACTGAAGTCCTGACTAGACAAGTGGGAGACAGGTCCATGCCGTCCTCCTGCCCCCCAATAAACTGTCTGATAAATGTTCAGTCTGAGTCAGCTAGAAAGGATATCTCCTGCTGTAGTCTACACTCTACTTGTGCGGTAGAGGAATGCGCATTTACGATAACCGACAGGACGCTACACTCGCTGAAGTCTGTCTCTAGCAGATGTCTTTACTTAGCCCGTACTAAGAGGTGAAACTGCTGGGAGCTGACATATTTAAAATCCTGATGGTGAACTACATAAAGATGACCTTTTTGCTGCATTTTTGCATAATAGAAAGTATTTAGTAAAAATTTGAATCCCACAAGTTACTAGTTGGGGAACAGAAATGTAATACCTATAAAGGCCATTTGTGAAGGTGGGTAAGCAAGGGCAATTTGGGCATATATGTTCATAGTGAAGTCAGAAGACATAGTTATCTTTTGTATGGTTATAGTTTAA
Organism: Allobates femoralis; assembly: GCA_033576535.1. Taxonomy (NCBI): domain Eukaryota; kingdom Metazoa; phylum Chordata; class Amphibia; order Anura; family Aromobatidae; genus Allobates; species Allobates femoralis. The sequence continues at coordinate 784,132,448 of JARQOC010000003.1, forward strand.
AGGGCATATAATTAATGATTTTTTTTTTTTAGTTATATATTGTATTGCAATTTGAAACAAAAGCATTTTGCAACCAATTCTGGTAAATTCAGTCATGTCTGAGGCTCAAAAGGGCTAAAATCTATTTTAATGATACACCAAAGTAGGTTCCAGCCAATTTGAGGCAGTCTTAAAGGGGTTGTGGCCTAAAATAATAATTCTGCAGTTACTCTGTGTGGCTGCAGACTCAACAATCCTCCCAGCACGTGCTTTATGTGCTATGAGGACTCACTGGTTTCGAAGCTGGGAACAGTTATGTGTTATGCATGTTCCCGGGAACAGCAAGACTAAGGGGCATGACTTCACTCAATACAATTGTATGGAGCGGACGTGGCCATCTAGTGGGTGTAGCCTTGCTCCATACACTTGCATTAAACGAGGCCGGACCCACCTGTCGGGGGTTCTGGCCGAGTGGCCGAGAACATGCATAACACATAATTGCAGTCCGATTGCGGTTTAGAAACAGCTAATCCTCGCAGTGCTCAGTGCAGGTGCTGGGAGGATTGAGAAGTCTGCAGTTACATAGAATGACTGCAGAATTTTCAGTTTAGACCAGTCAACCCCTTTAAGGCAGTCTGTGAAAGTGGAACTTTGCAAGAAAAGTTATTGTCATCATAAATAAAATTGCAAAATCTTTTATGTTCTCAAAAATTGATGGATTTTTAATTTTATTGTGCACTGCTGTCTGCCCAAGTCCTGATCTTCTTTGGAGTCTATAGATAGTTGCCAGTCTCCTGAGCTAGTAGAAACGTTCTTACAAACCCTTTGCTTGAGCTTGGAAGTGCTCCCTTAAACTTCCCAGATCGTTGGAGCGCACCATTAGCTCAGTTTCTTTGCCTCTGCAAAGTCAGGGTACATTGGCAAAGTTTCTTCTGCATGCAGCATCTGTGCATGTGTCAATCAAACCGGGCTTCACCATCCCCAACAAGCAGGAATTCGGGAGGCCGTTCATTCCTTAACAATGATGGAAAAAAAAACCTTTAAAAATGTCTATTTTACCAGCTGATTAGTTGGTAGCTGTAACTATAGTATTCCTGTAAACTGTATGTAATCTTATATATAATGACTAAGAGTAATGGTTGAATGTTTTTAAGTGGTACATTTATCCATTGGAAAGTCACTTTTATCCATGTTTAACTATATACATTTTTTGCATATCGAGATTTAAGAAAAGAGCACACACAATACTTATACATCAAAACTTTATTAAGAATACAGTGTTTAAAAAGGATATAAAAGGCTTTATATAGGAAACATGACTTTAATTTCACAGAATTGACAACTGAACTTATAGCTGATACTCCCATCAGTTGCCAGATTTTGGCGAAAAACCAGAACAACTTCAGATAAAAACCTTTCCACCCCCCATAACGCAGATGACGTCCTCCCGTCAGCATCTATCATGAGAGATGTAATTTTGTACAGAAAGACGCTCGATAATTCACACACCAAGTAGCCTCAGAACTGGCCCACAAATACCAGAAATGTTCTGTGCAATGTTCTAACATCCCAAATAATAAATTATCAAAATCCCAACTCTCCCCCGCCCCGCCCAAAAAAGAACATTTTTACAAAAAGCTAAAAAGCATAAGTATTTTTTTTTAAATAGAAAAAGGGGCAAATACATAAATATAAAAATTCTGTAAGGCTTATGAAACAACAAAATACGTCAGTGTCTTTGGAGGTCTGGACCTACCGTATATTGCTTAACTCTTTAGTACTTTTTTAAATCTAAATTTGATACTTGGGCTCGATTTACGCTATTACTATTGGTTTTCCCTTCGACGATCGTTTACAGCAGTATATGGACCCGAGTGTAGTGTGTTTGTCCAGTGCGGTTTGGTTTACACATATAGAGATGTAGAAGATAGAATAACATGGATTTGGCCGTTGGGGGATTATTTTTTATAACTGCGTCTTTAGTTCCAGCTAGTTTGACCACAGAAAACATTTATAGGTGAAGTGTTCATATGGCAAAGATGCACATTGAAAACCTGTATAGACATGAATGTATGCCATATTTCTTTTTTTTAAGTATCCCCTATGTGGGTGTATAATGGCGCCGACTGCATGTATGTGTACGGACAGCTCAAACGGAATGACTCCTTTAAGACTAAATATTGTCTTATTGCACAATGTGAAAAAAGCTGAATAATTTTCTTTGGGGAATCCAAAAAGGGACGATAACAGGAAGAAAATAACTTGCGGTTGAAGTTTGTGCATGTTGCCAAAGAAATGTATGTCTTATCTCAAGTTACTTGTAAGCACAACTTCCTATGACGGCGGACACTGTGTGCAGGCAGAAATCCACATGGGGCTTAAATGGTCTATGTGCTGCTATGTACACACTCATGATGTACCCATTGCTCTAAGGCAGAGGTCCCCAAATCCAGGCCTCAAGAGCTGCCAACAGTGCATGTTTTCAGGATTTCCTTAGTATTGCACAGGGGTTGGAGTCATCACCTGTGCAGATGATCACATTAACACCTGTGCAATACTAAGGAAATCCTGGAATCCTGCACTGTTGGTGGCCCTTGAGGCCTGGAGTTGGGGACCTCTGCTCTAAGGACAGCACCATCTGCTTGGATTTCCATTCTTAGGGCCCTTTCACATCAGCGTTTTTCGTAATTCGCGGCAGATGCGGTGAAAAAACCGCATCTGCCGCGTTTGCCGCATAACGGTTCCACTTGCGGCACGGTTGCGTTTTTTTCCATAGGAAGTATAGGGGGACTTGCGGCAGATGCGGCAAGTGCGGTATTGCACTTGCGGCAGGTGCGGCAGAGAAAAAAACCGCGGCTGACCGCGGTTTTTTTCGCTGCCGCACCTGCCGCAAGTGCAATACCGCACTTGCCGCATCTGCCGCAAGTCCCCCTATACTTCCTATGGAAAAAAACGCAACCGTGCCGCAAGTGGAACCGTTATGCGGCAGTTGCGGCAGATGCGGTTTTTTCACCGCATCTGCCGCAAATTTAAAAAAACGCTGATGTGAAAGGGCCCTTACACAGCTTTGCTTAATTTCCCTGATCCATTTAGTGGAAAAATATAGAACACATTGGACAGAACCCAAAATTAGTATAAAAGCCCAGAAGGCCTCATTCACACCAAGAAATTTTGGAAAATCATCAATGCAATTTCTAATCGAATGTACAACTACATCCTACACATTTCAATTAAACCGATCAGGAGTTTTTCTCCAAAAAAACAACAGAGGTGAGTTTCCCAACATGTAAAATTCTGGCCCTCAATTCAGGAGATTTGAGCTGAAAACATGGGTATATTGCTGAGGAACAAGGCGGATAACCTCTTCAATATTTAGATCTAGATGATTTAAGACTATAAGACTAAAGAAAGGGAAACAAACATGAAAGGAGTTATCTGATTCTTTAATATCAATGACCTTTCCTTAGGCTAAGCCATCAATAGTAGATCACTAGGGTGTCCATTTTGATCATGTTGAGATTAAAGGGAATCAACCACCAGGATTTACCACCTGTAAGTCAGTGCAGCAGGTGATTGACGTGTGCAGCACAACATCACTTATTTGGGTTTTTGTTTTTTCCCTCCCCTGTGGTCTTGTCTTTCTGCTGTAAGCTGAACCCCCTTCTTCCCCCTGGATGAGAGGAAGAGGGGAGGGGTCTGGTTACAGCAGTAAGACAAGCCCACAGGGGTGGGATAAAGAAGAAAAAAAAATAGTGATGTCATGCTGCACACATCAATCACCAACTTCACTCATTTACAGGTGGTTAAAGGGACACTGTCACAAGGTTTTTGCCATCCCACCTGACAGCAGCATAATGTAGAGATAGACATGTCACTTACTGAGCTAATTGTTGTCCCTTTGATAAAATTACTGTTTTCTCTGCTTCAGATTTAGCAGTAAATGACTATGCTGGACTATTTGATTAGTCCTACAATGTTAATCTCCAACTGATTGAACAGTGATATTATGGGAACTACACTGAGCAGCCCAGTAAGAGACACATCGCTGGAATCAGGGTCAATGTCTCTACATTATGCTGCTGTCAGATAAGATGGCAAAAACCTGGTGACAGTGTCCCTTTAAACCCTGGTGGTTGGCTCCTTTTAAACTGTTTGTCCGGTGAAAAACTTATCACCTATTCAAGGGATATATGATAACTTATTGTTTGGTGGGGGTCTGACCCCTGGGACCTTAACTGATCTGTACATTAGGCAACTTTCATCCCAGTCAAGGCCCAGTTACACACACAGATAATTGTGCAGAGATTGTTGGCAGATCTCTGGTTGCAGTGAAATCATGGACACATTGTTACATTTGTACACAGCCACAAAATGGAGCAATGTGTCCATGATTTCACTGCAACCAGAGATCTGCCAACAATCTCTGCACAATTATCTGTGTGTGTAACTGGGCCTTTAGAATGGTGCGGAAGTGTGAATGTGCGACTCAATATCCATTCATTCCCTATGAGGCTCCCAAGTGCTACGCTCTGATTTTTCCAAAAGTCCCATAAGCAATGAATGAAACAGTGGTCGGGTAGACCTGCTGTGCAGTTTTGTAATGAGATAACATATTGCCGTTCTGTTGATTCGTGCAAGTCCCAGTGCACTCTCTCTTTATTAAGCATATCCACCTTTTGGTCTTTGATCTAATCTTCGCCATAAGTCAAAAAAATGCCTACACTAGGGTAAATTTCATAGAAAATATTAGCATATTTTTGGAGTATAAAGAACAAAGGATGGAAAGGCAGCCCGAATTGACAACGGGAAAACAACCAAGCTCTTTATAGATGGCGTCCAGGTAATATGCAATTCCAATACCACGGAAAGGACAATGCCATCCACTCATTCCTTATATTTTATAACAAAGATTAAGGTATCCTGCTACCACATATTATTTGGACTTTAAGATGCAAAATTGGACTTTAAGATGCAATAAAGGTTCTTTAATAACTTCCCAAAAGAGGATCAGAAAATACATCAACCAGTGCTTTGCTCTTAAAGAGAACCCGTCACCATGAAAATGCTGTGCAATCTGCAGGCACCATGTTATAGAGCAGGGGAACTGAGTAGATTGATATATAGTTTTGTGAGAAAAGATTCAGTAATACCTGTGATTTTATCATTTCAATCCCAGCTCTTTCTGGGATTTTGGGTCCAGAGGGTGGGGCTATCAGTAACTGTCAGTTATCCTTTTATAAGTGTGCATACAGAAACAGCTGTCACTAATAGCCCCGCCCTCTGGACCCAAAATCCCAGAAGGAGCTAGGGAAAAATGATGAAATCACAGGTTATACTGAATCTTTTCTCACAAAACTATATATCAATTTACTGAGTTCCCTCTGCTCTATGACATGGTGATTGCGCTGCATTTATATGGTGACAGGTTCCCTTTAAAATACCGTTTTTCCAATGCCCAGCTCAGACAAGGGTAACCTTTCAGATCTCCTGAATGTTCCCAAGAAGTATTCTTAATTTAACCAGGGCTGTGGAGTTGGAGTCGTTGAGTCAAATTTAGGGTAATTGTGGAGTCAGAGTTTGGTTTACCGACTCCACAGGCTTGAATTTGACGAGTTCTTTTATGTTTCATACTTGGAACTTTAAGACTGAACTTTTTCCTGCAGTGTCGTCCATGCCAATGAAATAGGACAAGTCGCGGAGGAAAGTCTCTGTCCCCAGGCTGTTCCTGAGTAATATCATCTAATCCTGCCCCCTCGGGTGTGATTGACAGCCTGGATAATCTGTACTGTATGTATGCTCTGAATCTCTCCCACATAGGTGTTATTAGACGATCTGAGGTTGGACTGAGGCAGAGAAGTCCCTCTGGGCTGGTCTTGCTTCACTGGCATATGCGATACTGCAGGATTGAAGTTCACTCTACAAACATTGCAGCGTTGGTATAGCACATAAAACATCTTGTTAGATTAAAGACAGCTGCACCCATACCTATAGTATCTGTTGGGGAAAGACGGGGGCCCTACAAGTTCTCTTCAATGTGGGAACTAACCGCAATGCATGATAGACAATGAAATATACATTAAGCTTTCACTCATAGAGTGGGATAATAATAAAGAAGTTGTTGGGGTCTGTTGTTGAAATGAATGGAGCTAAACTGCAATACCCAACAGTATCCATAGACAATGGTGGCACTAATACTTACAGACCGACATTTTTTTCTGATCTCAGACACCTTTAGTTCAATTTGAGAGATAAGATTTGGTGAATTTTTGTGTTAAAAAAAGGACATGGTTTCTAAGTAAAAGAAAAAAATATAAACTCCCTACCCATGTAACCATGGAGAATTCCTTAGTAATTAATGGCAAAAACACATTGTTCCATTTATGCTACAATTAAAGTTCTGATGAGTAACACAAAGCAGATGGCATTGGAAACCCAACAACAATACTGGAGTATGACACTCGACCAAAGCTAGAGGAAATGTAACAATACATCTGAAGAGAAAAGAGGCAGCGGATTTAATTCTCATCCAAAAATGTGTACAAAATGTTACAGACTTTACAAAACACAAAACGGAATACCGGTGGTGTAATTAACTTATACTTGGTTCTTCATGATCCTCTATTCCCTCATAATGAACAAAAAGGTTATGAAAAAAGGTCACTTTTATGCTTTTATACACTAGTTATTCCCTTTTCATCACATTTTACATTTAAAGAATGATTGATCCTGTTAATTCAGCCAATTAGCACAGCCCAAAGCGGATTAAAACATATCGGAATGGATATTAGATTTTTTTTCAGTTTCATAATGTAGATTGGTAAGTAAATAATCGTACTCAGAAGCAAGTGATAGAGATAAGGTAACAGTTCTAGAGATGCTCCAGACCTGGTATACTGCAGAACTAATAAAGAATAATGCAATAAACCCTGGAATTGAAGATTAAGATATATCATGTAACGAGGAGTTGTCTGCCTTCCTGAATATACAACATGGCAGCATGACGGACGGTCAGCATGAAGATCACTTGGACAATCTCAGTCCAATTTCATAAACTAATCTTGAGCTTCTATGGCGTCTTATTTAGAAGGGTTAAGACAGAAGAACACTTCTCAATCTCAGATACCGCTAATAACATAATAAAAAGAGGTGGTTTGCACAGTACCCGATTAGAATGATTGATTACAGCATTTTAACATTAATGAATTAGGCACAATCCCCAGGCTTGGCCTTCCAGAAGGGAAAGCTTCCAGTATATCTGGATCACAGGATAACAAAGTTCTATGCATATATTTATAGTACAAAAGTTCAACAATGAACATCATCTTACATTACCTTACGTGAGGGCAACTTAGGATAAAGGGGTAAAGGCTGAGCTCAGGGTACATGGTTTTCTATAGTGTTTTCAATTAAAAAGCTGTGCAACTGCTGACATGACTCTCAAAAAATGTATAAGAGTCCTGTATAAGAGAAATGTATAAGAGAAAGCTGGCGAGTCCATCCTCCCACAATCACAGAGAAAGCCTGAGAGTCCATCCTCCCACAATCACAGAGAAAGCCTGAGAGACCATCCTCCCACAATCACACACAGAGAAAGCCTGAGAGTCCATCCTCCCACAATCACACACAGAGAAAGCCTGTGAGTCCATCCTCCCACAATCATACACAGAGAAAGCCTGTGAGTCCATCCTCCACAATCATACACAGTGAAAGCCTGTGAGTCCATCCTCCCACAATCACACACAGAGAAAGCCTGAGAGTCCATCCTCCCACAATCACACACAGAGAAAGCCTGAGAGTCCATCCTCCCACAATCATACACAGAGAAAGCCTGTGAGTCCATCCTCCCACAATCATACACAGAGAAAGCCTGTGAGTCCATCCTCCCACAATCACAGAGAAAGCCTGAGAGTCCATCCTCCCACAATCACACACAGAGAAAGCCTGAGAGACCATCCTCCCACAATCATACACAGAGAAAGCCTGTGAGTCCATCCTCCCACAATCATACACAGAGAAAGCCTGTGAGTCCATCCTCCCACAATCACAGAGAAAGCCTGAGAGTCCATCCTCCCACAATCACACACAGAGAAAGCCTGAGAGACCATCCTCCCACAATCACAGAGAAAGCCTGCGAGTCCATTCTCCCACAATCACACACAGAGAAAGCCTGCGAGTCCATCCTCCCACAATCACACATAGAGAAAGCCTGTGCATCCATCCTCCCACAATCACACACAGAGAAAGCCTGAGAGACCATCCTCCCACAATCACACAGAAAGCCTGAGAGTCCATCCTCCCACAATCACACATAGAGAAAGCCTGTGAGTCCATCCTCCCACAATCACACATAGAGAAAGCCTGAGAGTCCATCCTCCCACAATCACACACATAGAGAAAGCCTGAGAGTCCATCCTCCCACAATCACACACATAGAGAAAGCCTGAGAGACCATCCTCCCACAATCACACACACAGAGAAAGCCTGTGAGTCCATCCTCCCACAATCACACACATAGAGAAAGCCTGAGAGTCCATCCTCCCACAATCACACACATAGAGAAAGCCTGAGAGACCATCCTCCCACAATCACACACAGAGAAAGCCTGAGAGTCCATCCTCCCACAATCACACACAGAGAAAGACTGTGAGTCCATCCTCCCACAATCATACACAGAGAAAGCCTGTGAGTCCATCCTCCCACAATCATACAAGAGAAAGCCTGGAGTCCATCCTCCCACAATCACACACAGAGAAAGCCTGAGAGACCATCCTCCCACAATCACACACAGAAAAGCCTGAGAGCCATCCTCCCACAATCACACATAGAGAAGCCTGTGAGTCCATCCTCCCACAATCAACAAGTGAAAGCCTGTGAGTCCATCCTCCCACAATCACACACAGAGAAAGCCTGAGAGTCCATCCTCCCACAATCACACACATAGAGAAAGCCTGAGAGCCATCCTCCCACAATCACACACACAGAGAAAGCCTGTGAGTCCATCCTCCCACAATCACACACATAGAGAAAGCCTGAGAGTCCATCCTCCCACAATCACACACATAGAGAAAGCCTGAGAGTCCATCCTCCCACAATCAACACAGAGAAAGCCTGTGAGTCCATCCTCCCACAATCACACACAGTAGAAAGCCTGAGAGACCATCCTCCCACAATCACACACACAGAGAAAGCCTGAGAGTCCATCCTCCCACAATCACACACATAGAGAAAGCCTGAGAGTCCATCCTCCACAATCACACACACAGAGAAAGCCTGAGAGTCCATCCTCCCACAATCATACACAGAGAAAGCCTGAGAGTCCATCCTCCCACAATCCAACACAGAGAAAGCCTGAGAGTCCATCCTCCCACAATCCACACATAGAGAAAGCCTGTGAGTCCATCCTCCCACAATCACACACATAAAAGCCTGAGAGTCCATCCTCCCACAATCACACACATAGAGAAAGCCTGGAGTACCATCCTCCCACAATCACACACAAGAAAGCCTGGAGTCCATCCTCCCACAATCACACATAGAGAAAGCCTGAGAGTCCATCCTCCCACAATCACACACATAGAGAAAGCCTGTGAGTCCATCCTCCCACAATCACACACACAGAGAAAGCCTGGAGTCCATCCTCCCACAATCACACACATAGAGAAAGCCTGAGGTCCATCTCCCACAATCACACACACTAGAGAAAGCCTGAGAGTCCATCCTCCCACAATCACACACACAGAGAAAGCCTGTGAGTCCATCCTCCCACAATCACACACATAAAGCCTGGAGTCCATCCTCCCCACAATCACACACAGAGAAAGCCTGTGAGTCCATCCTCCCACAATCACACACAGAGAAAGCCTGCGAGTCCATCCTCCACAATCACACACACAGAGAAAGCCTGCGAGTCCATCCTCCCACAATCAACATGAGAAAGCCTGAGTCCATCTCCCACAATCAACACACAGAGAAAGCCTTGGTCCATCTCCCACAATCACACACATAGAGAAAGCCTGTGAGTCCATCCTCCCACAATCACACACATAGAGAAAGCCTGAGAGACCATCCTCCCACAATCACACACAAAGACTGTGAGTCCATCCTCCCACAATCACACACAGAGAAAGCCTGTGAGTCCAGAGCAAGTCTGCATGTGCTGTTTTCCCACACTGAGGCTACCTTCACATTTGCGTTCCCCTCCGCAGTGTTCTGCGGAGGGGAGCCGCAATGTGACCGCAGCACCACAAGCCCCTATCTTTATAATAGGAGCGCACGGCTGGCTGACTGCGCAGGACCGTGCGCACCCATTCACTGCTATATGTGATCTGTGCGCAGGCGGACGCCTGCACACAAATCACCAGTCTCGTCCGCACCAGAAATGCAACATGTCGCGTTCGCAGAATGCTGCGGAGGGGAACGCAAATGTGAAGGCAGCCTGACACAGTGACTTGCATGGTCTTCTGTACAAGCTTATTTAAGAAAAAAACAAACAAAACTGCCAATTATTATGTGTGTACAGCCGAAAGCAGGACTCACAGACTTTCTTTATGTGTGAGCGGGAGATGCTGTATTTTTGTGGTAGGAAGAGACTAAGGTGTGTATGCGTGGACAGGAAAAGCAGGGCTCACAGGCTTTCTCGATAAGTGTGTAGGTGAAGCAGGATTCCCATGCTTTCTTTATGCATGGAAGGGTAAGAAGGACTCAAACTTTCTCGATGAGTGGTTCGGGAGGAAGTCTTACTGATTTTCTCTTATGTAAGTGGCAGAAGCAGGACTCACAAGCTTTCTTTATGAGTGGGCAGGGTAAGCAGGACTCCCCAAGCTTTCTTTATGATGGTAGGGTAAGCAGGACTCACAGGCTTTTTTTATCGATGGGCGGAAGAAGAAGGACTACAGGATTTTCCTATGCTGTACAGGAAAGCAGATGCTGAGAAGCTTTCTTTTATGCATGGGCAGGGTAAAGGACTACGAACTTTGAGAGTGTTACAATAAGTGTTGCTGGGCGGAGAAGCAGGACTTAAAGGATTCCTCTTACAGGGAGAAGCAGATCAGGCTTTTCTATGCATGGAGGGTAAGAAGGACTTTGAGGTTTACCCAATAAGTGGGTGGGCGGAGAAAGCAGGACTTAAAGGCTTCCTCTCTACGAAGGTGGGAGAAGCAGGACTCTAGGCTTTGTCTATGCATGGACAGGGTAAGAAGGACTTCGAGGCTTACCCAATAAGTGGGTGGGCGAGAGAAGCAGGACTTAAAGGCTTCCTCTCTATGAAGGTGGGAGAAGCAGGACTCACAGGCTTTGTCTATGCACGGGCAGGGTAAGCAGGACTTAAGAGGTTTTCTCAACGAGGCGGTGGGTGAGGAAATCGGGACTCACAGACTTTCCTTATTCATGGGCGGAGAAGAAGGACTGGCATCATTTCTCTATGAATGGACAGGGGAAGCAGGATTCTCAGGCTTTCTTGAGAAGTGTGTATGATAAGCTGGACCCACAGGCTTTCTCTGTGTGAAAGGAAAAAAGACAACTCTCATGCTTTCTCTACAAAGTCCTGGCAGTAGTTATTCAGGCTCATATGGGAAAATATCGGAATAAAATCATAGAAACCAATCTACCCCTATATCCCAAGTTGCCCTCAGGCAGGAAAACAGTCAATTTATATCAGTTTAGTTACAACAAAGACATAAAGCTGTTTATTAAATGGCTCTGGAAGATTCACAGCTTCAAGTAACACAAAGTAAATAAAGTTTTTGGCAATGTTATGTACATGTGCATATGCATAGCCTTTATATGGTTTATATTACTATAGAATATAATATATGATCTTAAATAAAGCCACTTTATCTGAATAATCCAATGTATGACTGATATATCACAAATACAAATATATTATAAAATGGTAATACATGAAAAAGTCATGTCTCTTTAGTTATACACAATCTTTGCTACCACAGATTGCAGAACGATACATGGGAAATTGCACACTTTTATCCAGTCTATAGTATATCGTTTATTTTTATACATTAGGGGACGTTCCCACAAAGCATAACTACAGATCTCTAAGCGAAAATGATGGGAGTCTTAGGCTACTTTCAATGGGAGCGCACGGTGCTGCGCTTGACTGCGCATGACCGTGCGCACATTCACTCCATAGTGTCTGTGCGCAGCAGATCTCGCACAAATCACCCAGTCTCGTCCGCACCAGAAATGCAACATGTTGCATTTCTGGTGTGGACGAGACTGGGTGATTTGTGCGCAGGCATCTGCCTGCGCACAGATCACTTATGGGAGTGAATGGGTGAGCACGGTCATGCTGCAGTCAAGCGCAGCACCGTGCGCTCCCATTATAAAGATAGGGGCTTGCGGTGCTGCGATCACATTGCGGCTCCCCTCCGCAGAACGCTGCGGAGGGGAACGCTAATGTGAAAGCACCCTTAGAGGCTTGCCGGGTGGATCTCAATAATAAGCCCTGGTTTCTAGATATATAACTCGTGCATATTTCCACAAACTAGTCGCCCATCAGACATTGGTTTTTATTGCATAAAATAATGGAAAGCTAATTTTAGATTGGTCCTTGTGAACTGGGGACAATAGACTCACATAATCAGTATATACATACTAATGACCCAAACATCATACTGATAGCCCTTACTATAAGAGAGGAGATAGGAGGCAGCAGCCTTATTTGATTATTTGGCTCGAAGTGTGAATTGGTCAAAATCGAATATTCACCACTTACACATCCAGAATGACCAGATCACTAGAATACGAGCTTTACAAGGAGAAACACATGGTATGATAAAACATATAATGTTAACCTTTATTTCTCACTAAACATGGCCATATAAGCAGCAAGACCCCCTTCACATATATCTGGCTCCCTCCAGACACTCTGGAAGAAAACAGATGCTAAAACTCATCCCATAAACTGTCCGTTTACATCTTTGAGGTATTCATACCCATGATATATGCAATAAGTTATGATGTAATGTGAACTATTCATTTAAAGAACAAGTTGGAACATGGCACCTACCCTTCTTGTATTTTGGAAAGCAAAACCCCCATAATCTGCACATTAGGGAAAGAACCTCAGGCAAATGAGTGGGACCTGAAGAAGCTAAATTATGAAGCTTCAATTGGTTTAAAACTAGGAATGACCTATTGTTTAAAACCAATTTTTGCATTCCATGTGTATTATTCTAAACTTTGTCAAGTTTTTTTTCATATCATAATATGTGATTAAAAAAATAGAAAGCTTGCATTTTTCACACTGGCTGCAGAGATTAGTTTAGACTAATAGTTCCTGATCTTTGTAGAAGAGTTCTCAGCAGGCTCAGTATCATCAGAGTCAAGTAACAGCTCAATAGACAGATGATAACACTGGATCCACCATTCACATTAGGTAATATCGCAGCTCCCCCTCACTTCACAATGATCTGTGCTCATCAGATGCCTCAATATGATAGGGTCAGAGTCTGTTCAGATTTACTAATGAACATGTGGATTGCCTTAAAACAATAGGAAGCCAGAGTCCAGAACAGTCCCAAAAACCGGTATGAAAATTGCAAGATATCTAATTTTTTGGGAAATACAGATCGCTAATGACACATTCCCTTTAATAATTAAATATCAGTAAATACATGTATATGAAGGATTGGTTTTCCAGGAAATCAACTTTTGCAAATGCCATCCAGTTGACCGTAATAAATATAGAAAAGATCTGCATAATTTCTAAGATGAGCAATAAGGCAAGTAACAGAACTTAAAATATCCTTAAAGAAGCTAAAAAAAAACCCTAAACAATCTCTAAACCAAATAATATAGCAAATGCACACAACATGATATGCTGCATCTGAGCTAAAATACAAAAAAAGTCAAACTGTACAATAAAATGGAACAAACAGCAACACTGACCTAAAAATGGAACTCCCTGACCATGCTGGATCTATAGGACAGATGCAACTTTGTAGGCCATCAGGCCGGTTCATCAAAGCTTTTACACAACAAAGGTGATATAAGAGTGGTGCAAAAATGTTTGCGACTTTTGCCATTTTTACACCAATTTAGATTTGTTTTATAAAATAGGTGGCGCTAAGGAGAAGCTGGGGCAGATGGGGGTGTGGTCATCAAAAGTGACGGCATTTTGCATGGCAGCAATGCTACTCCAGTCCTTGGCCATTCGTGGCATGGTGCAGGGAGATGCATTCCACATAGAAGTAGTGTCAAATTCATTAAGTGCCATGTGCCTCTTCTACTCCATCAAACAGGCATAGTGTGAGCATGCGCTACGCCAGTCTGGATGAATCGGCCAGTGTGTAAAGATATTTTATATATATCTTTCTGAAGGGTCATCTATCTGCTATCTATGGGAACTGACAGACTCCAATTTGAGGTTCAACACCAGGGAAAACATTGAGGATAATCTGGATTTTCCTTTGACTGTCCACTCATCTTCTTCAATCTTAATGATGACAATTAGGTCTACAGTTAAACTAAATACTTAATTTAAGAAGACTAAAGTACAGAAAAATACAAAACATTACTCACACATTTTTATACTTAAAGGAAAACCATCACAATGACCACAAAGTCCAATCTGCAGGCTGAGCCAAGCGACTGATATATAGTTTTGTAGGAAAATTGAAACGTAATTTATTAATTTAAAGAGCACTTTTTACGCTTAGTCGTCAGGTGGTAGGCCCTATTCAGAACCTAATTGATGTCACTGTATAAGACCACCCCACTGGACTCCAAAATAATAAAAAGCATGAAGATAATTATTTCAATCAATTGGATTTTAGAGGGAACCAGTCAGCCGGGTTTTGCCCTGTAATCTGACAGCAGACTGAGGCAGTGATTCAGACCTTGATTGTGGCAATGTATCACTGTTAACTAGGTGCCGAAGTTGTGATAGAATCTAGCAGAGCTCGAAATACTGAGCTGTGGATAACCCCGCCCACACCACTGATTGACAGCTTTCCGTGTACAATGTATATTGACATAAAGCTACTAGTCAGTGCTGAGGGTGTGGTTAGACCAGGAGGCATGAGACATCTAGTCCTGTAGTCATATCCCCTGCTAACAAAGCACTCATTTTATCAAGACAACAGCACACAGCTTAGTAAGTGACATATCAATAGAATGAGTGTCTCTGTCTCCATATCATACTCCTCTGGGGTTAAAAACCTTGATGACAGATTCCCCTTGAATTGCATCTTCCAC
Source organism: Allobates femoralis (assembly GCA_033576535.1). Lineage (NCBI taxonomy): Eukaryota > Metazoa > Chordata > Amphibia > Anura > Aromobatidae > Allobates > Allobates femoralis. Next base: position 784,147,640 of record JARQOC010000003.1, read on the forward strand.
TTCTAAGGCTATAGATCGGTCTGCTCAGCTCCTCCTGCTGTATAGCACTATGCTCATAGATTGATCAGCATTTTCCATGTTCAAGGCAAGAAAGCAGGTTCTGCGGAAGACTTCTGAAACTAAACAAATATAACTTCTAGTGTAGCAAAATCTGTGTCTACTACATAAACCTAATTGAAGAGCAAACAACTCTACATCACAGCCCCAAGCCATTAAACTGGTCAGCTATGCTTTACACCAGGGGTAGGGAACTCCAGGCCTCAAGGGCTGCCAGCACTGCATGTTTTCAGGATTTCCTTAGCATTGCACAGGGGTTGGAATCATCACCAGTGCAATACTAGGGAAATCCTGAAAACCTGCACCATTGGCAGCTCTCGAGTACTGGAGTTCCCCACCCCTACTTTACACCCTATGGCTGAACAGGTTTTTTTCGTTAACGGTGCAGAACATCTATGTATAGCCCTATTCACAAATATTAAGAAAATATGTTTAGGAGTAAAAAAAAAATGGAATTAACAGCAGCAAAGGTAAGACACTGAAATATTGTTCTGAAGACATAAAGGACAAGCACATTGTGAATCTCACAACTGAATTAGCATTGGTCTACATGTCCCTCCACATGCTGGAAGAACAGTCCTAAAAATCCTTTGTGTACGGCAAAATATGCTTTAATGAAGGAGTAAAAAAAAAATGTAAAAAGTAAAAATAAAAAATCCCACAGATGCTCTGAAACATCTGGATTAAGGGCATGTAACAGATAAGTCATGATGTCAGCTCATATTTATACTACGTATCCTCCACTTGAGCAGCATACGGGGGCCAGTAGAGTCCAGAGGTAGACCGATACACACACCCAGCAGGACACCATCTTGATCCAAAATGGGGACCAGCTTCCAACAAATAACTTTTCTATGTCCGCGTGGTTGTAACTGTTGAGAAAGAAGAAAGATGACTTTAGAAAACTTTGGGTCAAAATGGCAGTGAAGGGAAGTCTGGGAAACAAATGGCTGACAAACTGGAGAGAAGGTCCTGCTACTCACTGAAACCAGTTGGTGATGGTCATCATCATGTAGAAAGTACCAAGAAAGAAGATGAAGTGGAAGCCGGCGTAGCTGTACGTGGTCTTTATCTCTTCGTCATATGCTACCATCTGCCCCCCCTTTGCTTCAACTCTTTGCTCTTGGTCTGTTCAGTGCAAAAAAAAAAGTTTTTTTTAGCGGCACAATGGTGGGTGCTTTCATGGAGGCCCTGAAGGCTGGGGAGTGGGTTGGGGAAGGTCAGATCAAAAATGTATATTCATACTAAAGACAAAAAGAAAGGTGTTTACCATCATTGTGGTTTCCGCAGCAAAAACAGCAACGTGCCACCTGCAAACAAATAAATGTAAAATATCAGATTATCTGTGTCCTCGCTGCACCACGAGACATCTTGTACATATCTTTCCATCTAGTGTCCTCTCACATGCTGGATGTTGTAATCTATCATTAGTCGTAATTACTTGTTTTATTAGAATTCGTCTACATGTCATGTACAAGTTATTATCTGCTGAGGTGAAAAGAAAAAAGTCATATTATTGACCAATGGTATATATGAATATTACCGTATATACTCGTGTATAAGCCGAATTTTTCAGCCCAAAATTTGGGCTGAAAAGTCTCCCCCTCGGCTTATACACGGGTCTATACGGGGGCCCATGGTGTGGTGGCTGTGGTGGGGGCTGTGGAGGCTGGAGGAGGCGGGGGGGGGGCTGCTGTATGAGCGGCCCCGTCACGTGGGGCCGCTCATTAAATATGCACTGCTTCCCCCTGTCAATCAGCGGCAGGGGGAAGCAGTGCATATAGCCCCCAAATGCTGGCACTCGCCCCCCCCCTTGTAAGGGCCCCCCCCGCTGGTTATATTACCATCCCGGTCTTCTGATCATCGCCGCTCCTCGGTGCTCCTCGCTGCTCCGTCCGTCCTGCTGCTGCATCCGGGATCTCCGGCCGTCGCAGGCATATGACGTCATCGCGCGACGGCCGGGGATCCCGGATGTAGCAGGCCGGGAGCAGAGAGGACGGAGCAGCGAGGAGCGGCGATGATCAGAAGACCGGGATGGTAAGAGAAGCGGGGGGGGCCCTTGCAAGGGGGGGCGAATGCCAGCATTTGGGGGCTGCTGGGGACCACCAGGGGGCTGTTGGGGACCCCCAGGGGGCTGCTGAGTACCCCCGGGGGCTGCTGTGTACCCCCAGGGGGCTGCTGTGTACCCCCTGGGGGCTGCTGGGTACCCCCTGGGGGCTGCTGGGGACCCCCAGGGGGCTGCTGGGGACCCCCAGGGGGCTGCTGTGTACCCCCTGGGGGCTGCTGTGTACCCCCTGGGGGCTGCTGGGGACCCCCAGGGGGCCTGCTGTATACCACTGGGGCTGCTGTATACTACCACTGGGGCTGCTGTATATACCTCTGGGGCTGCTGTATACTACCACTGGGGCTGCTGGGGCTGCTGTATACTACCACTGGGGCTGCTATATACTACCACTGGGGCTGCTATATACTACCGCTGGGGCTGCTATATACTACCGCTGGGGCTGCTATATACTACCACTGGGGCTGCTGTATACTACCACTGGGGCTGCTGTATACTACCACTGGGGCTGCTATATACTACCACTGGGGCTGCTATATACTACCACTGGGGCTGCTGTATACTACCACTGGGGCTGCTGTATATACCTCTGGGGCTGCTGTATACTACCACTGGGGCTGCTGGGGCTGCTGTATACTACCACTGGGGCTGCTATATACTACCACTGGGGCTGCTGTATACTACCACTGGGGCTGCTATATACTACCACTGGGGCTGCTGTATACTACCACTGGGGCTGCTATATACTACCACTGGGGCTGCTGTATACTACCACTGGGGCTGCTATATACTACCACTGGGGCTGCTATATACTACCACTGAGGCTGCTATATACTACCACTGGGGCTGCTGTATACTACCACTGGGGCTGCTGTATACTACCACTGGGGAGGCCTGTATACCACTGGGGGGGGCCTGTATACCACACTGCTGGGGGCTGTATACCTGTGCTGGGGTCCACCCTCGGCTTATACATGAGTCAATAGGTTTTTCCAGATTTTTGGGGCAAAAGTAGGGGGGTCGGCTTATACACGGGTCGGCTTATACACGAGTATATACGGTACTTGTAACTCCCTCTAACTTACTAAAAGATATTTTTCATATAACCACTCTAGAATGGAACTAGAATGGAACCAATGATAATGGTTTCCTTAGTTGCCCCTATGTAAAGGAGGCAACCCAGACATGTTGTTTTGGATTGGACAGTAATATTTAAAGAGATTCCCTAAGGTAGATCACATAAACCCTTTAAGGCACATTTCTGGCTATCTTCATTCTTCAGGCGCACACCGCTCCTCTGCCTCCTGACTTCCTGCTTACCACGGGGGCAGTGCACTCATGATGATTTAGTTTCCACCACCAGCAAAGTTGATTTGCAAGGTTGATCAGAGACAGCTTTGCCTCTGCAGCAACGAAACAGCTGACACTAAAGGTGGCCGGATTTGGTGAGCCAGTCAACTTCTGAGTAGTACATATAGGTTATTGCAAGCTCTCTGCTCCCTGCCTAGGAGAGCAGACATGATTGAGACACTGCAGAGATGGCTGGTATCCTAGGCAAAAAGCAGTAAACGATAGAATTAAAAAGGATTTTTTAAGAGTTGCTCGTTTTTACAAACACTTTGCTATTTTACCCATTTAAAGGGAGATATTATCTATAGTTTTTGATAGCTGTCTGGCCGCTGAACTGAAAGCCCGACTACTGGGAGGGAATGAGTTTTTTCCTCCATGCACCCTCCGGATTTCAGTCATAGAGGTGTGGCTTCAGTCACTGTTAAGTACAACATGTAACCACACACGGACACTGACTGACATCCGACTCAGCAGTGTATCAGTACAGTCAGTTGTAATTCAGTGCATTGTTACACTCATTGCTCACTATGTACTGAAGCCACGCCTCAATGACTGAAAGCTGGAGGCTGCTGGGAGAATATAGTTAATTTCCTCCCATTAGTCAGACTTTCGCTACGGTGGTCGAGCAGATTTTGTACACTACTAACCTGCATATGAACAGGCTTTGTGGACATGATGAAGAAGGTGAGAATCTCTTTAGGAGCTCATGCCTGGATTTGAATGGCGATTGTCTGCTTCCACTATATGCTGGAATCTCACATGGTCTTGTATCTTTTATTCTTATTTCATCTCTTTTTTCATTTCTAAATATACATTCAATTTATTTTCACTGTAAGACCAGATACACTTCCTGCAAAGATTTCCTCTCCCATCTGTGGCCCATGGACACTGCTGCTCTGCTACAGAGCTGAAATATGGTGTGCAGCCTTTACAGCAGCACATAACGGAGATATTATCACTGCCTCTAGATGATTGCACCTTTGCAATACAGGATTTATTAGAGCACGAGGTAATAAAAGTCTAATAATGTGCTATCGAAGTCTGGAGCCACAATATGGCGCAGTGCAGGAGTCATGATTCTGGCAGAACATTGGGCACACTGCTATATCATGTAGAGGAGCTCATGTGTCAGCTTTATTGCATCACAGACTTGGGGTCCAAATCTTTAAAAAAACAAATTGACTGGATAACTGGCTAAAAAAATGGATTTTTCTGTGAGTGAGATTGGGATTGAGCGCCCCACAGAAGAGATAGGTTGCTAAAATCACAAGTAACATTTGCATTATGGCTCCTGCATAAAGTGCAGCTCAGCAGCTGACAATTACAAGGCTTGGGATAGAATAGGAATATAGTTTTCTGATGAAGTTTCAAACAGCAAAGCAATAATAGTAGTAGCACAAGGGAGCTGGTTACACCAAAGCCTGAATACTGGGAATATAGCAAAGAAAACAAGCAGTAATGAGCCGATGAGTTCTCCGGAATTATGGAAACTGTAAATAGAAAGATGTACAGGAAACTGTCTCTGTACATTTGGCAGATGTTCAGAATAAAGAGAAATCAAGTCTACAAAAGAGAGAAGGAAATGTATCCTGGCCGAGATCTACACCATGAACGAAGCACTGAGTCTGCAGGCCTTAAAGGGGTAATCCTGTGAATAAAGTTCATTTTAAAGTTCTTTTTAGTCTATAAATCTTGGAATAATAATACTTTTCACAATTGGATATGATTAAAAAAAGTTCCTGTGCTGAGATAATCCAATCTGTCTGCCTATAAATTTGTGCTGAAAACAGCGCCACCTATAGGACATCGTGTAAATTATGGTAAAGTATGGTCAAAATAATGGAAAGTTACAGTTAAATTTATCAGTCAAAGAAAACAGCGCCACCTATAGGACATCTGTATTTGGAGGGGGCCACACATGCCGCCCAGGATACGCAGGCATTCAATATAGCCTATGTCTGGTTCCGCTCTGTCATATCCTTGGGGCGGACCCATCCTGCTGCTGTACTTCCTCCTATTTGCGCTCCACTCTGGAACACAGGCTGGTGCCGTGGGTCCGCAGTGCAAAAGGGGAAAGAGATATCACACATGGGTGAGTGAGACAGAGAGCACACATGGGGAGCGGAAAGGGCGCACAAGAGGAGTGGAAAGGGAGTGGAAAGGGCGCACCCGGGGAACAGAAAGGGCGCACCCGGGGAACAGAAAGGGCACACCCGGGGAACAGAAAGGGCGCACCCGGGGAACAGAAAGGGCGCACCCGGGGAACAGAAAGGGCGCACCCGGGGAACAGAAAGGGCGCACCCGGGGAACAGAAAGGGCGCACCCGGGGAACAGAAAGGGCGCACCCTAGGGAACAGAAAGGGCGCACCCTAGGGAACAGAAAGGGAGCACCCGGGGAACAGAAAGGGAGCACCCGGGGAACAGAAAGGGAGCACCCGGGGAACAGAAAGGGAGCACCCGGGGAACAGAAAGGGAGCACACAGGGAAATGTTCACAAATCAATTTTTTTTACAATGTTTTGTTTCTACTTTTTTTTTTTTAAATCAGATTTATTTATTAGAAACATTAACAGCTTACAAAGAGAAAGCACATGTACATAGCATTTTGTCATTTTGTATAATATTCCATTAACGTTACTTCATCTCCCCTCCCCCCTCCCTCTTATCCCCTTAAAGCATAAACTCTTTCCCTCCCCTAATTCAGACAGCGCTTCCAAATTATATACATACATTACATATTGCATGTTAAAGAAGTTTTGATTCTTTTTAGTAACCAATATCCGTACCTAATCCCGTTTATTCAATACCAAATGAACCATTCAACTAGTGTCTATATTACGATTCTTTCCACGGCATCCAGAGTCTCTCCTGGAGCTTGGTGTTCTTTCTTTTAAAATAAATTCTTTCTTCCAGTTTTACTACATAGTCAACTTGTCTAATAAACTCTTGTCTGGAAGGCGGCTCTTTTTTAATCCAATATTTAGCTATTAATTTTCTAGCTATATATAAAAGGCGGGCAACCGCTATCTTCCCGATACTGTCTACCCCAAGTTCTTCTACATACCCCAAAACACACACTACTGGGTCTCGTGGGATGTCACATTTATATTTCCCCTCTATCAGGGCAAGGACCACTATCCAAAAGGATGCAAGTCTCGGGCATCCCCAGATCATATGTAGGATTCCCGCTTCCTCTGATCTACATCTCGGACACTCCGAATCTGTACGTACCCCTATTTTATAGAGAAACTCCGGAGATCTATATGCCCTGTGAATGAGTAGGAGCTGGGACATTCTCCCTGGTTCACTAACTGACAATTTTGGGATGTATTCCAATACCGTTTCCCAATTATCATCCGATATGGGTCCCACATCTGCCTCCCACTTTCCCCTTGCCATCACAGGGTATTTCAACAGAAATGTATGAAGAAGGTCTGCATATATCGTAGAAATCACTCCTTTTGTTCTTCCCGACATGCAAATAAAATCAAGGACAATATCTCTCGACACACACAGATCACCCACTCTCCTCTGCTTTGTGTAAGCGTGTTGAATTTGTACATATTGAAACCCATTTTTATCAGTCAGCTGGAATTCCGATTTTAGACGATCAAATGATTTGAGAGCATGACGGTCAACCAGCTGATGAAGGTACACTATCCCTTTTTGTATCCAATCCTTTAATTCCCCAAGTTTATTGAATTCACTTAAGTGTTCATTGCCCCAGACAGGTGTATATGACGTCATCCCAGTAATCCCTCTAATTTTCTTCACCCTCCCCCACAACTTGTGCAAGAGTCCAAAAGTCGGGCACATCCTCCCACCTTTTCCAAATAGGCCTATCTCTAATCCCTGCACCAAAGGTCTCCTATGAATATATATCTCAAGTATTGCTTGCAATGAGTCTTTACTCGCCCTCTCTGCCCATCCCCTTATATGTTGAGATTGTGCTGCTAGAAAATATATCAATGGGTTAGGTAGTGCAATCCCCCCTTCCTCCTTGGGTCTTTGTAGGGTCTCTAATTTTATTCTCGGCTGCCCACCTCCCCATACTAAATCCCTAAATATCGCGTTTAAGCGCTGAAATATTGATTGGGGGATCCATATTGGAGAATTATGTAGTACATAAAGCAGTTTTGGCATTAATACCATTTTAATTAAATTGGCGCGACCCACCGCCGAGAGGCGCAGCTTCCTCCATGTCATCGCCTTTTCTTTCAAAAGTCCTATCATGGGCTGTATGTTAAGAGTCAGATATTCTGTAACTGGTACCGCTATCTTAATACCTAGGTATTTGAACACTTCTACCGTCTTTAATTGCGTATGGGCTGTCTCGTCCCTCTCCAGACCCACCTCATTGTCCACCGCCATCAGGCATGATTTTTCCCAATTTATCCGCAGTCCAGATAGTCGTCCAAATCTGTCAATGATGTCTATGGCATTAGTCAATGACTCCCCGGAGTCCTGTAAAAACAGTAAAATGTCGTCGGCATAAAGGGCTATCCTCTCCTCCACCGATCCGTATCGAAATCCATGTACCGTGACCGTCTGCCGGAATGTTGCCGCAAGCGGTTCCATGGCGAGGGCGAACAACAACGGAGAGAGGGGGCAACCTTGTCTAGTGCCTCTTGATAGACTAAATGTATTAGACCTCTCTCCGTTTACCCTAATCCGAGCCATCGGGGAGGAGTACAGCAGCCGCACCCATGCTGTAAAAACCGGACCGAAGCCCATACGCTGTAAAACTCGCCAAAGATATTCCCACTCCACACTGTCAAAGGCTTTATGTGCGTCTAAAGACGCCACTACTCTATTTCCAGAATTATCTGCCTTCATTTGAACATTCAGGAATAACCGCCTCAAGTTAATGGCCGTTGACCTGTCCGGCATAAACCCGGTCTGGTCAGGGTGAACAACATTTGCGATCACCCCGGTCAGGCGGTTCGACAGTACTTTAGCCAGCAACTTGACGTCTGTCGACAGTAGGGATATAGGCCTGTATGACTCCGGTGATGTGGGATCTTTATTTTCTTTCGGTATCACCACTATGGTCGCTTCTCTCATAGATGTCGGTAACTGTCCTTGCTCCAATGCTGACAACAAGACATCTCTCAGTTTGGGCAACAACACCTCCCCAAAATGTTTGTAGATTTCTATTGGTAAGCCGTCCGCCCCAGGTGCTCTATTATTATTCATAGAAGCCATAGCTACTTCCAATTCCTCCAGTGTTAATGGTCCCTCCAAAGTATCTCGATCTGTTTCACTAAGTCTGGGTAACATGGTTTCCCCCAAAAATGTATCAATTATCTCTCCAGAAACCCCCAATTTAGAAGTGTAAAGGTCGTGGTAATACTCCTCAAACACCCGCAGGATCCCGGTCGAGTCCGTCACCAGTCTCCCGTCTGAACAAGACAGCCCATATACATAGCTTGACTTCCTTTGCGCTGCCGCTATAGTGGATAATAGATGTCCCACTTTCTCTCCTTCTTCATAAAAAGCTGCTTTTTGAAATTCTACTCTCCTAGCAGCATTGGCCATAAACATTTTGTCTACCTCTTCTTGTGCGATTTTCATTGACTGCTGCGTCTCGGCAGTGGGTTCCATCGCCATTCGTTCCTCCGCCCTCCTCAAAGCCTCCAATTTCTCAGCCTCCTTCTCTCTATTTTGGGTTTTACGTCTGGATATGTCCCTTATCAATAGCCCCCGTATAAACGCTTTTGCAGCATCCCATACCATATCAGTCCCTGCGCTCCCCTCATTGTTCTGGAAAAATTCTTCCACTTCCTTCGCTATTGTCTGCATATCTAAATTCTCCAACCAAGCAGGGTGCACCTTCCACTCTTTACCCAGTCTGGTGCCATTCATTCCCATTTGTAGTTCCACTGTCAGGGGCTTATGATCAGATATTACACGTGGCAAGTACACTATCGTCGTCATCCTGGAGTCTAACAGTTTGTTTCCAAAGGCCATGTCTATCCGAGACATAGAGTTGTGAGAGGAGGAATAACAAGAGTATAATTTTATCCCAGTATTTCTCACTCTCCACAAGTCTATCAGGCCCATTTCTCCCATAAATTTAGCAAATTGTGTATCTTCATCTTTTTCAAATCTACCATGTGACCTGCCCGTCCTATCCCACTTCAGATTCATGACGTTGTTAAAATCCCCAATAAATAAGATGGGAACTCCGGGCCAGTGTCTGGTCAAATCAATGATCTCCAGTAATTTCCCTTCGTTGTATGGCGGTGGAAAATAGACCGCCGCCACACAAAGTAACTTCCCAAATATCTTACAAACAAGAAATACATATTGGCCATCCTTATCTATTTTAGCCTCTACTTCCTCAAATGGAACTGTAGCATGTATCAATATTGAGACCCCTCTTGAATATGCAGAGTAGGTGGCATGGTACCCTTTCTGAATCCACCTTCTGGCCAAAGCACCAGTTTTCCCTTGTAATAGGTGAGTTTCCATAAGGCAAATTATAGACGGTTTAAAAGACATAACATTCTGTAAGATAGCTGCTCGTCTACCCCGGTCCGCCAAACCTCTCACATTCCAGCCAAAGACTTTAATTTTCTCAGCCATTTCGTAGCCAATTAGACATTCCCATGCAATTTCGTATTCTTAAAGTAGTAGCACGCTGTCTTTCCTGATCCCCCCCCCACCCCTCCCACCCCCCCAACCAATTCCATGTAACCACCCTCCCCCACCGCAAACATATAACAATAATAATAAACTTCTCTCCTTCTCCTTTCCACTTCTCCACCCCTTCCGTTATCTACCTCTCTTTAGCAGAGAGTGGGTGAATATTAGCCTATACACCAGCAAAACAGTCGCTCTGCAACGTCTATCAAAAGAATAACAGTTGTCTCAACCAAAGGCCTCTCCCGCCTTAAGTAAATAAATGTATATAAAAACAAAATACAAAGGGAAAAAATATAACTTTTCAATATTGCAGTTACCGCCGTCAGTCCAGCTATATCTCCATTATCACACAGGACCTGCAATTAAAAAAGAAAAATACCAAAAAAGCATAAAGGGACTATTCCAGTCAGCGTTCAGCTGTCCTTAAATTCTCGGACTCTTCTTCCGTTCTTCTCGATCCAGTCCATAGCCTCCTCCGGGGATTGCAGAAAGTGAATCTTGCCCAGCGCCACTAGTCTAAGTTTGGCTGGGTACATCATGGAGTACTGCAGGCCCATGTCTCTCAATCTTCTCTTTACCTCCGAGAATTTCATGCGTAATTTCTGTACCGTCGGGGAATAATCCGAGTAAAAGGAAATATGCTGTCCATCTATTGTCAGATCTTTAATATTCCTGGCCGTACGGAGGATCGTGTCTCTGTCCCTGTAGTTAAGCAATTTGGCTAGCATGGCCCGGGGGGCAGCACCTGGAGGTTGGGGTCTGAGTGGAATCCTGTGTGCTCTCTCCACCACAAAGACTTTAGAGAGATTATTCGCTCCAAACTTAGTCAAAATCCAATTTTCAATGAATTCTGTCGGGTTAACTCCCTCCGCCTTTTCCGGAACTCCAACTATCTTGATATTGCTCCGGCGCGATCTGTTCTCAAGATCGTCATTTTTTGCCATAACTTCAATAATTTGCTTATCAAATTTTGACTGGGCTGCTTGTATGGTTACAATACTGTCCTCGGCTGTGCTTACACGCTCCTCCACCTCCCCGTGCGCACCTCAGCCTTTTGCATTGCTGCTTTAATGTTGGTAATCTCAGCAGAAATTCCTGACACTTGGAGGGTCAAGGTGGTGAGGCTTTGTTTGCAATAAGACACCACTGCAAATATATCACGCAATGAAGGTTCTCCCTGCACAGTCTCCACATCCTGCTGCAGTGCCCCATGCTGTCCTCCCTGTAATGGATCCCCAGTCATTTGTACCTGCATAGCTTTGTCCTGCACCTCCTCTTCACAGTCAGGGTCTCCCTCCATGCCTCCAGTGCTGCTCTCCCCTGCCTCTCTCCTCGCATATTTCTCAAGGCGCGCTACAGCAGTTAATCTTCTGGCATATGCAGCATTCGCCCGCGCTGCCTCTTCCCGCGCCTCAGCGCCATCTTGGCTTTTGCCGGGCTTGCCGGCGCCGACTTCCCGCTGCCTTGTGCGGGTCATCTCACCCTCCTGTGACGCCAGGCTGTCAGGCAGGATACTCCGTGGACGTGTCGGTCCGTTCCCGGAGCAATTTTCAGCTCAGCAGCGGCTCCTGCAGTGTGTGTCGGCGGGAGAGACCAGGCACACGCGTCCGCTTACATTGCAGGCTAGGCCACGCCCCCGTTTTGTTTCTACTTTGCATGTTCTACTTTGATCCCTTTTTGTGGATCAGACCTTGCTAAATGCATCTTTGATGGAAGTGAGCTGTGCGATTGTGCCCTAAAGATACATTTATGTCTGCAATAAATGGATCGGCAAAAGCAGGTTAGCACACATATGGCTTCTGTGGACACTCGTATTTTTTGGCAATCTGATCGATAATAAGATATGCCAAGTGATCAGCAAAAATGGACCAAAATGGGCTCCTAGGTGCCTGATAAAACAGATGTGTAAATAGAAATGAAGCTGCAAACTAAGGAGAATAGGCCACCAGATTTTTAACACCTAAGCTCAGAGCTGCACGATATAAAAACAGTGAGCCTAGTTCCAGCGATGTGTCACTTACTAGGCTTCTTGCTGAATCACTCTTATCAGCAGGAGATTTCCTCCATTTTAATGAGCTCCATATAACACCACCCCACCATGGACTGGCAGCGTTTGGCCTATGCACAGTGCACACAGATATCTGCCAATCAGTCATGTGGGCAGGGTTATACAGAGCTCAGTATTCAGAGAACTGGTAGATCTGCAGTAGATAAAACAGTGATTTAATCAAAACTGCAGCAAGCAGCTCAGTAAGTGACACATTGCTGGAATCCAGGGTCTCTGTCCCTACATCATGCTGCTCTCAGATGGGCAGTAAAAACCTGGTGAGACTCCCTTTAACTGCAACATACAACAATTTACTTAATGCTCCTAATGTATCTCTATAAAATCCATGGATTACAACTGCAATAAACACCGCAACCAAAACTGAGAGTGACAGAGCCACAGCTGCAGAAACAGAAGATCATTGCTTCATGTGGGCAAGTTTTGATCATAATAGTAAAAAATTAAAATCATCAGCTGGAGGCGCTTCCTTCAAGGACACGGCTCTTAACTCCGATTTCTCACAGGCAAACCCTTATCTAAATATTCAGGGGTGAGGCGCTCCTCGTATAAGAAGCAAGGACGTCTTGATATCAGTGGAATGTTTAGATCTCTAAATGGCGAGTAGACTTATAGTACAAATAATAACTAGAGATCAGCAAATTAATTTGCAGGACCTTGGTCCAAAAGTCAGGTCACTATTCCATGGTTGCAAGATGGGAACACTGTCAACGTTCTCCTATCGGTCATCATTACCAGGTGCTGTTTTGACTAGCCCGCCTGGTATGACATGATTGTAGTGGAGTGACGTACACACATAGGTCGTGCCCAAGTAGTTAAACTAAATAAGAACCACAAATGCCAGCAGGTAGAAGGTTAGCAGTAACCAAAATATACTATATATAACGGATACATTGCCCTCCTGGTGCTCTCTGCCTCCTATTCTGTGTACTATTTATGTTTTAGGGAAAATATCTAAATTAGATTATAAAGTAACAGTATTGCAAACGTATATAAAAAAAATGTTTGACTCATGATTGACTCAGATTGTGATGACACTTATGGGATTTCCTGAGCAGCAAATTGCTGGAAAACGATAGGAATGAAAGCAGATGTTTGCTTACTTCTTCTTCGGGCGGCCCATATCTTCCCATGAGGGCATCACAGCTCGATCGTGTTGTCGATGTGAGACTGCAAGAAGACAAACACATTTAATGCCGAGAACACGGTCACTTGTCATGTTGCTGTGAACATTCATTATTTCTGGTTACAAAAAGGATAGAGTCACTCAGGGCAGCTCTTCTGCAGTTTATGTGAATGTCTCATTCATTTGAATGGTGCCTGCAGGAATCCATGTGTTTGCTGCCAAAAAACCCAGAATGGAACGGATTTTGTTACACAAAAATTCCTCCAACAAACCTGCTGATGTGAAGATAGTAAGAACTATTACTGCTGTATGAAAACTATGGGACATTTATCGATAGTGTGTTGACTATTGGCTAACAAAGGTTATTCTGTTCTTCCATCTTCAGGAGCGCACCGCTCGGCAGCCTCCCGGCTTCCTGTTTCTCATGAAATGGTGCACTCTATCACTTGACAGTTCAATCGGCATCACAGCTGCATCGCTGCTCTGAACCGCATTCTCTCAGATGCTACAAGCAGGGGCAACTTTGCCTCTGTAACAGAGAAGCGTAGAGATCCTACAGTGCAGCACTCACAAGCTCTATAGGAAAGTGTTTGCAAATGGGCGTTCCTTTGTGCTGGTAGACTGCAATGGTAAATCGCAGAGTTGCTTGTTTTTGCAAGCACTATGCAATACTATTAATTTCAAAATTGGACAATAAGACAATTCCTTCAACCCCTTAACGACCAAGAGTGTATCTATACGTCCTTGGTTGTGTTCCCTCCCTCTGAGGCAATCTCAATGGCTGAGCTCGTATCATCCCCCAGACGTGAGCTGATCTGTTCAGTTGACATTTAGCTAACCGGACCGATTAGATCAGTGATCCGACCGGTACTGTTAACCCTTTGGATTGTGCTGTCAATCGCTGTGGCAGGTATCGCGCCATTCCCCACCAGCATCAGCGGCCCCGTGATGCAATCATGGAGCCTTGATGCATTGCGGGGTCAGCTGATGACAGTGCAGGGTCAGCTGATAACTCAAGATGCTGTCACGAATCACTTCCTGCCGACGACGCCTGAGGGACATCGCCGGCAGAATGCGATCATTTGTAATGTGCAGGGTAATGCTGAAGCATCTCTCTGAATACCACAGGAGATCGCAGACTGCAGTGTTGAGGTGCCCTAAGGGGGCAGTGAAAAATAAGGTAGAAGTTTAAAATAAAAAAAAAAAAAAATTATATGAAAAAACGTTATAATAAAACAAAATTTCAAAATCACCTTCCTTTTGCCCTATGGAAATATAAAACAATTAAAAGTTTTTTTTTCACCTATTAGATAAAAGTAAAAGAATACATGTGTGGTATCTATGCACTCGTACCGACCAGAGACATCATACCGACACGTCAGTTTTACAGTGAAGAGAACATGATGAATAATCTTCACCCCAAAACAATTGTGTAATTGCACTTTTTTTGCAATTTCACCACACTTTGAATTTTTTGCCCATTTTCCGGTACACTAAATGGTAAAATGAATGATGTCATTCAAAAGTACAACTTGTCCTGCAAAAAACAAGCCCTCATATGGTTATATTGATGGACTGCCAAACAATGTTATATGAATAAACACTTACCAAGAGTATAATATGCAGCCCAGCAGAATGACCGCGCCCAGCAAGGACACCCAACGCTCATCTTGGCTTATTCCATTAGTGAAGCTGGGCACACAGATTGTGATGTTTTTTCCAGTATCATCCAACACTATACAGAACAGATAAAGCAAAAATGACAAAATTATAAAGCATAAAGAGCCATGCTAAATATAATCTGTCAGCAGGTTTTGGTTATGAAATCTGAGAACAGCATGATGTAGGGTTAGAGCGTCTGATTCCTTAAAAAAACAGCAATTTTGCACAACTATTCACCAAAATTATTCATCCAGGCTGCAGCTGCAGCTTGGTAAATCATGCTACAGAAAGTCACCAAAGTCAGAAGTGGTACACCTGCTCATCTATATGAATATTCTTATATATTTATGGACGTATAATGATCCCTATGATTTTATGTAAGTCATCAGCTATTTCTCCAATATCATCAATCTGTAATATATTTATTAAAAAACCTGGCAGCGTATCATTCACCATCTGAGTTCGTAGGAGAATGAAAGGGGTCATAGTGAACAAGACTGAAGTATTAAGGATTACAGGGGCGCCCCTGGTATATATCTGTCACATGTAGGTTGTCTATGATGATACACTTACTATATTCTGGTGGCTTGTTGGAAAAAGACGAGAAAGTCAGATACATGACATAGCAGCTGATGACTCCTGACTGCAGCAATCCAGACTGAGGATGATCTGGAATCAAGAAAAGTAGTACAAATTACTAATCCGGTTTCTATCCAAGTAGAGAATACTTTGTATAAGGGAACAATGACAGGGAAATAGTCCACAGAGACTTACAAATAGTGACTAGATCAGTGGCGTAACTTCAGGCTCAGGAGCTCCAATGCAAAAGCTCCAGCGGAGTCCCCAATTATTGCAAATCTTTAATACCATTAGTCTTTTTCTATAGGACAAAGGGACTTCTGGGGCCCCCTAGGCTGCAGGGCCCGGGTGCGATTGCAACCCCTGCACCTATTGCAGCTACGCCCCTTTACTAGATAACATATGTAGAAGAATATTACAAAGCACTGATGCTTTCACAGTCATGTACTTGGAACTTTCTATACCAGTTTTTGTCTTAGGCCCCTTTCACATCAGCGTTTTTTTTAAATCGCGGCAGATGCGGTGAAAAAAACGCATCTGCCGCGATTACCGCATACCGGCTGCACTTGCGGCAAGCCCCATATAATGTATATGTGGGCTTGCGGCAGGTGCGGTTTTGGCACTTGCAGCAGGCGCGGCCGCGAAAAAAACCGCGGTCAGCCGCGTTTTTTTCACGGCCGCACCTGCCGCAAGTGCCAAAACCGCACTTGCCTCAAGCCCACATATACATTGTATGGGGCTTGCCGCAAGTGCAGCCGGTATGCGGTAATCGCGGCAGATGCGTTTTTTTTCACCGCATCTGCCGCGATTTAAAAAAAAAACGCTAGTGTGAAAGTACGCTTACACAGTTCATAAGTAAATGAGATTTTGCAGCTTGGGCCCAGTCACAGCGCCACACATAACTCTGCCAGATACAAAGACCTCTAATATTATTATTTATTGGCCTTCAGCTTGATCTCGAGCCATGGCAACTTGATGGATAAATGCTCTGTAGGAAGATCGATCTTGTGCAAGGCTAATAGGTCCAGTAGGGTCTTCTCCACTGTTATCTTGACAGTATCAAGTCATTGGATTGCTGGTCTTCCTCTTTGCCTTGTTCCTTCTAATCTTCCACCATGATGTCCTTCTCCAGTGAGTTTTCTCTTTGTATGATGTGTCCAAAGTAGGCATGTTGTAGCTAGTCACAATATCTGTCTTGATTTGTTCTTCTTGCCATCCATGGTATTTCTAATAACCTTCTCCACCACCACATTCATTGTTGATTTGCCCATTGCTATTCAGCTATTGACTTCCAGTGTCATCACTGCATCTTGAGTGATCATTTATCCGAGTAAGGTGCTTTCACATCAGCGTTTTTCGTAATTCGCGGCAGATGCGGTGAAAAAACCGCATCTGCCGCGTTTGCCGCATAACCGTTCTACTTGCGGCGCGGTTGCGGTTTTTTCTATGCAAAGTATAGGCGTACTTGCGGCAGGTGCGGCAAGTGCGGTTTTGCACTTGCGGCAAGTGCGGCCACGAAAAAAAACGCGGCTTACTGCGGTTTTTTTCGCGGCCGCACCTGCCGCAAGTGCAAAACCGCACTTGCCCAACCTGCCGCAAGTATGCCTATACTTTGCATAGAAAAAACCGCAACCGCGCCGCAAGTGGAACGGTTATGCGGTAAACGCGGCAGATGCGGTTTTTTCACCGCATCTGCCGCGAATTACGAAAAACGCTGATGTGAAAGGGCCCTTAGGCCCCTGTCACATCAGCAGTTTTCGGTGATCGCGGCAGTTGCAGTGAAAAAACTGCAACTGCCGCAATTACCGCATAACGGCCGCACTTGCGGTTCACTTGCGGCAAGCCCCATACAATGTCTATGGGGCTTGCGGTAAGTGTGCGGCAGGTGCGGCAAGTGCAGTTTCGGCACTTGCGGCAGGTGCGGCCGCGAAAAAACGCCGCGTTTTTTTTCATGGCCGCACCTGCCGCAAGTGCCGAAACCGCACTTGCCGCGAGCCCCATAGACACTTGCGGTTCACCTGTGGCAAGCCCCATGCAATGTCTATGGGGCTTGCAGTAAGTGTGCGGCAAGTGTGGTTTCGGCACCGAAACCGCACCAGCCGCACTTACCGCAAGCCCCATAGACATTGTATGGAGCTTCGGCCGTTATGCAGTAATCGCGGCAGTTGCGGTTTTTTCACCGCAACTGCCGCAATCTGCGCAAAACGCTGATGTGAAAGCAGCCCAAGGCCCCTTTCACATCAGCGTTTTTTTCAAATCGCGGCAGATGCGGTGAAAAAACCGCATCTGCCGCGATTAACGCATAACCGCTGCACTTGCGGCACAGTTGCGGCAAACCTCATGCAAAATCTATGGGGCTTGCGGTAAGGGTGCGGCAGGTGCGGCATTGGCACTTGCGGCAGGTGCGGCCGCAAAAAAAACGCAGTCAGCAGCGTTTTTTTTCGCGGCTGCACCTGCCGCAAGTGCCGAAACCGCACTTGCCGCACCCTTACTGCAACCCCATAGACATTGCATGGGGCTTGCTGCAACTGTGCCGCAAGTGTCGCGGTTATGCGTTAATCGCGGCAGATGCGTTTTTTTCACCGCATCTGCCGCGATTTGAAAAAAACGCTGATGTGAAAGGGGCCTTAGTTGAGTTCCTTGACAACTGCCAGTTCATTGCTATCCATCTCAAATGTGTCCCCGTTGTACCTGGCAGTAGTTAAAATCTTTATCTTCTTTGTGTTGAGTAGCAGTCCCATGCTCGAGCTTTCCATCTTGACACTTTATAATGATTGCTTCATTCCATCTACGCTTGTTGCTATCAGTGTTGTATCGTCTGCACAGCTAAGATTGCTGATGATTCTTCCACCAATTTTAATTTCTTTTTCTTTTTTGGCGAGTCCAGTCTTCCTGAAAATGCCTCTATACAGCACCAACATCCTCACATATACTATACGTATATCCATTGTTACTGTATAGCATACATTAAGACATAGCCAGATCAATACCAGCCTATTTTTCCCTCAATCCTAACCAGGCGCATTTTATTTTCATACAAATGGTTTTACCAACGGTAAAATGTTTGACTAATGTTTCAACTTCCAAAATGTTTTGGATATTCAGCTAATTTTTCATCTTTTCTTCAGGACACATGAGCCCAATGTTTATGCTAATTTCAAAGTCAATTTTATTTGTTTATTTATTTTTTTAAGATATCAGGCAATATTGTGAAGAATGTTTTCATATCACAAACATCACTAAAATACAGTACATGTAAAATAGCTCCCCCCTTTATTTATTTTAACAATTATTGTACATATATCAGACTAGTGTTGTTGGTATTGTTAAGTCTTCCACCTGACCTAGTATCCATAATTTGGGCTGGCAGTGGCCAGTGGGTGGCATTTCAACATTGAAATACTATTATTATGTCTGATTTCCCCTGCAACTCAGGCTTCAATATTATTACCAGTTACAGGGCAAATTCAGCCTTCTGCCTGGAAAGTAGAGCAGATCTACGTTTGTTAGGACCTAGCACCTCCGGCTACCTCCTGGCACCCTGCCATTTACATGATTTTTGGGCGTGGTGGTTAAGTATTGTCAGTGCTTTCTATAATGTATGCATACACAGCAATCAAAGGGGAGATATGGAAATAAACCGCCTCTATCTATGGTGAGTGCAGCTGCTTAATATGTAATCACATTTCAAAATGTCACGGCAGAGTATTATTTCGACCGTCTGGACCTTTTCAGTTTATGAGTGGTCTGGAAGTAGTTAGAGTGTTGGGAATCTGTCAGTGAGCCCACTATGACAATCTGACAGGAAGTTTGTAACTCTTTTATCTGTCCTTTTTAGCTTCTCTCGGCAGATTTATGACTATGGACCACATCAAAGTTGAACGTGTCTGCAAAAGCAAAAACAGTGCAAAATTTTAAATGAATGCCAAATGTAAAAGTGATTTATAACCCAAAATAAACGCTGTGATGCTGCAACACAAGAATAATGGAAAATGGTAATGATACAGAGAAACGCTGATGCCCAAAGCAGAAGTAACCATGGGGTGAAATAGGAAAACGTAGGAGGGGTCTGCATTGAATTGTTTACATTCCTTACCATCATGCATAGTCAATACCATATTACTCCTCCTATAAGACATGTGCAATGATACTGGGTGCGCTTCCTCCGGGCTAGAGCTGGGGAGTCCCAGTCACATGGTTTCATCCCACTGATGTTATGACACTGCACAAACATCTCCCGCCGCACGTTTACCCACAGCGGTAAGTGATTTGTAATCAACAAGTTGGGTTATTTTCTTTATGAACATCAGTCTTATCATTCCTGATGAAGCCGTTTAATGTTGGGCTGGTCGGACAGGCGGGGCTCACAGGTTACTGGTTAATAACTTGTGGACACAGAGTTTTCTATGTTTTGTAAACCTTGCTTGGGTAGGTATATATATACTAGTAAAAAGGCCCGATGCAATTGCATTGGGAGCGCGGTGAAATGAATTGTGTGTATACAGGCGGGTTAGTGGGTAGCAGAGTATACAGGGGGCTCTGTGGGTAGCAGAGTATAGAGGCGGCTCTGTGGGTAGAAGAGTGTAGAGGCGGCTGTGGGGGGAGCAGAGTATACAGGGGGCTGTGCGGGGAGCAGATGATAGAGGGGGCTGTGCGGGGAGCAGAGTATACAGGGGGCAGTGCAGGGAGCAGAGTATACAGGCGGCTGTGCAGGGAGCAGAGTATACAGGGGCTGTGCAGGGAGCAGAGTATACAGGTGGCTGTGGGGGGAGCAGAGTATACAGGGGGCTGTGCGGGGAGCAGAGTATAGAGGGGGCAGTGCGGGGAGCATAATATACAGGGGGCTGTGCGGGGAGCAGAGTATACAGGCGGCTGTGCGGGGAGCAGAGTATACAGGGGGCTGTGCGGGGAGCAGAGTATAGAGGGGGCAGTGCAGGGAGCATAATGTACAGGGGGCTGTGCGGGGAGCAGAGTATACAGGGGGCTGTGCGGGGAGCAGAGTATAGAGGGGGCAGTGCAGGGAGCATAATGTACAGGGGGCTGAGCGGGGAGCAGAGTATACAGGTGGCTGTGCGGGAGCAGAGTATACAGGGGGCAGTGCAGGGAGCATAATGTACAGGGGGCTGTGCAGGGAGCAGAGTATAGAGGGGGCAGTGCAGGCAGCATAATATACAGGGGGCTGTGCGGGGAGCAGAGTATACAGAGGGCTGTGCGGGGAGCAGAGTATATAGGGGCTGTGCGGGGAGCAGAGTATACAGGGGGCTGTGCGGGGAGCAGAGTATACAGGGGGCAGTGCGGGGAGCAGAGTATACAGGCGGCTGTGCGGGGAGCAGAGTATACAGGGGGCTGTGGAGGCCTTTATGTTTGTGTGCTGCACTTACTTGTTAGCTCAGGCTCTGTAGTGTTTGTGCCGGCCTCTTCTCTGTGTGGAGTGTTTGTGGTCCCCTCTTCGCTCCCCCCTTCTGCCTCTCTGCCTCCCCTTCTCTCCTTCCCAGCTGTGACAGCTCCATGTCCTAGCTGGGAAGTAGTGTAGCGTAGAGGAGGCGGAGCTAGGGTGATGCACGGTCATGTGAATGATCACATGACTGTGACATCACCAAAGGTCCTATGTGAAGAGGTAAGTTTTGGGGTGTGTGCGGCCGGTGAATGGGGGTGCGGGGGTGTACTGTGGGGAGGAAGTGGGCACTGGAGGGGGGGTGCGAAGTTGTACTGTGGGGGTCTATTGCAGGGGCGTGCAGGTGCTGTAGGGGAGGTGGGGGGGGATAGGGGTGTATGGGCACGGGAGGCTGCAGGCAGGCGCGGCAGCTTGGGGTGTGCTAATATGGCGGCGCTTCCGGGTAATCACCAGTTTTGCGCAGGTGCCGTTGCTTGATAGCGGCACAGTGGCCGGAAGTGCAAAACTGGTGATTATGTATAGAGATATATATATATAGACCAGGATGTCTCATTATATCATCAGGTTTTTGGATACATAGGACTCAATTAAGTTTGTGATTTTCCAGTATAATTGTTCATAGTCAAACCTTAGAGATCTGGGATCTCCTCATATAAGTGCTGATACTATTTGGGTTACCAGACATGTTCTCCTGCATTATTGGTTTTACACACCATACTCAGCATATTACTATCTTATATTGGTTTAGGGAATTACTCTGTGTAACTCAGATCTCACAAATCTCTATACTTTTTATATTAGTGTTCCCAGTCCATTAGGTCCTGTTTCACACCTGATTTACCTATATATTATTATTCCCCTCGGGGATATCCGGTGACATTTGGTTTCACCATACCCACTGTATGTCCATTTGGTTCTAGTTTATATTATACTACTACCTAGTGATCTGTAACCTTCTCTATTCCTATATAACAGGGTTTGTTATGTGGTTTGAATACCAGAATTGCCAGTCTACTTTGTATTTTACATTTTAAATGTTTTTAAATGTGTGTTTCTGGTTGTTAATAAAGATAAACCCTTTTATTCTTGAATTGTGGTATGCACTAGTTTTATGCAGACCTTCTTTTCCTTTTTGGCTATAGCACATTTTCTTCATAAGTGCTACCCATTGTGATATATTTGGAATAATTAGCCAGTTTAGTGCACCCCCCCTCTTTAAATATAGTCAACACTAATGCATCAATAGCAGCTGGTGGTCATGCTCATGACTAAAGGCAAGTACTAGACTTTATTCTGGGGCCGTATGGCGAATTGGTGATTTTTTGATGATATACTCTGTCACACATCAGGTCTTAACATTGCCACATACACTCATGTAGTCGCCAAATGTAAAGAACGCAATGTAAGAAAAACTAAAATAAAAACTGGGAGAAAAAAAGGCCTCAACAGGGTACAGTATATCTTGTGTTAGTATCAGACATAGCATACTGTTCATATCCTTTACATACATAACTCAATGACGCATACAAAGGATGGATCATACTTACTTTTTAGCACACAGGGCAGTATAGAAACGATGGCTAACACAAAGCACAGACCAGCGTTGACTCCAAGCAGGATTTTATTGAGCAGGCAGTGCTCGGGATGTGTATACAGCCATACTAATACGGCTAATGCTCCGAGGGCGACAGTGTACAATATTAGAATGACGATGGCCAGAGCCCCATTCCAGAGTTTGTTATGCTGTGCTCCAGCGGTCCTGATAGAGGAAAGAATACATACATATTGGATAATCATGTAATATTTAGGAGAAAATAAAAATGTATCAAGTCCATAAATAAAATATCACTAGAGCAGTGAAAGATGTCCCATGATGAGAACATTGACAAAACCCATGAGAAATGGAGCGATTCAGATCACAGAGCAATGATAGTCTACAAGTGTGTCGCCAAACCAGACAGAGGCACGCACTGCAGCCAAAAACATGCACCAGAGCCACATGTGGTTATGTTATGGGTTGTGACAGATTTACAGTTTGATCCAAAGCAAGATTCCCGGGCACTAGTCTTGGCCCACTATCAGACCCCTTCTCATCACTGAGCTAAGCGGTGTCGCACTAGTCTCAGAAAACAAGTCCATGCACTCATAAGAAAGTATGAGACGGCACTCACCGCTTGTGGTGTTATAATTTCGGCTTCTTTATTTCATCAGTGCAGGATACAAGCAATGGTGGAGGGAGGGGGTGCGGAGGTGGAATGTCCACCACTGCCTGTAACCTGCACGGATGAAATAAAGAAGCCGAGATTATAACACCACAAGCGGTGAGTGCCGTCTCATACTTTCTTATGAGATTTACAGTTTGCTTTCCAACTTATGAAGGAAAACTCAAGTCATATGGCACATACTGCAGCATTTCACTGAAATATCATCTGCAGTATCCGGGTATGATGTGCCGGCCGGACATCATTTCCGGTCTGGTGTAGTGTGGTGGTGTATTAGCTGTACAGGCTGTCTCCGGAGCATGCATAGTGCACATATTGAAGTAGGCCCGCACACACCGATAATCACCCACAATGCACCGGACAGGACACGACATCCGGCCGGTGCATCATACCCGGAAGGAGGAGGCAGGTATTTCAGATTGGGAGCGCGCAGGAAAATTAATTTTCACGCCCACCGGGGCGTGATAACAGCAGTGAGGGGAAGATATGGAGCCCTGGAGACCGCCCAGTCAGACGACATTCTGTAGTCTGGATGCCTCATTTGAATGCAAAAATGCAAGTCACAAAGTCTTTGATCACAGCCAATATAGGACAGTTTTAGGTCAGACAGGGATGGTTAGCAATGTGCTAGGAAGGTGCAGGGACAGGTTAGGGGTTAAAAATGACCTGACAGGTTCCCTTTAAGCGCACCATCCCATCTGCTTGTGTTCCCTCTCTATCCCCCTCCTCCTTTTTTGATTGACAGTTCTGGCTCTATAGAACCAGAGAAGGGCAGAGATTGTAGGAAAAGAAGCAGAAGGGAAGATGCACTGAAATGTTTGGCCACGCCAAGGTGCATCAAACACCTGCACTTGGCATGAATAGTCATTCTGTACTGACAGACTCCCATTAACAAGGCATCCTTTATTCCTCAATTGAATATCAAAGTAGAAAAAAAATGAAAATGTCTTTGCTGTTAAAGGTTCTTCAAGCCACAAAGGAACTGGGAAAGTTTCAGCAAGTCACATGAGCCAAAATCTATTCACAAACAGGTCACTGTGCAAAGCAGCCGCTGTGGACAGAGGTCGGAGCCTGGAGCACTTTTATGTGTCGCCTTCAAACGACAGACTGGCAATGGTCCAATCTCTGTACATAGTTCCAGTTGTAATCAAGCATGTTTTGATCCTGATGACTAACAAATAATGCTTTAGGGCTCTGACTTTTCAGAATCCCAGAGTTTTTTCTTATTTTCAAAGGATTTTCCAATAAAAGCTTATACTATTATGCCTTTGTGTATATATAAAAGTCATGATATTCCAAAGCACTTTACAGACATTATCGTCACTAATCCCATTAAGGCTCATAATCTAAATTCCATATTAGTATATCTTTAGATTGTGGGCAGAAATCGAAGAACCTGGAGGAAACCCATGCAAACACAGGGAGAACACAGAAACTTGCCAATGTTTTTAAGTGAACCGGGCTGAGCATCAGTACCAGGAACATTCCCGGAAATGGATGTTGCCATGTCAGAAGTCACTGAAGAACCACCGCTAAAAGCTATGGGCTGCTTCCAGGTATGATGCACCCGGCCACGTCTTTTTCTGGTCATGTGCATTGTGGGTGTAATGGGTGAACTTGCTGGCTCCAGAATGTGCACATGATCTTCAGCCAGACAAGTACACCCAATTTTAGCATCTACAAAGAGGCGGACACCACTTACAAATTAGGTTATAACGCAGTCTGGGGTGTGATAACCACGGAAGGAAGACAGGGAGGCTTAGAACAGTATTATGATGCTGCAGGTACAGATAGTGATAGCTTGGGGGGCATAAACTAGCTGACAGGTTCCCTTTAAAACTCTAAAAAAAAACAAACCTTATAATTCCAAAAAACGGGCTAGAGGGGTTCTCCAGGATTTTTTTTTAACCATTACCCAGCGCGGCCTTTGGTCTTTGATTATAAGCTGCAGCAGTGAAGTCATAATTACAGTATGTGAGAGTTTCAGCCAATCATCACGCTCAAACGTCTCAATTTGACCACACTGGTATCACCGCTGAGCCTCGTGATTGGCTGCAGTGCTCATCTGCTAGTCTTGATGTTACAGTTGCTGCCTGGCAACAAAGACTGGGGCAGCTGTGATAAGGCAGCACTGGCTGAGGAGTAACACTTATTTTGTTATTTTTAAAGGGAACCTGTCAGGCCGTTTTTACCCCCTAACTTATCACTACCTGTCCCTGCACCTTCCTAGCACATCCCTAACCATCCCTGTCCACCTTGTGGGTGATTATCGGGTGTGCGGGCCAGCTTTGATATGCAAAGTATATATATATTCTATTGCACAAATTTTATACTAGTACAGGAGAAATGACTGAATTTACACACCTAAAAATGGGGTCAACCCCCCCTCCAGCACAAAGTTCCAAATAGTGCAAACAGATTACACCTACCTCAATCAGACGTCTTTCTGAGGTTTCCACTACAATTAAACAATGTGCGTTTATCAAAAATTGTTTAGGAAAAAATAAGACTAAAGGTTGTTCCCACAAATAAACTGTTTTTGAGGGAATTCTATCTGGATAAAAAACATCTCTTTCCTATAAAAATTTTTTTTTAAAGAAATTCTTTTAAAATAATTCTCTCTTACAACCGAGCTGGGGAGATATACGGTAGTCATTAATGGTGTGGTGTTATAGGGATTAAAAAAAAATTCTAATTTCTTTTTTATTGATTTATATAAATTCCAAATAATGCTCAACATATACTTTGTGTATTCTGGATATGTTCAGACACATACGTGGAACTGCACAGGATGCGATCTTATTATTGTCTTTTTTGTGTCTTAGCTGTGGGTCCCCTTTATTTATTTATTTTTAATCTTTTTTACCTTAATATTTCTCTTTGAGAAAAAAAAAAGAGTAACACTTTTGTTTTAAATGTCATATATATATATAGAATAAAGTGGTTTTTACTATGTTTTTGTTTTAAAACGTATCAGATCCAGTGCCAATGGTATTAAATTTTGAGTGTAATCTTGGTTAGATATGAGTGCCGTGGATGCGCTGCCTGCATTAAAATAACTGGGTATAGAGCCAGACATTAATCACCAGATCTCTACAAGAGGCTGGGTTTGGTGGGAGGGGCATAACCCTGACGAAGGTGCCCAAGTTAGCTCCGAAACCGGTTCTCCACCCCTACCGGGGCCTCACTGCCAAGCCCCGTGTCCCTGTGCCGCACATGCAAACGGAGAGCGCTGATTGGCTGAGGCATCTCAGGCAAGGTGCCACATGGGAGCGGGCACCTGTACCATCGGTGGAGGGGGATAAACCCACATCCTACCTACAGGTCATTCCCTTGGAAGAACCAGATTAGAAACTTTAACCCTGTGGCTATGGATATCTATCTGGGTGGGGTAAGAGACTCTTCTCAGTCACTACTTGTTGTGATTGTCAGCCCCTGCATATTAGCAGGAGCTGATTTGATACTGACCCGGAAAGCAGGCTACTTTTTCCTTATGTAAATGGTAATTGTGATCTGAGGCAACACACATATAAGTGAAGTACATTGGTATTTTTGAGATGGTGTATTAACTATGAATTTATTTCCAAATTTTTTGTATATTTAGGTGTTAATTGTTGGGGAGGTTTGCACAATAGCATATAGTATTATATATATATATGCCTCATACCCGGAAGGAGGAGGCGGGAATTTCAAATTGGGAACACACAGGAGATAACAGCAGTGAAGAGGGGAGACAGAGCCATGGAGACTGCCCATGTCAGTCTACATACTGTAGTCTGGATGCCTCATTTGCATGTAAGTCACAAAGTCTTTGTTCACAGCCAATATAGGACAGTTTTAGGTCAGACAGGGATGGTTAGCAATGTGCTAGGAAGGTGCAGGGACAGGTAGGGATAGGTTAGGGGTTAAAAACGACCTGACAGATTCCCTTTAAAGTAGAAAAGTTGGGGGATTAAAAAAACAATCGAATAATAATATGAGTCATGACCAAGCCAAAGTGATATATCCAATAAATACAACATACCAGTTTTTATTCCATTTGTGAGCAAACTCCACTAAAAGCATGAGCTGGATGAGCAGAAAGAAAAAGCCAAAAAAGGCTCCAATGTAACGCCACACTGCAAAGATAACAAAATAAATAGGTAAGCTATGAATTTGTTGTTGACATTTTTACTATAAAAGGACATGTAATTAATTACTTTTAGAGATACTCTAAGTATAGGGAAGTATGAAGTGTGTTATGCTGGCATCTCGCACACCTTCCCAGCACCGGCCTACTCACTGCATTTACTGCCTGACCTCTCCGCGCCTGACCCCAACTCTGTACCCTAACCCTGTGCTGCCTACCCTGACTTCAAATCATCTGACTACACCTTTGTCTCGCCTTCTGGTTCCTCATACCTGTGTCTCTGACTCTCCGATCAGTGACTGCCCTGGAGTGGTGGCTGATGTCTACCGGCAGCCCAGTCTACACTCACCATGAGAGGCTCTAGTGAAGACCTGGTAGACAATTAGTCTTGCCCCTCCAGGATAAGCCCTGGCTTTGGCATAGTGGGTCCACACCCACCAATGTGACAAAAAAAAGTCAATAAGGTGCTTATGGATCCTTCATCCAGGTTTAAAAAGACGTGGCCACTTCCTCTTGAAAACTGCTCTATGTATTAAGGATTTAGGGCTGTGCTGCAATACCACAACCAACCTGTGGATGAGGGTGGCTCTGTGAATAGAAGAAGGCAACTCGAGGAATTTGCTGGGTGATCTCACAAGAGATATATTCTTATAGAGGTTGTTTGTTTTAGAAAATCTCATTCTGGTAAAAATAAAAAGATCACAGGGTGTCTCATTTTTGGACCCTTGTACAGTCAGATGTTATCTGTGGGTCAAATATCTGCCAAAAGTAAGAGGAAGCAAAACTAAACGCTAGATATTTTTTTTTTAATCTGGAGACATGTAGATAGGGCCACATTTTTTTGTAATCTACATCCATGATAATGCAACACATGGATCATTTTGTCTAATAATGTCTAGTGCCCAACACACAAGCCTTTATCCCACTACAGTTCTAATGTAAAATATGTAGCCTGGCATGGCTACAGAAATGGTGAGAGCAGAAGAGATACTTAGAGAGGCCCTTCACTTTTAATAAAAATTACATTTCAGTGACATATCAAAAGTTTTGATTTGGAGATGATATGAGTGCGTGGACCCACACCGATGGCCTGAATGAGGAAAGCTCAGGGAGGCAGGGTCAGCTGGGGACAGACTCAATTACTAGAAGGATGATGCAAAAAACTCAGCTCTTTATACTGTACCTTGTTTTTAAATAAGTGATTTCATCATCCACCGCCCGGCCACTGAAAACATCTAACATGTTTCTTTGAAAAGTTTATTGATAGTATAGTTACTATATTTGGCCTTTTTTTTTTACTTTTATTTCCGGAGGTATATCACCGATTGTGTGTTAGGTGGTAGGACGATAAAATGTGTCTAGGTTTAATAACTCCTAAAATCATTGCTTGATTGTCCCTCTTTCATTATGGCTTCCGGATCTCCATTCCTGAAGGTGTACCTCAACCTCTGGATCACTAACATTGTTTTGTTCCTGCTACCCTTTATTCCAAATGGAAAACCAGACTGAGTGAAAACGGTCTATTTTTCAAAAATGTAAATGATCTTTTTTAAGTAACAAACAAAAAACTTAATTTCAAGACTCTGCTTACCTGAACATCTTTTTTATCTTAATAGATTGTCACCCAGTTGTCGCTATATTAGCTATAACCACCTGCAACATCTTTATCAGCGTCTGGCTGTCCGGCATACTTAAAAATAAAACTTACTCTTGTCCAGCGTCTAATCAGTGCGGAGTGGTCTGGATCGTGCTCTGCACCTCTTCTGTCCCCAACATCGCCTTCCTCCTACCTTGACTGATGTCATCTCTAGAATCTGTTGCGTGGCTCCTGTTTTTACCGTGCAGGCCTAAGATTTATATAGACTCTGTAGGTAGGAGACATCAGCTGTATCAAGGCAGGAGGACGACCAAAATGGAGATAGAGGAGGCGCCGAACACAGTCCAATGATGTCTATCGGCCCTCTTTCGCTTTGATTAGCATGATGCAGCCCTTGTGGAGACCTGTGTGTGATTATACAGTCCCTGTCCAGACCCGTGTCTAAATATGCAGTCCCTGTGGAGACCTGTGTGTGATTATACAGTCCCAGTCCAGACCCGTGTGTAAATATGCAGCCCCTGTGCAGACCTGTGTGTAAATATGCAGTCCCTGTGGAGACCTGTGTGTGATTATACAGTCCCAGTCCACGCCCGTGTGTAAATATGCTTCCCCTGTGCAGACCTGTGTGTAAATATGCTTCCCCTGTGCAGACCTGTGTGTAAATATGCAGTCCCTGTGGAGACCCGTGTGTAAATATGCTTCCCCTGTGCAGACCTGTGTGTAAATATGCTTCCCCTGTGCAGACCTGTGTGTAAATATGCAGTCCCTGTGGAGACCCGTGTGTAAATATGCAGTCCCTGTGGAGACCCGTGTGTAAATATGCAGTCCCTGTGGAGACCCGTGTGTAAATATGCAGTCCCTGTGGAGACCCGTGTGTAAATATGCAGTCCCTGTGGAGACCCGTGTGTAAATATGCAGTCCCTGTGGAGACCCGTGTGTAAATATGCAGTCCCTGTGGAGACCCGTGTGTAAATATGCAGTCCCTGTGGAGACCTGTGTGTAAATATGCAGCCCCTGTGCAGACCTGTGTGTGAATATGCAGCCCCTGTGCAGACCTGTGTGTGAATATGCAGCCCCTGTGCAGACCTGTGTGTGAATATGCAGTCCCTGTGCAGACCTGTGTGTGAATATGCAGTCCCTGTGCAGACCTGTGTGTGAATATGCAGTCCCTGTGCAGACCTGTGTGTGAATATGCAGCCCCTGTGCAGACCTGTGTGTGAATATGCAGCCCCTGTGCAGACCTGTGTGTGAATATGCAGTCCCTGTGCAGACCTGTGTGTGAATATGCAGTCCCTGTGCAGACCTGTGTGTGAATATGCAGCCCCTGTGCATCCCTGTGTGTGAATATGCAGCCCCTGTGCAGACCTGTGTGTGAATATGCAGCCCCTGTGCAGACCTTTGTGTCTCTATGGTAACAGACTACAAACAAACCTTGCGTAGTCTGGTGAACAGTTTTGTATACTGTGAGTGATACGATTTGTGAATCTTGAACAGAAATAAATAAAATAAGAAACGTACCATAGAGAAAAGTCTCCTGATCAGGGATGAAGAACGCTCCAGAACACATCCCTACTAGGAGCAAAAACTTGATAAACCAGAAGCTGGAAATAAATAAACACATAAATCAAAAAGGTGGAAGATTCAGGCTGTCACTTAAAATTTATAATTAATTTCCACCTCAGTAAAATATAAACAACAACAATAAACCAAAATTAACAATACTACTACAAAAAAAAACACAGGGCTTATTCCAGATGCAGAAGGGACAAAATAATAGTCGGAAGCTGACTAATGCGTGTGCGGGCGTCCTAACTCTTCTCAGACAGACGTGTGAAGGAAGGATTGACCATGTTGGATTTCAACATGCCTAATACTTTGTTCTTATGGGTGAGAAACTACTTGTTCAGCAAACAACATACATGATGGTGCACATGCATAGACGGCGATCTGACGTGTGTGAGGACTGTAATGGTGCAATGGTTATAGCCAATATATCTATGGTAAGGTGTACTGGTGACATATTTCATGTTATATTGCTTTATAACTACCATGAATGAGAAATGTAAGAATGAAAACTTATAAAGCCAAGTAACCTGATGTATCCACATGTACAGGTGTGGCACTGTTTCTGTAAGTAAAATAATTAAATAAAAATAGGCAGCCATTTTTTCTAATCCTGTTCTTCTTATTCTTTTGGTCATTGACTGTGAATTAGGCAATAACCATTTGTTTTGCGAGAGGTTTAGCTCCTTTACTTGGGAGGCCTCTGGGTCATCTATGCAGGTAGCAAAGATAATTTTCCACCAGCCAGCCCCCTTAGATCTTTAAAGTGTAACCGCTGTTTACATTTTGATTTAATAATAGTGTAGAGCAAGTGATTTTAAAAAACTTTCAAATATAGTTCATTAGAAAATTCTTGTTGGTTACCATTCCTAAAACTTCCACTAGGTGTCCCCACTACACTGTGTGTGTGAAGCAGACATATGTTTATTATCAGTCAGATCTGTCTACAGTGAATACAAACCCTAATGTAACTATATAAGAAAAAGGGGGCATGGCCTGCACTGCTGACTGCAGCTGGTGAGGAAACAATGTATCAGACTACAGCACAGAGCCGAGCAAGGTCAGGACTTAAACTCCTCTTTACAAGCTTCTCTGATCTGTCATCTGGTTCCACACAGCTCAGTCAGGATCTCTGTTAACACCTTATTTGCTGGCTCCCCACATTGCCACCATTCAGCCTGCTCTCAGAAGCTGTGGAAATACACACAGTGCTGGCAGACACTGACCAAGCCCAGAAAGACATAAAATGCAGTTTTTAAAAAAAAAAGCACAGAAAAATGAGAAAATAAGTCATATGGTGCAAAAAAAATCATTATTTTATCTGCAATGTGACCCATCATTAACAACCAGTGCAGTATTATTTTTTTAATGAAATTACACTTACACTTTAGCTGCTATCTGTTTAATGATTTGAAAGGGGGAGACATGCAGATCAGGAGAGCAGACCGTCAGTCAATACAAGTCTCACTGGTAACTCTCACTTTCATTTCATTGTCCACTACTTGAACAACCTCTTTTCATTTCCCATGTGCGCCCCCATAAAAATAGAAAAGCTTATACTCACCTCTGCTCCTAGCATGGTTCTACCGATACCAGAAGTCGTCAACCTGAGCTGCTATGACATTGTTGACACGCGAGCCCTGCGACCGATCAGTGCCAACTTCCTTCTCCACAGTTTCGGAAGATTAAATTAATAACAGGAAGTGTGAGCTGCAGCTGTTACTCCATTCCTGTTGAGTAGTCCTGTGTCCAGGGGCTGTGAGAAGGAAGCCTAATTGGTCGCGTGTCATAACAATGTCATGGCGGCTCGAGAATGTGACTTCTGACATCGCTAGAACCATGACGGCAACAGAGGTGAGTATAGGCTTTATTTTTATGGGGGCATATATTGTGAATGGAATGAAAAGGGGTGTTCAAATAGTGTGACAACCCCTTTAAAATAAGCTCTTGTGTGGGAGATCTGTGTCCAGCCCATAGCCTGGAGCAGCTCGTTTACATATTAAGAAAAATGTGGAGGTGTAGCACCGTGACCGTGTATGAAGCTGAGCTGTTCTATACACTGGTTACATCTGTTGGCTGATGGAGATGGTAACAGCTGATTGTGGAAACCCCCAATAGTCCTATATTGATGACCTATCCTAACTATAGGGACAAAGAAAAACAGTCTGCAGCACACAAAAAGCCAAAAAGACTCCAAGGAACCCTCCTGAAGAAAGTCCAACAGGTGAAAATTGACAGATACCTTTTTATATGGCAGAATACATTTTTGGACTATTTTTTTCATCCAGGTTTTGGAAGCTGTCTCTTCTTACCTACTATCCTAACTAGAGTCATTAAATTGAAGGTGCCAACAATTTTATCCAGCCTATTTTTGGGAATTTGGTGAAATTTTGTCCAATTTGCCTTTTATTCCTCAGTTTTTCTTGTGTAGTTACAATATACACAAAGGAAATAAACAAATGTATAACAAAACATGTGTAATTGCAATTATTTCAAGGATGACGACACTTGACAGTCTTCCCTGTATGACTGTATATGCAGAGATAGCTATCAATCACTGGTAGGACCGCCCAATGGACTCGCACATACAAGCACCAGGATTTCAATGGATAAAATACAAGTTATACGGAATATTTTTCCAACAATCATCATTCTGCTCAGCTTCTTCTGTATACTGTGCTGTCCACAGATCGAGCTGTATGTACAACAGGACAGGTTCCCTTTAACTAATGTGCATAACTGTAATGATGAATGGTAAAATACCATGACGATATGTCCTTACCCATTGTGGACGAAGGCTCGGCAGCCTTTGCTGTTCTTAATGTTTATTGTAAGAATGAAAAGGAGAAAGAAGAAGCAGGCCATGCCAAAACAGACTCGGTACACAGCGGAGTACCCCACCAGCTTGTCACATTTCAATCCAGCCTGCAGATGTTCACAGATGTCTCCATAAAATGGAATCTAGTGCAAAGAAACACATAAGACAGGTCAGAAATAGCTCAGATGATGATCACCCCACACTAAAGCTTCACTTGGCAGCATAAACTAATCGTAAGATACATCGTACAACGCAGCCATACATAGTCAACACATTCTATCCATCTGTTAAATAGTAACTATCGCTTAGGGCAGGGGTGGGGAACTCCAGTCCTCGAGGGCCGCAAACAGTGCATGTTTTTCAGGATTTCCTTAGTATTGCACAGGTGATAACATAATCACTTGCACTGGTGATGATTCCAATCCCTGTGCAATACTAAGGAAATCGTGAAAACCTGAACTGTTTGCGGCCCTCGAGGACTGGAGTTCCCCACCCCTGGTTTAGGGGAACTTGCAGCAGAATGTCTGTCGACCTCCAGCTCCTCCATTGAACTTAATAAGCACCAAGTGTCATCACTTACCTCAGCAATGGGAATGTCTAAATTCACCGGAGACGAATTTTACACATGAACTATGGCTGTGTTCACACACAGCGTAATTTTTGCGTCTTTTTTACGCACGCCTTTACCCGCAAAAGTGCATCTGCCGGCAAAGTGAATGGAAATGACTTTTGCCGTTCAGACACTGCGCTTTTTTAGGCCGTGCTTTTATGGGAGAAAGTGCGCGCGTAAAAAAATATGATCATGTCAATTGTTTGCACTTTATAGCGTGCCCTTCCTACCATAGGCCCCATTATAAGGAGCTGGAATACGCATTGTCATTCAGACAATGCTCTATTCGAGCGCCTATAATCGCGGGCGCAGGGGGAAGTGAAGTCACACCGGGGGGGAAGGAAGAATCCTGTGTTCCTTCCCCCGTGTGACATGTCGGACCTGGAGTTTCCCTTTCGCAGTGTATCTACATACACTGCGAAAGCAAAATAAAAGTGAACAAAGGTTATTAAAAATAAAAAAATAAATTACTTAGGGCCGCTTGACACTGCGGCGTGATCCGGTCCGGTTTTGTCCGGGATGCCCCTGACAGCCACAGACCGGATCAGCACACAGGACTTGGGGGCTATTATGCCCTCCGGTCCGGTGTGCAGCACACGCAGTTGCCGCTGCTGATAAGTCAGGTCCGCGGGCGCCGCGGTCCTGACCTGTCAGCGGCTGCAGCTGCGTGCGCTGCACACCGGACCAGAGGGCATAATAGCCCCCCAGTCGTGTGTGCTGATCCGGTCTGTGGCTGTCAGGGGCATCCCGGACAAAACCGGACCAGATCACGCCGCAGTGTGAAGCGGCCCTAACCTCTCAACCGGCTGTCTCGGTACCCGAGAGGAAGATGTCCAATTACTGCAAAGACCTGAATCATCTGATTGGCCGGTAGCGATCAGCGGATGTGTCATGTGACATCATCAGCTAATTGTGACATGACATCATCAGCTGAGAGTTTAAACCGCCCGTCAAAACCAATTGGTTTTGGCGGGTGGTTTAAACTGCTCAGCTGATGCTGTCAAGTGACACATCAGCTGATCGGTTTGCCGCCAGTCAGCTGATTGAGGTCCTGCAGTGATCGGACGTGGACGCCTTGCAACCCGGGACAGTCTGCGGAGAGGTATTTTATTCTATTATTTTTGTTATCATTGTTTTCTTTCATTTTGCTTTATTAGCTATGTACATACACTGCTGAAGCGAAAGTACACATACATGTTACACGGGATCAGGATTATTACGGCCCCCGTGTGACATCACTTCCTCCTGCGCTTTTGGGGGGAAAATGTAGCTGTAAAAAAACGTGGTGTGTGAAAGAACCGTGTTTTTTTTACCGGCGCTAAATAGCGTGGCCGCAAAACACAGGCCACCCAAAAAGCGCAGGAAATACGCTACGTGTGAACATAGCCTAAGGATATTAAGAATGAAAGTCCAGGAGGAGAAAGAAGCAGATTTCTCTTATAAGATATAGACAAAGTTTCTTATTTTCATGTATACTATTAATTTATGAAAACTAAATAAGTAAAACCACAGTTACTCATCCTGTAAATGACAGACAGCAGAACAGAATCAGTTAGTGAGGCAAGTTTAAAAAAAAAAAAAATCCAAAAGACTATGATGCAATGGTCAGTCCGGTATTCAAAACGGAGAAAAACAAACCCACATGCCCTAAAAAGTGTCTCCTCTGCACCCACAACAGAAAGAGGCCTTTATCAAACCAGTCCTGGAAGATTAAGGTCATGTGCATATGTTTTTACCTCAGTACTTCAGTATTTCTGTATTTCCTCTGGTTGTTCCACTCCTGGTTTTTACTACAAATCCTGAGGTAAAAACCTTTCCAAATCCTGAGGTAAAAAACTCACCAAATACTCAATGTGTGAACGTGGCCTAGACAAGGTTACAGGAAAACTTGCTGCAATATAATATGCAGGGGCTAAAGTGGAGGATACTATAATAGAAATAGCCTCTGGGTTTATTTGAGGATAATAATCTGCTATTTGCTTCCAACACATTTCTACTCATGGCTTCTGTTCTGTCTCAGATTTTCCATCTGCTGCTGTGAGAGGAGACGCTGCGGCTGAGACAAGTATGCTGATTATTACTTCTAAATGTAAGACCGAGGGAGAATCTGAAACACTGACAACTACAAGGACGTGTGTAAGGCTATGTGCACGCGACGAGTATTTGGCGCAGAAATCTGCATCTTCTGACAGAAAAACACACCAAAAACACGGTATGTTTTTGCCACATATTTGGTACAGATTTGTACCATGTGTTTTTCTTAATGAAGCCAATGGCTGAAAAACGCGGGAAAATGTGATGTGCACCAAAAATTGACATGCAGCAGATTTTTTTCTACACCAAATCTGCAAATAAAAAAAAAAATATCACAATTCTTATTGACTTTGCTGGGGTAAGGGTAGGCATGCAGATTTGTGACACATTTGTACCAAAATAACGCATCAAAACCACTGTACCAAGTAAAATAATAGCAGGCCATATGTTCACCCCCTTAGTGATGAGGCCAAATTTTATACTTTATGCGGCAATAACTTTGGAACGCTTCAACAAATCTCAGTGATTCTGTGTTTTTGTTTTTTTTTTATTTGTGACACATTGTGCTTTATGATAATGGAAATTTTAGGTTGATATATTTTGTGTTTATTTCCAAAAATATGTGAATTGACAAAGATGTTAAAAAAATTGCAATTTTCAAACTGTCTCTTTATTCCAGGTAGTCACACCACACACAATAGTTAATAAATAACATTTACCTCGTGTCTCTTAAATCATCACCATTTGTAAAAGGTTCTTTTATTTTCTAAAGCTGTTAGAAGTTTTACGTTTGTAGAGTCATTTTTCACTTTTTCAATAATACTTACAAAACTTATTTTTTTAGGGACCTATTAAGTTTTGAAGTGGCATTGACGGTCCTATATATTGGAAAACCCCAAAAGTAACGCCATTTTAAAAACAACGCCCCCTCAACAAAACATATTCAAAACTTCACACTGTGCGTTTTTGATATGCTTTTTCTTGTGCGCTTTTCTATCTTTTTCAGCTGGAAATCCAAATCAGCTTTTTATAAACTGCATCAAAAATGTGTCATCCGCTTCTGATCCGTTTTAGCTGCAGTTCTTCTGGTGCGTTTTTTTTTGTTTTTTTTTAGCCCATAGACAATGGTTTCAATGTGTAGTGTGAATCTGAAAAACGCAGCCATAATTGACATTCTCAATTTTTTTGCGGATCACTTTTCAAGGGTGCGTGCACACGATCAGTGTACGCAGCGTTTTGGACGCAGCTTCTTGCCGCTGCGTAGTGCAGTACTAGCATAGTGGATTTCAAGAAATCCCATCCTCACTATGTGTAACCCGCTTGCAGCGTCTATAGAGCTGCGGTGCGGGTTGCTGGGAGTCCGCGTCTCCGCAGAATGTTCATTTCATGCTGCGGAGTCGGAAACGGCTTCCATCGGGTGACTGCAGGGAGAAGCCGCCCTGCACCGGCCGCACATGGTGAGTACAGAGCGGCTGCGGTCTCCCTGCGGCCACCCTCAGGTCCGGAGGAGCTGTGTCCAACATGCAGCTCCTCCGGACCGTGTGCACACACCCCAAGGGAAAAAAACTCACCAGATCATGAAAGCACAGATTGAACAACAAAAGTGGAAAACCCACTGATTTTGCTGGCATTCCATTTAAGAGATGCGTTCACGGCAAAACCTGATCCAAACAAAAACGG
Source organism: Allobates femoralis (assembly GCA_033576535.1). NCBI lineage: Eukaryota > Metazoa > Chordata > Amphibia > Anura > Aromobatidae > Allobates > Allobates femoralis. The sequence continues at coordinate 784,185,236 of JARQOC010000003.1, forward strand.
ATTAAATACGCATAGCGAGAACATAGCCTAAGAAGATATATTGGTGATTACTACATGCACATAAAGGCCCCGTCACACACTTCAACATCCGAGAAATCCGATCAACGACCCGACTTGACCTAGATCACTTGAACGATATTAGCAGTCGTTTGGATGCCTATATTCCTATGTCCTGAATAGGCGAAGTTGTTAACGACATCGTTAGCAACGTGCCACACTCACCGATGCTGCAGGTGTACGATCATCGACTGATTTATGGTCTGGATCATAAACCTGCGATCAATGATCAGCCAACTTATCGCTGGTCGTATCGACGTTTCACACACGCTATGACGTCGTTTAAACGTCTCAAAACCCGTGCTGTTTCAACGATATCGTTAACGATATCGTAGAGTGTGTCAGGGTCTTTAGTCACATTCATTTAATGCTCTGTTCACACATTGCAGAAAATTTCCACTGCAGATTTAAGGTCCAGTTACACGCTGCGATGTGGCAGCAATCCAACCAACGAAGTGGATCGCTGCCACACCGTGAACTGATCGCTGGTGAGCTGTCACGCAGGCAGACTCACCAGCGATCAGGACCAGCAAAAACGCTGGTAACCATGGTAAACAGTGGGTAACTAAGCGTCTCGCAGTGCTTAGTTACCCGCGGTTTACCTTGGATACCAGCTCCCAGCGCTTGCTGTGCGGCGCTGGGAGCTCGCTGATCGTCCAACAGACGACCAACGGCAGATTTATGATCCTGTCTTGTTACCGCGGCAACTGCGGTCATGTGACCCGATGACGCTGCCGGGTTGTGACATCATGGCAGGTCCTACAGGCATCAGGAAGTGCTGGAGGCGTCAGTGGATCGCTGGACAGGTGAGCATAGAGATTTTTTTATTTTTAACCATTTCTTTTACTAAATTTCACTACTGCAATCTATGTACAGTTGTGGCCAAAAGTATTGACACCCCTGCAATTCTGTCAGATAATACTCAGTTTCTTCCTGAAAATGATTGCAATCACAAATTCTTTGGTATTATTATCTTCATTTAATTTGTCTTCAATGAGTTTCTTACAATGATCTGCTGGAATTTTAGACCATTTTTCTTTGGCAAACTGCTCCAGGTCCCGATATTTGAAGGGTGCCTTCTCCATACTGCCATTTTTTAGATCTCTCCACAGGTGTTCTATGGGATTCAGGTCTGGACTCATTGCTGGACACCTTAGAAGTCTCCAGTGCTTTCTCTCAAACCATTTTCTAGTGCTTTTTGAAGTGTGTTTTGGGTCATTGTCCTGCTGGAAGACCCATGACCTCTGAGGGAGACCCAGCTTTCTCACACTGGGCCCTACATTATGCTGCAAAATTTGTTGGCAAGTCTTCAGACTTCATAAAGCCATGCACACGGTCAAGCAGTCCAGTGCCAGAGGCAGCAAAGCAACCCCAAAACATCAGGGAACCTCCGCCATGTTTGACTGTAGGGACCGTGTTCTTTTCTTTGAATGCCTCTTTTTTTTCTCCTGTAAACTTTATGTTGATGTCTTTGCCCAAAAAGCTCTACTTTTGTCTCATCTGACCAGAGAACATTCTTCCAAAACGTTTTAGGCTTTCTCAGGTAAGTTTTGGAAAACTCCAGCCTGGCTTTTTTATGTCTCGGGGTAAGAAGTGGGGTCTTCCTGGGTATCCTACCATACAGTTCATTTTCATTCAGACGCCGACGGACAGTAGCCTTGAGATTGCTCATGCTTCCTCACAATTTGGTTTCTCAAGTCCTCAGACAGTTCTTTGGTCTTCTTTCTCTTCTCCATGCTCAATGTGGTACACACAAGGACACAGGACAGAGGTTGAGTCAACTTTAATCCATGTCAACTAGCTGCAAGTGTGATTTAGTTATTGCCAACACCTGTTAGGTGCCACAGGTAAGTTACAGGTGCTGTTAATTACACAAATTAGAGAAGCATCACATGATTTTTCTAACAGTACCAATACTTTTGTCCACCCCCTTTTTTATGTTTGGTGTGGAATTAGATCCAATTTGGCTTTAGGACAATTCTTTTTGTGTTTTTTCATTGAAGACAAATGAAATGAAGATAATAATACCAAAGAATTTGTGATTGCAATCATTTTCAAGAAGAAACTGAGTATTATCTGACAGAATTGCAGGGGTGTCAATACTTTTGGCCACAACTGTATATACATTGCGGAAATGAAAAGGCCCTACACAGCTCTTTTTCTGTGTCCGGGCTCGTGATAATCACAGACGCGGACACAGAAAAAGTCACCTCCTGTGGAGTCCGTTCCTGTCCGTGGAGTCCTACAAAAAGTGGGATCCCACGGACAGGAAAAAATAAGTGATGTGAAACCAGCCTTACCTGCAGATTTTACCCTACTCCACTAGAAACACTAAATAAGTGAAATCCACAAAAACAAGCCTATGCTGCAGATTTTCAGAGTCACACTTTGCTTTCATTTTTATTTCCTTAATGTGTGAATGGGAGTTTGAAAAGCCCACTTAGGGTGGCTTGGCACCACGGTTCTATCAGGTCCGGGGCTGTCCGGGGTGAACCTGACAGCCCCAGCCCCAGACCCGATTTTACTGTAGTGCAGCCCTAATGGCACTATATAAATACTTAATAATAATAATAATAATAAGAAATATCTGCCATCCGGTTTTCATCTGTCCGGGAGGATCCAGGGGAATTTGGATTTTTGTCCCAGAAAAATCTCCCCAAATTGGATTCTCCCTGATCCGGGAGGATCCAGAACCCTGACACCTGCGGCTGAAGTTCAGCGTGAGCTACGCTACGCTACGCTAGCACCAGGAAGCAGTCCTCCGTGAAGTGGTTCAGCACCACTTTACAGGGGACAGCTGAGCTCTGCAGCATCCGGCTGCACACCGGACCGGAGGGCATATTTGCCCTCCGGTTCTGTTTGCAAATCCGGTCCGGGGATTGTACTGTGGTGTGAAGCCAGCCTAGGCTGGTTTCACACTGCAGTTTTTTCCCTGATCAGGTTCGATCAGGTTTGTGTGTCAAAACCAGGAGTGTCTCCAAAACTCAGAACAGGTGTCAATCTTTCAAATCTTTCACAAACCTGATCGAACCTGATCAGGGGAAAAACTGCAGTGTGAACCAGCCTTACTTGTACTGTAAATCACTGCAGATCTGTGGTGTGGATCCACTAGGTGTGAACATGGCCTACATCCTCAACATTCCTTCTCTTAGGGTACCGTCACACTTGGCGACACACCAGCGATCCTGACAACGATACGACCTGGTAGGGATCGCAGTTGCGTCGCTAAGTGACCGCTGCTGAGATGTCAAACAGTCAGATCTCACCAGCGATGCAGCAACGATATAGCGGTCATTGGGACCCTGTCACTCTCGGGCGTAGTGTTGAGATCGTTGGTCGTTGTCCCTGTCAAACACAGGGATGCAAGCTGCCCAGCGGGAGCGTGACGACCAAAAAATGGTCCAGAACGGTTTGTAACGATCAGCGATCTCACAGCGGGGGCCTGATCGCTGCTACATGTCACACAGCGAGGTCACTGGCGAGGTCGCTGTTGCGTCACAAAACCTGTGACTCAGCAGCGATCTCGCTTAGTGTGACGGGGCTTTAGGATCACGACTATAGTTCAAGGATGTGAAGTGTCAGAACAATAACATGCAAAGATTATAAGGCTACAGTCAGACTGTGTGTTTTTTGCAGTGCACTGCAGAAAACGGATCACTCAAATGACACCCCAGCAAAGTCTATGGGTTTTCATTTTTGCCATTCAGCCTGTGCTCTTTTAAAGTGATCTGTTTATTTCACTTTAGGAGAGCTATGTTTTGGAAAATGACATGTCAATTTCTGTAGCATTTTTGTCCTGCTTTTTTCCATAGCAGACTTCAAAATAGGAAAAAAAAAGCAGCAGTCAAAAACAGATCAAAAAACGCATTCAAGAAAAGATCCTTTTTTTAGGTGCGTTTTTTGGACACCTGTTTTGCAGCTAAAAACGCAGCAGAACAGAAGGAAAAAACCGCAGAGTCTGAATGTAGCTTGTATTTTATTTCTGTCATCACATTCTCAGTGGCTCAGGAGTGTACTCACATTTGATTAGTATTTTGGTGCTTTGATTTTAAATTGTCAAACTTGGTTCACATGTTTTGGGCCGCCTTCCACCTGCTTCTCAGACTAGCTTCACATCACGGTTTTTGTGCATCAGGTTCTGTCCGGTTTGAACCTGACACAACCTTATCCGGTTTTGCCTCCCATGTATCCCTATGGTGCCGGATTGGACATATTTGGCCATCCGATTTTGTATTTTATGTGCGTGATCCGATTTTGTCTGTTTTTTTCACTGTGCACAAAATTGAAGACTGCTGCCATTTTGTGCTCTGGTGAAAAAAAAATTAATAAAAAAATCAGACAAAATTGGATCCAGGGCAATCCAGCGCCCATAACATGGGAGTCTATGGGCGCCGGATCCGGGAAAAAAAATTGGATCGTTTCCCGGATGCGATCTTTTACACAGAGCCTGCCCTGAAATGCTGCCGTGTTCATTCAGCATCATATACAGCAGCATTTCAGAGACACGGCTGAACGCACAGGACCATGGAGAGCAGCACTGCACACACGACTAAGAGTTCAGCACCATGGAGAGCAGCACTGCACACACGGCTGAGAGTTCAGCACCATGGAGAGCAGCACTGCACACACGGCTGAGAGTTCAGCACCATGGAGAGCAGCACTGCACACACGGCTGAGAGTTCAGCACCATGGAGAGCAGCACTGCACACACGGCTCAGAGTTCGGCACCATGGAGAGCAGCACTGCACACACGGCTGAGCGTTCAGCACCATGGAGAGCAGCACTGCACACACGGCTGAGAGTTCAGCACCGTGGAGAGCAGCACTGCACACACGGCTGAGAGTTCAGCACCGTGGACAGCAGCAGAAACAAATCCTGCAAAAAACAGGATCTAAGGGCATATTTGGCCACACTTTATGCTCATCCTGTGTTGTCAGGTTCTGTCCAGTGGATCCTGCAAAAAACAGATTCCAACCTGACAGCACAAAATCGTGGTGTGAAGCCAGCCTCACAAAGAGTTGTAGAATACTGGCCTATTTCCCTGGATAGAACAAGTTTGTAGGCCTCCTAGCTTTTTCAATTCTATCCATACATTATCTACAGGAATGAGGTCAGGGCTTTGTGATTTTTAACTTCATTACATCCATATGTTGCCATAATGAGGTATCACCAGTCAATAGCTGCCCTTCTTATCTAAAAAATCAGTGGGAGTCCACAGATGGAAAGTTATTCTGAATAGAAGTTATTATCAAAAGTACCCAGAACTAACCCCCTTGAAAGACCCAACTTTCTAAGGCCAGTTTCACACCACGGCCTGATCAGGTCCGGGGCTGTCCGGTGTGAACCGGACAGCCCCGGACTCTATTTTGAAACAGAAATCCGGTTTACAGCCAGATTCCTCTTATCGCAGCCGCAGCTGCTGAAATCTCTGCAGGGGACAGCAGGGGACAGCTCATGGTGCTGAAGTTTAGATGCGCTCGCTGCTAATCTCCAGCACCCGGCGTCCGGATCCGATAGAATCCGGCGCCATAGACCCCCATGTTAGGGGGTGCCGGATCGCGCCGAATCCGGGAGGATCTGTTTATGTCCGATTTTTCTCCTGGACACAAAAACGCTGCAAGCAACGTTTTTGTGTCTGGGAGAAAAATCCAAATTGTCCCGGATCCAGCTATGTGCCATCCGGCTTCATAGAGCTGCATTACCGCAAAATCAGGTCCGGGGACTGTCAGGTTCACATCGGACAGCCCCGGACCTGATCTTGCCGTGGTGTGAAACTGGCCTTACAACAGTTGGGACCAAACTTGTCAAACTGGCAATGATGGTATAAGTGTTATAAAGACATTATCGTACAACCATCACACCACTAGACTTATGTCAGTGAATGGAATAGACACTTCAAAAAGCCGCATGAACTAGTGCCTACCAGACTGACTAAATGGGACAAATAGGACATTTCTAAGTGAAAATACCCATAAAATTGAGAATTTCTGATCCCTGAGCACAACCACTCTCTACTGATGCTTTAGTGTACATCACAATACTAGGATAGGTAGGTGCACTACTGCCAAGAATAGGATAAGGAATACTAGAGTAATCATAAGTGAGAGCGGACGCCATTTAGTAAAAAGGGCGCTCACCCCTGTTGACAATGAAGGGTCATGTAGGGAATCTTCCCTCCCTTTTTCATAATCATTTTTATGCAAATTCTAAATGGTGTGTGTCATACATTGTTTTAATTTTTCTTTTCAATTTTTCTATTTAATATGTTAATCTAAAAGTGTAAATGTCATTTCATTGAAAAAAAAAACAAAAACACAACACTGCACTGGTTGGTGATGATGGGTCACATAGCAGCTAAGATAATGCTTTTTTGTGCCATATGACTTATTTTCTCACATTTTTCTGTGCTCTTTTAAAAACTGCATTTTATGGTTGTGTGGATGTGGCCAGGATGTGGCCAGCATCCCTCAGTGTCTGCCAGCACTGTGTGTGTATTTCCACAGCTTCTTAGAGCAGGTTGATGGGGATCAGCGTGATGTGCCAGCAAACAAGGGGTTAACAGAGATCCTGAATGAGCTGTATGGAGCCAAATGACAGATGAGAAGCTTGTGCCATGGAAAGAGGAGTTTAAACTGATCCTGACATTTTGACATTGCTTAGCAACTGTGCTGTAGGCTGAAGTAATCTGATACATTGTTTCCTCATAAACTGCAGTGAGTAGCCTGCACAGTGTAGGCCCCGCCCCCACCCTTATATGGTTACATGCCCTGTATTAAGTGTGACAATGGATCTGAGTGATAATGAACATATGTCTGCTTCAGTGTTTCAAGATTAAGGTAAGAAAAGATTACTGGCTAGGAGCGCAAATAAGGAGATTATGTATGGGTTAACATGTTTACCACAACGCGTTTCCACAACGGATTGTTGTCTTTCTCAGGTGGATTTTCCTTAATTAAAGTGATCCTGAACTCACAAACTGACCCCCCCCCGCATCTTTAGACCTGTCCCTGCACCCCCTCTTATCATTTCTAGCCATCCCTTTTGCATAAAAAAGCGGTTTTGTAAAGTAAATTTTATATTTACTTCGTTCTGTGTGAGTTCTCGGTTTCTGTGGCAGCCGCAATAGGCAGGCCTGTCTGCTGCTCCCTTGTAATTATGCACGCCCCTCTCTGCTTGCTAAGAGCCTGGCCGCGTCATGAAAGGGGCGAGGCTAAAATTGCGCCATACCGGAGCCCCGCCTCTTTCATGACGCGGCCAGGCTCTTAGCAAGCAGAGAGGGGCGTGCATAATTACAAGGGAGCATCAGACAGGCATGCCTATTGCGGCTTCCTCAGAAACAGAGAACTCACACAGGACGAAGTAAATATAAACTTTTCTCTACTTTACAAAATCGAATTTTTATGCAAAAGGGATGGCTAGACATGATAAGAGGGGGTGCAGGGACAGCTATAAAGATGCGGGGGGGAGTCAGTTTGTGAGTTCAGGATCACTTTAATTAGAGAGAGCTTAGGGCGGCACCAGTCAGCCCAGAATACAGCGGTGCGGTGTGAGAGAGTGGGAGTATGCATGGGGCTGCATGGAGATGATGGGGGCTGCAAGGGGATGATGGGGGCTGCAAGGGGATGATGGGGGCTGCATAGGGATGATTATGTTATGTTTTACTGTACAGTATTTTGTATTGCTATAATAGGCTACGTTAACACATACCATCCGTTTTTGCCTTAAATCTGTTTTTGGGATCTAAGTGCAAAAACGCATGTGAGTTAACGCATGGTGCATTAAGTGTCACTGCGTTTTTCAATTACACATGCGTTTTTGTTCAGCATCCCAAAAACCGCTGCATGCATCGTTTTTTGGAGGCTGTAAAAAAACGCATGCTGTTCTTTAACATGGGGCCCTATGGGAAACGCACGCGTTAACGCATGGCACATATAGGCACCTGCTTTAATGCATGCGTTAACGCTTATGCGTTTTTCATGAAAAAAATGACTAAGCCCCAAAATTTGCAAAAAATGTCCAGGACTTCAGGGAACACTATTGGCACCGTTAGAAAAACTGATCAGTTTTTCTAAGGGCTTAAAAAACATATTGGTATGTGTGAACGTAGCCATAATTTTACAGTTCTGCATGTGCATGCATATGAATACAATAGATATTTTTGGGTTGCGGAAAGAATCGTCTGTGTTTCAATTATTTCTTATGGAAAAATTTGCTTTGATATACAAGCGATTTGAATTACAAGCACATTCCCGGAACGGATTATGTTCGTAAATCAAGGTTCCACTGTATTTGAAAGTTTATTAAAATCAATTGCTCTACATTATTATTAAATAAAAAATTCAACGGCAGTTACATAAGGCTGGCTTCACACCACAGCAAGATCTAATCCGGGGCTGTCAGGGGTGAACCTGACAACCCCGGACCGGATCTGACCACAAGAGTGTTCTGGTGTGCAGCCGCATGACTCTTTTGGAGCCGCTGCTGCTGATAATTCAGGACTGCGGCTCACGGGGAGCGAGCCGCGGTCCTGAACTGTCAGCAGGGGACAGCTCTGTGGTGCTGAAGTTCAGTGCCGAGCTTCAGCTCCCGGTGTCCGGCTCCTGGGTGCGGCTCCAGTGCGATCCGGCGCCATAGACCCCCATGTTAGGGGGCGCCGGATCACACCGGACAGGGAGGGTCAGCTTTTTTTCCCCGGACACAAAAATGCTTGAGATATTTGTGTTCAGGGCACTGGACCCAATCTTTACAGTTCGAGTTTGCCCATCACAAGTTATGAGAAGTTGCAAAATGTTAGGTTTCACTTATTACATGCAGATTTTGTGCATTATCCATGTAAATAATACAATTTTCTGAAAATATAGAACAAATCCTGCTCTGAAATAAACATGCCATAAATGTCATTTTTTTTAACCTGGTATAAATGCTGTTCTCCACATTCCAACAATTAGTTTTTTTCAGCTCTGCTGTGTTCCCGTGATATGGCCTCTTCTTCCCTTTATGCAAATCTAGTCTTTGTATCTAAGTGAGTGTGGTACTCATATGTCTCCACAGGGTTCTTGAGGAACACGCCCACTTGGCTAAAAGAAAATAGATCTAGACACAGGGAAGAGAAAGTCATATCTCAGGAACAGAGAGGCACAGGATCAAAAGAAAAACAATGTCAGATTCAGGAGAGAAACAGCATTTCCAAAAGGTGAACAAAATGACATACCGAATTTAATGTCAAATGTCAGGTCATCGTCAAACTTAACCTGTTGCAGAAATGTGTGCACAGAGGACACCCCTACATACTGTGAATCACACCTCACCCTGGACGGGTCACATACAACAGCTGTCAGTGAACAAAGCTCATTATTGCATGTTTTGGTAACAGAGAAGGGAGTTGTTCTCTCTCCGGGAGTTCTCATTCTTGCTGGAGGTTTATGTTAAACAAAAAATATTGCTAATCAAAGATTACTCCATTTAGAGGAAGAACATTTGGCATCACTGAATAGTATCTACCTGTATGTTATAACAGCTTTATCTTCTCTGTGTCTGTGGCGCCCCGCAACGAGTGCGTCACAAGAGGGTATTGCAGCCATAAATGCAGCCGCAATATTCTCTGACACAGCAGTGATCTGGTTAACTTTGAGATCCAACCCTGCATGCATCACCTAGAACAGAGGGCCAACCCAGGGTCCTGGTGGGCGGAGTGCTAGGGAAGTGTGTAGGGAGAACAGACCCTTAGTCAAAGAGAAGGAGTCTAGAACTTGACCTGAGCAGTCTAGAACTTGGAGTAGGAGCGGGGGCTCCGCACCCCGTGCAGCCCCTGGTCCGTCACCGGTCGGGTATCAGCACCTGAGGCCTCAACAACCGGGATCAGGCATCACTAACCACGGGTTCCAAAAGACTCCCGTGCCCACAACTCACAGCCGGTTCACTGGTACCGAAGCTGGTAGCAGTTCACCTCTGCTACGCGAACCAGAAGCGTGGAGGAGCAGCTTCACAGGAGCACCCCACCACCAGCCAACTTCCAGTCGTCTAACCAGCGGTGTACCCACTGAGGGATCCAAGGCTCCCCAAAACATCCATAACGTACATCTTGGATAGGGCATTGAAGCAGCCTCCCCGTACCCGATCTGGTATTCCTGGGCGACAATGGCAAAACACTTAGCTAGAATGGAGGAACACTTGCGGATCTCTGAGGGACACCATCACTGCTGAGTCCACCCGGTCCACTACCTGTAAACTGTATACCATGTACTGCCTGCTGGTTACAGTAAAGACCCGTTGCAGAGACTTTCTGTGTCCGTGCTTCCTTATGAACTGTCCGTCCGCACTACAAGGTAACCGCAGCTGCCGCACAACATCTTAAGCAGCTCCAGCCTCCGGGGATCACCGCTCAGCCTGTGGGGAGCGTTCAATCTTGCTGCTGTCCATCCCCCGGAGGTTCCGCAGCGTCGGTAACGATTACCGAAACTACTCATAGGTGGCGTCACGAATAAATTAAACCCCTTTAATCTGTTCCTACAAGACGTCTTCACTTTTGATCTGCACTCAACCGGGCCCCACTACCGGCAGGCGCGGCCCACCCGTGACAAGGAGGAAGGAGCTACAGCCTGTCTAAACCAGAGTCCACGGGCTGACGGTGAGTCATGTCTGTGTATAGTATCTACATTGTAGCAATTTGTGGCCTCATTCAGATAGTTTTTTTTGCTTTCTTTAGTTGTATAAGAAGGTGGCTGATGCCAGAGAGCAATACCTGCCCCTGAAGACTGTTAATGTCTTTATATGTTCTTAAATGAATGTTGTGATAATGTCTATTTATGTATATGTGCAAATCATGTGTATGTTCAGTAAATGGGTGTGGTATAACTGGCTTCTTCTAGGGGTCATTCTTCAGCATAAGTGGAGCCTAGGAATTAGCCAGCAGAACTAAAGGGGTTAAGGTTAGGCGCCCCTACTAGATGAGGGGTATATGTCGGGAGTTTCCTGGTTAGTGGCTCCTGCCTTGGAGTAGTGAAAGAAAGTAGAATGTTTCTGCTGGTGACAGAATGACAAAGAAGACAACATGTAAGGCAGAAGGGGATCAGTCCTGGGAATAACATGGGCGGAAAGAGGAACGGTAAAGGAACTAGCCGCCATCCTTCACCTGACAAGTACAGAGAACGGGAGAATGTGGTGCAGCCACCCTCAGATAGGGTTAGCCTGAAACAGCTTATAGGGTTGGAACCACAACACTGTCAAACTTGCTGGTAACATAACTACCACCATAGTGAAACACATCAACCCATGCGGAGGGACTGTTGGGGATAGAGTCCTCACTTTGGAAGTCAGCATGCAGTGTAGTGGATGGGACAGTCAAGGTGAAGATGAAGGAAACTAGCAAGTAAAGCGTAAAGAGGAGCGTAACCACATGTGCCCTGTGCTATGCATTGTGAACTTTGCTATAACGTTTGTCTTCAGTGAAGTGCTATGCAGTATTGGACTAATTCTCAGTGACTGTATACCAGGAACCTTGCAGGTAAAGCTGGCCTGGAGTCAAGAAATGGTGGAGCAAAGGGGCAAAGTGGGTGATCCCCTACAAAGTGTGAATGTGGTGTGTCAGGGCGAGGGCAGACAAACCCTCGGCCAGAACAAACAATACGATCCCTTCCTGATCTCGCTGCCTGTGGCCAGGGCCAACTCAAATTTTTGTGGGTTCTGGGCAAAAGAGTCTTAATGAGCCCCTTTTACACTCCGCCCCCGCCCTGCCCCTCACCAATGCTGCACATTCACACCTTAAGCTGCTCCCCAGGTATAGAAAGGAGAAAATAAGAAAACATTTCTTCCTATTAAATGAAGCTTCCCTGGCGGTGTAAAAGGGAGGGGTCATTAGTGCTAATTTTAATGTGCTAGGGTAGAATACAGAGGAAATAATTATATAGTTAGTGTCTTTTTACAAAATATATATGACACACACAGCTCTTCTACATGCCATACACATAGATGGCTCTGCTACATGCATATGTAAACACACAGCTCTGCTACATGCACACAACACCTAGTACACACACACAGCTCTACTACATGAACATACAGATACACACACACACAGCACTGGTACATGCCCAATACATGCACAGACACACACAGCTCTGTTACATGCATGGTACACATACAGATACACACACGACTTTACTACCCGTGTTTCCCCGAAAATAAGACCCTGTCTTACCGTATATACTCGCGTATAAGCCGAGTTTTTCAGCCCAAAAATTGGGCTGAAAAGTCCCCCCTCGGCTTATACGCGAGTCATACGGCCCCCCTCAAAGTTTGGCGCCCCCACCTCAGTTTATGGGCCCCCCCCGCATGCAGCGCTGCACATATACATTACGTGTCTAGCAGCTGTTACCCTCCGGTGGCAGATCGCGGCTCCCGGCTCCGGGCTCCATCTTCCTCTCTGTCTTCCTGGTTGTCATGTGACCGGCGCGATGACGTCATCGCGCCGGTCACAAAGCAGGAAGACAGCGAGGAAGATGGAGCCGGGAGCCGCGATCTGCCACCGGAGGGTAACAGCTGCTAGACACGTAATGTATATGTGCAGCGCTGCATGCGGGGGGGCCCAGAAACTGAGGTGGGGGCGCCAAATTATGAGGGGGGCCCTGCTGGGGCCCTGTATACTACCACTGGGGCTATATACTACCACTGGGGCTATATACTACCACTGGGGCTATATACTACCACTGGGGCTGTATATATACTACCACTGGGGCTATATACTACCACTGGGGCTGTATACTACTACTGGGGCTATATACTACCACTGGGACTATATACTACCACTGGGGCTGCTGCTGTATACTACCACTGGGGCTGCTGCTGTATACTACCACTGGGGCTGCTGTATATACCTCTGGGGCTGCTGCTGTAACACTGCTGGGGCCTGTATATACCACTGGGGAGGCTGCTGTATACCACACTGCTGGGGGCTGTATACCTGTGCTGGGGTCCACCCTCGGCTTATACACGAGTCAATAAATTTTCCCAGGTTTTGGGGGCAAAAGTAGGGGGGTCGGCTTATACACGGGTCGGCTTATACACGAGTATATACGGTATATTGTTTTTTGGGCCCCCTGTCTTATTTTCGGGGGGTGGGACTTATATTGGCAGCCCCAGCCCCATACACACACATACATACATACACACACATACACATACACATACACATACACATACACACATATATGCACCGCTTCTTACCTTGTCCGATGCTGTCCCCTCTGTGATGCCCCGCTCCTCCGGCTGTCCGGTGGTGTCCCCGCTCCTCTCCTGGTCTGCGGTACGGTGTCCCGGTCCAGTTGCATGGTGATCGGTGCGGTGCCCGGCCGACTTCCTGCTTCCTCCGGCAATCCCCGCCCAGGTCAGGCCCTGCACCAATGAGAGCACAGGACCCGTGACGTCAATCACCGCCCAGACGCGGTCAGATAACGTTGGGGCCTCTGATTGGCCCAACGTCATCAAGCCGCGGCGGCTTGATGATGTCGGGCCAATCAGAGGCCCCAACGTCATCTGGCCGCGTCTGGGTGGTGATTGACGTCACGGGTCCTGCACTCTCATTGACGCAGGGCCTGACCTGGGCGGGGATTGCCGGAGGAAGCAGGAAGTCGGCCGGGCACCGCACCGATCACCATGCAACTGGACCGGGACACCGCACCGCAGACCAGGAGAGGAGCGGGGACACCACCGGACAAGGTAGTATATATTGCGCAGCACCCCCCCCCCCCCCCCCCCCCCCGCCAGGCGGACTTATATTGCAGAGCGCCCCCCCGTCTTATTTTCAGGGGGGACGACTTATATTAGCAGGCCCTACACCCCCTTCCCCCCCGTCTTATTATCGGGGGGGACTTAATTTCGGGGAAACACTGTACATGGACACTACATACTCAGCTCTGCTACATGTACAATACATGCATATACAAACACACTCATGGCTCTGTTACATGCACATACAAACACAGCTCTGCTTACGTGTACAATACTTATACGTACAGATACACACAGCTCTGCTACATGCACATACAAACACACACAGATCTGCTGCATGCACACACAGATACACACAGCTCTGCTACATGGACACAATGTGCACACTACACACCCAGCTCTGCTGCATGTACAATATATGTACATACAGATACACACACAGCTCTACTACATGCACATACAAACACACAGCTCTGCTACATGCACATACATATATACACACATAAAAATACACACACATACAGATATAGATACACACATATACAGACACACACACACATACAGATACACACAGACATACAGATATACATACACACATATACAGACACACACACATTACTACATTCAGATGATCTTGATCAGAGCAGAGCAGGAAGAGGAGCAACTAGGAGATGCATGGAGGTCACAGTAGTTAAGCAGAAGAAGTTTCTATCAGGACCTTGATTTCAGTCATGTGATCAGTCACATGACTGGAATTGGAAGGACCTGCAGCCTCTGTTCATCTCCTGGTAAGCTTGTTCTCCTGCTGTGTACCGATCACACAGATCAGTGCTGAGCAGGAGAGAAGAGAGGGCAGCTGTCTGTGACCGGGTCTCCCAACTGCTTCCGCTCACAGACAGCGAGTGGGCCCTCTCACTTCTTCAGGGTCCCGGCACCTGCCCGGGTATGCCGGGTGCTGGCGCCGGGCATGCCTGTGGCTGGCGGGTGATAGCAGAGCGGTGTTCCTTGCTTTCCCCTGGACCCCTTGTGCACCTGCCACACTGCAGTTCTTTACAAGACGAAAAACAGACCATTTTTCATAAGTGTGCTGGATCAGATTTTCATCAGTTTTTAATCGATTGATACCCCCAGTGCGACATTTATTTTTGTGAAAAAAAATAAACCCCAAAAAGCAAAACAAAAACACCTTACAATTTTTCCTACAAGTTAACTAATAAAAAATCTATATAGCCTTTCGATGGCACACGGATGGCATTTGTGTGTCTTAGGCTGGCTTCACACTGCGGTCAGGTCAGGTCAGGTCAGGTTAGATCAGGTCAGGTTTTGTGTTCCAAAACCAGGAGAGGAACTTGCAGCGAAAAGTATAATTGAAAGATTGACACCTGTTCTAGATTTTGGAGTCACTCCTGGTTTTGTAACACAAAACCTGACCTGATCTGACCTGACCACAGTGTGAAGCCAGCCTTACATTTTTTAAGGACCCATTAAGTTAAATGTGCAAGTTAAAATGTTCATGGCTCTTGATTTTTTTTGGGATATGCTCACTCGGACTACAAAAGAACCTCCAGACATGTGAACAGCCCCATAGACCATAAAGGGTTTTTCATAAGCGATACAGATAAAACATGTATGTAAATTTCATACGTCTGAATGAGGTCTAATACTTTAATAAAATTATTTTTGTTGTAGTGTTGGATTTGTGAAAGCAATGCAAAAAACGGCATGTATGCAGAAATGCAGCAGTGTCCTGTGTGAACAGAATCAATTTGCAGAGCAATTATGTCCACTGTTTGTTAGATTGAACAAAACACACTTTCTTTTTAAATGCACAGGAACAAAAGAAAAACAGCATTTCCAAAAGGTCGTTTTTACCATATAATTTAAAGACAGCATGAGGCAGGGAATGAGACACAGATTTCAGGGATGTGTCACTTACTAGGCTGTGTGCCGTTTCTATACAATGAGTAATTTGTTAACAGGAGAAGATCACTGCTGGATTAAGTCCCTTGTGCCGGCTATTCTGAAGCACTGATGAGCAGCTCACCGTCAGTATACAATGTACACAGAGAGGTGTAGGCGGGATTAGCTTTCTGAGGTCTGCTACACCCAGTAAACTCGTTGGAATTAGGGTCTCTTTTCCTGCATTCTGTTATCAGATGAGGTAGCGAAAACCTGGTGCCAGATTTCCTTTAAGGAAATAAATTGCTTGTGCCTAAATATCAATGGAAAATGCTATTTATTGTGCTCTCATGGTAAAGAAGTAGTGTCTATCGCTGATTCATATCAACCAAATTTATGTAGAAAAAAACCCACAAGAAATAATTTTTTTCTGCAGCAGTTTTAGCATCTGAGGAGTCAGCTATGAACGTCGCCTTAGGTGGACATTTTAAAAGCAAGTAGAAAAAAAACACACAAGTGGCGCCATAACTTAAGTAACTGAAATGTTTTGCCATATGATTCCAATTTAAAAAAATTCTATATATTCTATATGATCGAACAGAGTAAAACAATGATAAAACAAAAAAGCGTCTGAGATATCAGTTGTCCGATATAAAGGACATTATTATACTCGGTTTCATGAGTAACTTACATGATCTTCCATTAGCTTGGCCACACTCGTGGACATCATGACAGCACAGAGAATGGTGACGAGGATGAAGAAAAAGGCATACATAACGCGGTGTGCTGGTGGACTGCTTGATCTTCGGGCAGCATGTACAGCACAGGGCGCAGGCCGCAGCCCCGCAGCAGCAGGCCACCTGCAAAGGAAGAAAAATTGTATTAATTTCAATCTATCTTTATCCTAACACATATAATAAAGAATATGTTTCATGGTCATTTCATCAGTAGACATCACCCATCAGCAGGCATAGGCTGGTCTAGGTCAGTCTGCTGACAGGTGGACATCTTTGACCTCCTCACTTTCTATGTTATACCCATGTGTTCATTTGGTTTTAAAGTTATGATATTTGTAGCCATCATGGTTGTGATGGTGGATATGGTGGGTTATATTTTACTGCATTTTAGAAATGTAGTGTTTTTCCTATACTGTGTATTCAGCCCTTCCCTATTTCCTGTGTACTCATTATACTCCAGAGAGTCTGATAATTGCATTACTGTGGACATGTCCTTAGGCTGGCTTCACACTAGCGTTCCGAGCGCAGTGCACCAAACGCAGCCAAACGCTTGCGCACATGCGTTCCTATGTTTAACATGGGAACACATGTGCCTGCATTTGGCTGCGTTCGGTTGCGTTTGAGTTCAGATGCGCATAATTTGTGCACCCTCTGAGCGCACTCCGAACGCATCATGTTTCATTTTTTGTGCGTTCACGGGCGCTTGTTTTATCTACAAGCGCACAAACAATGCATTGGCGTCAATGGGTCCGCAGTGTTCTGCGCTTGACAGCGCAGGAGAACGCTGCGGACCCATTGAAATCTCTCCCAGTGGCCACCGGTGATGTCACAGGAGATCACCGACGGCCACCGGGAGATCAGCTGGAGCCTCTCATGATCTCCTCCTCCCCGCCGCTGGTAATTTCATAGCAGTGTCGGCGGGGAGAAACAGCTGATGTGACAGCTGTTTGAATCTTCCCGCGCCGACATCTCTTCTTGGTGTCGGCGCGGGAGATTCAAACAGCTGTCAGATCAGCTTTTGAACCCGCTGACACGTCCCAGAGCTTACCGGCAGCCGGGAGGAGGAGATCTCCGCCACTGATATCCGCCTCCGGCCCACCCCCGGACAACGCCGATTGGCTGCCCGGGCTCCACAGCGATGTGTCCGCAGGTGGACATTCTCCGCTGCGGACACAAGAAAAGACCCTGCTTTTCACTGCGTTTGTGTCTGCATGCCATCAGCATGCAGACACAAACGCAAATGTGAAGCCAGCGGCTGGCTTCACATTTGCGTATGGAGCGCTGCGTACCAAACGCAGCCAAACGCTTGCGCACATGCGTTCCTATGTTTAACATGGGAACGCATGTGCCTGCGTATGGCTGCGTTTGGCAGCATTTGCGTTCGGATGCGCATAATTTATGCGCCCTCCGACCGCGCTCCAAACGCAGCTTGCAGTATTTTTTTGTGCGTTCCGCGCGCTTGTTCTATCTGCAAGCGCCTGCAAGCGCACAAAAAATGCATTGATCTCAATGGGTCCGCAGTGTCCTCTGCATGACACTGCAGGAGAATGCTGCAGATCACATTGAGATCTCTCCCGGTGGCCGCCGGTGATGTCACAGGAGATCACTGACAGCCACCGGGAGATCAGCTCAGCCTCTGCTGATCTCCTCCTCCCCGCCGCCGGTAATCTGCTAGCGGTGTTGGCGGGGAGAAACAGCTGATGTGACAGCTGTTTGAATCTTCCCGCGCCGACATCTCCTCTCGGTGTCGGCGCGGGAGATTCAAACAGCTGTCAAATCAGCTGTTTCTCCCCGCCGGCACGTCCCGGAGCTTACCGGCGGCGGGGAGGAGGAGATCTCCGGCACTGATCTCCGCCCCCGGACACCTCCGATTGGCTGGCCGGGCTGCACAGTGATGTGTCCGCAGGCGGACATTATCCGCTGCAGACACATCAAAATGTCCCTGCTTTTGACTGCGTTTGTGTCTGCATGCCATCAGCATGCAGACACAAATGCTAATGTGAAGCCAGCCACAGTGTAAAGCAGGGCCATTTTGATGTGTCCGCAGCGGAGAATGTCCGCCTGCGGACACATCACTGTGCAGCCCGGCAGCCAATCAGCGGTGTCCGGGGGAGGAGATCAGCGCCGGAGATCTCCGCCTCCCGGCCGCCGGTAAGCTCCGGGACATGTCGGCGGGGAGAAACAGCTGATTTGACAGCTGTTTGAATCTTCCCGCGCCGACACTGAGAGATGTCGGCGCGGGAAGATTCAAACAGCTGTCACATCAGCTGTTACTCCCCGCCGAGATCGCTAGCAGATTATCGGCGGCGGGGAGGAAGAGATCGGCAGAGGCTGAGCTGATCACCCGGTGGCCGTCAGTGATCTCCTGTGACATCACCGCCGGCCACCGGGAGATTTTTCAATGGGTCTGCAGCGTTCTCCTGCGCTGTCAAGCGCAGAACACTGCGGACCCATTGAAGCCAATGCATTTTTTGTGCGCTTGGGGACGCTTGTTGATTTACCAAGGTCCCCAAGCGCACAAAAAAAAACAACATGCTGCGTCCCGGGTGCGGACGCTGGACACCGGAAGGAGCAGATATCGTCTGCATCCGCACCCGAACGCAGCAAACGCAGGCACCATGCGTTCCTATGTTAAACATAGGAACGCAGTGCGCATGCGTTTGACTGCGTATGGGAACGCAGCAATACGCTGCCTTCCCATACGCAAATGTGAAGGCAGCCTTGTCATTCTAGTCCCCTGCCTGTACTGTAGATGTTTATATTCACTACCCATGGAGTGTGTCAATAGACCTGGTTGTAATTTGGGGGGTGGTTGGGGGAGGAGAAGCACTACAATTCAGTCTTTTGTGTGGGACACTGAAGCCGAGGTGAGCTCTCCAGAGGCATGGGAGAGCCTCCTCCTGGATTACCTGGATATACAGTATTCTGATTGATTGTTTTCTCTCGCTCTGTTGATTGTGGGATACAGGAGAAGGACCCCGTGACAATGGACTATTATGACCAGGAGGTAATGGCGGCATAGTGTGCATATGTGTGACTATGTCAATCCTTCATTACTGACTTTGGATAGGTTATTAGTTTGTAATCCTTAGGGCTAACTCCGTTCCGCCCCGTTGACTTGTATGGGGTGAGCTGCAGTACCAGGCACAGCCACACAAGTATGGAGGTCACTGAGACCAGTAATGAAGTGACAAGATCTCTCTACTCCATGACAAGTCCACATACCTAATTATCAAACAAAAAATCCCATGAAAACTATTTAAAAACCCCCTTACTAGGGAAATGCCAAAAATAATAAGCAAACACAGACAAGAGGTGACATTACATGTGTTGTTTCATACCACACAATCTGGTGCAGCTTTCTCATGGGTGTACCAGGTTAAGTATAGTTGTCAGCACAGGCACTAAATGATCCAAAATTATATAATAACAATAATTAGTCATGTATCATCCTCAGCCACACTATTAGATGAGTTACCAGACCATCACTCATGACTGCTGTGTTCATATCAATCAGTCATAGCAGGACCAGTATAGATTACTGCTGGAGGGGGATGAGCAGAGATATTAAGGGCAGTTTATATGGGGTGATAATTGACAAAATTGACATTAATTCACACATTTGTCAGTACACCTGTTATATTGAAGATGGCGTAGACAGGAGGAAAGACAAGTGATCGGCCTAAGAAAAAACTCACAATTATTGTAACGTTTGGATGCAAAAAATTGGAGATCAAAACGACTTCCCAAATTGTCAATTCATTGTAATGAGTACCCTACCTGCCCGGGTAAAAGGGCGCTATGATCTATGAGAGGTGCTGGGAAATGTTGTTTTGAAAGGATTTCATATGTCTGTACTCCCCTATAAAGTTTTATGGGTTATTAGAGGGTTGTCTAGAGTTAAAGCCCATCTAATCCACACAGCAGAGAGCAGCTGCCAAGGACAGCTTGATTAAAGGGATTTGCTGTAGAGTCAGAGTCGTGGAGCACTGTTCAATCCATCATCCAAAATGGAAGGAGTATGGTACAACTGTATACCTGCCAAGACATGGCCATCCACCTAAACTGACATCCCAAGTAAGGAGAGCAACAATTAGAGAAGCCGCCGAGGCCCATGGTCATTCTGGAGGAGCTGCAGAGATCCACAGTTCAGGGAAAGAACCTTTTGATAGGAAAACATTTAGTCGTATAGTCTACAAATCTGGTCTATATGGAAGAGTGGAAAGAAGAAAGACATTTTTGAAAGCAAGACATAAGAAGTCCTGTTTCCAGTTTTCAAAAAGCCAAAGGCGACACACAGGACACAGGGAGCATGGAGCATGTGTAAGTTAGGCTGGGTTCACATTTGCGGACCCCTCCGCAGTGTTCTGAGGAGGGGATCCGCAATGTGATCGCAGCCACCGCAAGCTCCTATCTTTATAATGGGAGCGCACGGTGCTGCGCTCGACTGCGCATGACCGTGCGCAGCCATTCACCGCCATATGTGATCTGTGCGCAGGCGGATGCCTGCGCACAAATCACAGTCTCGTCCGCACCAGGGATGCGACATGCTGCGCACAGATCACATATGGCAGTGAATGGGTAAGCACGGTCTTGCGCAGTCAAGCGCAGCACCGTGCGCTCCCATTATAAAGATAGGAGCTTGCGGTGGCTGCGGCCACATTGCGGATCCCCTCCGCAGAACGCTGCGGAGGGGTCCACAAATGTGAACCCAGCCTAAGTGCTCTGGTCAGGTGAGATCAAAGTAGAACTTTTTGGGCTAAACACTACGTGTATCAGAAAACTAACCACACACAATCCTGAAATCACCATCCCCAACATCACACATGGTGGTGGTAGGACCATGCTTAGGGGGAACTTTTCTTCAGTAGGGACAGGAAAGCTGGTCAGAGTTGATGGGAACACGGATGGAGCTAAACACAGGGCAATCCTGGAGGAAAACCTGTTAGAGGCAGCAAAAAAACTTGAGACTGAGGCATAGGTTCACTATCCAGCAGCACAAATTGAGAATCTGTGACAAGACTTGAAAATAGCGGTTAACTGACACCTCCATCCAATCTCATGGACCTCAAACTATTTTGCAAGGAAAAATGGGCAAAAATATCAACCTCTAGATGTGAAAAGTGATAGAGACATGACACAAATGGAGTAATTGCAGCCAAAGGTGATCCTACAAAGTATTGAGTCAGGGAAGCTGAATACAAATGCACACCACAATTTTCAGATTTATATTTTTTAAATACTTAGAAAACCATGTATAACTTCCTTTACACTTAATACTTTTCACTTCGTGTTGGTATCTACATATATAATTGCCTTATAATGTCCTGACATCCGGTTTGACAGGATGTCAAATTCCAAGCGCAGGACGTACTCCAACCGCCATATTGGAATACCCAAGTGATGGGTATTTTGATATGGTGAACACTAGCGCTGCCTCTGCCTGCTCTACCTGCTGCTCGGTCTCCCTCCGTCCCCCCTCGCTGATCCGTCCCTCCAACTCACCAGACTCCCCCTGCACAGTGTTACCACTAGCCGTTCTCGGAGTATTGGGAAACCAGCAGGATCATGTGACCCCGCGCGTTACGTGTCATGCAGGTCCTTCGGCATCCTGAGAGCGGCCAGTGGTAACACCTTGTGGATGGAAAGCTGATGGTGCGGAGATATACACATGCTAGATACATACATATACACATCATCATATACATATGCGGCAGGTTATATATATAAATGTTATAAATATATCTATCTATCTATATATGCTGTATATACATACAAACACTTCATACACATACATATGTGGTGGGTCACCCACATACACACACAAAGCGGGTCATGTGGCAGGGACACATACACATACACACACGCGGCGGGTCACATCATAGACAGACACATATATACATACACTCACTGGGTCACGTGATGCAGTTGCTCATTTCATACACATATACACACACATAAATACACATGTATACGCCCTCTCCATCCGATAGCATCGGGACTCCATCTAGTAATTTATACTCATGTCTTTACTCTCTGGACATATACCACTGATTGGCTGCAGACATCCCATGGTGTACGGTATGCGACACCTGCAGCCATTGTGGACAGATGAGGGGCAGGGAAGATCAGGGACGCTGAGGTGAAAAGAGAACATATAATATTTAATTATTTTATTAATATTGCTGGAGCTACTTTTGCATTAACTTTAATTAAAGGCAGATCTGTGAGAAGGGAGAGGAATTATTAAGAATATCAGAAACCCCCTTTAAAAAGTGATTTTACATGAGATAATATGGACATCAAAGTCTTAGCAATTATTGCTGCAGACAGTTGACAAAGTCTCTTGGAGTTGTCAGAAGGGTCACAAATAGTGGAGGATTGACAAGTCCAGGAATGTACAGCAGACGCCGGGTGTTATTCTTCACTGTATAAGCAGCATAGTCTCCTCAGAGTCCAGAAACAAACATAGCCCCAGACGACTACAGAGAGCATGTGTGCAGGCAGCTAGAACTACAGACGGGACATCTCCCATCATACATATTTACAGTAGAAGGTTTCCACCACCTTGTTGGCTCCATGCAAAGAGAGAATCTATTTTGATCGTAAGAGGAAAATACTACCCAGTGCCAGTACCTTGTGCCATCCTTGTATATTCAGAGACAGGTTGGACACATTCCACACTACCTGCCATTATATCCACAGGCAAAGTGCGGCCAAAAGAATCCCGGGAAAAGATGGATGTGCACAAGGTCACAATCTAACCAACAATCTCCATTATGGCCATAGCATGGCTGATTTGGAGACCTTGAAGCTTTTGTGCAGCAATGCAAAATCTCCAACAGAGCCCCAATTATCATGGGTCTTTAGAGGTGTTGTCCACTACTTGGTCAACCCCTCTTCTCAATCACCATGTATACCACATTACAATAAAAACACATACTCACCTCTGGTGTTGGCATTCACTCTGCTGGGGCTCACGTTATATTGTTACATCATGTGAGCCCTGCACCAAATCAGCGCTCGGTTCACTATCCCCGCTTTTGGACATATCAAACATCAAGAAGTAATCGGTGTGGCAGCCGCAGCTCTGACTTCCACTTGATGTTCAATTTGTCCAAAAAATGGGGAGAGTGAAGCTGGAGCTGATTGGGCGCAGGGCGCACATGATGGTACTTAGTCTCCGTACTGAGCAGGTGGGATACCTTTTGGCCTCCATTTGGAACATCTCAATGGTACGGTCAATTGACGGGAGATCAGTTCAGGTTCACTGGTCTCTTCTGGTGGAAGAATAGTTCTCTCAGTTGAGGTAGGAGCAAACTGTTGATAGCCAGGAAACACAAATTGTGGAGTAAGGGCTCGGACACACTGGCGTTAAAATCGCATGACTGCAATGCGAGTAAAAATTGCATTGCAGTCAGACCAATGTTAGTCATTGCACGAGAACACATTTCTGAGTGTCGGATGTTTTCTTCCTCGTCCGACACTCGGATGACGAGTCAGTTGCAACATGCTGCGATTTCATGTGAGTGTCGGATGACACTCGCCAATGCAAGTCTGTGGGTCTGTCAAAAAACACGGAGCGCAGTCGGACTGCACACAGACCATCCGAGTTGGATGCGAGTTTTAATTGATGCATTATCATTCTGTAGCTTAGACAACTGTGAAAAATGTTCCTGTAAATGTGAATACAGCAAATAGCTGCTGAGGAAAAATCAGATTGCACTTGAACAACACATGGAAGCCACACTGCCCAAAAGTCGGATGACACTTGTCCGACTCTCGCATCCATCAATCGGACCGTATTTTCCCTCACCAGTGTGTTTCCAGCCTACAGATAAGTTCTGCAAGGCTCAGCAGTCTTTCTGATAAATCCGGAGGATTTTGTGTTCCAATCAATGGTGACCCGGGTAGTGGATCCAATTTTTCCCTGAAGTAAAGTATTATGTTTTCAAGTTCACCCGGGTGTCTGGCTGCCTATAACTGTACAAAGATCACGGGCACCACAACACCTGCACCCAGACATCACCACTACAGGAGCGCCCCCGGGGGTCATATACCATCACTATAAGTGATGGTAAACCTGCCGCTTTGACAATTGTTGTGGACACGAGAGAAGTGTTTAGGGGTCCAGCAACCCACTTAAGCTCCTGTGACATCACCATTTGCTGCCAGTGGAACTACATAACCCAGCTCGCCCCTTTGTAACATCAGGCACCTCCCTTGAGGCTCACCATATAACAGAACATGAGCCCCAGGAGAGCAAGTGCCGACACTGGAAGCGAGTAATAAGTGTGTTTATTTTAACAGGGGCAAATATAGTGATTAGGAAGGGGCTGTTCAGGTAGAGGACCACCCCTTTAATAATACAGTTTTTTTCATATGTACAAAAGAACCCTTTTAGGCATTCAGAACTCCAGGACCTGGGTGTGATTGCCATCGCTACACATGCTATAGCTATAGCCTATATTGTAGTGTACAATATACAGAGGTGAAATAAGTATTGATGAAGGTGAAAAGAGGATGGACCTTTCACAGCAAGACTATGATCCCAAACACTCAGCCAAGGAAACTTTCAAATGGTTTCAGAGATAGAAAATAAAGTTGCTAGAATAGCCGAGCTGATCACCGGAGCTGAATCCAATAGAAAATGTATGGAAGGAGCTAAAGCTGGGAGTTCATAGAAGGATCCACGGGATCTCCAGGATTCGAAGAGTGTTTGCGTGGAGGAATGGGCTACAATCCCACCTGAGCAAAATATGCAACTAGTTTCTCCATACAGGAGGTATCTTGAAACTGCCATCACCAAGAAAGGCTTTTATACAAAGTATTATATACATTACAGAAAGCGAGTAAGATACTTTTCCCAGTCATTTCTCATTAGTACACGCTACTAAAGTCATGGACATCTACGGTTTGATTTCTGTGCCTGTGAGTATCTGATGGGTTGTTAATGATATTTGGTGAGAAATTCATGTCAATAGCACCTACAGAAATATATTTACTTGGAAAATTGGTGAAGAGTTCAATACTTACCGTATTTCACCTGCACATTTTATAACAAAATGACACATGGATGTACGTAAGATTTTATTAAAAAACACATATACATGGCAGAAACATGACAGCTACATAGGCCGATATCAACGTCATTTATATGAACGTTTCTCACAAGGTTCTCAAAGTAAAAAATATGCATGTAAAAAATACCGCCATATACTGTCACAGAGTCTTAGAATAACGTCCTAGTCATGAAGCTATTCGGGTACAGCGCACACGAGCACTGCCCATATGAAACTAAAAAGTACTTAATCAGCACCGTACTGTGCCAATATGGTCATATAATGTCCTCAGTGTCAGTCTGTGATCAGTTAATGCCAAACATTGCCCACAGAGCGCCATACTTTGCTAACGGAGGGTAAATGTTAACATGGGACATAACATTAAAACCAGTGTCTACAGCCAAATCACAGGGCTCCTTATAGCTTGCTCTGCATTTAGCGCCCTAATAGCAGGCCTCGCTAAGAATACACCGAGAGCCAGGAATAAGCTAAATGTGGACACAAGATGACAGAGTTGGTTTTCATCTGTCGCCAACATGCGGCTTCTATTTCATCTTTATATTTAAAGGAATGTAAATGGTGAATACAGAAGGTCTGTGGTCAGGGATACAGCGTGACGTGAAGACCCCACATCATAGAAAACCACAATGTAAGGCCTTTACAGGACAACAAGACGCTTTGGTCTTCTGAAGGCTACATTACAATCACCATGTATCCCCAGGGATTACAGGGAACCATGCACCACAATACACCTTTCCTTTCAGTGCAGGACGATCCGCTGGATCTACAGCAGATGCTTCCTGTGTTCTCCAGGATGACGAGGACAGCAGCAGTGCGGCTGCACACAAGGATCACACATGTCCACACTGTATTACTACCATTCTGGATCTTACAGGTTTGATGAGAGATTTTAAACGAATCCTAATGTTCAGAGGTAATCCCCAAATATGGTGGAAATTCCTCCCTTCACCCTCACCTTCTCTTTGATGCCATTATGTACTTAACATTACAAATAAAACTGAAAATATATAAAGAAGTCTTCTCTATGTTTCTCAGGAGTTCAGCCTTGTCCCCCTCCTCCTGCTCTCCCTCCTTGCTGCCCTGTGTGCAGCTGTAAGACAACTGACTGCAGCAGAAACCTCTCCCCTCTCCCCTGCCTGCAGTAGGATAAAGGATATCCATTAGGTAGTGAGGTGAGCCTTCACTGACTGCTAGCTGAAGACAGAACTGATATATTTAATACCTTTCATTATCATCATCACTGTCCCCATTGGGACTCACAATCTAAATTCTCTACTTTTGGGGTGTGGAGGAATCCCACACAAACACAGGGAGAACATACAAACTCCTTGCAGATGTTGTCCTTGGTGGGATATGAACCCAGGACCCCAGTGTTGACAGCCCTTTTTCTTTTTGCGGTGACTCTGCTGCCCCCATAGTTTTTTCTATAATTTGAAATAAAGCTCATAGTGGAAGCCGCCATACAATGAACATGATACGGTTTACTACCTGCTTCGGTTTCGGAACCCTGTAGCAGATAATAGAAGAGACATATTACAGCACAAAAATATAACAATTCCATACAGTCCGATATAGGTGTCTGGGTCACTATGTCGCCAGGCACAAAAACTCCAAACATAGGATTCAAGGAGGGAGGGTGTGCATTAAAGTATTATATTAACTCAGTTGGTCATTCCATTACACAGCCTAATTTGGAACAGAATCAGGGAAACACACAGGGTCAGAATAGGGCACATGAAATAAGGTCAAATGACACCATATGTCACAATGTTACATCAGAAAGTATTGCACTAGATAGTGGATACAAATTACGGGATGAGAAGCTGAATATCACATTAAAGGGGCCGTTACACGCTACGATACATTTAACGATGTCATTGAAACGTCAGGGGTTTTCCGTCGTTCTAACAACGTCGTTGCGTGTGACACGTCGATCTTACAAGCGATAATTGATCTGATCGTTCATTGCAGATTTGAGATCCGGACCTCACATCAGACGATGTTGCTCATGCAATCTGCTTGCATCGCTCTGTGTGACACCGCCATAACGATCTCCTTTATGATTTCGCCTATTCACAACATTGACAAGCATTGCTCGCTGCGTTGTGCGAGCAATACCTGCACTCAACATCGTTCCTGCGTCGTGCACGTTATCTATACATGTGACACCTCACTAACGATGTGTCCACGAGCGCGCAAGTCTGAGATCGTAGGTGTGATCGCTCACAAAATCGTAGTGTGTGACGGCCCCTTAAGGGGTGCGATACATCAATTGAAAGTCATATAGATAGTACAAGATAAAGTGCCAGGGCATTACAGTAACTTACGTCATATAAGTATAGCCATCACCATTATGGAAGCTTATTCCCCATAAAGTAAAAAGTGCTATGGCTCAACTATAGTACAACTAATGAACATTGCAACCTGTATTAGGGCATTTAGAATTATAATACTGCCCGCTCCAAATTGTACAAAATATTGTGCCCACTTACAGACCCCGCCAGTGGGATTCCTCTGCCTATGGTCCCCAACGTACGTTTCCTCTTTTGTGTTTTTTGCTTCTCCAGGGGGAGTTGGACCCTGTGTGTTTACCCAATTCTGTTCCAAATTAAAATAATGATATGACCAACTGAGTTAATATAATACTTCAATGCACACCCTCCCTCCTCGTCTCTCATTTTTGAATATTACAGCACAAGAGCTCAGTAATGTCAGTTTACATCTTCTTTGGGAACTAGTCTGAAAATTATTATTATTATTATTATTATTATTTATTTATATAGCGCCATTATATTCCAAGGCGCTTTACATGCTAAAAAGGGGCAGACTAGGACAAGTAACATAGTAACAATACAAGTAACAATAAGTGTTGACAATTCGGTCATACAGATACAAGAGGGGAGAAATCCTGTCCACAAAGGCTCACATTCTACGAGGGGTGGGTGGGGATACAGTGGGAGGGGGAAATTCCAGTCATGAGGCGGTGTGGTGGACCGGGTCTTATTGCAGGTGGTAGGCTTGGCGGAACAGGTGGGTCTTCAGGCTTCTTTTGAAGGTTCCCAGGGTAGGAGAATGTCTGATGTGTTGGGGCAGTGAGTTCCAGAGTCTGGGTGAAGCACGGGAGAAATCCTGTATGCGGTTATGCGAAGAGGAGATGAGGGGGGAGTAGAGGAGAAGCTCTTGGGAGGATCGCAGGTTGCGTGAGGGTAGGTAACGGGAGACCATGTCAGAGATGTATGGAGGGGACAGGTTGTGAATGGCTTTGTATGTCATGGTTAATGTTTTAAACCGGGATCTCTGGGAAGTAGGGAGCCAGTGAAGGGCTTGGCAGAGGGGGGAGGCAGGGGAGTAGCGGGGAGACAGATGGATTAGGCGGGCAGCGGAGTTCAAGATAGATTGGAGAGGTGCAAGGGAGGTATTGGGGAGGCCGGTGAGCAGGAGGTTGCAGTAATCGAGGCGGGAGATGATGAGAGCGTGAATAAGGGTTTTAGCAGTGTCGTGGTCAAGGAAAGTGCGAATCCTATAGATGTTTTTGAGCTGGAGTCGGCAGGAGGTGGCGAGGGCCTGGATGTGGGGCTTGAAGGAGAGGGAAGAGTCAAGGATAACCCCGAGGCACTTAGCATGGGGGACTGGAGAGAGAGAGCAGTCGTTGACGATGATGGATAGGTCAGGTAGTGAGGGGGAGCGTCTTGGGGGGGAAGACTATGAACTCTGTTTTGTCCATGTTCAGCTTAAGGAAGCGAGCAGAGAAGAAGGATGAGATGGCGGACAGGCAGTGTGGAATTTTGGATAGAAGGGAGGCGATGTCAGGACCAGACAGGTAGATTTGGGTGTCGTCGGCGTAGAGGTGATATTGGAGGCCATGGGACTCAATGAGTTGCCCTAGACCGAGAGTGTAGATTGAGAACAGTAATGGTCCAAGAACCGAGCCCTGGGGGACCCCGACAGATAGGGGGTAGGGCGAGGAGGATGTGTGGGAGTGGTTGACGCTGAAGGTGCGGTCCGTTAAGTATGAGGAGATCCAAGAGAGGGCAAGGTCCGTGATGCCAAGAGATTCCAGGATCTGAAGTAGAAGGGAGTGGTCAACAGTGTCGAAGGTGGCTGACAGGTCGAGGAGGAGGAGAACAGAGTAGTGGCGCTTGCTTTTGGCAGTCAGTAGGTCATTTGTGACTTTGGTTAGGGCTGTTTCAGTGCAGTGGAGGGGTCGGAAGCCAGATTGCAGGCGGTCAAAGAGGGAGCAGGAGGAGAGGTGAGAGGACAGCTCAGAGTGGACATGCTGTTCAAGTAGTTTAGAGGCGAAAGGGAGGAGAGATATAGGGCGGTAGTTGGAGACAGTTGTGGGATCGAGGGAGGGTTTTTTGAGGATGGGTGTGATCAAGTTAACATTGTGCCTCGGCAGGATTTCTAAGTCTGTTTCAGAACCACAAAGAAAATGCTGCAAACTAACAAAAAGCCGGGAAGACTACATCTATGATATATTTCTAGGTTTATTTCTAAGGCTGGCTTCACACTGCAGTTTTTTCCCTGATCAGGTTTGTGTGCCAAAACCCGGAGAGGAACCAGGAGAGGAACTTGCAGAGAAAAACTATAATTGAAAGATTGACACCTGTTCTGAGTTTTAGAGACAATCCTGGTTTTGGCACACAAATCTGATGGACACTGATCAGTGAAAAAACTGCAGTGTGACCAGCCTAAGTTGTGTTCCATTACTACAATATATACTGATTTACATCCATTGATGGTATTGTGTCTGATGGCGGGTTTACACGTTGCGATATCGGAGTACAATTTCAATGAAAAGTCACGTGGTTCGATCGTTGGAGCCGATATCGTTCCTGCGTTGTATGGTGTGAACGTCCAATACGATGCAGGAACGATGTCAATGCGATATCTGGGATTGAATGAGCGTGCTATTCAATGCCCCGATATTGAATAGAGATTGAAGCCAGATCGTGCTGTGTGACAGCCCAACTATGATGCGATGTTCTACGTCACCCATTCACTCCCATGTTAAATGGTCGTTCCTGGGTTGGGGGGTGTAGACATCGCACGGACGTTGTATTCTGATATCGCAGCGTGTAAACCTCCGATGCGATGCGGGAGAAACGTGCACTAAATGCGCGCTCCCGCGCCATTGAGTTGCGATATCGCGACGATATTGAAAAATGTAAACCCACCATCAGGGTTCTTTGGATCACTGAAATCAATCTCTGATACCTGTGATAATTAGTTTGGCAGGTGAGCCCAATAAAAGGAAAACTGGATGTTCCACAATATTAAGCAGGCCACAGTTTTCAAGTAACATGGGAAAGAAAAAGGATGTCTCTGCTGCCAAAAAGCAACAAATAGTGCAATGCCTTGGACAAGGGATGAAAACATTAGATATTGCACAAAAACATAAGCGTGATCATTGTACTGTGAAGAGATTTGTGGCTGATTCTGAGCACAGATGTGTTCATGCAGATAAAGGCAGAATGAGGAAGGTTTCTGCCAGGCAAGTTCATCGGATTAAGAGAGCAGCTGCTAAAAAAACCTTACAAACCAACAAACAGATATTTGAAGCTGCTGGTGCCTCTGGAGTCCCACGAACCACAAGGTGTAGGATCCTTGAAAGTCTTGCTGTGGTGCATAAACCTAATATTCAGCCACCCGTAAACAGTGCTCACAAGCAGAAATGGTTGCAGTGAGCCCAGACATACATGAAGACTAATTTTCAAACAATGTTGTTTACTGATGAGTGCCGAGCAACCCTGGTTGGTCCACATGGATGGATTAGTGGATGGTTGATGGATGGCCACCATGTCCCAACAAGGCTGCGACGTCAGCAAGGAGTAGGAGGAGTCATGTTTTGGGCTGGAATCATTGGGAGACAGCTGGTTGGCCCCTTTAAGGTTCCTGAAGGTGTGAAAATGACCTCTGCAAAGTATATAGAGTTTCTGACTGAGAACTTTCTTCCATGGTACAAAAAGCAAAAATGTGCCTTCAGGAGCAAAATTATATTCATGCATGACAATGCACCATCTCATGCTGCAAAGAATACCTCTGTGCCATTGGCAGCTATGGGCATAAAAGGAGATAAACTCATGGTGTGGCTACCATCTTCCCCTGACCTCAACCCTATAGAGAACCTTTGGAGTACAATCAAGCAAAAGATGTATGAGGGTGGGACGCAGTTCACATCAAAACAGCAGCTCCTGGAGGCTATTCTGACATCATGCAAAGAAATACAAGCAGAAACTTTCCAGAAACTCACAATATCAATGGATGCAAGAATTGTGAAGGTGATATCAAAGAAGGGTTCCTATGTTAACATGTAACCTGTAAATCTTAGACTGTTAGGATGTTTTGGCGTTTCGGTGAATATGACCTCCTAATGCTGCAAATTCAACAAATGAGCATTTTCAGTTCTTTCAAACATATCAAATGTTTAGAAATTCTACTGTGCCTAATAATTTGGAACAGGGCATTTAGAATTTTTTTTTTAATTTTGAAGATTATACTGTTATCATTGGGAGATTTCTTCAATAAAATTTGATGTATACTCTAACGGGTGATGACTTTTATTACACTGATCGTCATATGCACCGACCATTCAGGAAAATCAGAGAAAAAGAACATTTGCATAATTATTTGGAACATGGTATTTCTACTTTTGACTGCAAGTTACATGTGACTCTTCTCTCTGAAACATTTTCTAGGTTTCCCAGAAATCTATGGTTGCCTCAATACAGTTATCAGCATAGCAATATCTATATACAGCCCTGCCAAAACATCAGAACCTGGTAGTTTGTAGTGCACAGATGTGTAGTATGTCAAGGCTTCTTCCACACTACCGTTTTTTTCTTTTTTTTTTAAATCCGCCACAGCGCATTAAAATACTGGATCCATAACAGACTGGAACCGGAGTGTACCGGTCCGAGTTTTTTTGCCAGATTGGGCATAATCGTGTAACGGCACTATCTGGTTATCATCCCTTTTTTGCCATCTCCTTTTTTATAGGCACGGTCTACTTTGTTTTTCATGGATTCTGGGCATGTGTAGTATGCATGCAGGATCTGGTTTTACAGGATCTAGCATGATCCCATAAAGCCGGATCCAGAACACATACACTTCCATTATAACTATGCCGGGTCTAGTACGGGTCCGGTAGGATGCCTTTTTTGCCGACTCCAAAAAGTGTTGCTTGCAATGTTTTTTGGACTCAGCAGTAACAACCTGAAGCAACAGGACGCTACCGGACACCATTAAAATGAATGGGCAAAAACAGGATCTGTGTCTAACGGGAAAAAACACTGGTGTGAAACTAGAATTAGGAGCTTACAATCGGAAGAACAGGCTGCAGCCCCGGGTATAAATGAATGAACATGGACATATGCAGAAGTAAGAAAACCTGGATATCCAGGGCTGTGGAGTCAGAGTCGTGGAGTTGGTTTCCATTTTGGGTGGAGTCGGATGTTTGCCTTACTCACTTCACAGCCCTGTGGATATCAGACCTTACACATTTACTACACAGGTGTATAATAGGCTATAAGGCAGAGAGTGACCCAGTGATGGGGTAAAACAGCAGCACGTAGAGGTGACTCCGCCACTGGGGGAACAGGTGGTCGGTACCCGAGTCCGTGCCCTTGAGCGGTCATATAAAAAGGGGATAAAAATAATAAAAACAGTGTCCGTGACGCCACCTGTAGGTGCGGTGATGGCAGCGGCGCTGCTGAGACCTCCGGGGTATGGGCGGCAGCAAGGTGTAGCAGCCCTCTACAAGTAGGGCGGTGTCTCCGAGGTATTGGAAGCAGGAATGAGGGAATAGGGAATTAGTCATTGTGGTGTGGGGCTGGAATAAGGAACACACACAAATAGTCTCTTTCTGTACCTTTACTGATGAAAACCAGTACATGTCCAGGGATGAAGGGTGCACTCTGGGACTTCCACTTTGAGTGAGGTGTAAGCCTCCCTTTGTCCTTTGCCTTGTCCTGCTGCCAGGCTAGCTTGAAACCAGTCCTGACCGCCTGGGTCTCCACACCCGGTTTGCTGCACTGAGGTCTCTCTCTCTGGGCTACCGCTATCACTCATGCGGTCCCTGGCTCTCAATTGTGGGTGTCCGGGAAGCTAAACCTCCGCAGTGTTCAGGATTTTCTGCGGGGATGGTCTCTCTCTCCCTGTGTGCAGACTCGGCCTCCAGTGACTGGGGTTCTGGTGGGATTAGCCGGGATGGCTCCTCTGCCGTTGTCTGGAGTGTTCCTCGCCTCTGCCTTCGTCCTTGCTCTCTGGACCTCACACTGGCTCTGGCGGTGCACTGGTGTCGGGCCCAGCACGGCTCCGGTAACCAGTTTCAGCTCCCTCAGCACTGAGCTGACCTTCACAGTTCTTGTAGTGACTGCACACTCTGGCTAATCTCCCCCTCAGCACCTGTATTTATAGGGGATCTGGCTTAAGGGCAGCCAGTTGAGCTCCCCCTACAGGCCTGGGGTAAAAGGTGTTGGTGTATGTGTGTGTCTCAGCTGTGGAAATTCCATTGTGAACCAGGGAGTTCTGTGGCTTACCTGTACAGGGCGCCGCAGAGGAAAAATGTGTAAAACGTCACCTTATTGCAAATCCATAAAAAATATAAAAATAATGCAGTGTGCGGCAGTCAGATCAGTCTATAGGACGGTTAAGAGCGACGCGTTTCGGCTAAAATGGTAACCTTAATCATGCATTATTTTTATGTTTTTTAGGGATTTGTAATAAAGTGAAGCTCTACATATTTTTCCAGCGTGTGCTCCGTGCTGCCATTGTTCCCCATCACTGGATCATTATCTGCCTCCTGGTTTCTATAATCGGCGGTTGCCAAGCTGCGACTCGTTCTATGAAGGGGATTCTCGGAGAAGGACATCAATGGTGAGATGATAATTCTTTTTTTCCTATATTAGGCCATGCGGATCCTGCATTTCACTCTGTGGTTTGTGGATATAAGTTTGTGGTGATCTGACCCTTAGGGTACAGACATACATGCAAGTGAAAAAACGCTCCGATTCACGGATCGGTCAGTCAGACAACTTTTGTCATAGTTTTGATCTGTTTTGCATCCAACAGTGATGCTACTGTCCAACATTTCTAGAGATCACTTCCGAGAGCTGTCCAACAGTAATCAGAGTGTGGTCCGAGTGCAATCCGAGAGTTGCATGCGATTTTTGAATGAATTCAGCTTGGCAATTGTTTCAGCTGTGAAAACTCTGAGCCGAGTTGGATGGTCTGACTGTGGTCCTTGATTTTTGAAGGACCCATAGACTTGCATTGGGGAGTCTCGGATGTGAATCCCATACTATCGCAGCATGTTGCGATTGCTTTGACGTCTGTGAATCGGAAGAGAAAAAACGTACAACACTTGGAAATGTGTTCTCAGACATTGAATAACATTGGTCCGACTGCAATGTGATTTTAACTCGCACCACAGTAGTCCGAGTATCACGGATGTGTGTCCGTACACTTACCGAACCAAAATCTATTACCCTTTATTATATTGTTCTGACAGAGGGAGAACACCACAATCATTATCTCCTCCTCCAAAACTATACCCATCAAACCCAGATTATAATCTTCCCCGATTAAATACAGTTATGAAAGTGCTAACAGAAGGAATGACAGAATCTAGGTAGAACCTTTTTAATAAAAGATAAACTGACCATCATCATTACTCTTTACGGGGTTTTGTGCTTTGTGGTTTAACCGATTTAAGACTGAAGGGAACAATTATACTTCAGCAGGAAAGTCCAATAATGCAAATATAAGACATGCAAATATTTCCCTGTAAGAGATCAAAGGAAATATGTTCTACATGAAGAGAAGCTAGAAGTAATCATGTAAGAGCTTCCATTACCGATGCCCCATGATCCAGAGTCTTCAGGGCAACTTGTTTACGAGTTAGAACACTTGCATAACATTTTATATGTTTGGTCCAAATACCATTAGTTCTTGTTGTCAGCATGATGTACAGATCCCGAATCCAAGGATGCGTCACTTAGTTTACTGGCTGCAGCAGTTGTAACACAATCAGTATAGCTTTGGAAATACAGCAGAGCTGAGGGAGCGAACAGTGGACTCCCTAGATCAGGGGTCTCAAACACGCGGCCCGCCAGGCTGATTGCTGCGGCCCAGGGACACACTGGGCAGTCCTTGCTTGCCCTTTATTAGCGGCCGCTGGCCGCACGTTTCCTGTGCTCCCGCCGGCGGCCGCATTTATCCACTGCCCCCCGCCGGCGGCCGCACTTTTCCACTGCCCCCCGCTGGCGGCCGCACTTTAACACTGCCCCCGCAGCCTCCAGTAACATTCTGCCACCGGCCCGGCCGCACTTCCGCCTTGGGGACGCCGCCAGGGAGAAGCAATCAAAGGCGGCGTCCAATCAGCGGTCAGGGCAAAGCAATCAAGCCAGCAGCGGGGACGTCAGCTGCGGGCGTACAGCCGAGGGCACAAGAAAGACCATAGGCCAGGTGTGTGTGTGTGTGTATGTATATGTGTGTGTGTGTGTGTGTGTGTGTGTATATGTGTGTGTCTGATGATTATCATGGCTGTGTATGTGTACATGTGACTGATTATCATGGCTGTGTATGTGTGTGACATGATGATGGCTGTGTGTGTATGACTGATGATCATGGCTGTGTATGTGTGTTATTGTGTCTGATGATGATGGCTGTGTGTGACTAATGATGGCTGTGAATGTGTGCGTGTGTGACTGATGATGATCATGGCTGTGTATGTGTGCGTGTGACTGATGATGATCATGGCTGTGTATGTGTGCGTGTGACTGATGATGATCATGGCTGTGTATGTGTGTGTGACATGATGATTATGGCTGTGTATGTGTGCACGTGACTGATGATGATCATGGCTGTGTATGTGTGCGTGTGACTGATGATGATCATGGCTGTGTATGTGTGCATGTGACTGATGATGATCATGGCTGTGTATGTGTGCGTGTGACTGATGATGATCATGGCTGTGTATGTGTGTGTGACATGATGATTATGGCTGTGTATGTGTGCACGTGACTGATGATGATCATGGCTGTGTATGTGTGCATGTGACTGATGATGATCATGGCTGTGTATGTGTGCATGTGACTGATGATGATCATGGCTGTGTATGTGTGCGTGTGACTGATGATGATCATGGCTGTGTATGTGTGCATGTGACTGATGATGACCATGGCTGTGTATGTGTGTGTGACTGATGATGATCATGGCTGTGTATGTGTGCATGTGACTGATGATGATCATGGCTGTGTATGTGTGCATGTGACTGATGATGACCATGGCTGTGTATGTGTGTGTGACTGATGATGATCATGGCTGTGTATGTGTGCATGTGACTGATGATGACCATGGCTGTGTATGTGTGTATGTGTGTGTGTGACTGATGATGATCCTGGCTGTGTATGTGTGCATGTGACTGATGAAGATCATGGCTGTGTATGTGTGTGTGTGACTGATGATGATCCTGGCTGTGTATGTGTGTGTGTGACTGATGATGACACAACATGTTTCGACGCTCAGGGCGTCTTCCTCAAGTGGATCAAACATGTTGTGGGAGAGGACCTAGTGTGATTTGAACAATAAACTTACAGGTAAAATACTTGTTGATGTGTAGCTGTCTTCATATCCCAGCGCTCACCCAAACATCGTTTTATTCCATTGCCTGCATATCCATCTCCCTATGGGGAGAGCGGTGGAGCAGCTCCGGAGGAGAAGACAAATCTAACAGAGGAGAGGAAAACACGTGACGGATCACGTGCAATTGCACAGGCGGACACCGAGGAAAAAGGGAAAGAAATCCACACCGTCCAGAGAGAGACCCCGTGCACTCACTACGTGAGCCCCCCTGTTGTGCGGACAGCACAACAGGAAAAGGTGAGTGTAACGGTGACTTAACAGAGGGTGGATATAAAACATAAAGCAGCGTGGCGCAACCAATTTCTATATCTCATAATATTCCTTCAGCGGCTTGGAACCAGTAGAGACAGCTACAAAGAATGTTAAGATCTTTTAACCCTCGAGTGGACATACTCATAACTTTCTACTTTTGAGAATCTTTGTTTACTTAAGGACTCTCCAGATCATAAGGTCTACCTTCTTGCTTCAGAGGAAATAGAAGATGATGATCTTGGAATTATGTTTTTAAATCCTGCTCTAATCTGATATTTTTTCTCCTTTGATAAGCAACGTAGATATGATCTATCTATAATATCCTTTCAAGATGGTGTAGATGTCCGACAACATTACATGCCAGGTTTCTTTCTGGCTCTGCCATGTGTTGGAGATGCTCTTGTTCTCCGGCTCTTACCTTCATATTTGGTGAATCTGTCTTTTACAGGGATACAGTTTTTGGGCAACTTGATATTGCAGTTACTGAGTTATGGCCCTCCATGGCCCTATTATCACTAACAATATCACAATTTTACACTTTATGAAGGGTCTAACTTAAGGCCACGTCACACGTAACGATATCGTTGCCGATATTGTTCAAAAGTCACGTGCTTTGTGACGCTTGAACGATGTTGAATCGACATCGTTGCGTGTGACACTACAAACGATGAACGATCAGTCGGCTGATCGTTCATCGTTTGATATTGAGGTCCTGTCCTCTAATCAATTGTTGGTCGCCCGGTGGACACGCAGCATCGCTGCGTGTGACACCGGAAGACGACCAATAAGCCAGCTCTCAGCGCCTCTCACAAGCGCTGGGAGCTGGTATCCAAGGTAAACTGCGGGTATCTAGGCAGCGCGCGCTGCCTAAATACCCGATGTATACCTTAGTTACCAGCCTCCTCCGCTCCCCGGCTGGTAACTAAGGTATACATCGGGTATCTAGGCAGCGCGCGCTGCCTAGATACCCGCAGTTTACCTTGGAGACCAGCCTGCTCCCGCTTACCGCAGCCTGGCAGCGGGAGTAAGACATCGTGGAAACGATATTTAAATAGTTTCTACGATGTCTCTGGTCCATTGATCGCTGGTGAGTCTGCCTGTGTGACAGCTCACCAGCGATCTGAACGATATTGTTAGCGATCGCGCGTGCATGTGATCGCTAACAATATCGTTCATGGTATCGCTGCGTGTGACGGCACCTTTAGGCCCCTTTCACACTGGTGTTTTTTTTTAAATGTAGCAGATCCGGGAGATTTACTGCATCTACCGCCTAACGGCTGCACTTGTGCCACACTTGCGGCAAGCCCCATGCATTGTCTATGTGGCTTGCGGCTGGTGCGGTTCTGCCGGTTGCTGCAGATGTGGTACTTGCGGTGGCGAAAAAAAAACAAAAAACATGTTTTTTTTGCAGCCGCAAGTGCCACATCTGCCGCAACTGGCAGAACCACACTTGCCGCAAGCCCCATACACAATGCATGGGGCTTGCCGCAAGTGTGCCACAAGTGCAGCCGTTAGGCGCGTTTAAAAAAAAACCCCAAAAAAAACGCCAGTGTGAAAGGGGTCTTAGGAATGTCCTTTCTGCCACCTGAATATGCGAGTTCAGACTGCAAAATGGAGAAAAGTAGAAAATACAAGTGTTTCTTTTTTTTGTAGACCATTTTCCTGCCTGGGATGGTGGCCAGGCGCTACTGTTATAAGAGGGATCAGTAAGTAATGAGCAATTAGACCCGTGTGATACCAATTTTATGGCATTTTGTTATCATATCGATAAGAAGCTGTAAAGAGCTCTAAAGATTGCTGCAACTGGGAACATATAGAATATCTTGCTGCTCATTCAAATAAACAGATAAAATTCTAATATATATGGCCACTGAGTATGACACAATGGGGGACCTCCCTCAGATACACCAGGGATAAATACACACAATGCATTTTATCAAGCTGAAAAAAAACCTCAGAGTAATAAACTAATAATGTAAAATTATTTTTTTCCCCATATAAACTAACATGCGGTGTGAATTTTAGCCTCTGTAGCACGTTAATTGTATCTTGCATTTTACTGTTGCCCCCCCCCATACACTTTCAGATCATTTTGTGCATCGAAAAACATGTACAAATGTTGCTGCTTTTTTATTGTTTATAAGTTTTACATGCATTTCTTAATCAACAAATATACGGCTTTGGTGGCCGTCACACGGTTCAATGTAATGCACGATATCGTTTAAGTGATCTGCTTTTTGATCGCTTAAGCGATATCGTTTGTGCATCGCTGCGTGCGATCAAGCGATTTTACAATGTAAAATCGCTTGATCGTTACATCGCAGATATGGGAGCCGGAGCTCATATCAAGTGATCATCGCTTGTTCAATCTGCATCATCGTGGTGTGTGACACCACGATGAACGATCTCCCAGCGGCAGAGCCTATGCTGGGAGATGGTATCTATGGTAAACGTCGGGTTACTAAGCGCCGCGCGGCGCCTAGTAACCCGTTGTGTACCATAGTTACCAGCGATCTCGCTGCTCCACATCGCTGGTGAGTCTGCCTGTGTGACATCTCACCAGCGATATGAACGATATTGTTGGCGATCGCGCGTGCACGTGATCGCTAACAATATCACTAGCGATATTGAACCGTGTGACGGCCGCCTTTCGAAGAGGTGTGATATCACAAAAGGAAAAAAAAGTTCTAAAAATGCAATAAAAAGACTACTCTTGAGATGAAAAAGCTGCATTACAATTGGTAATAATTGATGCAGATTTGCATTTTGTGAATGTTCGTGCATTGTTGTATGAAAAAATGCTTTACCCTAGTAGACATGGGTTATTTTCTTCTGATGACCACTTCAATTTTGGCAATATTGCCATACTAATCTTCAGTGAAACATATTAGTTATACTTCATATAAAGCTAAAGGCACACTGTCAGAGTTACTCGTGCGAGTGCAATGTGAGTGAAACTCGCATTGTACGTGGACCAGTGTTGCCCTATCAGGCAGGGTACACTGGTGCATGTCCCACGCGCTGAACTCGCATTCCGAGTCCAAAGCGAGCTCACCATGGTGGTAAAAGTTATGGTGGGTTTATACGTCCCGATATTGGGCCGATATCGTAGCCAACGACACAGGTGCGCGCTTTTTGAGCGCGCTTTTCCCGGCATCGCATCGCTGGTTTAGACAGCCCGATATCGGGATACAACGTCCCGACGATGTGTACGCCCCCAACCCAGGAACGACCATTTAACATGGGAGTGAATGGGTGACGTGGCAGTACACATCGGAGTTGGGCTGTCAGACGGGACGATGCGGCTACAACCGGCATCCGATATCGGGCGGTTGAATAGCACGCTCATTCGACCCCCGATATCAGTTTGCCATCGTTCCTGCATCGTATCGGATGTTAACACCGTACAACGCAGGAACGATATCGGCTCCAACTCACGAACCACGTGACTTTTGGTCGGAGTTGGACGCCGATATCGGGACGTGTAAACCCACCATTAAAATGGATTGAATAGATAGATCAGGCTTAATAGTCTCCTGCTGTTACTTCATGGGCCGCCTATCAAGCTAATTGCATATTCACTGCACTGTCAAACAAACAGCCAGTCAGAGATGCTCACTCTGTTTAAGAGCTTCTGTGATTGGCTGTAGTAATGAGACTGGATTTCCTCAATCTGGACAGTGATTCTGCTTGGTTGACATACACATTAGTGTAGGGCAGTGTTTCCCAAACTACAATCCTCATGGTCCCAAACAGGACACGTTTTCAGGATTTCCTTAGCATTGGACAGGTAATGGAATCATTATCAAGGCATCACCTGTGCAATAAGGAAATCCTGAAAACATAACCTGTTGAGGGCCGTGAAGACTGGAGTTTCGGAAACACTGGTGTAGGGCAACCAACCTGGCGTTATACGGTGTTAAATAAATAATTATTTAAAAAAAAAAAAAAAAAAAAGTGTAGGGTTTTGCAGCAATTTTAAGTCTAGCCCGATGAAAGC
This sequence comes from Allobates femoralis, assembly GCA_033576535.1. Classification (NCBI taxonomy): domain Eukaryota; kingdom Metazoa; phylum Chordata; class Amphibia; order Anura; family Aromobatidae; genus Allobates; species Allobates femoralis. The sequence goes on from JARQOC010000003.1 coordinate 784,226,635, forward strand.
AGGCAAACTGCGAGCTGCCACCCTCAGCTGCCTAATTTTCCCTTGGGTGGCAAAAAAAAAATGCCCTTTATTGGACATTCTTAATGGCTGGGTCAAACTTGGCCTGACATTATCTCTGGCTTAATACCAGCTGAAGAAACAAAGCTGGTATTAGCCCCTTTATTACCCAGCGTGCCACCCGCCACCAGGGCTGCTGGAAGAGCCCGGTAAGGCGCCTGGAAATGGCGCTTATTAATGCGCCATTTTCTGGGGTGGCTGCGGGCTGCTATTGTTTGGCGGGGGGGGCTATAACAATGGGCCCTCACCCTGCTGAGAATACCAGCCCTCAGCTTCCTAGTTTTACCTTGGCTGGTAATTAAAAATAGGGCGGAGCCCACGCATTTTTGTCTTGCCAGCCAAGGGAAAATTAGGCAGCTGAGGGTGGCAGCTCGCAGTTTGCCTGCTTTCATCGGGCTAGACTTAAAATTGTTGCAAAGCCCCACGCGTTTTTTTTTTTTTAATAATTATTTATTTAACACTAACGTGTATGGCAACCAAGCAGAATCACGGTCCAGATTGAGGAGATCCAGTCTGATTACAAGTCAACAGCGGGAGACTATTAAGCCTGATCTAGATATTCTATCTGCTATTTTCTCACATTATACAGCATGAGAGAAAGACCATGATAAAAACACATTGCACATGGACCACACTCGCACCACATTCACTGCTCTGGCACCACACTCGCACCACCACACACGCATCACTGTTGTGCATCAAAAATGCTCTTTTTTTGATGCATGACAGTGTGCCTTCAGCCTATGGTTGGAGTCAGTGGTGTAGCTTCAATAGGTGCAGGGGTTGCAATCGCACCCAGGCCCTGGAACCCTGGGGACCCCGAAAGTCCCTTTGGCCTATAGAAAAAGACTAATGCTATTTAAGATTTACAATAATTGGGGTTTTAATGGGGTAGTCCCCTCTCAGATGCTGTTCTGCCTCGGCTGCAGTTTCCGAATAACTAACAAACCGCACTGTACTCGCCTTCCGCGAACCTACCGACCAGTCTGTGCCGCTGCTATTGGTGTCTAGTGTTGGCTTCTACACGGACGTCAGGTAGGCAGCGCAGCAGTTACTCAGCGAGCTCAGCGGCACTGCTCATGTGGATGGAGTGTGCGTTTCAGAGCTCATTGATTGACGGCAGTGCTGATGACGTGACGTCAGCGCAGAAGCCAACGCGAGACAACACGAGCGACGGAGACTAGCCAGTAGGTCTGGAAAAGGCGAGTACATTGCGGTTTGTTACATTTTAACAAACTGCAGCTGGGGAAGTTCCAAATCTAAGGCCGGCTTCACATTTGTGATCAAGATGCAGCGTCTCTAAACGCAGCCAAAAGCATGCGCACTGCGTTCCCATGTTTAACATGGGAACACATTGTGTCTGCGTATGGCCGCGTTTGGTTTCGGATGCATTTTTGTAAGCGCCCTCCATTATTTGTGCATCTGAGGGCGCTCGCTTCATACGCAAGCGTTCTGAAGCAGGTGAATGCTGCGGATTACATAGAAATCGCTCTCCCATCTTTAGTTCTCCTGCCTGCCGCTGATCTCACGGCCGTGAGATCAGTGGTGGGCGGGAGAACTAAAGATGAGAGAGAGAGACTGATGATCTCCCAGCGGCCGCCACTGATCTCCCGGCCGCCGAGATCACTGATTGGGTGGCCGGGAACATTTACAGTCACAAACTATGTGAACGCATGCAGAGAATCACCGCTGCGTTCACATCAGTTTTAACCGCGTTCGGCACTGCGTATGCAGACCAAACGCTAGTGTGAAGCTAGCCTAAGGCTCCCTTCACACTGCGTGATTTGGGATCCGTGTCTATCTGTTTTAAAACTGATAGCCACTAATCTGTTTTGGCCTCCCGTTTTATCCTATGGGCACGGAATGGTCATATATGGCCATCCGTGTGTGTCAGTTTTCTCACGGATCCATTTGTATCAGTTTTTTTCATGCACCCAGAATCGGAGACTGCTGCGATTTTGGGCTGCCTTGAAAAAAGCAGACACAAAGTGACAGACTCAGATTCGTAGCTGTCCACGTCAAATAACAAGGGAGTCCATGGAGCGCGGATCTGTATGGATGCGTGAAAAAAATGGATCCATTTTGCTGTACTGAGCATGCTCAGAAGCAAGGTACAGCTCCTTCCAGCCCCATCTCTGCTAACTGATAATGGACCTGTTAAAAAAAACGGTCCGTGGGCATCAGTTGGCATCCGTCTGCACAGACCAGTGCCTGTCCGTGTGGTCCTTGAAATTCAAGGAACCACATGGATGTACAAACCACACAATGTGAAGGTTATAAAACTGAAGTGTGTACGGCTCAATGAAACTCTATGGGTCCCTGCGCTGCCCTAGAAACAATTGGGCACCACTGGTACGTGCCACACAGATGTGTGATAATAGCTGTAAATAAGCGAGAAAAGATGAAGGAATCGTGATGCTCCTTGGGCCTCGGGGTTGCTGCACATGATTACAATGGATATAAGTAACGTAGGGCCGTCACACTTCCAGGAAAAGGCAGGAATCAGTTTTGCTCCTGAAATGTCTGTAATTGTGAGCCAATACTGGGAACTCTCTTTCCATGAACTATCTGCAGCGCATAATCTGGAGCCTCATGGTATTGTGTACAACAGCAGGGGGTCATGGGAAGAAAAGCCAAATCTAGGTCACAGACATGTCTGTTATACCCCCCCCTCACAGAGAGGGATGACCCTCATCAGAGGACTATCAGACACCATGGCCTGACCTGGCATCCATCTAGATCAGGAGTGGATAAGGCCCGCACAGATTATATCACATTATACCTACTACAGCACCACCATGTAAAGCATCACATATCACATATGTGTATTACATGACACAGAGGAGACATACAGGGGAAGCGAGGACAAGGGACATAGCAAAAAGAGGAAAAGTAGTCATCAGCATTTCTTAATGTGGCAAAAGAAATAGGAACAGGCTCAATTTTATCAAGACTGATCCATTTGTTCTTAGCGATCATCCATCAGCCGAAATGTCTGACACAGAACTTCTTTCAACATACCTGAGCGTTAATATGTATGCAGGATACGGAGGGACAGCCGTTAGCTAAGGGGTACTTCACACACAGCGATATCGTTAACGATATCGTTGCAACGTCACGGGTTTTGAGATGTTGCAGCGACCTCGCCAGTGATGTCGCTGTATGTGACACACAGCAGCGATCAGCCCCCCGCTGGGAGATCGCTGATCGTGACAAACCGTTCTGGACCATTTTTCGATCAGCGATCTCCCACTGGGCAGGCTGCATCGCTGTGTGTGACAGGTGCAGCGACCAGTTAACCCGATGTGTTCCCTATTAACCAGGGTACACATTGGGTTACTAAGTGGGAGAATGCTAGTAACCAGGTTAAACATCGGGGTTACTAAGTGCAGCACTCTGCGCGTTGTGCTTGGTAACCAGGGTAAAAATCGGGTTACTAAGCACAGCACGCTGGTAACCAGGGTACACATTGGGTTACTAAGCAGAGCGCTGCGCTTAGTAACCCGATGTTTATACTGGTTACCAGCGTTCTCCTGCTTACCCCAGCGTAGCGGGACCTCGACATCGTGGAAGGCTGTCAAGGTCATTACACAGGTCACTGGTGAGTCTGCCTGTGTGACAGCTCACCAGCAATCAGATAACGATGTCCCAGCGACCCCCATTGTTGGTCGGGTCGCTGGGACATAGTTATTGTGTAATGGGGCCCTGACAGTGTAGGCGAAAGCTATCTAATGATTATTGCCAGTGTAGGATCAATAAGTGGGTTTCCAGAGATTAAGAGCAAATTTCATAACCCAAGAGAAAGAATTCCAGAGATTCTGGGCAGCACGAGAGAAATCCTGTAACTCAGTGAAAAAAAATAGGAGGAGAAGAGAGGAAAGAAGTAAATTACATGAGGGGAGAGGACTGGTTTGGGGTTATCTGCAGATAAGAGTAGAAATGTAGGGGGCAGCCATTGTAAAACACAGAATGGAGCTTGTGTGTCTAGTGGGGAGGGGGTTTCGGCTTTGGACTGATAGATGTTTGACTACTCAATGGCGGGAGGCTATCCATTGTGTAAGCTTACAGCCATGTTCACATCTGCAATAAAGAATGGGCTGAACGAATACTAAAAAGTTGTGGGTACTTTTTTTTTTTACCATAGACAGATTAGGGAATGGAAGAAGAAACAATCAATAACAGGGTTTGTTGGTTTCGCACAAAGTCTTTTTTACTTTCTACTTAACAGGACTTGGATGTAGTACTAGTTTCTCTTATATACACTATCTTGCATTTTTTGTCATACCATATTTGTGTACTTTTGGCTCAGGCTTCTGTTCTCAGGTTTCACCCTGATCTATAACAGGCCTCTTTGTTTTATGTTGGGAGATACCAGAAACTCAAGGTTGCACCCAATTTATACAGGAGATAAGATGCCTTGTGCTGCTCTGTAGAATGGCGCTGTCAGGTTCTTGGCACATAACTGCTCTGAACACCTGAGACTCTGAGATCAAACAAAACCTTCACAGATACTTCACTTCTGCTCATTAAAGCAATTAGGATATCTGCTTTTCTATCCATAGGTACAGAGAAAACATAGGAAAGTGTGGGATCGCTCTGGAGCTGCAATAGAGGGAGACAAGCTAGAACGAGGTAGAATGGGTGTTTTAGTACAGTACGCGTTTCAGGTTACCCTCAAAACAACACCCATCTACCTCGTTCTGGATAGTCTCCCTCCATTGTAGCGCCAGTGTGAGCCCACATTTGTTCTTCCTTTTCTGATCCAGTGGTTTAGCTCCTCGCCCAGTGCTCGGTGCACCAGCAATTTACTGGCAATATCTTTGCCCTTCCCAGTGTTGTACCTGCTTAACACAACTATCCAAAGCGAGTGACTCTCTCAATCTGAGATCTGATTGTATGGGTTCACACATGGAGCGCTTTTCTTGTATCCTTTTTCCAATATCCATGGGTGCTAAGATGTTTTTCTAATACTACACGATCAGAATTTATTACTTGCTGTCTTAAGGTAATATAACATTACATACAATACTAATATATAAAGGTATTGAGCCGTCCAGAGCGAGGGGATTGGGTAGATTTCAACATATCTGATCCTTTATCCAATGGGGAGATGACAGTTATCAGAAAAGCCTAGTAAGGCTCTGTTCACATTGTAAGTTTTTGATCCTTTTTTTGGGATCCGGTCTTGCAGTGAACGCATCCCTCAGATGGGATCCCAGCAAAGTCAATGGGTTTCAAGTTTTGCTGTTCAATCTGTGTTGACCTGCTGCATTTTTTCCCCTTATACAGTGATCCACAAAAAGAAGGCGCTGTCAATTATGGCTGCGCTTTTCAGATCCACTTCTCCCATTGAAAGCATTGTCTATAGGCTCATAGAATGCACCAATAAAAAAAAAGTGCAACCAAAACGGGTCAGAAACAGATGACATGTTTTTTGAAGAGATCCAGATTTCCAGCTGAAAAAGAGAAAAACGCACATAAAATACGGATCAAAAACGCAAAGTGAGAACATAGCCTAAGGCTCTACGTTCACAAGTTTAGTAATCAACGGATCCAGCATCAATCTGTTAGCAAAAAAACATGTGCAGACATAAGGGCCCTTTCACATCTGCGTTTTTCGTAATTCGCGGCAGATGCGGTGAAAAAACCGCATCTGCCGCGTTTACCGCATAACCGTTCCACTTGCGGCGCGGTTGCGGTTTTTTCTATGCAATGTATAGGCATACTTGCGGCAGGTGCGGCAAGTGCGGTTTTGCACTTGCGGCAGGTGCGGCCGCGAAAAAAACCGCAGTAAGCCGCGGTTTTTTTCGCGGCCGCACCTGCCGCAAGTGCAAAACCGCACTTGCCACACCTGCCGCAAGTACGCCTATACATTGCATAGAAAAAACCGCAACCGCGCCGCAAGTGGAACGGTTATGCGGCAATCGCGGCAGATGCGGTTTTTTCACCGCATCTGCCGCGAATTACGAAAAACGCTGATGTGAAAGCACCCTAACTTTTTTGGCTGATATTACATAACTCACTTCAGTTGGATCTGTGTTTTTTTCATTTTTTTTAAACACTGAAGTCTATGGAAAATGAATCAGTTATTTAAAAACAGCCAAAAAAGTTATGTCTGCACATCTTTTTTTCCAACAGATTGCTGCTGGATCTGTCCACACGGATAATTACAGGTCATGTGAACTGTAGCCTTAGCTGCTTGTCTCTTTGAAGTTCTCAAATTTGACCAAAGCTACATGGAAGGTCTCATGTCTAAAGTTAAGTTGACATTAACCAATTTCATGCTTTAAACCACTGCCGACCAGCAAATATTTACCGATTGGTGATTGTTTAGTGGCTGTTTACACCGCCAGACTGAGCTTAACGATACACACAGCATCATCTGTAATAGATTATTCAGAGCATAGGCTGCCTCCATAGGTCCTGTTTACACAATATGATTAACGATACACACAGCATCATCTGTAATAGACTATTCAGAGCATAGGCTGCCTCCATAGGTCCTGTTTACACAATATGATTAACGATACACACAGCATCATCTGTAATAGACTATTCAGAGCATAGGCTGCCTCCATAGGTCCTGTTTACACAATATGATTAACGATACACACAGCATCATTGTAATAGATTATTCAGAGCATAGGCTGCCTCCATAGGTCCTGTTTACACAATATGATTAACGATACACACAGCATCATCTGTAATAGACTATTCAGGGCATAGGCTGCCTCCATAGGTCCTGTTTACACAATATGATTAACGATACACACAGCATCATCTGTAATAGACTATTCAGGGCATAGGCTGCCTCCATAGGTCCTGTTTACACAATATGATTAAAGATACACACAGCATCATCTGTAATAGACTATTCAGAGCATAGGCTGCCTCCATAGGTCCTGTTTACACAATATGATTAAAGATACACACAGCATCATCTGTAATAGACTATTCAGAGCATAGGCTGCCTCCATAGGTCCTGTTTACACAATATGATTAAAGATACACACAGCATCATCTGTAATAGACTATTCAGAGCATAGGCTGCCTCCATAGGTCCTGTTTACACAATATGATTAACGATACACACAGCATCATCTGTAATAGACTATTCAGAGCATAGGCTGCCTCCATAGGTCCTGTTTACACAATATGATTAACGATACACACAGCATCATCTGTAATAGACTATTCAGGGCATAGGCTGCCTCCATAGGTCCTGTTTACACAATATGATTAACGATACACACAGCATCATCTGTAATAGACTATTCAGGGCATAGGCTGCCTCCATAGGTCCTGTTTACACAATATGATTAAAGATACACACAGCATCATCTGTAATAGACTATTCAGAGCATAGGCTGCCTCCATAGGTCCTGTTTACACAATATGATTAAAGATACACACAGCATCATCTGTAATAGACTATTCAGAGCATAGGCTGCCTCCATAGGTCCTGTTTACACAATATGATTAAAGATACACACAGCATCATCTGTAATAGACTATTCAGAGCATAGGCTGCCTCCATAGGTCCTGTTTACACAATATGATTAACGATACACACAGCATCATCTGTAATAGACTATTCAGAGCATAGGCTGCCTCCATAGGTCCTGTTTACACAATATGATTAACGATACACACAGCATCATCTGTAATAGACTATTCAGAGCATAGGCTGCCTCCATAGGTCCTGTTTACACAATATGATGAGCTGAGGACAACGATCATCTATTATGCTGCACAAAGCATCTTTTCACCAGAATAATGAGCGTTTTCCCGGTCATCGGCAGCTCATTTACACTGAAAGATTATCAGGAAATTAGCATTCCTAAGAACTCTCATCCCAGCCAGTATAAATGCACCTTAACATTTATGTCAGGGACGTTCACCCATAGAAGAACAAAATCAATAAAAGACCCATGATAGTTGGGGCCTTGGAGATTTTGTATTGGGGCCCACAAGAATATAGCAAATGTTCAGGATTGCTTATTTAAAGGTTTGTCCACAAAATGGTCTAAACTGGAACATAACTGGAACCAGCCACTGCCTAATGTACAGCATTCATACGCTTCTTATGGGGCACCACTTAAAGTGACCTGTCACATGTTCAAAAAATGTAATTAAATACCTTGTAAAAAATAATCTTTGAGCCCCCATCATTCTACTGCTCTTTCCATTTTGTGCTGCGTCACTCTATTGCAGAGATATTCACATTTGTTGGTTTTGCAGCACACTATGTGAAATCTCTGCGTGCAGAAGAACTGTGTTTCTTCACAGTCTTCTCTAGGGGCATGTGCTTTAAAGTCTTGCTCTTAGATGTTGTCAATCATAGTTCGACAGCTGATCTAGCAAGCTCAGATGAGCTGTGATTTGCAGCAGGAAGAGGTGAAATGCATGCCCCCATAGAAGACTGTGATGTTGCACTATGAGCACGGATTTCACATTTTAGCTGCTAAGGTATCTTTACACGCCACCACAGGAAGGCAGCAACTGCCGGGCACTGGGGATAATTGTGCCTGTTGCCATGAAATTGCTACGAAATGCCAGCGTGTAAATAGGGCAGTTCCTCCGGTGTCCTGCAGTTGACTCAGATATCTGTTGCTGAGCCGTGCTCAAAAACCGACGGCAACAGAAAGGCACAATTGCCATGGTAGTGGCGTGTAAACGGGGCACAGGCATGGATGTTGCGTCGCCTAGTGAACTCCCAGGAGCATGCCACTGTGTCATGGATACCACGCCCCATCAGCTATCATTGGTGGGGGCTACTGTGTAACCATTGGCTGTCCCTTCACAGGGCGCCATATTTAAAGAGCTGACCATTCATACCACACAATTGCAATGGGTCATGTATTAGCCAGCCTTCCTGCGCAGGCTGGTCAATCATGACGCTATTGCGTTGTCCAGTCAACGCTTGTGCATCACGGAATACACAACTCTGTCACGCCCATGTACTTACGGCGCGAAATATGTACGCCCATATTCCTTTGTGGTAGCGGCGTGTGAAGTAGCGAAGGTATTCAACAGGAAGTTAGCCGCAGGATCTGTCAGCATTTCCAGGGAACAAAGATACCTTCAGTGGAGAACGTAATGGCGGCGTGTACATGCGGCATCAGCGATCGGTATCCACCGTTAAAAACGTGCACGTGCGGTGGATACCTGTTGCTAGCCACAGTCCCTCTTTAAGGATATGGGATTAAAGTTTGGCCACTTTCTTCAGGGCACACAAAATTTATTATACTTTTAAGACACTTTTGTGCATATTTCAATAGTTCTGAAAGTGGTCTCTAAAAGGGTTATGGCTAGCGTAAATTGAGAAAGTACAAAATTGATTTAAGACTTACAATATTATGAGACACGCACTATTGGTGCACATCACAGCAGTCATGAAGAGGGAGTCATTTTTTTGCTGTTTTGATAAGTTAAAGTTCCTACTGATAAATCTCCCAAACAGCAAACAAACATGTGGATAGTCATGTGAAGTCTGCAACATGTCATAAATGCCCCTAGCTGATCAAGCACGACTTCCCCCATATACAGTGTCACTATTTGTGCATGCGGTCAGTCTCATCTATACTTGCTTTTACTCTGAGTAACGAACCTTCGTGGAATGAGCCGAAGATAGTCACCAAGTTTTAAACAACTATGTATCAAATTTTGTTGACATTTATGAACAAATACATTAGTAAATCTACCCTAAATCCCCCCCCCAAACCCATCCAGCAGAAAGTACTGGATATAATGAGGCGGTGGAAGGTAAGAGGAGGTACGGTAAATGTTGTCTGTGATCATTACAGCCATTGTGGAGGTTCACATTTTATTATCAGATTCTCTCTTTAGTAGCAGAAGAATTCTAATAATTACATCCAGGACTGCAGAGGAATTTCTCATTCCCAGAGGTTTTCTTAAGAATTTGTCTTAAGTGTGTAAACAGCTCCAGACCTTTGTCATAAAAAATGTCTGTGCCATCCCGAATAGTAAGAAAGAAGCTGTGAGAAAACATTATATTCATTATTGGACGTCTCCTACATCTAAAGGGAGTGATACCAGGAGGAAAACTAGATTCATTGTTAAAGCAGCACTCCAGCTTGGTTTTATTTCCCGCTAGAGTGGAGCTTTAACCCCAAGTCCCCTGTCTAATATTCACCCTCCAGTGGCCTCATCTTCTATCACCATGCCTCTGGTCTGACATGCCGGCAGCTCCAGTGTTTAATGGAGTGCGCCAGAGGTCATAACTCAAGACATCTCTATGAGGACCTCATTCTGGGTCTCAGACTTGTATTTGGAGCTTGGGGATATCTAGTTTGGTATATGATGGAAAATGCTGTCTATCGGAGGAAGGAGAGCTGGCTCTTTCACCCATTTATAGTGTCTTCACTAAAAGTCGAAACCTTAACATATGACTACAAATAAATGTTTACAATGTTCATAGGGTGAAATTTAACAACAATTTTAGCTAGCTAATAACAAACTCTTCGTCATAAACAAAGTCGGCCATGTTTGAATTTTTTGTCCAATAATTCTTTTGTCTATGAACAATCCTTCAAAGACAGGCTGTGTGTTATTTTCTTGGGGTCTCTTGGACTTGTTTAGCAAGGTTTATTGACTGTGATGGCCAATAAGGACTGAAGTGTGATACAATGTTACTGCCATCATCCAACTTGCATTGTATATGGCCACATTTACAATATTTAGCCATAGCAGAGTCCTCTCCAAGAGGTAAAGTCACCTATCTGTCGACAGCTGTTTGGAGGTTTACCCCTCAACTGTAAAGAACAGGGTACTTGATAGCTGGGTGGGAATCCTTGGACAGATCTAGTGGTTGCTGTTCCTTGATGAGGACTGATAGTGTATTCAGAGCATTGACCTCCCTAAGGCTGGCTTCACACCATGTTTTTTGGGATTATTTTCTGTCCGTTTTGAAAAAGACAAAACTGGATCCTGTTTTGCCTCCCATGTAGCCTTATGGTGCCGGATTGGTCATAAATGTCCATCCAGTTTTGTGAATTCAGTCCTGGGATTTGTTTTTGTCCTGGTTTTTCCCAGCCCCAAAATCGGAGAATGCTCCGATTGTGGCTCAGGTGAAAAAAAACGGACCGTAATGAATCCGGGGCAATATCTGGGGCAATCCGGCGCTCATAGCATGGGAGTCTATGGGCGCCGGATCTGTGAAAAAACAGGATCGTTTTACGGCTGTAGGACCTTAATCAGCTGACCGGGTGGGGCGGCAATTCGATCAGCATGACAGCATCAGCTGAGCGGTTTAAATTGTCTGCCCATCGATTGGTTTTGGTGGACGATTAAAACCGCTCAGCTGATTAAAGTCCTACAGTCATCGAACGTGGACGCCTCGCATCGCTGGACACTCGGCGGAGAGATGAGCATTTTTTTAACTTTTAACCATTGCTTCCTTTCCCTTTTACAATGTTTGTTGATACATTGCGAAAGTGAAAGTACAGCTCTCAGCTCTTTCGGTGTCCGGATCCCTCAAAATCCCAGATCCGGACACAGAAATGCAATACGGACTTACACATCCGGTCCTGTCTGTGCGGTCTTGCAAAAAACAGGATCCCCACGGATAGGAACAAAACTGTGGTGTGAACCCAGCCTAATGTGCATGTGGCTTTGTGATCCTAATGTAAACGCAGCCACACCGAGCTCCACAATGCAGTCATTCGGGTTTCCTTCATCTCTGTTATCAACTACAATTTCATTCTGTGGTAAATTGCCCTTTAGGTTATTTATTTACTTGTAAGTTTCCCTCTATCATCAGCTCACATAGTTGTAGAAAATGACTTCTATAAACCTCTCACTACTGCACTATTGTTTTTATTTCCTAGTGATCCCAGGACCTGGGTACACAACACACTATGTCTGGTGGTTCCATTACTGACCCATTTAGTAACGTACTGGACTCCAAAGAAAGAAACAAAATCCACTATTAACAAACGGCTGATATCAGAGGACACTAGACTCAAGTCAAACATACAGCAAAGAAGCAATTAAGAATACAATGATATGTTTTCTGCCCGTTTGAGGGTCTGTTACCTCCATTGTACACACATAACCTGGTCTCCTGCAGATATCTCTAGGAGTATAAGGATCCTAACTGCTTAGTTTCTGTTATCTTTATTAAAATGGCTGAACCTGTATAGGAATTTTCCCAAAGAAGGTTGGGTGGTTTATGAAGTTTGGCAACTCTTTAAATAGTCATTACTATGGCTCGGAAGCTGGGTGATCAGATATCACACAATGTTTCACATTCCCAGCTGTTGTCCGGCAGAACCAGCAGAAGTCTGTGGACTATTATTGACTCAAAGGCTTCAGGCTGTCCATAAAATAGCCTTAAGGCCCTCCATACACATTGGATTTTGATGGCTTTGGCCCACGGCCTAATGTATAGACAGCGCCGGCCAATTGATGATTGGGAGAAATGTCAATCATACATGTCTAATTTTGGACTGCCGATCACATTGTTCTCCCAGAGATAAGTTGCTGGTTGACACGTCAGTCTACAGATTTCTGATAAAAAACACGAGGACACGGCCGAGCAAGCACTCATGAATGGGAGAGTCGGCCTAGATAGCTGTTGGAAGAACGATTGGCCAAATCATCATTCAGCCGACAGTCATCCAATGTGTATGGTCAGCCTTAGGACAGTTTCAGGCTTCTTTACAATCAGGCCCAACTCTTGGGTCTCCATACCTAGGACCAGGTGGTTGGGCCAGGTATTGTGATCCAAGCAAAGTACATGTTACATACCTATGGAACCAATTTAAAAGTTTAAAGGAGTTTATGAAAACAATCACCAAATTTTAATCTGTGGGTCAGTTTTTCACTTCAGTGCGGAATCTCATCAACAATTTAAAATGTGGAACCGGTGAAGAACAATGAATATTCTGGGACTTCCACCCAAAAATCTTTTTATTAGAAATGTATTTAGAAACAGGAGGATCCATCGTGAAGATAAAACCTCTTCTTCAATGGTTCTACATTAGCGGAGCCTCACCAGCCCATTCATCAACTTTCCGGTGTATGCCGAGCATTATCGCTGTGGGGAGATTACTCTTTTCATTTTAAAATGTAGATGAACAAATACAGTTTCCCATGTTAATAATTGAAATCTATCTGTAAGATTGGGGTTATATGAAGGATCCGCATGGGATCAGATCTTTTGTGCACCCATAGACTTGAAGAAGCAAATCTCATCCGAAATACGGAAAACGACAGCTCGTCTGAAAGAGCCCTAAGAGATCATGTTTTTTAGATGGGGGAAAAATGTAAATCAGATTTGGGTCACATTCACAACAATAATCTATGGACAAATATTAGGACCAACAGTCAAGAAAGAAGACTTGTGGCTCTAGAAGAACGCAAGCTCTATTCTAATAACATGAGGGTACATGTGAAGAGCATAGACACAAAATAGCGGTGGCCTGAGGGAGCCCGCTCTTCACATGTTCGGAATAAAGTTCATTGAATACCCACAGGTGTTCTCTCTTGACTATTTACTGCAGCAGATCACAGATTAAGAAGCACCCAGTGGGCCGAAAAAACGTGATCCCCATGGATGTGTTGATCGTGACAAAATCCGGGGGAGGTAAAGCCGTGTCAGTGAGAAACTTAACTCTGCTGTAAGTATTTTTGGTACAAGTACTGTATATTTGTCTACATCCACCAAAATTCATTCATAGGACATCAGAGCCTGTGTTGTTGAAGACCATGACCGTCCTATGAGCTCTGTGCCCTCTTCTACAAATGGCGCCACTCTGGTAGTGCAGTCAGCCCTATTTGACTGATTAAGGTCGAGCTGCAGTACCAGACAGAGCCCATGGACAGGGGCGGCGCTGTTTAATGAAGCAATTGTCTTTGGAGAGATTTGAAGTCTGATACAAAAGGAAGGAAAGTAGTGTCCCTCCCTGTGCCAAGATGGGGCAGATGTTACACCAGCGGTTATAAGGAGGCACATGACTACAATTTTCTCCACAGCATTATGTAGCTGACGTTTTCTAGGCTCCGATTCATTTTCCCACAGACTCTGACAATAGTTACAATGTGAATACATGACAGCGGCGTGTACTGTACTGTGATAGCAGAGACTGGAGCTCACAAAGAATATGGGAGTGATCTCAGTCCTCCGCACCCTGCCAAACAATACTGGACGGCCTCCAAGAAAACGAAGATGACACTCGTCCCCCGATTCGTATAAATCTCATCACTGATACAAAGGAGCAGAAACTTCAGCTCTGACGTAGATAAACAGTTGATACAATGGAGATATACATGGGAGATATACTGAAAGGAAAGCAGGGGGGATACTCTGGATGTATACAAGGGGGGTATCTGGATGAACTATTTTCTGTAATGAGCTGTATAGACAATGGAATTGCTTATTATGTTTTAGATCCTCTAGGGCAGGGGTGGGGAACTCGAGTCCTCGAGGGCCGCAAACAGTGCAGGTTTTCATGATTTCCTTAGTATTGCACAGGGATTGGAATCATCACCAGTGCAAGTGATTATGGTATCACCTGTGCAAAACTAAGGAAATCCTGAAAACATGCACTGTTTGCGGCCCTCGAGGACTGGAGTTCCCCACCCCTGCTCTAGGGCCATACGGGTGTCCCAGTGGTCTTAAATGATGATCTTGTGCGCTGAAGTACAAGGAACTCCTATGGGAATCACTGCCGTTTCGAAGCGCCCGAAAGTCATTATTAACTATGCTGAGGTCATAACCAACGCATTTCAGTGCTGTCCCAGCACCTTCCTCAGGGTGCTGGGACAGCACTGAAACACGTTCGTTAAGGCTGAATAAAGGATCTGATGGTGGAAACAACCCTAGTGACGTACATTGATTAAAGCAGCAGCGAAGACCGTGGAAACCATTCCTGTTTAAGCTCCTGATTTTCCCGCGGTTTTGGCATGACGGTGGAGGTTCTGCAGCAGCTGCTAAAGCGCTCAAACTGGTTGTGGGTTTCACAACCTGAAAAGGTGAGTGGACCCTTATATAATCCACATACAAACAAAAGTGTCTTTTTGATAAGGCACAATCTGCGCCTCTTGTGTCTCCTTTTATCTATAGGTATGCTGAGGTCATGTCTCACCAGAGTGCAGCAGACAATCTGTGGTCTCCAGCCAGGTTTACACGACTATATTTCACTGTCCTTATACGCACCGCATTGTCCGGACTGACTGTGGGACACCTGAACTAAACTCCCAGCCTCATGTATGCCTCTAACGCTACACATTCAGGTCAGGAGGCCCGCAGTCAGTCTCCACATTGAGTATATGGACCTCTAAATGTTGTCTAAACCTGGCCTAAATACACACTAGTCTAACGTCAGCTGAACCCACCAACATTGGCGAGAGTGGCTGACACCGTAACTTGTATGGATGCCCCCCTGATTTCCCAGGCACGAGGTCAGGGGCGATATGGATCTGACATGTCTGATTTTGGACTGCGATCCTTTTTTTCTTGGTGAAATAAGCCACAGCCAGCAGATCTCTCTCAGGGTACCGTTACAGGCAGAGATATCCTGGGAGATATCGCTGATACGTCACAGGTTTTGAATCGCTCAAATGACATCGTTAGGACGTCGTTGCATGTAAAACCGAGATATGGGTGCGATAAATCTTTGGATCGCTGATCGCAGATTTGAGAACATGTTGCTAAATCAAGCGATCTGCGATCAGCAAACCTGCTGCATATTTGTGTGTGACACTGCAATAACAAAGTGGATAAAGATTTTGCCCATTGACCACAATGAACAGGGACCGATTGCTGGGTTGTGCGAATGATCTCTGCTCACAACATCGCATTGGGGATAACAGATTTGTTTTTATTGCTTTTATTAAAGAGGACCAGGGGCTGGCTGGCAAATTTCGGCCTGGGGGGCAATCGCACTGCAGTGGCTCATGAACAGTGAGCTTCAGGGGCATTGCGGCCTCCCAGACCAACATGACTGATGGCCGGGCGGCACCAAAACTGCTGCTTGACCACTGGCCTGGGGGGCATTTGCCTCCCTGCACCCTGGGCCAGCCAGCCCCTGAAGAGGACCTATCACCAAGTGAAAAGCGGCCAGTTTTTGCTCTTCTCTCATTCCCGCAGCTCTCCTTAGTATGCCTTCTCTTTAATCCGCCATATGGTTCCATAGATAAGGGCCTCTGTATTTAGTTCTTATCTTTACTATAAAGTGGTGATGCTCACAGGATGGACAGGCGGCTGCGGTCTCCCCGTGTGCACCCGTGGGTTCCCGCAGGTTCGGAGGCACTGTGTCCAACACGCAGCACCTCCGGATAGTCTGCACATAAAAGGATGATGTCTCCGGAACTGTATGGAACGTTCTATCCCACACCAGCACCCAAGAAATAAATAAGAACAAGACTAAAGACTGGCCATACGACTTTCAAATAAAAATGTACACATTATATAACATATACACAAACCTAACACATTGCTTATTTTTCTCTTGCAGATGTAATTCTGCATAAATTAAACCTGCACCCTCCCATAATTCCCCGGAGCCCCCCACAATTGACAAACAGGAGAGGGATAATACCGGTGTGGGAGCAGGCAGCTGCTTCTGGATGTGGACCTATTTCTGCCAGATCCAGTTGTAAATTACATTTAGAGCTGTGTTCTTGGCATGCACGGACCAAAAAACCTGGATCCGGAACCAGAGTCCGTGAGATCCGGGATACATTTTAATTCAACCCGGAGTGCCCCTGATCCGGGTGTTTCTGTTTTTTGTCACGAAGACCAAATTCACAACATGTTGCATTTTTAGTCTCAGTCCAAAAACTGGTGACACAGGGATCAGGGGGAAAACGGGAAAAAACGGATGCACCCATGAGTGCCCGCAGTCCCACTGAAAGTCAGTGGGGCCAGAAACAGATGTGGGTGCACCCAGTGTCAGACGGATTCACACTGATGCCGAGAGACGACTGAGCGAGACCAGCTTATGTCAATTCTTGCCGCAGATTTCACCAAAAGAGGGAAAACAATGTGCCAAGTTCTCGGGAACCCCCCCCCCCTCCCAAAATTGACAAACAGATGTTTATTTTCCTAGAGACACATTGAAGACTTTTGGAAGAGTACAAGTGGGATTTTAGCAGCCATTTGATAGGACAGTGTCCTAGTTTGGAGTGGATTCCATCAAAATCCTCTAAAGATAAGTAACACACCTTTTTTTTATTTTAATTTTCCAACCAGCCAATCTCTTCAGAGAAAAGTGTTTTGCAGTGGGTCTCACCACCTCTGGGGACACAGACAAGTTTAACAGCAGAAGGCAGAACCTTGTACAATATTGCATGGTGGCTTTTCTTACAGAACGGATCAGTCTTTTGGATCCTAGAGGGTTGTTCCCAGCCACAGCAGGTCATGTGGGCATGGTTGGCACATCTAGGACCATTCGGACAGGGGTGGCACATCTAGGGCCATTCGGGCAGGGGTGGCACATCTAGGGCCATTCAGGCAGGGGTGGCACATCTAGGGCCATTCGGGCAGGGGTGGCACATCTAGGGCCATTCGGGCAGGGGTGGCACATCTAGGGCCATTCGGGCACGGGTGGCACATCTAGGGCCATTCGGGCACGGGTGGCACATCTAGGGCCATTCGGGCACGGGTGGCACATCTAGGGCCATTCGGGCAGGGGTGGCACATCTAGGGCCATTCGGGCACGGGTGGCACATCTAGGGCCATTCAGGCAGGGGTGGCACATCCAGGGCCATTCAGGCAGGGGTGGCACAGCCAGGGCCATTCGGGCAGGGGTAGCACATCTAGGGCCATTCGGGCATGGGTGGCACATCCAGGGCCATTCGGGCACGGGTGGCACATCTAGGGCCATTCAGGCAGGGGTGGCACATCCAGGGCCATTCAGGCAGGGGTGGCACAGCCAGGGCCATTCGGGCAGGGGTAGCACATCTAGGGCCATTCAGGCAGGGGTGGCACATCCAGGGCCATTCAGGCAGGGGTGGCACATCCAGGGCCATTCAGGCACGGGTGGCACGTCTAGGGCCATTCGGGCAGGGGTGGCACATCTAGGGCCATTCAGGCAGGGGTGGCACATCTAGGGCCATTCGGGCAGGGGTAGCACATCTAGGGCCATTCGGGCATGGGTGGCACATCCAGGGCCATTCGGGCACGGGTGGCACATCTAGGGCCATTCAGGCAGGGGTGGCACATCCAGGGCCATTCAGGCAGGGGTGGCACAGCCAGGGCCATTCGGGCAGGGGTAGCACATCTAGGGCCATTCAGGCAGGGGTGGCACATCCAGGGCCATTCAGGCAGGGGTGGCACATCCAGGGCCATTCAGGCACGGGTGGCACGTCTAGGGCCATTCGGGCAGGGGTGGCACATCTAGGGCCATTCGGGCATGGGTGGCACATCCAGGGCCATTCGGGAACGGGTGGCACATCCAGGGCCATTCGGGCAGGGGTGGCACATCCAGGGCCATTCGGGTACGGGTGGCACATCCAGGGCCATTCGGGCAGGGGTGGCACGCATAACCCTAGTCAATTGAGGAATATGATAGAATTGTTGAACTATTCCATAATGTATTAGGTGTATAGACGAAAAATGCTAGAAAAAGTGATTGGAGATTGACAGAAGACGGCACTGTAGCTGCCTTTGTTCATCTTGAAGTGTGAGTACTGAGTATTTGTCTGTAAAGACACCAACAACCCCCATCAGATTCACCATAGAAGAAAATGGAGCCAGTGATACAGGAGTAATAACACTTGTGAGTCTCATTTTGTCTATAGGAATTATTCACCACTGATTCCAACCAGACAGGTATTATAACCCCCATCATTCACATTAATGGCCATTAGTAGTACACACTATTTATCTCATTAATATCATCATTATTTCCTCCAGATGTAATACCCCATAGATGAGTGATGATCAGTGTCAGCTAGCAAATAAGTATCACAACCCCCATCAGATAGAGGATCCGGACTCCTGTGTGTGTGAGGCTCTGGTGCAGCTGGCGGCTCCGTCCTCACTAGGGGCTGTCAGGCTGGGAGCAAGTGTCCTAGTGAGAGCTCTTACCTGCCGGGCGCAGCATCCAGCGGCAGACATGGTCCGGGCACAGGAGACAATGGCAGGAGCGGGCGGAGGAGCGGACCTTCCCCGGAGACTCCTGCGGGTCTGTGATCACAGATGGCCGCTGTCAGCGCTCCGTGTCCCTGGTAAGATGCGGCTGTCCCCGGACTGTGGCTCCGTGTCCCGCGGTCTGTGCAGCTCCAGGACCCGGTGCCAGGAGGATAATAATGAGCGGCCGCAGCTTCCGCTGTCGTCACCAGGACAGGAGGATCGGAGGACGGGCGAGGGCCGAGTCACCACCAGGAGCAGCCCACCACCCGGGACACCGGGAACAGCCCAGGACCAACACACCACCCGGGACAGACACCAGGAGCAGCCCACCCGGGACACCGGGAACAGCCCACCAACAGGAACACCAGGAGCAGCCCACCCGGGACACTAGAAGCAGCCCACCACCCGGGACACCGGGAACAGCCCAGGACCAACACACCACCCCGGACACTGGGAACAGCCCAGGACCAACACACCACCCGGGACAGACACCAGGAGCAGCCCACCCGGGACAGACACCAGGAGCAGCCCACCACCAGGAGCAGCCCACCACCCGGGACACCGGGAACAGCCCACCAACAGGAACACCAGGAGCAGCCCACCAGGAACACCAGGAGCAGCCCACCAACAGGAACACCAGGAGCAGCCCACCACCCGGGACACCGGGAACAGCCCAGGACCAACACACCACCCCGGACACTGGGAGCAGCCCACCCGGGACAGACACCAGGAGCAGCCCACCCGGGACAGACACCAGGAGCAGCCCACCCGGGACACCGGGAACAGCCCACCAACAGGAACACCAGGAGCAGCCCACCCGGAACACCAGGAGTAGCCCACCACCCGGGACACCACCCCGGACACTGGGAACAGCCCAGGGCCAACACACCACCCGGGACAGACACCAGGAGCAGCCCAGGGCCAACACACCACCCGGGACAGACACCAGGAGCAGCCCACCCGGGACACCGGGAACAGCCCACCAACAGGAACACCAGGAGCAGCCCACCCGGGACACTAGAAGCAGCCCACCAACAGGAACACCAGGAGCAGCCCACCCGGGACACCGGGAACAGCCCACCAACAGGAACACCAGGAGCAGCCCACCCAGGACACTAGAAGCAGCCCACCAACAGGAACACCAGGAGCAGCCCACCCGGGACACCGGGAACAGCCCACCAACAGGGACACCAGGAGCAGCCCACCCCGGACAGACACCAGGAGCAGCCCCCACCCGGGACACCGGGAACATCCCACCAACAGGGACACCGGGAACATCCCACCAACAGGGACACCGGGAACATCCCACCAACAGGGACACCAGGAGCAGCCCACCTGGGACACCGGGAGCAGCCCACCTGGGACAGAGACCAGGAGCAGCCCACCAACAGGGACACCAGGAGCAACCTACCACTCGGGACACCGGGAACAGCCCACCAACAGGGACACCAGGAGCAGCCCACCACTCGGGACACCGGGAACAGCCCACCAACAGGGACACCAGGAGCAGCCCACCACTCGGGACACCGGGAACAGCCCACCAACAGGGACACCAGGAGCACAGCCCAGGACCAGCACACCACCCCGGACACTGGGAACAGCCCACCTGGGACACCAGGAACAGCCCACCCAGGACACCGGGAAAAGCCCACCAACAGAAACACCAGGAGCAGCCCACCACCCGGGACACCGGGAACAGCCCCCCAACAGGGACACCAGGAGCAGCCCACCACCCGGGACACCAGGAGCAGCCCAGGACCAACACACCACCCCGGACACTGGGAACAGCCCACCACCCGGGACAGACTCCGGGAACAGCCCCCCAACAGGTACAGCAGGAGCAGCCCAGGACCAACACACCACCCGGGACAGACACCAGGAGCAGTCCACTACCTGGGACAGACACCACCCGGGATACGGGGAGCAGCGCAGTACACAGAGCAGCCCACCACCCCAGACACGAGGAGCAACCCACTACACCAGGAACAGCTGACCCGACTGTGGCCGTAGGGTACCAGTTTCCAGGCATTGTTCTGTGGCCCTGGAGGTCGCTGAAAAGGGGAACAGTTAATAGGAATAGTGTTGCGTGACGCCACCTATGTCTCCGGTAAGATTACCGGCGCTGTGGGACAGACCTCCGGGGTGATGGTGAAGCAGCAAGGTGGTTTCGCTCCCTGATGCAGTAGTGGATGATGGGAGTTGTGAAACAGTTCAGCGACTCCTCAGGCACAGGTGAAGGAAATATAAACTGTGTGGTGTAACTTGTAACGGGTTTACTCGCAGTTCTTTAACCACAGTCTTTTCGGGTCTGCCTGGCCTGGGTAGTTGCTAGGAGTTAGGGTGCCGCACTTGGGTCCCTCGGTGGAATGACTACTGTTCTTGTCTCGTTGCTTCCTGTGCTCTCTCCTGTCTTCCTTAGCGCCTCCGCGTGCAGAGCCTGAAGCCAGCTCCCTCGGATCCTCTCTGAGCCCTCACAATCCTATATGGTACCTTTTCCTGGGTGCGCCGTGTTTCAGCCTCGACTCCTTGAAGAAGGTCAGGCCTCCGATTCTGGGGTGAACACCCACACCGCTCTCGGAGCCAGTCCTCCGTCCCGGGACTGAAACCCTCCGGGCAGTAGACGAACCGCACCGCAACATCTGGTGCCCCTAGGGACCCCTTCAGTCCTGACAGCACCTCCACCGTCCACTTCTCGCTCCCCAATGGAGCTCTTCCTCTCTCCAACTAACGCTCCTCCCACCCACACACTTTTCTACCCTGTCACTCCTCGAATGGGACTGGATCCTCCCTATAGTGGGTCTAGCCATGGTCCCTTGCCTATGGTGTGTGTGGATGCGTGTACTGAGGGTCCCTTATGCAGCATCCCAATTTCTCAGCCACTGGAATACTACACACACTTTTATGGGTGCAGTACCACTCCGTGGCGTCCCAACCAGTGCGACACTACACAGCCCACTATCCCAGATGCAGCCCATTACACAAAGCAGCCCACCACATGAAGGAGCATACCACCTGGGACACCAGGAGCAACCCACTACACTGAGCAACCCAGTACATGGTGCAGCCCACCACCCAGTACAGGCGCTCGGAGCAATCCACCACCTTGGACACGGAGCAGCCCACTACAGCCTGGGACAGACTTCCGGAGCAGCCCACTACACAAAGCAACCCACCACAGAGGACAGACACATGGAGCAGCCCATCACCTCGGACACCAAAGCAATCCACTAGATGGAGCATCCCACCACCCTGTACAGACACATGGAGCAGCCCACTACACGGGAC
Source organism: Allobates femoralis (assembly GCA_033576535.1). Lineage (NCBI taxonomy): Eukaryota > Metazoa > Chordata > Amphibia > Anura > Aromobatidae > Allobates > Allobates femoralis. The sequence goes on from JARQOC010000003.1 coordinate 784,249,079, forward strand.
ACTCGAAGCAACCCAGTACATGGAGCAGCCTACCACCAAGGACAGGCATGTGGTGCAGCCCAGCACCTGGGAAAGACACATGGAGCCACCCACCTCCCAAGACACCAGGCTCAGCCCGTTACCCAGGACACCCAGAACAATCCACTACATTGTGCAGCCCATCTCCTGGGCCCACCATCCGGGACAGACACATTGAGCGGCCCACCTCCCAAGACACCAGGCTCAGCCCACTAGCCAGGACACCCAGAACAATCCTCTACAAGGTGCAGCCCATCTCCTGGGACAGGCGCGCGGAGCAGCCCACCACCCGGGACAGATATGTGGAGCAACCCACTACACAGAGCAGCCCACCACCTAGGACAGACACACGAAGCAGCCCACCAAACGGAGCAACCCATCACACGGAGCAGCTCACTACATGAGACACAAGGAGCAGCCATTACATGAGACAGACAGAGCAAGCCTACTACAGGGGACATACAGAGTAGGTCACCACACAAGACTCCTCAGAACAAAACATTTATTCACATACTTTTGGCAGAAGATGTAGGTTTTGGCATAGCCGGGTTTGGGTGTTTTTCTGTGAAAAGGCTTCCATCTTACCCCTACCCCACAGGCCATACATCAGAAAACCACAGGAGACTGTGGTCATGTGTTGTATACAACCAGTACTTCACAAACTACTGCAGCTCCACTAATGTTGTTGTAATCCTCTTAGCAGCCTCCCTGACCAATCTTCTTGTCATTAATTTTGAGGGCTGTCAAGTTCTAGATAATGTCACTGTTGTAATCAAGAAGGGACTTTAGCACATCTTCAGTGTTACATGGTATAGCTAATGCCTTGGGAAAATAAATTGTGCTTTTCTCCAAACATTCAGCAATGAGATCCCTGTCCTGTGTTGTAAGCAGTTTACTGTCCATGTCTTTTGCTTTTAAATGCATCTATGAAAATTTCAGAAAATCCTACTAGCACAGCTAAAGGTTGTGAGGTTAATTGGAATCACTGTCCATTGTGACAGCTTTGTTCTGACTACTATGTAACAGTTTAACGTGATTGTGTAAGTCTGACTACAACCATATCTCCAATTAAAAGATGGTGTTCACAGCTATGCAACCACATATTCTACTTTTATTTTCTGCTTACCGTATTTGTTTTTTCCCCCCCGGGAATTTGTAAAATCCTACCAAGAAGAAACCTTTCACATGACAATCCTGGCATTTTTATAGGACTGTGTACTTTTTCTATCCACTGTTCAGTGGTGTGTTGCACGGTGCAGCCCATTACAAATACACATACTTATGCCATGCTCCATTGCAGGGGTACTCTCTGAAGCATTGCTATATATCCAGAGTGAGGGCTGTACTACCATCATGTATAGCATCAATAGAAGGAGAAAGAAAGCACCCGGACACATCTGTATAAGAAATGGTTAAATTTAATGAGGCAATAACATGTCACCCTGGTCAAGTGGTACTTGGCTTCCACCAAATACAATGGGGGAGACATACACAATCCTTTTCAAAGGCAAATGTAAGAAAACAAGAATTCCCCCAATAGCAGGCAGTGTGCGACAGAGGCGACATGTCATGGACTAATGTGGTCTGGAAAGGACTTTTCTTAGTAGCCGGTCCCTGCCGTCTGGCTCTCCTCAAAGCGGCCAATTAGGAAACAATTGAAGCCATTTCAACTCCAGATAAAAAGGAGGAAGCCCAGAACGAGGGAGTCACATTTCACCAGGGCCCGGCTCTGAAAAGTGCCCATTCACACTAGATCGGTGACCTCACAATGGCTGGGCCATCCATTTGCATTTCCACTCAATGTGTACATTGTTCCGGTTGAAAAAGAAAACGTATTTGTTGAGGGCGGATAACAAGAGCTGGTGCAGGGGAGGGGGGGCATTAATGAGCTGGTGCGGAGGCCGGGGTCCTAATGCTACATTCACATGTCATTTCTGCTGCGCTTTTATCCCTACTCCAGATGGTACAATGTAGGCATCAGGAATAAAAATGTCATCACATGACAGGTGGTTAATCAGAGATGTAATGGGTAAACTGCCACAATGGGGGTGAGTGCAGCTCAAATCCATCTGTACGGGGCAGAGAGGCGCACAAGTTTGTAGTAACAGTTCAATGGTAAACTTGTGCACTCCTCTGTAGGCATGCAGCAATCATACCATGGGACCCCAACATCAACAAAACTGGCAAAGACTGTAGATACATATGCTGCTTACAATGTGGCTACACACAGCCAGGCTGAAAATTGCACCAATCTGCAGTCAACCCCATGTCAAAAAAGGTTTTGGTTAAAAGATTTTGGTCCATAGTACAGAAATGTCCTTTATAATATCCATTGGATGGTCCTAGAGACTGAATGAAGCAGAACCACACAATAGAAAAAAAGTGTAGCTCAGAGTGTCCTTATTCACTGATCAGTGGGGACAATCACCTATTCTGTGGATATCCCTTTTAATAAGTCATAAGTAAAATCAATTACATAATGAGACATCGAGGAGCTTTGCACTGCAAGTTAAAGAAGTATTGTATTATTATAACCACTAATTTCCCGATTATCGTGCAGTGTACACAGGCTGCTGTCAGGTCCCTTATGACCTGTAATACAGCAGTATTCATATGTGAATTCCCCTACCTAACCAGCCCTGTCTAATGTCTTTGCTAAAATCAATGTTTATAAAAAATCATTTATAACCTGCACACACTATGCTAATAAGGCTTTTGACTAGGCGAGGGGGCGTTGTTTCCCCAGACGTGTCGGCCTCTTTCCATAATACCACGCTCCTTTGACCTGATTGCCAAGATTACAGCTCATGGAAATATTGCGCATGTGCACGGCTTGTTTTGTCAGCATTAGTGTCCCCTGAAGCCGGTTGTAGGCATCCCGGCCTCAGAGAGGCGTACTGCGCATTAGTAGAAGAATAACTTCAGCACTTCAGAGGTGCATCATGATCAGAAGTCGAAACTTGTACACCCGACTTCAGGGGCAACTAACCCTGCCAGAACGAGCTGCATGTTTCCTGGAGATGACGTCTGGAGATCATGTTATCACACCCACAGGGGAGTGATAACATGGAAAGAAACCAGCTAGTCTGGGGAAACAACGCCCCTTCGACTAGTCAAATGCCTTATTACCATAGGGAATCTGCACTTTATAAATGCCCTTTGTGCACACTGAGTTTAGTAAAAGCATTACACAGGGCTGGTTAGGCAAAAGAATTTTGGGGTACATGTCACTGTTGCTAGGTTGGAGGGCATAAGGGACCTGACAGTTTCCCTTTAAATGGCTTATTTTACAGAGTGATCTAGTACAGCATTGTTCTCGTCAGTCTGACTGTGTAAACAGGCATTAAAGGACTGCAGATCACGAAACCTTTACCAATCAGTGGTCATGATGTGCTGCCGATCAGTCCTTGCGAACAAGCCCTTAAGGTAGTGTCACACCACGCCCGCGACATCGCCGAAAAGTGACGTAACAGCGATGTCGCGGGCGATATTGCAAGTGCGTCGCGCTGTGTGACAATGCGACGCAACTGCAAATTATCGCTGGTCGCAGGTTGACAGGTTTATGAACATGTTCATAAACCTGTCAACCTGCGACCAGCGATTAGGCTGGATCGTGCCATCTGACACTGTTGGCGGTGCGATCCAGCCTATATCGCAGCGTTCCTGAGCCATCGCTCGCTAGGCTGAGCCCAGCCCAGCGAGCGATGGCTCCGCCCACATCGCCGCCGCGTCACCGGCAACGTCGTGCCGTGTGACAGCTGGCCTGCGATGTCGGAAGCGAGCGTGCACCTGCACATCGCTTCCGACATCGCAGGCCAGATCGCCTAGTGTGACACTACCTTTAGACTATAGGTCAGTCTCAATAAAAATTATAGCAAACAAGATACTGTTTCCACAATATTTCTTGACTGGTTAAAAAAACCAATGGCTACCTATCAAGTTAACACACAGGTATGGCAGCACACCACCCGGTATACCCGGATACATAGTAATGGTCCTGGCAGTTGATATAAACACAATTTACTACTTCTGTGAAAGAATCAGAGCAGGATACCCGTCATCTGTACATTTAATCTACACAAAAAAAACCACATCTGAGATCAGTAACTGTTCCAGTAAATAAAGCAATAAGTGGCAGACTCTTCTGTAAGGGCGAGACCTCAGATTGCCTCTTCCATCAGTAGACCATTGTCCTCAAATTGTGACGTAATGACCGATCGCAAGGGACACAATTCTTTGTCACACTTTAGATTGCAATCTGAGAGTTAAATAACATTGGAGTAATGGAGATGATGACCCGTTTGTGCGTAGTATCTATACACAGTTTCTTTAGACTAGGACGTCTGCTTCATTTCCGGGGGTAAAGATCTGAACAAAGGGAAGTTTTACTACAGCAGATTAGTGAATCATTCCAGTAAATGGCATCTAGAACCAGATTTATAACTTGGAAAAACGATTAAATAACACATATATATATAAATATAATTAGATTTATGAATTTCTTTGAGTAGAGATGTTAATCCAGGTCAGTAAGGTTAAAAAAAAAGTTACTATGAACGGTAGGAAAAACTATTATACAATATATTACAGAATTGACGTTCACATCCAGGATGGGGTGCTGTGTCCAAAGTTTGAAGATGTTTGTAATAGCAGCAATTATTTTCAGGATAATCCGAGCGCCTTCAGAAGCTCAACTTTTTCACAATGTCCTCTAAAGAAATACAAGAAAGAAATGTCAACAATAGTGTAGAAGGCCAATGTTACATATTAAATCTATATCACATCATGAATTACAATTAAGGCATGAAAAATACCTACAGATTATATTTAATACACAGCGACCAAGCGGTATACGTTTTGTCAATGGGTGACATATGACAATGTGCACACTTAGTGGCATATATTGAGGCCATCCATCTTTATATATGCAAGCATTGAAAGGATATGACTGGTGTGAACACAGAATTACTCATTTCTATCCATCTGCTTCATTGTCATTTTTGGTAGATCAAAAACAAAAAAACCAAAAAAGAGTGGATAGAAGGAGCCAGGTGATTCTAGAATGTGGCTCTGATGTGGACAAAAGTCACAAAGAGTTTGGCTCTTGTATAAGGCTGGTTTCACACTGCCGTTTTTTCGCCATACGTGTGTATCCAGCCACATCAGTTTTTGGCCCCATTGACTTTCAATGGGGCCGGATGAGCTTGTGGGTGCATCCAGTTCTTCCCGTTTCCCCCTGGATCCGGGTGTCACTGGCTTTGGCTTTTGTACTGAGACCAAAATGCATCTTGGTGCATTTCTTATTCTCCGTGACAAATCCCGGAAGCACCCGGATCTGGGGCACCATGGGTGAAATCAGAATGTGCCCACTGTAACTTGGATCCAGCCATTTCAGGTTCCGGGTTTATGAACTTGCGCATTATCAGATCACAGCTCTAAACGACACATCCCTGGATCCGGTGGAATCAGGTACGCAGATGGAAGCAACTGTATGCTCCCACCCTGGTATTATCACTGATCCGCGCGATGATTCAGTGATATCGGTGAGGGTTCATCTACTTGCATCCTGAATACACACTTGCGGGGGGATCTGGGGGAATGCAGACTCTACCTGTATTCCCCCGATTAAAAAAAACGTCAGTGTGAAACTAGCCTAAGGCCCCTTTCACATCAGCGGTTTTCGCTGATCGCGGCAGTTGCGGTGAAAAAAAAACACAAATGCCGCGATTACCGCATAATGGGCGCACTTGCGGCAAGCCCCATACAATGTCTATGGGGCTTGCGTCAAGTGCGGTTTCGGCACTTGTGGCAGGTGCGGCCGCGAAAAAAAAAAAAGGCGGCATGCCGCGTTTTTTTCGTGGCCGCACCGGCCACAAGTGCCGAAGTCGCACTTGACGCACACTTACCACAAGCCCCATAGACATTGTATGGGGCTTGCCGCAAGTGAACCGCAAGTGCGGCCATTATGCGGTAATCGCGGCAGTTGCGGGTTTTTAACAGCAACTGCCGCGATCAGCGAAAACCGCTAATGTGAACGAGGCCTAAGCATGCTTTAGCAGTACATTTTGTGTTTGTACATAACATAGCAGGATCAACACCACTTCTATTCAACATCGATAAATTGGCCAATTACATTAGAAATATACAGTTAAAAAAAAAAAGTGCAAGGAGATACTGTGTGTCGTTGATTGCAGATAGTGTTTGCCTATCGCCAACATCTTATGTGATAATAAGCTTAGTGGTATATGCCATATAAATAGGCCAGAGGATAGATGCCAGATTATCAAATATTCTGGACTGAACAGTCACAATTCGGTATATTCTCACGATCAGTGTTCCTTGCGTTCTGGACGTTGTGTTTCCGGTACAGGCACAGCGGATGGATTTATAGAAATCCCCTGCCCAATGTGCTCTTACATGCTGTGTAACCTGTGGAGAGTTTTTCCCAAGCCGCAGCATGACAATTTCTTTTGTTTTCTGTGCCCATTTTCCCCATAGGCTTACAAACAAAATTAGGAAAATCCGCACATAAAAAAAAAAAAAAAAAAAAAAAAAAGACATGTTTTTAGTGAATTTTACATGGTGGAAACAACAAAAATGAGTGTAATCCGCACCCAATGATGTATATTTCCAGAAAGCCCAATTTGAAGGAGGATAAATCAGAGACAAAAAGAAAAGCAAGTAAACCAGGGAGCAAAGATGATGCAGAAATTCAGAGTCAAAAGCTCAACCGATCCAGATGGTGGGAACCTAGCCTGAATTATATATGTGCTATTCTCTACTTTCGGAATAAAGAAAAAAAAAAGATCAAAACAAAAAACACACATAAGGTTCAAGATAAGTGGTAATACACAATGCGTGCATGTTTAATCATATGATGAGGCATCATCCACATCTTCTGGAACATTGGATGCATTAGAAATAATTACATTTACAGAACAGAAAAGGATCGAAAACAAGTTTACTGATGATAAATATTGAATTATACATCATTTAGCCAGTGCAATGTACAAAGAACCAAAGAGTCAGAAAGGTCATGACAATTGTGCACATCTATGACGATTCTAACAATGTTTCATGAAATACAAAACGGCAACATTGCTAACACACATTTAGAAACACTCCTGAGATTCTCTTCCTCCAGTATCGGCTTTTGTTTGATTCTTATTGCTTATAGGTCACGTTATGCATCATTATGGCCTCGATCACACGATTCTTGCTGGAGTCAGAAGCGCTGTATGCATTAAAGAGATCAACTCCTTGTCATGAAATCTGGTGCGTCTTTAAAGCGCCGTGAGCCTTGCCACATACCTCACTCCAGTCAGAGACCGGAGTAAGATTCATGGCGTACATTACACCACAGCCTGTCAGGAAACAAACGAGAGGGTGTCGCCATGCCCCGTCCATCCCAGATGTGTCCATTTTTATATTTTCAGTGGTACCTGCGATGCTTTTTGTAAGTATATAATCCTAAACCTTTATCATTCAGTCAGTGACCTACTTTGTTCTGGGCCTTCCACCCGTTTCCTTTTAATGCCCAGGGAAAGGTTCTGCTGTTCTTTCAGAGCTTCCACAGAACAGTTGGGTCTAGGTAATAAGTGCCCAGGTGTTGGTGCCGGTCTGTTACCAAAATACTTTTTCCGTAATGCCTAAACCAATGAAAAAAAAGATATATTACTATACTAATAGTGTTCAAAATAATGGAGAAAAGACCAATAAAATAAACAGATTGATTGAGGACCCTCTTTCTTATGGCACATTACTACACGTCCACCGGTAGACTTTATAGCAACTGCTGGTGAAAGTCCAAATCACTTCCATTTTCCTTACTGAAATGTAGCCATTCGGAGAATTCGGTCAAGGACCCAAACACTTTAGATAAAAGTTGTCTGCATATGCTGATTTTGGAGTCATCAGCCTACCATTTAATATATAGAGGCCTCCCGAATATTCCCCAGCAGATCTTGTAGGGAACATAAAGATCAGTCAGTTGGAATTCAATAGCCTGATCTTCAGCAGAGAAACAGGACAGACAAATCCTCCTGAATGTGCACATTTTATGTTCCAGTTACATTGTGTGCAGTGAACGATTTCATATAGGAGGTTGCTCACTACTAGGATAACCCCCTTCTCATTCTAAAGGTACCGTTACATGCGTCAATGTAGTTTAGACATCACCAACGATCTTATGGGCGCGCAGTCGTTAGGACATCTTTTTTACATCGTTCGTGAGATGTCACACGTGTAGATATAGTGGACGACGCACCAGCGATGTAGCGAGCAGCTGTTGTTCGCACAATCCAGTAAACGATACTTGTTCACTTTTGTGAATGGGTGAAGTCGTTAACGACCTACTTATCGCGGTGTCACACATAACGATGCAGCAGGTTGGCTGATCGAGGATCGTTTTTTTGAGAACATGTTCTCAAATCTGCCATCAACGATTTAACGATTTATCGAGTTGTATCCCGGTGTAACACGCAACGACGTCCTAACAATGTCATTTGAATGACTCTAAACCCGTGACGTTTGAGCGATATTGTTCACGATCTCGTACCGTGTAACGGGGCCTTTAGTGTTTGCACCCTTTTTAAGAAAAGCACACTCTCCTCTGGCCACAACTCTGACTTCCTCTTGAAGTTTGAGTCGTCCAAAGTCAGAAAGACCATCGGGGAGAGGGTGCGCATGACATAACCTCAAGTGAGCCCTGGGGGAGCTAGGGCTGACACCAGAGGGGAGTATGCATTTTTTTTTTTTTTTTTTTAATTTTCATGAGGCAAAACACTGCTTAAGAACGGTATTTCCTAGTAGTGCACCGCCTCTTTAATGGGTACTCTAAAAACATTCATGCATACATACATCAGAAACATGAAGTTAAAGGTTGGCTTCTTAGGTGCCTAAAAAGAAGCAACGTACTTGTGAAGCAGTGTATCTTGCACAAGGATTGAAAGTGAATAAACCCTGTAGAAGATCGAGGAGATCATCTCCTGCTGCGCTGAATATGAGCTGGAGTGGGGTCCCCGGGAAGCTTTTAAATGTCACATAATCTGGTAAACTGGACATTCCCTGCAAAACAAAGGACAAATACCATTAATCAGTTATCTCATAAATTGCAATCTACATGCACCATCCCTACCAATAGCAGAGGTCGAGCGCCATTCATGCTCTATGGGACTTCCGGATACTGCAAGCTCTGCACTAAGCTATCTCCAAGAGCAAAAAAGAGAATTTTGTTTACGTACCGTAAATTCTTTTTTCTTGAATCATCAATGGGAGACCCAGACAATGGGGTTTAGGGCGCTGCCCTCCGGAGGTCACACTAGGTACTACAAGTTTGTAGCACCGCCTCCTCCGCTTATAAACCCCCACCGTAGGAGACATCCTCAGTTTAGTCCATAAGCTGCGAGGAGAAATAAACCACACCCGAAACATCGGGAAGAATGCCGTGCACAGACGGTGTAACAACCCGGAACACTGTCTCAACAGAGAACAGATCAAATGCAAACATGCAACGGAACAACTGGGTGGGTGCTGGGTCTCCCATTGATGATTCAAGAAAAAAGAATTTACGGTACGTAAACAAAATTCTCTTTTTTCTGATCATCATAATGGGAGACCCAGACAATGGGGATGTCCTAAAGCAATACCCCAGGGCGGGAATAGTTCCTCAACAAGACGGATAACACATGGTTCCCTTTTAAAGGTGGGCAACCGCCGCCTGGAGAACCCGCCTGCCCAAACTCGCATCCGCAGAGGCATGGGCATGCACCCTATAGTGCTTAGAGAAAGTGTGCAGGCTGGACCAAGTGGCCGCTTGACACACCTGTAGAGCAGAAGCTCGATGTCGCAAGGCCCAAGAGGCACCTACAGCTCTAGTAGAGTGTGCCTTCAAACCCACCGGGAGAGGCAAACCAGAAGACCGGTAAGCCTCCTGAATGGGAGCCTTGATCCATCTGGCCAAGGTCGACTTTGAAGCCGCGGACCCCTTACAGCGACCCATCGTGAGGACAAATAAGGAATCCGAACTCCTAAAGGAGGCGGTCCTGGACACATAAATGCGTACAGCTCTCACGAGATCCAGAGTATGGAGGTCGCGCTCAACCTGATGAACGGGAGCGGGGCAAAATGATGGGAGAACAATCTCCTGGTTCAAGTGGAATGTTGAAACCACCTTCGGCAAAAATTCAGGCCGTGGGCGCAACACCACCTTGTCCTGGTGAACCACCAGAAAGGGTGACTTGCACGAGAGTGCAGCCAATTCTGAGACCCTTCTCAGAGACGTAATCGCCACCAGAAAGACCACCTTCTGGGACAGACGAGAGAGAGAGACGTCTCTCAGTGGCTCAAACGGCGGTTTCTGCAGTGTCGTCAGGACCATGTTTAGGTCCCAAGGGTCCAGAGGTCGTCTATAGGGCGGGACCACCCGAGACACCCCCTGCAGAAATTGACGTACCTTCGGGAGGAGCGCCAAGCGCCTGTCAAACAACACTGAAAGTGCTGATACTTGACCTTTCAGAGAGCCAAGGGATAATCCCAACTCCAACCCCGACTGTAGGAAGGCCAGCAATGTCGGGATAGACAAAGGCCACGGTGAGCGGCCACCAGAGGCACACCAGGTAAAAAAGATTTTCCACGTTCTGTGGTATATCTTCCTGGAAACAGGTTTCCTTGCCCGATTCATAGTGGCAACCACTGTAGGAGAGAAACCTCTGGATGTCAGCAGCCAGGCCTCAAGAGCCATGCAGTCAATCTGAGGGCCTTGGAATTGAGGTGGAAGAATGGGCCTTGCGCGAGTAGATCTGCGCGTTCTGGAAGAGCCCACCTGTGTCCGCCTGACAGTTGCCACAGGTCCGGGTACCAAGACCTCCTGGGCCAATCTGGAGCCACTAGAATGGCCACTCTGCAGTCTGTCCTGATCTTCCACAGGACCCTGGGAATCAGAGCCAGAGGCGGAAACACATATGGCAGCTGGAATCTGGACCAGCTCAGAATCAGGGCGTCCGCCCCCAGAGACTGGGGATCCCAAGATCTTGCCATGTATTGGGGCACCTGATGATTCAGCCGTGAGGCCATCAGATCCACGTCCGGAGTGCCCCACCTGCCGCAGATGTCCCGGAAGACGTCTGGATGTAGAGACCACTCTCCGGCGTCCATCCCCTGTCGGCTCAGATAGTCGGCCTCCCAGTTCTCGACCCCTGGGATGTGAACTGCGGAGATCAGGCAGCCGTTTTCCTCCACCCAGAGTAGAATGCGGTGGACTTCGGCGAGGGCCTGAGCACTTCTGGTCCCTCCCTGATGATTTATGTAGGCGACGGCCGTCGCATTGTCGGACTGTACCCGAATGGGCTGTCCTGACAGGAATTTCTGAAACGCCAGTAGCGCCAGATAGACCGCCTTGATCTCCAGAACGTTGATCTGCAACGCCGACTCCGACTGAGTCCAGAGGCCTTGAGCCCTGTGGTGCAAGAACACCGCCCCCCAGCCCTTCAGACTGGCGTCGGTGGTCACCACTAACCATGACGGTTTTAGGAAGGACCGGCCCCGTGACAGGTGAAGTGGCTGGAGCCACCACTGTAGAGAGTCCCTGGTTGGTTGTGACAGTGTCACCAGCCGATTCAGAGAGATCGTCCTCTTGTCCCATCTGCGAAGAATCTCCAGCTGGAGAGGACGGAGGCGAAACTGTGCGAACGGCACCGCCTCTATCGCCGCTACCATGCGACCCACCAGTCTCATCAATACCCGTAGGGATGACTGTGGAGACAGGAGGACATTCTGCACTCCTGATTGGATCGCAAGCTGCTTGGCTTGAGGTAGGGACACCAGGGCCGAGTCCGTGTGGAAGTCCATGCCCAGATATGTCAATGACTGGGTCGGAACCAGGGTCGACTTCTGAATGTTGATAAGCCACCCGAACCGTTCCAGGGACTTCATGGTCACCTCCAGGCTTACCCGACAAAGGTCTTCCGATGGCGCCCTGACCAACAGGTCGTCCAAATAGGGTATGACGGCGTGTCCCTGCGCATGCAGGAGAGCCATCATGGAGGCCATCACCTTTGTGAACACCCGTGGTGCTGAGGCTAGCCCGAATGGCAGTGCCACAAATTGGAAGTGCTCTTCCCCCACTGCGAATCTCAACCAGCGCTGATGAGCTGGTGCAATGGGGACGTGAAGGTAAGCGTCCCTGATATCGATGGACGCTAGGAAGTCTCCCTGTGACACAGCCGCGATCACTGAGCGCAGGGATTCCATGCGGAACTTCCGAACCAACACGTGACGGTTGAACAACTTGAGGTCCAAAACCGGGCGAAAAGAGCCGTCCTTCTTTGGGACAATAAAGAGGTTGGAGTAAAAACCCCTGAACCTCTCTTCCGTGGGCACAGGGACCACCACTCCGTCTCTGCGGAGTCCCTCCAACACCAGGTAAAAAGCCTGAGCCTTTTCTGGAGATGGAACCGACCGATGGAATCGGTGTATTGGTTGTGACGTCAGCTCTATCCTGTAACCTCTTGAGACTACGTCTCGAACCCACTGATCTTGAATGTGAAGAAGCCACGTGTCCTGAAAGCGGGACAGGCGGCCCCCCACCTGTGGGGAGGCAGGATGAAATAGCGAGTCATGTCGAAGCGGGCTTGGGGGTGGCAGCCGCTGCCCCCGCCGGCTTCCTCTGACGACTCTTGGAACGCCACTGAGTAGCAGGCTTGCCCCCTCGGTCTGAGCGAGTGGACGCCGTTGATGACTGTGAACCGGAGCGAAAGGACCACTGCTTAGGGTTCCTTTTCACGGTGTACCGTGGCTTAGGCTTATTCTGCGGTATCTTAGACTCAGCAGAATCCTTTATCAATTTGTCCAGTTCGGTGCCAAAAAGCCTGTCACCAGCGAACGGAAGATTTTGTAAAATCTTCTTAGATGTGGCATCTGAGTCCCAGAGACGCAGCCACAATAGCCTGCGGATCGCAATTGCATTGGCCGAGGCCACAGCAGAGCGAGTGGCAGTTTCCAAAGATGCCGTCCTGGCATAGTCCGCATAGGCCCTTGCTCTCTCAGTGAGAGCCAGGACCTCTGGACTGGACCTAGCTAGATCAGTGATACCATCCAAACAGATAGTGATCGCTTGTAGGGTCCAGACTGCGGCAAAATTAGGGGCAAACGAAGACCCCACAGCCTCATAGGAAGACTTGGCGAGTTGCTCGACCTGTCTATCAGTAGCATCCTTCAACGAGGAGCTATCAGAGGCAGAAAACAAGGAGCGCGCAGCAATCCTAGTCATGGAGGCATCCACCTTGGGAGACTGCGACCATTCCTGGAGCGCCTCCTGAGGAAAGGGAAAGCGATTGTCCTTAGTTTTACGGACATAACGCCGCCCAGGATGCAACCTGGGAGCTTTAATCACCCTTCCAAAATTAGTGTGGTCCATGAAGGAGCCACTTGGTCTAGCCTCTGGCCGCAGCCATTGATAGATCTCCTTGGGGTGTACAGTCACCTCCTCAGGAGGAGTGACAAGACGCAATGTCTCATTGATGGAGGACACCAGATCCTCCACCCCATCTGGAGGTTCAGACATAGACCCAAGAGTAGAACCCCCATCATCTTCCTCACCATCAGAGGAACGCTCCTCCTCAGAGAGAGTCTGGAGCTCAGGAGAAGCCTCACGGGCTCGCTTAGGGGGTCTTACAGCAGAAGTAAGAGACACCCGGGGGTAACTAGGAGGAGTAGCTGGGTTCTCCAGTCTCCTATGCAGTGCCTCCAGGGTTTGCGACATGGAGGACATCTGGGACAGCAGAGATTCATTAATCTTATTCTGCGTTTCCCATGGCCCTGGGATCACCTGAACCTCAGGGTATAATCCCGGATTTGCAGACTCAATAGTAGCAGATCGGGCCTCTGGGCGTCCGCAGTTATTGCAGGACCCCTCCACCAGTGTCCCGTTGCATGTAGTACAGGCAATGGTGACCACCGCTGCCTTAGCAGCATGCTTCCCAGCTGAGGACATCTCCACAGTGAGGGGAATATAAGCCAAAGTCACAAACAAACCGGGAATCCCGGTGGCTTACCGACCGCAGTAAAGCGGTAGGAGGAAGCGGTGTGTGTGTGTGACCTCCGCGAGTTCCGGTCTCCCTTGCAAGTGCAGACACGCGCTGCAGTTCAGATCCCAGCCGGGAAGTGAGGGAGAAGATGGCCGCCGACAGTGAAGATGTGGGCGGAGCCAGGAACACGCGGGAAGAACACACAACACGCCCAGCGGTGATGTCACCATAAGGGCTGCCTCCTCCTCCTCCAGACTGCCTCAGCAATGGAGGTGCCGGAGCCCGCAGCGCGGGAAACGAGAGTGAATATCACCACACACACTCTCAGACTGCATGTACACATAAAAACACCCGCAGTCTACAGCCTCAGCCCCTGTGAAACACAGGGCGGTCAGCCAGGGAGACCCCAGCACAGGGTCACCGCCAGAACCGCGGACCCGAGGGTAACCGCGCGGTCTGAGTGTCATGACACCACAGTGACAGACACTACCCCCAGGCACACAGGAGACACACCAGGTGCCTCAGTGCCGGTCCGGTCTGTAAGCACCTTTAGGGAGGCCTCGGACGGGGGTACAGCACCAGTCCGGAGTGTAAGCACCATTTAGGGAGGCCTCGGACTGGGCTGGCTCCGTCCGGTCTGTAAGCACCATTTAGGGAGGCCTCGGACGGAGCGGAGCTGTGCAAGGCTCCAGACTCCCCCTATCCAGAGCCTCCATGGAGGGATGGAAAGGAAAGGAGCACGACAGCGTACCGGGAGAACACTGAAGTGTCCAGGCTAAAAGCCCTCCGGTACCTCCACCAGCGTGTTCCACAAAGGGTGAGCGGGGAGGCTGTCGAGGGTCCCGAATGGGACCATTTTACCTTGTCTTCATACGCCATCACGTAAGTTGTGAGAATGCAGTGAAGTGCAAGCAAAGCGTGATCCTCCGAGCACACTAAGTTTAAAACTGAGGATGTCTCCTACGGTGGGGGTTTATAAGCGGAGGAGGCGGTGCTACAAACTTGTAGTACCTAGTGTGACCTCCGGAGGGCAGCGCCCTAAACCCCATTGTCTGGGTCTCCCATTATGATGATCAGAAAATAGACAATGAGCAGGTTTGTCCTTTATTCCATTCAACTGGGGCTGTGTAGACTGGTAGAGGCCAAATCAATGAAACCTCAGATCAAAATGTCATCACATATCACATACCACATAGATAGGTGATAACTTGCCAACCTGGTACACACCCTTTAGGGGGTGCAGGCACCCATAACTATTGCATGACTGTGCATTATAGACAGATTTTGATCTACAAACACGTCATGAGGTCTTCATTTCAGATTGTGAAGCCATCAAGCTTCAAAAAGGGAGAATAACATCTTGATCATATTGTAGAGTGCACCATTAGAATGACAGGTTACATGGTGAGTTCAGCTGCAATACCTGTCTAACAACCAAAGTGCGCTAGCTGTTGCTGCCAAATCCGCAATCAGCAAGTCATCCAACTGCAATTTTTTTACAACTTGTTTGTTGCAGTACCCTTGGAGGGGTCACGATGCATCCCCTCTCATTATACTGCGATGTAGCAGCACCACCTACTGAACTAAACTTCGGTTGTTAGAAAGGTGTTAGGGGGTCAAACTCGCTGTGTCACCCCAGTCTAATGCGGCACATGGAAGTCTCTGAAGGAGCACAAGGCTCAATGTCTAATTATACAAGTTCTGCATTTGTTGGCCCACTGTGACCTGCACATCACCCTTTGTACCATAGAGCAGATCCAGGCATGCAGGATACTCACAGGCCACTGCTCCTCTGTAGGGGTGCCCAAAGTCTCAAATATCTTAGTAAGCTGATCGAGATCAGAATCCCCAGGTAGAAACGGGACCTAAATTAGAAAAAGCCACATGTATTAAAAAGAGCTTTCCCTTTTTTAGGTCCCATTAGCATCAATCTAAATGCTATAACTTACCCTTAGCAAGAGCTCTGCTAGAATACAACCCACTGCCCACATGTCCACGCCGACACCATACATCCTCGCGCCAAACAGTAATTCAGGCGACCGGTACCACCTAAAAAGAAGGGATGCAGATAACCTGTTGAAATAGTACTGAACAGTGCACATAGGAAAGCATTTATCTATCCTGGACCCAGGTCATTTTTAATTCAAAAAGGAGGTAACCTCAAGTAATAGGTAAAATTGCAAGGTGCTTTTAAAAAACAAAAAGTTTGCAATTTACCTATTACAAAAAAACAACAACTTGTATTGTAGATAAGGGAAAGGATATTTAATGTTATTGATCATTGCTTAGGTTACCGGTCACCTTACAGTCTCAGTATGGCAGGTTACCTAGTAGGGTATGAGCAGCCACTTTTCAGCCTTCTCACTTGGCTCTGACTGGCCGTATTGCTGGATATAACCAGTCTCTGTGCTTCTCTCATGATGAACTGGCAAAAAAAAAAAAAAAAAAGTCCTCTTGCTGGCAACCTGGAAGACGCCACAGATCGGACCACGCTGATGGCGGGGACTGTGAATATTCAGGGGCGCACAGCTCCGCACACGCCCATTTCTTTCACAAAGCACAAAATGAAGATTCATGAGGGGACACCTCCTCTGAAGCTCCACTATTGTGGTTGCCTCTGCCTATGTTCACACAAGCCTTTTTGCAAAGTTAACAGAGCAGAATCTTTAAGTTTTTGAGTAGTTTAAAGGTTTGGGAGTTTTCCTGCTCCATTATCCCCATGTACACAAAGCCTCTTCCTCATCATACCTCCTTTGTGTGATCACATCACATACCTCGTTACCACTTGATGAGTGTAAATTCTGTTCGGACTCCCAAATGATTTTGCCAGACCAAAATCAGCCAGTTTCAGGACCCCGTTCTCATCTAGCAGCAAATTGTTTGGCTTTAAATCCTGCAAAAGACAAATTGGATGTCAAAAATATAACACTGGCCATGTGTGTGCTAGCTCATCTGTATGAACATCAGTCACCATGAAGATAACATTATATTCCATCACCACCTCACATTATGAGACAGCCAAGACCCCATTACAGTGGAAAGAATGGAGGGACACTGTGTACCGTATTGTACAATCCTTTGGAATCCACATCTGGGTTTAGCTCAAAATATTGCACCAATGGTTATAAAGAGTACATGTGTGACGCCAGCCTAAAAGTAAAGTTTACTATTAATGGTCTTCACTTGTATATTAAAAGGGAACAGCACTGAGGTCTCAGCGGCATCACCACCACCGAGCCTATTGATGAATCTTAAGGTACCGTCACACGCGGCAATTTTGTTAGCAATTTCACTGGCAATTTGCTGGTTGCAGTGAAATCATGGGACACATTGTTCTATCTTGTTGCTGTGTACAAATGGAACAATGTGTCCATGATTTCACTGCAACCAGCAAATTGACAAGTGAAATTGCATGCAATATTGCCGCGTGACACGGTACCTTTACAGGTAGGAAACATACAGAAGCGCTCACCCTATGCAGGATCCACAGGTGATGTAGATACTCCAGACCTTGTAGAGTCATCAGCATGTAGGACTTAATATGTGCCGGGGTTAAGACCAAACTGGTGTCCCTTATAATTGCCTGAAGAAATAAGGACATCACCACAGCATTTATTACATTAGGTAACTACAAAACAAGATAGCATTTTCCATGGTGAACAGTACTAATGTGAATATAGTTTTAATAACCAACCTGGCACCAGGTTTCTCCCCTATAAGCTGCAGCCAGCACCAGTAAGCCATTATATACAGCATTCTAGAATACTGTATAGAAGTCATCAGGTCGATCTGTATAACAAAAAAGAGCCTTTATTATATTCACCTGAAGGACGGCTCGGTCCAAAGAGAAAAGCTGATCTTGAGCCTCGTCTTCTTCTTGCTTCCTATGAATGACGCGTCATATGTCATTCAAACATTGTCCTCCATTGCTCGCCTGCGCACTTCTCTCTGCCCTGCTAAGGGCAGAGCAGAGTATTATACTGCGCAGAGGATGTTCTTGACCTTTCCCCGAGCTTGCTTAAATTTTCTCTGGAATCAGCAGGGCTGAGAAACGTGTGTGCGCAGAGGCACAATGGAGGATAGTGTGTGGATGACGTTGGACGCATCATTCACATGAAGCAAGAAGAGGGGAGGAGCTGGATCAAGATCAGCGGTGCCCATTGGACCACACCGCCCTGCAGGTGAGTATACTAAAAGGCCTTTTTTTTTTTCCATCATTCAGGTCTGTCTGGGGACTTATATACAGTATTCTAGAACACTGTATATAATTTCTTACCAGTGGTGGCCACAGCTTATAGGGCAAAAACCTGGTGACACTATTCCAGCCTGAGAGGTATTACCTACCATCCAGATGTTAACTCCTTGCTAGTTCTGCTACTGGGAGCCCCAGTGATCTCCAGAATGAATGACTTTTTCCCTATTCTCCTCTGGTTGCAAGACCAGAACTAGGGGGAACACTATGGTGCTTCAAGTTGTGCATGCACTGTGCCTCTCTCTAAGTCTATGGCACGGAGAATGTAATCTAGCAATAGACTCTAAATAAAGCAGCAGGGAGCATCCAATCAATACAAGCCCTCAAGGCATAATCTTTTGCCTATAAGAGAATGAGAATGCAACTGGTGCAGATCGCGCAATGAGACAAATCTAACAGTTCTCACATAACAGATTATAACTTGCTTACACTGGAATACCCTTCAAAGGAGAGTTCAGAAAAACCTGACAGTCTAATAGAGAATGGCTTCATACTGTCATGGTCTGATGTCCAAGTCTCTGACAGTTTGTGTTCGCTTCTGTGCCCACATCTGGTGCTTCTAGGTCCCATGATATTATTGCATGCAGTGAGCTGCTGAAAAGTCTGGAGAAGAAGAGAAAATAGGCTGCCAAGGGAGGACTGAACGCCGGAACACCGTGGGAGGACTGAACGCCGGAACACCGTGGGAGGACTGAACGCCGGAACACCGTGGGAGGACTGGACGCCGGAACACCGTGGGAGGACTGGACGCCGGAACACCGTGGGAGGACTGGACGCCGGAACACCGTGGGAGGACTGGACGCCGGAACACCGTGGGAGGACTGGACGCCGGAACACCGTGGGAGGACTGGACGCCGGACCACCACTGCATGAACTGCATAGCTAATCCCTAGTCGATTCTTCGAACGATCCGTGTGTGACTGATATCCTGGCTCATATATAAATATATTATATATAAATATTTTATACAGATCTTCCTTTGTTGTTGGCCATAGACCATGTCATGGTTAGATCACAACTGATCTTACAAAAGGTAGCCTATCCAAAAGGAGAAGATTGCCTAGACTGATAATTAGAATAAACGTTCAGCTTTGAGAAGTATTAGATCTAATTAGATGTTTAGAGAATCACAAACAGCCAATTCCTAATATCACTTACATGAGCCTTCTTCTTACCTCTAAATCTGTTTCCATAAAGTCAAACACCAGACTTATGTTTGATTTGTGGCCGAAGGCATCCAAAAGCTGCAATAAAGGAGATTTCTAGTAAACGGTTTCCCAACATAAGTTGGTTTAACACGTCATTTTACCATGGATTGCTTACAACTTCCACATAACCATAATAGATACAACAACCGATACTGTATGCAGAAGAACAAAATGGTTAGATATACGGTTTACATGGAGAATGTTCACAGATGTATGTACATCTAAATCAGAGAGACAAATGAAGCAATGAGTCACAGCACATACATGAAAGGTATAATGTACAAAATAAATTCAAGAGTAACAAATCTGTCAGGGTATAAAGCATAGAAAACACTTCCATGGTTCAGCACAAAAGTGGAAAGAAGCCTACAGAAATGTGCACAAGGAACCTGAAATTAAGAAAAGGCAACACTTCATTGAGAATACACAAACTCTGATTAAGAAGTGGGAGACCAATTTTAATCAGATTTTACTAACATTTTTCCTATTCCCAATAATTGCTTTACCGGTTATTAATTCTGGGTTCTTTGGGCGCATAATTATTTTTGTCGGCTCCTACTTAACCTTACGTAAAGAATTCACAAAAGGTGGAGGATATCTAGGCAATGGAAGCTGAACCTGTCACTATTTGCTCTCAGCAGCAAAACTGGGGACAGAGAAATGTTGTCAGGCTACCCATGTCTATGAATACATGGTAGCAGCAAAGCCAAGTAACGGGGCAGAACCATCTGTAAATCCAGCAGCAGCTCCGGCACCGATATCATTAAAACTCCTGGACTCTGAGCCAAGACCGGCAGCGAACCACAGTGCATCAATGCTGGAAATAAGAGACCCCTCAGCTACTGGATCCTCCCTTTGCAACAAACTCCTGGTGGTCTCTGCTCCGTCTGCAGTGATGAGGTCAGGGACACATTAATGTGACCTTTCTGGGGCAGAATTTGCACACCAGAAGGGACCGAGTAGCATCAATGGGGCAAGTATTGCTTCTTTTAGTATCCAATTCATTTTGAGTCTTTATATGGAAAAGGACAACAGTTTTTTTTGTTTTTTTTTACCATTTAACTCTGACAACCCTATTAATGGTTTGTAACTAAACCTACAAATTAATTACACTATAAGTCGTGTGGGGTCACTGTGCCTCGTGTAGACAACATTGGTGTCTCGTAATGCAGTAAGGAAGGAGGAAGGCCAAGCTGGAAAGCTACAGAAATTGATGGTTTCTCACCCTTTACACCTGTGGAAATACAATAACAGCAAACTCGCTTGGGGTCTAATGGAGCCACGCTACTAATTAAAGATTACCGTAACTATGGACCAGAGAGGTGTTTGTATAAGGGGAATTATAGGTACTGGTGGAGGACACCACACTATACTTACACCTATAATGTTCGGGTGACTTAACTCCTGTAGAAGTTTGATTTCTCTTAATGCTGTTCTGTTTATACCTTTAATAAATAAACAAAAAATAATAAATAATTCAAGATCACACATTAGGAAATAAGTGACGATATCCTTCTAGAAAAAGGACTACCACAAACAAAATGTAAACAGAAACAGTTTTTACTTCACTATTAGTTACAGGATTAAAACCAATTAAAAGCATGGAGAATTATCAAGTATACATTTCATCATGGGTAAGAAAGGGAAGGGGAATTTATTACCATGTATAAACAATAATTACCATATTTATTGCTTTATAAGATGCACCGGATTACAAAACGCACCCCAAATTTACAGAAGAAAAAGAGGAAAAGAACATTTTTTAATGTTAAATGGGGTCTGTCATGCTTAAGTCCATCTTACAATCTATAATATATAATAGGCGGGCGTCACACGCTACGATATATGCATACATATCGCTGGAAAGTGCCTGATTTGGCATCGCTCCTACGACGTCGTTGTGTGTGACAGCATGATGTGACTAGCGATAAGTGGTTAGATCGTTAATCACAGATATGGGAACCGGACCCCATATCAGACGATGTAGATCATGCAATCTGCTGCATCGTTCTGTGTGACACCGCCATAACCGATCTCCTTACCGATTTCTCCTATTCACATCATTGACAAGCATCAATCGCTGATTGTGCCAACGATCCCTGCACATAACATCGCTGCTGCGTTCTGCATCTATACATGTGACACCTCACTAACATGTTGTCCACGAGCGCGCACCCCTGACAGTTACTGAGATCCCACACAAAATCGTAGTGTGTGACGGGCGCCATATATTATATAATTATATATATTTATTTATTATCTCTGTGGATGTGGAAAGTATTCAGACGCCTTTAAATTTTTCACTCTGATTCATTGCAGCCATTTGGTAAATTCAATAAAGTTCATTTTGTGTCATTATTGTACACTCTGCCCCCCATCTTGACTTAAATTCCTACAAATTTCTACATTTCAGTTTTTTTTTATCAAAAAATAAAAACAGAAATATCACATGGTCCGATGCAGCCAATAACCTGACATAAGTATTCAGACCCTCTGCTCAGACACTCATATTTAAGTCACATGCTGTCCGTTTCCTTGTGATCCTCCTTGAGATGGTTCTACTCCTTCATTGGAGTCCAGCTGTGTTTTTTTTTTTTTTTAAATCAGATAATTTTTTATTCAAAATAATCCACATTACATTTAAAAAGCAATATATCCATTTTCCATAGAATTTGTTTTTTTACAAAAACCCCAAGGCACAAAGATATCCCCCACCACCCTCCAACATTCCCAACCCCTGCTCCCTTTAGGGAGTCCAGCTGTGTTTAATTAAACTGATAGATGTGTGCCTTTCCAAATCATGTCCTATCTATAAAAGACCTTACAGCTCACAGTGCATGTCAGACCAAATGAGAATCATGAGGTCAAAGGAAATGCCCAAGGAGCTCAGAGACAGAATTGTGGCAAGGCAAAGATCTGACCAAGGTTACAAAGGAATTTCTGCAGCACTCCTGATTCCTAAGAGCACAGGGGCCTCTATAATCCTTAACTGGAAGACGTTTGGGACCACCAGACGTCTTCCTAGACCTGGCCATCCAGTTAAACTGAGCAATCGTTGGAGAAGAGCATTGGTGAGAGAGGTAAAGAAGAACCCCAAGATCACAGTGGCTGAGCTCCAGAGATGGGAGAAAGTTCCACCAAGTCAACTATCACTGCAGCCCTCCACCAGCCTTTTATGGTAGAGTGGCCCAACGGAAACCTCTCCTCAGTGTAAGACATATGAAAACCCACAGAGTTTGCAAATAAAAAAAAACAAAAAAAAAACATATGACGACTCCAAGACTATGTGAAATAAGATTCTCTGGTCTGATGAGACGCAGATAGAACTTTTTGGTGATAATTCTAAGCGGTATGTGTGGAGAAAACCAGGCACTGCTCATCACCTGCCCAATACAATCCCAACAGTGAAACATGGTGGTAGCAGCATCATACTATGGGGGTGTTTTTCAGCTGCAGGGACAGGACGACTGGTTGCAATTGAAGGAAACATGAATGCGGCCAAGTACAGAGATATCATGGATGAAAACCTCCTCCAGAGTGCTCTGGACCTCAGACTTGCTGAAGGTTCACCTTCCAACAATACAATGACCCTAAGCACACAGCTAAAATAATAAAGGAGTAGCTTCAGAACAACTCTGTGACCATTCCTGACTGGCCCAGCCAGAGCACTGACCTAAACCCAATTGACCATCTCTGAAGAGACCTGAAAATGGCTGTCCACCAACGTTCACCATCCAACCTGATGGAACTGGAGAGGATCTGCAAGGAAGAATGGCGGAGGATCCCCAAATCCAGGGGTGATAAACTTGTTGCATAATTCCCAAGAAGTCTCATGACTAATAGCTCAAAAGGTGCAAATACTCAATACTGAGCATGAGCAAAGGGGCTGAATACTTATGACCATGGATATTTCAGTTTTTCTGTTTTAATAAATTTGCAAAAGTTTTTACATTTCTGGGGTTTTTTTCCCAGTCAAGATGGGGTGCAGAGTGTACATTAATGAGAAAAAAACATGAACTTTCTTGAATGTATTAAATGGTTGCAATGAAACGAGAGTGAAAAATGTAAAGGGGTCTGAATACTTTCCGTACCCACAGTATGTCCCCCACACTGCTACATATCCCCCATCCTCGTACATTGCCCCCACCATTGCTTACAGAAGTGGGTTCAAGTGGTGTTGAAGGAGTGAAGTCACAGGAGTGGAGTTACAGGAGACAGGGTCACCAGGAGATATTGGCAGTAGGGCAATGGTGAGGGTCCACAGCTGGATAGTCACAGCAATGTGCAGTGGAGTTTGGAGGCCACCATTGCATTTCAGGTTCCAGCAAGAAAGAAGGGGGGGGGGGCAGGAACAAAAAACACACACACACACACACACACCCCTGGTGACAGACAAACTGATTCCAGTGATGTATCCATCACTCGCTGGGTGCTGTAGTTTTGATAAAAATTCCTGACTTGTCTGCTGCTGAATTACAAGTTCTCTGAATGCTGAGCTGTGTATAACCCCACCCACTCCAATGACCGGCTGCTTTCTGCCTATGCAGTAGACACAGAAAGCAGCCAATGACTGGTGGGGTTATGGTTGGAGCTGGCAGAGTAGTCCTCTAGTGATCATCTGCCTCTGATATATGGTAAGTGATATATATATATATATATGAGAATTTTGTTTACGTACCGTAAATCCGGAGGTCACACTAGGTACTACAAGTTTGTAGACACCGCCCCCTCTGCTTATAAACCCCTACCGCAGGGAACATCCTCAGTTTGGTCCATAAGCTGCGAGGAGACAAATAAACCACACCCGAAACGTCGGGAAGAAACCGTGCACAAACGGTTCAACAACCCGGATAACACTGTCCCAACAGGGAACAGAACAAATGCAAAACATGCAACGGAACAACTGGGTGGGTGCTGGGTCTCCCATTGATGATTAAAGAAAAAAGAATTTACGGTACGTAAACAAAATTCTCTTTTTTCTGGTCATCATAATGGGAGACCCAGACAATGGGGATGTCCTAAAGCAATACCCCAGGGCGGGAAGAGTTCCTCAAAAGACGGATAACCATGGTCCCCCTCAAAGGTGGGCAACCGCCGCCTGGAGGACCCGCCTGCCCAAACTTGCATCCGCAGAGGCATGGGCATGCACCATATAGTGCTTAGAGAAAGTGTGCAGGCTGGACCAAGTGGCCGCCTGACACACCTGTAGAGCCGAAGCTCGATGTCGCAAAGCCCAGGAGGCACCGACAGCTCTGGTAGAGTGAGCCTTCAATCCCACCGGGAGAGGCAAACCAGAAGACCTGTAAGCCTCTTGAATGGGAGCCTTGATCCATCTGGCCAAGGTTGACCTCGATGCCGCGGACCCTTACAGCGACCTGTCGTAAGGACAAATAATGAATCCGAACTCCGGAAGGAGGCAGTCCTGGACACATAAATGCGTACAGCCCTCACGAGATCCAGAGTATGGAGATCGCGCTCCACCTGATGAACGGGAGCGGGGCAAAATGATGGGAGAACAATCTCCTGGTTCAGATGAAAAGTGGAAACCACCTTTGGCAAGAATTCTGGCCGCGGGCGTAACACCACCTTGTCTTGGTGAACCACCAGGAAGGGCGACTTGCACGATAGTGCAGCCAATTCTGAGACCCTTCTCAGAGACGTAATCGCCACCAGAAAGACCACTTTCTGGGACAGACGAGATAGAGAAATGTCTCTCAGCTGCTCAAACGGCGGTTTCTGCAGCGCCGTCAGGACCATGTTAAGGTCCCAAGGGTCCAGTAGTCGCCTGTAGGGCGGGACCACCCGAGACACCCCCTGCAGAAATTGACGGACCCTGGGAAGGAGCGCCAAGCGCCTGTCAAACAGCACTGAAAGAGCTGACACTTGACCCTTCAGGGAGCCGAGGGATAAACCCAACTCCAAACCCGACTGTAGAAAAGCCAACAATGTCGGGATGGACAAGGGCCACGGGGACCGGCCACCCGAGGCACACCAGGCGAAGAAAATCTTCCACGTTCTGTGGTACATCTTCCTGGAAACAGGCTTCCTAGCTCGAGTCATAGTGGCGACTACCGTAGGAGAGAAGCCTCTGGATGTCAGCAGCCAGGCCTCAAGAGCCATGCAGTCAATCTGAGGGCCCTGGAATTGAGGTGGAAGAATGGGCCTTGCGCGAGCAGATCTGCACGTTCTGGAAGAGCCCACCTGTGTCCGCCTGACAGTCGCCACAGGTCCGGGTACCAGGACCTCCTGGGCCAATCTGGAGCCACTAGAATGGCTACCCTGCATTCCGACCTGATCTTCCACAGAACCCTGGGAATCAGAGCCAGAGGCGTGAACACATACGGTAGATGGAAGATGGACCAACTCAGGATCAGGGCGTCCGCCCCCAGAGACAGAGGGTCCATGATCTCGCCATGTATTGCGGCACCTGATGATTCAGCCGCGAGGCCATCAGATCCACGTCCGGAGTGCCCCATCTGCTGCATATGTCCCGGAAGACGTCTGGATGAAGGGACCACTCCCCGGCGTCCATCCCCTGCCGGCTCAAGTAGTCGGCCTCCCAGTTCTCGACTCCTGGGATGTGAACTGCGGAGATCAGGCAGTCGTTGTCCTCCACCCAAGATAGAATGCGGTGGACTTCGGCGAGGGCCTGAGCACTTCTGGTCCCTCCCTGATGATTTATATAGGCGACGGCCGTCGCATTGTCGGATTGAACCCGAATGGGCTGTCCTGACAGGAACTTCTGAAACGCTAGGAGCGCCAGATAGACCGCCTTGATCTCCAGCACGTTGATCTGCAACGCCGACTCCGACGGAGTCCAGAGGCCTTGAGTCCTGTGGTGTAAGAACACCGCACCCCAGCCCTTCAGACTGGCGTCGGTGGTCACCACTAACCATGACGGCTTGAGGAAGGACCGGCCCCGCGACAAGTGACGGGGCTGGAGCCACCACTGCAAGGAATCCCTGGTCGGTTGAGAAAGCGCCACCATCCGATTCAGAGAGATCGTCCTCTTGTCCCATCTGCGGAGAATCTCCAGCTGGAGAGGACGGAGGCGAAACTGTGCGAAAGGCACCGCCTCTATCGCAGCTACCATGCGTCCCACCAGCTTCATCAATACCCGTAGGGATGATTGTGGTGACAGGAGGACATCCTGTACTCCTGATTGGATAGCCAGCTGCTTGGCTCGTGGCAGAGACACCAGGGCTGAGTCCGTGTGGAAGTCCATGCCCAGATATGTCAATGACTGGGTCGGAACCAGTGTCGACTTCTGGATATTGAGAAGCCACCCAAATTGTTCCAGAGACTTCATGGTCACCTCCAGGCTTTGCCGACAAAGGTGTTCCGATGGCGCCCTCACCAGTAGATCGTCCAGATAGGGTATTACAGCATGCCCCTGTACGTGCAGGAAAGCCATCATAGATGCCATCACTTTTGTGAACACCCGCGGTGCCGAGGCCAGCCCGAAAGGCAGCGCCACAAATTGGAAGTGTTCTTCCCCCACTGCAAATCTCAACCAGCGCTGATGAGCCGATGCAATGGGCACGTGAAGGTAAGCGTCTCGGATATCGATTGACGCTAGGAAGTCTCCCTGTGACACAGCCGCGATCACGGAGCGTAGGGATTCCATACGGAACTTCCGAACCAACACGTGACGGTTGAATAGTTTTAGGTCCAGAACCGGGCGGAAGGAGCCGTCCTTTTTTGGGACAATGAAGAGGTTGGAGTAAAAACCCCGAAACCTCTCCCCGGAAGGCACTGGGACCACCACCCCGTCTCTGCGGAGCCCTTCCAACACCAGGTGAAAAGCCTGAGCCTTTTCTGGAGACGGGACCGACCGATGGAATCGGGGTATCGGTTGTGACGTCAGCTCTATCCTGTAACCTCGCGAGACCACGTCTCGGACCCACTGATCTTGAACGTGAAGTCGCCACCTGTCCTGAAATCGCGACAGGCGGCCCCCCACTTGTGGGGAGGTAGGAAGAGAGTGCGAGTCATGTAGAGGCGGGTTTGGGGGTGGCAGCCGCTGCCACCGCCGGCTTCTTCTGACGACTCTTAGAGCGCCACTGAGTAGCAGGCTTACCCCCTCGGTCCGTGCGAGCGGACGTCGCTGATGACTGTGAGCTGGAGCGAAAGGACCACTGCTTTGGGTTCCTTTTAACGGTGTACCGTGGCTTAGGTTTATTCTGCGGGATCTTAGACTCAGCAGAATCCTTTATTAGCTTGTCCAGTTCGGTGCCAAAAAGCCTGTCACCAGAGAACGGAAGATTCTGTAAAATCTTCTTGGATGTGGCATCTGAGTCCCAAAGGCGCAGCCACAATAACCTGCGAATCGCAATAGCATTGGCCGAAGCCACAGCTGAGCGAGTTGCAGTTTCCAAAGTCGCCGTCCTGGCGTAGTCCGCATAGGCCTTAGCCCTATCGGTAAGCGCCAGGACCTCTGGACTGGACCTTGCCAGTTCAGAGATACCATCCAAACAGGCGGTAATCGCTTGTAAGGTCCAGACCGTGGCAAAATTAGGGGCAAATGAAGAACCCACAGCCTCATAGGAAGACTTGGCGAGTTGCTCGACCTGTCTATCCGTCGCATCCTTCAGCGAGGAGCTATCAGAGGCAGAGAACAGGGAGCGTGCAGCAATCCTGGTCATGGAAGCATCCACCTTCGGGGACTGCGACCACTCCTGTAGCACCTCCTGGGGAAAAGGAAAGCGATTGTCCTTGGGTTTGCGGACATAGCGCCGCCCAGGATGTAACCTGGGTGCTCTAACCACCCTTCCAAAGTTAGTGTGGTCCATGAAGGAGCCACTTGGTCTAGCCTCCGGCCTCAGCCATTGATAGACCTCCTTCGGGTGAACGTTCACCTCCTCAGGGGGTGTCACGAGACGTAAGGTCTCGTTGATGGAGGACACCAGATCCTCTACCCCGTCTGGTGGTTCAGACACAGACACAGACCCGAGAGTCGAACCCCCATCATCTTCCTCACCATCAGAGGAACGCTCCTCCTCAGAGAGAGCCTGGAGCTCGGGTGACTCCTCACGACGAGCCCGCTTAAGGGGTCTCACAGCAGAAGAGGGAGACACCCGGGGGTAACTGGAAGGAGTAGCTGGGCTTTCCAGCCTCCTATTGAGTGCCTCCAGGGACTGCGACATGGAGGACAGCTGGGACAACAGAGATTCATTGATCTTATTCTGAGTTTCCCATGGCCCTGGGATCACCTGAACCTCAGGGTACAGCACCGGAGCTGCTGTCTCAGCAGTGTCAGTCCGGGCCTCTGGGCGTCCGCAGTTATTGCAGGAGCCCTCCACCAGAGTCCCATTGCATGCAGCACAGGTAATGGTGGCATCTGCCGCCTTAGCAGCACGCTTCCTAACTGAGGACATCGCCACAGCAGGGGAAAATAAGCCAAATTGTGTCAGACAAAACCGGGAAACCCGGTGGCTTACCGACCGCAGCGAAGCGGCAGGAGGAAGCGGTGTGTGTGTGTGACCTCCGCGAGAGTTTCCGGTCTCCCTGGAGTGCAGAAGCACGCTGCAGACAAATCCCAGCCGGGAAGTGAGGGGAAAGATGGCCGCCGACAGTGAAACTGTGGGCGGCGCCGAAAACACGCGGGAAGCACACACACACGCCCATCGATGACGTCACCGCACGGGCTGCTTCCCATCCTCCAAGCAGCCTCAGTATGAAGGCGCCAGAGCCCGCAGTGCGGGAAGTAGTGTGAGAATACACACACAGACTGCATGCACAAACAAACATCCGCAGCCTACAGCCTCAGCCCCCGTGACACACAGGGCGGTCAGCCAGGGTGACCCCAGCACAGGGTACACCTCCAGATCCGCGGACCCGAAAGTAACGCGCGGTCTGAGTGTCAGGACACATAAGTCTGTCGCAGGTCCCGACCGGAACCATTTTACCTTGTCTTCAGACGCCATCACGTAAGTTGTGAGAATGCAGTGAAGTGCAAGCAAAGCGTGATCCTCCGAGCACACTAAGTTTAAAACTGAGGATGTTCCCTGCGGTAGGGGTTTATAAGCGGAGGGGGCGGTGTCTACAAACTTGTAGTACCTAGTGTGACCTCCGGAGGGCAGTGCCAAAGAGCAAAATGATTTATCAATACAGCAAAATGTTAAGAAATGTATTAGGTTAATCTCAGTTATGATAATGTAGGCTTCCAAAACCGATACAGCCAATAACCTGACATGTGAAAGTGATCAGTTTTTACCCTTATTGGGTGGCATTAGTTTATCACTTCCTCACCGAAGTGACAAGGTGCAGTTTTTACAAAGTCATACAAAGACTTACTTTACTGTTGGCTACAGAAACCAATGAACAAGATGGATGGCTGAAAACAGTAAGAAGACAAGAACCATGTATAACCCACAACTACACGGCTCCTGTAACCAGGTCAGAGAGAGGAAGGTAAACAGGCCGCAGTTAAAGAACAGTCACTGTGGAGCTTTACTGCCATTAAGGTCAGTGACCGGGACATTCCCAGACTGCTCCACAGCAGCCACATACAAGGGAATTAGAAAGAGCCCAAAGGAGAAGGGGAGAGCATCATCTGCATGAAAAGAGGACAAGAGAAGCAGAACATCATGCAAATCAATGGAGGATTTTTAACAAAACATTTTTTAAATAAAAAAATTAAATTAAAACACTGCAAATTCAATTTTAAAACAGATTTTGAAACAAAACTCAACGCCTCATTTTAGGATGTTACAGCTGCACACCTCAATTACAACTCAGCCCTACATAGTAACACCGATGCAAAAAAGGCAAAGTACTGTATATACTTGAGTATAAGCAGAGTTTTTCAGCACACTTTTTGTGCTGAAAAATGCCCCCCTCGGCTTATACCCGAGTCAGTCAGTCTTAGGCTGGCTTCACACCAGTGTGATCAGGTCCAGGGCTGTCTGGTGTGAACCCAACAGCCCCGGAACAGATTTTGACACAATGCATGCCTATGGTGCTGGATGGCAGCTATTTGCCATCTGGTTTTGTCCCTGTCCGATAGCATGAGGCTTCATTCGTTTTTTGCTCCAGACACAAAACCAGAGCTTGCATCATTTGTGTGTCTGGGGCAAAAAGTTAAGCAAAACCGTGATCAGGCGCCCTCTATCGTGGGAGTCTATGGGGCGCCGGACCAAACACAGAATCTGTCAGGTCCCATATGGCAGGTTCTGAAGCTTAGCGCCAGCTACGCTGAACTTCAGCACCTGGAGATGTCCCCTGCTGAGATTTCAGGACCGCGGCTAGTTCCTCACAAGCCGCACTCCTACCATTTCAGCAGGGACAGCTCCTGAACCCTGCGATCTGCCAATTACGGCAGGAAACTGGACTGGAGGGCATATTTGCCGGGGCTATCAGGTTCTGTCCGGTGTTTCCTGCAAAACACCAGATAGAACCTGATACACCACAACTGTGGTGTGAAACCAGCCTTATTTGCTGTAGGGGAGGGTGGTGACCGGGGGCTGAAGGACGCAGAATCAGGCTGCAGAGGCAGCAGGTGGTCATGTGGGCCTGCTCCTTAGTCTAATGTAATATTCACTGCATCCCTCTGTCCATCACCTCTGAGCACTGAAGCCAGTGTTGAGGGATGTGAAGGGTGAGTGGCGTAAATTACATTAGTCTAGATATACTCACCCCCCCCCCCCCCAACTACAGTATATGGCCCACATGCTGGCGCACAAAAAAACAAAACAAAAAGCAAACATTTAACTTACCTCTCTGTTGCTCCCAGCACCATAGCGTCCTCCTGTCTGCTAGCATCGGATCATAAGAGTGGTGCAGGGCAGCAACATTGTTGCGTGCACCGATGACATGAGCGGATGCCCAGGACACAGAAGGGCATAGCGGTGCTGGGCACAACTGAGAGGCGAATTAAATAGTTTTGATTTTTTTTTTGCGTGCACCAGGAGAGGGGGTCATATATGGTGATGGGGTGGGGACCACCCATATACCAGGATGGGAAATGAGGCATGCTAAAAAAGAACTAGAAGGAGGCCCAATGCTATGGCATTGGGAGGGTGGTCACGTCACAGTGGGGGCAGGCTCTGTGGCGCTGGTGGCCATCTCTTCTCCCTGCACTTTCTGCCTGCCCGCTCTCTCTCTCTCCCCTAATATGCTCTCTCCTTTGTTCTTTCTTCCCCCTGTGCACTCTGCCCTCGTGTGCTCTATCCCTTGCTATGTGCTGTCTCTCTGCCCAGTGTTGTTTTCTCCCTGATGTGCTCTGCTCTCTCCATTGAGCTGTTTTCCCACCTGTACACTCTTCTGGAGTATAATGTATGTACATAATTGTATTTTTACTTAAAGACCTGCTTTATTAATAAAAATAAACACAGAAAAGTTTTAATTTCCTGGTAAAAAATGTGTAGGGCTTTGCAGTATTTTCTATTGCCAGCACAGGTAAACCAAGCAGCTACTGGCTGCCAAACCCCGCTGCCTGGTGTTACCTTTGCTGGCAATGAGAAATACAGGGGAGAACTTAATTATTTAAATAATAATAATAAAAAAAAATGGTGTGTGTTTTGCTGTATTTTTTATTACCAGCCAAAGTAGAATCTCAATGTGACAGGTTCTAAGCGTTCTGGGCCCCCACGCTGAAAATTGCAGTCAGCAGCCACCCCAGAATTGGCGCCTCCATGAGATGTCAAGACTGATAGCTACCCAGCTCTTCCAGCTGACGTGTAGCATTGGCAGACAGGGTAATAAAGGGGTTCATGTCAGCTTTTTTGGCAGTTGACATCAAGCCCTATTGCTATTGTCAGCAGTCAGTATGACAGCCAACCATTAGCAATACTTTCAGTAAAGAGAGAGAAAAAAAAAAAAAAAAAAAAGAAAGAAAACTCAAAAACAAACCAGCAGACAGGGGAGAGAGACAGCACAGGCGGAAGTGATGGCCCCACCCCCAGTGCCACAGAGCCCACACCCATGATGTTACTGCCACCCAATGTGATAGCATTGATCTCCCATCTAGTTATTTGCGTAGTTGCATATGGTATGATATTGGTTTTGTATCCTAGATATAGTGTGCAGCATTTAATGGCCAGCTACATTTTGTTAGACAGTCACCCTGGATTAAGTTATTCTAGTATAATTACTAAGCAATAACACGGTAGCTATACGAAGAAAATCTTTTCCATTGTATTCATATAATTGTTTGTAAAAAAAAAAAAAAATATACGGTATGTTGTACTTAATAAACTTTATAAATTCTTTCTAGAATATACTGTGCATAGTCTCATTGTTTCTCCACTTTTGCGCAAACTATTAAGAATTGAACATTTTACTTATTGGACAATTTAAATTGTCCAATTACTTTTGAGCCCCTGAAAAGAGGCTATTCACAGGATGTTTTTGTTCAATCCCTTCAATTAAACCTGAAAGTCTACACTTCAATGACATCTCAGATGTGTCATTTTAAATAAAAGATTGTGTCATGCAGAGGCCAAATCACAAAGATTACGTCACTGTCCAAAGATGTCTGGACCTAAGGGTACCGTTACATGTCGCAACATTGCAAGGCAATTTCACTAGCAATTTGCTGTTTGAAGTGAAATCATGGACACATTATTACATTTGTACATAGCAACAAAATGTAACAATGTGTCGATGATTTCACAGCAACCAGCAAATTGCCAGTGAAATTGCCTAGCAATGTTGTGATGTGTAACGGTACCCTAACTGTCCCTAATGCTCTAGCAGCCAATATCCTCCACTTGGACATCTCGTTTAAGGCTACTTCACATTACCATTTTTAGGGAGCCGATGCTGTCCGATATAAATCGGACAGCATCGGCTCCCTTCTGATGCCTGGAATCGGGTGCCAAATAGGCAATTGATTCCGGCATAAAATCGCTCCCTGCGGGGTGAAGAAAAGAAAAAAAAAAAAAAAAAAAAAAAAAAAGTTATTCTCACCTCTCCACGAGCCCCCGCCGTCTTCCGCCATCTTCTTGGAGGCTCCCGGTGGCTCTCGCAGGCTGCCGGTGTCAGCAGAGCGCTCCCTCTGCCTTATAGGACCTGCGGTGATGTCACAGTCACGTGACCGCGGGTTCACCATGGTAACCCGCGGTCACATGACTGTGACATCACCGCAGGTCCTATAAGGCAGAGGGAGCTGTCTGCTGACACCGGCAGCCTGCGAGAGCCACCGGGAGCCTCCAAGAAGATGGCGGAAGACGGCGGGGGCTCGTGGAGAGGTGAGCATAACTTTTTTTTTTTTTTTTAAACACTTGTGCTCCTAGTTAGGAGCAGTTTTACTGTACTGAGCATGCTCAGTACAGTAAAACGGGGTCCGAGGAGACATCAGATGTTTCCTCGGACCCTTCTCCATAGGGCCCCATGTTATAGGGATCGGACCTAATCGGATGTGCACTAAATGCCATCCGATTTGGTCCGATCCGATTCTGTCAGATTTTATTTTCGGTGCAAAAATCGGAGCAAGCTCCGATTTTAGCACCGATAATAAAATCGGAGAGAATCGGATCGGACCAAATCGGATGGAATTTAGTGCACATCCGATTCGGTCCGATGCCCATAGGGCTGCATGGGGACCAAATTCGGATCCGATGCTGTCCGATTTTGATCGGACGGCATCGGAAATCCGAAAATCGTAATGTGAAAGCAGCCTTAGGGCAGTTTTCAGAGTGAAGTTCTGTGAGACATGTCTGTGGCCACAGGCTGTCATAGGAAGCCACCTAGTGGCCAAAATATTGAATTACAACAAGCCAGAAACAAGTTACCTCTGAATTTTTAACAGCAGTACACGTTTGAAGTCCGGTGTGATAGTAGCAGTGGACAATCCGCACTGATGCATTACGCATTCTTAACGACCCACGACGTACCATGTCCATCATGGTTAGTCTCCCTTTTGGAGTGTGAGCCTGCATCTTTCACTCTATGTCAGTTGATCTGACAGCGAGATTTAACTCCTGGCACAAAAATGTAAGCAGTTCTTCATTGTTTGAGGTCTAGAAAAAAAGGCCTTTCATCAATGAGAAGCAAAGGAGAGGCAGACTGAAGTTTGCCAAAGACCACAAGGATTGGACCAGAGAGGACTGGAGTAAAGTAATCTCTGAGGAGTCTAATGTTCAGCTTTGCCCAACACCTGGTCGTCTAACGGATAGATGGAGATCTGGAGAGGGGTACAAGCCACAGCGTCTTCCACCCACAGTGAAATTTGGTGGAGATCGCTGATGATCTGGGGATGCTCCAGCAAGGCTGGTATTGCGAAAGTTAATCTTTGCAAAGGACGTATGAATTAAACCACATACAAGGTTATCTTTGAAAAACACTTGCTTCCTTCTGCTCAGGCAATGTTCCCTCAACTCTGAGGATTGTTTTTTTCCAGCAGGACAATGTCCCATGCCACATAACTAGGTCAATCAATGTGTGGATGACTGAGCACCACATCAAGACCCTGTCATGGTCAGCCCAATCTCCAGACCTGAACCCCATTGAAAACCTCTGGAACGTATTCAAGAGGAAAGCAGCCGTCACACGCTACGATATCTTGAAAGATATCGCTTGAACGCGCCAGATTAAACATCGCTTGAACGATGTCTGTGCGTGTGACGGCAAGATATGACGAGCGAGAATTGATAAAATCGCAAAATCGAGATCTGAGCTCCGGAGCTCAGATCTTGCGATGAACGATTTTACGATCTGCCTCATCGTGGTGTATGACACCACGATGAACGATCTCCCAGCGGCAGAGCCTATGCTGGGAGATGGTAACTATGGTACACGTTGGGTTACTAAGCGACGCGCGGCGCCTAGTAACCCAATGTGTACCATAGTTACCAGCGATCTCGCTGCTCCACATCGCTGGTGAGTCTGTCTGTGTGACATCTCACCAGCAATGTGAGCGATATTGTTAGCGATCGCGCGTGCACGTGATCGCTAACAATATCGCTACCGATATCGCAGCGTGTGACGGCCGCTGAAGATGGATAGCCACAAGCCATCAAACAAAGAACTACTTAATTTTTTGTGCCAGGGGTGGCATAAGGTCACCCAAAAGCAGTGTGAAAGATTTGTGGAAAGCATGCCAAGACGCATGAAAGCTGTGATTAAATATCATGGTTATTGCACCAAATATTGATTTCTGAACTCTGAGTAAAGCGGCCGTCACACGCTACGATAAATGGCTAGATATCGTTTAAGCGATCTGCGTTTTTATCACTTAAGCGATATCGTTTTGGCATCGTTGCGTGTAATCAAGCGATTTTACTATGTAAAATCGCTTGATCGTGACATCGCAGATCTGAGCTCCGGAGCTCAGATCTAGCGATGAACGATTTAACGATATGCTTCATCGTGGTGTATAACAACACGATGAACGATCTCCCAGCGGCAGAGCCTATGCTGGGAGATGGCAACTATGGTACACGTCGGGTTACTAAGCGCCGCCTAGTAACCCGATGTGTACCATAGTAACCAGCGATCTCGCTGGTCCACATCGCTGGTGAGTCTGTCTGTGTGACATCTCACCAGCGATGTGAGCGATATTGTAAGCGATCGCGCGTGCACGTGATCGCTTACAATATCGCTAGCGATATGGAAGCGTGTGACGGCCGCTTTAGAGAACCTGTCACCAAACCACACATGGTGATCTAATTACAATCATTGTCTCCCTCTTCTGCAGCATAATAGAGCGTTTCCCCCCCCCCCCGCCCAGAAATGGCAGTTTAGCCCCGCCCCCTGCGGTGACGTCACCCCTTATACCCGCCCTGCATTATGGTTAACAGAGCAGGGCGGGGAAAGGTGGTGATGTCAGAGCAGGAGGCCAGCCGCCCCGCCTCCTCCAGTGACATCACCGCTTAACACGCCCTGCTCTATGTTAACCATAGAGCAGGGCGGGTATAAGGGGTGACGTCACTGCAGGGGGCGGGGCTAAACTGCCATTTCTGGGGGGGGGAAAAACGCTCTATTATGCTGCAGAAGAGGGAGACAATGATTGTCAGCGGTGGGCAGATTACACATGCAGGGGGTGTGAATCTGCCCTTTGGCTGCAGCCCCTAGCCACCTCCTTTATGGCTGCACGGTGTAAGTTTTCTAAGTGTATTTACTCGGGGTACAGGGCGGCTCAAGTGCTGGGGGACCCCTTGCCTGGATGCTGCAGACATGCTGCATCCAGTGCTGTAATTAGATCACCATGCCTGGTTTGATGACAGGTCCTCTTTAAAACATTAGTATTGTTTATTGTGTATGAATTTGAACTTGTTTTCTTTGCATTATTTGAGGTCTGAAAGAACTGTTTTGTTTTTTTAGTTACATTGACGATTTCTCATTTGCTGCAAATAAATGCAAAATGTTTAGATTTGAATTTTGGAGACATGTCAGTTTATAGAATTAAAAAAAACAAAAAAAAAAAAAAACAATCTGATAATAATGCAAGCAGCACTCCAAATAGCAAGTTAGTTACAGACCTTCATTGGTCTTCAAAAGTGGCAACGTTTCAATCCTTACTAAATCTTTTTCTTTTAAGGATTGAAATGTTGCAGCTTTTAAGACCAATAAAGGCCTGCAAGGGTACCTTTACACATCGCAACATCGCATGCAATTTCACTTGCAACTTACTGGTTGTAGTGAAATCATGGACACATTGTCCTATTTTGTTGCTGTGTACAAATGTAACAATGTCTCCATGATTTCACTGCAACCAGCAAATTGCCAGTGACATTGCATGCAATGTTGCGACGGGTAAAGGTACCCCTAACTGACTTCCTATTTGGATTGCTGCCTGCATTATTTTCAGTATGTATCTAGCAAGTGGAAAGCAGCTAAGGCTGCCTTCACACTGGCATTCCCCTCCGCAGCGATCTGTGGAGGGGAATCGCCATGTGTGTGCAACCAGCGCAAGCCCCTATGTTTAGAATGGGGACGCACGGTGCTGCGCTTGACAGCGCATGACCGTGCGCACCCATTCACTCCCACACGTGATCTGTGCGCAGGCGAATGCCTGCGCACAAATCACACACTCCCGCCCGCACCAGGGACACAACATGTCGCGTCCCTGGTGCGGACGAGACTGTGTGATCTGTGCGCAGGCATACGCCTGCGCACAGATCACATATGGGAGTGAATGGGTGCGCACAGTCATGCGCAGCACCGTGCGCTCCCATTATAAAGATAGGAGCTCGCGGCCGCTGCGGTCACATTGCGGACCCCTCTGCAGAACGCTGCGGAGGGGTCCGCAAATGTGAACCCAGCCTTAGCCACTGAAAATTAAAAAATGTTAAAAAAATGTCTAATACATTATAATGTATCATATAAGTATTATTATTATATTTCACTGCATTCTGAAGTGCCCAATCTATCAAGATATAAACACTAATTAATCTGATCAGTACACAGCGTACAAAGAATAAAAATCAAGATGTCAGAGCTGCAGTTATCAGTCTGCAGAAACAGAAAGGGGGAAAAAATTAAATAAAAAAAATAGTAGCAGGCGATCAAAACAGTACAAATAACCCAAAACAATACCAATAAAAACCATCAGTTCGTAGCGCAAAAAACAAGCCCTCACACAGCTTCATATCCCAAAAATTGAAAACGTAACTCACGAAATCATGACACGAGGAAGATTTTTCCCCAAAACCTCAGAATTTTTCTTCAATCCTTAAATAAAACAAAAACTCTACATGTTTAGCATCGTCATAATCGTACTGACCGAGAGAAATCATACCGCCAGGTCAGGTTTACAGTAAAATGAACCCTGTAAATAAACTATTCACTTTTTTGTCTATTTTGAAGCATTTGGATTTCTTTGCCCCTTACAAAGTCATTCCCCAAAAATCAAGGCCACACATTGCTTTACTGACGAAAAAAAAAATGAAAAAAAGACAAAAACAAAAAAGTTATGGCTCTTGAAATAAAGGAAGGAAGAAACGAAAGCAAAAAAAAACACACACTGGTCTTTAAGGAGTCAATGGGACCACTGGTGATAGCCAATCCCATGTTGCAGCGAGGAGACATGCAGTGCAAAGGTGGGGGACACCAAGGAAAAGGTAGAAGGGAGGCCCTGGTGGATAGGGAGAGGTGTCACCCATTAACGCTTACCTGAGTCTGAGCCCTGTACTCCCAGTCATCCCTAAACAGGTCCTTCTCTCTGTGCATGATCACATGCATTGGCCTTGGCTGACCCTTGCCTAGCCCTAGCTAGTGAGTAGGGCGGAAAGATCCTAGTGCTACTACTACAATAAGACAACACTGGGAGGTTAAAAAAAAAAATAAAAAAATAAAAACAAACACACACATACAACACACAAAGGAACGCCACAATTCCTACAGTCAGGCCGTGTGTCATACCAGGAAGGAGCCGCCCATACATATCAAACTCCAGGAGCGCTCTTGGAGATTGGGTTCTCACACCCACCGAGGCATTATAACCACAGAGTAAGAGGAGCCTGAGAGAACGCCCGGAGCGTCTGCACTCAGAAGACACCACCCTAATTACTATACAAACATTAAGTAATAAAATGATTTTTCTCAACTATTACAGCACAGTATTAGGTCAGACAAGGAGGCTTAGGGATGTACTAGGAAGCTGCAGGGACAGGTAGTGATAGGTTTGGGGGCATAACGTAGCTGACATGTTCCCTTTAACTAAAAGCAGTTCATTTACTAGGACTATATGCTATATTTTTGGGAATAGGTTTTAAAACCTGTATGATGTTGCTCAGACTGGGGTATTGTATGCTTGTGTATGAGACTGTTCTCTGGGTGTAATATGCAGACATACGCTGCGGTTCTGCACCATGGAGTCAGATGGCGTGGTAAGTTCACGACAACGGCAGGAGGTAAACGTGCTACATATGGAACTTCAGACATGATTCAGACTTGTAGGCCTGAATTGTACAATGCGTGGCAATTTGTTGCCAATATATAGAAAGCAAAATGCACTCACCATCATTGGCTTCTGCTCTGTGACCCAGCTTAATCTAACAAAAAACAAAACAACAGAGTTAATGTAAAATCAAACTACTACTTCATGGGGAAATCTAGAAATGAAGTGTTAACTTGTGTGCAAAAGACAACACAGCAGCCCTGGTGTCTTTCAGATTTCATTTTAAAGGGAACTTGTCAGCTCTTTTAGACCCCCTAACCTATCACTACCTGTCCCTGCAGCATCCTGGAGGCATATCCTGACCAGGATTAAATAACCGAGGTCCCAGCATTAAATCTTGTGCTCCTCCCCACCCAGATCTTCGAAGGGGGGGTGGATGGGGAACACTATGTCCGCTGGTCCAGAGCCAACCCCTGATCGAATTTCCTGCCAGCAGCACATGCATCCCACGGTGGAACGCATTCAGGAAGTAAACCGGAAGTTTGGCGCAACATCACTTGCGGTACGCACAGACTTCATGATCAGCAGGCATAAGAATAGGACGACGCTGGGGAGCTGCAAAAGGACCGCGGCCGAACATCATGGCCCCACTTTACCCCCCCACCCCCCAAGGACATGCATGAAAAGGCGGGAAAGGAGGTCACATGTGGACCAAAGAGACGTGAGCAGCGCCTGGAGGAGGAGAGCAGAGCACCTGACCTGCCTGGCATGTGAGTAGATTGTAGCTGGGTGCTACAGATCGCCGGCCATGGCAGCACCACCAGTGAACCTCTTCATGACCCATAGGGGACAGGAAAAACACTGGTGGCTGCAGGAAGGGGAGGGGTATTTAACCTCGTTGTGTTCCTGTCCCCTATTAGGACGGGGAGACATCCTCCGATGCTGCCGTTGTGGAAGGTGACTAGAGGAATGTACTTTTTTTTTTTTTAATTATTTTAATATTTTTATCCTACAGCCTTTTCTGCTTCTGCAGGGAATTTGGCTGCTCTGAGGGTGTAATCACTGTGTGTGTATAGCAATTGAGACACTGTAATTGTCTCTATTTGTATTCTAAGGCCTAATGCCCACACTGCGGTTTTTGACAAATCTGCATGCCTATCCTGAAGCCAGCAAAGTCCATGATATTTCAGAAGAGCTGTGCCAATGTTGTGGTTTTTCTCTTGCGTATTTGGTGCAGAGTTTGGTGTATAAAAATAGAATTATTCTTACCGTTAATTCGGTTTCTAGGAAACCTTCCACGACAGCATAGGAGGTTTCCTCTCCACGCCCTAATGGGGACAGGAACACAAGAGAGGTTAAAAGGCCCCTCCCACCTCCCATTAGCCAGTGTCTTGCAACGAACCCAGAACGCATAAGAAACAAGCATAAAATCCATAAACCAGGAAATTAGGGAGGGAAATAAGTGCTGTCGTGGAAGGTTTCCTAGAAACCGAATTAACGGTAAGAATAATTCTATTTTCTCTAGTCACCTTCCACGACAGCATAGGAGGAATGCCCACGAATCCTTACCTAGGGAGGGACAACAGCTTGCAGGACCTTCCGCCCAAAGGCCAAGTCCCTGCCAGCCATCACATCCAAACGATAGTGCTTGGTGAAGGTATGTAGCGAAGACCACGTAGCCGCCTTACAGAGCTGCTCCGGAGAAGCCCCAGCACGCTCAGCCCAGGAGATCGAAGTGGCCCGGGTAGAATGGGCCGTAAAACCCGTAGGAGCCGAGAGGCCTTGACCGAGATAGGCATCCGTGATAGCTCTCTTTATCCAATTGGCGATAGTGCCTTTAGCCACCTTCCGGCCCTTGCTGCGACCAAAATGCTGAATGAATAAATTCTGGTCAATACGCCAGGGAGCCGTGACCTCTAGGTAGTGTAGCACCAGGCGACGGACATCCAGCGAGTGGAATTCCACCTCCTTCGTAGAGCTAGGATGTTGACAGAAGGATGGTAGAACGATGGACTGAGATCGATGAAACTCCGACACCACTTTCGGCAGAAACGACGGATCCAACTGAAAAACAATGCTGTCATCCCGCACCGTCAAATAGGGCTCACGGATGGACAAGGCCTGAAGTTCACCAATCCTCCTTGCTGAAGTAATAGCCACCAGGAAAGCGAGCTTATGAGACAAGGACCTCATGGAGCAATCCGTCAGGGGCTCATAAGGAGAACGAGTCAGGCCTGTAAGCACAATATTCAGATCCCAGGAGGGGAAGACACTCCTCCGACAGGGACACCGTCTGGAAGCCGCCACCATGAAACGTTTGACCCAACGATGATCAGCCAGTCTCACATCAAACACAGAACTCAAGGCAGCCACCTGGACTTTAAGGGTGCTAGGTTTAAGACCCAGATCCAACCCTTGCTGTAAGAAGTCCAAAATCTGAGAAACATTTGGAGCAAAGGGATCCGGAACCCGGGCCCCACACCAGGAGGAGAACTTCTTCCAAATCTTATTGTAGATGAAATTAGTGACTGGCTTACGGCAATCCTGCAAGGTTGCGATAACTTTCTCGGAAAGGCCCTGGGCCTTCAGCACTCGAGCCTCAGAAGCCAGGCAGCCAAACAGACGCTGCGGAGCCGGATGGAAGAACGGACCCTGTGAGAGGAGGCTTGGGTCCTCCCCCAGATACACAGGACCGTCCACCCAGAGAGACCTGATCAGATTGAACCAGCTTCTCTTTGGCCAGACCGGGGCAATTAGGATAGTCGGGACCCGCTCGTCCCTGATCTTCCGCAGAACCCTGGCTAGCAGAGGGAGCGGAGGGAACGCGTAGGCTAGATGAAACGCCCAAGCGTGGGAGAAGGCATCCACCCCAACTGCTCCGTCCCTGGGGTTGAGGGAGAAGAATGTTCTTACTTTGCAATTGAGCCTTGAGGCGAATAAATCCACCTCTGGAGCTCCGCAGCGCACCACCAGGCTGCAAAAAACCGCCTGGTCTAGGCTCCACTCCCCTGGATGGAGATCTCTGCGGCTTAAATAATCCGCCTGAGAGTTCAAGTCTCCCTTGAGATGGACCGCCGAGAGAGACAGGAGAGACCTCTCGGTCCAGAGGAAGATGCGGCTGGAGATCACCTTTAGGTCGCGAAACCGGGTGCTGCCCTGATGACGAAGATGGGCCACAGTGGTCACATTGTCCGAATACACCAACACATGTGACCCCCGGACCAAATCTTGTGCCGCCAGAAGAGCTTCCTCTACCGCTTTGAGTTCGCGGAAGTTGGAGGAGCGAGAGCTTATGAGGACCCCAGATACCTTGAAACGGGGACCCCGATACCACCGCCCCCCAGCCCCGCTGGCTGGCATCCGTCGTCACCGTAACCAGAGGAGTCCGAGACCAAGAGACTCCGTTGGCCAGATTCGCCGGGGTCAACCACCACCTGAGGGAGGATACCACCCTCCCCGACAAGCAAACTCTCTTGTTGAGGGAGTAGGGGAGGCGATTCCAATGCCCCAGAATGTGGTCCTGAAGGCACCTGGAATGTGCCTGGGCCCACATGACTGAAGGGATGCAAGCCGTCATAGACCCCAGGACCGACATGGCTTCCCGGAGCGTGGGGGACCATTGAGCTCTCAGGGAAGATATACGTGACACAAGGGACGTTTTGTGATCTTCCGGCAAAAAAGTCACCTGTTTGTCTGAGTCCAGAAGTACCCCCAGGAATCTCCTGACCGAGGAGGGGATAAGTTGAGACTTCAACAGGTTGGGGAGCCACCCCAACGACCGAAGAATGCCCAACACCCTGTCCACATCCGACCTGAGGATCTCCTCTGAAGGTGCGATCAGAAGAAGATCGTCCAAGTATGGAATCAGACAGATGTC
The DNA here is from genome assembly GCA_033576535.1 of Allobates femoralis. NCBI lineage: Eukaryota > Metazoa > Chordata > Amphibia > Anura > Aromobatidae > Allobates > Allobates femoralis. The sequence continues at coordinate 784,292,241 of JARQOC010000003.1, forward strand.
CTGTAACCTGAGGAAGGCCACCACCTCCCCCATGATTTTCGTAAAAATCCGGGGAGCAGAGGAGATGCCGAAAGGCAAAACGTCGAACTGGAAGTGGTGGATCTCCCCCCCGGCAAGACACCGCAAACCGCAGGTATTTCCTGTGCCGAGGATGAATCGGCACATGAAAATACGCGTCCTTCAAATCTATTGTGGCCATCTGGAAGTGGGGCCCTATCAAGGGGATCACTGACCTGACCGATTCCATTTTGAATCTGCGGTAGCGGACATATTGGTTGAGCTGCTTCAGGTTGATTATAATCCGGGCCGCCCCTGACGGCTTCTTCACCATGAAGAGCTGGGAGTAATGTCCACTGCCGCGTTCCGACTCCGGAACTCTGGAAATGACATTGGAAGCCAGGAGTTCCAGTAGGTTGGAAAACAGGAGATCCTGAGATCCCCTCGAGGGCAGGGTAGTGACTCGAAGAACCGGAGGGGGAGGAGACACAAACTCGATTAAGAGACCCTCCGCTAAGATGTTGAGCACCCACTGGCAGTTGGTAATGCCTCGCCAGATGGGAAGAAAGGCGCAGAGTCTTCCCCCTACCCGCACCGAGTCACTGTTTGTCCTGTGGAGGACGTTGTTGGGGGGGGGGGGACAAAGATGTTCCTCCCTCTACCCTTCGGGTAGGACCAACGACCCCCCTTCCCTCTACCTCTGGGCTGGGAGGCCTGAGGCACCTGGGGACGAAAAAACGACTTTTTCGCTATACGTTGTTCAGGGAGAGCCTTCTTATCTGAGGCCTTGGCCAGGATGTCATCCAGCGCAGGCCCAAAAACCAAATCCCCCTTAAAGGGAATGGAACAAAGGCGTGTCTTAGATGTGGAATCCCCTGTCCACATCTTTAACCAGAGTGCACGCCGCGCCGAGTTGGAAAGGACGGACGTACGGGCGGCCATGCGCACCGATTCAGCAGAGGCGTCAGCCAGAAATCCAGTCGCCTTTTTTAACAAAGGCAAGGATTCCAGAATCTCCTCCCTCGGAGTACCCTGGGAGATATGACACTCAAGCTGATCCAACCATCTGAGGATAGACCTGGAAACGCAGGTGGAAGCAACATTCGCCTGCAAGGTAGATGTTGATGCCTCCCACGAGCGCTTCATCAGCCCCTCAATTTTCCTATCCATCTGATCTCTCAGCTGGGACGTATCCTCGAAAGGGAGCGAGGTCTTTTTAGCCACCCGAGTGACCTGGACATCCACCTTGGGGACATCCCAAGAAAATGGGGTGTCCTCTAGGGGAAACCTGTTTTTCAGAGTACCTTTAACCCTTTTTTCAGGAAATTCCCACTCCTGAACAATGAGATCCTGAATGTTGGGATGGACAGGAAATCCCACTGGTTTGACCGGACGAAGCCCAGCAAACATAGCATCCTGGACAGAGTGGAGGACCGGTTCCTCCTCCAGACCCATAGTGCTACGGACAGCACTAATGAGCCCCGCCAAATCCTCTGAAGAGAACAGGAATCTGCTAGGGTCAGAGGCCATGGGGAAGAACCATCATCCCAATTATCCGAGTCTGAGTCTAACTGGGCGTCAGAGTCAGACAGGTCCTGCTGCCGTTTCCGTTTCTTTGGAGACGGAGGACCTGAGACCAGGGTGGGAGCAGCCGGAGTCAGGGAAGCCAAAGACGCCTGGATCTCCTGTTTCACCATGGAGCGTAATTCCTCCACTAAGGAGGGGTGTTCGGCCCGAACTACATGATCTGTACACTCCTGGCAGAGTTTCTTGTCCCAGGGGGAAGAAAACTTCTTATTACAGACAGGGCATCGCTTCCCACCGGGCTATTTAACAGCTGGCTTGTCTCCCTACAAGAAATAGAGAGGGCGCCATAAGAATCTGCCTGCACACAGGCACATGGACCCCCCCCTCGGCACAGACTCACTGTGGCTGGGGCAGAGCTGGTCTCAGCAGCAAGATCAGCCATCCTGACAATAGTACAGCTCACCTTTACTGACGTTTTCAGGGCAGCTTATATGATGTAAGCCTGCCCCAAAGCTCCAACAGTGTGCCCCTTCCCCCCACGCAGGGTCCCAGGCAGGCTTGCAGTAGCAGCAGAGGCGCGCCCTGCACGCTGTCCCTCCGGATTCCGACCGCCGGAACCGGAAGCGCCGCTCCCCCGGGGAGGCACGTGACCCGGAAGTGACGTGCGTGACGTCACATCCGGTCGGCGCGACAGCGCGCGCGCAGGGGGAAGCCGGCGGGTCAGGGAGCACCGAGAGGCCGCCGGCGGGGCGCCCAAGGCCCGCATCACCTCCAGGGAGGATCCGGAGGACCAGGGCACGGTCCTACCGCGAAAAACGCGCGGTAGGAGCAGCCGGAGGAAGAGACCGCAGCCCCGACCAACGCTGCCCGGCTAACACCTCAGGTATGCTGCAGTCGCCGGCCCCACAGCACAGGGAAACCTCTCCATGCCCCATGGGGACAGGAAAAACACTGGCTAATGGGAGGTGGGAGGGGCCTTTTAACCTCTCTTGTGTTCCTGTCCCCATTAGGGCGTGGCGAGGCTACCTCCTATGCTGTCGTGGAAGGTGACTAGAGAAAACTCTACTGCATGTCAATTGTTGGTGCGTTATTTCCCTGCATTTTTCAGCCCTTTCAGTGATTGACTTTGTAAGAAAAAACATCCATGGCAAACAAAAACCACCAAATCCGCGCTGTGTTTTTCTTCCACAGGATGCAGATTTGGGGCAGAAAGTTTCTGCATCGTGGTTACATACCCTAATACACTGGTTGGTAACAGCACCATCTGCTGGTGAGTTTATGTATTTATCTTAGTGTAGTTTGCAATATATTAAGGTAAAGCTCCCAGTGCATTCTAGGTGATTCCTGATGGATTATTGTGCAGCTGCCATTTTCATCTTCATGAGAAGCCACCTTAGCCCTTATCTGTACCTTGTACTTATGTTACCAGCCTGCTCCTAGCATAGTCGGCAAGAGAACTATCTGTACGTTGCAATGCTGTGTTCCACAGTATTAGGCCGGTTTGCCATGAGCGTATGGCATTGGATACGACATGCTAATGACCCTCGGACTCAGGCTCTGCTGAGAGCGTGACCAAGTGTCATCTACTGTGACCCTATCATGCGATCTTCCCCACTGCCAGTCTCTGCATATATGGCACTGCATTGAGAGGACATCTGTGATGACTGGGGACCACAGAGAGCAGACACCCCGGACCTTTTCAGGAGTCATTTACATTCAGCGCAGGAGAGAAAAATAGTTAATTTCTGAGGTATGCAGGGGGATCTCTGGGCATATAGAGGGGTTACAGGAACCCCTATTACATCATGTTACAGCTGGTGGGAACAGTTTACCAAAGGGACTGACAGGTTCCCTTTAAGAAGGCAGGGAGGTTTGGCTACATGTCACACTACACACCGTGCCAATGTGTATGGTGACAGGATAACCCGTGTTCTTATTTTAGATACAATGGTAAAAAAAAGAAGTATAAAAAAGGGCAAATAATACAGAGAGAGTAACATACCTTTTTAATTGCCACTATTTTATCCGTGTTCTTATCCCTTGCCTTATAGACGGTAGCAAACTAGAAAAGGGGCAAAGAAAGCAATATGTGAATACAATCATCTTGTAACAATACGTTACTTACAGATGTGACACCTCAGTAGATGTAAAAGAATCTTACACCAGACACTAAAATAGGAAGGAGCAGGTTGTAATCAATGTTATCTGTTTGCCCATCCTCCGTAAAACTAATAGCTTGTAAATACATATAGGCAGTACTGGCTGATGACCAGAGCTTGTGGCCGCATATGAAAAACCCCATATTTATCATAATGACGGCTGAACCTGACCTACAAGCACGTCCTTCCTACTGTGTCCCCCTATATAGATTGTAAACGTTCGAGCAGGACCCTCACCCCGCCAGTAACTGGAGAACTGTGCATTACTGTTATTATCTGTACTTTGCATCCACTTAATCGTAAAGTGCTGTGGAATATGTCGGCTCTATATAAATGACATTTATTATTATTGATTGCGGGGCTTTAACATCATAATAACATCACATGGACCTCAAGAAAACGACTTCTGGCACTGCAGGAGCCGTACCGGCGGGGAGTATAGACTTATTTATTTTGAGGAGAGGGGGTGAAGAAGGGGTTGTCAGAGTAGTGAACAATCCCTTTAAAGTATCTCTGGAGATCTGATCTCACTTCAGAAAAGAACAGCTCTGCACTGAAGAAGAAACATCGGGACACAAAGTTCAGAATTATCATTTTTACACAAATATTATTACAATATTAAACCATATCACACTACTCATAGTCGGTGTCATTGTTACACGCACTGATCTCAGTACTAACAGAATACACACAATGGTGGTATAATATATATATATATATATATATATGGGAGGGGGTGTATATATGTGGGGGGGGGGTGTATATATACATGGGGGGTGCATCTCACTTGGGATCTTACCCCATTCCCTGTACATTATGGGGTGACAATCCCCTTCACACTCCGCCTCCCACGGCACAAGCCTCCTATGGCTGCAGCCCATATAACAAGCCTCCCTCCAGCACATACCGGCCACACTGTCCCAGCAGAGCAGTGCACAGGGTCTGGGGGCCATCACTTACCTGTCCCTCCCCTAAGAACTCCAGTTTCTCGTACTGCTTGGCCCGGGAGCGGACCTCTACACCTGCACCCCCGGGACCCTCCATCGTCCCTCCGTCACCTTCACCTGCCTGACTACACCGGCATTTAACTTTAGCTCCGCCCCCACTCCACTTCCGGCCGCTCTGCAGCACCGCCCACACGTTCTACACAGCTGAACACTAGAGGTCACTCGGGCGGCGCCATCTTTGTGGCGATACTCGTGTTGACATTCTGCATAGAGAATACAGGGGACGCGCCTCCACAGACGAGGACATTGTATTACCGCGGCACTAACTGTAGCGGTGACGTCAGTGGTTCTCACATCCGGTTGGTGAGCCACGCGCTTGACCATGTGGTGCTGCGGCTGTTTCTATGGTTACAAACGTCCGCGTTCTACAACAAGTGGCAATTCCCATGACTGTCTGCCCTCAGCGCATGCGCTGTGTCAGCTTCCATCTCCGGGGTTTCACACACCCTTGGGTCTGTTGTACACCAGCAGTAGACGAGATGTTTAATAATAAATAAAATAAAAAACACAGGGGGGGGGGAATCCTAACTGGAGAGGCTGATACTGGCCCCAGAACCCTTTCTGAGCTCTTAATGCCTCATTCACACACAGCGTTTGGGCTCCATTTTTGTTGCAGTTTCTGCAGCAAAACCAGATCCTCTATTTTTTGCAAAAAACCATCACAGGCACATCTTCTGTTTGTGTTGCTCTTTTGCTCTATTTTCTTGTGCTGCGCTTTTGCTTTTTCAAAGTTGCACTAATGGACCTGCTCATGATTTTGTGGATCCGCTTTCTGCACCTCTAGCGCAGCAGTCAAAACCACTGATGTCTGCACAGAAAATCACATTCACTTTGATGGCGACACAGTGACTGATCAGTCTTAGGTGCAGTTTAAAAAAAACAAAAGAACCAAAAACACACAAAAAAAACAAGCAGTGTCAACATAGGCTAAGGCACACTGAGTGAGCATCTGAAGCCAAAACCAGGAGTGGGTGATAAATACAGAAGTGATGATGTGTTTCTATTAGACTTTTCCTCTGATTGTTCCACTCCTGGTTTTGACTTATAAATCCTGAGGTAAAAAACTCATCAAATATTCAACGTGTTCACAAGGCCTAAGACTCAAGGCTTCAGACTGTAAGGCCATGTGCACACGTTGAGTATTTGGTGAGTTTTTTAACTGAGTATTTATTCTACTCCTGGTTTTGGCTACAATCAGAGGAAAAGTATAATAGAAACACGTCACTAGTGATGAGCGAGCATGCTCGGCAGTACTCACCAGAGCATCACAGTACTCAAGATACTCCGCGAACACCAAGTACCACCGAGATGCTCGGGTAGATGCTCGGCTTCACCTCCCTGCATGTTGACGCTCTTTACAGAGCCAGCCTACATGCAGGGATTGTCTGCCACACACTGTAATGCCACAGCCATGGTGGATGTGGCATTACAGTAACTGCGATGCGGCTCAGGAGACCGGAGGAGACCGCCGATCTAATATGGTACAGTGTGCCCCTTCCCTCCCTCCCCCGACGCCTGCAGCACATGAACCAGAAGGTACTGCAGACGCCATTACAGCCTCTGCAGATACCGGTCAGTCTAACCGGGGCCAAGCAGCAGCAGGTACTGCTGACGACCTGCTGCTCAATACACTATTAGTCCCCCTGAGTGGTGAGGATTGGCCCCTGATATGTGAAAACGGAGGTCCTACAGACACATGCTACGAACCCCCTATAGACAATTTGGGAGGTGGATTGGTGGTGGAGAGCCACAGTGAACAGAGATTGTCATGTACGCATGCAGGAATGTCAGGAAGAACAGGGCTAACCCCCTTACAGCCACTGATGAGAGGGGACATGGAGGCAAGAGGGGAGAGAGTACCCATGGACAGGGGTCCGTCTATGGACAGCTGGGAAGAGCCCCCCAGCCCCTGACTACTACTCAGATGCAGACTGCTTCATACACTGGAGACCTTATTTCCCCCAGTCACCTATCGACGCCACCAGCTTCTGGGGGTCAGAGGATTTGGGACGATCTCAGGCTGATGATCCAGGCCATCCCCACTAGGGAGGAAATGGAGGGCTTTATAGCACGGATGGAGGCCTCCTTTAATGCCGAGTCATCTGAGCTTAAAGGGGAGGTCAATAAACTGAGCCGTAGAGTGGACTCTAATGAAACGTCCTCTCAAAGCTTAGACAAGAGACTGAGGATCCTAGAGGATACTGTATACTTGCAAGCCTCTCACATGGAACGGATGTTAGACTCCATGGAAGACCTTGAGAATCGAGAGAGGAGGAACAACATCAGAATTAGAGGGCTCCCCGAGAGTGTAGGACCTAGGATCTCGATAGCGCCCTTAGAGTCATTTTTAACTTTATTAGAGAAGTACCGAAGGAATCGGTTTTGGAGTTCGATAGGGCGCATAGATCCCTGGGGCCCCCACCTTTGGATGGAGATAGGCCCAGAGATGTAATATGCAGGATCCATAAATCTAATATATAAAGCTGTATGTGTGTGTGTGTATATTCGGGATTGGCATCTACACTGTCGCAACTACAGCCACAAAATTTTGCACAGTCACACGTCTGGACCCCGGGAGCGTCATAGGCTATGCTGTGAGGCGAAATTTTAACCCTGCGCGTTCTAGTTCACCAAACAATTTTGCCCCTATCTACATAATGGGGAAAAAGTGAATGGAGAACTGTGTTGGAGGTAAATCGACAGCTGTCAGCTACAGCCACAAAAATTTTGCACAGTCACACGTCTGGACCCTGGGAGCGTCATAGGCTATGTTGTGAGGCGAAATTTTAACCCCGCGCATTCCAATTCACCAAACAATTTTGCCCCTATCTACATAATGGGGAAAAAGTGACAGTCACCAGTTGACAGCTGTGAATGAAAGGGGCTTAATGATAGCGCCAAAGGCTAACAGCACATACCAGCATATAGTCACTAAGGTGGGGCCCCAACATGAGATATTCACCATGCACGGGGACATGTATACACACCACACGCACACAAAGAGTAACAGCAAGTGTATAGTCGCTAAGGTGCAGCCCCAACATTGGATACTCACCACGCACCCGAACAAACACACACACACCACAAAGAGACACCCCCCCCAAGGGGACACACACACACCCTATAGCGACACATGCACTCACCCCTCAGGGACACACACACACCACAAAGAAACACACACAACACAGACACACACGCCACACAGACCCCCCACACAAGGACACACACGCATAGCGACCCTATAGGGACACATGCACTCACCCCACAGGGACACACACACACCACAAAGAGACACACACACCACACAAACCCCCCCACAGGGACACACACACACATACACACCCTATAGGGACACATGCACTCACCCCACAGGGACACACACATACACACACCCCAGACACACACATACCACACGGACATAGATGTGCACAAATCACCTCACACAACTCGCCTCATACGTGTGCTATCTTTAATTTCCAAACATAAACATCTGATTAAAAAAAGTCAATGTGCAACACATGTGCCATATAGGGAATTAAGGCAGATGTCAGTCACATGAGCTGTCTATTATGTGTATGTGTGAGGTAACATATACTGCCCGGCCAGGGGGAGGGTTTACTATTGGCTGGAGATTTATTAGGCTGCCTATAGCAACCAATCACAGCTCAGCTTCTATTTTCCTACAGGTCATTAATATGAGTTATTATTAATATAAGTTATTTATTAACCCGGGCATAGCCGGGTACTACAGCTAGTATAGAATAAAAGAGTCCATTTTTTCCAAAGCACGGGTCAAGGGACAGGTGCGGTTCCAGGAATATCCGCTTCAACTATTGGCGGACTTATCGAGACGCACCCTTCAAAAACAAAGAGCATTCCGCCCTCTCCTAGAAGCAGGACATTCCCTACACATGGGGCTTCCCGTTCCGCCTTCAGGTGCGGAGAGACGGGGTGACCCACTTTGTTACGCACCTGTGGAGCCCACTGGGACGGGGTAGTCGGTGCCGGACCGGGGTACTGCTGGGGGATGTCACGGCGGTCCTGGTCCGGACCGTGTCCCGGGCCCGCACAATAAAATGGGGGTTATTTACAGGGGATTTGTCACTCGTGACGCCACCCACTATATGCGGCCAGTAATGGGGCCTCCGCTGCTGCAGAACCTCTGGGGATGATGGGATAGCAGCTTGGATAGAATAGTTCCTGTGGGCAGAACTGGGTTCCCCGGGGCAGTGGTAGTAGTAGTTAAAGTCTGTGAGGATAGTTATTGATGCTGCAGGAGAGTAGGGGTAGCAGAAGAGATGATGAGAGTAGAGGTAATCGCAGTATATCAGGGCAAGTGGGGCTTCAGTATAAGGATCACACACACTCACGGTTTCTGTTGTTTTCCAAGTCTTTACTTGCAGATGGTATATCACAATATTGTCCACGGAGTCTGTACCGGGTTGCTCCCACCCTGACCGGGTCCTTGGCTTCCTACTTAAGCGCTGTGTGTGGCCCTGCTGCTGCTTGTAGCTGTACTGCTGGCCCTGTCTCTGCTCACGGGTACCAATATGCTGGGCAACTTGAGTCCTCTGTGTCACTGACCCCTCCATGTTGCTTTGCTATGGTGTGGTGAAGATGGTGGACCTTCACTATGCCGGTGTTTACTGTCCTGTCTGTCTCAGGCACAGCCTCGGATCCGGTATCCGTCTTAAACGCCTCCCCGGGCTCAAGTTGTTGGGGTAACTCTTTATCCCGGGTATGTTCCTCTGTTCCTCTGTCTCCTCTCCTCAGACCTCTCAGGACCTCCACTTCTACTTGACTCTGCTCCTGCTCCAGACTCAAACTGAACTAACTGTCACTCTGCTCTGTGGTAAACAACTTAGCTCCTCCCACTAGTGCAGGTGCCACCTAAACTCCTCCCACTTTCTAGTGTAGTGTTGTGTGGGGATTAAACCTGTGTTGATGTTTCTGTGGCACATTAACCCTTGGGGTGCCACATTCCCCCTTAGTTAAAGACAGTACTCCGGGACTGTGGAACAATAAGGAACAAACAATTAATACAATTAATATTTACAAAGACTTAAAAGTAAAAATTATAAAAATCACTAAAGTTCAAAAACAGTGTGTAGTGCAGTTTGTAGAACTCACGGGGACATGGTTGTATAAGTCTACCAAGTCAGGTAATTTATCTGGCCACTGGTTTGTTTCTGATTCTGGTAAGGTCTTTAACAGTTCAATTACAATATGATTCATCTTCTCGCATAAACCATTTGTTTGGGGATGATACATTGTTGTGTGGATCTTCTTACAACCGTACATATTGCAGAATTCCTTGAATAGTTCTGATTCAAAAGCTGGACCTTGGTCTGCAAGGACTTGTTCTGGGTAACCATGTGGTCTACAGAAATGCGTCTGGAATGCTTTTGCTGCCGTCTTTGCTGTCAGATCTTTGACTGGTACCACCACTAAGAAGCGTGAGTAATGGTCCACGATGGTTAAGGCATAGACATAGCCTGACCGGCTTGGTGACAACTTGATGTGGTCTAATGCGACTAACTCGAGTGGCTGCTTGGTTACTATTGGTTGAAGCGGAGCTTTCTGTGGATCTTTCCTTCTAAGGTTGCATGCGGCACATCTTCTGCACCATAGTTCAATGGATTTTCTCATGCCAACCCAATAAAATCTTTCTCTCAGGATCGCTTCTAACCTCTTCCATCCAAAATGACCTGCACCGTCATAATAAGCTTCTAAGACCATTTGAGTGGCTCTCTTGGGCACGATTATCTGCCAGACTAGTTCATGCGTTTTAGGATTGGTATACATTCTGCAGAGCTTTCCTTGATGTAGAAACAACTTGCCTCTATCTTTCCATAGCTGTATAGCTTCAGCTGGGGCGTTCTGATCAGGGTGTGCATGTTGTTGAGTAAGCAATTCTTTCACTAGCTTCACGGCTGGATCATTATCTTGGGCTTCGGCCCATCCGTAGTGTCTTAACGGGTTAAGATTTACTTCCTGCTTTCTTTGGTAGGCGCCGGGTTGATAATCTTGTACCTTTGAACGATGAAAGGCCGGTAGTTCAATCTCTTCCAACTCTTCCGGTTCCTCTTCCACATCTTTCAGGTGCGGCATCCGTGACAAGGCATCTGCATTCCTGTTCTTGCGACCTGCTCTGTATTTGATGACAAAGTTGTAATTAGATAGCCGGGCTATCCATCGCTGCTCCAGAGCTCCTAGTTTCGCTGTATCCAGGTGAGTCAACGGGTTGTTATCCGTGTAGGTGGTGAATTCTGCACCTGCCAAGTAATGTTTAAAACGTTCAGTCACAGCCCAAACTACTGCCAGTAGCTCTAACTTGAAGGAGCTGTAGTTCTCGGGATTTCTTTCTGTAGGCCGGAGCTTCCTACTTGCAAAGGCAATAACTCTCTCTTTGCCTCCTTGCATCTGTGATAATACTGCTCCCAGTCCAACGTTGCTGGCATCCGTGTAAAGAATGAAGGGTTGATGGTAATCAGGGTATGCCAGGATCTCTTCTCCCGTCAGTGCACTTTTCAGCTTATTGAAGGAATCTTCTCTTTCCTCATCCCACCGTGTCAGGAAATTACGGGATGAAGTCTTCTTTGATCGTCCTACTAGAATGTCTTGCAGAGGAGCTGTTAGCTTCGTAAATCCTCTGATAAATCTTCTATAATAGCCTACCAGGCCCAGGAATTGCCTCACTTCTTTCACGTTTGTAGGTCTTGGCCAATCCCTTATCACTGTGACTTTATCAGGATCCGGTGCTACTCCCTCTGAACTCATGACGTGCCCCAGGTACTGTACCTTTGGTTTGAGAAGGTGACACTTGGATGGCTTGATCTTCATGCCATATTTCGATAGGGCTTCGAACACTTCTGCGAGATCTTGTAGATGTTGCTCATACGTCTTGGAATAGACTATGACGTCATCTAAGTACAGGAGGACAGTTTCAAAGTTCTTGTGTCCTGGGGGCGTGTCCGGACCTGAATGGGAGCAGTCGCATGAAACTTGAGCTCCTGCTCCTGAGAGCATAAATCAGCAATAAAACAGCTCCAGAGGCCCAGAGATGGGTAAGAAGAGGACCCACAAGACACCCAAAGAGCCAGGAGTACAGGCACCGGGTGCCCTGGATAAATACCTGGCCAGGAGTGGAGTAACCCCTGATCATGCTGCAGGACAGCCGAGGAGTCAGGGAGCCACCGGCTTGCAGACTGCACAGCACCCGACACCAGCACTTCATATCAGTGGTGAGTCAGAGATGCTGTCACAAGACAGTCTACACAGGCCCACAGCTGCTACGAGAGACACAGGGCTGGAAGAGAGGGAGCAGGTCTCAGGAGCCTGCAGTGAACACAAAATGGCACCAGGTAGTACAGCCCCTTCTTCATCCCAGGGCTTTCCCGCGCTGGGTGATCTGGAGGGGAGGGGGAGTGAAGAGGAGCACAGCCTGATGTACATCTCTCCAGTGGAGGGGGCAGGGCCCCAGACAACTAATGACTCGCAGATCCTTCTACCTGACACTCTGCCCTGGCCAGGATCTAGTCATAAGGACCCTTTCCCTGATAACCAGCAAGACTGTACTCCGGTACTGATCCCAATAAAGCTACACTATGACCCTATAAGTGAAGGAAGCTCCAATGCAGATGATAGAGAGGGAGAAGAGGATATGTACCCCAGCACACCCCTCCTCCCACCTGAGATGACAGTGGAGCCTAGTGAGAAGCCGGATACCCTGTCAGAAAGGGGCACGAGGAACCTAGATGATTCTGCCCAATATGAGGGACCCTCAGATGCTGAGAGCTTCCGGAGAGACTTTGCTGATCTCTCAGATGGGGACAGATGGAGCTCTACCTGGGCAGGTGACAACTGGGCGACTCAGGCCTTGGAGGAACCCAGTCGCCCGCAGAGATCGTCTCGATCACCACGCCAGGCCCTTGGTGCCCCCTTGGAGCACAGAGAATTGATTGGAGGTTCTGGGTCCCTGTCAACTGACTCAGGAGGAGATCATATGAATCAGGAACCTGGCCCACCACACCTCACCCGGGAATACCCATACCCTCCTCCGCCCCCTTCTGACTGGTGGCGATACGTGCAACTGCTGCCAACCAAGCACGACTTCAAACAGATGGTAGCCGAGATCAAAGAGACCTGTCGTTCAGAACTAGCAGCAACAAGGCGGGAGGTGGTGGCTCTGACCCAAAGGGTTCACCAACTTGAGGAAGACCATAACCAGGCCAGGGCGGTCATTCGGCACCTCCAATCCCAGACGGCTGCTCAAGCCTCAATTATAAGAGATCTCCAGCGACACATAGAAGATCTGGACAATAGGGGACGCCGAAATAACATCAGGGTCAGAGGGATCCCAGAGACGAGAGAGGTGGAAGACGTAGCGGGTACCCTACAAAAAGTTTTCAACACAGTGCTACGCCGCCCAGCTGACCATCCAATTAAAATGGATAGAGCTCATAGAGCCCTGAAACCAAAGACCATGACGGGCAATCCTAGAGATATCATCTGCCGGATTACTGACTTTTCCCTGAAAGAAGACATCATGGCAAAGGCAAGACAGCTCAAGCAGATCACCCACAATAATGTGAAAATACAACTATATCAGGATCTTTCGTGGATTACTTTACAGCAACGCAGAGCACTGAGACCACTGTTAAGCATCCTACAAGACAATCATATTCCCTATCGGTGGGGCTTCCCTTTTAGCCTCTCAGCTAAGAGGGGAGAAAGGGTGGCCACTCTGAGAAGCCCAGATGACCTGGTGTCTTTCTGCCGTACACTGACCATCGAAAGGCCAGACCTACCCGACTGGTCCGTATCGCAGGGACTGCCCCCACTACAACAAACATGGCAACAATCCACACCTCGTCAAACGACAAGGAGGCTCCCCAGGAGACGAGACCCGGCGTGATTGGTGACTGTATTATCTAATGCCTGGCTATTATGCTTATATTTTCTTTCATATCTGTATTAGTTGTGGGAATCTATATATACCCATCTGGGCCTCTGGGCGAGAATAGACAGCTCTTGGGGGGGACTTTCTATGGTAACTGTTCTTGAGGTTCTCACGTGTACCCCCACAGATGAGAGTTGTATTATAGGTCCTATGACTTATTAAGTGGTACAGTAGCTCTAGGTAGCTGACTTTGGCGACTGATGCCATACTGTGTCCGACTCTCATTTTGGGACTACATGTTATTGTCCTACAATATGAAGAGGTTGTTGTTTTTTCTTTTTGTCTTTCTCACTCTTTCAAAGTTTGGTTATACTATTATTGTTTTGATATACAGTACATGCCTAATGTTTCCATACCAGCCAAGCCCACACGACAACGCTCACGGAGTCTACAATCCCACCAAGACATTATATATATCTCCTTTTAAAAGCTTTGAGAAAACCCATATTTTACAATGGTTAAGTTACTCTCTCTTAATGTAAAAGGTCTAAACTCAGACCTAAAAAGAAGGCTGACGCTACGGGAAATGCGGGAGTCCAAAGCGGATATCGTATTTTTACAGGAGACACATCTTACGACTTCGGGTTCCCTTAGATTTGCACACCATTGGTTTCCTACTACTTTCTCAGCCACGGCTAAGAACAAAACGGCTGGAGTGGCGATCTTGATCTCCCGTCATTGCACACTCCAGGTAACAAAAACTGATATAGATCCTCAAGGCAGATTTGTCATTGTATATGGGAGCATAGGAGGAACACCAATTATGTTGTGCAACCTATATACCCCTAACACAAACCAGGTAAAGTTTGTAACCTCAGTATTAGCCCGTTTACACCCTGATCGGGGAATGGCCCAAATAATTGGGGGGGATTTTAATATGGCATTTTCCAAGACTGGAGACAGGTTGGTCCATAAACCTTCCAGTAATGCAAAATTGACAGAACGGGTCTCCACTGACTTTCGGAAACTTATTCGTAGATACACACTATATGACCTATGGCGCATTGACAACCCGACGGATAGGAGATACACGTTCTACTCACACCCGCATGGCTCTCACAGCCGTATAGACTATTTCTTTGGGGACGTGATTTCAGTTAGCTCATTGTTATCAGCTTCCATTGGCACTATAACATGGACGGACCATGCCCCTTTGATAATAGATCTCAAATTGATGCCAGTTCCACCTAAGTTGAATCATTGGAGACTGAATGAGTCCCTTCTCACTAATAAAATTACACGAGACAAACTGCGGGAATCCCTTGTAAACTACTTTACAGAAAACACCCCCACTTCTCCGTCATTGTCTGTCCTATGGGAAGCCCATAAGGCGGTTTTCAGGGGTGAGTGCATTGCACTATCATCTAGGATTAAAAAGGATGCAAAATCCTGATACCTGCAAATAGAAGGGGAATTAAGGAAAGCAGAGGCACGACTACTGACACACCCAACCAGATCGCTTCTTAAAGAAATAGTGGACCTGAGAAGCCAACTGAAAGCCATCTCCCATAGTAAGGTGGAGACCCTTCTTAGATATTCTAGGCAGAAATTCTATGAATACAGCAATAAGGCACACACGATGTTGGCTAAGAGATTGAGGGATCAGGCCACTAATAATTCCCCATACGGTATTAAGGATCCGACAGGTGTGATCCATTATGACCCGGTTAAAGTAGCTCAAATTTTCCATGATTATTATTCTTCCCTCTACTCTCTTCCCCCCCCATCACATCAACCCCCAGGTGAACAAAACCGATCTCTGGACGATTACCTCTTATCATGCCACCTACCTAAACTATCCCAGTCTGCTTTAGACGAACTAAACCAGAAAATTACGTCGGACGAAATTGCGGCAATAGTGAAAAATCTACCGAATCGTAAAGCACCGGGTCCAGACGGGTTGCCCTATCTCTACTATAAAACCTACATAGATATGCTATCCCCACATATGGTAAATCTGTTTAATCATTTCATGGAGGGGGGGATGATACCCGACTCACTTCTTCGTTCATATATTACTGTAATCCCAAAGGAGGGCAAAGATCCGATGGAATGTGCAAGCTATCGCCCCATCAGTCTGTTAAACTCTGATTTGAAAATCTTCACCAAGCTTTTGGCAGAGAGGCTGGGGTCCCTGCTTCCACATTTAATACACAAGGATCAGGTAGGATTTATACGTTTCCGACAGGCGGGGGATAATACTAGACGTATCCTAGACTTGGTCGAGGTGACCAACAGAGGAGCGGGGGAGGCCCTTTTGCTAAGTTTAGATGCTGAGAAGGCCTTCGACAGGCTAGATTGGACATTCATGTTCCACTCTCTTCACCACTTTGGCCTGTCGGGACCTTTTATTACAGCTCTGAAAGGTCTATATTCATCACCCACTGCTCTGGTGCGCCTTCCTCACGCACATTCCAGAGACCTGCTCATAAAAAATGGAACACGACAGGGGTGCCCCCTTTCTCCTCTGTTGTATGTCCTCAGTATTGAACCATTAGCTGCGCAAATTAGACTGAACCCGGATATATTGGGAATCCAGCTTAAAGGTAAACAATTCAAAATCGCCCTGTTCGCAGATGATGTTATACTCTCCTTGACAAACCCTATAACCTCCCTCCCTAACCTACAGGCCACTATCGCATCTTATGCTAAACTATCAGGCTATAAAATCAACTCTACAAAAACTGAAGCACTGCCCATAAATATCCCGGAACCTAAACTTCATCTCCTTAAAAGTTTATATAAATATACATGGCGCACAACATCCATCCGATACCTGGGGATCAATATGACCTCTAGCTACAAAACAATATTCCAAGCTAATTTCCCACCCCTCATTCAGAAAGTAGAAGCTCAGCTTAAAAAATGGTCATCCCTACAAATTTCGCTCTTGGGGAGAATAGCAGCTGTGAAAATGTCCATTATACCCCGGTTTTTATACCTATTTGAAACATTATCAGTAAAAGTACCCGTAGTAATTCTAAAAAGAATCCAGTCATTTTTAATGAAGTTTATCTGGCATTCGGGGAGACATCGAATACCAGCCTCGGTCCTTTGTGCGCCAAGACGACAGGGAGGTGTTGCATGCCCAGATATTTTACTATACTACTACGCTACGCACCTACGCCATTTGTCTCACTGGACGACATTGTCAGCTTGTACCAGATGGTCAGAGGTAGAACAATTATGGCTAGCTCCATACCACCCTGCTTCATTGATATGGGGCAAACCCTCGGAGATTCCCTCCAAAATGTTGTTGGGACCAATGTCTTTCACCAGAGGCATTTGGGATAGGTGCAGGATTAAATTTCAGATGGCGACACACACCTCTTCTCTGACCCCTTTCTTGTATAGCCCACACATTTCGGGAGCCATGGACTCTGCTACTATGCGAAAATGGGCAGAAGCAGGCCTCTTTTGTTTCCGTGATATACTAAACCCACTTACCCACAAAATACGCTCTTTTACCGAACTATGCTCGCTTTATAAATTGCCGGTGACCCTTGGCTTTTCGTACCGACAAATAATTCACTACCACGCGTCGATCATGGGAGTTAATAAATATACTAAACCAACCCAATTTGAAACCCTTTGCTCTCGGGGACCCTCTACAAAGGGTCTAATATCAGATATATATGCTATTTTGAACTCTCGAAGTATCCAAGGTCCCCTCAAACATGCCTATATGGCACGATGGGAAACATGGCTAGGACGGGAAATCTCTGATTCGATGTGGAAGGTGATATGGGAGAGAACCTTCAGAACGTCAATTAATACTCTATACAAAGAGAATCAGATGAAAATTTTGATGACGTGGTATAACACCCCCGAGATGCTTCATAAGTTCAACCCGGCAATACCTGATAATTGTTGGCGATGTGACCAGAGAAATGCCTCATTATACCATCTATTTTGGTCCTGCCCGATAATCCGAGGCTTTTGGGGGTCATTAGCAACAGTGTTGACACGGGTTATGGGTCATATTCTACCCGTAGACCCGGCTCTATACCTCTTAAATCTGTTCCCTTTAAGCTTGAATAAACCCAAGAGCAAACTCCTAATGCTTCTTCTTACGGCAGCAAAATGCCTGATATCTCTCAATTGGAGGAAGAGGGCTCCACCTTCGTTGTCCGACTGGCTTATACGGATAAAGGACCTCCGATCAATGGAACAACTGACCGCCACGCTTCATAACACAATGGACAAATTTACCCAGACCTGGCAGATATGGGATCTCTCCATGGACTCACAACAATTGTAATATATGGAGGATATATGTTGATGTTCTTGAATTTTGATATTGGACAATGTAATGTGGACTTATTATTATGAAATCACATTTGGTATTGTTCTGATTGTTGACATGACTTAAAAAATTAATAAAAATCAAAGTTGGAAAAAAAAAAAAAAAAGTTCTTGTGTCCTAAGCAGCTCTCCATCAGACGTTGGAAGGTCCCGGGTGCGTTGCAGAGTCCGAACGGCATACAATTAAACTCACAGAGGCCCATCGGCGTAGTAAACACTGTCTTCTCCTTGTTGGCCTCGGCCACAGGAACCTGCCAGTACCCACTAGTCAGATCAAGGGTGGAAAAGTAGTTAGCAGATTTTAGTGCAGCTAATGACTCCTCAATCCTAGGTAATGGGTATGCGTCCTTATGTGTGATGCGATTAATCTGCCGGTAATCTACGCACAGTCTCATGGTCCCATCCTTCTTTTTAACTAACACTAGAGGTGCTGCCCAGGGGCTACAACTGTCTCTTATTACCCCTGCAGATTTCATCTCTCTGAGCATATCTTTGGTGGTTTGGTAGTGAGCTGGTGGTAAGGGTCTATACCTCTCTTTTATAGGCTGATGGTTACCTGTGGGTATAGTGTGCTCTACCCCTTTAATCTGCTCAAAGTCTAACGGGTGTTTACTGAATATTTGCTCATATTCCTTCAGTACCCGGTATACTCCATGCTTGTGACGGGGAGGTGTAGAACTGGTACCTACATGCAACTTTTGGCACCAATCCTCCAGCTTCTCCTCTGAGCCATTGTCATCCGCCTGACATGACGGGTTCAAGGGCTCGGCGGCTGTGATGTTATTGTTATCAACTGTGAACAACTTAGCCATGGTAGCATACTTAGGTAATGTGACCTCATCTTCTCCGCAGTTTAATAGGCGTAATGGCACTCTTCCCCTGTATATGTCAACTACTCCTCTCGCTGTGAGTATGGTGGGTCTGTTGTCTGAGTACACGGGTTCTACCAGGGCTTGATAGTCTTGCCCCTTGATGCCTATTGCGGCTCTGCACCATACCAACATTTCAGTTTTGGGAGGTATTACAATGGGTATTGGATCACTTACTCGTACACTGCCGATCTCACCTCCGGAGATTTCTACCTGTTGCTTCAACATCAAGGCTTTGATCTCTTTGTGCAGAAGACTCTGTTGACTAGTTCCGGCAGTCTCGGCGATTTGCTGCAAAACACTTAACACTTCGGAAAAACATTTCTCAATTACATTCATTCCTATCAGCATCACTGGTTCACGTTCTCGCCGGTTAACATCTATGATTAGAACACCCTGGTTCTGCAATTCTACCTTCCCAACTTGAATATTCATCTCTCTAAATCCAACCTTTGGTATTACCTGTCCATTACTAGCCCATACCTCAAAGTTAAAGTCATCTGGCGCATTAGTAATGTCTGAATCAGCCCAGTACCTTTTATAAAGAACATGTGGGATGGATGTTATTTGGGACCCGGTATCCAGCAAGGCACTAAAGGGAATGCCATCCAACACAATAGGGATCACCGGTTTTCCTCCCACGAATCTGTCATACCAGGCTGAGGGGCCTTGAGGGTTCATTCCTGGGGAGCGGCCCACCTGCCTAGGGAATCGTCGTTTAAAGGACACTCACGAGCAAGATGGCCTGGTTTCTGGCAACGACGGCAAATGGGCTGTCCATCTGGTTGGTAGCGATCGCTGGGTTGTCCTCTTGCTGCTGGGTATCTTCTGGACCTCATCCACGGGACATCCTCTCTGCTGGTCGCAAACTCGATCTTGGGTGCAGGCTTTGACTCTCGCAGTTCCTTGATGACCTTGGCCATAGAGATCATGGTGTCTGTCAGGGCATCTAGCTTTTGATTGATTGCGGCATTAGAAATTAGTTCTCCAGTCTCAGCAGCAGTTGCTGACATGGCAGATGTCGCTAGCGCTGCCGGCTGCTGAGGTGCTGCTGCAATGTCCAGGACAGTGGGTAGCTCCCGTGGCTCTTCCAGCTGCTGCAGACGGATAGCTCTATCTTTCAGCTCAGTAAATATCATGTCAGGGTTCTGCAGCAATATCATGCTTAACTGTCCTCGGTGGGAAGGGGAATGGAGGCCCTCTATGAATTGATCAAAAAGAGAATTTTGTTTACGTACCGTAAATTCTTTTTTCTTTAATCATCAATGGGAGACCCAGACAATGGGGTTTAGGGCTCCGCCCTCCGGAGGTCACACTAGGTACTACAAGTTTGTAGACACCGCCTCCTCCGCTTATAAACCCCCACCGTAGGGAACATCCTCAGTTTAGTCCATAAGCTGCGAGGAGAAAAATGAACCACACCCGAAACATCGGGAAGAATACCGTGCACAGACGGTTTGAACAACCCGGAAAACACTGTCTCAACAGAGAACAGATCAAATGCAAACATGCAACGGAACAACTGGGTGGGTGCTGGGTCTCCCATTGATGATTAAAGAAAAAAGAATTTACGGTACGTAAACAAAATTCTCTTTTTTCTGGTCATCATAATGGGAGACCCAGACAATGGGGATGTCCTAAAGCAATACCCCAGGGCGGGAAGAGTTCCTCAACAAGACGGATAATACACGGTCCCCTTAAAGGTGGGCAACCGCCGCCTGGAGGACCCGCCTGCCCAAACTTGCGTCCGCAGAGGCATGGGCATGCACCATATAGTGCTTTGAGAAAGTGTGCAGGCTGGACCAGGTGGCCGCCTGACACACCTGTAGAGCAGATGCTCGATGTCGCAAGGCCCATGAGGCACCTACAGCTCTAGTAGAGTGTGCCTTCAAACCCACCGGGAGAGGCAAACCAGAAGACCGGTATGCCTCCTGAATGGGAGCCTTGATCCATCTGGCCAAGGTCGACTTCGAAGCCGCGGACCCCTTACAGCGACCCATCGTGAGGACAAATAAGGAATCCGAACTCCTAAAGGAGGCGGTCCTGGACACATAAATGCGTACAGCTCTCACGAGATCCAGAGTATGGAGGTCGCGCTCAACCTGATGAACGGGAGCGGGGCAAAATGATGGAGAACAATCTCCTGGTTTAGGTGGAAAGTTGAAACCACCTTCGGCAAGAATTCAGGCCGCGGGCGCAACACCACCTTGTCTTGGTGAACCACCAGAAAGGGTGACTTGCACGAAAGTGCAGCCAATTCTGAGACCCTTCTCAGAGACGTAATTGCCACCAGAAAAACCACCTTCTGGGACAGACGAGAGAGAGAGATGTCTCTCAGTGGCTCAAACGGCGGTTTCTGCAGTGCCGCCAGGACCATGTTGAGGTCCCAAGGGTCCAGAGGTCGTCTGTAAGGCGGAACCACCCGAGACACCCCCTGCAGAAATTGTCGAGCCTTCGGGAGGAGCGCCAAGCGCCTGTCAAACAGCACTGAAAGTGCTGATACTTGACCTTTCAGAGAGCCAAGGGATAATCCCAACTCCAAACCCGACTGTAGGAAGGCCAACAATGTCGGGATGGACAAGGGCCACGGTGAGCGTCCACCAGAGGCACACCAGGAGAAAAAGATTTTCCACGTTCTGTGGTATATCTTCCTGGAGACAGGTTTCCTTGCCCGATTCATCGTGGCAACCACCGTAGGAGAGAAGCCCCTGGATGTCAGCAACCAGGCCTCAAGAGCCATGCAGTCAATCTGAGGGCCCTGGAATTGAGGTGGAAGAATGGGCCTTGCGCGAGTAGATCTGCGCGTTCTGGAAGAGCCCACCGGTGTCCGCCTGACAGTTGCCAGAGGTCCGGGTACCAGGACCTCCGGGGCCAATCTGGAGCCACTAGAATGGCTACTCTGCATTCTGTCCTGATTTTCCACAGAACCCTGGGAATCAGAGCCAGAGGCGGGAACACATATGGCAGCTGGAAGCTGGACCAACTCAGGATCAGGGCATCCGCCCCCAGAGACTGAGGATCCCACGATCGTGCCATGTATTGGGGTACCTGATGATTCAGCCGTGAGGCCATCAGATCCACGTCCGGAGTGCCCCATTTGCTGCAGATGTCCCGGAAGACGTCTGGATGCAGGGACCACTCTCCGGCGTCCATCCCCTGTCGGCTCAGGTAGTCGGCCTCCCAGTTCTCGACCCCTGGGATGTGAACTGCGGAGATCAGGCAGCCGTTTTCCTCCACCCAGGCTAGAATGCGGTGGACTTCGGCGAGGGCCTGAGCACTTCTGGTCCCTCCCTGATGATTTATGTAGGCGACGGCAGTCGCATTGTCGGACTGAACCCGAATGGGTTGTCCTGACAGGAATTTCTGAAACGCCAGGAGCGCCAGATAGACCGCCTTGATCTCCAGCACGTTGATCTGTAATGCCGACTCCGACTGAGTCCAGAGGCCTTGAGCCCTGTGGTGCAGGAACACCGCACCCCAGCCTTTCAGACTGGCGTCGGTGGTCACCACTAACCATGACGGTTTTAGAAAGGACCGGCCCCGTGACAGATGAAGTGGCTGGAGCCACCACTGTAGGGAGTCCCTGGTCGATTGTGACAGCGTCACCAGCCGATTCAGAGAAATCGTCCTTTTGTCCCATCGGCGAAGAATCTCCAACTGGAGAGGACGGAGGCGAAACTGTGCGAAAGGCACCGCCTCTATCGCCGCTACCATGCGTCCCACCAGCTTCATCAACCCCCGTAGGGAAGATTGTGGTGACAGGAGAACATTCTGCACTCCTGATTGGATCGCAAGCTGTTTGGCTTGAGGTAGGGACACCAGGGCTGAGTCCGTGTGGAAGTCCATGCCCAGATATGTCAAAGACTGGGTCGGAATCAGGGTCGACTTTGGAATGTTGAGAAGCCACCCGAACTGTTCCAGAGACTTCATGGTCACCTCCAGGCTCACCCGACAAAGGTCTTCCGATGGCGCCCTGACCAGCAGGTCGTCCAAATAGGGAATGACGGCGTGTCCCTGCACATGCAGGAGAGCCATCATTGAGGCCATCACCTTTGTGAACACTCGCGGTGCCGAGGCTAGCCCGAATGGCAGTGCCACAAATTGGAAGTGTTCTTCCCCCACTGCGAATCTCAACCAGCGCTGATGAGCCGGTGCAATGGGCACGTGAAGGTAGGCGTCTCGGATATCTATGGACGCCAGGAAGTCTCCCTGTGACACAGCCGCGATCACGGAGCGCAGGGATTCCATACGAAACTTCCGAACCAACACGTGGCGGTTGAACAACTTGAGGTCCAGAACCGGACGAAAAGAGCCGTCCTTCTTTGGGACAATAAAGAGGTTGGAGTAAAAACCCCTGAACCTCTCTCCCGTGGGTACTGGGACCACCACTCCGTCTCTGCGGAGTCCCTCCAACACCAGATGAAAAGCCTGAGCTTTGTCTAGGGATGGAACAGACCGATGGAATCGGTGTGCCGGCTGTGACGTCAGCTCTATCCTGTAGCCTTTTGAGACTACGTCTCGGACCCACTGGTCTTGAACGTGGAGAAGCCATCTGTCCTGGAAAAGAGACAGGCGGCCCCCCACCTGTGGGGAGACAGGATGAAGGAGCGAGTCATGCCGAAGCGGGTTTGGGGGTGGCAGCTGCAGCCCCTGCCGGCTTCTTTTGGCGACTTTTGTTGCGCCACTGAGTGGAGGGCTTGCCCCCACGGTCCGCGCGAGCGGACGCCGCTGATGACTGCGAGCTGGGGCGAAAGGACCACTGTTTTGGGTTCCTTTTCACGGAGTACCGTGGCTTAGGCTTATTCTGCGGTATCTTAGACTCAGCAGAATCCTTTATCAGCTTGTCCAGCTCGGTGCCGAAGAGCCTGTCACCAGCAAACGGAAGATTTTGCAAAATCTTCTTAGACGTGGCATCTGAGTCCCAAAGACGCAGCCACAACAACCTGCGGATCGCTATAGCATTGGCCGAAGCCACAGCCGAGCGAGTGGCAGTTTCCAAAGTTGCCGTCCTGGCGTAATCCGCATAAGCCCTTGCTCTGTCGGAGAGTGCCAGGACCTCTGGGCTGGCCCTAGCTAGATCAGAGATACCATCCAAGCAGGAGGTAATCGCTTGTAGGGTCCAGACCGCGGCAAAATTAGGGGCAAATGAAGACCCCACAGCCTCATAGGAAGACTTGGCGAGTTGCTCGACCTGTCTATCAGTAGCATCCTTCAATGAGGAGCTATCAGAGGCAGAAAACAAGGAGCGTGCAGCAATCCTAGTCATGGAAGCGTCCACCTTAGGGGACTGTGACCATTCCAGAAGCACCTCCTGAGGAAAGGGAAAGCGAAGGTCCTTAGGTTTACGGACATAACGCCGCCCAGGATGTAACCTGGGTGCTCTAATCACCCTTCCAAAATTAGTGTGGTCCATAAAGGACCCACTTGGTCTCGCCTCCGGCCGCAGCCATTGATAGACCTCCTTGGGGTGAACAGTCACCTCCTCAGGAGGAGTGACCAGACGTAATGTCTCATTGATGGAGGACACCAGATCCTCCACCCCATCTGGAGGTTCAGAGACAGACCCGAGAGTAGAACCCCCATCATCTTCCTCACCATCAGAGGAACGCTCCTCCTCAGAGGGAGCTTGGAGCTCTGGAGAGGCCTCACGAGCTCGCTTTGGGGGTCTCACAGAAGAAGTAAGAAGCACCCGGGGGTAACTGGGAGGAGTAGCTGGGTTTTCCAGCCTCCTATGAAGTGCCTCCAGGGATTGCGACATGGAGGACATCTGGGACAGCAGAGATTCATTTATCTTATTCTGCGCTTCCCATGTCCCTGGGATCACCCGAACCTCAGGGTACAGACCCGCAGATTCTGATTCAACAGTAACTGTCCGGGTCTCTGGGCGTCCGCAATTATTGCAGGACCCCTCCACCAGTGAACCGTTGCATGTAGCGCAGGTAATGGTGCCATCTGCCGCCTTAGCAGCATGCTTCCTTACTGAGGACATCGCCACAGTAGGGGGAAATAAGCCAAGTTGTAACAAACAAACCGGAGATCCCGGTGGCTTACCGACCGCAGCAAGCGGTAGGAGGAAGCGGTGTTCGTGTGTGACCTCCGCGAGTTCCGGTCTCCCCTGGAAAGTGCAGACACACGCTGCAGCCAGATCCCAGCCGGGAAGAGAGGGAGAAGATGGCCGCCGACAGTAAAGTCATAGGCGTGGCCAGGAACACGCGGGAGAACACAAAACACGCCCATTGGTGATGTCACCGTAAGAGCTGCTTCCTCCTCCTCCAGTCAGCCTCAGTAATGGAGGTGCCAGAGCCCGCAGCGCGGGAAAAGAGTGTGTAACAATACACATACACACACAGACTGCATGCACAAAACAAACATCAGCAGTCTACAGCCTCAGCCCCTGAGACACACAGGGCGGTCAGCCAGAGTGACCCCAGCACAGGGTACACCGACAGAACCGCGGACCCGAGGGTAACCGCGCGGTCTGAGTGTCATGACACCAAGTGACAGACACTACCCCCAGGCACACAGGAGACACACCAGGTGCCTCAGTGCCGGTCCGGTCTGTAAGCACCTTTAGGGAGGCCTCGGACGGGGGTACAGCACCAGTCCGGAGTGTAAGCACCATTTAGGGAGGCCTCGGACTGGGCTGGCTCCGTCCGGTCTGTAAGCACCATTTAGGGAGGCCTCGGACGGAGCGGAGCTGTGCAAGGCTCCAGGCTCCCCCTCTCCAGAGCCTCCATGGAGGGATGGAAAGGAAGGAGCTCGACAGCGTACCGGGAGAACAGCAAGTGTCCAGGCTAAAAAGCCCTCCGGTACCTCCACCAGCGTGTTCCACAAAGGGTGAGCGGGGAGACTGTCGAGGGTCCCGACCGGGACCATTTACCTTGTCTTCATACGCCATCACGTAAGCTGTGAGAATGCAGTGAAGTGCAAGCAAAGCGTGATCCTCCGAGCACACTAAGTTTAAAACTGAGGATGTTCCCTACGGTGGGGGTTTATAAGCGGAGGAGGCGGTGTCTACAAACTTGTAGTACCTAGTGTGACCTCCGGAGGGCGGAGCCCTAAACCCCATTGTCTGGGTCTCCCATTATGATGACCAGAAAATAGCATTTTATCAGCTCCCGGGGCTAAAGCAGGTTCTGCCAGTTTAAGGGCTCTGAGTGCTTCCTGCAGGTTCAAGGCAAAGTCTCTGGCACTCTGTTTAGGTTTCTGGTGGCATGCAAAAAACCTCATCTTAGCCCCGGTATCAGCAGCAGATTCAAACGTTGCTTTCAGTCTGGCTGCTAGATGCTCTACAGTGTCCTTATCTGTGTCCAGCCAGGACGCAACCTCATGCCGTGCATTGCCCGTTAACTGTCCCATTATCATTCCTACACGCTGGGCTTCAGTGAGGGGGTACATCACATAATATTCCTTTATCTTTAGCATAAAGTCAGTTAGTGTATTAGGCTCACCGGAGTACTGGGGCAGCCACATTGCCCCTGGAGTATACGGCATCAGGAATGGCATTATGGATGCTGTTCCTTGCGCCACTGCACCGCCGGGTACTATCGCTGGGTCCAGCGCTGTAGCTCCACCGGCTGTTCCGTCGCCGCCTTGTGCATTGGGCTGCGACATCTTGGGCCCCCTTAGTTAATATCCGCCCTCCAACTTCCGCTTCCGTCCGGATGTCTAACAAAGGTTCCGCTGCGCACCAGGGATTCCCTTCCCTTCCGGGTGATGTCAGAGCGGTGAGCGGTTTTTCTTCCCGCGCGCTGCAGTGGCGGATTCTGAAATTTACAGTATCTGTGGCGCAGTTACAATTCAGCTTGCCGCGCGCCCAGCAATGGCGGCAGATTTAAAACAGTCACTAATCACGGCACACAATGCCCAATACCGGGCACGGTAGATCCTGTTCGTGATGCCAGGTTGTGGAGCCCACTGGGACAGGGTACTCTGTACCGGACCGGGGTACTGCTGGGGGATGTCACAGCGGTCCTGGTCCGGACCGTGTCCCGGGCCCGCACAATAAAATAGGGGTTATTTACAGGGGATTTGTCACTCGTGACGCCACCCACTATATGCGGCCAGTAATGGGGCCGCCGCTGCTGCAGAACCTCCGGGGATGATGGGATAGCAGCTTGGATAGAATAGTTCCTGTGGGCAGAACTGGGTTCCCCGGGGCAGTGGTAGTAGTAGTTAAAGTCTGTGAGGATAGTTATTGATGCTGCAGGAGAGTAGGGGTAGCAGTAGAGATGATGAGAGTAGAGGTAATCGCAGTATATCAGGGCAAGTGGGGCTTCAGTTTAAGGATCACACACACTCACGGTTTCTGTTGTTTTCCAAGTCTTTACTTGCAGATGGTATATCACAATATTGTCCACGGAGTCTGTACCGGGTCGCTCCCACCCTGACCGGGTCCTTGGCTTCCTACTTAAGCGCTGTGTGTGGCCCTGCTGCTGCTTGTAGCTGTACTGCTGGCCCTGTCTCTGCTCACGGGTACCAATATGCTGGGCAACTTGAGTCCTCTGTGTCACTGACCCCTCCATGTTGCTTTGCTATGGTGTGGTGAAGATGGTGGACCTTCACTATGCCGGTGTTTACTGTCCTGTCTGTCTCAGGGACAGCCTCGGATCCGGTATCCGTCTTAGCGCCTCCCCGGGGTCAAGTTTTTGGGGTAACTCTTTATCCCGGGTATGTTCCTCTGTTCCTCTGTCTCCTCTCCTCAGACCTCTCAGGACCTCCACTTCTACTTGACTCTGCTCCTGCTCCAGACTCAAACTGAACTAACTGTCACTCTGCTCTGTGGTAAACAACTTAGCTCCTCCCACTAGTGCAGGTGCCACCTAAACTCCTCCCACTTTCTAGTGTAGTGTTGTGTGGGGAGTAAACCTGTGTTGATGTTTCTGTGGCACATTAACCCTTGGGGTGCCACACACCCACGAGGGGTACCTGAATTCACGGCTGCATTGGGCCTTCCCTCGGTCTCTATAAACATGGAGGATTGGCCGGGATATGTTGATCAACCCGGTCGGATCTCATATGCTCCAGAACCAATCAGAGAGAAAAGGAGGAGGGGGAGGGGAGCTTCTCGGAGGAGAAGGAACAGAGGACAGAGAGGAGAATCGTTGGGCGAGGATTGAGGGTCCTCTACTTTCTCTATGTTTAATACATGCTTTGTCCTTCTGTTTCTCTATTGCTTCTTCCCACAGATGGGGCACCAGACAAAGCCGTTGATAATACCCACACAACATTACGTGGGCAAATGTCTACTAAGGTCTCATATACTGTTATTACTTAGTTTTTAAAAAAAAAAAACGATGTTGAGCATGTCACTACCCTTGCACCGACTCAGATACTTTAGTTGCACTTGATATTAGACTTAAAAGACTCCTTGAATCACTTGTTTAAGTAGTTTAGTACCATCACAAGGGTCTTCATGCAATGCTATATGAAAAGATTCAGCCCGTGCTATGGGGGACTACCCCAAAGTGGACAGGCTAACACCTAACCGGGATAGTCTCCTGATTTCAGGATAGACAGGTCGATTAGACCAACCTAAATTGCTATCTCGGATTAATCTGAGA
Source organism: Allobates femoralis (assembly GCA_033576535.1). Lineage (NCBI taxonomy): Eukaryota > Metazoa > Chordata > Amphibia > Anura > Aromobatidae > Allobates > Allobates femoralis. Next base: position 784,320,630 of record JARQOC010000003.1, read on the forward strand.
ATTCTCTATAGCTTAATATATCTTCTCTTCTCTACTCTTCTCTAATTTTTCAAAGGTTCTATACCCTCGGGTTTCTCACCCTCTCTTTTTATTTGTCTCTTCTTATCTCCCTATTCTCCCTCTTTGCTTCCCACTACTCCCCCTTCTAGCTCCTCGGCAGCCATGTCTTCTGTAAAAATCTGCTCATTTAATGTACGGGGATTCAACACCCCCCAAAAGAGGTCACAGATCCTGTACCATGCCCATAAGCAGAAGTGTCAGATTCTGATGCTGCAGGAGACTCATTTTAAATCTGGACATGTCCCAAGTCTCCGCAATAGATACTTCTCTGTCTGGTATGACAGCACCAATCCAGAGGCGAGGACGAAAGGTGTCTCCATTGCGGTGCACAGGTCACTTTCTCACGAGATCCTAGACACTTGCATAGATCCTCAGGGTCGATATGTGTTCCTTAAGATGAGAATCGCCGGATCCCTACTAACTTTCGCCAATTGGTATTTACCCAATAGATTTCAGACAAAAACGTGTAGATTGTATCTGACGCGCCTGACGGAATTTGCAGAGGGATCGGTCGTCATCGGAGGAGACCTCAGTTTCACCCTGGATCCGGCAGCTGACTCGTCCTCTGGTAAGAGATCTATACCTAATAAAAAACGTACCTCCCTGAAAGGGTTCCTTCACTCTCTGAGGCTCATTGACGTTTGGAGGATTTTGAATCCCCAGGGGAGGGACTTCACATATTTTTCTCCAATACATAATTCTTACAGCAGAATTGATTTATTCTTTATAAGCCATAGTTTATTATCATGGAACCCTAAGGTGACTATAGGAGATATTTTTCTCTCCAATCATGCCCCCACCTTTATGTCCCTTACGCTCCCTGATACTAGTAGATGACCGTGGACCTGGAGGCTGAATGACCTTTTATTGAAGGATGAGCTGTGTATGTCTGAGGTGAGAGAGACTATCCAATTCTTTAGACGGGACCACGCGATCGACCCCACACCTTCACCCACTAAGTGGGAAACTCTGAAATGTGTTTTGAGGGGAGTTTTCATAAAGCAGGGTGCCCGTCTGAAGAAAAATAATGCAGAAAAAATGGTAGATCTCCTCTCTCAGATACATACTCTAGAAATCTCACACAAGCGGAATCTATCGAAACTGACATTAGTTGACTTGACATTGAAAAAGACTGAACTTAAAAACCTACTAGACCAAAAATACCGCAGATATACTGAAAAGTCCAAAAGTTATTTTTACTCCAACTCAGACAAATGCGGGCGTCCCCTGGCTCGACTGCTCCATCCTCGTCTAAATCCGCCTTTCGTTCCATTTGTATCAACCAATAAAGGTGGACGAACGTATATCCCAAACGAAATTTTGGAGGAATTTAAGAAATATTATTGCGAACTTTATAATATCAAGGGACACTTCTCCGATCTCCCATCCTCTGAGTTGTCGGATAAGATTAAAAAATATATTGCCCATCTTTGGCTAAAGAGACAGCTGTAATATTAGAAGACATCTCTGAGGAGGAATTGTTGCGGGCTATTCAATCTACTCCTTCAGGGAAATGCCCGGGACCAGACGGGTTTTTGCCTAATTTTTATAAAACACTCAAGTCCCAGCTGGCCCCAGTGATGTTGACGGCCTTTAATGCTATACTCCATGGATTGGATTTTGTGCCTCAATCTTTGGAAGCCCATATCAGCGTCATTCCTAAACCAGGGAAAGATCCTTCTTTGGTTTCGAACTACAGGCCGATTTCGTTACTAAATGTGGATGTAAAATTCTTCTCTAAATTATTGGCTGAACGTTTGGCACCTATCCTTCCCTCTGTAATTAATGCGGACCAGGTGGGCTTTGACAGAGGCCGGGAAGCTAGGGACAATACTATTAGAACCCTGCTCCTAATAGTTAAGGCCAAAAGCTGCTCGCTTCCACTAGGCCTGATTTCGGTGGATGCTGAGAAGGCCTTTGACAGAGTCCACTGGGGGTTCATGAGGGAGGCGCTGATACAACTTGGCCTGGGTCCTAGGTTCTTGCACGGAATCCTATCCTTATATTCCTCCCCTTCTGCTAAAGTGAGGATAGGGGGTGCCTTATCCTCTTCGTTCAAAATAACAAACGGTACCAGGCAGGGATGCCCTTTGTCACCCCTACTGTATATTATCGTAATGGAACATCTAGCTATGGCACTTAGGGCCAATGCAAGCATTCATGGGATTAAGCTGGGACAGAGCCATAACAAATTGGCCTTATTTGCCGATGACCTCCTACTGTATGTCTTTCAGCCCCTGGTCTCTATACCGTCTGTTTTAAAGGAGTTTGAACGGTTTGGGCAATTAAGCAATTTTAAAGTGAATTGTTCCAAGACCGAGGCACTTAATATCTCTTTGGCCGGAGATTTGGTTCCCCATCTTTCTAATCAGTTCCCGTTCAAGTGGAAGGGAGAAGCCATTAAGTATTTAGGAATTCTTATACCAAATGATCTTAAACAACTATTTAATTTGAACTACCAGCCCCATTTGACCAGCATGGAATTGGCATTTACCTCATATAGACAGCTAAAATTGTCCTGGTTCGGAAGGATGAACGTGGTCAAAATGGATGTCTTGCCCCGACTCCTATATACCTTTCAGGCGGACCCTGTCCTGTTTGATAGAGGTTTTTTCTCCAAATTGCAATCTATGATAAGTAAATTTGTTTGGGGGAAGTAAGAGACCCAGATTACGGATGTCTATTCTCTCTATGTCTAAGTCCAGGGGAGGAGCTGGACTGCCCAATATGCAGACATACTTTTTGGCTTCCTCTCTCGTTAGAGCTTTGGACTGGCAGTATTGTGGGCCCTCCAAAAAATGGGTTGAGGTGGAGCAGGAGGGTCTGGGGATACCGCTGAAACATCTGCTTTGGATACCCCCTAGAGACTTTTCAGACATGACTCGGACGACTTTGAAGGTTTGGCACTCAGTGACGAAAACCCTTAATTTGGATGATAGACTTAGCCCTTTGACCCCCCTTTTCTCCAACCCATCTTTCCCACCTGGATTTGGAAGACAGAGATTTTTATGCTGGCAGAGTGTGAATGATATCCGAGTGGGCCAGACCCTATCCGACGGCAATTTACCCTCATTGGCAGAGCTTCAATCCAAAGACCCTTTGAGGCCTCTTAGGTGGTTTGAATTTTTTCAATACAGAGCATATCTATATTCAGCTGACCAAACGTGCAGGGTGAGATTGACGCCCAACATATTGGAAAAGCTATTCCAATTAGAGTCGCCCCCGAGGCGCAAAATTTCGGCTCTATATCAGGCCTTAGGCTCCGTGAGAAGTCAGGGCACTCCATATTTCCAGCGAGCTTGGGAGAGGGAGCTGGTGAGCAGCATCTTAGATAGTGATTGGCAGAAATGCTTTCTATTTACCCACAAATTAGCCAGTGCTTGTATTGCACAAGAAAGAAGCTATAAGCTGCTCACCAGATGGTATTTATGTCCGGCAACCCTGCGGAGTATGTTTCCTGTAACCCCCGACACATGTTGGCGTTGTGGAGAGGAGATAGATACAATGCTACACATATGGTGGAGTTGTGGTGGGATCCGGCGGTTCTGGTCTGAGGTATTTAATACATACACCCGGATAACAGGTAAACAGGCTGAATGCTGTCCAGAGTCAGCACTGCTCTCCATTTTTCCTGGTCCTATTGGACTTCAAAAAAGACATATTCTCCGATTTTGTGTTTCAGCCGTACGTGCTGTGATCCCGAGGTTCTGAAAATCCATCTTTGCTTGACTGGTTCAGGGAATTGATGGATATTTATCGTATGGAGGAGCTTGCAGCAGAGTCATCTGGATCTCGTGACAAACACTCAGAAATTTGGATTACATGGATAGTTTTCCAGGACTATGCAGACTTTAGGGACATAACAGCGGGACCTCTGGCTGACGGGGAGTCAGGTTGACCTATATCCTCCCTTTTCCCGCTTTATACCCTTTTCTCTACATGGCCTTACTTTCCCCGATATGGTCAGTCACTTTCTTCGGTCCCTCTTTATTTCTTTCCTTCTACCTTTCTTTCTCCTTTTCTCATATCTTCCACTGCACTCTTTTTTTTTTTTTTTTTTGAATAGGTATGGTTCTTTCATGACCACCCCCCTGATAAAAATTTTGATGAGGCTCTACGCTTTCACACGATTAGTTCATTTCAAAACTCATGGAAGGGCTATGCTTTGTTTGTTTAGAATTGCAATTTATGTCTTAGCTTATGCGACACCAGAAGATGGTGCAGTTGAATAATTGTTGCCTATTCTAAAGTTGATACCAATACTGTGATGTTTCTCTTAATTCTTTCTGCTTTATCTTACGAATGTATGCATATCTATGTTGTTTTTATAACTTCAATAAAATAAGATTTACCATAAAAACACAAACACATTTAGCGACTGCATCTTTATTATCCCCTCGACCCTCATCTCTGTGCTGAACACTCTGGGCTCTGCTTCATTAGAGTCCAAGGGGACGAACAAAGCTTCTGTCAATGTGGTCCCTGAAGGAGAGCCCGAAGCGCTGCCTCATCGTAAGAGGAGGAGGGGGTAACTCAGGTCACCCGAGGACTGCTCAGGTGGCATGACCCCCCCTCCCACTGCAATTTGCAGTCCGCAGCCGCCCCGGAAAATGGCGCCATTTTTTGGTGCTGTATCCAGCTCATCCAGGGCGTTGGTGCGGTGGGTCATTGGGTAATGATGGGGTTAGAGCCAGCTTTGTATTATCAGCTGGCCCTAAGCCCTGAAATTCATGGGGTCACGCCAATATTAGACATGACCACCATGAATTTTTAGTAATCATATAGAAAAAAACCGCAACACAGAGAAAAAAGCGTAGGGTGGCCCAAGCTTTAGGCCCCCCCCCTTTCCCGCTGTGAATTGCTGTCCGCAGTTGCCCCAGAAAATGGCGTGTTCATAGAAGCGCCATTTTCTGCCGCTGTATCCAGCTCATCCAGGGCCCTAGTGCGGTGGCTCACTGGGTAATAATAGGGTTAGGGCCAGCTTTGTATTATCAGCTGGCCCTAAGCCCGAAATTCATGGGGTCACGCCAATATTAGACATGACCACCATGAATTTTTAGTAATCATATAGAAAAAAACCGCAACACAGAGAAAAAATATTTTTATTGGAAATAAAACAGAACCTAATTAGTGACTCCATCTGACATAGTCCAGGTTCGAAGGCCCCACGACGTCCAATCTGGATCCAATATCATCTGATCAGTTTGCTGGCCGGCAAACCGATCAGATGATCAATATCAGGTTCAAGGACCTGAATCAGCTGTCAGACCAGCTGTGTTTAAATTTCCTGCGCCAACACGGAACAGCTGATGTTGGCGTTGGAGATTTAAACAGCTGTCAGATCAGCTGTGTTTAAAGCTCCAGTGCCGACACCACCAGGAGATAAGCAGCTGCAACCAACGGGAGATGAGCGTCACCCATCGCCAGGAGATGACCGGCCTGCTATATAGCCCCCATCCTGGTATATCATCCACCAGCCTGGTCTATCAGCCCCCAGCCTGGTACATAAACCCTCATCATGGCACATGCCCCCGCATCCTAGTATATAGCCCCCCATCATGGTACATGCGCCCCCAATCCTGGGACATAGCCCCCATCATGGTACATTTCAGCACCCGGGTACCAGTCCAATTTTATGTCGGCTCCGGCGCCCATAGACTCCCATGTTATGGGGCGCCGGATCCGAGAGGATCTGATTTTGTACGATTTCCAGCTGGACAGACAGCAAAACGGATGGCAAATAGCTGCCATCCGGCGCCATAGGGATATAATTGGGGCCAAATCGGATCCGGGGCTGGCCGGTTCACACAGGACAGCCCGGATCCCAAAAATCGTGGTGTAAAGCAGGCTTAACTTTTTTATGTCTCTGTGTCAGTAATTTGGTCCTCCTGGGTCTACTCCATAGCATTTCATGTCAATCGAAAGTCGATTTATAGTTCCCACATACACTGATGCACCATGTAGGTAATCTCCCACCAGGGAGATTAGCTACAGTGCTATGGGTTGTAAACCCCTTAATTTTGTTGCACACCATGAACAAAGGAATCTCAAGAGCAAAATATTTTTCAACAGTTTTGGTTCTCAACTCCTCAGATAGTTCTCGTCTCTTTCTTTCGTCCATACTATGCATTGTGTCTGTGTGCAACACAAAGATTGAGTCATCTCCTCTTTTTATCTGGTTTCAGGTGTGATTTTCATATTACCCACACTTATCACTTGTCACTGAGGAGTTTGAATGAGCATCACATGCTTGAAACAATCCTACAAATTTCGATAGGTACCAACAATTATTTCCATCACATTTTTGGGGTTTTGTGTGAAATTGCATCCAATTTGCCTCTTTTTCCCGCTGTTTTTTTTTGGGTTGTTGCAATACACACAAAAGGAAATAAACGTGCATGACAAGACATGCTTAATTGCAGTAGTTTTCTGGGAGAAATACTTCATTTTCTGGATCAATTTTAAGGGCGCCAACACGTTTGGTCATGACTAAAGATAAGCGAGTGGCATAATATTCGTAATCGCTATACTCGTAACAAGTACTTGTTAATACTTGCATATTCACCCGAATAGAAGGTCCAATGTTAGTCTCCGCCCGCACACGTCCAGAAAAGCTCATTTTATGGCCAGGACTGAGCGGGAGGGTGGGTTTTGAGTTTTCAGTGCATACAACACTTTGCAGTGCCCCCTAGTGAGACCCTAACATCAAATCTGCTCTCACTAAGGTGCCAGCTCACTTTGTGTACTGAAGGGAGCTGGCAATATGTGTCAGATAGTTCACGATGGACACATCAGTCACCGAGTAATGAGTAGTGCAAGAAGCGAATAGTGATGATTACACTCGCTCATCGCTAGCCATGACTGTATGTGTATTTATAAATAGAAACATCAATCATGTCTAGTATTACCACATAATCATAGATACCATACATAAAACCATAAAGGGTATACCCGGGTTTTTTTAAGTGTGCCTAAGCTTTAAAAGGCAGGTAGTTGCTACCTACCTGCCCATTTTGCTCTGCACCATTCACCACCAGCACAGAACAGCCACAGACCGCTCCTGCCGGTGATACAATAGCTCCGTCAACAGAGAGGAGAATTCTTTTCTGCTCTATAGAGGATGCGAGATCACCAACGTCATATTGATTGAGAGCTGGCTCCCCGCTGCCTAACTGGGGGAGCCAGCGGTCTATCAGCATGAGAATTATAATGATGCCCTTCAACAAAGCAGAGCAGATAAGAAGCCGCCTCTCTGTTGTCAACAGGAGCATTCATTCTGTTTAGTTAGGTCACGTGATCTTATGGTGCTCTCTGACATCTTTTTATGCTCTCTAAAGCAGGAAAAGTTACCATCTCCGTTAACATAATGAGGCCAAGTTGACATGACCGTAATTCTAGTTTGACCGCTACCTGTGGAAAATGCACAGCACACAGACCAATGTTATTTAATTGGCAGCGCAGATAAGTGTTTTTTTGGTTTGATTTTTTTTGCTTACTGATAGAATCCGCACCTGGAGAAAGATAAAAATAAAAATAAATGAATAAAAAAAATTGCAGCAAGCACATACTTCTATTTATGGTGAGGGGAGGCTCGCCTATTCCAGTCTATGGATTTGGAAAATCTTTTTCTTTTTGCAGATACAGTGATTGCAATTCTTAACAAAGAAAACTGTATTTGTTTTTTTTTTTTAAATGGTGCTAATTATGGATTTAATAAAAAAATAAAACCTTATGCCATACGGCTAGTATCCTGACCACCCTGGGGATGAACAGCAGATGATTATTTCTGAATGAAAATCAGGTATTTTCTTTATACAGTTGTGTGAACCCAGACTTACATGTATGATGACGCTGCAACACTGAAGTTCTTAACAGGGAGAAACAGAAGTGAACATTACACAGCGCCTGACATATAATCATGATGTAAGAGATCGCAGCACAACCTCCTGACTGTACTATTAAAATATATTAGCATATTTATGAGAAGAAGATGCACTGAACCGTTTGGCCATGTCATGGGTGCAACTGTGCACCTGTATTTGGTTTGAACAGTCATTCTGTGCAGAGTCTCTTTAAAGGTAGTCTGTCAGCCCCTGAATGACCATTCAAAATAGGCTACATTATGAGAGCACTGAGCTGTCTAACAGTTCATGCACATACCCATCATCTAAACCCTAATAATGATGGGCCGAGCGCCTGTGCTTGTGTGGCGCCCCTATGGCAAGGCGCCACAGGGAGGTACTGCACCCCAAACAGAAGGTGTAGTGCCTCCGTAGCCGTGGATATGGAGGACCCTACAGAGTCTGCACCCTGCATCCATACATTAGGCCACTTTAATACAGGGGACCGTATATTTAGTAGGTCCCAGGGGATGGAGCCTAGAGAGCGGGAGACAGGGACTGCCAATAGTGTCAGACAGACTGTGTGAGACAGCAAGGAAGGCAGATGCAGGGGACCCTGCGGCTGTAACAGGAGGGCACCTCTTAGATGAGGGGTGACCCAGATTCTGAAGGGGGTTATTCCAGGACTGGTTGGAGCCAGCTGGGGACCCAGGTCACCACCGGCATACCGGAGCCGAGGCAGCTAGTAAAAGGTCTAACCCTAACTGCAGACCAGCAAGCTGAGGGCCCGACACAAGGGAGCCACAGCACCCCTAAAGAAGCCCAACATCGGTCCCGCAGCTGGGTCCATGACACCGACAAGTAAGAGACTTTAGGTAACAGACCCCGAGGACTAGAGACTTGGCTCAAGAGGGGAAGGCAGAGACAGAGGGACAGGACCAGGAACGCCATATCAAAAGGCACCACTGCCAGACTCTGGAAAGTCCTCCAAAATTTGCGGCTACCAACCTGTTCAACCAGACTGTATCGTGTACCATTTTCCACCTGGTGCAAGTAAAGACCTGTTTGAGCTGATCTGGTGTTTGGTCTCCTTCAATCCTCCACCCGGAGGACTTCTACTGTATCACCGAGGTGAGGACTACTACTCCCCTCATCCACCCCGCTGCCCTGAGGTAAAGCTCCACCTGTGAGGAGCTGTACTACCCAAAGCTGCATTTACATCACCTCAGCGGCCGAACGCTGGTAACCCTATTACCAGGTACCACAGGTGGCGTCATGTTACCATTCCCCCCCTATCATCATCACCCCCACCCCGCCATTGAGAGTCCAGGGCACGGAACCAGGAACCGACCAGCGGTGATCCTGCACCGAAGTATCCACCTGTCCCAGCATCCAAGTACCGCCTACCCTGTTGACCGACTCACTTACTTTAATAGGCTGATGCTACAACATTGTGCACGGTCACCAGGCGAAGAATGCAACCATTTAAGAGATTGTAGCACTTGCAGGAGCACTGTAAGGCTGGCTTCACATTAGCGTTTGTGTCTGCATGCTAATGGCATGCAGACACAAACGCTGTCAAAAGCAGTGGGGAAATTATGTGTCCGCAGCGGATAATGTCCGCCTGCGGACACATCACTGTGGAGCCCGGCAGCCAATCGGCGCTGTCCGGGGGCGGGCCGGAGGAGGAGTTCAGCGCCGGAGATCTCCTACTCCCCGCCGCCGGTAAGCTCCGGGACATGTTGGCGGGGAGAACAGCTGATCTGACAGCTGTTTGAATCTTCCCGCGCCGACACCGAGAGGAGATGTCGGCGCGGGAAGATTCAAACAGCTGACAAATCAGCTGTTCTCCCCGCCGACATCGCTAGCACATTACAGGCGGCGGGGAGGAGGAGGACAGCAGTGGCTCAGCTGATCTCCTGGTGGCCGTCGGTGAGCTCCTGTGACATCACCGGCGGCCACCGGGAGATTTTTCAATGGGTCCGCAGCGTTCTCCAGCGCTGTCAAGCGCTGAACACTGCGGACCCATTGAAGCCAATGCATTTTTTGTGCGCTTGGGGACGCTTGCTGATTGTCCAAGCTCCCCGAGCGCACAAAAAAATGCAACTGGCTGCGTCCCGGGTGCGGATGCTGGACACCGGAAGGAGCAGATATCGTCCGCATCCGAACGCAGGAAACGCAGGCACTATGCGTTCCTATGTTAAACATAGGAACGCAGTGCGCATGCGTTTTACTGCGTATGGGAACGCAGCAATACGCTGCCTTCCCATATGCAAATGTGAAGGCAGCCTAAACCTTTCTAACAGCTCATCAGTAGGAATGCCAGGAGTCAACAACCTAATTCTATGAATGGGTTATCACTAGAGTTGTGTGGATCAATTCATGGGACCATCAGCCATAATAAGTGCTCTGTGACTGCTGGATGGAAGCGCTGCGTATCTCTTACCTGCTCGGCTCCCCACATTGGCTTTGCTTTGTCAGACTGGTGCAAAATAATCTGTGTGTCACGCTGGCTAATCAAAACCTGAGCGGAGGACCCCAGATGAGATTTTTAAGCCTTCCGCAAATCAATCCACCCAGCTGCAGTCATAAATACTGTGATTCCCTTTTAATGGACTAAAGAATGGTTGGATATAAACAGAAGGGACGTACTAAGCCTCCACCTCCCTACAGATTACAAGGAAATTACAGGACTAAGATTACAAAACATTTCCATTTAATTTCAGAATTAGATTAATACAAAATGTTCTTGTTCACCATTCAGATAAAAGCTCTTGTAAATATTAAGTGAATAGAGGTTGTAGGCTTCCGATGTGTCACTTTCCTTCCTTTATTAAATCCACTAGTTTACAATTATGTAGAATTACAAAGCTCCGGATGCGTGCTGTAACATTTGGTAGGTGTATACTGGTAGTGGTAGAGTTTCTGACTTCTTATTCAGGACCTCCGCGCTGAAAAACAGAATAGACAGCAAATGATACCATAAATGTTTTATTATGGTGTTTCATTTAAAGAGATCCTGAGAGCAAGATTTTGTAATGTACAGTGAAGACACGGCTGTAATGTCCCTGTAATATAGAGTAAATTGATACCATTTGTAAAGGAATCCACTTTCTTATTGTTCTTTAATCACTGTATGAAGATTTCTGCTAATTAGATTTTAGTGTACAGTAGCCAGAATGTACGCTGGTTCTTCCCCTCCCTGTCTGTGATTCCTCGACCCATCCTCCCACCGCTTTTCTCAAAATGTGGAAAGTTGCAAACGTTTTGCAACAACTCCCTGTTGCTTGGAACTTTTCAAAAGCAATTTAAGTCAGAATTCAGGGGTAAATCGCTTTAAGAAGTTTTAAAAAATAAACCTGAAATCGCTTTGATGAATCGAGGCTAAAGTAAGTACTTGACATGTTTTTAAGTCAGTACCAGCAATGAAGAAACCCTGTTATTTTATGAGTTCACTGGGGCTGGAAAAGCCCTTCATTTCCCTATTAATTGGACTGGAGGAGATTGGGCAGCACTTGGGAGACAGGCCACCCAGCCCATTCTTCAATAGGAACTGCTTATTGCACCATGGACACGCCATTGACCTAAAGATCCATATTTAGCATCAACCAGATCGAAAGATTATTTTCCTGTTGAAACAAACATCTATACAAGAGATCTTCCCTGAGGTCCATCTATACCTATACTCTAAAGGTACCGTCACACGCAGCGCTATGGCTTCCATATCGCTGGCGATTTGATGTGAGCGCGCACGTTGCGGGCACTTTTTTTCACATAGCCGAGGATCTGTCACACGTAGCGATTTCGCGTGCCTTCTCCAGCGATCCTGCATTCCGGAAATCGCCTGGCGCAGACCAGAATCAAGTTCCCTTTCCCACATCGCCGCGTCACACGCCACCACATCAGCGATGTGGCCAGAGTGTGCGAGTACGCCGAGGAGACAGGCGTGCCAGAGTGTTTCTCACGGTGCCCCTACCACTCCGATTGCCCACCACAGCTGCGTTACCATTGGTCAGCCAATGGGAACGCAGGAGCTGCCACCAATCGCGGCAGATGGGGCACGCCACACAGAATGCTCAGGCACACCTCTGGAATTGCTTCCAGATGGTCCGAGCTTGCTTTATACATTGCTGTCGCCCTGTCACACGCCATGATGGGCAGAAATCGCCTGATTTCACTGCAGTGCAGGGCGATCAGGCGACACCCCACCTGCGATTTCTCGCCGTACAATCGCCCAGTCACACGCCGCTACGCACAGGTGGTGTGGTTTCCACATCACCCAATTCTGCAATTGCCAACGAAATGGCCGGTGATATAGCCGTGTGTGACGGTACCTTTAGTGAATAACCAACTAAGGTTCCATATTAATTCCGCTTAACATCCCTACAGGATTCTATGAATAGAAATACAAATCCTTCCATACCTAATGAGAGCTTAGATGGATCTTATATGTAGGTTATGATTATTGCTCTATCCCAGAGCCTGTAAGACAGATAGTTCTCTTTTGTTATACAAGGATTCAGAGAGATCCTGCTATCCAGCCTCTATAAAAATCTCTTCTTCACCCTCAGACCACCATCATTCATCTGAGCTTGTAGTGACTTTTGTAAACAAGGACAAAATATTTGGCTGAAACCTCAAATTCCCATCGTCGCAACTCTCACTAATAAAGACTAACTTTGCATTTGAAATATTAGAGTGTGCAATGTTTGATATATACTTCTGATTATTGGGATCTACCGCACTCACCTGACTTGCACCTCCACCCTGGACCCCTTTTGGTTCTGTTCACGCTAAATAAAGTTATTTGGGATTCTATGATGATGGGAGGTGCTAGATGCAAATCTCCGCCCCCCCTCCTCCAGTCATCATAGAATCTCATCAGTAACAGCTGCCATCTCCTAACTCAGTGATGGGAAAGTCTTTACTGAATACTGATTTTACCTCAGTATTGAGAATTTTGATAATGACTGACCAATCCTGGCAGAAAAAGAAGCAGATTTTTCTGATACGATATATCACAAAGTTGCTATTTTTCATGTGTAATATTGATTTATGAAACAAAAATTAGAACGACAGTTATGCCTTTAGAAGGGGTTGCGCAAGAAATGAACAACTCCTTTAAATAAGTGCATCCATCTTTCCTGTCATCTGATAGATGACCTTATTTAAAGGGGACTGACAGGAGACACATGCTGCCTGAATTGTGTGCATCAGGAATCTGACCCAACAGCTGTGAATGTTTCACTCTGAAAGAACGGAGTGTTTAAGAGAACACATACTATGAAAGCCTGGACGGGGACTGTGTGCCTTGGATGACTAGTCAGAAGTACGACCCCTTTGACGTCTCTTCATCCTGCTCCTCAAAACTGGCAGGTCTGTTTGTGTGATAATCTAGGAGGGTCGGGGTATGAGAGAAGCCATCAGGGTCCTGACTGTGACTAGTCACCCAAGATGTAACTCCCTGCCCAATGCCACAAATATGTTTTCAGCCCTTCAGAGCTAAGCATATATGGCTGCAATATTCACTGCCAGGTTCTGCTGTGCGCTGCTGGTGCCTGGATCAGCACAAATCTCCCATCAGGTTCACATTAAAGCAGCACATCTGTGCTAGTAATAACCTAGAGAGCTCCCTGGCTGTGCTCTTACTTGTATATAGTCCATCTCCTCAGCGGATACAGCTTTTCTCCTGTATTTCTGCGGCAGTGACCTCAGCAGGTCGCTTGTGTCTGGGGAGCCGTGTACTTTACGAAGAGGTGCAGGGTTCGGAGCTCCAGGTGGGTTTTCGCCGGTGGCCTGATGTGCTGTTACTGCAGGAGCAGTAAATGGGTAGATCATAGACTTCAAGGCTTCTTGTACTAGACAGAAAAGAAAACCAAAGACCACATATTACAAGTGGAAACCTGCCGTTCATAACAAACTTATGTGTGTCTCCTGTTGTGATGATTTGCCCTTGTGGTTTCGCCTCCAGGAGAGTCGGAGACCGATGAAGATTTCCCGATATGTGAATATTAAAATTTTTCCTTTTGCGTGTACCCCTAAAGTTTAAGCTTAACAGCTCCACAAAAAGTAAAAAATAAAAAACATGGTCTGCACATTCAATAATCCACAATGATCTATAGCTGCTAATCCATCAGGTTTTACTACACATTAATAAGCCTGCTGGCCATTTCATGGTGACCTCATAAGCCCGGTGCACACACTGAGTATTTGGGGAGTTTTTTACCTCAGTATTTGTAGCCAGATCTGGCAGCTTTGCCGCATCTGCTGTGGAACGGCTGACTTACGGGAAGTCTCATTCATTCCTTATGCGACAGTTGCAGTTTTGCTGGATCCGGCAATTGCGGTGAAAGAATACAAACATTACTAGCAGCGTTTTTTTGCACAGCCGCAAGTGCCAGATCTGCCGGATCAGGCAAAAACACAACTGCTGCACCTGACCCATAGAGAAAGAACGGGGCTTGCGGCAAGTCGGCCATTACGCGGCAAAACCTGCCAGATCTGCCTTGAATTACAAAAAGCGCCGATGTGAAAGGGTGAAAGGTCCCTTAGACTAGTCACACCGGTCTCCTACTGGAATGTGCTGTGGTCACAGCAGGGTCTGACACAGACAGCTCAGGGGCTGCTGTGGAGCTACTCATTGCAGAGACCGGTTTGTTCAAGTTACTGCCCCAACTGTTAATTTTGGGGAAAAAAAATGTGTTTTCTGGGAGCCACTTCAGTTTATATTATAACACATATAATAAAAAAAATGCTGACAAGTCACAGGCCTGACACTTACCGTTGGGTTTCGGACTGCCCTTTCTATCGGGGAATCTAATGGTTGGCACATGAGGCTTCACAACCTGTAGAAAAGGGGAACGAAGATTGCTGCATCATAATATATACACACTCACAGCTAACATCACTGACAGATCGCTAATATGGCACACTAACAGGTAACGGCTCTATAAAAATAAGATGCCTCAATTACACAGAGCCTCACAGCGCTGCGTCGGGCTCCATCATAGAGTACCCGGACGATCCATAAGGTCGCTGGGCTCTTCTGGGAAGAAAACAATTACTGCAAACACTATGATGGCAGGTTGGATGCAGTACACTAATGTATAGACACCAAGGACAGACTCCGGTACAGATGGGGGGTGCAGTCTGAGTGCAACAGCCAATCACAGACGCTGTTACACAGAGTGAGCATCTTTGATTGGACGTTGCAGTTCAGTGCAGTAAATATTCATGAAGCTTAATGAGCGGCCTTGGAAGCAAGCAAACAGCGGGAGACTGCCCAATTAATTAAGTGTGTGCCATGTGGGGCTACATTACTCAGCCAAGGGCTCTGGAGGAGAAATATACAGCCACCCACTGAGCCGGCTGGTATCGGCGGATCCAGGACCTGTCATCAGCCAATCACCAGCTGTGCTGATGGAAAAACTGTTTTTAATGGACTTTGTCAGCACATTACATCTAAAAGTCACATTGGAACGTACATCCGTAAAAAAGGATTCCTTTCTTGTACAGATCTGATGTCACGGGAGATCTACTGTAAAAGAAATATTCAAACCAATGTGTTGGTGCAGTGGGGGCATCCGAGCACTGAGAAGACGCAGCTCATACGGAGACACCCCCATAGATTCATGATAGATTGCTAATGCCTGGCCACACCGGCTCTATACAGGGTATGGGGTCTATAGGGGACACTGTAGCCATATTCTCACCTCTGTACGTTCAAATGCTTTATTTCTATACACAGGAGCCCAGTACAGAGCAGAGGAGGCGTCTGTACCCCCCAGAGAAACCCCACTGCAATCATCTGGGTCACAGCCCCCTCCCCCCATTCCTGGGGTCACTCTCATATGTGGCACAAGACTGAGGCTCATCCCCAGAATGAGCTGCTGCCTCCATTACACTCCATAGCAGCTGTAGGTTGTACGACAGACATGGTGCAGAGGTGACTGTGTATGGCAGCCCAGGCTGTGCAGTGTCACCCTGACCTCTCTGCAGGGTCACAGCCCCAGATCCTGCACACAGGGCGGCGCAGGCCCGGGATCACTCATGGTAACTGCTGAGGGTGAAGTGTGCGGGCTCCGGTCACCGGGGATGTGGCGGTGACGTGACAGCCTGAGCTAAATGTAGTACTCTTACCTGGACGACCCTGCTGGCCGCCGCCATCTTGCTCCCCATGGCGACACCTAGCGGCGCTTCCGCAACCGGAGGAAGAAGAGGAAGCGTCACGTGACCAACTGACACCGGACTGACGGTGGAGTACATATATACACGGGATATACGCAGAAATATGTACTATATATGTGTGCACTGCAGGTGTATACATGTTCATATGCGGCTAGGTATATATTATAGGGCCACGTCACACACACAGATATCTGTTCAGATATTGGCCACATATCTCTGGTTGCAGTGAAATCATGGACAGATTGTCCCATTTTGTGGCCATATACAAATGTAACAATGTGTCCATGATTTCACTGCAACCAGAGATATGTGGCCAATATCTGAACAGATATCTGTGTGTGTGACGTGGCCCATACACACACATATATATATATCTATGTAGCCTAATGATTCCTGGAGGAGCATGGATATGTGGATTGTGATAGAACATGTTCCCCCACTCTGTATGTTGGGCACACTCTCTGAGGCCTCTTTCAGGCCTCGTTCACACATCCGTGCCTCTGGCACATATGCGGTCTCTGCAGACACTTGCCGGAGGCACGGACATATGGGGACACATGATCCCCTATGGTCCAGTGCACACTCCCGTTTTTCCACATGGACCTTGTCCCTGTGTGGAGCAAGATACGTGTCCATGTGCACCACACGGCGACATGTCGTTTTTTTTGCGGAGGCACAGACCGCTTTTGCCGTGAAACGTCCATGCACATGGATCTCATCCATTTGACATTCGTGTGCTGCACGGACCACGGCCAAAAGTGACAACCCTAAAAATAATAATAATAATAATAATAAAGCTTTATTTATATAGCGCCAACATATTCCGCAGCGCTTTACAATGTAGGGTTAGAGTACAGAAAATACAGTAAGTAATTACAATAGAGAACAAATAAAGTACAAATAATTGGATACAAAACAATAGGCATAAAATCAATGTGAAAAAAAAATACAATAAATAAAGCAATAAATGAAGGTGACCCTGCTCAAAAGAGCTTACAATCTACAACGGGAAAGGGGTTGCGCAAGGTGGCGAGGCTTATTGCACTGGTGGTCCAGGCATCTTGAGGAAATGGGGCATAGGGCTAAGCTTACATGGATGGTCATTATACAGTCTGTGTAGACCTTTATGGTTTGGTGGAGTTTGTAGAAGAGTAATGTCCAGAGGGATAGGCCATTCACTATCTACAGTACAAAGGACTTCTATTAGGGAGTATGATAGGCCGCCTTAAAAAGATGCGTTTTTAGGGATCGTCTGAAGCCATGCAAGTTGTGGATAGTCCTGATTTCTTTGGGTAAAGCATTCCAGAGGTTTGGTGCAGCTCTGGAAAAGTCTTGGAGCCGGGAGTGGGAGGATCGGATTAGTGCAGATGTTAGTCGAAGGTCATTTGAGGAACGTAGAGAGCGGGTGGGGTGATAGACAGAGATGAGGGAGGAGAGGTAGGGGGGGGCTGCACTGTGAAAAGCTTTGTGGGTGAGAACAAGCAATTTGAATTTGATCCTGTAATATACGGGCAGCCAGTGCAATGACTGGCACAGAGCAGAGGCATCTGAGTAACGATTGGCCAGATGGGTGATCCTGGCTGCTGCATTAAGGATGGACTGGAGAGGAGAAAGTCTGGTGAGGGGGAGGCCGCTTAATAGAGAGTTGCAATAGTCAAGGCGGGAATGGATTAGGGCCACGGTGAGGGTTTTTGTTGTTTCCAGGGTGAGAAAGGGGCGGACTCTAGAGATATTCTTCAGGTGTAAGCGACAGGAGCGGACGAGAGATTGCGTGTGGGAGGAGAAGGAGAGATCGGTGTCAAACATAACTCCCAGACAGCGAGCCTGCTGCCTAGGCGTTATCGTAGTGCCGCATACTGAGAGAGAGATGTCCGGTTTAGGGAGGTTAGTGGATGGGGGGAGCAGAAGAAGTTCAGTTTTGGAAAGGTTTAGTTTCAAATAGAGAGTGGACATGATATTGGATACTGCAGCTAGACAGTCATTGGTATTCTTTACTACCGCAGGGGTAAGGTCAGGGGCTGAAGTGTATAGTTGTGTGTCATCAGCATAAAGATGGTACTGAAAGCCAAATCTGCTGATGGTCTGTCCAATCGGGGCCGATAAAGAATTTCATACTCCCCTCCCTCCAGCGCTGACAGCTCCTCTCACTTCTGGTGCCGCTCATTAGGCTCATGAATATTCACTTCACTGAGCCCAAGAGCGGCCCGGAAGTGAGAGGAGCAGCGGCTCTGGAGGCAAGTGAGTATCCTATGAAAGCCTGTCCGTGTGCTACCTGGACAGCACCCATCGTGTCACATGTCCGTAACACATGGGTCTACGCCCCACCCCCAAACGGCCTTGCTTCACACGTCCGTGGTGACACGGATGTGTGAAAAAGGCCTCATGTGCAGTCACATGCTGGAGACACAGACATATGTCCATGATACCGCACAGACCATGTCTCCGTGTGGAACAGATGTGTGTCCGTCTGCTCCATGGGCGGCAGCACAGACACACAGACCCATTCAGATCAATGGATCCATTAAAATAATGTCATCCGTGTGCAGTAGCGGAGCATAGATTTTTAAGTTAAAAAATAAATTATTTTATACATACATGACTCCAGCAATGTCCTGTCCCTCTCACTCCCAGGACCACTCATTAGGCTCATGATTATTCACAGCAGTCCCTGAAGTGAGAGGGACAGGCAGCGCTGGAGACAGGTGAGTATACAATGACATACTGTCCATGTGCTGTCTGGATGGCACACGGATGGCACACAGCACACACATAACCCACCATGCGTGAAACATGGACCCATGGCCCCCCAAAAACAGCCTGTCTGACCAGGGGTGAACCTAGCCCCTCTACTGCCTGAGGCGAACTGCAAAAAGGTGCCCCCCCCTCCCTACTAGTAATTTTGTTTTAATCGGCAAAAATAAATCTGGTGCATACAGATTTATATTTATCCTGTAAAAATTAGCCAAATAGTGAACATTTTAGTTTACAGAAACAGAATAAAAGATTTCCACACAAGGATGTCAGCGCCATCACACGCACATACAAGAACCATACAGAAGAATCGAGACCAAGGATCATTAATGGCAATGGCAGGTTGGCACAAGCATACAGACACACAATGATGGCTGGCGGAGCGGTGGTCCTGTAGGCAAAGTCCTGCATCCTTATAGCACAGGAGGCAGCACTGATTGCCAACCTCTGGCACACACCTACACAACTCTGGACTGCTGCCTGGCACTAACTAGTCACACACGTCACCTTGCAGCACCATCCACAAACCACAGGTATCAGACCTGTAGTCTGAGCATCAACAAGCCGCCACTGCACTAAGCTGGTAAAATGGCGCTTCTCCTCCAACAGACCACGCTTCTTCCCGAATTGCTTAGCCAGTTACAAGCACCGCACATGGGGCTGTCTGGAACAGGGTCCTTCTATTGGGTTGAGCAAAGGATATGGGAGTGGGAAGGGAGGGAAGAGCCCCACCGACCAACCGCTGCTCAGGAGTAATATGGCTGGATGCCTGTCTGTACCGAGGGGCGGCACTGGACCTGGTGTGTAAGTTATGGCCAATCAGTCCGGCAGCAGAGAGACAATGCATCATGCATCATAGAAATCATGAAGCCCCAGAGCAGAAGTTCTAATTGGGCACCCCACCAAAAAAATAATATTTGTTTGGGTCACATAGGTACATCTCTCACAACATTTCAACATTTACAAAATAATTTTCCTCCTACTGAAGCCCCTAGATTCCCCTTTCATGCCCCTATAAAGTGTGATGCCAACAAAAATGCCCCTCAAACACTGTATGATCCCCCACAGTGCATTCCTCCACACACATAGTATGATGACCCTACTGTTTTCTGGTCATCATAATGGGAGACCCAGACAATGGGGTTTAGGGCACTGCCCTCCGGAGGTCACACTAGGTACTACAAGTTTGTAGACACCGCCTCCTCCGCTTATAAACCCCTACCGCAGGGAACATCCTCAGTTTTAAACTTAGTGTGCTCGGAGGATCACGCTTTGCTTGCACTTCACTGCATTCTCACAGCTTACGTGATGGCGTCTGAAGACAAGGTAAAAAGGTTCCAGTCGGGACCTGCGACAGCCTCCCCGCTCACCCTTGTGGAACACGCAGGTGGAGGTACCGGAGGGCCTAGGGCCTGGACACTTTGTGTTCTCCCGGTACGCTGTTGCGCTCCTTTCCATCCCTCTCTGGGGGGCTCTGGAGAGTGGGAGATGGGAGCCTTGCACAGCTCCGCTCCGTCCGAGGCCTCCCTAAATGGTGCTTACAGACCGGACTGGAGCCAGCCCAGTCCGAGGCCTCCCTAAATGGTGCTTACACTCCGGACTGGTGCTGCACCCCCGTCCAAGGCCTCCCTAAATGGTGCTTACAGACCGGACCGGCACTGAGGCACTCTGTGTCTCCTGTGTGCCTGGGGGTAGTGTCTGTCACTTTATGTGGCCTGACACTCAGACCGCGCGTTACCCTCGGGTCCGCGGTTCTGCGGGTGTACCCTGTGCTGGGGTCACCCTGGCTGACCGCCCTGTGTGTCACGGGGGCTGAGGCCGTGGGCTGCGGATGTTTGTTTGTACATGCAGTCTGTGTATAACTTTTTACACTTTTTCCCGCGCTGCGGGCTCCGGCTCCCTCATGCTGAGGCTGCTTGGAGGATGGGAAGCAGCCCGTGCGGTGACGTCATCGATGGGCGTGTGTGTGTGTTTCCCGCGTGTCTTCGGCGCCGCCCACAGTTTCACTGTCGGCGGCCATCTTTACCCTCACTTCCCGGTTGGGATTTGTATGCAGCGTGCGCCTGCACTCCACAGGGGAGACCGGAAACCGTCGCGGAGGTCACACACACACACCGCTTCCTCATACCGCTTTACTGCGGTCGGTAAGCCACTGGGACTCCCGGTTTTGTTGTCTGCATTTTGGCTTATCTTCTCCTACTGTGGCGATGTCCTCAGCCGGGAAGCGTGCTGCTAGGGCGGCAGAGACCACCATTACCTGTGCTACATGCAATGGAACACTGGTGGAGGGGTCCTGCAATAACTGCGGACGCCCAGAGGCCCGGGCTGGCACTGTTGAGTCAGCAGCTCCGGTGCTATACCCTGAGGTTCAGGTGATCTCAGGGCCATGGGAGACTCAGAATAAGATCAATGAATCTCTGTTGTCTCAGCTGTCCTCCATGTCGCAATCCCTGGAGGCACTTAATAGGAGGCTGGATAGCCCAGCTACTCCGTCCAGTTACCCCCGGGTGTCTCCCTCTTCTGCTGTGAGACCCCTTAAGCGGGCTCGTCGTGAGGAGTCACCCGAGCTCCAGGCTCTCTCTGAGGAGGAGCGTTCCTCTGATGGTGAGGACGATGATGGGGGTTCAAATTTCGGGTCTGTGTCTATATCTGAACCACCAGACGGGGTGGAGGATCTGGTGTCCTCTATCAACGAGACCTTACGTCTCGTGACACCCCCTGAGGAGGTGACGGTGCACCCGAAGGAGGTCTATCAATGGCTGCGACCAGAGGCTAGACCAAGTGGTTCCTTCATGGACCACACGAATTTTGGAAGGGTGGTTAGAGCTCCCAGGTTACATCCTGGGCGGCGCTATGTCCGTAAACCCAAGGACAATCGATTCCCCTTCCCCCAGGAGGTGCTTCAGGAGTGGTCGCAGTCCCCGAAGGTGGACGCTTCCATAACCAGGATTGCTGCACGCTCCCTTTTCTCTGCCTCTGATAGCTCCTCACTGAAGGATGCGACGGATAGACAGGTCGAGCAGCTCGCCAAGTCTTCCTATGAGGCTGTGGGGTCTTCATTTGCCCCTAATTTTGCCACGGTCTGGACCTTACAAGCGATTACTACCTGCTTGGATGGTATCTCTGACCTGGCAAGATCCAGTCCAGAGGTCCTAGCACTTACCGAAAGGGCAAGGGCCTATGCGGACTACGCCAGGACGGCGACTCTGGAAACTGCCACTCGCTCAGCTGTGGCTTCGGCCAATGCTATAGCGATCCGCAGGTTGTTGTGGCTGCGTCTTTGGGACTCAGATGCCACATCCAAGAAGATTTTGCAGAATCTTCCGTTTGCTGGTGACAGGCTTTTTGGCACCGAACTGGACAAGCTGATAAAGGATTCTGCTGAGTCTAAGATACCGCAGAATAAGCCTAAGCCACGGTATACCGTTAAAAGGAACCCAAAACAGTGGTCCTTTCGTTCCAGCTCGCAGTCATCAGCACCGTCCGCTCGCACGGACCGAGGGGGAAAGCCCGCTTTCCAGTGGCGCTCTAAGAGTCGTACAAAGAAGCCGGCGGGGGCGGCAGCTGCCACCCCCAAACCCGCCTCTACATGACTCGCTCTCTCATCCTGCCTCCCCACAGGTGGGGGGCCGCTTGTCTCGCTTTCAGGACAAGTGGCTGCTTCACGTTCAAGATCAGTGGGTTCGAGACGTGATCTCGCGAGGGTACAGGATAGAGCTGACGTCAAAGCCGATATCCCGATTCCATCGGTCGGTCCCATCACCAGAAAAGGCTCAGGCTTTTTACCAGGTGTTGGAGGGTCTCCGCAGAGACGGAGTGGTGGTCCCGGTGCCTTCCGGAGAGAGGTTCAGGGGTTTTTACTCCAACCTCTTTATCGTCCCGAAGAAGGACGGATCCTTCCGCCCAGTACTGGACCTGAAGTTGTTCAACCATCACGTGTTGGTTCGGAAGTTCCGTATGGAATCACTGCGCTCCGTGATCGCAGCTGTGTCACAGGGGGACTTCCTAGCGTCCATAGATATCAGAGACGCTTACCTTCACGTACCCATTGCACCGGCTCATCAGCGCTGGTTGCGATTCGCAGTGGGGGAAGAACACTTCCAATTTGTGGCGCTGCCGTTCGGGTTGGCCTCGGCACCGCGGGTGTTCACAAAAGTGATGGCCTCCATGATGGCTCTCCTGCACATGCAGGGACATGCCGTCATTCCCTATTTAGACGACCTGCTGGTCAGGGCGCCATCAGAACACCTCTGTCAAGAGAGCCTGGATGTGACCATGCGGTCTCTGGAACAGTTCGGTTGGCTCCTCAATATTCAGAAGTCAACGCTAGTTCCGACCCAGTCTTTGACATATCTGGGCATGGACTTCAACACAGCCTCAGCCCTGGTGTCTCTGCCACGAGTCAAACAGATGGCGATCCAATCAGGAGTACAAGCAGTCCTCCTGTCACCACAATCATCCCTACGGGTGTTGATGAAGCTGGTGGGGCGCATGGTGGCAGCAATAGAGGCGGTGCCGTTCGCACAATTTCGCCTCCGTCCTCTTCAGCTGGAGATTCTCCGCAGGTGGGACAAGAGGACGATCTCTCTGAATCGGCTGGTGACCCTTTCCCTACCGACCAGGGATTCCCTGCAGTGGTGGCTACAGCCACATCACTTGTCTCGGGGCCGGTCCTTCATCAAACCGTCATGGTTAGTGGTGACCACCGACGCCAGTCTGAAGGGCTGGGGGCGGTGTTCTTGCACCACAGGGCCCAAGGCCTCTGGACTCAGTCGGAGTCGGCGTTGCAGATCAGTACTGGAGATCAAGGCGATCTATCTGGCACTCCTGGCTTTTCAGAGATTCCTCTCAGGACAACCCATTCGGGTTCAGTCCGACAATGCGACGGCCGTCGCTTATATAAATCATCAAGGAGGAACCAGGAGTGCAGAGGCTCTGGCCGAAGTCCACCGCATCCTATCCTGGACGGAGGACAACAACTGCCTGATCTCCGCAGTTCACATCCCAGGGGTCGAAAACTGGGAGGCCGACTATCTGAGCAGGCAGGGGATGGACGCCGGAGAGTGGTCTCTTCATCCAGACGTCTTCCAGGACATCTGCAGCAGATGGGGCACTCCGGACGTGGATCTGATGGCCTCACGGCCGAATCATCAGGTTCCGCAATACATGGCGAGGTCATGGGACCCCCAGTCTCTGGGAGCGGACGCCCTGATCTTGACTTGGTCCAGATTCCATCTACCATATGTGTTCCCGCCTCTGGCTCTGATTCCCAGGGTGCTGTGGAAAATCAGGTCGGAGTGCAGCGTAGCCATTCTAGTGGCTCCAGACTGGCCCAGGAGGTCCTGGTATCCGGACCTGTGGCAACTGTCAGGCGGACACAGGTGGGCTCTTCCAGAACGCGCAGATTTACTCGCGCAAGGCCCATTCTTCCACCTCAATTCCAGGGCCCTCAGATTGACTGCATGGCTCTTGAGGCCTGGCTGCTGACATCCAGGGGTTTCTCCCCTACGGTGGTTGCCACTATGAATCGGGCTAGGAAGCCAGTTTCCAGGAAGATGTACCACAGAACGTGGAAAATCTTTTTTACTTGGTGTGCCTCTGGCGGACGGTCTCCGTGGCCCTTGTCCATCCCGACGTTGTTGGCTTTCCTACAGTCGGGTTTGGAATTGGGATTATCCCTTGGCTCTTTGAAAGGTCAAGTATCAGCACTTTCTGTGCTGTTTGACAGGCGATTGGCGCTCCTCCCGAAGGTCCGTCAATTTCTGCAGGGGTGTCACGGATGGTTCCGCCCTACAAGAGACCTCTAGACCCTTGGGACCTTAACATGGTCCTGGCGGCATTGCAGAAACCGCCGTTTGAGCCTCTGAGGGAGGTTTCTCTATCTCGTCTATCCCAGAAAGTGACCTTTCTGGTGGCGATTACATCTCTGAGGAGGGTCTCAGAATTGGCTGCACTATCGTGCAAGTCACCCTTTCTGGTGGTTCACCAAGACAAGGTGGTGTTGCGTCCACGGCCAGAATTCTTGCCGAAGGTGGTTTCAACTTTCCACCTGAACCAGGAGATTGTTCTCCCATCATTTTGCCCCGCTCCCGTTCATCAGGTTGAACGCGACCTCCATACTCTGGATCTCGTGAGAGCTATACGCATTTATGTGTCTAGGACCGCCTCCTTTAGGAGTTCGGATTCCTTATTTGTTCTTACGACAGGTCGCTGTAAGGGGTCTGCGGCGTCGAAATCGACATTGGCCAGATGGATTAAGGCTTCCATCCAGGAGGCTTACCGGACTTCTGGTTTGCCTCTCCCGGTGGGATTGAAGGCTCACTCTACCAGAGCCGTAGGTGCCTCCTGGGCTTTGCGACATAGAGCGTCTGCTCTACAGGTGTGTCAGGCGGCCACTTGGTCCAGCCTGCACATTTTCTCTAAGCACTATATGGTGCATGCCCATGCCTCTGCGGATGCAAGTTTGGGCAGGCGGGTTCTCCAGGCGGCGGTTGCCCACCTTTAAAAGGGAACCATGTGTTATCCGTCTTGTTGAGGAACTCTTCCCGCCCTGGGGTATTGCTTTAGGACATCCCCATTGTCTGGGTCTCCCATTATGATGACCAGAAAAAAGAGAATTTTGTTTACGTACCGTAAATTCTTTTTTCTTTAATCATCAATGGGAGACCCAGCACCCACCCAGTTGTTCCTTTGCATGTTTTGCATTTGCTCTGTTCTCTGTTGAGACAGTGTTTGCCGGGTTGTTGAACCGTTTGTGTACGGCATTCTTCCCGATGTTTCGGGTGTGGTTTATTTCCTCCTCGCAGCTTGTAGACCAAACTGAGGATGTTCCCTGCGGTAGGGGTTTATAAGCGGAGGAGGCGGTGTCTACAAACTTGTAGTACCTAGTGTGACCTCCGGAGGGCAGTGCCCTAAACCCCATTGTCTGGGTCTCCCATTGATGATTAAAGAAAAAAGAATTTACGGTACGTAAACAAAATTCTCTTTATCTCTTTCAACTACCCTAGCACAGTATGATTCCCAACTATGACCCCCACCCAGCCCTCCATGTAGTATAATGGACCTATGTACAGTATAATGGCCCCCAACACAGCCCTCAAATAGACAAAAACTAATGAGCCATGCACACAGTGAACAAATCTTTAAGACACTGTTCACACCACCAAAAGACTCAATCACAAAAAAAAGTAGTCAAACAAACGTGTAAAACTACTCTGTTGTAATAAAAGTAGTAAAAAGCAAGTACTGCTAAAAAAGTAGTAAAAGACAGGGTATTTAGTTGATACGTTTTTTGCAAAAAATGTATACTAAGCCGCTCTACCTTGCCAAGGTAACCCGTATCAGAGCAGTCCCTAACTGATGTGTTTAAAAACCTGACCATATGCATTGGTACCTATATGGGCAGGATTCAGACAGGTCCAATGTCTGACATGGACTGGCTACAGAATACGGCTAAAATAAGATTGACCAAACAAGGCAAACCTTTATTGTTCCACCACAACCACTCCATATACCAGACATCTGCTCTTCCCTCATAACCTCCCTCTCCAATATCACTGAAGGAGAGCTTACTTGTCTCCTATCCAAATCACACCTCACCACCTCTGCACTTGACCCCATCTCTTCCCACCTCCTCCCCAACTTCACTAACATGCTCATCATAGCCCTAACCCACCTCTTCAGTCTATCGCTATCTTCCAGTACCTTCCCCTCGGCTTTCTAACATGCCACCATCACACCCATCGTCAAAAAGCCAACCCTTGACCCGACTGCTATGACGAGCGATCTCCCCATATCGCTGCTCCCATTTGCTTCCAAACTCCTTGAACATGTCCATGCTCAACTTTCCTCCCACCTCTCATCTAACTCTCTCCTTGACAACCTACAATCCAGCTTCCGGCCCCACCCCTCGACCAAAGCTGTCCTAACCAAAATTACTAACGACTTGCTCACAGCCAAAGCTAACAGACAATTCTCCTCCTTCTAGACCTGTCCTCTGCCTTCGACACAGTGGACCAGTCTCTCCTACAGATTCTTTCTTCCTTCGGCATGAAAGACCTTGCCCTGTCCTGGATTGCCTCATACCTTTCCAACTGCACATTTAGTGTTTCCCACTCCCACACTACCTCCTCATTCGGCCCTGTCTCTGTTGGGAGTCCCACAAGGCTCAGTCCTGGGGCCCCTACTTTTTTCTATCTACACCCTTGGCCTAGGACAACTCAAAGTCCCATGGCTTCCAGTACCACCTGTACACTGACGACACTCAGATCTATCTCTCTGGCCCAGATGTCAATTCTCTGCTGTCCAGAATCCCAGAGTGTCTGTCAGCCATATCCTCCTCCTCTCGCTTCCTAAAACTCAACGTAGACAAAACAGAACTCATCATCTTTCCTCCATCCCATCTTTCATCTTCACCACCTGAGCTATCTATTATGTACCGTGTTTCCCCGAAAGTAAGACACTGTCTTATATTTTTTTTTGGTCCAAAAAGACCGCCATGTCTTACTTTCGGGGGTGTCTTATATTAGCCAAATCCCACTGCAGCCTCCCCTACACACACACATACACCACACACATACACCCATACATACCCATACACACACATAACCATACACACACACATATACCCATACACACAAACAGTTTTTTTACCGGTCTCCGATGGCCCCCGCTCCGGTGTCCGCGCTCTCCCCGCTGGCCTCCGCTCTCCGGTGGTCCCCCGTCCTCCAGTGGCCCCCTCCACTCTCCGGAGGCCCCCTCCGCTCTCTGGTGGCCCCCCCCCCTGCTCTCCGGCGTCCCACCGCTCTCCTTCCCACTGTAGCTGCCAAAATCCGCCCAGGTCAGGAGCCCTGCACCAATTACAGCGCAGGAACCGCTAGCCAATCAGAGGCCATGCACGATGTCAGCTGGCCACGGATTGGCTTGCGGTTCCTGGGCTGTGATTGGGTCACGGTTCCTGCGCTGTAATTGGCGCAGGGCTCCTGACCTGGGCGGAGTTTGGCAGCTACAGCGGGAATCAGGAGAGCGGGGGGCCACTGGAGAGTGGGGGGCCACCAGAGAGCGGAGGGGGCCACCGGAGAGCGGGGGACCACCAGAGAGCGGGGGACCAGCACAGTCCTCAGGTACGCCTTACATTCAGGGGGGTGCCTTATATTAGAAGGTAGGGTGCCCCCCCAAGCATGCCTTACTTTCGGGGGCGCCCTACTTTCCGGGAAACACGGTAAGGTGGCCAGCAATGAGTCCAGACCTGAATCCCATAGAACACCTGTGGAGAGATCTAAAAATTGCAGTTTGGAGAAGGCACCCTTCAAATATCAGGGACCTGGAGCAGTTTGCCAAAGAAGAATGGTCTAAAATTCCAGCAGAGCATTGTAAGAAACTCATTGATGGTTACCGGAAGCGGTTGATCGCAGTTATTTTGGCTAAAGGTTGTGCAACCAAGTATTAGGCTGAGGGTGCCAATTCTTCTGTCCAGCCCATTTTTGGAGTTTTGTGTGAAATGATCAATGTTTTGCTTTTTGCTTCATTCTTTTTTGTGTTTTTTCATTGAAGACAAATTAAATGAAGATAATACCAAAGAATTTGTGATTGCAATCATTTTCAGGAAGAAACTGAGTATTATCTGACAGAATTTCAGGGGTGGCAATACTTTTGGCCACAACTGTATATAACCCAAAATGGTATCAATAGAAAAATTGGCTCAGGGCACAAAAAAACAAGTCCTCCCACATCTCCAGACAATGTAAAATGTTTTTACTTTAGGAAAATGGCGACCAGCAAAATGTATTTATTTTTTTTTTTTTACAAATCAGAATTTTTTTTAACTAGTTTAAAGAAAAAAAGAAAAGAAAAAACAGAATGTTCATCGACCCACACACTCACAGCAGACATATTTGTTCATCAGAAGTTGGAAAGGCGTTAAGTGGTGAGTTTTCAGGTTGCAAAGGTGGGAGAGAAATTGGCTGGATGTGATAGGATGTTCCTTACTATGGGGATGCACAGGACAAAACTTGACAGTGGTGCGAGGAGCAGACAGAAAAATAAAGAGGGTGGTACTGTAAATGGACGGCCTTGTGGGTCACCATTAGAATTGAACTAAGCCCTATGTGCAGTAGAGAGCCTATGAAGGGTCTTGGCAGAGGAGCAACGAGGGTAGACAAGAGACACAAGGGAGGGAGATGGAGGCTTCAGAATAAGAAGTTGCAGTAGTCTAGGTGGGACATAATGACGGCATGCACTAACATTTTTGATGCTTTGAAGTTGAAGAAGGAACAGATTGTTTTTAAATAGAGGTGTCGGGAGATAAGAAGGGCTTGGAGACCCTTCTGGGCCAGAATACGACGGTTCACTACCACATACCTGACATACTTTGCTCCTGCTGAACCCCTTTGGGCTATTTTTGGATATTTAGAACCAGATAAATACACGCTCTCCAAGGGGCTGTAAATTACTGCACGTTGGCAGCAGCGGATATTAAAGCCATTTTGCAGGTACGGATCCATGACCAATCACCTCCTTTTAAGATTTTTTTTTTTTTTTTACTAATTGTCATTTTTGCTTCAAATGAATTGGGCTGAGGCCTCCCTATTTAAAGAGGGGAAAGTGCAACCCTTTGGGACAGTTTCATCTCTCTGCTTCCACACTGCTATCATAATGACAGTAGAAATTGTTTTCAACCAACAGTGTGGTATGAAGAGCAACTACACCAGTACAGAAATACCTTTAGGAGTGCCGCTGTATAGAGATACTTCTAGTTGTTGGAGGTCTATCCTGATGTCGGTGGGTCCCGCACAACTCTCAGAGACTAGGGTTACACACCCGTGTTTGGTGATTTATATGCAAAAAGCGTACCAGTTTCAGACATGCTCTCATCTCTTCTCCTTCCCAATTTTTTGTTTATTCCTCTTTTGAATCAGTGTAACCCTGCTTGGAATATGTATTTTACCACTTACTATCTCATTGTAACAGTCTGCACGTGATTGCAGGCGTTGGCTAATCCTTGTCGTATGTATGTATGTATGTATGTTTCCAGTATTATTTGCACTTATGTTTGAGAAAATTTTCAATAAACGAGGATAAAAAATAATATATATCTATAATTATAATTTTTTATACCCTGTTGTGTATTAAACTTTTTTCCAAATACTACTTGAAAGATACATACATACAAGGGTTAGCCAGTGATTATATATGATTGATACACACACACACACACACACACACACACACACACACACACACACACACACA
Organism: Allobates femoralis; assembly: GCA_033576535.1. Lineage (NCBI taxonomy): Eukaryota > Metazoa > Chordata > Amphibia > Anura > Aromobatidae > Allobates > Allobates femoralis. The sequence continues at coordinate 784,350,719 of JARQOC010000003.1, forward strand.
CACACACACACGTTCAAGAGTTGGGGATAATTTAGAAATTTCCTTATTTTTGAGAGAAAAGCACATTTTTTTTCAATGAAGCTAACATTAAATGAATCAGAAATACACTCTATACATTGTTAATGTGGTAAATTACTATTCTACCTGCGAACTGGTTTTTAATGCAATATCTACATAGGTGTATAGAGGCTCATTTCCAACAACCACCACGCCAATATTTTAATGGTACATTGTGTGTGCTAACTGTGTAAGAAGGCTAATGGATATTTAGAAAACCCTTGTACAAGTATGTTAGCACAGCTGAAAACAGTTTGGCTGATTAGAGAAGCTATAAAATTGACCTTCCTTTGCGCTAGTTGAGAATTTGGAGCATTACATTTGTTTGTTCTATGAAACTCTCAAAATGGGCAGAAAAAGAGAACTTATGTGAAACTTGACAGTCTATTCTTGTTCTTAGAAATCAAGGCTATTCCCATGCGAGTAACTGCCAAGAAACAGTAGTGTATATACATATACAGTATATGATGATAATGAAGAAGCCAAATATCGCAGATATACACTGGGTCATAGTGGGGATAGCTCTGCTAGAGGGGAACATGTAAGTCAATAGCTTAGAAGTACTGAAAACCATGGAAATGACCGAGCAGTAAGAAATTAGACAAGACAGAATAATAACTTTACTTAATATTGCGCTACCAACCAATTTAAAAGTGGGTACAGAACCCAATGAAGATAAAACGATAAAAACAATGAAAATAAAATAAGTATTTCGATAAAATATACAATTTAAAATTGATGAACAATTAAAAACAGGCTGGGTCCTTGCCCAGTTTGAGAACGATTTCCTTTAGTTTTGGATCTTCTGCCCAGTTAACACCGCTGCCAAGAAGTAATCTCTGAAGAAAAAGGGGAAAATTAAGTCAGTGGACATATCTTTACAGAACATTTTTATTTTAAGTTTAACTTGGTTTTGATGGGTCTGACAATTAACTCATTGGCAGCAATCAGAGTTAAAGGAATGTCAGCAGGTTTTTGCTACTCCATCTGAAAGCAGCATGTTGTAGGCAAAGAGATTCTGAATCCAATGATGTTTAACTTAGATTGTGACAGAATGGCTGAAGGCATTAATGTAAGTATTTAGTTTAGTCATGGAGCAGAGCTGGGAGAGCTGCCTCTGCTCACACCAGGCTCTCAATAAAGATTGTACATTCACAGTGAGGCGTCAACCACAGATGGGGGCGTGTCGGTTTGCCATGCACAATACAACTTAGGGTGCCTTCACACTGCGGCACGATCCGGTCCGGGGCTGTCCGGGATGACCCTGACAGCCGCGGACCGGATCAGCACACAGGACTGGAGGGCTAATTTGCTCTCCGGTCCGGACCGGATCAGCACACAGGACTGGAGGGCTAATTTGCTCTCCGGTCCGGTGTGCAGCGCACGCAGCTCCCGTTGCTGATAGGTTAGGACCGCTGGCTCCGCGATCCTGACCTGTCAGTGGCAAATTAGCCCTCCAGTCCCGTGTGCTGATCAGGTCCGCGGCTGTCAGGGTCATCCCGGACAGCCCCGGACCGGATCGTGCCGCAGTGTGAAGCCGCCCTTAGTCCAGTAATCGTAATCACCTGGTGATGAAGCCTTTAGATTAAATAAAGAATAGCACAGAGCCTGATGAGAGCCATAGTTTATTTTGTTTTGTTTTAACCCTACCATCATGCTGTCCTCAGCTTACATAGCAAAAACCTGCTGACACATTCCTTCTAAAAATATAAGAAAGTTTACCAGAAACTTGTCAAAGACTAAACATCCCTAAGGCACCTCCAGAGTCACAGAGCCGGCCAACCAAGGCAATAAACCTTTAAATAAGTTTCCATGGCTAACTATATTACAAATTTCACAGACAAACAGAATTTCTAAAACCACAGAATGCTGTCAAATATTGACTTTTTTTTCTGTAAGTATAAAGCAGGAGGAAACATCCATTCATTTGCAATGTACTGAATACTGATACATATTTCAGGCCTGGAATCTGTACTAAAAATCTGCAGCAAATAAAAACTGGGAATGATTGGTTATGGGAAATGTGCCAAAATTGTGTCTGCTCGAAAATCTTGTCAGAGTTGAAAGGATTGAGTGGTGCAGCTATCTTACCGTACAGGAGTGTGCAGCAGCTATCTTACCGTACAGGAGTGTGCGGCAGCTATCTTACCGTACAGGAGTGTGCGGCAGCTATCTTACCGTACAGGAGTGTGCGGCAGCTATCTTACCGTACAGGAGTGTGCGGCAGCTATCTTACCGTACAGGAGTGTGCGGCAGCTATCTTACCGTACAGGAGTGTGCGGCAGCTATCTTACCGTACAGGAGTGTGCGGCAGCTATCTTACCGTACAGGAGTGTGCGGCAGCTATCTTACCGTACAGGAGTGTGCGGCAGCTATCTTACCGTACAGGAGTGTGCGGCAGCTATCTTACCGTACAGGAGTGTGCGGCAGCTATCTTACCGTACAGGAGTGTGCGGCAGCTATCTTACCGTACAGGAGTGTGCGGCAGCTATCTTACCGTACAGGAGTGTGCGGCAGCTATCTTACCGTACAGGATTGTGCGGCAGCTATCTTACCGTATAGGCATTCAATAGTGGTTGCGTCTCACACAACCCCACCAGGTGAGCAGCACCTAGGCAGTATGCTGTAATTGTGCAAAACAGAGTAACATCGACTGATTTTTTTTCTTGTCCACCTAAATCTTATAACTAAAATCTTGCCTTATAGCTGTACACATTAATATGTTTTAGCTATTTTTATCTGAGTCATTCATCGAGACAACATTACCCTGTTGGATGGGAGGCATGGCTATATATGTGACACTTCGCAACAAAAACGTAGAGCGAGCGTGCGTCTATGCGAGCGAGCGTGCGTCTATGGCTGGCTTCACACTTGCAGATGCATCTGCAGCGTTTTGCAGATGCATCTGCAAGTATCAGCATGCAGACCGCGGCCGTGGTGTGAATGCTCTCATTCATTCCTGTATGTGAGCCGTAAGCAGGCGTATGCCTGCTGACAGATCACACTCTCCCGCCCGCACTATGGACGCGAGATGTTGCGTCCAAGGTGCGGGGCGGGAGTGTGTGATCTGTCAGCAGGCATACGCCTGCTTACGGCTCACATACAGGAATGAATGAGAGCATTCAGACCGCGGTGCGTCCCATTATAAACATAGGGGCCGCGGTCTGCATGCTGATACTTGCAGATGCATCTGCAAAACGCTGCAGATGCATCTGCAAGTGTGAAGGCAGCCTTAGCGAGCGAGCGTGTGTCTATGCGAGCGAGCGAGTGTGTGTATGAGAGCGAGTGTGTGTGTGTGTATGAGAGCGAGTGTGTGTGTGTATGAGAGCGAGTGTGTGTGTGTGTATGAGAGCGAGTGTGTGTGTGTATGAGAGCGAGTGTGTGTGTGTGTATGAGAGCGAGTGTGTGTATATGAGAGCGAGTGTGTGTGTGTGTGTGTATGAGAGCGAGTGTGAGTGTGTATGAGAGCGAGTGTGAGTGTGTATGAGAGCGAGTGTGAGTGTGTATGAGAGCGAGTGTGTGTGTGTGTGTGTGTACGAGAGCGAGTGTGCGTGTGTGTGATGGGGCTGGATAATAGGGGCTGCATGTGGGGCTGATGGGGTCTGCATGTTGTCCACTAACAATTGCAGCTAATTTTCCATTCAAAAAGTCAAATGGCGCTCCTTCCCTTCAGAGACCTGCAGTGGTTTATGACCACATATAAGGTATCTGTGTACTCAGGAGAAATTACCAAACACATTTTAGGATGCATTTTATCCTGTTACCCATGTGAAAATGAAAAAAATTGAGGCTAAAAGAACATTTTAGTTGGAAAAATTAAAAGGTCCATTTTTTCCTTCATAGTTGCTTTAGGTCCTGTGACACACCTGAAGGGTTAATAACCTTCTTGAATGTAGTTTTGAGTAGATTGAGGGGTGCAGTTTTTGGAATGGTGTCACTTTTGGGTGTTTTCTGTCATGTAAACCCCTCAAAGGGACTTCAAATGTGATGTGGTCACTAAAAAAAATGGGTTTGTAAATTTAGCTTGAAAAATGAGAAATTGCTGATGAACTTTGAACCCTTATAACGTCCTACCAAATGTTTTTTTTTTTCCCAAAATTGTGCTGATGTGAAGTAGATATGTGGGAAATGTTATTTATTAACTATGTGTCACATAACTCTGGTTTAACAGAATAAAAATTCTAAATTTTTGCCATATTTTGGATTTTTTTCCACATATAAATGCAAAAATTATCGACCTAAATTTAATACTAACATGAAGCCCAATATGTCACGAAATAAACATTCTCAGAATCGCTAGGATCTGTTAAAGCGTTCCAGAGTTATAACCTCATAAAGGGACACTGGTCAGAATTGCCAAAAATCCAAAGGTCAGTAAGGCCAAAATAGGCTGGGTCATGAAGGGGTTTAAGGGTAAAAACAGATGCCCTTTACAGTGCCAGCAGAGTGAGTGAGATTTCTGATATCCCGTTCATAGGCTGCTTGTGGGTTTGAACCATCAAAGCGTTTTACTCCTATTGGCAGCCTGTCAATTCTTTCAATGTGTTTTTACCCATTTAAATAAATGAGAAGAAAAACGCAAGTAAAGGCACATCAAAAACATGAGTACCGTATTCTTCGGATTATAAAAAGCATTTTTGTGCCCCCAAAAGTTTGGGGGAAGGTGGGGATGCGGCTATGGAGCGGTGTCCGGGGGATCTGGAGCCTGCTGCAGCTGTGACCCGCTCATTAGGCTCATGTAATATTCACTGCATCCCCCTGTCCATCACCTCTCAGTGCTGAGAGGTGGGTGGGGGAAGAAGAGCATAGGACATGAGCCTAATGAGCGGGCCCATAGGATCAGCAGCTGCGACGTGTGTGGATAGTCACTGCCTCCTTCCATTGCATGGAAAGCAGTGACTATTCTGTGGATGGATGAGCATACTCACCTTGCCATTGCTCCCTGTAGCCCGTGCTGGCATCAGATCATGTGAGTGGCAAAGTGACATCATCACCTTGCGAGCTGCTCACGTGATCAGATGCCTGGAATAATAAGGCAGACAGATAGTGCGGTCTGCAGGGAGCGATATGGAGAGGTATGATTGTTTATCATTTTTTAAGTGTGCGCCAGCATGGGGGGGCTGTGTGTACCAGCAGCACGGGGGGGCTGTGTGTACCAGCAGCACGGGGGGGCTGTGTGTACCAGCAGCACGGGGGGGCTGTGTGTACCAGCAGCATGGGGGGGCTGTGTGTAGCAGCAGCATGGGGGGGCTGTGTGTAGCAGCAGCATGGGGGGGCTGTGGGTAGCAGCAGCATGGGGGGGCTGTGTGTAGCAGCAGCATGGGGGGGCTGTGTGTAGCAGCAGCATAGGGGGCTGTGTGTACCGATTGTAAGATGGGCACTGGCATTATAAGACGGACCACATTTAACATTACAAATTATCTTTTTTTATCATTTCCACAACCAAATTTGGGGTGCGTCATATAAAGCTAAAAATACAGTATTTTACGCTGTGCTTCTCCTGAAATTGCAGCAAATGCTCAACATGTACATAGCCTAATAGGTAGTGCAATTTATCAGACTTGTTTATAAGACTGCCTAGTCCCAAGAATTTTTCTTTATAGTTTTCTTCTTTTAGGTCCTTGTAAAACTGGCCTCAGACTGGCTGCTCTCAGAGTGATATTTTTCCACTCACTGACATCCAAAAACCGGAATATGATAGTGAGCTGTATTTTTTAGATATATTGTATATGTTTGGGCTGGATTATGTTGCCGATTGCAGTAGTGGGGAGCAGATTTGAGTGACTGACAGAGGGAGATCGCTCCTTCTGACTCCTTACATGCCGCGATCACTAATGTCTATGGCACATAATGTAGCATTGTGACAGGATGTAATTAGAACGAACATCTGCTCTTTGTTGGTATTGCTCTACACCATTTCTCATAAAAGGGGCCTCAGGGGATGAGCCCCCGCTTATTATGTCCATATGTCCCAACACAGACAACCATTTTAAAGCTTTTAGTTCAACAGATTTCAAAAGAAACATATTAATATGATGACAAAAAAAAACAAAAAAAAAAAAACAACACATCATGGCTACCTGGAAAACATTCTGAACCACGGTCACCATGTCAACTTCCTCTTTGATTTTTGCATTTACTTTCTTAAATTGTGGATTATCCATTAGAGAAAGCATCTTTGTCTCTTTTTCCTTCATGGCTCGGAGCTTTGTCATCACTGAAGTACAGGACTCTCTAAGGTCTGCACATAAGAAAACAAAAAGGACAATGTGCAGAGAGGGCAGCTATCATACCGGGATAGGAGCTAAGAATAGCAGCAGGGTCCGAATACCAAGATCTTATATCAAGCTAATGACTGCCGACAATACTGAGTAGAAGTAATATAAGATAATTAAAAAAAAAATTGAATTTGACTCAAGAAGTAGCATAACAAAAAGATTAAAATAAAAGCAGCTTACGCATCCTCTTCTTTCTGATGTCAATCAGTTGTTGTTCCAATGGGAAAGTCTCCTTTGTGAAAGAAAAAAAAAATTCATTATACATTAGATAGCATTTATAAAATTGGGTGAAATACTCATGTGAGGTGACATGACTGTCCATGGGACGTGTGCTGGAAAGATGAGAATTCAGTACATTAAAGGGAAGCATATATATATGGTGCCAACATATTCCTCTGCATTTTACAATTAAATATTTGGGTTTGTTAGAAAACTTTTAAGGGTTGTCCACTTCTAGGACAACCCCTTCTGAATCCACTTGTTTCCCCCCCCTCGTTAAAAATAATAGACCCTGTTCTCACCTCCTGTGCTGGCTTTAATCACAGTTTGGAGCTCACGTGCCATTACGCGAACACCACTGGTTTCCCTCTCCCAGTCTTTGGACCAAACCAGCTATAATTGGGTAGTGAGCGGGAGCCGCAGCATCACTTCCTGTTCATAGCTCGTTTGGTCTGAAGGCGGAGATACAAAAGCCGGTAGTGATTGGACGAAGCTTGCATGACATCACAATGTCACATGAGCCACGAACCCTAATTACTGACAGCACAAGAGGTGAGTACATGCTCTTATTTGAACTGTGAATTCAGAAGGGGTTATCCTAGTAATGGACAACGCCTTTAAATTTTATTAATTGAAATTCTTAGTATTTATATCTATGAGTCCAGTGGGCTGTTCAATTTAATGATTGACCGCTATCTCTACATGCACAGTCACATGGGTAAGCCTGTCGATCACTGATTAGGACTCCTATGGATACAAACACCAGCACTTTCAATGCATAAACTGCAAGGGTTACTTAAACTTTTCCCATGAAAATGTTCATCAATCTGATCAGATCCTCCTCTATAACATCCTACCCTGCAGTTCAGATACCATTTTCAATATTTTAATGTTAGCATTTTAACTCCACACATTTAGAACACAAATTAATTTTTCAAAATCCTTCTGCAACACACATAACCCATTGTAGAGCTCATCTCTGAAAGACAACCCTAATATAACAAAATTGTATTGATTAGCTGATGACTGCAGGTCCAGGTTCTGAACAGCTGTTATAACCATGTGAATCTGCCCATGAGATGTATGGACACGCCTGGTCTGCTCAGCAGTGCTCCTTTGTGATGCAGAGGGTCCCCTCCCCTGATTTCGAGATTCCCCCAGCCCATAGTGAAGCATATTAACAGGACTTGATAAGTTTTTTTTTCATAAACCTGCCATACAGCCAGAATATTAGGATGCATACAGATGTTGTGGCTGAGGTTCCATTAAAAAGTGCAACAGACACACCGCAAAAGCGACAAAATGTGGTATAAAATCTCAAGTATTTTCTTTTACCATGTCATAATTGCAACATCCCAACACGCCGTTGGACATATCGAAAACGTCAGCTGCTCCTTAGTTTAGACTTACCTTCTGTAATGCTTGTATACGACTGCAGAGACCTCTAATGTGCTCCATGGTCTCCCAAATCATCCTAAAAAATAAGAGACAGTCATCCATCCATTCCCAAAATGCAAACAGGTGACTCAGTTTTCTACTGCATATATGAGCAGCATACCGTCACACAGAGATATATTGCATGCAACTCACTGGTTGCAGTGAAATCATGGACACATTGTTCTAGTTTGTGGCTATGTACAAATGGAACAATGTGTCCATGATTTCACTGCAACCAGTGAGTTGCATGCAATATATCTCTGTGTGTAACGGTACCCTTAGCGAATACCACCGATAAGACACAGCCACCCCATGTGCCATCACATACAATTCACTGGCAATGGAAAATGATTAGGAGAGCTGCCAATTAATTATGCTAGTCAGATACAAAACCATATCAGTACAGCCTGAACCCAGTAGCACAGATAACACACATTTTAACTGCAAATACAACAGAACCCCCCCAAAAAAACAAAACTGAACCTGCAGGATAAACGCCCACCAATAACACTTACTGTGACTCTGCGTTCTTCTCTAATAACTTATTCTGTATTGCATTGTATGTCTGCAGTCTGTAGGAAAAAACAATTAGTAATGAACATGTCAAACCATTAAAAACAAAAAATAACATGCAAGTATAGAAATAATGTTCAAGCCGAAATCTGTCGTTTGTCTGTGATAGTGAGCACACAGTGTGATGCCCAGACTATATATGAGGATGTCATGTTCCAGTCAGGAGACCAGTGTCCAGTCTGTGCATCGCGGAGTTCCTACCTCGGCCTGAATGGTCAATTATTCTGTTCCGACCCTTATGCCAATTTTTACCTATACCAGTGGTTCTTAACCGGGGTTCGATTGAACCCCAGGGGTATGGCGTGTCAGTCTCAGGGTTTTGGCAGAGCCTCCGCCACAGAGGTCAACACACTCCCAACGGCTGCATGTAGATTTCACACTAAAGAAGGGTTTGGTGAATGTGCATATGAAACTGGTGGGTAGGGTACCTCAAATAAGGTTAAGAACCACTGACCTAGTACTACAATATCCTGCAGTCCTAGAATGATTGAGGTGTGAAAACAACAAAGTTTTTGTGGTTTTGGTTAGTGAGACTTCCTTTAAATTGGCTCTCCCTGGTTAAAAAAAAACAAAACAATGGCAAATCTATAGGATATGCCAACACTTTATGGTTGGTGATTGATAGAATTCTGGGACTCCCACTGATCTTGCAGCTCAGTCTTCTTGAAGTGAATGAATCATAGAATGGTAGTGTTAAAAGGGACCTCCAGGATCATCTGGTCCAAGCTCTGCTCACAGCAGGATTCACTACATCATCCCAGACAGATGTCTGTCCAGCCTTCGTGTGAAGAATGGGCTGGATGCATCTCCCTCCACAATCCGAGAGCATTGCTGTGCAGTGGAAACCGTAAAAGACGACGTCGCGGCACACCAACACTGCGTCCCCTCATCTAAGGTTTAGTGTGAAGTCCAAAAGGTGGGAGACAAGAGAGCAAACAGTGATGGCATGTTCACACCGTACGCCATAACTAATAAGGGTGGGAAAGGCTACCTTAATAATAAAAAAATTAAATACTTATTTTTTTTTGTAACATATTTTTATTGAGTTTTCAGTATGGTAACAAATAAATAGACCAATATTCAACATAGGTTACCCGACTTCATTGAAGAACCGAATATGTGAATGTAATGATGGAGCTATGAGGTGACACTTGCCTTCGTAGTAACAGGGATTTGTTATGGTGAGAAATCCTCAGATCTTCAATGTCGTGTTGTAAGCTTGCAATTCTGTAAAAATAACAATACAAAAAAAAAACACATTCAGTTTACATGATCGACCTGATCTTTGCTATAGGTAATCGATTATTCCCCAGCTTTTATTTCTATACACAATAACAGGTGGAAAATATTTTATTGTGTGAAATGAATAATGTTCTTTAGGCTATGTGCCCACTGTGCGCTTGTGCTGCATTTTTGCAGCAAAAACGCAGCGCTCACAGTTTTAACATTGAAGTCAATGTGATTGACTCACCATGTGTGTTTTTAGGGGTTGTGTTTTTGCTGCCAAAAACGCATGTGTTTATAAAAGTGCCTGTCAATTATCTTGTGCAGTTTTGGGCTGCGTTTTCCAATTGACAGCTATTCTAAATCATCTGGAAAACACCGCACTAACAAAACGCAGCAAAAACGCACCAGAAAGGAATTGGTGCATTTTTTGGAAACAAGCTGCGTTTTAGTGGCTGAAAAAACACTGCCCAAAAAATTACGCACAGTGGGCACATAGCCTAACTGTGGCGCTGTCAGAGGAAGGCATGTCCGGCCAGACTTTAGTCTTGCAGGGAAAATGGGATTATGAAATGATCATTGTTCTGAATATTTATGAATATATTCAAGTGCTAAAAAGGGTTTGTCAATTCTGGCAGTAGAGGGGCCACATAACACCTACATATGGCAGTAGACGGGGTGGGACGGTTGCTTGTTGTCCCTGCTCTATGTCTAGCATGAGACTGTTTTCTTCCTGTTCACCTAAAAACAGCAGGCGACTAACCACATTATTCTCCTATAGAAATAAAGGAGATTTTTGTGTACTCACCGTAAAATCCTTTTCTCTTAGCCTCTAATTGGGGGACACAGACCGTGGGTGTTATGCTGCTGTCCACTAGGAGGCGACACTAGGCAGAATCTGCAAAAGAGTTAAGAGACTCCTCCTCTGCAGCATTACACCCCTGAAGCAGGAAATGATTCTCCAGTTTTGTGCTAAAGCAGTAGGAGAGTTAACAGATAATAACAGTGACACAGGAAGTCTACACAGGCAACCTGTGTAAACAAATATAGTCAACAAGGTAATAACAGTGTAACAAGGCCTGAACCAAACAGGCACGTGTGTAAACAGGTAATAGTTAGAGTAATACTAGTACCACAAGGCCTGTAACTAAGCAGGCGCATGTGGAAAACAGTGAAGAGTTAACAAAGCAATAGTCGTACAACAGGCCTGTAACTACACAGGCTCACAGTACTACAAGGCCTGGAGCTAAACAGGCACAAGTTTAAACAATCAACAGAGTGAAAACAATCAACAGAGTGATAATAGGCAACCATGTGTAAACATGTTAACCATGTAACAGCTGAGAAGCTATGTGATAACTGTATAAAAAAAAGCCCACCAGGGCAATAGGGTGGGTGCTGTGTCCCCCAATTAGAGGCTAAGAGAAAAGGATTTTACGGTGAGTACACAAAAATCTCCTTTTCTCCTTCGCCTCATTGGGGGACACAGACCGTGGGACGTCCCAAAGCAGTCCCTGGGTGGGAAAGAACAATGGAACTAGTGACACCGAGCATGGTCAGTGAAGAACTATGCCCCGACAGGCAGACCTGCTGCCGCCTGGAGGGCACGTCAAGCCCTATAGTGGCTTGAGTATGTGTGTAGACTGACCCCTTTTGGCTGTCTACACACTTGTCGGACTGAGACCTGGTGCCAAATGGACCAGGAAGTCCTCACGGCCGTAGTAGAATGTGCCGTGCCGCTGCCGGAAGGGATGAGATTTTGACGGTATAAGCGTCTTGGATGGTTAGACGAATCCACCTTGTTAGAGGAGCCTTAGAGGCTGATATGTCATTAATTCTGCCTTCTGGAAGAAGGGAGAAAGAGAAAACGACCTGTGGAGAGGCACTGGTTGTGGGTACTCAGATGCGTAGGGACCTGATAAGGTCCTGCATATGTAGGTCCCTTACGACCAGACAGACTGGAGTCGGTCACAGCGATGACAGAGAGACGTCTTTAGTGAGGTGGAAGGAGTATACCGCCTAAGAAGGATGGAACCAGCCGTAGAACAGTCTTGTTCAGGTAGAAGACCAGAAAAAGATGGTTTACATGAGAGTGCTGAAAGTACCGATACCTCTGCAGAGAAAAATAATTTGCCATCAAAACACAATACTGTTTGGATGAGAATGCTAAGGATAAACCTATAGACGCTCAAAAGGTGGATCTTGTAGAGCCATGAGGACGAAGATCAGGTCCCACAGGTGTAGACCTGTGGTATGGAGACCTTAAATGGGAGACCCTTTGAAGGGAGGATTTTCCTAGAGACCAAAACACATTACTGTTTGGATGAAAATGCTAAGGATAAACCTATAGACGCTCAAAAGGTGGATCTTGTAGAGCCATGAGGACGAAGATCAGGTCCCACAGGTGTAGACCTGTGGTATGGAGACCTTAAATGGGAGACCCTTTGAAGGGAGGATTTTCCTAGAGACCAAAACACATTACTGTTTGGATGAAAATGCTAAGGATAAACCTATAGACGCTCAAAAGGTGGATCTTGTAGAGCCATGAGGACGAAGATCAGGTCCCACAGGTGTAGACCTGTGGTATGGAGACCTTAAATGGGAGACCCTTTGAAGGGAGGATTTTTCTAGAGACCTGGTGGCAACACGTTTTTTTTTTTTTTTTTTTTTTGGAAGTTGAAACAGGCTGAAACCCTGCTGTGTGAGAGACTCCAAGGACAGACCTGAGTCTAGGTCTGAGTGGAAGAAACGAAAGATCCTCGCATGAAATAGGGTAAGGGGAATGACCCCTAGAGGTGCTTGGAGATAAAGAAAAACAAAACGATTACACTCATGGTATATCGTCGATAAGGCTGGTTTACTCGCTGCGACCATGGTCGCTACAACATCCAGGGAAAAGACCCATGGGTAAATTCCAGGGCTCAAGGGCTACGCCACTATTTTCAGAGTTGAGGAATTCCGAGGGAGAGCAGGTCTGAGCTGTCTTTTTAGTTGTCCTAGTACTGCTGGTATGAGTTGGACGAAGATTTCGTCCAAGCGCATCTGGGCCAGTCTGAAAATACAGGGAGATCTGGCAACCGTCTTGTTTGACCTTCCGCACTATCCTGTTAGTGTGAAAGAATATAGGGAGACGGAGACAGGTCCCATCTAGGACTGGTACGTCTGTCCTATTGACTGTAGGTTCTAGGACCTGGCCAGAAAGGATGGAACGTCAGCATTGGACACGTGAGGCCGTCAGGTCCACATCTGTAGTCTCCTGGCGCTGGCCGTCTTGACAGAAGACATCTGGATGAAGGGGCCGCTTCCCTGAGACCGTCCCTTGGCGGGTTAGCCTGGTATAAGAACAGCTGACAGTACAGCGTTCAAGGATTCCACCCGGGGAAGGATGTGGCGAACGTCTGTCATCACTTGGAGACTGTGGGATCCACCCTGGTGGTTGACATATGCCACGGCTGTGGCATTGTCTGACTACATCCTAACAAGACCGACTGCCAGAAGAACACTGAATGATTCCAGTACTAGAAATACTGCCCGAATCTTTGTAGAATGGGGGGCATCCTCGTGTGTGGGCGGGACTATTGGCCCGTGCATTGTGATGGGAGTACATCGCACCACATTCTGTTTCTGGGCCATGTCTAAGCATGGATAGTTGAAGAGGTCGTAGGTGCAGCTGAGGCTATGGAACTGCCTCCCATGCTGCCACTATCCTGTCTAGGACTCTTATAGCCGTTGTGAAAGATTGAGGAGACCGCTGAAGCGAATTCCCAGACGAAAAATCCGTGCCTTGTCTGGGAAAAACAAATATGGCTGATACTCCATATGTGATGCTGCAGCATGTGGCCATCAGGAAGATATATAGGACTCCCTGAGTTTGTGTGCTGTGTTGGAACATGTGCTCTGGCATTGTGGTAGACTCATGGAGGGTGATCCGCCCACCGAGTCTTCTTAACGTGTCCAGTGAAATCGACAGCGTTCGCAGACTCCGGAAATCATGCATTGATGAATAAGTCGTCCCGATATGGGAGACTCCTGAGATGCAGTATAGCCATTTCCAACTGTAGGCTGCATTTATGAGCTTTAGGTCTCACGGTAGTCACTTTTAACTCCTGAGACGAGAAGGGACTGACTGCGTGGAGGAAGGTTCAGGCCACCGCCACACGGGAGACCGGAGGGGCCCATCCATTGGGTTAATGGATGTGCGAGTCTGCGAGGTCCTGCTTCGAAGCGGACTGAGCAGAGGGCATTACGCATGTTATCTCCACCCAAGTACCTAATATGGGTACAGTGAGGAGATTGGCCGCTGGGCCCGTGTTCCACGTTCTGCAACATAGAGTTTCGTTTTAATAGTCCGGGAATGGAGGCCGGGTAGACCCTGTGCGGCCCCAGCTTCAACCCGAGTCCCCAACAGTGGGGAGGCGAGGAAGGAGTATGCTATGGGTCGTAGGTTCCAGAGACCCTTAGCTCAGTTCCCCGTGCCACTGCGGATCACGGTGTTTCAGCCTGTGTCTTTTGAGACTTGGCTGTCATCACCGCCAACCGGAGTTCCAGCTGTGGGGTCTGGAGAGAATTGGTGAGCAGTCCTGGGACGCCTTACCGTTGTCAGGTAATTGCAGGTTATATCAGCTTCAACTGGGCTCTCCAACAGTGGGGGGCCTAGGAAGGAACCTGTCAGTTAAACCTGAAGGAAGTCCGCCACTAAAAAAGGTCCCTGCGTGGCGACCGATCCCTTGTCAGACTTAGCCTAAGCTCCGACCAACAGTAACGCTTCCGAAGGACCGGAAGCAGTGATGCCAACGGCGGATAAAAAACCGTCCTGATGTGTTCTGGGGGTGGAAAACGATCTTTGCCTCCTTAGCGCCTGAGGTGTACAGGAATTCTCCAAACAGGTGTCTAGTGAGGCATAGGAGACCTGTGATGGCCTCCTTACGACCACTTCCGCCTCCCATCCACGTAACCCGATGCCACGTCTACTGGCGATGGCAGTAGACGCTGTTATTGCAGAGCAATTGGCAGCGTCCAGGACTTATGTATCAGATAGTCCTGAGGTAACGACTCGAGCCGTCCGGGCCACAGAGTATGGTCGGCGGGCAGGAAACAATAGTGCCTGACGGAATTGAATCCGTATCTTGATTACCTTACAGCTTATTAAACCGGTATCAGGACGAAATCAATGATTTTTGGAGAATGTCATAAAAACGACCTACGTGCTGTCTGTGCGTCAATATAGAAAGCAGAAGCATGCGTAATGTCTGGCCAGTAGGTGTAGTGATAGGCTGACGTATTTACACTGCCCTTATTATGATATCGTTCCTTGCACGTATGGCGTGAGCAGGGGCGTAACTACAATAGGTGCAGGGGAACTAAAGATTTGCAATAATTGGGGGCCTCGTTGGAGCTTTCGCATCGGGGCCCCGAGGCCTGAAGTTACGCCACTGGGCGTGAGGACTAAATGCAGCAGGACATCATTGTTGGTTGTCCTGCCGTCGCTATTGGGAACTGGCACAGAGCGAGGCTCTGTAGGCCTTTTCCGGAACCCCTGGAAGCGGCCTTAGTGATGTATTGCCGCAGGCAGGGAGCCCTGCTGGGTTCCTTGACCCCTGGCTCCAGCTGCCCGTCCTGAGGGCTGCCGCAGGTGGGCTGCCCTGAACTCCCTGACTTTTGGCAGCAGTGTCCTAAGGGCTGAGGCAGGCAGGAAGCTCTTCCTGAGCTCCTTATCTGGTCCTGCACTGCACATATTCGCTGGCCCAAGTTCACTTTCAGCCCTGCAGCAGGGATGAAGCCCTGTCATGGCCACAGTACTTGGTACCAAAGAGGAGCTGTGCCCAATCCAGCCTTAATTTGGCATTAAGGGTTGTGCACACTGTGCTTTCAACCCTGCTTCTACTGTGCCCTGTGGATAATGGCCGCCGCTGCTAACAGCAGGGCGGGACCAGAATCCTAAGGCGTGCCAGGGCTTCGCGCCAGTTATCCTCCGTCCCGCCCCCTGCTTTGCTGTGTAGCTCCGGCCCGCCCTCTGTTATGACGCTGTCCGCGTCATTCTCGTCATCCGGGGGCGGGCCGGGGGGCGGTGATAAGGCGGCGGCTTCGCGCTAGGCCGAAGCCGCGGCCTCAAGTAAACAGCGAAGCCGCAAATGACGGCAGGCCGGCGCGGAGGTCCGGTCCGGGACCGAAACAGATCTGGACCCGGCCGGACCCCAGGAGCTGTGGCCACATGCGCGCTTGCCCAGCGCAGCCCCCAGCAGGAGAACCCAGGGGACTGGGTCTCCTGGATTGAGGGGTAGGGTGGCTGCTCCCATCAGGAGATCCCAGAAAACTGGGTCTCCCGGCATCCAGGGACTGTGGGGACCCTGCAAGGAGCCCAGAAAAACCGGTGCTCCCACTTGCAGTATGGGCTCCCTTCCCTCTCAGGAGAGAGCAGCAAAAGCTGATCTCCTGGAGTTACACGGGCGTTTGCTGCAGCCATTAGGGGACCCCCAGGGAACAGTCTCGTGGCGGCAGGACTGGGGCTCTTGGGGAGTAGTCATCCAGACTGAGGTCTCCTGCGTGTGCTGGGCAATGCAGCTGACCCTTTAGCCTTGTCCCCTGAGCCCTTTAGGAGCACTTAGCAGAGCTGTGGCTCCTGGTGCTGCTGTCTGGCACAGTTCTGCAGCCCGTGCCCATCAGAAGCATTCAGCAGCACCGATGCGTCTGGATTGCGACCACGCGGCACGTTAGTGCCCTACCTGCGGTGTCTCAACCTATCAGCCCCATGAGGGGTGGTTAGGGAGGGATGCTGCAGTCCATCATCCAAGGGCTTCTGTGTAGCCTCGACCTCAACCCAGGGTCCCCAACAGTGGGGAGCTGGAGAAGGAAGACCATCATCTCAACCTCAACCAGGCACCCCCAACAGTGGTGGGCCGAGGAGGGAGCGGCATGTGGGGGGAAAATGTCGACCTCAACCAGGCGCCCCAACAGTGGGTGGCCGAGGAGGGACCATGCCGGGAGTCTCGTTAGAGACCCACTTTTCTTCTTCTTGAAGTAAAAAATCCAAAAAGTAAAAAATTTTTAGGAGCAATAAAATTTGTGTGTGCCTCCTACAAGACACTAAGCAAAAACTGGAGAATCATTTCCTGCTTCAGGGGTGTAATGCTGCAGAGGAGGAGTCTCTTAACTCTTTTGCAGATTCTGCCTAGTGTCGCCTCCTAGTGGACAGCAGCATAACACCCACGGTCTGTGTCCCCCAATGAGGCGAAGGAGAAAGAGGGAGTTACAGAGACGGATTAGACCATTCATTTGAAGGAATCACAGAACTGATGGGGGGCTTGGCTAAGGATTAAAGAAGAACTCCGGGGAGAGAAATTTTTTTTAGTACAGTTCCTGCCCTGCTACATGATGAAGCAGAGCTGTAGACTGCAATTCTAAGATCTGTAAGTCGCTTATAACTCAATAAAATCACACCTGCTCCTCTGCTGTCACCACCCCTAAGGGGACATAACATTTCAGCATGTCAGCTTCATGCAGCAGCAGAGATCAGAAAGTGTGTTATGAGTGTGGATGCTGCGAGCTGCAGGATCATCCTACATTCCAGCCACTTCACATTTCTGTATGGGGAGGGGGTGTGGTCACCAGCCCCATGCTCACACAACAATCCTGTCCCTGATATACAATCCTATGTGACAGATAGAATAGATCTAAACAGAATAGATACCGTATATATAAATAGAATAAATAAATATATAGATGAGATAGATTAATACATAGGATAGATTTATGGGTGGATGGATGAATACATAAGATATATGATAGGCGGCCGTCACACGCTTCAATCTTGTGAGCGATATTGTTAGCGATCACATGCACGCGCAATCGCTAACAATATCACTCACATCGCTGGTGAGCTGTCACACAGACAGACTCGCCAACGATGATGAGCAGCGAGATCGCTGGTAACCATGATACACTTCGGGTTACTAGGTGCTGCGCGGCGCTTAGTAACCCGATGTTTACCATGGATACAAGCTCCCAGCATAGGCTCTGCCGCTGGGAGATCGTTCATCGTGGTGTCACACACCACGATGATGCAGATTGATCAAGCGATTATCGCTTGATTTGAGGTCCTGCTCACAAATCTGCGATCAAACAATCAAGCAATTTTACATTGTAAAATCGCTTGATTACACGCAGCGATGCACAAACGATATCGCTTAAGCGATCAAAAAGCAGATCGCTTAAGCGATATCGTTCAAGAAATTGATGCGTGTGACGGCCGCCATAGACAGATTTATGGATAGATGATAAATACACAGACATGTGAGACATAGATAATGGAAACACAAGGTTTTTCGGACGAAGTACCTTTATGTCCGCGCTGCTGTCAGGAAGATATACCAACACACTGGACGTCTAGGTATTGGTGATATAGATTTATTTCGGCTCCGAAACGCTTTGGAAATAAATCTATATCACCAATACCTAGACGTCCAGTGTCGTTGGTATATCTTCCTGACAGCAGCGCGGACATAAAGGTACTTCGTCCGAAAAACCTTGTGATTTGAGCACCGCATCTTGTGGAAGTACGGTCCCTGCAGCAGCTGTTTTTCCTGAGCCATTATGCTGGTTGTGTGCTACACAACCACACCAGGTGAGCAATACTAATATTAGCATCACATATTATATATATATATATATATATATATTATATATATATATATATATATATATATAAGGATAAGACCCTATTTGCGCATTCTCAACCCTTTAGATATAGATAATGGAGAGATATTTTTTTTAAGCCCATATATGTTTGGTGGAGAGTATAAGGAACAGATAAAGGAATAATGAAACTTTGGGGTTTATACCATGTGTAACAGATGCTGCAGACTGTGGATGCCTTGCTTTGACACTTAAAGGGATCCTGTCACCCCCAAAACACCTCAAAACCTATTAAAAGCTGTCCAGCATAGTAACACTTACCCTACACTCCTTTTACCTCCTAAAAGCACCAAGTGAAATAGGAGAAAAATGTTATTATAGTACCTCATTATGGATGATAATGAGTGACTATGCTATTCAGAGTCACTCATCCAGGCTCTCCCACTGCATGATATCACGCCTCCATAGGCGTGATCTTGGAATGTGATTAAAATGCGCGCCTCCCCGCCGCTCTCCTGTGTCTCGGCCGGCCTGCAGTGGGGTTTGGTGACGCGATACGCGTCATTTCCGGCTCCGGGTGACGTATACACCAGCGCCGCTCTGTTAGCTTCAAACCGCGCACGCGCATGCCCAGTGCGCGTTTTGAAGCTAACAGAGCGGCGCGGCTGTATACGTCACCCGGCGCCGGAAATGACGCGTATCGCGTCACCGAGCCCCACTGCAGGCCGCCGAGACACAGGAGAGCGGCGGGGAGGCGCGCATTTTAATCACATTCCAAGATCACGCCTATGGAGGCGTGATATCATGCAGTGGGAGAGGCTGGATGAGTGACTATGAATACCATAGTCACTCATTATCATCCATAATGAGGTACTATAATAACATTTTTCTCCTATTTCACTTGGTGCTTTTAGGAGGTAAAAGGAGTGTAGGGTAAGTGTTACTATGCTGTAGGGACAGCTTTTAATAGGTTTTGAGGTGTTTTGGGGTGACAGGATCCCTTTAAGAGTGATGATGATGGTCCATGGAACGTTTCAGGGGACAGGAAGCGACCATGTTCCTATGGGGGAGGGAAGACGATGCAGAGCTGAATGGATCAGTGTAGTGCTTTGCCTGTGCTCCTAGCCGCATAATAACAGTACACATTATGCACCATCATACAGCAGAGGATCACAGCGTGTATTTGTATCTGCTTGGTGACAGGATTGCAATTTCAACCTGGACCCCTCTGTCACAACACATACGAGGATATATCAAGGGCAGGATTGTAGTGTGTGACCATGGGGTCAGCGGCAACGCCCTGCCATGCCCCCTCCCTATACAGAAGTGTGAGGGGACTGGAATGTAGGATGATCCTGCAGCTCCCAGCATCCACAACCCCGATATAGCTTCATGCAGGAGCAGAGAGCAGGAAGTAACATGCTGAAATTCTCTTTCCCATGAGGGGGAAGGGGGTGAGAGCTGAGGAGCAGGTATTTTTATCGATCTATAAGAGATCTATAGATCCTAGAACTGCAGTGGACAGCTCTGCTTCATCATGTACCAGGGCAGGAACTGTGCTAACGTTTAGGAGTAGGAGATCCAGCTCACCCGGAAGGAGTCGGCATGCAGGGACCCGGTGTCCTGATTACGCCAAAGAAACCATAGGAATAAAGGGATGGTCCAGCTTCCGAAATGTAATCAAATGATTTATTCAGAATGGGTTCGGTTTTCCAATGTACGGTATAAGGCATGCACACCAGTAAGTAAGATGGCAAATGTACGTGCTGCCCAAAGACAACGCGTTTCGGACAAGGCTTGACAAAGGACAGCCACTGTTTGAAACGCGTTGCCTTGCCTTTGGGCAGTATGTACATTTGCCTGCTTACTTTCTGGTGTGCATGCCTTATACAGTACACTGGAAAACTGAACCCATGCTGATTAAATTTCAGAAGCTGGATCATCCCTTTATTCCCACAGGAATTGTGCTAAAAAGTTTTCTCCAGAGTTCCCCTTTAAAGCAGCCCAACACCTTTAACCCCTTTACCACCTTGGATGGACCTATAAGTCTTAGGGTGCTTTCACACTAGCGTTTATTTGAAATCGTGGCAGATGCGGTGAAAAAAACGCATCTGCCGCGATTACCGCATACCGGCTGCACTTGCAGCACGGTTGCGGCAAGCCCCATACAATGTATAGGCGGGCTTGCGGCAGATGCGGTTTTGGCACTTGCGGCAGGTGCGGCCGCGAAAAAAACGCGTCCGACCGCGGTTTTTTTCGCGGCTGCACCTGCCGCAAGTGCCAAAACCGCATCTGCCGCAAGCCCGCCTATACATTGTATGGGGCTTGCCGCAACCGTGCTGCAAGTGCGATTTAAAAAAAACGCTGATGTGAAAGGGGCCTTAGATTGGTGATACTTACAAACCTTGGACGTATAGGTACATCCTGATAATTTTGTGGCACAGTAGCTGTGCCGTCCGCGATCGCTGGTGGATCTCTGTCACAGCCGAAACCAGGTTCTCAGAGCCAGGGATGGTCCCTGGTAGTTTAACCCAATAAAAGCCATATCGATCGCAGCACTTAGGGGATTGGAAGAGTGATAACGCTCCCTCTACCCTCTAATCTGTGTAATTGCGAGGGCCCGATCATCGCCATGGTGACCTGAGGTAGTCATGATGACTTCCGGGTCACCTGACTACGGGAAACTTCAGGGATCATGCCTGCAGCATGATCTCTGAGGCTTATTATAGAGCAACTGACAGCTGCACTGAATGAATGGCAATGATCGAGCATTGTTATAAACTGCAGCTGCGATTAGAGCAGTGAAAGGTCACGTCCCATAAAAGGACCAAGTAAACAAACTATAAAAATTTTTTTTTTTTTTTTTAAAAAGCGACAAAAGAAAAAAAAATTTCCAATAAATAGCTATGTTACTTTATTCTGCCTCCTGAGCCCTGCCATGCGCCCAAACAGTGGTTTTCCTCCGCAAATGGGGTATTATCGTACTCAGGAGAAATTGCACAAATGTTGAGGTCCATTTTCTCATGTCGCCCTGAAAATGCAAAAATTGGCACTACGGTAATAGGACATTTTTGTGGAAAAAAATATGTACTTTAATTTTCACAGCTTAAGGGGAAGGTGGGTTCCACTGCTTAGGCACATCAGGGGGTTCTCCAAATGTGACAGTGTCCGCTAACAATTCCAGCCAATTTTCCGTATAAGTCGGCAAGCTCCTTTCCTTTCCTTCCGTGCCCTGTTGTGTGCCCAAACTGTGGTTTTCTGCCACATATGTGGTCCCAACCAAAAATAAATAAATAAATAAATAAATAAATAGAGGATTTGTGTGTGCACAACGTAAAATCGCTCAGAGCCTTCATTGGGGGACACAGGACTATGGTGTATGCTGCTGTTGCTAGGAGGTTCATGCTGGGCAAAAAAAAAAAAAGTTAGCTCCTCTCCAGCACTATACACCCAGAGACTGACATACAGATAAGCCAATCTAGTGAACAAGTAGTAGGAGGAGCACAAAAACCCTCACTGCTGTGGGACGTCCCATGGTGCCGTTTCCCCCAGTGAAGGCTCTGGGACAGATTTTATGAAGATTACACAAAAATCCTATTTTTTCTCTTGCTGCATTGGGGGACAAAGGACCATGGGACGTCCCAAAGCAGTCCCTGAGTGGGAAATTTAATCACAATCAGAAGAATAAACTGACTAACCTTAACAGTAAATCCCACCCTAAATTTAAAGGTGCTGCCTGTAAAATCCTCTCTTTTCAAGCCAGGAATGAGAAAGGACTGTCCTTCATTGATTCGAACAGAAAACCCTGAAGGACATCAAGAACCAAGTTGAGGTCCCAAGGATACAAAACGTGGATGGTGGCAGGTGAGAGACTCTTTGGAGGAAAGTTTTCATTTGGGTGCGAGAAACTAGTGTCTTTTGAATTAGCACTGAGATTGTCGATACTTGGCCTTTGAGAGTGCTAAGAGACAAGCCAGAGTCCAGTCTAGATTGTAGAAAGTCTATGATGATGGGAATGAAGTACACCAAGGAAGCGTGTCCGTGCATTTGCATCAGCGAAAGAAGGTTTTCAAAGTTCGATGACAAGACTCAAGATGACTATGTTTTCCTTGCTTTTATCATGGTTTGAACCACGTTGGGAGTAAAACCTGCCTTCTCTAGAATCCAGGATTCAATGGCCAGGCTGTCAAAAATCTAAATTACTTACCGGTAATGTGTTTTTCATGAGACAGGAAACCTCTGAGATAAAAAAGGCGGGACCTCTCCTGAACCTCAGTTTCGGTTACAGAGATCGGAGAGGGGAACCCAACAAGCATTAGTACACAACCAAAAGAACTCAACAAATCACACACCCCCCTCCAAATGGGACCAACACCAACAGGCAATAGGGAGGGATGCGGTGGTGCTGTCGTGGCTCATGAAAAACACATTACCGGTAAGTAATTTAGATTTTTCCCTATCGCCACGACAGCACCACCTGAGAGATTTCAGAGAAAAGAAAATTAGGGAGGGACCACCGCTAGCAGAACTCATCTACCAAAGGTCACCACCATAGCGGCAGCAAGATCAAGCCTGACATGCTCGAAGAAAAGAGAAGGAGCAGCCCCACAGATCAAGTCTAAGGGGACAACAGCCACCCCCGCCCAGGAAGCAGCTACTGCCCTGGTGGAAGTGCACAAAGGCCCCCCCGGGACCCGCACCTGACCGGAAGAAGCAAGAGCGAAGGCTTCCCGCAACCACCAAGCAAGGGCACCCACGGACACTGCCTCACCCCAAGAGGCTCCCCGAAATAAAAAACAAGAGGGACAGAGCCAGACGCCAGGCCGTGGCCCGACGAAGCAGGCAAGCAACTCCCACCAGACCACGAACGTGTGGAGAACCACGTCCTTCAGAATTGTAGGAAGACAACAGAAGGAAGGGAGAACAAGCTCCCGCAGTCCGCGGAACATGAGAGCCACCTAGGGAAGAAGGAAGGAACCAGGTAGAGGATGACCCTGTCCAGCCGAACCGGAGAACAAGGCCCCACCACCGACAAGGCCAGGAGGACACAAAAAAAGGCTGGCGGACGGCAAGCCACCGCCCAACAGGACCAACTGCAGAGGCAGGACCCTAGGCGAAGCACAAGAGAAAAGCCCAAAGGGAGGCGTGGTTAAAGCATCCAGAACCAAAATGAGACCCCAAGGAGCCACTTTTGGACAGGGAACAGGAGTGGCCCCCCCCGGTAGGACCGGAAAATCCACGACACCCAAGAAGACCCATCGAGGGAACAAAGGCACATGCCCCCAAAGCCGAAAATCAGAGCTCCAGGGAATCGACCCACCCACTGGAGGAAGTCGAAAATTGCCGGCACAGGAGCCCACCGACCGGACTCGTCCCTGAAGAAGACAGAAAAGTTAAACCACCCCGGTACCAGAAAAAAACCGGTGGCAACCGGCATCCGACCGGACCTCAGCACACGAACAAGGCCCCCAGAGAATCCCCCACGTGACCGGAGCCGCCTGGTCAAGTCCCACGCCGTCAGCCGGAGACCAGCGGAAGGGGGACCGGCCCCCGCAGGAGAGACTGGAAGAGGGGGAGAGTCCAGGGAACCTGGATGGACAGGCGACTGAGCCAAAAGAACCAAGCTCCCCGGGGCCAGAAGGGCGCCATCATGACGACCCTCGCCCTGTCCGTCCTGACCTTCCGAAGCACTGCAGGAACCTAAGCAAGGGAGGGAAGGGACACAGAAGGCCCAAGGACCAGGGGATCAGTACAGCGTCCCCAGCAACGGGCCGGACTCCGGGAATCAGCGAACAGAATCCACACACCAGACCGTGCTCTCGAGTGGCAAAGAAATCCATCTCCAGAAGGCCCAACCTGGCCACAATCGGAGCGAAAAATATAAAACACTCAAATCTAGGGCCCACTGCTCCCGTTGGAGCAGCACCCTGCCGAGAAAATCCGTCCAGGAAGTTGACCCTTCCCCGCATGCGAAGGGCAGAGAGGGAATCAGACGGCCGTTCCAACAGCTGACAACGCCCCGCGTAACTACCATGAGTGCCTGAGACCGGGCGTCCCCCTGACGGTGCCAGGAAGCCACCACACACTGTAGCCGGAGAGGACACTAAGATGGTGCCCCCGAAGGGAAGTAAGGAACGCAGAACTGCCTTCCAAACAGCCAGGAACTCCCGCATAAGGGAGGACAGCCTGGAGAGGCGATGAGTCTCAGGCCCCCCGAGCGGACAGGTCCCGAAGGAGCCAGGAACTGGCCTCCGTGGTAAGCATCGGAGACCGGACCACCCCACGGGACGCCCCTGGAGAGGCGCCCAGGGAGCAGCCCCCCCTCCAGAGAATCTAAAGGCGGAGGGGACAGAACAAACTATGCGTCCAAGGCCGCCCCTAACCCGAGCTGACGCTGGGGAACCATCCACAGAAGGCCCCTAGAGCGCAACCGTGCCCAAGGAACAGCGGGGATACAGGACGAGGGAGCCCAAGAGGGACACAGCCCTCCAGAAACCAACCGAGGAGAGCCCCTGTACTGCAGAAAAGGATGACCGAAGACGCAATGGCCTCAAGGTCAGCGGGGAGCTTACCGACATTAAGCCCGTGCGGGGTCTCTGGATTGCTTACAGTCACGCCACGACCCCCGATGTCCAGAAGGAGGTAAAGCAGAGACTGGGAACCCAGAAATAACCCCAGAACCAGCTGACCGTGGCGGGGAACAGCCTGGACCTTCCCAGATCAACAAGCCAACTCAGCTGACCCAGGGAAGACTAACCAGTCGCAGACGGGCACAAACCCTAGGGGTCCCCCACAAGCAGCAAACGTCCAGATATGGAATAATTAAACCCCACGGACGTTGGAAGTGGCCTCACTACTGCCTGCGGCGCCGTGAAAAGCCGAGGAACCATCGCCAGGCCGAAGGGGAGAGCCTGGCACAGCAAGGCAGAGGAAGCCCCCCAAACCGGGCGAACATCAGAACTGCCGGTGGTGACGGGGAACCGGAACATTTTGTTATGCGTCCCACAGATCCAGCCCCACCCTGAAACAATTTGGCAACCAACCCAGAATGTCGACTACCAAGTCCCCCTCAGGAACGAACTCCGCACCAGAAAGCTGTTCCGGGGATTCAGGGGTAGAAAAGTCTGGAACGAACCGACTGGCTGTGGCACGAGAAACAGCGGGGAACAGAACCCCCTGCCGCAGGCGGCTGGAGGAACCGGGGAACCCCCCGTAGTCGCACAAGGGCCCGTACCCCTCTTATCAGAAAAGCGCCTTTTCCTGAACAGCGGACAGACACAATCACCAGGGGCCCCCAGGAGCCGAAGCGAACCCCAGTGTCAACCTGTCACTGAGAAGAGCGAGAGCTCCCTCGCAAGCCCCAACCCCGGAGCCGGCTGGGAGAAAGGGTCAAGCCTTCCTCCTCCTGGAGCGAGCCGTCACTGATACTGGAACTACTCGCCAAAGGAGGAACCCCCGAACCAAAAAAAAAAACTCCGACTACATGCGTCCCCCCTTGGCCCATGAACTTCGGGTTCGACTAGGGGACCTCCGTTTAGCAAACCGAGGTTCACGAAGGGGAACGGCCCCGGAAGGCGGGAGCCGGAACCCCGGAGGGAAAAACATCCACCTTGGCACAAGCCCCCGCCAAGATATCAGCTAGTGACGTACCAACCGGAAAAGCACCCGCACCAGGTAAAGAAAAACCCAGAGTGGGCAACACCGGGCCAGGCCCCCACCATAAGGCATGATGAGCAGCATTAAAGAAAGACGTAGCCTTTGCCACCAATTCCACGAGGAATCCGCCAGTAAAGCTGCCGCAGCAAGAGTCAATAGGAGGGAGACAAGGTCTCCCCGTAGGAGACCTGTCCCTCACTTGCCAACTGCTGCACCAAAACACGAGGGACCAAAAAATGCTAGCAGTGGATTCCCGGAATTACGCCAGTAGCCTAAAAGGAAGGAGAGCCCTTCCGAACCGGCTTAGTCCAGGAGCTAAAATGTTTTCCTGGGCCCTCAGATTTAAGGGAAAAGTCTGTCTCTGCGTGGAAGACAGACCACTGAACCCTAAATCCGCCACCGAAGAGGGGTCACGGCCATCCACCAACCCCACAGGCGAACGGACCGCTGTAAGCAAAAAACAGTGTCATTACGTGGAACCCACGGCGTCCCCTCTCGCTGTCCACAGAGGAGGAGGACCCGGAGGAGGAGGACGATGAGGAGGACGAGGCAGAGGATGAGCAAGACCTGCGGCTCCCCCCCAGTGTAAACAACGAGCGGCACGGTCAGTACCAGAGGAAGAGCCCAAAGCCGTCTGCCGCATATGTCCCCCATCCATCCCGGCACGCTGCAGGGACGGAAAGGCCTCCCACATTAAAGCTCTAAGGCTAGAGGCCAGACTGGGAACCTTGCTCCGTACAGTGTCCGCAATACAAGGGGCACACAAATCCTTAACATAATCCTTAACATAATCCTTAACATAATCCTTAACATAATCCTCTGGAAGAGGGACTTTGCAGAGAACACAGTCTTTATGTCGATGCTTAGACGCCTTCTTCTAGCCGTCCTAGCAACAAGCAAGAGGGTGTAGTAAATACCTATAGCACAGCCCGAAGGCACTCACCCAACCAGAGGCATACCGACTTCCGGGGGGCTTTCGGGTCCACATCCTGTCTGGACCCCTTCAGAGAGGGCCTGTGGCTGCCAGCATGTAGTTGCTCTCTTGGGTCGGGAGGTGTCACGGACTGTTCCTCCGTTGTGGCTGGCGCTGCCCTCCATACTCTGCCCCACACCGCCGGCCGCAGCGTCTCCCAGCCGCCGAACGCTGGGCGCCGCCATCTTGGGCTGTACTGCGCAGGCGCGGAGCGTCACTTCCGGTCCGCGCCCCGAAACCGGAAGTAGCGGTTCCCGGCGCGAAAATTCAAAGCTGCCACCGGGAACCTGCTCCCAGGCCCCTCACAGACCCAGGAACGCTGCACCAGGCAGGGACTTACCCCTCCAGAGGAACCTGTTCACCCGGGGCATAATCATGCCGGACAGCCACCAATCCTGCAGCTGCGACGTCCGGGCGGCAACAAGGGTCGAGAACCGGCCGCTGGTGGCCCTCTCCAGACCCCGTGCCCTCCACCACCGCAGGGGATACCCCGTGGAGGAGCTTCTGCACCCAAGTCCGGAGCCACTGCCTAGGTAAGGACAGCTTCTTCCAGCTACCGGGTCAGGCCAGGACCGCATGAGCTTCAGAGGTCTCCCACCCAAAGACAGGAAACCTAAACTGAGGTTCAGGAGAGGTCCCGCCTTTTTTATCTCAGAGGTTTCCTGTCTTGGATGGGCGGTCCTATCTCTCAGGTGGTGCTGTCGTGGCGATAGGGAAAATCAAGGCTGAGTTCTGGTGGAAGAGTGGGCCCTGAGGCAGGAGGTCTGGCCAGTCTGGCAGTCACCAAGAGAGGTCGGCGAGGAGCTGAACTAGTTCAGTTCCGTGTACCAAGCTCGCCTGGGCCAATCTGTAGCCACCAAGGTTACCGGGATTCCTTCTGACTTGATCTTCTTGATGACCTTCGGGGAGCAGAGGAAGGAGGTATGGTAGTGTGAAATGGTTCCAGGGAAGAACCAGTGCATTGGACCCTGTGGCACGGGGGTTGCGTGACCTTGAGACAAAGAGAGAAACCTTGAAATTGAGGCTGGACACCATGAGGTCCACATCCGGGGCCCACAATCTGTGAAAATTTTGTTCGAAGACTTCTTTGCTGAGGGACCACTCTCCTGAAGCAAAGCACTGAAGGTTGAGAAAGTCTGCCATCCAATTTTCGATGCCAGGGACATACACTGCAGAGATCACCGAGGCGTGTGTCTCGGCCCAGCGGAGAATCTGAGCGACCTCTTTCATGGCCGCCCTGCTGTAGGTTATTCCCTGGTGATTGATGTAAGCCACCGCCGTGCCATTGTCCGATTGTATCCAAATGAGGTGACCAGCGAGCAGGAGCTGTAGATGACATAGGGCCAGAACAATGGTCCTGATCTCCAACATATTGATGGGCAGAGAACTTTCCCATGCTAACCAGTGCCCATGTGATGGCAGAAGATCGCCCTCCAGCCTAGGAGACTGGCGTCAGTGGCAACTATCTTCCAGTGCAGAAAGGACCTTCTTCTGCCAAGGGGGAACTTCACCAGAGTAGAGAGTGTCTGACCCGAATGGGTAGTTGGGCCCAACTGTGCAGGGATGAGAAATTCCTGCCCCAGGCCACTAGGAGGGCCAGCTGAAGAGGGCGGAGATGGACATGGCAAATGGAACTGCCTAAGATCCCCATGCCAAACTGGAGGGATTGTGATGAGGGACGGCTGAGGGAGTGAACACCTTGCTGAACAGCAAGCATCTTATCTTCTAGGAGGAAAACGTGAGGGTGGTATGTGTCGAAGAGCATACCCAGGAAGACTAGCCATGGGGCTGAGGTCAGGGACCACTTTTGCAGGTTGATAATCGAGTCAAGGTGGGAGAGCGTTGATGGTGGTTCGGAAACGGTCATAGCACTAATCTACTATATAATTGCCGTAGGCAAAATCGTGTCGGACCCCGAAAACGCCGTGGCTATGTCACGCTGTGACGTCACCACGCGCGAGCAATGGCCGCGAAGCGGCCATTGCGAGTCGCTGTCCGAAAATAGAACCAGAGGCCCGGCTACAAAGTTAGCGATTTACCGCTGAGGTAGCGCGAGCAATGGCCGCGAGGCCATTGCGAGTCGCTACCTCAGCTGCCGCATCTGCCGCAACTCCCCCTATACTTTCAATGGGGATCTATTGCGAGTCGCTGTGTAGCGCGAGCAATGGCCGCGAGGCCATTGCGAGTCGCTACACTTGCGGCGCGGTTGCGGTAATCCCCATAGAAAGTATAGGGGGACTTGCGGCAGGTGCGGCAGCGAGTCGCTGGCTGAGTGCGAGCACTTGCGGCGCGGTTGCGGTAATCCCCATAAGGATTACCGCAACCGCGCCGCATTGCGAGTCGCTGGCTGAGTGCGAGCACTTGCGGCGCGGTTGCGGTAATCCCCATAAGGATTACCACAACCGCGCCGCATTGCGAGTCGCTGGCTGAGTGCGAGCACTTGCGGCGCGGTTGCGGTAATCCCCATAGAAAGTATAGGGGGACTTGCGGCAGGTGCGGCAAGTGCGGTTTTGCCGCACCTGCCGCAAGTCCCCCTATACTTTCTATGGGGATTACCGCAACCGCGCCGCAGATGCGGTTTTTAAATAAAATAAAATAATTTTAATACAAATAAATTTTCTTAAAATAACAAATAATAAATACATTTAATAATAATAAAAATAGTAAAAAAACAAAACAAAATAAATAATAAAATAAAAAATTTCTATCTACTATATTGGATTATTATTTGAAAATCTAAAAAAAAAAAAAAAATATTCTAGACACCCGATGCATTTGCATCGGGCTCACAGCTAGTGACTAATATTCCCGTGGGACAAAGAATTGTCATGACAGCCACCATGACCTTGGTAAACACTCGGGGCGCAGTTGTGCGGCCGCATGGGAGAGACAAGTTGATAGTGGTCGTTTAAGACTGCGTAGCGAAAGAATCTTTGGTGGATCTGACATATAGGAATATGGAAGCATCCTGAATGTCCACTGATAGGAATTCTCCTTCCATGGAAATGGCTGACATGGACAGACCTGTTTAGCTGCTTGAGATCTAGTATCGGGCGGACTAAGCAGTCCTTCTTGAGTACTACGAAGAACTTTGAATAGAACCCCTTAAAGTGTTGGTGGGCAGGCACGGGTATGGCGACTCTGACCGGAGCAGTACTCCCATAGCCTCGAAGAAGGCGGTAGCGCGAGTCCGAGACCTGGGAGATTGAGATTGGAAGAAGGGTTGAGGGAGAACAGAAGAGAACTCCATTTTGTATCCTGTAGATACTAGTTCTCTCAGGCGTCTTGTGCTTCCAAGAGCCAGACATCTTGGAATAAATGAAGGCATCCACCCACCTTTCTGTGGCTCCCTGGAGTGGGCAAAGCGTCATGCAGCAGACACCGGCAGGGTCTAGATTCCAAGGTTCTGGATTGTCACCAGTGGGACCACCAGGCAGGATTACTTTTGAAAAAGGGAGCTCTCCTCTCTGAGTGGGAGATCGATCCCTCGAGATGAGCATGTGAGCTGAAGCTTCGAAAGGACCAAAAACAGACAAGCTGTCGTTTCGGAGGGGGTTGCCTTGGCTTTTGATGGGAAAGGGATGTACTTTGGCCCCCAATGGCATCAGTAATTAGTTTGTCCAATTTTTCCCCCGAAAAGGAGGAGACCTTGCATTCAAAGGCTTAAGCCATACTCTCAGTATGGTAATGGTGTTGCTTGCTGTTGCTTGGGTGGAGCAGCTGGTGGCGTTACGGGATGCGTAAACCAGATACCCGCCCGCCAGGGAGATCTGGACTGCCAAGTCTGCAAGTTCAGACAAAGGGGAACTATTGCAAATTCTTGGCGGAGAATCTTTGCACAGGCCACAAGGGCCTTGGCTAGTCATACTGAGGTGGAGGGACACAGGAAAGCCACGGCCACATCAAAGGCAGAACAGGCAAGTGCCTCAATGTGTCTATCCATAGATCCCTTAAGGTACCATCACATGCGGCAATATTGCTAGCAATTTCACTGGCAATTTGCTGGTTGCAGTGAAATCATGGACACGTTGCTGTGTACAAATGGAACAATGTGTCCATGATTTCACTGCAACCAGCAAATTGCCAGTGAAATTGCAAGCAATATTGCCGCGTGTGACGGTACCTTTAGGGAGGCCCCATCCAGAAGAGAGAGTACTGTGTTAGTAGCCAGGCCGGAAAGTGGGGTGTCTATAAAAGAAAATTCGGCCCAATCCTTGATTAGCTTGAAAGGGAATGGGTAATGCAGATCAAGATGCTTATACCCAAGCAAAGCTTTTTTTTGTTTGTTCTCTGTTGAGGATGGCCTTGAACGCCGAATGACTGGAAAAGCATCTGGGGGGCATGGAGTGAGTTTAGCCTTCTTGAGGTTAATTAGGGGTAGTTGTGGGTTTATCACATAACCTGACGGTTTGGCTAACTGCACAAATGAGGCTGTCAACCATGGTGAGAGGACTAAGGACTATGCACATGCGTCAGGATGGCCTCTCCTCATGCATGTTTATGTTTTAACTACGGTAATATTCAATAAAGAAAGAAGAAATTTTAATTCCATAGATGTAATAATATTCCTTTCCACTGTCAACCATGAGCTGGACGCTACAGGTCTGATCCAGGTTGTGTTCAGGGTCTGTTTCGGAATCAGAGTCCTGTACACTGCAAGTGTGAGGTAGAGTGGGAGACGAAACTTGGCCCAGAGGGCAGGAAATGTAGGGAGGAACCAAAGGACGAGCTATGGTAGGCTCATTTCTGACTTTTCTTAAGCACCTTTTTGGCGCTTTTGCTCCCTGTAGGGTGACCGGCAGGCATGCTCTGCAGAGAAAGTACTGTAATATGGTGGTGCAGGAAAAGATCAAAGAACAGCACCACAGTGCGCATGCATGCTTTGAACTTTCCCCGCTCTTGCGCATTACAGCACCTTGCTCTGCTGTCAGCACGAAGGAAACTGTGTGTGGATTATGTGTGACGCAGAGAAGACAACTGCAATCACAAGAAGAGAGGTGGCGTCGGATCAAGATTGGCAACACCCATCAGACCAGACCGCTTGGTATATTTAAAGAAACTCAATTTTATATTCTACAGATCGACCTGGGGACTTGTATACAGTATTCCAGATCTGTATAAGGGCTTACTGGTGGTGGCCACAGCCTATAGGGGGAAAAAAACCTGGTGACAGATTCACTTTAATTGTATATGAAACGATCAGCCAGTGAGCCAAACATATTAAAGGGGTTATCCGGCGACGCTGATGTGACAACCCCACACATCTACTGGGATCTGTGCACAATTGGGTCACATGCAGGACACCTGCCGATTGTGCACAAAGATATGTGTGGCCGCGATGTCACTTGCAACCAACACCTCTGATGCACAAGTTAAGTGCCTCAGAATATGTTAGTGCTTTGGAAGTAAAAACTATTAATATAAGTTGCATTATAAATGTAGCAGTGCTACAAATGTGAGTGTGGTCTGCAGTCCTTGGTGTTTGCACTTCTACATCAGATGTAAGTGTATATAGTCACAGACTGTCTGTCCTGTAAGGCCATGATCACATGTTGAGTATTTGGTCAGTTTTTCCCTCAGTATATATACACCACAACCAGACTGGGTAAGAAAATGCATTAGTGGTGTCCGTGTTTCTATTATACTTTTCCTCTGATTGTTCCACTCCTGGTTTGAACACAAAT
This sequence comes from Allobates femoralis, assembly GCA_033576535.1. Classification (NCBI taxonomy): domain Eukaryota; kingdom Metazoa; phylum Chordata; class Amphibia; order Anura; family Aromobatidae; genus Allobates; species Allobates femoralis. Next base: position 784,383,451 of record JARQOC010000003.1, read on the forward strand.
ACTGAGGAAAAAACTCAAACACTCACCGTGTGCACGTGGCCTAACAACACAAATAGTCAGAGTGTAAATTCTTACGTGTCAGTCAGATGCTCTGTGGTCAGGGTTTCTGGGTCGATTTCATCTGTTGAAAAGTTCTCTGAAAAGTTTAATATAAAAAAAAAAAAAAAAACAAAACAAAAAAAACAAAAAAACAAGGGTACATGATTAGTTCCACCATCTTACCATACAACAGCCAATAACCCCCATATAGTCTCCCAGAATGACTGGGGACTGGAAGGCCAAACATCAGGACACAAGCCAATAACATTTCCAGGATTGATCCTATTTTAGTCACATCTTAGGGCCTTTTCACATTTTGCACCCCATAATATTTATTCATTTGCTGTATTTTTCGATTTATAAGACACACCCCCCCCCCCCAAATTTGTTGACGGGAAATTTTTTTTTATGTTAAATGGGGTATGTATGATGTATGTGCGCAGCATAGAACATGCAAGTACGTGCTCAGTGTATACAGTGTGAGGTCAGAGGCAGCGCGCGTGCACACACACGCTGAGCAGTGGGGACACACACACACACCGAGCAGTGGGGACACACACACACACACACACACACACACACACACACACACTGGGCAGTGGGGACACACACACACACACACACACACTGGGCAGTGGGGACACACACACACACTGGGCAGTGGGGACACACACACACACAGAGCAGTGGGGACACACACACACACACACACACACTGGGCAGTGGGGACACACACACACACACACACTGGGCAGTGGGGACACACACACACACACACACACTGGGCAGTGGGGACACACACACACACTGGGCAGTGGGGACACACACACACTGGGCAGTGGGGACACACACACACACAGAGCAGTGGGGACACACACACACACACACACACTGGGCAGTGGGGACACACACACACACACACACACTGGGCAGTGGGGACACACACACACACTGGGCAGTGGGGACACACACACACTGGGCAGTGGGGACACACACACACTGGGCAGTGGGGACACACACACACTGGGCAGTGGGGACACACACACACTGGGCAGTGGGGACACACACACACTGGGCAGTGGGGACACACACACACTGGGCAGTGGGGACACACACACACTGGGCAGTGGGGACACACACACACTGGGCAGTGGGGACACACACACACTGGGCAGTGGGGACACACACACACTGGGCAGTGGGGACACACACACACTGGGCAGTGGGGACACACACACACTGGGCAGTGGGGACACACACACTGGGCAGTGGGGACACACACACTGGGCAGTGGGGACACACACACTGGGCAGTGGGGACACACACACACACACACACACACTGGGCAGCGGGGACACGCACACTGGGCAGCGCACACACACACACACAGGGCAGCGCACACACACACACACACACACACACACACACACAGGGCAGCGCACACACACACGCATACATATACACACACAGGGCAGCGCACACACACAGGGCAGCACACACACACAGGGCAGCACACACACACAGGGCAGCACACACACACAGGGCAGCACACACACACAGGGCAGCACACACACAGGGCAGCACACACACAGGGCAGCACACAAACACACACACACACAGGGCAACACACACACAAACAGGGCAGCACACACACACACACAAACACTGGGCAGCACACACACACACACACGGCAGCACACACACACACGGCAGCACACACACACACTGGGCAGCACACACACACACTGGGCAGCACACAAACACACTGGGCAGCACACAAACACACTGGGCAGCACACAAACACACACACACACACACACTGGGCAGCACACAAACACACACACACACACACACACACAGGGCAGCACACACACTGGGCAGCACACAAACACACACACACATTACCTGCTCTGATCTTGGTCTCCAGATCAAACTTCTGCTGCTTCAAGTTCTCCAATTTTCTATAAAGATAAGCACAAGCAGTAAAGTTGTGCCATTACACCCGGCCGCCACCGGGGGGCGCGCCTGCTGGTGTCGGGCACTTACTTCATCAGCTCCAGTGTGCTGAGCGCCGGCCTGTGCTCTGCGCCCCCCAGCAGCGCCATCCTCCCCAGCTCCACATTCTGCGCCTCCAGTGAGGACAGAGATCCCCCGGCCGCCATGTCCGCCCGCTGATCCGAGACCCGGGAGATTCACAATTCCCGCCGAGACAGTGAGGAGAGGACTGTACAGAGCCGGGAGGGGCGGGGATAGTGACGTCACGGGGGCGTTTGTTATGATTTCTCGCCAGGAAGGCAGAAGAGAGCGGATCACGTGGAGCGGCCGCCCCCTAGCGGCGAACGGGAGCATGAGCAGGCGGGGAAATGTGCAGTGTAGCAGGCGTCCTGCAGAGAAGATGAAGCGGCTCCTGTGGGCGGATTCTATAACCTTATACCAAGCTGGGTTGTTTGTGGGGTAGATTTGTGTATAGAGTGAGGTCCTTGCAGGGGCATAGCAAGAATATTTGCAGGGGTTGAAATCACCCTGAAGCCTTGGGGGGCCCCAAAAGTCCCCTTTGGCCTATAGAAATACTAATACTATTAAAGATTTCTAATAATTGGGGGCTCCGTTGGAGCTTTAGCATCAGGGCCCCTGGGCCTGAAGTTACGCCACTGGGTGCTGGTATGTACATGGGAGATGGGGGGTGGTGCTGGGATGTGCATGGCAGAGGGAGTGCTGAGATGTGCATGTCAGGCGGGGGCTGCTGGGATGGATGGGCATGGGAGACCGGGTTACTGGGATGGATGTGCATGGGAGACGGGTACAGGGGGCATATGCATGGCAGGTGGGTTGGTGTTGGGATGTGCATGGGAGACGGGGTGCTTCTGGGCAGTGCCGGGACAAGGCATTTTGGTGCCCTAGGCAGGTAAGGCAAACGGCGCCCCCCCGAAATATGTCTGGGAATAAAAATGTCAGCATACTTTGAAAGTAAATTTAATTTAACGGGGACCTATAAAAGGTTCGTCCAACCACACTACAGAGACATACTGATGGGTTGTTTACATTGTGAGCCCCAATGGGGACAGTGTTCATGATGTATGTAAAGTGCTGTGAAGTTCATAGTGTAATATAAATGCAAAAAGTATTATTCTTAATATTATGTCACAATACCAGGATCTGAGGATCTTCTATTTCGAGGTCAGGGACTCTCTGATGCCATGTTGCTGCTTGTCTCGCTGTTGTCCTCTTTTGAAACTGCAGTGCGGTGGACAAGAGAGCATTAACTGTTTAATAACAACAAGTATGGAGTGTGTACTGAGCCATAAACCCTCCCCTTACCATGAAGTATGGAGTGTGTACTGACTGAGCCATAAACCTCCTCATACCATGTCCAGCAGACATTGTAGGATTACTACCCATATATACTCGTGTATAACCCGACCTGTGTATAAGCCGACCCCCCTACTTTTGCCCCCAAAACCTGGGAAAACCTATTGACTCGTGTATAAGCCGAGGGTGGACCCCAGCACAGGTATACAGCCCCCAGCAAAGTGGTATACAGCAGCCTCTCCAGTGGTATATACAGACCCCAGTGGTAATACAGCAGCCCCAGGGGTAATACAGCAGCCCCAGGGGTAATACAGCAGCCCCAGGGGTTATACAGCAGCCCCAGGGGTAATACAGCAGCCCCAGGGGTAATACAGCAGCCCCAGGGGTTATACAGCAGCCCCAGTGGTATATACAGGCCCCAGCAGTATATACAGCAGCCCCAGTGGTATATACAGGCCCCAGCAGTATATACAGCAGGCCCAGTGGTGGTGTATACAGGGCCCAGTGGTGGTGTATACAGGGCCTAGTGGTGTATACAAGACCCAGTGGTGTATACAGGGCCCAGTATGCGGGGGACAGGGGGGGGGAAGCGCGCCTTTGCACACTCACCGCGGCCGCCGTCACCGTGCGTCTGCTGTAAGGCTGCTTTCACACTGCATTTTTCTGTGATCCGTGGCTGTCCGTTGTAAAACGGACAGCCACGGATCAGATTTTGGCCCCATGTTATCCTATGGGCACGGTTCACATCGGATTTGGCCTTATTGGCATCCGATTTTTGTCGGATCCGATTCTGGCTGATTTTTTGCTGTGCCCAAAATCGCAGCCTGCTTCGATTTTTGGCACAGCGGGTCAAATCGGACCGAATTGGATCCGACCTGATCCGTGCCAAATAAGGCTGCTTTCACACAGCGTTTTTGTGCTGTCCGAGGGGATCAGACTTTTTGCAGCACCCCTCGGACAGCAACTGATCCAAACTGATGACTGCAATCGGATGCCAAATAGGCATCCGATCCCGATGTTTTGCAGCATCAGTTTGGATCCTCTCCCTGCTCCTCCTGTCACCTTGTCCCCCTCCTGTCACCCTTCTCCCCTCTGTCTGCCCTCTGTCTCCCCTCTGTCCCCCACTTTGCAGCCCCTCTTTGCCCCCTCTTTGCAGCCCTCTTTGCCCCCCTCTTTGCAGCCCTCTTTGCCCCCCTCTTTGCAGCCCCTCTTTGGACCCCCTCTTTGCTCCCCTCTTTGCAGACCCTCTTTGCCCCCCTCTTTGCTCCCCTCTTTGCAGACCCTCTTTGCAGCCCCTCTTTGCTCCCCTCTTTGCAGACCCTCTTTGGACCCCTCTTTGCCCCCCTCTTTGCTCCCCTTGCAATCTTGCATGGACCCCTCTTTTGCAGCCCTCTTTGGACCCTCTCTCTTTGCTCCTCTCTTTGCAGACCTCTTTGCAGCCCCCTTTGACCCTCCTTCTGCTGCCAAAGCCCTCTTTGCAGCCACTCGTTGCAGACCCTCTTTGACCCCCCCTTCTGTCCCCTCTTTGCTCCCCTCTTTGCCAGCCCCTCTTTGCCCCCCTCTTTGCAGCCCTCTTTGACCCCCTCTTTGCTCCCCTTTGCGCCCTCTTTGCCCCCGCCCTTGCACCTCTTTCCCCCTTTGCTCCCCTCTTTGCACCCCGCCCCGCCCCCCCCCCCGACCCCCTTCCCCCTCCCAGCCCCCCCTCTTGCCCCCCCCCCCCCCCGCCCCTCTTGACCCTCTTTGGCCCCCCTTGCTCCCCTCTTTGCAGACCCTCTTTGCCCCCCTCTTTGCTCCCCTCTTTGCCCCCCTCTTTGCACCCCTCTTGGACCCCTCTTTGCTCCCTCTTTGCAGACCTCTTTGCCACCCCTTTGCTCCCCTCTCTGCAGACCCCTCTTTGCCCCCCTCTTTGCAGCCCCTCTTTGGACCCCCTCTTTGCTCCCCTCTTTGCAGCCCCTCTTTGGACCCCCTCTTTGCTCCCCTCTTTGCAGCCTCTTTGCACCCCCTCTTTGCTCCCCCTTTCAGACTCTTTGTCCCCCTCTGCCCCCTCTCTGCAGACCCTCTTTGCCCCCCTCTTTGCAGCCCCTCTTTGCAGCCCCTCTTTGGACCCCCTCTTTGCTCCCCTCTTTGCAGACCCTCTTTGCCCCCCTCTTTGCTCCCCTCTTTGCAGCCCCTCTTTGCACCCCCTCTTTGCTCCCCTCTTTGCAGCCCCTCTTTGGACCCCCTCTTTGCTCCCCTCTTTGCAGACCCTCTTTGCCCCCCTCTTTGCAGCCCCTCTTTGGACCCCCTCTTTGCTCCTCTCTTTGCAGACTCTCTTTGCCCCCCTCTTTGCTCCCCTCTCTGCAGACCCTCTTTGCCCCCCTCTTTGCAGCCCCTCTTTGGACCCCCTCTTTGCTCCCCTCTTTGCCCCCCTCTTTGCTCCCCTCTTTGGACCCCCTCTTTGCTCCCCTCTTTGCAGCCCCTCTTTGCTCCCCTCTTTGTCCCCCTCTTTGCTCCCCTCTCTGCAGACCCTCTTTGCCCCCCTATTTGCAGCCCCTCTTTGCAGCCCCTCTTTGGACCCCCTCTTTGGACCCCCTCTTTGCTCCCCTCTTTGCAGACCCTCTTTGCCTCCCTCTTTGCTCCCCTCTTTGCAGCCCCTCTTTGCACCCCCTCTTTGCTCCCCTCTCTGCAGACCCTCTTTGCTCCCCTCTTTGCAGACCCTCTTTGTCCCCCTCTTTGCTCCTCTCTCTGCAGACCCTCTTTGCCCCCCTCTTTGCAGCCCCTCTTTGCAGCCCCTCTTTGGACCCCCTCTTTGCCCCCCTCTTTGCCCCCCTCTTTGCAGACCCTCTTTGCCCCCCTCTTTGCTCCCCTCTTTGCAGCCCCTCTTTGCATCCCCTCTTTGCAGACCCTCTTTGCCCCCCTCTTTGTCCTCCTTCTGCAGAGCTTAAAAAATAAAAAAATCATCATTCTCACCTCTCCACGACACCCGCGCTGCTTCCAGCTTCTCTTCTTCTGATGCACAGGACCTAGCGTGATGTCACAGTCACATGACCGGTTACCGCTGTAACCGGTCATGTGACTGCACTGTGACGTCAGGCCAGGTCCTGGAAGCACAGAGCAGCCGAGCGCAGGAGGCATCGCTGGATCGTGGAGAGGTGAGGATAATGATTTTTTTATTTTTAACCCTTTCATTTCACAGGATATCACTTCTGCAATGTATGAATATACATTGCAGAAGTGATATTATGGCACAGAGCGATTTTAGTGTACTGAGCATGCTCAGTACACTAAGATCGGGTCCGAGGAACTCAGCTGTTTCCTCGGATCCGCGCTCCATAGGCCCCATGTTGGAGGAGAGGAGGGGCGGGCACCGGGCAGAGCTGCAGGACAGGAAGTCCCCTCCTCCCTCCTCTCTGGCCGGCGCGGCCGCCGGCGGTCAGCACGGGGCCCTCTAGGGGGCGGGCAATGCGCCCTCCACAAGATGGCGCCCTAGGTGATCGCCTAGGGTCGCCTACCCATCGTCCCGGCCCTGCTTCTGGGATGTGCATGGGAGACGGGGGGTGCTGCTGGGATGTGCATGTGAGACAGGGGGTGCTGCTGAGATGTGCATGTGAGACAGGGGGTGCTGCTGAGATGTGCATGTGAGACGGGGTGCTGCTGAGATGTGCATGTGAGACGGGGTGCTGCTGGGATGTGCATGGGAGACGGGGTGCTGCTGGGATGTGCATGGGAGACAGGGGGTGCTGCTGAGATGTGCATGTGAGACGGGGTGCTGCTGGGATGTGCATGGGAGACGGGGTGCTGCTGGGATGTGCATGGGAGACAGGGGGTGCTGCTGGGATGTGCATGGGAGACGGGGTGCTGCTGGGATGTGCATGGGAGACTGGGTGCTGCTGGGATGTGCATGTGAGACGGGGGGGTGCTGCTGGGATGTGCATGGGAGATGGAGACAGGTGGTGGGATATGCATGAGTGACAGGGTTGCTGGCATTTGCATGGGAGATGAGACGGGATTGCTGAGATGTGCATGGGAAGCGGGGGTTCTGGGATGTGCATGGCAGGCGGGTGCTAGGATGTGCATGGGAGAAAGGGGTGGAAAGACAGAACATATAATCAGCAAGTCCTTTTGCACTGCAGATGATATATCCAGTCCCTTTAGAGATTATTTAGTTCTTTTTTAAGGCCCCGTTACACGGCACGACGTTGGAACAATGTTGGCAACGATCTTGAGGGCGCGCGGTCGTTTCAGACATCGTTTTGACATCGTTGGTGAGATGTCACACGTCTAGATATCGTGGACAACTCAGCAACGATGTTGTGAGCAGGTATCATTCCCACAACCCAGCGAATGATACCTGCTCATTGCTGTGAATGGGTGAAGTCGTGAACGACATCGTTATCGCGGTGTCAAACACAGAGATATACCAGGCTGGCTGATCGTTGATCGAGTGGTTTGAGAACATGTTCTCAAACCTGCAATCAGCGACCCAACGATTTATCTTTACAACTTTGCTGAGTCACACGCAACGAGGTCGCTGGAACAACTCCGAATCCGTGACGTTTAAGCAATATCGTTAATGATGTTGTGCCGTGTAATTTGGCCTTAAGATAGATAATGGAGGGAGCAGATCCGCCTGGAAAAGATGTTGTGTGGACATACTCTCAGCCTGAATTATCATTAGGAGGTGACACACCCAGGGCCGTATTTGCCACTAGGCACTTATGGGAATGTGCCTAGGGTGCCAGGATCCCGGGGGGCCGGCACCTGAGCAATTTCTTTTTTTGTCCGGGGGTCGGCCCGCCCACCCACCTCAGTCTTCCAGTTGCTGTGGCCTGCGGGGGTCTCAGAATCGCGCACTGTCACCACTGTGGAGGGCAAGCCAGGCACTGCTGAGAGGAGTGAGGAGGAGTCCAGTATGAGCTCCAGTATTAGCGGCGCATAGAGGGGCAACAGTGACAGCAGAGTTAACAGCAGTGCCAGCAAGCAGGGAGTTATCAGTAAGCAGGGCCTTCACTCCTGCGGCTCCTGTATGAGCCGCTCATTCAGGAGCCGCTGTGATCTCGCCGCGGGCATTGTTGCTATAGTAACCACTTATTTGGTTATTATGGCAATGGTGTTAGTGATGACATCACCGCTTACCCGCCACTGCCTCTGCTCATTCATGTGATGTAGCAGAGCTGAACCTTTGTAGAAGAAAGACGAGAGAAGAAAGAAGATCCTGGAGGGTAGTAAAGGGGCATAATAAAGATGAAGTCCCTAAGCATGCCTGTAACTGTGTTTCTAATAAATATTTTTTTCTCTGTGTGGTGTTTTATTTTTAACCCTTTATTGGAGATTCTTAATGGCTGGGTCTAACTTAGCCTTACATTAAGAATCTCGGGCTTAATACCAGCTGGTAAAACAAAGCTGGTATTAACTGCTTTATTACCCAGTGTGCGACCGCCACCAGGGCCGCTGGAAGAGCCTGGTAAGGTGCCTGGAAAAGGCGCTTATTATTAATGCGCCATTTTCAGGGGCGGCTGTGGGCCGTTTTGTAGTGTGGGGGGTCGGGGGCCTATAACAATTGGCCCTCACCCTGCTGGGAATGCCAGCCCTCAGCTGCCTAGTTTTACCTTGGCTGGCAATGAAAAATAGGGCGAAGCCCACGCATTTTTTTTTGCAAGCCAAGGGAAAATTACCGTAGTCAGCTGAGGGTGGCAGCTGACAGCTGTCTGCTTTCATTGGGCTAGACTTAAAATTGCTGCAAAGCCCCACGCGTTTTTTAAAAAATATTTCACACCGTATAACGCCAGGTTGGTTACCCTACACTAATGTGTACAGCAGAATCACTGTCCAGATTGAGAAAATCCAGTCTTACTACAACAGCCAATAACAGAGGCTCTCACACAGTGTGAGCATCTGTGATTGGCTGTTTGTCTGATAGTGCAGTGAATATGTAATTAGCTTAATAGGTGGCCCCGGAAGTAACAGCGGGAGACAGGTGAACTTGATCCACCTATTCTGTCCTATCCTGTCTATTCTTTTTCCAGCGAGAAGCACCATGTTAAAATCGCTCTCCCTGTGTTGTCTGTGATTTTTGTCGGACCCATAGACTTGCATTGGTGAGTCTCGCGCATGAATACTGTCGCAGCATGTTGCGACTGCTTTCTCGGACGAGAAAAAAACGCCCGACACTCGTAAATGTGTGCTCTGACATTTACTGACATTGGTCCGATTGCAATGCGAGAAAAACTCGCATTGCAGTCGTCCAACTTTCACGCCAGTGTGTCCATACCCTAAATTAGACATATGTTCTCTGTTATCAGGTCCTGACTCCTGCCTTAGAGGTCGGCAGTAAAGGGGCCCAGTCCAGGGTCGTCAACCATCCATAAATTCCAGGACAGTCCATTAATGAGTTAACATCAAGGCCGCTCCAGATATTTGTGGCCCCCAGGCAAAAACTCTCAGTTGGCCCCTTTAATGGTACCTTCACACGCCGCCATCTCACCTGGGAATTGTAAAGGCGATATGTCACTCCGGAGCAATCGCCGTGAAATTGCCTCACAGTTGCGGCGTGTAATTGGGGAATTTTGCAGCGATAAATCGCCTGTCGCCTGATTCCTGAGCACTGCTCTGAAATCAGCCTCAATCATGAAGGCGGTATTTCCGTGTTGTGGCGTGTGATAGGGCGATAGTGATGGAATCAGCGTCGCCTATGATTTCCCGTAGGCGTGCCACAGCGTGCTGTAGTCCATGCCCCGTCTGCGATGATTGGTGGTGGCTACTGTGTTCCCATTGGCTGTCAATTCACAGGGCGCCATATTTGAAGAGCTGTCCGTTCAGCACCACACACACAGTGGCGTAACTACCGCGATAGCGCCAGCTGGAGAGGAGGGAGGACGGGAAGTGAGAGAAAGCTCACTTCCTGCTGCTGTGCCCGCCCCTCCTCTCCTCCTCACTGCGGACCGCAGGACAGTGGAACCGTGCACGGCGGCGCGGTGAGTATGACTGCAGTGCCAGGGGACCGCTTACCGCTAGCACCAACCCCCCCCACCCCCGGTCCTCTGGCAGCAGCAGCTGCTGCTTGTTGTGAGCAGCCGAGAGCAGGGCCAGGGCCGTGTCCGCGCCTCCTCCTGCAGTGCTGAGCGCTGCTGGGCAAGTAGAGCCCGGCTCCCGGAGACGGCAGTGAGTGCCGGATGTTGGAGGTGCACAGACAGGCAGGAGCTAATCTGTCTGCTGCACCATGCTGAAGCGGCTGGACATAACCCCGGTGGTGTGCACGGTGGAGCAGGTGCTGGGGGCTGCAAGCTGATCACAGATCCTGTAACAGGTCAGACAGTGTTCTGTGCCCCTGCCCCATATACTGTGTTCCCTCTCCATATACTGTACCCCCCTAAATTGTGTGCCCCCTCCCACTATACTGTATGCCCCCCTTACTGTGCCCTCTCCATATACTTTGTGCCCCCTCCCCATACTGTGCATGCCCACCCCATATACTGTACCCTTATACTGTGTGCACCCTCCCCAATGGCGTAACATCCACGGTCGCAGCTGCGACCAGGCCTGAAGGTACAGGGGCCCGCCGACCCCTGGCGCATCCGCTTTACATGCATGTGTATCCCTGAGGACGCACATCCATGTCCCCAGGCGGCTGATCACAGCACCGTTCTCTCTCTTCCCCCGCCACTGTCCTGGCCAATCACAAGCCAGTTGGCGCATGACCTCAGCTACTGGCCTGTGATTGGCTGCCCAGACGGCTCGTGGCATGTAATTGCCCAGAACAGCGGCACTGCAGTCATCTCCTTGACTCAGATGCCGTTAGTCCTGGCTCCTCCGAGCTTCTGCAGGCTGAGAGAGGTGCCGGTGGGGTGGACCGGTGAGTAGTGTCCCTGTGTGTATGTGTGTCCCTGTGTGTGTGTGTCCCTGTGTGTGTGTGTGTCCCTGTGTGCGTGTGTGTGTCCCTGTGTGCGTGTGTGTGTCCCTGTGTGCGTGTCCGTGTCCCTATGTGCGTGTCCGTGTCCCTTGATGTGGATGACACGTCCTGCTCCATCTATATAGTAGAAATAAGTCTTGCGCCTGCACATTAGCATCGTCGGCTCGTGCAGGCAGAAACTGCACCATAAAAGTTTCAATAAAAGACGGAGCACAAACGTTCTGTCTGAACTTGGACTTATTAGCCAATATGAGTGTGGCACCCCTGCGGGGGATTGTCACAGGCCCACCGGTGCAGGGAGGGATGTACACCTTGGCACACACAGCATCCAACACCTTCCACCCCAGACCTAGAGGGGGAGCCACACTAGCTGCCCTTAAGCCAGATTCCCTATAAAGATCCAGGCCTGAGGGGAGGAGTCAGTTAGTTAGTCTGCAGAGAAGAGAGCAGTAGTGAAGGAGCTGGTTGCTAGGACCAAGCCAGGCCCAAAACCAGGGAAGCTGACCCGGCTGTGCAAAGCCCTGGGGAAAGGGACGGATGCCAGTGGGAGAAGTAAGAAGTAGGAAGAAGGGAACAGATCTGAGAACCCTTTAGCTACCCAGACACCGGAGTCCGAAACTGCTAATAATCTATTATAACAGGAAATGCCTGGACAGACCAGGAGGATCTAGTCCCCCTGAAGTAAGGAACAGAAGACACCAAACCTGACCAAGCATAGGACCAGGGACCTAAGCAGAGAATATGGATCCCACAGAAAGGTCCTCATTGTCGGTTGTGGAACAGCACCCTGAGAGGGAGAAAGAGCGGCAGGTTCAGCTATAGGTAGAGCTTACTCCAATCACCACACACGTTAATAGAGGAGGCCTCACAACTCTCCAAGGTGAATGTCCCAAGCTGCGCCGAAACCTGCTTACCCTCTTGGATCGTACCTGTTACCGGACATCAGTAAAAAGGTACCGAAACAAAGACAATTGTGTGTGTGCCTGCTTCCCCGCCGCCTGCAGCATTCACAGTAGAACCGCTACTACTACTCCCCTCATCCATCCCGCTGCCCTGAGGTAAAGCTCCACCTGTGAGGAGCTGTACTACCAAAGCTGCATTCCCATCACCTCAGCGGCCGGCCGCAGCACTGGTAACCCTATTACCAGGTACCACAGGTGGCGTCATGATACCAATTCCCCCATCACCACTCTCGCCACTGAGGGTCCAGGGCACGAATCCGGGAACCAACCAGCTGTGATCCCCCACCAAAGTAACCACCTGTCCCGGTATCCGAGTACCCCCTACCCTGTCGACCGGATCATGAGCATTGCAGAATCTCTGTTTTATTATACAGATAGTGATATGGAAACTCGTAAAAGAATCATTTGAACAAAATATAAAACGTCAAGAGTTAATTTATATAGTAGATAACTTTTTCTGACAACACATTTCCTTTAAAAGCAGGGATTCTTTTCTCTTAATAGGGGAACCTGGTCATTATGAAGATATTAAAGGAAACCTGTCAGGTCGTTTTTTGGCCCTGAACCTATCACTACCTGTCCCTGCAGCTTCCTACTACCTCCCTAACCATCCCTGGCTGAGCTAAATGTGTCCTGTAATCACTGTGTAAATGCATTTTTATACTTACATCTAGACTCCTGGATATAGTCTGACTAGGCATTCTCCTCTGATCCAACCTTCCCCTTGCTGCGTGAGTATGATGCCCCGATGGGTTTGATAATAGTCTTCCTATATGCGTGTTCCCAGCTTCTGAATTAAATCTTCTTATAGGTATGACGTCATTTGCGGATCTGCACAGTGCTATTGTTTCTGAGGTCAGACTGAAGGCTTCTGCGCATGTGCACTGTGCATTATGAAGCCCACACATACCTCGCAAGGAATAGCACTGCGCAGGTTTGAAAATGACATGGCCCCATGGTGTCATACCCGGAAGAAGACTGAATTCAGAAGCCGGGAACACGTATATGGGAAGACTATTATCATGGCCACTGGGGCGTCATACAGCGAGGGGGAGTTGGAGCGGAGGAGAACTCCTAGTCAGACTATATCCAGGAGTCTAGATGTAGGTATAAAAATGAATTTACACAGTGATTACATTACACATTTAGCACAGACACGGATGGTTAGGGATGTAGTAGGAAGTTGCAGGGACAGGTACTGATAGGTTCGGGGCAAAAATGACTTAATAGGTTTCCTTTTAAAAGCACTTTGACAATAATCTGTTTTGTGAGGAATTTATTAGAGAGAACGTATGTAGAATTGTAATATTTTTAAGGCATGTTAATTTCAATATAATACACATATTAATTTATATAAATTTGTTTGATTTACTGGATTTTACTCCACTGAATATAATTTACTTTATAAGAAATCCATAAAACACATTCTCACTCATAGAGAACAATTGCTGGGGTCCTGGAAGTGCTGCATCATGATAACTAGTATTCACCTGTACACAAGACCTAAGTGAGTCTCCGGATAAAACCTTTTAGATTTTTCTTTCAGGTAGTCCACACTGAACCCAAGACCTTTCAAGTTGGGATGGTAAGTCCTTAGGTCTCTTAGCTCAGAACGGAGGGCTGTTTCCTCCAATTTCATGACCAGGGCTTGAAGTTCAGTGTTGAGGTTCTGCAGAGCTTGGTTTTCATTGTGAAGGATGTTCTTCTCTTTTATGGCGAGGTCACGTTCCCATTTAGCTATCGTTATCTTCTCTTCAAGTTCTTGCAATCTATAAGTGCATGAATATGCAGACAGTTGTAATACACAAATAACTCTAAAATGCCATTGCGGAAATGTGAATTTAGAGTCATATGAGGACATCACTATCTGACAACTGTGGTTCTTTCATTGTATGAGCAGCGCGCATCTAGAAACACTGTACTTTTTGGGTTCGTCTTTTTGGTTACCACTGCCTGCATGTGGAGTGTGGGTCCTCCAGCAGCCATACTATACGTTTACACTAGTTGGGGGGTCACACAACCGTCCCAGGTGAGTAGCCATAATTGTCTGCCTCACAAAAGTTGTTCCTAAGACAAGACAAGACCCTATTGCGCTTTCTTTCCTTCTTTATAGTATTTTTTTACTTCATAATATTTGGTCACCAATTCATTGACATGGACACTATGTGATACAAGGTTGATTTCCAGAAGCATGTCCCCAAAATTTGTTATATTAAAAACGGCCTTTATTGAGTTATGATAAAAAGGTAAAACCAAGTGTTAGCTGATGCGTTCTGAACAAATGTTCTTATTCAAAGCATTCGTTGCTACAAATAAGAACATATTTGTTCGTAACGCATCAGCCAACACTTGGTTTTACCTTCCTCACTTTTTTAACATGATTCTATAAAGGCTGTTTTTAATTTAGAAATCTTTTGGGACGTGCTGCTGGAAATCAACCTTTCTACCTTGAATTACTTATCTGTCTTAAACGGGAAACCCTTGTCTGTGCACCACACTGAATTAAACAGATCCACGCTACAGATTTAATGAGTGCGCTGAAAACTTGCTTTTCCTTATGCTTTATGATACAGTTGTAACCTCTGCTAGAGACATACCACAAGCAAGCATTTCAGAAAAAATCTGCATACCAAGGACAGAAAGGAAAAAACTTGTGTGCTTATTGTGTCGAGGGTCTTTTTTTAGGAATCATAGACTAATTAATTGTGCACTGGTTATTATATGTATTGGGGGATACCAAAGGCAGCACAACACTCAATCCAGTTTAGACAATCCCCTATGGATCTGAAAGGAAGAATTAATTGAAGTCAATGAACCTAAAAATCTTTGGATTCATCCCCTGAGGAAAAGTTATTTTCTGCTGCTCTGGCTTACAGGACAGATGAAAATCTATACCCTTCCTTCCTAAACCAGATCGAAGCACTTTTGGTTTTCCCACTTTAGAGATACAATAGTGTGGCACTCCTGAGGATCCAGTCACCACAGAAGTACTGCACCTCAGCCAGAGGTGTGGTACCCCACTCTCTGGTAAGGAGAGGATGCTACCTGGCACCCACAGACCAGCATCCAACACCACACTACTCCAGGCCAGGGGATCTGGGCAGACCCTTTTGAGGGAGGGCCCTATCCCAAGCTGGAGGAGGGAAAAAGGTAGACGGTGTGGGTGGAGGAAGTAGATAAGAGGAACACAACAGGGGGTACTAGGAGGAGTAGTAACCACAAGAAGGGATAGAGAGGAGTGAGGAGTCGCAGGAGAGATGTGAGGGAAGGCATCCTGGAAAATGCAACAGAGAGGCTCATCCCAGGACAGGAAGACGTGAAGGAGTTAGGAATAGGACACGAAGACAAGTGGACGTGAGAGAGAGATGTCCAGAGGACTAGAGCCGGTGGAGCTCGTCCCAAGACGGAAAGAGAGGACAGAATTTACAGAGGAGCCAGAGAAGGGCTAAGGAGTGACAGAAGGAGTCCCAGGGGCATGGGAAGTGAGTGATCCACCCGGGGAGCCCGTGTCAGAGCTGACGGACAATCCGTGGTCAGCTAGATGGACTAGGGCGCAGAAAGGGGACCGGCCCCAGCTTAGTGGAGTAACTGCACGACTCAACTGACAAACCGGGGACTGTGGTGACTTCAAGTACCACGGTCCGAGTCCACACTCATTCGTTGAAAAGGTGGCCACATAAGGTCAGGGGATTAGGACAAGGTCATCTGGCAGTACCCAAGGCTACCGGCTCAGGACACTAGGTGTGAGGTGCTGGGAAAGAGGGCGAGAATCCAGCACAGGGAGACGACTGAGAGAGGAACATCAAAAGGGGGTCCAGGTAGAAAGTCCCTAAATAATTTGAGAGTTGTCTGGAGTTCTGGCTTGGGGAACACAGCACTATGTGCAGGCTGGAACCACCTGGAGCCGTGTAGCAACTGTGAGTAAACTTCAAAGAGTGCACTTTGCTGTGTCCTCAAGTTATTCCTGCGCTGTTATCCCTGGAACTAACATTATCCATGCCCTATGGCTCACAGCTCTACCCGTGGAGAGCTATAACACTGTTGCTGCAATACCACTGGCCCAGAGGTTCTACACTACAGCGTCAGCAATCTACCCCCCATTGCCGAGACCCATGGGTGGCGTCACAAAATCAATTACCCAAATGAACTACCCCATTTAATGACATAGCCAGGGTCACAGAGCCGGGTGAGTCACCGTGACATTCTCTTAAGAGAACTGAAGACCCAGGTTCCGAGTCTCCTATAGCCCTGGTGGGGCTTGTCAATAGACATATGGTAAATGTCATTATAGACAACCCAGTTACAACTTTCACTGACTACACAATTGGGTCAGAATTGATGCTTTACATTAATATTATGGATGAATAGCATGGTCACCTACTTGGTCATGTATTTGCTTTGCATCCTTTGAATCTTCCTCCTCAGCTGCATATTTTCTTCTTTGAGTTTCTTGTCATATTCCTTATGCAGCATAATGGTTTCACTTAAGACTTGTTTATGTTGTGGAACAGTTGATACTTAGGAGAAAATGTGAAAGAGAGAGGTTTATTACCACACCTTATGGAAGTCAATCATCCACCATTACCATAGAAATAGCTTGCTAACTTCTCAGTCAGTATTACTGTTGTTTTTCCAGTAGTTATACCTTCAATCCCCTCCATGCACCCTTGGGATAACTGTATATGTTTATTTAATGTGGAGGGGAGTCGGTGGCTTTTCTCTACAGGTGCAAAGGACCAGTCATGTTGAAGTCAAATATGTCTGATCCTCCTTTCCCTTGACATATGCCACTGGGGTTATGGTCAGGAGACTGCCATTCCAATGAACAGGGGGTTTGGATGACACTACCGTATCTATTGTGTTTGACCTTAAGTTATATAAAAGTCTCTATAACAATGCTGCAGGAAACCATAACAAGAGTTTACATAAAGAGTTAAAAAGCAAAATAAACCCATCAATTCACACCTGTATATATTTATATCAAATTTATTTTGGGGGCAAAGAAGATTTGAATATGATCTTACATAAGTAATACAAATTAGAAGCCTGATGTTTCCATGCAGAAGATACAGGACAGACAGGGTGCGCCTAAGCAAGAGTCGCTCTTTGCGAACTTCCTTAAAGAGGGAGGAACTCTTTATTAACTCTTAAAACGAGCATGAAAATGGGTTAATAAACTAGACGATCCCTTTAAACACAACTAGGACTTGCCTGGGGATGGAGGGCACCCTGTTGGATATACTTTTTTTGATGCCTCTTTATACTAGCCCAACATCTGTAATGACTTCTAACTAAACAATAGGAGTGTGGAAGCTTCCCATGTTGCTACACATCAAGAATAAAGTATAATCACAGCTGTTGGTTCATCGATGCTTACTGCCCTTTGTACTGTGTGTGAGTTCAGAAAGGTAATAGATGATAGTATGGTTGGCAGAGGGGAGACAGGTCCGCCACCCCCTTCTCTTGGGCAAAATGTGTTGACAGAGGTCATATACACCCCTAAAGCTAGCTCTAGTCACATAGTAAGAGGACATTTTCAAAATAGTTTTTAAGATGAGCCTTCTCGTCAAATATAGTCATCTTACCTTCAGGCAACAAAGGTGTTTTGTTATTTATAGCTTTTTGTAAAACTTGTGCAAGGTGACGGTGACCAGTCTCATGAAGTACAGCACAGAAGGATGTGAACATGTGATGGTCCTTGCTTTTCAGCACATCGATAAGTTTGGCAACTTTTCGATCTGAAGACTCTTCAAGCTTTATTTTGTAATACAGAGACACATAAGGTAAAATATTGGTCTACATTGAGAGTTCTTATAAAATTACTAGAAATAGTTAAAACAATGATGTGACTTCTTATACCAGTTGTGGGGATGTAATCTTTTGGTATTTAACTATTTGAGCTTCTCTCTATGCAAATCATACAGGTGACCCCAGAGTATGGCATAAAATTAAGTAATAAAGTTATATATTGACGATTAAAATTAGAGAACAACACACAAATTCCTTAATGTTAAGGTCATTGTTTTGTCCTATGTGAAAATATCCTAACATGTGTAAAATAGCAGTATTTTACCCTTACTTCATAATTGAATATATTCTAAAACACAGAATAAAAATGTAAATGAGATAAATGAAAACAAATACTGACCAAAATTAGAGAACACGTTCAGATACCTGCAAATTATTGGTGTTAATCTGGCACCTAGTGCTAATTTACTTAATTATCTGATAAACTTTATTTAACTGGCAGCCTAAAGGCCGCTTTACACGTTGCGATATCGGCGTCCAATTTCAATGAAAAGTCACGTGGTTCGATCGTTGGAGCCGATATCGTTCCTGCGTTGTATGGTGTGAACGTCCAATACGATGCAGAAACGATGTCAATGTGATATCGGGGATTGAATGAGCGTGCTCTCCAATGGTTCGATATTGAATGGAGATTGGAGCCGGATAGTGCTGTGTGACAGCCCAACTACGATGTGAAGTTCAACGTCACCCATTCACTCCCATGTTAAATGGTCGTTCCTGGGTTGGGGGGCGTAGACATCGTACGGACGTTGGATCCTGAAATCGCAATGTGTAAACCTCCGATGCGATGCGGGAGAAACGTGCACTAAATGCGCACTCCCGCGCCATTGAATTGCGATATCGGAACGATATTGCAAAGTGTAAAGCGGCCTTAACTTTCCAGCTTGCACTGACTTTGCAAAAATGGTGTGCTGTTGTAAAGTGACTGAAAACCCCTGGAAACAGGTTGTCTAGATGAAGGCCAAAGGGGTCACCCTATCAGGTATAGCAAAAGCAGTTGGTCATTCCAAGTCACACGCGGCAATATTGCTCGCAATTTCACTGGCAATTTGCTGGTTGCTGTGAAATCATGGACACATTGTTGTATTTTGTTGCCGTGTACAAATGGAACAATGTGTCCATGATTTCACAGCAACGAACAAATTGCCAGTGAAATTGCGAGCAATATTGCCACATGTGATGGTACCTTAAGAGTTCTAAAATATTGCATCTGTACAACATCAGAAATGCTTTCAAGTCCCCCAAGAAGGCTGGACACCTTCGAAAGACAAATGCAAGAGTGAACAAGATAATGCAGAGCATCTCCATGGGTAAACGTTTCAACACTGCAACTGGAATAGTTTGCCAGTTCAGCACTGAACAGGGTAAGGATCTGTCTCATCATAGTGTCACAATTTTTAAAAGCATTTGGACTGAACATCCACTCTGCAGCGATCAAACCTCTCATTAGCAGAAAGAATCAAAAGACTAGACTCACCTTCAGTGAGGAGCATGTTATGTGGACAGAGGAGAAGTGGTCCACAGTTTATTTTAGTGATAAAGGCAAGTTTAATTTATTTGGGTCTGATGGGAAACATTATGTTAGTCAACTGGGGAAAGAGTGAACCCAAAGTGTATAAAGAAGTCAGTGAAAGGTGGTGGAGGAAGTGTCATGGTTTGAGGAATGTTTTCTGCTGCTGGGGTTGGACCTCTCATACAGATATATGGCAGAGTGAATACAAGTGTGTATCAGAACTTTCTTCAACAACATGTGATTCCTTACTTGCGTTCAGCACTCAATCAGCCAGCAATTTTCATGCAGGACAATGCCCCCTGTCACATAGCAAAATGGGTAAAGCAGTTCCTTGAAACAAAAAACATTGAACAATGAAATGGCCGCCCAGATTCCTGATCTAAATCCAATAAAAATCTCTGTAAAATCCTTGTTGACAAATTTATGGCCAAGAAACCCACAACAGTCACAGAATTGTGGAAGAGACTGAAAGAAGAGTGGAGCAAAATCCTACCAGAGCAGTGTGAGAGACTAGTGATGTCCTATGGACACAGATGTGCTGAAGTCATTCAAAGCAAAGTCCTGTACAAAGCAAAGGCCTGTACACTTCCTACTGATTTGTGACTGTTTTAACCTTCACAACATTTAGTTTTAATATTTCTCTGTCTACAGTCATTGCTTTTCTCTAATTATGATCATCACGTTTTGTGTAAAATAAAGGTTTTAAGTTGATAAACTTTGGTTATTTTGGAAACCGATGTTCTAGTGGCATGGTGCACCCCTTACACAAAAACCGCTAAATGTTCATCAATGTAGATTACATCCTGCCTGAAAGATCAAGTGATGATACTGTTCTCTAATTTTGATCGCCAGTGTATATGGTTCAGTTACCATGAAAAGATCAAGTGATCATACAGTTCTCTAATTTTGATCGCCAGTGTATATGGTTCAGTTTCCATGTACATCTTCTACACTGGTTTGCGAAAATCAAATCATCTAAGTGACTTCAAATGAGTCATTCAGATTCTTTTGTAACAAACAATTCTTCCTAGATGTCAGGTTTGTCTTGTACTGAGGTTATTACAGCTCTGACATTTCAAGTCAAATAGTAGTTGTATACGTAGAACAATACTCTGTACATATGTCACATCTCTCTTGCTTTCTTAGCCCTAAAGGCCCCTATATACATTAGATAGCTGTCTCTCCCAATTTACCCCATACACAGGAACCCTCAGAATGGATTATTTTGAACATATCTGTACCTCCATTTAATTTAAGGAAACTACAAACATATACTTATTCTGTCTGCTTATACCAATATTCTTGTAGAACAATTTCAACACTTTGTGGAATCTACACCACAATGCTGAAGTTCAGATGACCAAAGGAGGTCCAACTCCTTACTAGATGGAGGTCTCTAATAAGGCAACCATTCAGTGTATATACATCTCTACAGAGCAAGTGTCCTCTTGAGAACACAAGAATAAGAATATGTACTGAAATGTTGATATTGCCAAAGAAGAGGGTCTCAACTCTAAATGATTAAATTCAATACTATAGTATTAGGTCACTGTGGCTTTGTATCTTACTGTACAAAAAAACTAACCATAAAACCATATTTACCTCCAGCAATCCTATCTGCTCAGTTGTCAGGATTCCATTTTCTTTGAGCCTTCTGTACACAGGAGACGTGAGAGTGAGGTGCGTCACTATTAGCTGTTGGTAATGCTCCAGAACACCAGAATAACCAATATCATTCCTTTCTGCAGAGCCTACTAAAAAAAATCAAGGGTTATCCAGGAGGATTAAAAATACTGGAAATGCAGTACTCAGTACCAGCAAAATAGGAAAGACATGCAATATTTTTTATATGGTTGATATCCTGTTTTTCCAGCTAAAGGCCCTGTCTCACATAACGATCTCTCCAGCGATCCCGACAGCGATAACGACCTGCCGGGATCGCTGGAGCGTCGTTACCTGATCGCTGGGGAGCTGTCAAACAGGCAGATCTCCCCAGCGATCAGGGCCTTACAGGCAGCGCTAAGCAGGGAGAACGCTGGTAGCTATGATAACAGTGGGTATCCAGGCAGCGCGCGCTGCCTAGATACCCGCTGTTTACCATAGTTACCAGCCAGTGAGGTCACTGATCGCTGGTTTCTCGCTGTCACAAGCAGCGATGTGTGCTGACCAGCGGGAAACCCAACTATCAAAAAATGACCCACAGCACTTTGCAGTGATCAGCGACCTCACAGCAGGGGCCTGATCTCTGCAAAGTGTCACACAGAACGACATTGCTGGAGAGATCGTTGTAACGTCACAGTTACAACGATCTCTCTAACGATATCGTTATGTGAGACAGGGCCTATAGTCTTCAGATAACAAAATAAAATACCAAATTACATACATAAGTCACAATGAAGGAACTTTTTACAGAACAGGAATCTGTGCTTGCCACATCTTTTTCGTTATTTGTGCCACTGTCTTTTCACCAGTTTAACGTAACATACGTTTGGGTTACAGGTAAAAAGGTGAATCCCGGACAGACTAAATGCAACTCCACCGTCAGGCAGAAGTCCGAGATACCCCAACACCCTTTAACTCCTATACAGGGATCTGGCTTTACTGCAAGGTCCAGGGTGTTGCTGATAATAGATGGGTTACAGTCCAGGAATAGAAAAGTCACCAGGCAGGGTCAAAGTCAAGAGGTAAGATAAGTACAAAATCGTTAGGCTGGAGAATAGTACAAAATAAGGCAGGAGTCAATCTGGAAAATCAATTATACAAAACAGGAATACAAAGTGAACCAGGCAATATATCGTAACCAGCAGGAGCACACAGAGGATTCAAATAGACTGCAACATTTTCATAATTGGCTGAAGTCAGAGTTAATGACTGCAGCTGGGCAGCCATACAACACATCCACAAGTTAGGGTGCGTGCGTTTTGGACGCAGCTCCTCCGCACCTGAGTGAAGCTGCAGGGAGACCGCAGCCGCCCTGTACTCACCGTGTGCTTCTGCAGTTACCCCGATGGAAGCCGCTTCCGACTCCGCAGCATGAAATGAACATGCTGCGGAGGAGCGGACCCGCACCGCAGCTCCAAAGACGTTGTGGGTGGGTTTCTTGAAATCACATCTACTATGCTAGTACTGTACTATGCAGCGTTTTAGACGCAGCGGCAAGATGCTGCATCCAAAACACTTCGTACACTGATCGTGTGCACGCACCCTTAGACTACTACATCACCAGCACCACCTTTGGAGTGAACATAGCGGCGCCTGGTGGCAGACACAGAAGTCGCAGGAGTAGACCCTGGGGATGTGACATTTAATTGTCACTTCTGCATCATCAAGACATATTGTAGGTTGTTTGTTTGACATGGGGCTACAGAAGTATGGGTCTAATGAAAATTGTATTTAAGTCAACCCCAAAAAGGACAATTGACTTTTTGTAAATATCTGCTGGTCTTTTTATAGGTTACATCTATGTTACCAATATGAGATGTGTTGATTTAGAATCAGACTACCTGGTTTTATTTGGTCAGGAGCATGAACTTTACAAAAAATACTAGTTATTTGTGCTAGGCGTGCCAAGTCAACATCCAGAAAATGTAAACCACCCAAATTGTTATAGGAATATTACAGACCCAATGAAAAATAAGTTATACCTGCTAACAGCTTTCTGCCACGTTATACATGTTTGTCCACATTCATGCCTCTCCATGACAATTTCTGACTATTTTCTGCCTCTCTTAGCCTTAGTCCCTTCCTCACTAAGACAAAATAAACCTCTTGGAATTCTTAGATTCTCTGTAATTTTTGGAATTGTGCGACACATTTGAGATTTGTCTGTATTAGTAAGGGCGGTATCTGTCACAACACTATGTGGATATCTTCAGGAATCTGATGGCATAGGGGAATACAAGACAGAGACAAGGTTTTTAAGTTTATGTCTATATTTGCAGGCAAACAAGGAGTAGGGCAAAATACATAAAGTCTTCCTGGAAATGATTAAAACTCGGGGTGGCTGGCAGTGGATAATAGTCCTGAAGAGCACAATTCATACAGTGCAAACCAATAATGAAATCAGTTTTAGAACACAGTTCACAAAGAGTGCTGGATTTAGCACAGTACAGTATGGCTAGAAACACCAGACCTGAATAGTCCTAGAAACCGCACTGCATTTGATATACAACAAACAAATCGCAGCAACAAGCCTATGTGTAGCTGTGAGAACTGTCAGCAGAAAAGATCCCTTGTGAGGCACAGCTAGTTGCTGAAGAGCCATAGTAGAGCAAAATACTCAAGAACAGCCTGGAAGATGGACCGGATACTTTTTGTCAGCAGAAACATATGGACAGGGCGAGATAGCAGATGCCATCTTGGATGAGGGCGAGGAGACACAAAAGGTAAACTGGAAGAGTCAGAATCCTGACAGTATTTCCTCATGCTTGGAATGTTCCGGAAAGTTGACAACTATGAAGTAAAGTTGTACACTCGCAACTCCTGCTATTACAACATTAATGGTTCAGTGATAACAGGCAGACTGGCATTTGTCTCTGGTGTCTGCGAAACATGCTCAACTGGCTAGGAGGAGGCAAAAAGGGACTTTGAAACTTGCGGATTGGATTGAGGCGCTGTTACCATTCAGACCTCCAAATGTTAGTCTGAAATCTGCAGGGAATAAGAAGCACACACCTTATTTCTGTGGAGCCACTGAAAACAATTTTGCTATTGCATGTGAAAACGGCTGCAGAAATTCATGCAATCTATGTCAAATCAGACGTGTTGTCTTTGGACCCATTAAGAAGTTTACACTTGTGCCTGAACTCTTCTCAATAAAATCCTCTCCCAAATGCCCTAGTCTTCTTTCCTCTGACATCTTCTTTTTGGGTCTGTCAGAAGGGCAACATACACATTAGATAATTGTAGTAACATTTTACCTAATGCATAAATCTAATCTTATGGTACGTATAGAGTTTTTTTTTTATCGTATAGACTGCTTAATGTGCGTTCAGTACAAGTACATTCTCTTTCATATTCCACCCAAGGTGGCTGCGACAGAAGTACACAAGTTATCTGGTCATGTTTGATATCTCTTCATGCCTTGAAGGAGAAATTATGGGACAAAACATTTCTTAAAGACTTTATGTAACATCATTATTTTTATTATAGTGCTAAGTGCTAATTATTCCATGGTGCTTTACATGTGAAAAAGGGTCATACATAGACAAGTACAATAATAGAGCTATATCTGGCACCCCATAGTTCGGATGCCACTATGTCATTATCTCCCTTGGGGGGTAGTGTCATACCTGAGAGCAACGGAGACAGGGGCAGGCTGGTGCACCTAGCTCAGGGAGGCATCGACTCGATGTCAGTTCTAGGTGTGGAGCGGGAAGGGGGGTGCTGGTTGCACACTCGCCACGCTCCCCAGGGCACGGCGCGCCCGTCTTCTGTGAAGTAAGCGGTTGCGGCCGAAAAAGCAGAGCCGGACAGGCCCATTTCAGTATGGGGGTGGCACTGGATGAGCCCATTATAGCCAGCCTGGGGGGCACTTGCCCCCCTGCCACCTGGGCCAGTCCACCCCTGAACAGAGGGAATTGACACCAGGCAAACCAAAGGCACACAACACCTTTCTGCCTCCAGGCCTGAAAGGGGGCATCTAAATCCAGGTTCAGGGTAGCTCCCCTATAAATTCTGGTCTGGGGTGGAGTTAGTTAGTTCAGTATGGAGCAGTACTGAGGATGACATCCTGTGGACTTGAGCAGTGCTAAGCTCATCCCAGGATTGCTATGCCTAGCTGAGGGACCTAAGGCAGCAGTCTGTGGAAGTTGAGAATAGCCTGGGGCGCAGAGCAGTGTCGAGCTCACCCCAGAGGAGTAAGCACCATGAAATGGACACCAGAGTCCGAGGCTGTGCAGGGCCCAATGAACTGGCAGCCAATACCGGAGGGTGGGGAATTCCAACCATCCTATACCAGCCAGGAACTGCCTTTTACAGCTGAACCGAGGGTCATGGAAGTCAGGTCTTGACCTCTGTGACTCCCCAGAAGCGCTAAACAGCCCTGTTCCGAGTACACCACAGGCCTGGGGTGCATCAGTTTTTGGTGTCATGAACAGGATCCAGTAGCCCGGTGCCATTAGGTACTGTGTGCCGTGAACTTTATTGAACTGTGTGTTTTAGACTGTCGCTATTACTGTAACCTGAGGCGCATGGGAAGCCGAGGGGGCATGTCATCATAGGCAGCACCCTAGAAAGAGCGCGAAGAGAAACCCAACCTATGCTCTGACGACATCCGGTGAGGACGAGAAATCCTGTACCACCGGCGGAAAAAAAACCTGATCATCCCCACGGAAGTGAAGGACCAGAGGGCTAAGGTTTACTAGGGGGAAGGAAAATGGAGAGGAGCTTGCACGAGGGGCAGTCACAGCCCAGCCCACATCTCCAGGTGCAGCGCCTGTACCAGCCGAAGCCCCAGCCGCCGCGGTGCCAGCCATACCCCGGTAATGCCGTTCCTGATGCCGTACACACCAGGGGTGACGTGGTTGCAGCAATTCTCAGGAGAAGAAAGTACTCTGACAGACAAGGGAGAGACTGGACAGTTTATATAAAGTGTATCCCCTGACAGAAGACAGAGGTAGTATACTGATTGGACAGTTAACTGGTGGAGCCCAACGGGAAGTAAAGTTCTGGCCGGACACTGATAAAGACACTGTTGAACATCTTATCATGGCCAGACTGAAAGTCACCTTTGATACCCATACTGCTGCAAAGCTGAAAATAAGATTCTTCTAGTGTAAACAGAGGGTGCAGGATAGCATAAGAGACTTTGCTTAAACCTCCAGGAAGTGTTGAGGGCAATAAAACAGACAGACCCTGCTGATGTGCCAGAAGCAAACAAATGGCTCATTGAACAGTTTATTGAGGGGCTCTTGTCCCCTGCCCACAGAGTCCAATTATGTATTATGGCCGTCCAGAACCCTGACCTAGACTGCGCAGTTTAAAGACCAAGCCATTCAGATGATGCAGGAGACTGACACACAGATCCTAGGGAATGGTCCCTCTGCAGATCTATGGACTCAGCTCTGGGAGCTGCACAAAGGTGTAGCTGCACTAACCAGAACCGTGCAGTCCCTCCGGGCTACCCCCCCAGAAAGCAAAGATTCAGCCAGCCTCCAGTCTAGAGAGTGTCCTATGGCAGCGACAGAAAAGAACCTCTTGGAGCAGGGGAAGAGACACAGATCGCTTTGATGCAATTGGACAACTGATTTGTTGCTGCTGTGATAGGGCGGGACACCTTGCTAGGTATTGTCCCGTAGTTGACCAAATCCTGTGGTGGAGGGCCAATTCTCAGAAGTAAGATGGCCAGGTAGTGAAGGAATGTAAATATTTTCATTAAGTAAAAATGTTTGTTTCACATGTAACTAAGTAACTAAAAGTAACCACCAAGCATACGTGCCTACAGAACTTTACTGTATGAACTTTTGAGCCTTCTTGAACTTTTTTTTAAAAATGGACCATTAAGTCATACTACTGGCTGTGGCGAAGACTTTGTGTAAATATTAATCATCAGCCAATGGTGGAAGGACTAATCACCAAAGTGACTGCTTTTTGAATTTTCTCTTTTTTTTGTATTTTTGAATTTTTGAGACTCTGTGCCTCTTATATTGTGCTTTATTATTGTTCATGTTTTCAATTTACAAAAAGGTTACCTCAGTCCAGGAGTACTGAATTTCACTAAGAGTGAAATGTGGCACCCCAAAGTTCGGATGCCACTATGTCATTATCTCCCTTGGAGGGTAATGTCATACCTGAGAGCAACAGAGGGTAATCACACCAGGCAAAACCAAAGCACACAACACCTTCTGACTCCAGGCCTTAAGGGGGAGATCTAAAACCCGGGTTCATGGCAGGTCCCTTTAAATTCTGGTCTGGGGTGGAGTTAGTTAGTTCAGTATGCAGCAGTACTGAGGAAGACATCCTGCGGACTTGACCGGGCTAAGCTCATCACAGGATAGCTAAGCCTAGCTGAGGGACCTAAGGCAAGGGTCTGAGGAAGTCGAGGAGAGCCTGGGAGCAGAGCAGTGTCAAGCTCACCCCAGAGGAGTAAGCACCAAAAAGCGGACAACAGAGTCCAAGGCTGTGCAGGGCCTAATGACCTAGCAGCCAATACCGGAGGGTAGGGAATTCCAAGTTCCCCATCCACACCAAGTGTTCAGAGGCAAAGCAGCGTCAAGAACCCAGGAGTAGCCTCCCGTGAAGTGGGGCTAATAAAGGACTCGAGCTGCCTCTCATACTGGCACACGCAGGAGAGACAGGGAGAGAGTGGGCCACAGCTCAGCTTCAAGCAGCAGGGACCCACAAGAGAAAATGCAGCGGGGAGGCCTCAGAACTTGCTGGATGAGGAAACCCCGAGTTGCTTCCAGGTTACATGGACTCAAAAAATTATCACCTGTGGCTGAATCGGTATTGCCAGTAAAGGATTTGAGGAACCAACATAACCATTAGTCTTTCTGTCAATGCGCACCCTCCATCACGCAACGTACACCCTTCAACATCCACTGCCCTGGGGATCCGCTGCACCTCTGAGGAGCAAATCCATCCCAACTGCACATTCATCGTCCCCAGAGGTTCTGCAGCAGCAGTGGCTACCCATAGCCACAAACCACAGGTGGCGTCATGAATAATCTTTATAATTTTCCCCAAGAACTTTTTAACACTGAACCCAGGGTCACGGAGCCGGGTCTCGACCCCTGTGACTCCCCAGAAACACTGCAGCTCGGTTCTGAGTACAACACGGCTTTGGGGCGCATCATATATAAGGCACACACAAGTACAGGAGGAGAGAGGAGAGGAGCCTGCCCGCGAGGGCTCAGTCTACAGGGGATTAGTAAGGATACAGTAGGTGAGGAGAGCGGACCCTGCCCGCAAAGGCTCACAGTCTACAAGAGATGGGTGAGGATATGCTAGGAGAGAAGAGAGGACCCTGCCCACGAGGGCTCACAGTCTACAAGGGATGGGTGAGGATACAGTAGGTGAGGGGAGAGAGCACCCTATCCACAAGGGTTCACAGTCTACAAGGGATATGTGAGGGTACACAAGGAGAGTGTAGAGCTGGTCGTGCTGCGGTTTAGTAGGCAAAGGATCATTGCAGGATGTAGGCTTGTCAGAAGAAGGGGGTCTTCAGGTTTCCATGGTGGGCGACAGTCTAATGTGTTGGTAAAGAGAGTTCCAGAGTATGGAGGATGCACGGGAGAAATCTTGTATGCAGTTGAAGAAGAGATAGGAGGGAAGGAGAGGAGATTTTGTAAGGAACACAGGTTGCGTGTAGGTAAGTTTCGGGAGACCATGACACAGGTGTACATAGGAACCAGGTTGTGTATGGCTTTGTATGTCATTGTTAGGAGTTTTGAATTGGAGCCTATGAGTAATGGGAAGCCAGTGAAGGGCTTGACAAAGAGAAGAGGCCGGGGAATAGCGGAGGGACAGGTGGATTAGTGGGGCAGCAGAGTTTAGGATAGATTGAAAGAGTGCAAGAGGGGAGGCCAGAGAGTAGGACATTGCAAGAGGTAAACAATTCTACATTGTTGTTAGGTTTGTCTTGTACTGAGGTTATTACAGGTCTGGTATTTCAGGTCAATTAGTAGCTGTGCATATAGAACAATACTCTGTAAATGTGTCCTGCAGTAATAAAAGTCCTAGACAACAAAAAAGCAGTTATGAGTCCATCGGGCTGTTGTCAAGAATTAATCTTGTGTTTGTCACCTGCAATTATGATTTTTTAAATAATTGGGATTAAAGGGGTAATATGAGAAAAACAAAACCGTTTAGTTGATGGGAGGTTTAAAAATTAACAAACTCAGTCAAATGCAACCACCTAAATCATTAAAAGCCGCTTCATAGTCTGTACAGAGACAGGAAGCAGTATTGTCACCGTCCATCAGACCGCTGCAGCCCTCTTATTGGCTGCATTAATCAGATAAATTTGAGAATTGCATCCAATCATAAGACTCTAAAGGTACCGACCGCTGCAGACAATCACAGGCTAAGTACCCTAGGTTCAATTCCCACCAAGGACGACATCTGCAAGGAGTTTGTATGTTCTCCCCGTGTTTGTGTGGGTTTCCTCCAGATTCTCCGGTTTCCTCCCACGTTTCAAAGACATACTGATAGGATGTTTAGATTGTGAGCCCCAATGGGGACAGTGCTGCAAATGTATGTAAAGTGCTATGGAATTAATAGTGCTATATAGTGCTTGCTTTTTACTTTTACTTTTATAGTAATTTTGGACGTTTTTTACACCGTCTTTTTTGTGATATAGACAATCACAGGCTGCCGCAGTGCTGCTGCTGGTGGATTGGTAATATCTCCACCTCTATAAGCACAGATCAGTCTGTGCTTGATTTTAGTAGGTGTAAATAGGTATTTTTTTAGAACTATAAGCCACACTTGAGCTTTTCATTTTACCTGGACAACCACTTTAAATCCAACTGAAAAGAGGGTGTAAAACTTTAAATGGGTTGGACACTTTCTCTTGTTTCCTTACAAATGTCTGTCCAACAAAATTGCTGCTGATGAAGAAGTACGTATCCAGACCTGATCATAAACCTCCTCCAAGAGAAAGCAGCTTTCCCATGTCGGGTATTTCACGTGTTCCTGCACCAGTAGACATTGTAGGAACAATTGTGTTTGTGAGGAAATCTGCACTAACAAAAGTAATTAGCAAGCCTCTTTAATACAATATCAAATTTTGGAGAACATAAATTAAAGTGAACCTGTCAGACCTGTTTCCCTGCTTGAGATCTCATACATATCTTGTTAATCTTGGAGAGGACATATGAACAGCGCAGTAAAGTCATGATGACTGTGGGAGCCGACCATTGCTCTGCGCATGCGCAGCTCCTGAGATTACATAGTAACATAGTATTTAAGGTTGAAGGAAGACCTTAAGACCATCTAGTTCAGTGTGTCTCAACTCCAGTCCTCAGGACCCATCAACAGGTCATGAATTCAGGATTTCCTTAGTATTGCACAGGTGTTAGAATTATCCCCTTTGCAGGTGACTAAACTAACACCTGTGCAATACTAAAGAAATCCTGAAAACATGACCTGTTGGTGGGTCCTGAGGACTGGAATTGAGAAACACTGATCTAGTTAAACCCATAGCCTAACATTTTGATCCAGAGGAAGGCAAAAAAAAAAAAAAACCCATGGGGCAACACTAAACTCCACATTGGGGGAAAAAATTCCTTCCGGACTCCAGATACGGCAATCAGACTAATTCCCTGGATCAACGCCCTATCAAGGAATCTAGTATATATAACTGGTAATATTATAGTTTTCAAGAAAGGCATCCAGGCCACTCTTAAATGTTAGTAGTGACTCACTCATTACAAATCATGTGGTGAGAGTTCCATAGTCTCACTGCTCTTACAGTAAAGAATCCGCGTCTGTGATTATGATTAAACCTTCTTTCCTCCACACGTAGAGGATGCCCCCTTGTCTCAGGCCTAAGTGTAAAGAGATCATTAGAAATTTCTCTGTACTGTCCCCTCATATATTTATACATTATTATAAGATCACCCCTAAGCCTTCGTTTTTTCCAAAATAAATAACCCCAAGTTTAATAACCTGTCTTGGTATTGCAGACTCCTCAGTCCTCTGATAACCTTGGTCGCTCTCTTCTGCACCCGCTATAGTTCAGCTATGTCTTTCTTATACACCGGAGACCAGAACTGTACACAGTATTCTAAGTGTGGTCTCACTAGTGACTTGTATAGAGGTATAATTATGTTCTCCTCATGAGCATCTATGCCTCTTTTAATGCATCCCATTATTTTATTTGCCTTTGCAGCAGCTGCCTGACACTGGCCACTAAATGTGAGTTTGTCATCTACCCATACACCCAGGTCTTTTTCAGTGACAGTTTTGCCCAGTGTTTTACAATTAAGCACATAATTATACATTTTATTTCCTCTGCCCAAGTGCATGACCTTATATTTCCCCATTAAAGCTCATTTGCCAGTTATCAGCCCAAGCTTCTAGTTTACATAAATCCTCCTGTAATAAAAAATTGTCCTCCTCTGTATTGATTACCCTGCAAAGTTTAGTGTCATCTGCAAATATTGAGATTACAAGGTTATCAATAAATATGTTAAAAAGAAGCGGGCCCAATGCTGACCCCTGTGGTACCCCACTGTTAACTGTGACCCATTCTGAGTGTGATCCATTAATAACCACCCTTTGTTTCCTATCACTGAGCCAGTTCGTAAACCACTTGCACATATTTTCCCCTATCTCAATTGACTCATTTTTGTATCAACCTTTTGTGTGGCACCGTATCAAAAGCTTTTGAAAAGTCCATATACACCACATCCGCTGCATTTCTTTGGTCCAGTCCAGAACTTACCTCTTCATAGAAGCTTATCAGATTAGTTTGACAGGAACGGTCCCTCATAAACCCATGTTGATATTGGGTCATGGGGTTATTTTTCTTCAGATACTCCAGTATAGCATCTCTTAGAAAACCCTCTAGGATTTTACCCACAGTAGAGGTTAAGCTTATTGGCCTATCACTTCCAAGTTCAGTTTTTGTCCCCTTTTTGAATATTGGCACGACATTTGCTATACGCCAGTCCTGTGGTACAGACCCTATCATTATGGAATCTTTAAAGATTAAAAATAATGGTTTATCTATACGGTACTTAATTCCTGCAGTACTCTGGGGTGTATCTCATCAGGGCCCGAGGATTTGTCAACTTTAATGATTTTTAGGCAGTGCCGTACTTCCTGTTAAGCAGGTTACATTTAATAGAGAGTTTTTGTTATCACTGATCATGTTGTCTCTCATGGGATTTTTTTGTGTAAAAAAGTCAATTAGCATATTGGCTTTTTCCTTATCCTCATCCACCATTTTACCCAGATTATTTTTAAAGGGGCCAACACAATAATTTTTTAGTTTCTTACTATTTATGTAGTTAAAAAGTATTTTGGAATTTTTTTTTACTTTCTCTGGCAATGAGTCTCTGTCTCAATCTTTGCTGCCTAGATTTGCTTTTTACAGATATTATTTCATTTTCTGTATTTATTTAATGCTTCATCACTACCTACTTGCTTTAATTCCCTAAATGTTTTCTTTTTGTCACTTATTACGCCCCTTACAGCCTTACTTAGCCATAGTGGTTTCCTCCTATTTCTAGCATGCTTATTCCCATAGGGTATATATTGTGCACAGGTCCTATTCAGGATGCTAATAAACATCTCCCATTTGTGTTGTGTACCTTTATGTTTCAGGACATCGTCCCAGTTTATTGCACTAAGATCATCTCTCAACCGCTGGAAATTCCCCTTCCTCAAGTTTAGTGTCCTTGTAGTCCATCTACTACTCATTTTATTAAAGGATACTTGAAACCGTATTATTATGTGATCACTATTACCCAAGTGACCTCCAACCCATATGTTTGATATGCGGTCCGGCCTGTTGGTTAATATTAGGTCCAGCAGTTCCTCCCTTCTTGTTGGGTCCTGAACAAGTTGTGAAAGGTAATTGTCTCTCATAGTTGTCAAAAACTTATTACCTTTGCTAGAATTTATTATTTTTTCCCCCTCCCCTTATCTCCACCCACAGGGACTCTACATTTCCATTAGATTCACCTATATTATCACACAGGATGGGTTTTAAGGATAATTTTACATATAAACACACACGCTCCCACTTTTATTTGTACGGTCATTTCTGAACAGACTATAGCCCTGTAAATTAACAGCCCAGTCATGGCTCTCGATCAGCCATGTCTCCGATATCCCCACCAGGTCAAAATTATTTTCCAACAAAATTAATTCTAATTCCTCCATTTTGTTGGCGAGGCTTCTGGCATTAGTGTACATGCACTTTATGCATCTCTCCTTACGTCTATTCTTTCCTACTGTTATTGACTGTTCTAACAACACCCCCCATGCCAGCCCCAATTTCATTATTTGTGCCAAGGTTATTAGTTACATGATCTTCCCCTCCTGTACAATAGATACCCTCTCCCCAATCCCTATTTTAAACACTCCTCCAACCTTCTAGCCATTTTCTCCCCCAGCACAGTTGCACCCTCCCCATTGAGGTGCAGCCCGTCCCTAGCATAGAACCTGTAGCCAACAGAGAAGTCGGCCCAGTTCTCCAGGAACCCAAACCCCTCCTTCCTACACCAATTCCTGTGTCACTTATTTATCTCCCTAATCTCCCATTGTCTCTCTGGTGTGGCACGTGGTACAGGCAGTATTTCAGAGAATACTACTTTGGAGGTTCTTGCTTTAAGTTTGCAGCCTAATTCCCTGAAATCATCTTTCAGGGCCTTCCACCTACCTCCAGCTTTGTCATTTGTGCCAATGTGCACCATGACCGCTGGGTCCTCACCAGCCCCTCCCAGTAATCTGTCAACCCGATCAGCGATGTGCCGGACTCGAGCACCAGGTAGGCAGCACACTGTTCGACGATCCCTGTCTTTGTGACAGATTGCCCTATCTGTTTCCCTAATAATTGAGTCTGGCCTGCCCTGCTCTCCTGTTTTCCCCCTTACTGGAGCTGAAACTCCTCCAGTTTTTCGATGACATGCCTTGCTGCAGCAGTGCTATACCTGCACTGACATCCCCCTCATCTGCCAACTTAGCACGTTTATTGTGGTGTGCCAGATCAGGACTAGCCTGCCTGGCACTCTTCCCTCTACCTCACCTTCTGTCACCCAGCTAGCTGCTTCACTATCCTGCAGCTCCATGCTACCATCCTCCCCCACATCTATCCCAGTGAGCAGCTGTTCAGTGAGCAGCAAACTCCTTTCCATATTATCTATGGATCTCAGTGTTGCCAGCTGTTCATTTAGTTCATTATCTGGGCTTCCAAATGCACAACGTGCTCACATCTCACACAGCAGTATGCACCCTTGACCGGCTGTTGTGGCAAGATGTACACTGGATGGCATTGTCAGTTATGGAGCTCATTTCCTAATTGGGGATTGCACCAGACAGATAAGTAAAAAGAAATGTAAAGTATTAATAAAATACAACCAGCAATTCAGTAAGTCCTCCCTTCCAAATTCCCTGAATCCAAAGTCACTGAACCACAAGTCACACACTTACTGCCGTTCGCAATTATGCTCTGGTGACACTCAGCTCGTGTCACACTCACTAAGGAAGAAGATTTAAAGAGATTTTTTTTCCCCTTTAGCAGAAATCGAACCTACAGCTCAATGCACTTCCAAAGGATATAGCGCTTGAGTGAAGCAGCTCACATAGAAGAGTGTCCAGTCAGTCACTGACCAGAGGACGGTGGTGGGCAAGAAAAGAGGGAGATATGCTGAAGAGTCTAAGTGAGGGCCAAGACTCCTACAATTGTAGGATGGTCCGGAAAATCAAATCAAATCCATGTAAATGCATCAACTATCGCAGAGGTTAAAAAAGATCTGCCCTTACAGTCTTGGTTTCAAATACCACAGGTCTTTAGAAGTTTTATAGAGTCCAGGCGTTGACTGGTCAAAGTCGTTTCAGTGGTGCGAACGGGAACTACACAACATCAGATGTGTTTTTAATGTTATGGCTGTGCTGTGAATATAGTACATATTGTTATGTAACAGATAGTTAGAATAATCATTATTTCTAAAGTGCCAACATGTTCCATAGGACTTTGCAATTCAGAGACAATATGAGACAAAGAAGAGTAACATGATTCAACAGATACCAAGAGGAGTGAGGGCCCTACTCACAAGCTTACAATCTATGAACAGTTAAATATAAAGTTATGAGTCTAATCAACATCACAGAGACTTTACATACTATTCGGAATCTAATAACTTGCTGACAAGGTTCCATTTGAGATGATATATGGATGACACCTGGGATATGTGATTGTGTGAAGGGCTGTTTCCAAAATCAGCAAGTAGACATGATGTTACCGATAGGAATCTCAAGAAGACAAAATAATAATTTCTTTATAATACGTTTTTCAAGAACAAAATAAACTTTTCTTAATTTTATAACAAACACCCAGGTTCATTACTTACCAAAGATGGGCTCCTCATTGAAAGTGACCCTTCTTCTGCTGGTTCTCATTCCGTACATCTTCTCATAATAATGTTTCCACCAGTACGGAGTATTTAGTAGAAGATTTCCGAGTCATTCAGTCCACTGTGTCTAGAGCTTAGTGAGGCCATGAAGTTATCTGTTCAGCAGTCGCACCATTGTGTGTTGTGGATGGCTTTTTGCTAATTGTTTGAGTTATCCTATTTCATGTTGCTATGAGAGTGGGAGTTACTCCCTCACTTTAAAAGAACACATTAGAAAAGTTGCCTAGCAGTTTTATCTGTAGCTTTATAATCCCTTTCATGTAGAGTTTGTTTGCTTTTGCTTCTTGGTATTTACTTGGAGTTACACCAGAGTTCAGAGCTTACTGTTCCTTTTACAGAGATATCTCTTCATGAAATCGGAAATGTATAACTTAATGTGATTATGACTTTGTTACACTGTGAGCACATTAAGTGTTTGGTGCAGAAATATCACCAAAATTGCATTTCCTGGCAGAAAAAAGTACCAAAAATACAGTGCATTTTGTAAGCGCTTGTTGCGTTTTCAGTCTTTTTTCTCAGGCATGTTAACAATACAATCATTAGTGGCCATGTTCTGGATGAGGAGAGATACTGTACAGCACATTACTTGTCACATAAAAGCCTTCCAAATGTAGTGTTTTTAGTGGGATAGTAGCCAAGCCCAAAAAAACCTCTATATAATTATTATAGTGCCATTTATTCTATGGCACTTTACATGAGAAATGGGGCATCCATAGACAAGTACAATATGTGACACCCAAGGAGTCCGGTTGCCACAGTGGCATTGCCTCTCTAATGGGAGGGGGATATCGTAACCTGGAAGCAAAAAGGGGTCCCCTTGTCAGGTAACACCAGCATCCAACACTTTTCCTGACTCCAGATTAGAAGGGGGAGCTCTGACCCCAGATTCAGTGGAGCTTCCCTATAAATTCTGGCCTGGGGGAGGGGTTAGGCAGAACGTAGAGCGCATCAGGAGAGAGAGAGAACAGTGGAGATGTTCTGGGGACTACCAGGGTAGTGGAGAGCGAGTGAGTGGGAAGAGTAGAGAAGTCAAGGAGAAGCCTGGGGAGTGGAGCGGTGAGTGAGCTCGCCCCAGAGCAGAGTGCTACAGACAAGACGTTGGAGTCCTTGGTTGTTCGGGTACTGAAGTCCTGGCAGCTAAATCCGGAGGGCTGGGCAGGAGATTGCACGTCTCCTGGCCACACCAAACACCCGGCGGCACAACAGCATACCACCTGTGAAAGGCTCCAGCTGCCTGCTATATGGGTGAGAAACCAACTAATAGGAAGAGGGCCTCAGCATAGCTTTAGGCAGCAGGGACCCAAAAGGGACAGCGCAGAAGGAAGGCCTCTGAACCCGCCTGGCGAGGTGGGTCCCCAATTACTTCCAAGCTGTCCGTCTCTCCATTACCATCTGTTACCAGTGTCTCGGCCTACCCCATCTATTGCCAAGTAAAAGGTAAAGGAAACTACAATCCTTGTGTCCTTTGGTTATTTATTGCACCCTCAGTCCTGCATCCCAACATTTATTACAACTACAATTCCTGAGGCGACGCTCTACTTGTGGGGAGCGATACCATCTAGGCTGCCATTCCACAGGCCCCAGTGATCCCACAGCAGTGCTGGTCACCCTAGCAGAATAACCACAGGTGGCGTCACAAACTTATCCCTTGTACATATTCCCCTTTATTGCTCACCCAGGATCACAGAGCCGAGTCACTGCCACCGTGAACAACCCACCGAACCGACCAGCCCAGTTACCAAGTACCCCCCAGCCTGGTGGGCGTTGCAAATACAAGTCAAACACAGGTACAGGAGGAGAGAGGACCCTGCCCTCAAGGGCTCACAGTATACAAGGGATGGGTGAGGATACACTAGGAGACGAAAGAGCTCGTCATGCTGCAGTTGTTGACTGAAGCTCTCTCCAGGTTGTAGACTTGACAGAAGAGGTGGGTCTTCAGGTTCCATTTGAAGGTTTCCATGGTAGATGAGAGTGATGTTTTGTGGCAAAGAGTTCCAGAGTATGGGGAATGCATGGGAGAAGATTTGTATGCGATTGTGGGAAGAAGAGAGAACATAGATCTTGAGATGATTGTAGGTTGCGTGAAAGTAAGCTCTGGGAGACCATGTCACAGATGTAAAGAGGAGAGTAACGATTTTGAACTGGGGCCTCTGAGAAGTGGAAAACCAGTGAAGGGCTTGGCAGAGAGGGGAGACCAGGGACTACCAGGAAGACAGATGGATTAGTCGGGCAGCAGATTTTAGGATAGATTTAAAATGTGCAAGACTGCTAGAAGGGAGGCTAAAGAGCAGCAGACTGCAATAGTCAAGGCAGAAAATAAGGGCATACACGTTTTTTGCAATTTCTTGGTCAAGGAGAGTACAGATACAGGAAATATTTTTTACTGTCACAGCATGATATAGCAAGGGCAGAGTTCAGAATCACCCCAAGGCACCAAGCATGCGGGGCTGGGTGTGAGTGAACAGCCATTGATTTTGATGTATTGGTCTGGTGGTAGAGTGATATGGGGTAAAGACTATTACTAATGTTCAGTTTTAGAAAGCAAGCAGAAAAGATGAAAGATCGAACAGACATTGTGTAATTTTGGTTAGTAAGGAGGTGATGTCAGGTCCAAAGAGGTAGATGTGTGTGTCATCAGCATAGAGATACTAAAAGATGTAGGACCATGAGCTGTCTCAGGCCAAAAAGGTGTAGATTGTGACGAGTAGGAGGTTTCCGGAACTGAACCTTGGGGGACACCGCTAGGTAGGGAACAAGATTAGGAGATGCTGAATGTCCGGTCTGTTAAATATGA